>OY015314.1:12256341-13650841 GCA_955612985.1 Cheilosia scutellata
CTGGAATGTTAGTACATTTTTAACAGAGGGTCTAAAATAGCGAGTTATTTTAATTTTACGAATTCAATTTTAGGTGCTCTTATTCGTACGTAGAATAGGAACACGATTATGCTATAACAGTGTCACTGAAGTAAGCAATTTAAATATTGCTTACTTTTTGATACAACAAGACGAGAAACGCATTGAAGTTTTCATTTTTCTGATTTGTTCTGCGCATCTACGTCATACTAGCGGAATGAACATTTTTGAAATTTGGTCATTTTACATGTGTTTATTTTGTGCTATTCATCTAAATGTTTAAATAAATTCTAAAACATAGTGAATATAGTTTCGGAATTGTGTTAAATATGTTCGGAAAAACATTTAACGTCCATATAGTGTTTTAGTCTTGCTGTTCCTATTAATTACAGTCGTAGATTTACTTATTTCTGCTTTGCTCGGTGCGGCGGCGTATGAAAAAAAAAATTATTAAAAAAACTGTGTTGAATGAAAATAAAATGATTAAAAAAACAAGTAGTTTAGTTAATTATTTATTATATTATATTCTCAAGCAGAATAAGTTTCTTCACTACAAATCAATAAACATTTATAAATTCCCCCGAGTTTGGCTAATCTTAAACCAAAATTCTTTAACATTTCCTTCTTCAAAGTAGTTAAAATACGTTTTTCACTTGAAACTTCCTTCAGCAATTTCATTCAGTGATAGTTAGCTCTGTGCATTTATGGATACTGAGAATATTTGTTTAAATTAAATTAAATTTAAATTTAAACAGCTACAGTAACGATAGCAAGTTTAAACTTTGCACATATTGTTTTAATAATATTTAAAATTGTTTGACAAAAAATGAGCTTGGTCGAATAAAAAGTACCCATACCTCCCATACAAATATATAATTTTTTAATACTAAAATATTTTTTTATTTTACAATAATAACAATAACAACAAGCTTTAAAGCAACAAAACACGAAAATTATTTGACAAAATTAATAGAAAAACCCGTAATGACATCTTTTGAAATGAATATGGAAACACTCTTCTGAGGTTGAGGTGCTTAAAACACCTGTGATGATGTGATGATATATTGTACGGGCGACTTTTTTGATCTCAGGATCCTCGGCGACGACTTTTCAAAAATTCTCTGTTTTGGCCCCTTTTTACAACATTGCAATGGCGACTTTCGGACGACTATTTCCATAAAATAAATCCTAAAAACTTTTGAGCAACTCAAACAAATATTCTCAGTATCCATAAATTCACAGAGCTGACCTGACCATCACTGAATAAAATTGCTGAAGGAAGTTTCAAGTGAAAAACGTTTTTTAACTACTTTGAAGAACGAAATGTTAAAGAATTTTGGTTTAAGATTAGCCAATTGCGAAACTACTCGGGGCCCGGGGGAACCCCTATTTATACATTTATATTGATTTGTAGTGAAAATGCTTATTCTGCCTGAGAATATAATACCTATAATAAATTATTAACTAAACTACTTGTTTTTAAATCATTTTATTTTCATTCAGAACACAGGGTTTTATAAATTTTTTTCGTACGCCGCGTCGAGCAAAGCAGAAAATAAGTAATTCTGCGACTTAATTCAAAGGAAAAAAAAGACACTTAACGGACGATAAATGTTTTTCCAAACACATTCACAGAATTCCGAAACTACAGTAGAAATCGTTTATAACGATGTTGAAGGGACCTTAAAATTTCATCGTTATAACCGGTCCATCGTTATATCCGGTACAATAAAAAAATACAAACAAATTATGTACTTTATCGAAAAAAAGTGCTATGAATTTAAGAAAAGTCTCGAGGAACAAAGTCACAAATTTGTTATTCTTTTGCACATTTGGTTGTGTAAAATATTTTTCTAAGAGAGTTGTGCAATATTTGGATTTTAATTTGAAGCGGCCATATACCATCTTGAGAACTACCTTCCCTCCACAGTCCACGTACTATACGTGTTGCTAACAAAAATCAACATTTACTAAGCTCTTTAGATACCATATAAGTATGTAAATCGAAAATTCAATTAACTTTAACGCTGTAGACCTGTGAGAATATCCAAGGACCGGTAACTGCGATCTCTGGAAATTTAGATACCATCAATTGTACTAAATTTATCCTCCATTTTATTTTCTCTTCAACATTCTAGCAAAACTCAAGTAGCAATCTTATAAAAATTTAGCATATAGGATAATTTATTATCTTGCTCCCCGAGCAGGATCATTTTTTGACAGCTCAAAATTCGTTTTTCACCACGATAGTGTCAGAAAACTTTAAGAGGATAATTATTTAGCGCAATTGATACACGGCTTTAGAAACAATGAAAATAACAATCCGTAGACTGTAAAAACAGTTTTTACTATCGCTATAAACAGTTTTTAGACTTAAATATGGTACATTTTCATCGCTATAACCGATTTCTACTGTATATCTGATATATTTTCCATTTTATTTAATGTCAATGCCAAATGTCAAAATGTTCATTCCGCTAGTATGACGTAGGTGCGCAGAACAAATCAAAAATGAAAACTTCAATGCGCTACCTTGTCTTGTTGTATCATGAAATGTAAGCGATATTTAAATTGCTTACTTCAGTGACACGTTATAACATAATCGAGTTCCTATTCTACGTACGAATAAGAGCACCTCAAATTGAATTCGTAAATTAAAATAACTCCCTATTTTAGATTATAATAGGACGTACTTTCAAACGAACAGTCCTATTTGATGCACGAGTGCAGTGTATCCAATCCAGTACACCCACTGCACTGAGCTTTCTTGTGTGCAGTCTGTCAGTTCAGTGTCAGGTCAGTGTCAGTGCGAAAGCTTTCGTGATCGGCTCGGTTGGATTTTTTGTTTATCATTCGTTTTAAAGCAAGAAAAATTAATTTAAATTGTAATTTCCTTGTTTTCAATAATAATTTCACTATTTTCATAAAGTTAATAGCATTCGGTTTTTTAGTTAATGTGTTTTAAAGTGATTTCCCTTCGCAAAAAGTGAATTTTAGCATTTGAAATGTGATAAATTGTGAAGCAGTGTTTCGTTTGTTCTTGTCTTTTCTTGCTCTCGCGAGTGTTCCGTTATTCGTTTCGCATAGTATTTTAACGTTCTTTGCTAATTTGAATTAAAATCGTTTTTCTTTGGTGAGTTTGTTTCTTTATATTTTTTTTCAAAAATTAATTTGAATTGGGGATATCTTACGTTGAGTACTGACATAAGATTTGGCTTGAATCCTTGTGTACCTAGTAGTGAATATTGTTTGTCGTCTCCTTAATATGGATTCTGGAATAGGTGTTTAATTTTTGTTTGTCAGGCTGAGTTATCTCCTTTGGTTCCTAAATACTCATATAGATTCTGTTGAACTGACTCTATTTAGTCTCTAGACTGGAGTCTCTTATGTAAAGGCAGATACGTCTACCAATAATAACTGAATACTTGACATTCGGACATGTTCACCTTAAGATCAACAGCTGGAGCAAAGAGACACTATCTAAACTTGGGTGCATGCATATCTAATCGTAACGTGTAAATGACTAGCAGTATTGGGACTTGAGGGTGGTATATTGGGAAACCAAAAAGTGGTAGAAAGTATGGTAGATTTTTAAAACATACCATAAATGCAGCTATCATGCTATCATTACCCAAAATATGATGAATAATTGTTTGCAAACATTCAAAACAAAAATTTTCTTGAGCTCTATAAACGTCACCTCACAAAGCATCACAGATATTTTACCAAAGTTCAGTACCAGTATATGTACCAATTTTCCAGTGCACAAAAATTATTCAACCACTCGGTTTCTATTATGTGGATGATGGAAAATAAGTCTTATATTGTATGCGTTATTGTTCTATTTTTCCCCATCTGAAAAAGTGGTAGATTTGGATTTTGTGGCTGTTTGAATTTTGGGTTGAGCAAAAAGTGGTAGAAGTCCCATCCCATCACTGATGACCAGGAATGCTATAATGTCGTTGCAGAAAGAAGAATTAGATTGTCAAAAACTGGGATATGTAGCAAATTAACTAAATTACTGAAGTAGGTACTGACACTGAGGCAATATCTTACGTCCCTTATATTGGGCACCAGCACCACAAACCGACAACTTCAGTAAATTTGTCTTAAAAAGTTAAAACAGGAGCGTAATCAACGGTCACACGTAATCACATTACAGATAGACAAAGGGATAGCGCGCAATAAAGGATTTTACTTCAAAATTTGCGGTAAAATGTGTATAGTATAGGAGGTGCACGGAAGCTGTCTGTCTATTTAATTTGTAGTTTGTGAACGAATCTTTAAAACCGTGCGGCATGCTTTTAATGTTCCAAGGTCAATACTTTTTTCATTAAGAACTTCCGATCGTAGATACTGAAAGAAATCTCCTTGGTATGTAATCACAATTTATGTATAGGTACTTCGAATTTCATTTTCGTCTTTGCACATGCATTTAAAAAGGAGGTCTTCTCACAAGGACATTCGTTAGCAATTGGTTGGTGAGTGAGTTGGTGATTTTTTTCTTTGCGATTTTGGTAGGCTGGCTGTGTGGTGATGTCATCTGCAAACAGAATATAGACTTTGATACAGAAATCTTTGGAATATAGACAAATATTTATTTTTAATGCAAGCACAGTAGTCCCTCGATAATGTGAACTAATTGAAACAAGGCGTTTTCGGATTTTAGAGGGATTCACATTACTGGAACTTTTTTCAGTACTTACTAAACTTATTGAAACAATTTTCAAATGCATAAAAAACAGCACAACATGGTTTTTTCAAGCACAGTTTCAATATTTATTAATTTAAAAGAAAAACGAAAATAAAATAATTTTATTCATTTCAAAAAAAAAAAATACAAAAAAAAACATTTAGGTATATCGGCATAGATACCTCCTACCTATTGATATTATAAATTTTTGATAAATTCTGTTTAAAATTCGGTTTGAAAAGGTCCAACAGCTTCTTCGAATTTAATTTTATTCCTGTAATTGTTGACATTGACACACCGTACTTTTCAGCTAATGCAAATACAGAATGTTCAGCATCTAGTTCGCGTAAAATTGTCACTTATCTTCAATCGATAAAAATCGATGCAATTTTTGTTTAGATGCCATTAAGTACCAATTGAGCTTATTTTACACACAAAACGAAAAAAGATACACGAACCACACAAGACATAAGCTAGTTAAAAAAATATAACCACGAACGGCAGCTCTATAAATAACAGTTGTTTAGTCCTTAATATCGAACGCAAAACGAGCAAGAGAAATAAGAGAAATATAAAAACTTACAAAAAAATTCACATTTTAGAGGTTGAACATTTCGGAAGTTCACATTATAGAGATGACAATGTAAAGTTTTGTCGATTCACATTTTAAAGAAATTCACATTATCGGTAATTCACATTATCGAGGGACTACTGTATTATGTTTCTGAAAGCATAAAAGCGGACAAGATCGCGTAATAAAATGTGGAAAAGGGTAGATTTCAATAATTGTTAGCACGAATTTGCCCGAATGTAATGAATCGTTCGCAAAATTCTTCTCGTCACTGATGTTGTTTTTTCGCAATCATTTTGTTAACAAATTAAAAAATAATTCCATCTTGCTTTGATAACAATTTCGTTGCTTAATCCAGCTACCAACGAGCTCAGTCTCAGTGTGAGCAACGTTGTCTGCGGATCAGTCGTCACTAAACCAGGGTATTGATTGATTAACCAACAAATCAGAATACTAATGTAGAGCTTCGTGCACGAAGGGCCTTACATTTTAATGAAACAACATTTTAAAACTGTCATTTATGTTAGTTGAGTGTTCTTTATAATCTTCTCGCATGTTTGTGATGTTTTCTTAGGGTCCCTTCACATACTAAACGAATCCGAATCAATCCCAATCACCTGCAAAATGTAGACTTGTGAGAGTTACGAACTCAATTAGTAGGTACACTTACCACACACTCTATTTCTATATCGCTGTTCTGTTTCTTTTAAAAACAGCAAAAAGAAAACTTTCAAGACGAACTTTCTTTGAGCAGTTTTAACACTTGAAGTGATTTCAGTCTGCTCAACACCTAGCAACTTCCTCAAAGCATTCTTACTCCTATTTTCTGGGGCACTTGCTGCTTCTTTTCAAAGTGAGCTGCCCCACAGTTATATCCAGTAACCGACATTTGCAAGACCAATTAAATCACCGCAACACATGATGCCACAATGAATCAAAGAACCTCTTGAACTGTTACCAGAGTCATAAATTGTCCTTTGTGTACTACATTACGATCTCATGTAGGGCAATTGCAGCTTAAGCCGCCCATCGAGTTTTGTCATTTGCTTCATCAGTGCTGCAAAGTTGTCAAATGACAATTCTGTGTGTCAGAAATAATTATATACCCTACCGTACCGCCTTCTCATAAGGATTTCTAGGTAACCGATAAGTTTTCCCAGTATTGGGGTATACCGCGTTTCAAATCACTATAGACAGAGTGTGCATCTCCCTCGCTCCCATTTATAGTTCACGCCCCAAAGCTCTTAATCCCATGCGTCAACAAGCAATTTTGTACAAAATCCCTCCCGCTATCGTTGGACCATCCAATACTTCGTCCAAACTTTATACGGAATTTTTGTGGCAATTCGTCCTTTCCTATTTTCCAAATGCGTTCGCGGCTATTATTGCTGCAAGTGCCCCTTTTTTGCTTCCACTCTGTTATAAATAGTGTTTCCTTTAGAGGTATTTTTTTTTTTTTTGAATTGGCAACACTTTCGCTACAACGACAGTCCAGTCAGTCGTCTTCGTCTCACCTAGCTGGCTTGTGCTCTTTGTAGTTAGCCATTTCACCGCGAGTATAGTATAGATGCCAGCTGATCAGCTCAGACCTGCCGTCTAAGAATGAAATTGCAAGAAATTGGGACAAAATCTTGCATCCGTGTACAGTGGCAGTTTAACTTTGAAAGTTAGTCTGCTAACTCATCAGCTCAGACCTGTCAAATTGAAGAGAAGCACACACCTACTCACTTTTTTGTAGTCCAAAGAATATTTCAACAGCTCAATGCCTGCAGATCGATAACGAAATAGGTACAACTGCAATTAGATACCTTATCTAATTTATTTGCCGCTGTCAATTAAAGCCGCACAATTACCTAATTTATTCTTCCAACTTACATTCCAATAGTCCCATACATTTACCCAACGCCGTTTTATTATGTTTGCATATAGGGAGGCATTTCCTTTCGATTGATAGATATTATCAATTTCATTTCATTTCATTTCATTACATGAACATCGAACTCGAACTCCAAGTTTTATGAATGGGCCCGTCGATAACCGAATAGACTCGTACAATTTGTGTCTCATTCTGCCATTCGAATCAAATTTGACATGTCATATGGAGTAAATGGGTCTGAGGTTACATTACCGTATACCGCTGCCCTATAACATGTATCTGGTGCGTGTATCTCCTCGGGCCTAAGTAAATATTTGGCGATATTATGACATAACAGACAACTCGCCTCTCGCATCATGCAATCCGACGGCAGGCAACAAAAATACACAGAGATATTTGAAAAAATAATTGGTTATTGATAAAAATGCCAACATGTATATTATATTCAAAGACGAGCCGAGTATTCATTCGGTAGGGGTACCTAATATCCGGCGATCCGTTGCCGTTCCGGTCGATGTGGTTCACAATAACCGAGAAAGATACTTCCACATGATAAACGTTGACAACAGCGACGACGATATGTGAATTCATTGGGTCATAAAATGCGGCACTGCTTTCGGCTTTCAGCTTTCGGCATCTATGCGAGTTTCCCATATAGTCGTCGTCGCTCGTCGGCCTCCTTGGAGGACGTCTGTATGTAGTGTTAGTGTATATAGAAAGTGTCTGTTTCCTTTGTGCTCCTCTTCAATGAGATTTGCGCCCCTTGCCCCCAAAGTAGGCAAATAAATTTCCAAACGATTGCTGGTGTGGGGTAACTTGAAGTTATTGTTGTGTAGTAGGTATAGTAAAGTAGTAGTATTTTTGCGATTGTTATTGCAGGGGAAATTGTCCTTTTAATTCAATGTCCTTCAATGTTATCTTCATTCAATGGTTAGACCTTTTTTTTTTTTTGTTATTTTGATGGCTTTATGGGTATCAAGTGGCTATACAAAAAATTGGATTGTATTGTTCCGAAATTGCCCGCAAATACGTATAGGTACTATCAAGAAGTAAATCGACTTGTAGACGGTCTTGTCTTGCGGTTTATGTGGAATATTAGTAATTCTCGGAAGTAATTTGGAGAATATCGTTTTGCATTAAAATACCGCGTCCGAATCATAAAATATCCCGTGAGTTGTAAAACTGGGATATTGATATCGAAGCACTTTGGCTAAGGCACTAAATTATTGCTTTGGGTAGCATATGAAGACGGTGCGGGTCGGAATGTTGGTTTCCATTCGCTCTACAAGGTCCTAGCCAACTTAGGCCACTGTAGCTTGTAGAGTTCACTTTTAAATCGTCTTGTCCCAAATTGATCAGTGGTTTGGCTAAGATTTGGCCATCCTTCTTGAATTGGCACAAGTCTTCAGATTCAAAAATTAAGTTTACACATCCTACAGTTGAGGCTAACCTCCCTACGCAGATGACACGCAAAGAGCGAAGCCAGGGGCCAGATTATGTAAGACGAAAACGATCGAACGCTATCGTTTCGACAATAGCAGTCTCTGTCTATTGCCACAGATATGATAGAGACAGCTTTAGTGAAAACGAAAGCGTTTTTCGTTTCGTATTTTACAGAATCCCACCCCAGGTCTAGCCAATTTATCGGCTATATCATTTCCATCTAAAGGATGATTTTTTAGGTGTTTGGTTTTTAAAATTAAAAAAAAAACCAATAAGACAATTATCTTCGACTATGCCGAAGCTCAAATACCCGGTACTATATTATTGTAAAAATAAAAAAAATATTTTAGTATTAAAAAATTATATAAATGTATTTGTATGGGTAGTTTTTATTCGACCAAGCTTATTTTTTGTCAAAAATTTTTAAATATTATTAAAACAATATATGCAAAGTTTAAACTTGATATCTTTACTCTAACTATTTTAATTTTAATTTTAACATCAAGTATCTATATATATTGTATGGGAGGTAGTAGTAGTTTTCATCCGATTTTGCTCATCTTCGAACTTAGCCTCAGTTTGGTGGATAAAAGCTTACGTACCAAATTTCAAGTCGATAGCTCTTAAATTACTGCCGTAATCGTGCGGACAGACTGACAGACAGACGGACGGACAGACGCCTCCTTTTGTGCGTTACAAATGGAATGACAAAGTGAATATACCCTCACCACAGTGTGGTACCGGGTATAAAAATAGTCCAGCGGCGTCAAATCGCACGATCTAGGCGGCCAATACACAGGTCCAAAACGTGAAATTCTGTATGGCATGTCGCGCCGTCCTGTTGAAACCACCAGCTCTTCCATTTTGGGCAAAAAAATAGTCCGAAATCATCGAACAATATCGAGCACCATTGACCGTAACGTTGTTGCCATCATCATCTGTGAAGAAATACGGCCCAATGATGCCACCGGCGCGCGCATAAACCATACCAAATTTGTGTGGATGCATTGGCAGTTCTTGGTCTTGCAACGCTTCTGGTTGCTCAGCAGACCATATACGTAGCCTGCTCAGTAGGACGATAACGACGACCATATAAAATGGACGAAATGCTCTCAACACAATTTTTACTGAGCATGATTTTTGGTAATAAAATTCAATAATTTGCAAACGTTTTTATGCTAACTGAGCATTTTTACTTTGACACGTGTCACGACTTACACGATACACGAATCACGCGAGAACATTCAAAAAAATGAGACTGAAAAACCAATCTGCAAAAAAATCACCCTTTTATATACTCATATGGTCGACCGTAATTCCAAAGCGATGACTAGTCCAGGCAGAGTTTGCATGCAGTGTACAACAAGCTTGGACGCAGCCTGACTATCGACAAAGATATTTGTCTGGTCGTCACTACTTTCATCGTGCCTTAACCACAAGTTCTGTCAAGTACCATATTCCATAAGAGAGGTGAGATCACCTCTTCCGGTGTGCCTTTACTTACTGATTTAGTTTTAACAAAGACTCGAGTTTGCCCGAGTGATGCTTGTTTTAGGTATAGAAGCATAGGCGCAAACAAAATCCTCAACACCTCTAGCTCTATAAAAATTCTTTCGACCGCTTCAGTATGAACGTCACTAAAAGCAGGGGTCTATGGCTATGAATGTATGGCTAAGGTGAACTGATGATGGTAGAGTGACCTATCATGGCCGATTCACAATACAGCGAGAGAGCGAGACGAGAGCGAGATCGAGTATAGCGCGAGTTGTCAAATAATTTCCAATCAAAGGAAATGCATGCACCAATACACAATGGCGCGAGACTCGTTGCCTCGTCTCGCGACCATTTCGGAAATTTGGAAAAATCTCGCCCGAGACACCGATGACATTTACTCTCTGAGTGGGAAGCGACGCCATTTTCATAGAAATGTACTTAAGGTTGCCACTTGTATTTTCTCAAGCAAACAGGGCGGCACTTTTATCGTTTTTTGTTGTTATTATTTTGATACGGTTTGATTATTCTGAGAAATTTTTAAATAAGTCAGCGATAATGTTAGAACTTATTTTCCCATAATAATGAATGACGGTGAAAAGGGGAATTTCGTATTTCTTTAAACAAACATTGCCGCGAAAATATATACGTTTTGATTGTGTTTCTTTTTGATTTCTTGGTTATTGGGGGTCATTTTCTTGAGCAAATTTTATTAGGATGTAAGACTGTAAGCTTTTTATAGGGATTCATTGGAACCTGTTCTGGAATTGACTAAGAAGTTCAACAGAAAACTACAGTTGTACGTACGTACGTACGAAAAAATTAATAAATTAATTTTGACTAGATTAAACAACACGTTTTTGATTCGAAAAAAATCTTTTTTTATTTGAACACACACCAAGCGAAACAGAATGTAGCAAAACAAAACGTTTTGTTTTCGTGTTTCGTTTGGTGTGGAATTTACGCTTTGTTTTTAGTACCTATTGGTCGGACTCAGACAATGAAGTTGTGCAAATCTTATTTACATTTTAAAAACAACGACGTGTAAATTTTGTTTCGTAAAAACAACAGATTAACAATCGGCAACGAAACATGTTTTTCTGTTTTGCTTTGGTTTTTATGTTTTATTTTCTTTGGTGTGTGTTGCGCTCTAAGAAAGTAGGCAATTATCGTCAACGACGCTGGTTCAAAACAGTTTTGTTGCATTCGGTGTGTGTTATGCTTGTATACAATGGCATGTATTTTCGACAACCACCACCGAAACACTTAAAAACAAAAACATCTGTTTTGTTTCATTTGCTTTGGTGTGTTTTGCCTCATAAGAAACAATGTGCTCTTGTTTCACGAAACAAAAAAACACGTTTTGCTTTATCCGGTGAGTTTTCAACCTTAGACAACAATTGCTTAATTTTTTTAACTAACTTTATAATTCATAAGCAACATTTTAAGACCAAGATTGAGTTCAGTCATTAAGTTTAAGTGCTCAAAAAAAGCAACAGAATTTTTTCGGTAGCATTTTACTGATAGTAATTATAGCGACTGATGATAGCGACGCCTGAAAAATGCGAATTGGTTGTTTTTAGAATATTCAAACTGCATGCTAAAAAGCAATAAAAGTGCAGCTCTGTTTTGTAAAAAAAATCGAAGTGGCAATATGGTTTTGTAGTTTCAGTGGTCCCTCTATTCGTTGTCAGAAAAACTCGCCGACGTACCACATTTCATTGTGAATTGCCGGACGAGGTTAAAGCGAGAACGAGGCGAGAGCGATTCTCGCCTCGCTCTCGTCTAGTTATCACGCCCACATTGTGAACGGGGCATCAATTCTGCGCAATACTTTATGCAGGGTAGTCTCTTTAGATAGGGGGGCTAGGATTTGCATAGAGGACGAATTTCTAGACATGTCTGTATATATGAAGGTCAAAAATACGTTCCAACATTTTAAGTACCTACAAGGCTGATTAATCTAATTGGCCTAAAACTATTCGCGGATTCGAGACCCATGACCCATCTCGTCGACATAGGGAACATGAATTAATAGGATACGCAACTTCTGTAAATTTTAACGTGCCAACGTATATCACCTCACCGTCGCTTCAAGTCTATCTCCAGTCTATGTATTACATATATGATTGGAAAAACGCATCGTTCCGGTTATTTAGATATAGCTGGCAACATTTTTTTCAGTTATAATATAGCATATGAGGGTAAAGTCCCCTGCGAGTTCCTGCAACGAGACAACGATTTCTCAAGCGGAAGCTCTACTACGGATCCTTCCGTTTATTCTGTCCAAGTTTTATCAATCATCTTTAGTGGAGGATAGACTTACTAGAGCGTTAGGTAAGGTTAGGTTGTATAGGGTGTGAGTGATCACAGTAGACTATAGGCACCATATTATGTCCATCGCCATCCCTTTAGAACCTTTATACGGTCAAAGCCTAAACTAATTCACCCAAACACTTAATTTTCCTAGAGAAGATGCCCCTAGTCAACCTCCTAAAGATGGTAAGCCGCATTCATTCCACAATTATTACGGCCGTTGGTCGTTTAGTTTTTTTTTTCTATATCTAACTGGACACGATACCATAAGTGCTGTATTCAAAGCCTTTTCAAGTGAAAGTGTTATTACGTACATTTCTTCACCTGAATCTGTTTTCAGGTTGCGTGCTGTGGAATAAAGTTTCAAGTTTTGAGACCTGAGCGAATTTTTTCTGCAGTCTGTTTCCTTTGGAACAGGGTTTTGGTATACCTACTCGTATCTACCTAAATACATACTTATATTGAAAAAGATCCACTCTTGATTCGAAAATGACTTTAAGTTGGAGATTCAACAGTTTTTAACCTCAAAGTATACTTGGAAAAATTAAGGTAGTGCGGTGTTGCCCACATTAAAAGAAGGAAGCTTTCCTCGCTTGAGTGAGTATATACAAGATGGTGCAAAAAACATCAGCATCATCCTGTTGGAAGATGCTATAATGTTCATTTGTGAACTAAACAGATACAAAATTCACGTCCTTTATCTACTCCTAAAGAACGCGGAATAATTATTTCGATTTTTTTGCGTAATAATTCAACGGCGGTGTTACCGCAGCGTGAATATCGGCGCAGATTTCCCTGTCGTCCAACATCAACTGGCAAACACAACCACGTTTAGCCGCTCGCCTAGAATAGTATGGAATAACACGAAATGCTGCCAGGTCTTTTCGGTCCCGGAGCAGTCGTTCTGTTGAAAATATCGCAGCTGTGGCTGAAGATGTCGCAGAGGACCCTGGTCAGATTATCAAGCGGTCTTTACAGAGCATTTTAATGGAAGCCTGTAAGATGTTTCCATAAAAAGTGCAGACTGCACGAGCCTTTTCCACTTTTCAGAACTGTTACCAGAACTCATGAGAACTCACTGGAACTACATTTTGAAATTATGTTAATGTTGTCTAACTTTTTTGTGTTTGGGTTTAGAAGATTATTTTATAAGAATTTTTTGTTGAGTTTCTTGAGCACTTTCCAGAACTCTAATCAGAACTCTTCGGAAGTCCGAACAATTTTTTTTCGCAATTTTTGAAAATTTTCACTGTTCTATAACTTTTTTGTTTTGTTCCGAAAAAAAAATTCTTGTTTAGGGAACTCCAGAACTCTTGGTGTAGTTCATGAATTTTGTAAAAAAAAAATTAACTTTTATGAAAAGGGGGTGCTGGCTTATTTTGGAAAAAAATGTTTTTTTTTGCTTTAATTTGGCGTTTTTTTTTTAACCATAAGGAACTCCAGAACTATGTTGATTCTATACAAAAACAAAAATCCAAAATTTTTGCAAATGGGGTGCATTGTGAATTTAACACCCCAAATTAAAAAAAAAAAAATACTAAATAAACAGAACTTTTCAAAATTTTTATCAGGAATTCTAGAACTCTTGTCCAGCTATCCAGAACTCTAAAAAATATATATACTTTTTAAACTTTGGGGTGCTATGTTCACGGACCCAAAATAAAGCCTATCGGGGTTTATAATAACATCGACTTATCCAACCTGTCTCTGGGCAATCTAATGAGACAAAAATATGCCAACTTTCCGTGATTGCTTCACCACAATTTGTTGTCACATTTATAAATCCTGTCAATTGTAGGTGGTTTTTCTAGAATAACAAAATTTAGCACTCGAAATGGTGATTGCTCTTCAATGGCAGTTTAAGACCTATTACACCCCATACTGTTCAAAATTACCTACTTACACGTGTTTGGATGACTAGATGTCGTAATGAATGTGTAAATGCAGCTCTTCCATCTCCACGTGTGAGACAAATTACAGTTTATTTCAATTAAAAATCAAAGAATACATGTCGCAACATCGTACTGGAAATAAACGATGACATCTGTTCGAAATTCGGTGGAAGAATGGAACTACCCAAACGCCATCAGATACCAGATACATATTCAAGTTACAAACGATTACCTCAACTAAACTGAAAACAAAACAATTTCAATCTCGAATTACATTCCGAAAAATTAATCATAAACAAAAGGGAAAACGATAAACACAAGAATATCCGACCCCGCACATTTGTTGTCTCCTGTAGAGCGAGGACGAACGACAAAGCCTAAATAGTTTCAATTTCGTCGTCGTTGTCGACTATATGGTTATGGCTGCTCACCAAGTGGTTTGGTGGTAGGTTAGACAAAATACCCATCCAACATAGACGACGACTTCCTTATTTCACGAACAAAAACAAATCGACTACTTATAGGCTGTGTGTATGCGAAGAAGTCAAAACCCTGCAGGATATACGCCGTATAGTAGTTGTAAGGCACCAATAAAAACAACAACCGAGAGAAAAAAAAGGACAACTTTGACTGTGAAACCGGAACCGATTGTGTATATGTTTATGCTGCGGCAAGGGTGACAAATCACTGCAATTTATAAAGAAATACTTACGAATCCAACTGACAGGGAATGTACAGAAACAGACGTCGATTTGTATTGATCTGTAAACAATTGTGATGAGAAAATTGAAAAAAGGATTCAAAGAAAGGAAACAATTCAGTGATTGATGTGTGCCTTTGTTGAGACGAAGCTACAAAAAAAAACTATGCAACTGTCGTAAAAATCGCAATTTCTTCCCATTCGCAAACATACAAAATAACTGCAAACTATGGTGTGGCAGGTCAGTACGTATATGCAATAATGCCATCGAAACTATACGAAACCAAAACCAATTATGCATCCTTATACTGTGCACCATCGATGCTCATAGGGATTAGTGTAGGAGGTATAAAGGAAAGAGTTCATTTATATACTCGTAGGTACCTATGCTGCCATCTGTTGATAAGTAATCTCTGTGAGGGCATTCGCAATTTCATCCAACCTCTGCATATCTGGAATTCGCACAAACATTTCGCATGGTAGAATTCTCAATTCATTTTGCGCAAAACAACAGGGAAGTGCATTTCGGCATCCAAAATCCGAAAACCGAAATCCAGTAGTATACCAAATCCATTCGGTAATATTTACTTCCTCCGCTTAATCTCTTTCTCGTCCTCTCGCTTCCGTGCAATCTCCCAATGAATCTCTCTTAGTATTTTCCTCTTCTGTTGATTTACATCAATTGTAGATACACTATTTATTTTAAATAGCTTGTACATGTTCCACCCGCATTCCATCATTCTCATTGGGTTCGATATCCTTGGGAAATGCAGTAAAAGCGCACAAGCTCTCGCATACACACTCACACACACCGTATGTGTGTTACATTGGGAAAAACTATACACTCTCTCTATATATATATACAACACCGTACAGTGAGAGCGTGCAACGGCAAAGTGATGGGTGTTCTCCTGCCAGCCCGCTTTTGGCTTGTACAGAATTCCAGCGCACATACAGGGAACAGGACTCATTCCCTTGACAGCGCCACTCACTCACATCCTGCAAATATCCGTTTTCAATGTAACGAAACACGTGGATCGATATTTTGGATGTAAATGCAGCTCCAGCAACAGCAACAGCAACAGAAACAGCAGCTACTGCAGAAGGAGCATATTACTCTGACGAGTAGGTACTTCCCTAGTGCACTACCATACCATCATCAGCCGGGGAAAGACTTGAAGATATGCAATGGAACCTACCATCGACGTTGCTCGCCTCAGCGTCGGTCTTCGTAATCGTTGTTGATGGAAAGACGAGTAGAGGACTGAGGACTCTGGAGTAGGACTCACAGGATAGTTGGAGAGTGTATAGTAGGTACCCGCCAACAGGAAGAAAAGTATAAAAACTAGGAAAAGCATTCGACATAGGACTCACTCGCACATGTACTAAAATGTCGATGGCGGTATATATAATAATGACGCGGCAGAGTATTGATAGTGACGCATTGGACTTAATGGGATAGTGCTCAGTATTTGGTCTTTTTTTTCGCTGTTGCACAAAGCCCCTAAGGGGCGGTAGTTTGTACCCTCCTTAGAGACACTGCCATTGACATCGGCACAGAGACAATGAACGAATTCGTTGCAGATTAAGAGTTCTACATCGAGTGACGTCAGAAACATTAATTCGACCTCTGTCAGACAAGGCAAGAGTATTGATATAGTGACACGCGTTGACCTCTATGGGGTAGTGCAAAGAGTGTTCCATTATCATCGAAACAAGCCGTTGCTCTATGGTCTAAATTGGTAAGCCTCTTAGAGCAATAGCAATTGTGCAGCATTTCTTACAAACTGCTTCATGTGCAAATACGAACGCGCAGCATTGCTCTAGGTAGATGCTTGCTGGTCCATAAGGAACGACAACTTTTCTGTGCTCGGTGCATTCTTCTAGTATATCTTTCTAGACTTCTTATATGCGCAGCGAATGCAGAGAAACGTCCTTGCTTGCCTTGCTACATACTTCTTTCTAACTTACTATAGTCGATGTAGCTTAGATGCACGGGGAAGGCGCAGCATATGCGTTACGCTCCTTTTAATTGCTGCTCCGAATCCACAGCACCTTTCTTGAGGTCGCTACATACTTCTTTCTAACTTTCTAGACTAGACGTAATAGACTTCTTATTGACTCGCTGCATGCTTCTTGCTAGTGAACTTGGATGCAAGGCGAACGAATTACTTACGCTCTCTATATGCTTGCAGCTTCAAAAGTATCGGGCTCCTGACCCATGTAGAGTCTCTGCCTGAGACACTGCAGCCTTCCATCCTCTACGATCCCGGACAGTTGTCAAGCTCTCTGGCATCCGCGATGGCTTGGTCATTGAAACGGAGGTTCGGTCTTCCTCTTCTTCTTGAATCTGGGGGCTGGGATTTGAAGATCCTCTTAGCTGGAGCGTTATTGTCCATTCGCTCGATGTGGCCGAGCCAATGTAATCGAGTGTTTTGGCTTTTTGGACTACATCCAAATTTTGGTACAACTCATAGAGTCCGCGGTTGTATCTTTTCCTCCATTCGCCCTCCTCGCACAAAAATCCGCCGAAGTATTTTTCTTTCGAAGGATCTCAGTATCAGCTCTCCCTCCTTGCTTATCGTCCAACATTCGGCGCCATAAAGCAGAACTGGCAGGATAAGGGTTTTGTAGAGCACACATTTTGTCCTTCGAGTTAGGAGTTTTGAACCCAATTGTTTTGCCAAACCGAAGTAGCCACAGTTTCCTAGGATAATTCTTCGCCGGATCTCCACTTGGGTGTCATTCGTGCAGTTCGTGTTTACTCCGAGGTAGGTGAACTCCTTAACTACCTCGAAATTGTTGCTATCAATAGTGTCGTTTTGTCAGGCGGTGGACAGATGCTTGTTTGTTTGATGATAGCATGTACTTAGTCTTGTCCTCATTTACTTAAAGGCCAACGGATTTCGCCTGTTCTTCAATCGCCGTAAACGCTTCTATCACGGCACGCTGGGAGTCAATATCGTCCGCAAATATACCCGAGCAACTGAACGGGCCTGTTGAAGATAGTGCCTTCCGTGTTGACACCTGCCCTGCGCAGTATCTGCTCCAGTACGAGATTGAAGAAGTCGCATGATAGCGCGTCTCCTTGCCGAAATCCGGTGCAAGTTTGAAATAGATCGGAGGAGCTGCTTCCAAACTGCACCTTGCAGCGCGTGTTGTCCAGCGTCACGCAACACAGCTGAATCAGTTTTGCCGGGATTTCGAATTCGGCCATTGCCATATAGAGCTCCTGAAGATGTATGCTATCATACGTAGCTTTGAAGTCGATGAATACTGACTTCTAAGTCCTTTTCAGGATTTACCTGCATTGCCACCATATCCTTGCTGATTAGATATGCATTGTGCTGCTTAATATCTTCAAAACAAATGAGAATAGCACACGAGCGATCTACTTTACATTGCTATCGATTGCTGCATGAAGTCTGATATTTGTACGAGGGGCGTGTTTTAACGTCATATCTTTTCCTTCTTATGATCCAGAGTTGTCCTATATAATCGTACACTATCGAAGTTTCTTCGCTTCCTGTTGTTCTTGTGACTTTACCATCTATGGGATCCATCGCCAAAGTTAGTCATCACTTGCACTGCAATCGTCGTACCTTCTAGAAGTCAAAGTGCTGCGAATTTCTCCCTTGCTGAAAGGTTCTAGCTGCTGCGTAGTTTTCACATTCCATATCTATACTCGGTAAGGAATTTCGGCTCCGATAGTTACAGGCTTCATGTCCCTGATCGATCGCTTTCAGTTCCGCGACAGCATTTCCTCTAACTTCCTTGGCCATAGCTACCACTTTGATAAAATCAACATAACCGATGATTTCAACACCGCTCGGTCTTATATACTACTAGCCACGCCCGCGGCTCCGCTCGCCAGCTTCCCTTTTTATCAACACTTATAAGACGAATTTTGTAAAACCATGAATGAGGCATGTAATAATTTTGACTTATCTATCAACATACAAACTTTCAAGTTCATACGGACAACGGTTCGTGAGACCCCCTTTCTCCCCGCGACCCCTTTACTCCTCAACAATTCTCACCCTATGGCCTAATTTGGCCACATATCTATAAATCAGAAAAATAATCATGCAAGTCGGAGGAATGGTTCTCGAGTTATGGAAGGACGAACAGACGGACGTTGCATTTTATATAGTAGTATGGATATAGATGGCCCCAGTACAGACCCTTGAGGAACTCCACCCTATATTTTGTAATTTTCTTTGTCCATGGAAGCCGAACTGGCGATTTAAGGGCCTTGAGTGTTCTTCCATGTACTTTTCTTTTCTTTTATATGATTTTTTTTTTCAAATCCTTGCCTCACAGGGTCAAGCATGTACAACAGCCTATAAGTAAACGGATGCTCATCAAGCACCTGATGATTTATCCCACTTAACAATGAGGACAAATCGTTCCGGTTTCCAATGTGGCGGGAATTTATCTACCATGCTGTCAGGCATTCTAACGAAAGAAGGAGCCTACTCAGCTTTCGAATCGATGTTAACTCACCTTTGGTCAATCCCATCAAGTTAAATCGTTTGCAAGTCTCATCAGGAGGAATCTAAAATGCTGAAGAAGTCTGAACTGAAACCCCGCATTAAGCTATATAGCTTTTGAGGCCGTAAACATATAACTGCGTCTTTCTGATAGAGGGAAACCTTTCTAATTACTTATTTCGGTGGAAATTTTAACACAAAACCCACCAAGGATTATGCAGTCCTTTGATCAGTTGTCAGCTCTAGAAGCCACCCAAAATTTTCTCTTCCCGGATGAAAGCAATTTTAACTATTTCGATGCAGGAAAAAATGAAAGCAACTGCATCTCAGTAATATTTCATACTGAGCCTTGTTGCCTTCTGTTGAGCATAAGCATAATCCCTTTCACGTGCATTCCCAAAAAAAAAAAAAAAAAAAAAAAAAAATCAGTAAGCAGAGGTAAATACCCCTTAAGCGACAGAGAAACTTTTTCCCTTCCGTTTCGTACCTTTCGTCCCTAGGTTTTATTCGTTAATTAAAATTAATTATTATTAATCTTCTTGGTTATTCCCATTTGTGCTGGGATACTGCACAACCTCCCTCTAGGAAAAATCCCAACAACAACAACAACAAGAAAAAAGGATTCCCACAACTTACCTCCGTAACATAGCATTCTGCACTTGTGCTTGTGTTGGTGTAATTTTTTTGTAAATCAATACCGCCAAGAACTCACCCAAGGCGCATGATCCGCTTTGCACTCTCGCCCACTACATCATCATCATCAACATCCCGTTCCCGTGCCCGTCCCGATTCCCGAACCAGCAGAACCCGAACACTATACCTGGAGCTGGAGCTGGAACCTGAAAAGGTAAAACGCGCTTGTCGGTTGCGGGTGGTGGAGGGTGGAGGGTTGGTTGCCGTTTTGTCGTTGTTCGTTATCCCGCGCGCTCTTTAATATTTAAACACAACCGATGGCTTTTGTATGTGCAGCTCGAGTGCTTTTTTCTCCCTAGCCCTACATCTCGTCCTTTGTATGCTGTCACTGGCACACGGCCACACCACGGTGGGGATGCGGCGAAGATACGACTTCAGGATTGAATAAGTAAAAATCCTTTATTCAACACAGGAACGAAGGATTTTATTGCTACCTGTTGTATATTATTATTGCATTAAAACCCGTTTGCATTCATTTTGCAACATGCTACAAGGACTGCTCCATAGTCTGTCGTTTGTGATGAATGCGAATTGCGAATAGCGAATATGCCAAAGCAGAGCACAGTAATTACCTTGATTATATGTGTACATCAAATTGATATGAAAGAGTGTAATGTAGTTCATTTGATGGGTCTATGAAATGAAGAAATGATGGATTGTTGGATGAAAACTTGGAGCAGTCAAGTTCGTGTGCGTTCTATTTGTTATTTATCATTTATTCAGTTCTTTTGGCGCAAAAGAAACAGACAGGACGATAATCGGTTGGCATATGGTGTCGGTGGAAGATATTAATTATTGTGGCACAAGGGTTCTTGGGAACTGTTTGAATAGCTTGGTAGGGCAGTTGTGTTTTGTGGGAATGCGGCTTTAACTTGTGGCCGCACTTTTAAGTATAAAGAAAAGAGGTTGAGAAGTTTCTCTTCGAAACTAAAGAAGTTAATCTAAACTCTGTAGGCAATATCAAGGTCTTCCATCGTATAGTTGCTATATGGCCCTATCGAGAGTTCTTCTCTACAATTGACCCATCTGCAAAGTCAGAGATTTTTCCACAATCGCAAGAAAGCGAGAGAAGAGTTTAGGCCACGCGGAGTAGGAGGAGAATATTAAACCATGGTACAACGACATCGAATTGATAAAAAAAAACGTGTATACAACTATAAAAATGGCTAAATCAAAAAGAGCGGACAAATTCTATGCTCCTACCCAAAGAGTCTTCGATCCCAGCCGTGAGGGACTACTTTGGGCAAAAGGAACTCACCTCCGAGCTCCGATGGCGTGCGGAAGTGTTGGTGATTTCAACTTGCACTTTCGCATGCCATCGGAGGGGAGTTCATTTTGCCCAAAGTAGTCCCTCCCTCAAAGTGCAAGCGATTTTAACCAACTCTGAAAAACCTAGTCATCCTACACTGGATTCCAGCCCACAGGGGCTTCACTGGAAACGAAACAGCTGACTCACTGGCTAAAGCCGGCGCGACAATGCCACTTGTCGGACCTGAGCCTTTCTGTGGTGTCAGTAAGGGATGCTTTAGGGAATACACTAGGAACTTAGCCCAAACCAAATCTAATGACCTCTGGCTCAATACACCTGGGCAGAACTGCACCAAACAGTTCTTCCCAAAACTCTCCCCCAGAAAATCCTATTCTCTTAATAATCTGGACAGAAACTGCCTAAGAATCCTGACAGGAATTATCACTGGACATGGACTAATGAAAAAACACCTTCACCGAATTGGAATCTCACCGGACCCTACATGTAGACTGTGCCTTGAGAGTGATGAATCCTCTCTTCACATCCTCATGGAGTGTCCGGCTCTCTTCCATCTTAGAAAGAAAGTCTTTGGCGAAGAAATCGTCACTACAGCAAAACTTACTGAATTACCGCCAGAAAAGATTCTTATCTTCCTGACCACCTCCGGAGTCAAAAGATGACTCTAGGACCCCACTAGGGATGGCACAATAGGGTCCTCTAGAGAGGCCGCAGTGCCAGGGCCGATAAAGGCTCTCCCGACTTTGGTAATCTAATCTAACCAACTCTGGTTGGTGGTTGAAACTTTAACTCTTACGTGACGAGTGTCGAGAAATAACATTTGCAGTTCGTTTGTGTTTTTTTTTTTTAATTGGGAAGTGCCACGCCTCTTTTCCTGATCCCGCCAATATTTTATGAAATACTTTCTAAAGGTCTATTTATCAAATTTCAATGCTAAAGCTAACATAAATGTTAATAAATAGTTAATTTTGAGATTTGGGTGTTCAGCGCCATCTAGTAGACAACTTCAACATTTTTGATCAACGTCCACTTTTTACTTCATAAGAGATATATTGTATACGTTTGTTGAGAAAGAGCGTTTGCAATTTTTTTTTTTTGTATGGGAGGTGCCACGCCCCTTTGTCTTATTATGACCAAACTAAACAGAAATACATTTGAGCTAAGCACAAAACTTATGCCCAAGCCACAATGGCGCTTTGCGGCGTGCGCGCGTTGACAGATAGAGTAGAACCAATGCTTTCATATGGTGCAAGCCAGAATGCGGCTTCAGGCTTCGGGTCGCGTTGTGATCGTAAATATCGTAAAGTTCAACGCGGCGCCCAAGTAGAGCAACTTTCTACTTTCAGTGGCGTTGGACGGCTTTGACGTTTTCTTTCGGTTTGGTTTGTTCGATTTGATAATATTTAAAGTGTTAGAGCATATGCCGTTCATTGTTGGAGTTGCATGGATTCACTTAGGTATATACGTACCTACTTGTTTTTAGTAGCCTATGAGGTATTTTCAATACAAATTAATTATTTTACTGTGTGGAAATGACGAATATTATTTTTGTTGTAATGCTACTAGTGATTTCTTTAGATTGTTGATAAAAAAATATGTGCTCAAATGTAATGTACACGCTTTTGATATTTCAATTTTGTCTGAAACTACTCTATTCTTCATACAATTTATTAACGAGATAAACATTTTTGTTTAGAATATTTATAGTTTCTTTTTGTAGTTGAGGGTAAATCTAATTTCCTGCGATGTGCAAATGATAGGTATTATTTTATTACTTGGTTTACCCGCCCAGGTTTGCTCGTGCCAATGAATTGCTTTGCTTAGATATATTTTGTATTGTCCATCGGGACAATGCACATGAATATGCGCACCTTTGTCCGACTTTGACCCAACTTCACGGGAATTCTCTGGCCAATAGATATCGAAGATTCCCTATAAATTTGAACTCAATCGGCTGGTAGGGTTTGAAGTCCTTACATAGGAACATAAAAAATGTCTGGACAAGACAGCGAATATCTTCGCGGAAATATAGCAAAAAAATTACCCCTATTAGGTCATAAAATCCCTTCAATATGCATTGTCCGATGGCTGACCGGATGTGGTAAAAACCCAGCGAGCGACGAAAAGCAGTACCTGCGATCGCAATCGTCCGAATGTCCAGCATACCACCAGATGTATACATATAATTGAAATAAAATATAAATATAAATTGAAAAATCAAGTAAATCGTCGGTATCCATATTTGAGAATTTATTAATAGGGGTTTTTTTTAAATAGCCAAACCAAGTTTTTAACAAAATTGCACGTCTCTATTTAAGTGACTGAACTTCTTTCCACAGCTCAGATAAATGCTGTCCATTTGGTAATATTGCTCACTTAAATCGTTTTAAAAGAAGTATTCCACAAAGTAATCAATTCACAATTTTAAGGGAAGGGATTTTCGATGTAATTTACCCATATTTTCTCAACTAAACTAAAAATGTACCTGTCTCGCCTGAAACGCCTTTCATGTGAAGGCATGCACCTGTGTACATTGAATGCACAGGCAATTCTTCCACAAAAATATTCCACGACAATAAAAGTGAAAATACATTTTATTGATATTTATTTATGAATTTTTTTTACTATTTTGAACAAATTTCCTTTTAATTCGTGCATTAAAATAACAATTATAAGCAAAAAGGAGTAGTTGCATTCTGCTCTGAATTCGTACATAACGTACGTACGCAACATAAACCAAACAGAACTTTCAATCTCTCCTACTCTAATCTCTCAACGCGCCAACGCTCTGAAGCGCCATTTAGTTTTGGAAAAGTGCGGCTTGCGCGCGTTGACATAAAGTACGGTAAAGTTTCTAAAACGCCTGTCAACGCACGCAAGCGGCAAAGCGCCATTGTGAATTGGGTATTACACGAACATTTTTTGAATTTTGCGACCACAAACACGTGCGGGCTGAATTTTCTATATAAAACGATGGGGGAAAAAATATATATCTCTGGTTGTGAACCTGATGAAGTACCTACTCACTCATCACCACATTTTTTTCATGTGATACCGCAGAATAATATCGTTCAAGGCAGACCACATCTTTCTTGTGGTAATTCAGATTTCTATGGCTGTCCATCAGCCATTCGCATCTCTTGTGGCTTATTTTCCTGGTTCAAGCTGAAGCGTGTAAGTTGCCGTACCATGTCTTGGAACAGTTTCAATGTCCTAGAACCTAGAGCTCTTCGCAACAGCATTCCACAAGGTAATACTAACTTGTGATGTGCTTATTATTTTTCCCGAAGAAATACTAATTTTGGATCAGAGGTTAAATTGTATTCCATAAAAACGACTTAAGACTACCTTAACATTTTTTAAATCTCCATATACAAATTCTAGGGTTGAACAGAAAGAAATTCTACGACAAGTTTGGGTCCAAACGGGGCTGATGAAAAAGCGTGGTTTAGAGAGCAGAAAACAGCCTAACGACAAGAATGGGTTCGAATGGGATTTATTGTCAGAGGCTCAGGATTTTTTAAGTCTGGTACGAACTTTCTAACTTCTTTACAACAATCCATTTTAAGCTGCGTTATCTGATCGTTTCGGTATACAAAAACTGTCATTCTTATCTACTGCAGTACTGCTTAGGGTAAGACGTTTTAATAGCTAGGAAGGCATATGTACTAACCAACGGCCGTTCAATCGTTTTTATTTTACGTGATCTGACCCCAGGTTTCAAGAGGCTATAACAGCCTCTTCGAATTCCAAACTTTTTGTCGCGAATGAAATCCACATCATTTAATTCTCGTTCCATAAATAACGAATAAAACAATCGTTCGAACTTAACCTCAAACTAGACATTGCAGATAGAATTTGATAGCTGAAATTCGCGAACATCAAAAATATGTTTATGCAAGTTATACAGTGGAAGCGTCTACTTTTCGGAATAAAATCCGTTTTCTCCCATAGTATAGAGCCTATTTAAAAAAAATACTAGACATACGGCGTGAGCTACTTTTTTATTAGGTACTTAATTAGTTCCCAACTAGTCTTAGGTAACGTTGGATGCGAACCCACATTTATTACAAGTAATAGACAGGAGGTCCAAGACATCACCCTTTTTTTTGTTTTTTTTTGGAAAGTATCTTGCGAACTCTTCTTCTCTGATTATAGATAGATATATATTTAATTTGGTATAAACTACCTCCCTCATTTTCAAAAAGTCTTTAGGAATTATTGGAAGACAAACTGGACCAAATATAGGAATAGCGTGGAATCTTCTGTAATCAACAGCACCCCTGTTCCCACTACTAACACACAAGAACTCGACGCGATGGTTGAAGTAATAAGGACGACTTTCAACCGTGCTATGTCGCTCTCCTGCCTTATAAGCAACGGCAAGCCTAGACTACCTTGGTGGAATCAGGAGATTATATCTCTACGCAAAACATGCAGGTAGTTCTTCAATTTGGCCAAGCGATCACGCAAAGCCACTGACTGGATCTGGTACAAAGAGGCCCTCAAAACCTATAAAACCAAAATTAGGAAAGCCCAACGAAATTCTTGGACAAACTTCTGTGGAAATATAGAAGAAATCTCTGAGCCCTCTAGGCTCAGAAAAATCTTCGCAGCGATTCCCAGGATACCGAGTTATCTTAAGAGAGCTGACGGCTCGTGGACTACCTCCAGTTCGGAATCTCTGGATCTTCTACTGGATACCCACTTCTCAAATAGCTGCAATAACGTCACGAGTCCTTCTAGCACTTCGGTCAGGTCGATATTAAGCAGCTCCTCACATCTTGTAACCAAGAACGAAATTCTCTGGCCTATAGGCGGCTTTTAGCCATTCAAGTCTCCTAGACCTGAGGGTATAATACCGGGCGAACTTCAACATCATGTGGAACTAATCCTACCATGGGTAACTGTAGTATTCAAAAGTTGCCTGGATTATAGTCTCATTTTTCCAAGTCGTGGACAGAAGTAAATGTGGTATTCATGCCCAAGGCTGGTAAAAGCTCGCATGCCTACCCCAAAGATCTCAGACCATAACTTTGTCATCATAACTTTGTGATAGACTCCCATATACTCTGCAGTGTTAATACAAATCTTCTGTCAGCCTCTCAACATGCGTATAATAAAGGAAAATCGGTCGAAATGGCCTTTCACTCACTCGTATCAACTATTGAGAAATCTCTACACTGTAAAGAATACACATTGGTAGCTTTCCTGGATATCGAGGGAGCGTTTAACAACGTCGAATCAAAGGCGATTATTGGCGCACTGACGAGCCTTGGAATTTGTAAGTCGATTGGCGATTGGGTGAATCAGCTGCTCACAAACAGGTTCATCAATTCAAGGCTGGGCGAAGCATCGTTTCGGAGGTTCGCCAGTAGGGCTACGCCATAAGGCGGAGTGATCTCTCCTCTTCTTTGGAACCTAGTGGTGAATGAACTACTTCTAATACTGGAAGGGGAAGGGTGCAAAGTAATTGCCTATGCAGACGACGCACGTTTCTATCGCGGTATCAGGAAAACACATAAACACGTTTAGGGATCTTATGCAGAATGCCCTCTCTAGGCTCTTTTATTGGACCAAAAATGCGGGCTGGCGTCAACCCCCAGAAAACTGAACTGGTTCTCTTTCTTTCTGCATACGCTCCAGGACTGTCTGGGAGAGTGATGTAGTGTCTCACCGGAGATCCGTCTGCTTTTACACAGATGGGTCCAAAACGGCAACAGGAGTAGGGGGGGGGTGTAGTCTCCCAAGATTTAAATTGCACCCAATCACTGTAGCGTGTTCCAGGCGGAAATAATGGCGATTAAGGAGGCCCTGTCGTGGCTACGCTGCCGTTACGGTATAATGTAATTTCCGCAAAGGTTATCGTGATCTTTACCGATAGTCAAGCCGCGTCTAAATCGCTGGATTCAGTCATCTTTAAGTCCAAAACCGCCCTCAAGTGCCGCGTATCTCTTAACGAGATGGCGGAACAATTCAACATTCACCTTTTATGGGCCACAGGGACATTCCGGGGAATTGCAAGGTCGTCGAACTCGCTAGGCATGGCACAACTTTGTCGATTTTACCGGAAAGGGAGAATCTCTATATGCCTCTCGCTACGTGTAAACTTCTAATTAAACAATAGAAGGTGGTCAACTGCACCACGTGCTCCATCACGAAACAAATCTGGCCCACACTGAACAAAATTTGGTAGTGATATTGACAAAAAAGTAGATTGACTTGAAGAAATGGTGATCAATATAAGGTCGACACCTCCTGTACGTTGTTTTGACAAATATTTTGTTATATTGAAATCTTAATATTTGTAATTTTGAAAAAAAATTCATTAAATTTTTCGTTGTGGTGTTAAATCCACAAAAATTTGTTATAGGGATAAAAATTCATCATTCTATCATGTTCTTCACTTAAAAAAAATATTCTTCAAATTGAAAATACTTTCTTCAATTCGACGCATCGTGGCACTTTAAATTAACGAAACTTTCTTCATTTTTACGTATTCTTTCTTTAAATTGAAATTTAATTCTTCATTTCAACTCTTCACTTTATTGATATTGAATAAATATTCTTCAATTTTACGCATCGTTTTTCTTCAAATTAACTTAATTATTTATTCAAATTTCGTCAGTTATCGCTTATTTTTTCCAAACTGACAACAAAACAAAAAAGAAACACTTTTTAAAGTCAAAAACTTTTATTTTCTTAACATTAAGTAAATTATAAAGTTGGAATTTGTTTTGTAACTTACATCTATACATATTTATAAGAGAATATACTTGAAGATGTTTTTTGTCATACTTGGATTTAATTAAAGTCGGCTGGGATAAAGGTCCTACAAGGTCCTAGCTAAACTTGGAAAAATTAAACAAATTGAAAATATTAAAGTTTGATTATAGCTTATGTCATTGAGAAATACAACGACGTTCTTACCGTTCATTTATGATGATCATTGGCTGAATTTTCTTTTTCTTGTTGGATCTCCTCCGCACATAACCAACGATTGATCCAACTAGGAGAAAGCTAGCCTAGAAAAGCATGTTGCTCTTTGAGAAAAATATTATAAAGTGAACTTTTTTTAAACTAATTTTTTAGCTGCTAATATAGGTTGAAGGATCATAGACGTAATTATGAAAAGTATTTCTATATTACTTACCTTTTTCTTATACAAGTAGTGTGTTTGAGAAACACTTAAAAGCGTTTGCAAATAATTGCTTTACTTTAATTTTTAAATTCTTTATCTCGACTTCGCTTTTGCAATTCACTTTATAGAATAAAACTTAATACTTCGAGTGCAACAGCGAATAACATTTTAACCCGCCAATGGTGACGCAAATTTGACTTTGATCAATGGTGACGCCGGTCTCACAGACCGGGTTTTTCAACTGAAGATTTTTCGAAACGTGTTACTAATAGTTCATGTTTTTTTTTAATTTATGCTCTTTGACAATAAAACAAAGATATTTAATCAATTTAAGCTCTTTTATTTCAATATTACAATTCAAAAAACATTTTTAATATGAGCATTAAAAATAACAATGTTTTTAGTAATACATTTTTTAAAATTAAGAAAACAATAAAAAATCACATATTCATAAAGGAAAATAACGTTTTTTAGTCTTTCGACATATGGAACTTTTACAAAACGAACAAAATACACAATAAAACATTAAAAAAAAATAATCAAGGTAAAATAATACGAATAATAAAAAATTATTTTACTTACATAAACGGTGACGCACGGTCTCACGCACCGGGTTAGTAAAAAAATACACAACGTGTGCTCACTACGCAGTTTCGACGTCAACTGATGGTGGGTGACGTGCAATACGGCAGCTACTCGAAATTGCAACAAAAAACAATGACGGAGAATAAAGTTATTCGCATTTTTTAACACACCCGGTCTCACAGACCAGTACGTCACCATTGGCGGGTTAAAGAAACTTCTTCAAATTGATGAAAAACCCATAAGATTCTAAAAATATGTTATGAAAAATTGTTGATTTGAATAACTGATTCTTCTAAAATTGAATAAAATATTTTCTTCAATATCACCTAAGGGATTTAGTTCAGTCAACGATTTCAGTTTGTCAATATGACGAAATTTCATTCGTCTGAATAAAATACTAAATCGGACAGAAGTTGAAGAAATTTATTGATTTTGAATATTAAATTTTCAATAAAACGAAGAGTGCTATGAAAAATTGTCGATTCGAATAAGATTGACAAAATATTTTCGTCAATATCACCTACGCGATTTGGTTCAGTGCATGCTGGGTCTCAAAACTTGGATCTTGTATAAAACTAAAAAGATCCAATATAAGCACACTAGTAGGTGTCATCACGGGACACTGCATTATAGGGAGACACGCTCTTAGGCTGGGCCTCCCTTCCAATGATTTCTGTAGAAGCTGCACGGACAAGGAGGAGGAAGACAAAGAGACTCTTCACCTCCCAGTCCTCTCAGCTCGTAGAAAACTATATCTCGGGGACTACTTCTTCGACAATCTGGGCGAACTCGCTAATGCAAGTATAAGTTGCGTCCAACGTTTCATTCTCAGCTCCTCTTGGTTCAACGGGTAGTTGTGAGATTATTTGATCCTGTGTAACACAATGGCCCTCCTCTGGCCTACGTGAGGCTGTACTCAGTGCGGCCTGTCACTCTAACCTAACCTAACCTAGGGCGGGAGAGTAGTTCAGTTGATTTTCTGGTAATTTAGCTACACGTTTCCTCACTTTACAAACACTTTACCATTATCTATGTTCTGTCTTAATGAATACTTATAGATTTTATTGATTTTGAAAAAAAAAAACTGTTATTTTTAAGAGGACCCGTGGGTGATACATTTCTCAAATTATCCTCACAATCAATGCTCGAAACGCACATGTTTAGCCAGTGATTTCCCCCCAATTAAGATTACCCAACATACCATACACACACACACAACAGCAAACATCTCTTAATTCATTTCATATTTGAAAGAATATTCCTAAAATATGACAGCGGAATATTTTAGTGACACTTTAACTACCATCACTGTATAGCTGCACATTCATACAGAGACAGACTATTAAATAAAATATTTACATATCTTCCTATACTCTCCATTTTCAATGTTGTTCTTATCTGCTAATAAACATCTCATCTCGTAATCGTCCAAGAACAAGCAATTCTGAAACACTTTTACGATCGGGCCGTAAAAGAAAAACAATTTTTCTCCAAAATATTTCCAAATTTCATTTATAACCCCATTGCCGGAAAAATTTGTAGATCATATATCACAGCGGTCTCTAAACGGGTTGCATACTATGAAAAATCTTTGAGAGCAACTCGCATAAAAGTGTCATCGATTGAATATAATTTTTGATTTAGCTTCCTACGAGAAGTAGAAATCATTTAAAAAAAAAAACCGTTTTCTTAAATTTTGATTGATACAAGACAAAAATACAAGAACCTTTGGGTGTGTCTCGCGTGTAACCGAATATCCATATGTTTATGGCCATATTATTCCCCCCGAAAAACTGTGGATAGCCCTTAGTCTGTATACAAGTCTGTATAGTCTGTATGGTAATGCAAATAAATTGTATCTGGGAGCGCACCGCATAATTAGGTTCTTATTTTGAAAATAAATACCACAGAACTACACCGAATAATTGTCACATTCCGTGTAATTTATGTTCCATTGGAGATGTGTTTTGTTTGGTTTATGGCTGGTGCCGGTGCTTCTCGTTCTATTTCGAGGATAGAGATGTCGACACAACTTGCGAGGAGTTGAGAGTTGAAACTCTGTGTTACTGTGTCTGCTGAGGCGAGTTTTGGAAAACGCATGTTTGACAAATAATTGGAGTGAATGGCTTGTGTGTGTTTGTGTGATGCATCAGCATACACGTGTTCCTCCAATTACTATCCTTGACAATGAAGTACGGAGATTTACAACCATGTTATTAGCTGATGCGTAAACACGAACCTGCCCTAAAATTAGAGCGTGGTTTCGTTGTTTTTGTTTGTGCTAGGCGTCGGTCGTCTATACAACAGACAGATACAGAACACAGGCAATCCGGAGAGACAGAGACGCAGACGTCTTCGCTTTGATACGCATTCGAACTGGAAGGAACTAATAAATTTTAATGTAATTACGGGCATTGTGCGCGCTCCCATATCCAGGCTCGGAGGGAGGATTGTAATTCACTGTCGTAATTATTGATATTGATGAGAGAAAGGAAACACAACAGCAGAACAGATGCAGGTCGTCTTCTCCTTTGTGGCGAGACTTTGAGCCAATTAACAAAGATTTAGCTACATGAATGGACTTTCTGATTGATTTGCTATTATATGATGTCTTGGCTTTGATTCCTGCCCGCACTAAAGGAGAGTGATGTTGATAAAAGGCAAATTCACTTGCAATCAGAGTTGCATACAAATTTGTGCATCATTGACACCACCTATAGCTTGGACAGGAACCTAACCAAAGTTCGAAAAACGTCTTCTACTTGATTCGTTAATGGTAGGTATTCCTCGAGAGTTCCTCAAATGAGTCGTCGAAGAAGGGTTTTCTTAAAAATCACCGGATAGTGTCTGACTAATTATAGTCTTCTATAGGCCAGTGACCTATGGTGATTGCTGTTATTCTGCCGATATCTACATTCGCATTTTGCTTAGAAGGTCGGTGGTTTTTTTCCTTGCTGTAGTTTGGTTACATCCTTCTATAGATCCGGCAGACTTTGTCAGCCTTTTCCATTTAAAACTGGCCTCTCCATCTTTTGCCTTTACATTGTGGCTTTCAGAACCCCTATTAAGGTCTCCCGCTTTCGGATTTTCGCGTTGGTTTGAGCAATCCTTTAGTGTTTCACCCGTTTGTTCGATTGCTGCCTCTAACCTATGATATACCTACATTCCAAGATTTTGCCAGCCATATTTAGCAGAACAGATTGGCCGATTAGAAGATGTGAATCGTCTGGTGACTTGTTGCCTTTGTAGGAAGAAGAACTAGGTTTTGTTGTGGCTAGGGAAAGTCCTTCCCTCAGGCACGAATGGAACATAATGAACGAAGAAGTTGGGTCTTGCTCTTATTGCTGACTTGAGAGTTGTATTTGAATGCGATCTAGTCCTAGTCCTTTTTTATCTCCAAATTTAATGCAGATCTTGATTATTTTCTGGGCCGTGACATCTCGAATTGGTGTTTGCTCCATGACTAGGTGGCTCGTTGGAAGGCGAATAATCTGACCGAGAGACCACCCTTTGATTTGATAGCAGTATGCCCAGCCTTTCCGCGTGTACCCCTATCGCACATTGTCCAGTAATGACCCCCGTGAGTATGCGGATATCCTTGCGGCTAAGTCCGATCATGAATTTGGATCTCTTTTTGCTCACTTCTGGCCATAATTCTTTTGCATGCCTGCAGGTATTGAGATTGGTCTAGCGTAGATTTGTTCTACTCAAGGATTCAATGTCAATCTTCCTAGCAAGCGTGCTTAGCGGAGTTTTTACAGATTTTAGGGCCATTGATGCATGCATCTTCGACCCGTTTCTTGCAATCTCATCCGCCTGTTCATTGCCCGGAATATCCCCCGGAATATGCCCCGGTACCCAATATAGGGTCACCGTGTTGGCTTCTGATAGTTCGTGGTATTTCTTGCAATGGCTTACTGCCCTCGACTTCCACCACGACTGACTCCATGGCTTTTATGTCCGCTTGGCTGTCAGAGTATATAGTGATTTGTTTGTCGGCAATGTGTCGTCTCTTTAGGTCATTTGCCGCTAGGGTTATGGCAGCAATTTCCACTTGAAACCCACTACAGTCATCGTTGATTCGGAATGATTCTCGCAGGTTTAGTGTTTCGCTGAAGATGCCCGCGCCTGTACCGACATCTATCTTGGAACCGTCGCTATAGAGGGCTATCTCCCCTTCTTCTGTAACTGCTTTGTGCTCCCAATCGCTTCTGTCCGGAATTCTGGTTGTGAATCTCCTTTCAAAAGCGAGGGTGGGGGGTAGATGGTCTGTAGTTATCTTTTCCTTTGCCGCACTCCATTGTGTTTCGATGACCATATTCCAGACTCTCTTAGTTTGATTGCGGTTTTGACCGCTCTACTGCTGCAGTAAATATCCAGAGAAATTTACCTCCAGAGCTGCGGTGGGTGTTGTTCGTATGGAACCCGTTCTCCCGCCCTTTGAAACTTTAGTGAGGCTTGAGAGATGGTATTTTTTCTCCGTGGCCTTCCACCACACGATTGTACCATATGTTAGGATGGGCCGCACTATTGCTGTGTACAGCCAGTGTACCACATGTGGCCTGAAACCCCATGTGTTGCCGAAAGCTCTTAGTGCCACGTATGCTTTTTTGATGCGGTCCTCTATGTTTTCCTTCCAGCTGAGCTTGGAATCTAGGATTATGCCCAGGTATCTCTCTGTTTTTGATATTTTTAGATCCACCCCACCCATCCTTGGTGGATTAAAGGCAGGAATCACCCTCTTTCTCGTAAACAGCATGATCTCTGTCTTTGATGGATTTACACCCAGTCCGCGCCCTTCGACCCAGTTGTTAACTAATAAGAGTGCGTATAACTGAGCCGTTCGCTGAGAACTGGAGTGAACTTACCTGGGACTAGAAATTACTACATCGTCTGCGTATGCTCTCACAATGAAGCCTTCCTTTTCCAGTATTTTCAGCAGTTCGTCTACTACAATGAGCCAGATGAGTGGTGAGATTACCCCACCTTGTGGTGTTCCCCTACTCACCTTACGTTCAATGTTCACGTCGCGTCCCCCAGCTGCGAATTTATCCGTCGTGTGCCTAGCATGAGTCCAATCCTGTTACATAGGCTGCTATTTAGGTGGGCTTTCCTCAAGCTGCGCAGCATTGTGTCCCCTTCTATGTTATTGAATGCCCCCTCAATGTCTAGGAACGCGCTCAGTGTATATTCCTTATGTTGTAAGGATTCTCCCACTACCGATACTACCTTGTGTATCGCCGTGTCTACAGATCTGCTCTTTATGTACTCATGTTGTGATTTTGATAGATAGTTATCGCCGATCACTTACCTGACATACAGATCGATCAGTCGTTCCAGTGTTTTCAGCATGAAAGATGACAGACTTATTGGTCTGTAGTCCTTGGATGTGGTGTGGCTAGCCTTCCCTGCTTTAGGGATGAATATTACTCTCACCTCTCGCCATGCCTTTGGAACATAACATAGCCTCAGACATCACGTGTAGATGCGAATTAGCCATGGAATTATAGCTTCCTCTGACTTCTGGAGCATTATGGGTTGAATATTATCTATTCCGGGTGCTTTGAACGGGGCAAATGTGTTAATTGCCCAGGCTAAAGAAATGTTGGAACATTACGCGATAGTGATGAACTACTGCGTGCTAGATTACTGACACTCTATTTCAATGAAAGACACAAATTAGATCCTAAAGTTCTTCCATTTGTCGACATAGTTGTTTTTTTTTTTTAATTGGGCGCCGTCTGGTCGATGTACATGTAGATACATATAAGTATCTTCGTTAACATAAGATGCCCCTATGCGGCTAATATTTTTTCAAAAACGTCCGGACGTTTAATACAGCATGAAAATCCGTAGGTCCGTCAATATTCGTCTAGAACCGCCAGTTTTAACTCAGTTGCTTCGCTTGGAGATGTTTGGGATTAACGAAACTCCAGAGCATTTGCAATGATCCGGTTACCACATGAATACACCTACTCATCAATATCCATTTCCATACGTCCATAAAATGCAACGTTTGTCTGTTCGTTTCTCCATACCTCGAGAACCTTTCGTCCGATTTTCATGATTTTTTTTTTTCTGATTTATACATGTGTGCCCAACTTAGGCCGTAAGGTGGGTGAGAATTGCTCAGGAGTAAAGGGGTCGCGGGGAGTAAGGGGGGTCTCAAGAACCGTCAGCCGTATTAACTTGAAGGTTTGTATGTTAATAGATAAGACAAAATTATTACATGTCTCATTAATCGTTTTCCAAAATTCATCCTATAAGGCTTGAAAAACTTTTCGAACAACAATAACACAAATAAATTTTAATTTTATTTAAAAGAAAAGAAACCGGCGGCCGGAGCCACTGGCATTGCTAGTGAAAGATAAAGGCTTCTCCTGCCATCATATCTACGAGTCTTTGAAGTTGAGGTATGAACGTTGGATTTCGACTTTCAGTTAAATGTGCAATGTCCCTGATAAATGCCACAACAGAGACCAGTCCAAAAAGTCCAATATAATAAGTCTACTCACAACGTTGTCACTGTCAAAATTGACTTGTCATTGTTCAGAGTACAAAAACCCGTCATAATTACTGCTTGGCTTATGATGTCAAAATTTTATTCCACAAATTAAACACCATTCCTTCATTGTGCCATCCAGTTTTATGATGATAAAGTCGTTAAGTTAAGTATACTAACAAGCCATACACAACAGATTGCAACAAAACTTGAACAGCCCACTACCACCCATCCGCAACTCGGGGATGGGAAAAAAGTTAAGCTCTCTGAACTCACCTGGTACTCATTTTTGTCAGGACATCGTCCCACATTTATATACTACAGCACCACTGAACCGAGGGTGTGTTGTGTGTTGTGTCTTGTGTGTGCATGTGTATACACTTGCGTCATGTTTGTTAAAAGTACCAGAATTATCTATAGAAATTCACAGTGACATTCTGTAATTCCATTCTCTGACTGGAGGAGGAATACCCTCTACTGCAGGAGAGAGCACAAGAGCAAGAGCTAAGAGCTCACATGCAATCTGTTTGGTGTCTTTTAGATATATATATATTTTTTTTGCTTTTATGTTGGTTGGTCGGGTCCTCTTCTGCTTTACATACCCGGTGTGCTTACCTTTTCATCAAGTCTTATCCTGTATTTACCTTGATACATCTCTCGAGTCCGCCTGATGCCTTTGCCACTCTGCCAGTGTGTTGTGTATTCGCATTCTGTTGTGTGTTTATTTTTCTTTTACTTTGCTTCTGTCACTGATAACTTTGGTTCGTTTTTGTTGCTTAAAGGACGCTCAATTGAACAAGTAAGTTATCCTCTTCAGATTATTAGGCTCTGGTCAGACGTCGGCGTCGGAGACTCAGAGGAACAGATAGAAAATCCTTTTGCGAAAGGTATTTACAAATGCGAGGATTAAATGTCGGGACGTACGAGATTATCTCTTCAATTCAATTTTGGTTGTGATAATAGATCCTGGTATAAATGCCATGTGTGCACTCTGTATACTCACTCGTATTTGTGTATATGCCAGTGTTGGACTGAAAGGATTTTTCTTTGCAATTTTCACTCTATTTACATTTGTGGCGGGTGTGCGCCGGATACTAGAGATAGGTATATTTGCCGTATGCACAAATGAAAGGATTACGTGAGTAATTGGTCCACCTGGACGCTAATGGTTAGGGGATTTAGGGATTTTGAAAAAGTTTAGCTTATTAATGGCACTGCGGGATGTATTATGTTGCAGACAGTCGCATCTATAGTCTGCTCGTTGAGTGCAGTGAGTCCTTTTGAAAAAAAAAAATTGCAGTATCAGTGACAGAGTAGTTTTAGATTGGTTTTCTTTTGTCCCAGCTAATGGAGAGCAGTCATCGGTATCAAGCCTTCGAGAACTTCAACTGTGATTACATCAGATGGACTGTGGTCATCGTAGCATCACTGTTGTCTTGATAGAGGTAAGATTTGGTTGGTTTTTGGCACCGAGTACCTACATATGACTTGTCAAGAAAATAAGGAACATTCTTGTCCCACTGTTGACAAGAAGTTAGGCCATGTACCAATGGCGGGATGGTATTTATACCCGCAGCAGGTAAACCAGGCCACAATTTAGCAAAAGACTTTAAACCCATTATAGTCTCTCTCGTCATTATTCTCCTCAAGACACTTGAAGGGCTTATTGACATTCATACAACAAGGAAGCATTGCAACAAAATGTATGCGAAGCTCAGCACGCATATTTAAGTCGGTAGGAAACTGCTCACGAAGTTAAATAGGTAAAATTGAAAAGAACGTTCTCTGCCTGCGTTTTCGGAGTGGTTAAAGTGGGCTTTAGTAAATTTGTATGGCAATTAAACGTGGTCGGCGAATTTTGCAAGACACTCAATTCCACTCTCGGACATACAGTGATGGAAAAAATAATAGAAACAAGCATTTACATAATGCTGAACCATCATTAACTGCATACAATTTGGTCTTTCTCCGAAATCAATTCTATACTCAAATGCTAGCTAAAAGTACTTTGAAATGCTGCAGCAATTCGCTCTTATCAGCTTTTAGTTTTCGTCTAACAGTAAAAAGTCTGAGCAAAAATGTTATTTTGCCTGGAAAAAATAATAGAAACAAACGATTACCACAGTCGGCATCAGTGATTTTGAAGTAAAGCTCGGTATTGTTTTAATTGAAATAGTTGTAAATTAGTTTATCCTGTAATTTAGTGTTTTTTAGAAGAAAATCTTAAAACTATGAAATTAACATTTTGTCAAAATGGGTCTAGGAGTCCTTTGCACCAGTTCTGAGCGTGAGGTGATAAAAAAGAGGGCAAAACAATGGATGAAATAGCTAAGGTCGTAAAGTATTCTAAAAAAAAGGTCTAAAAAGTATTCTTAGCTATCCATTCAAGTCCCAAAGTAGAAACCAGATGCAGAAAACGAAAAAAGACTCCATGATTTGACAAACTGTTAATACGACTATGCAAGAAGAAACTATTTTTTTTTTTAAAATGATTTAAACGCACCCGTTACAAGTCGTACAATAAGAAATAGATTAAAGGAAGCAGTTCTTCCTGGGAGAAGTCCTAGAAAAGTTCCATACTTGAGCAATAAAAATACTAAAGAGAGACTAAGTCTCGCCAACAAACACCTCCACCGTGCTAATTGGAATAACGTCTTATGATCGGATGAAACCAAGGTCAATTATGGTCAATTTGTTTGGTTCCGATGGGAAAATGTACGTCAGACGACCAAAGAATTCCGAATTCGATGCCAAATATACAAAGAAGACAGTTAAACATGGCAGAGGAAATTTAATGATTTGGGGGTGCTTTTCAGTATCTGGGGTTGGTCCACTTTTCATGATAAAGGATAAAATGTGTGCCGTAGACTACGTGGAAATCTTAAACAATGTTATCCTGCCATTTGCTGAAGAGGACATACCTATTAAATGGGAGTTTATGCAGGATAATGACCCCAAGCACTCCTCAAAGTTGGCCAAAGAATGGTTTCATAAAAAACAAAATCAATGTTATGGAGTGGCCATCACAATCTCCTGATCTTAACCCGATAGAACATCTATGGGACACCCTTATGCGCAGGATCGGAGGCTGCAGAGCCAAAATAAGGAAAAACTGTGGTCAATTATTCAAAATGCATGACACTCTATAACTCCCAAGATCTGTGCCAAGTTGGTTCATTCCATGCGACGAAGATGTGGAGCAGTTATAAAAAATAAGGGCGCAACGACCAAGTATTAAAAGCATATGAAACACCTTTACTGTAAATTAATTCCTAACAGAAAAAAACAGAAAAACTAATTTGTTTCTATTATTTTTTCCAGGCCAAAATTAAGGAAAACCAGAATCGACATTTATTCACTATTTCTCTTCTTTTTTTATTAAACATTTTAATGTTACATTTCTTCATTACATTGTATTAAAACTATTAGTATGGGTTTAATTTATCTTTTTTCCCGAAAACATTTTATTTTTGCGATAAGCGACGAAGAACTAGCTTGTTTCTATTATTTTTTCCACCACTATAGATCAATAATGAAAGCGGTTATCCAAGTGTGTTTTTCTTCCAACTCAGGGCTTAGTGTCACTTCTTATGCGGATGATGTGGCTATTTTCGTTCCAACCAATAGTATTTACAAGTTACAACCTTAGAAAGGCTAGTCTATACAGAAATAAACTGAAACGCTAGATTGTCAATCTTCTGAACCTTTTCACGTCTTCCATAAAAGACGCAACGAATTCAGCCTTTTATGCGTTTCGGCAGGCTTGTAAGGGGATGGAAAACTCTCACAAAGTCCGTTTTACATTGAAGTGGGAGTTTAATGCATGGTCTACCTTAGGCCTACTGTCCAAGTAGCTGCGCTTCATACGTACGCTTTCGTCATTTGCACATTTTTGTACACTTGCTTGCAGCTTTCTTGCAGAATACATATAAACGAACGAAGCTCTGTCCACGAAGCGGCAAATTAGCATTTGCGACTACTAAAATGCGTATTAAAAGAAATAGTTTATATTTCAACAGAAACTACAAAGACGTAGGTACTACGAGCCCAAACGCAAAATAGTTGGTCTACCGAAGATAAAATAAATACATGTGCTGATTCTTGAATTCTTTCCAACTAGACCACAATTTTTTTTTTTGATTATGTAAAGATTTATTTATTCTTAAAAAGAAGGCGACTTCATTGAAATAATGTTATGGAGTGAGCTTATAAAACTGAATAACTTATTGAAGACTTTTTACGACGCAAAATAGTTAGTCTACCAGTCTTTATTTTCATTTCACCACTGTATTACTGCACCTCTGGCATTGATAACAGCTTCTAAGCGCCGTGGCATAGTGTCAACTAACTTTTGACACTCTTCGGAGCCGAAAGTTTCCCAGATATTTGTTATCTAGGCCCTTAATTTTGGAAGTGTCCGAGCTGGTTCTTGTCGCAGTGCTTTGCTTCATTTTATGCCAAACGGTTTCGATTGGTGAAAGGTCAGGGCTGCTGGAAGGCCATTACACTAAAGGAATTCCTTCAGCAGTTAACCACGCCATTGTCGATCTAGCAGTATGGCAAGAAGCACCGTCCTGTTGGGAAATATATAGTCTCCCTCACTTGGTTGAAGACGAGTTATTGATGAAAGAAGCTCTTCTTCTAAAATGTCTTGGTACTTGGCCGCATTGACCAGTCCATTGACAAAATGTAAATTGTCCATGCCACGCCCAGACGTGCATCCCCATACCATTAGAGGTGCGGGGAACTTGACTGTTGCTTCAGGAAGGCTTTGTGAAAGGCTTATTTTGAATTTCTTACCACACGTATGCGTTCGTCACCAACGCAGACTTCGAATCTAGACTAATCACTCCAAATAACAGACCGTCATTGACTTAAAGTCCAGTTTTTGCGTTGTTTGGCCCACTCAAGTCGTTTTTTCTTCTGCTTAGGTATCAAAAGTAGTTTTTCTTTTGCCTGTGTTTTTAATGAATTGAGAAGCTTTATGTTTTGTAAAATTCAAAAAACCTTATAAAATTTAAATCCCATTTTTTCATCGTCCGCTTACGAGGGTCGATCGAAATGCTTTTTTGAATTTGTTCTCTCCATTGGACAGTTATTGCTGCAGCAGTTTTGCGCCGATTTTCTTTTATTTTCTTTAAAACCCGGCAATAACGAGGTATTGCTATCGCTGGGCGGGCAGTTTTCTTACTTGTCTCAACTCTTATGCACCTATCTTTGTTTGAGATAATAGAGAAAATTGTAACGGTGGCTTTTATAAATTTTGTTTCATTTAGCCTAATTTACTAAGAATAGTTACTGTATTACATGACACAGATTTTTAAATAAATAACTATTTACAACCACAATAAATTTAAGGGCACGAGTACGATAACTACGGCGCCAAAAATTGATAACGGTATTTTGTAGAGAGGTTAAATACAAGCATTTTTTACTAATGGAAGGGGGGGTCTATCTGGCTTCGTTTAGACGGGAGGGGCATTTAAAAAAAAATAATACTTAAAATGAAAAAAAAAAATTTGAGAAACAATGGCAACACTTACAATAAAGGACTTTAGGATTTTTGGAAGCCAGGAATCTGTTCTTTGATATTATTTTTAAATCAAGTTATAGCTGTTAATAGATTTTGAAAAAAATACTTTCAAACTTGAAATTTAAGGAAAAAAATTAAAAAAAAGTTTTATGCTGATTTTTTTCAATGTTGAGCAAATAGATACTTAATTTTTTTGTAGTTTTTACTGCCTAAATTAATTCTTAATCGAACACTGAAAACCAGATGGATTTATGTCCTCTAATTTTTGAGAAAATTGAAAATTACTTTTATATGTCGCTCCGCTTAGAGTACAAATTGCTACCCTTGCGCCTTGAAATGCGTATGGGGGGGCATGCTGCCCCCCTGCAACCCCCCTGCTTGGGGTCACTGTTGGATTTTGGGATGGGTGCAAGGCTGAGTATATTCTAACTTTCTTTAAATTATATAAGTTTACCCAATGTCAACAACATTCTTCAGATACAGTCTCTGGCCTGAAATTTCACATTGGTAGACAAAATGTTGCTGATTTGTATTTTAGACAACTTAGAAAGGATTTCTGGCTTTGAAAAATACTATAGTTCGTTGTTGTAAGTGTTGCCATTGTTTTTTTAATATTTTATTTTAATTTTATTTATAATTTTTTTTTTAATTACCCCTCCCGCTTAACCGGAGCGAGATAGACCCACCCTTCCCTTAGTAAAAAATGTTTGTATTTAACTCCTCTACATAAATCCGTCATTAGTTTTCATCGCCAAAATTATTTTGCTCACCCCAATTTTTGTCCTTAAATTTCAAGTTTAAAATTGTTTTTTTCAAAAACTATTTAAAGGAATAACTTGATTTAAAAATAATATGAAAGAACAGATTCCGGACTTTCTAAAATGGTATAGTTTTTTATCATAAGTGTTGCCATTGTTTTTCAATATATTTTTTTTCCATTTAAAGTATCATTTTCTTTAAATTACCCCTCCCGCCTAAACGGAGTAAGATAGACCCCCCCCCCCTCCCATAGTAAAAAGTGCTTGTATTTAACCCCTCTACAAAATACCGTTATCAATTTTTGGCGCCGTAGTTATCGTACTCTCCCCAATTTAAGAATGAAAAAAGATTAATCTGTTTATTCAAAAATAGACCAACTATTTTGCGTTTGGGTCGTACTATATGTAAGTACGAAATAAAAATTTTGAAAAGTCGCTGTCTATTTTGTCAATGTTCAGAGACTTTAGAACTTTTATGTCCTTTTGGAGAGCGCCACTAGTTAACCCCTTTTCCAGATCTTCTACTTCCAGACCCGAACCAAAAACTTATTTCTTTTGTCTTCCCACAAGTAAATGTCGAGAAACTGGAACCCACTTCACTAGATGTCAGAAATGTTGACAGTTCTTAAGAAGAAGGCAAAAAATGATAAACCCCAGGAAAAAAACCATCAATATGGTCGACCTAAAATGGTCAAACTTTAAAAGGCTTTTGGCTTGTGTTGACAGTTCTAAAGAAGATGAAAAATAATATAGCCCCAAAGAAACCAATATGGGTCGGCTTAAAATAGTCAAACTTTAAAAGGCTCGTGGCTTCTTAAGAAGATGAAAAATAATAAAGCCCCAAAACCATCAATATGGTCGACCTAAAATGGTCAAACTTTAAAAGGCTTGTGGCTTGTGTTGACAGTTCTAAAGAAGATGAAAAGTCATAGAGCCCCAAAATCATCAATATGGTCGACTTAAAATGGTCAAACTTTAAAGGGCTTGTGACTTGTGTTGACAGTTCTAAAGAAGATGAAAAATTATAAAGCCCCAAAACCATCAATATGGTCGACCTAAAATGGTCAAACTTGAAAAGACTTGTGGCTTGTGTTGACAGTTGTAAAGAAGATGAAAAATCATAGAGCCCCAAAACCATCAATATGGTCGACTTAAAATGGTCAAACTTTAAAAGGCTTGTGACTTGTGTTGACAGTTCTAAAGAAGATGAAAAATTATAAAGCCCCAAAATCGTCAATATGGGTTGACCTAAAATGGTCAAACTTTAAAAGACTTGTGGCTTGTGTTGACAGTTCTTAAGAAGATGAAAAATTATAAAGCCCCAAAATCGTCAATATGGGTTGACCTAAAATGGTCAAACTTTAAAAGACTTGTGGCTTGTGTTGACAGTTCTTAAGAAGATGAAAAATAATAAAGCCCCAAAACCATCAATATGGTCGACCTAAAATGGTCAAACTTTAAAAGGCTTGTGGCTTGTGTTGACAGTTCTTAAGAAGATGAAAAATCATAGAGCCCCAAAACCATCAATATGGTCGACTTAAAATTACAAACTTTAAAAGGCTTGTGACTTGTGTGGACAGTTCTAAAGAAGATGAAAAGTAATATAGCCCCAAGAAAACCAATATGGGTTGGCCTAAAATAGTCAAACTTTAAAAGGCTTGTGGCTTCTTAAGAAGATGAAAAATCATAAAGCCCCAAAAGTATCAATATGGTCGACCTAAAACGGTCAAACTTTAAAAGACTTGTGGCTTGTTTAGACAGTTCTTAAGAAGATGAAAAATAATAAAGTCCCCAAAATCATCAATATGGTCGGCTTAAAATGGTTAAACCTATAGAAGGGTACATGGTTTTATAAGGCTTGTGGCCCGCGAAAGATTGGAAAAATCTGGAAAAATAATAAAAGTCAGAAGATCAAAATAAAGAAAAGACATAGGTCTACTCTTTGGTCATTGCCTTCTGAGGCAGTACCCTATGAAATGAGGTTTAACGAATACGAATACATGCATCAGCGAATTGTGATGAAATGCATGTTGCAGAGGATATTACTCATCTACTTTGTGGATGTGAATCCATTGCTCAAATGGCAAACCTTAGACGAACTCGACTGGATAAATTCAATACTTTTAAGCTAATATGGCCAAAGGTAGACCAAGAAAGGCACAACAAACTTCTAAGACATAAAAGAGTTCCAATTGCTGAAGATGATAAGCCTGCTCAAAGGTTGTATATATCCTCTACAATGGTTTCTGCTAGAGTTGTGGAAATGTCAAAAAGGCTTAACGATTTAGGGTTAGTAAGCCGCAACCCTCAAGTTGTCATTAGCTTTTTTTGGATCCTAACGATGCCATTACTGCGACCATTCATATAGCTTCATAACTAAATGTAATTAGAGCAGACTTTGTGAGTTGTGAACCACCTGTCCCTCCCATGTAGCGCAATGGACCTATTTTGGTATATGTTGCCATGAACAGCTTTTTCATTGGCTCTAGTCCTAATTTGCAGCGGCCGGCTTGGGATATCATCGAGACTCTTCGGTTCGTTGAAGCTTCTTCTTGGTGATTACTTTACTTTTACTTTTGGTGGCGCTTACAATCCGCGGTGGACCACATCCTCAACCAACAAGCCTCTCCAGCCAGCTCGGACCCTCGCTAGCTGCCTCCAGTTACGCACACCAAGTTGGTTGAGGTCGTTCTCCAATTGTGTGCGCCACCTAAGGTGGGGTCTTCCTCAGCTGCGTTGTCCCTCAAGGGTGGATTCGAAGACTCGTCGGGCTGGTGCGTTGTTGTCCTTCTTGGTGATTGTCCGGTGAAATTTAGCACATCGGAGGCTTAATTTTTTTTTAATGGTTTCTTCACAGTTCTGGTCGCTATCCCCTCATGGCGACACGGGCTTATAAAGGGTTTGAGGAAGTCGTTCGACATCAAACTTTTGAAAAATCGGCAACTAGGTCTGCTTCTAGTTAGTGGCCCGATTCGATGTTCAGTTCATGCATCTCTCAAAACTTCGGACGTCAAAAATTCTGGAAGCATGTCTTCCGTCCTTCACAATGTGTTCAATCTGATTATTTGCGATTTTATTAAGACAGGTTACGTAGCGTTAGGATATGCGAGCCTTCTACTTCTACTATACGAAATCCAACTCAGTCGGGAAGACAATTTTAACTTCTATGTTCCCTTAGACGCCAAAGACGTCCTCGTTTCCTGTTTTCCTGTTTTTAGCATTGATTCGATTTTTATGTCGTACTCAGAACACTGCCCATAATTATGTCCTCTAGAGAAAAAAATTCGTTGGAAGTGTATGTAACCTTCTCTAATATCCGTAAGCGCATATTAGGCTTGATGGGGATTGTCACTAAGCAGTCGCGCTGCAGATCCGATTTGTATGGTAGACGTCAAATATGTACTCAAGTTCAGTATACCACTTTAGTTCCCGACAAAAATAGTTACCCAGATAAGGGAAGACCCGTCCTCCATAGTTTCGATTACATTACTCTCGTATGTCAAAATTATATATATTTTCAAAAATGAAATTCCTCTTGTCATTATAGTCATTATTATGTCTGAACCGCAACAACTGACAACTCCTTTCAGAAGCAGTCTCTGATTGACTTCGTCCTTTTGTATGGTTTTAGCTCTGCATTTGATGGGTCTCATAATACAATATTATATGCCTGTAGTATACCTGCAACAAAAGAAGTCGCTTTCTCGATATAGGGGCTAGGGAGGAAAGGCACAAACTTTATGTCCCAATTAAAATAATGGCACTGTTCTCCTTCACTTAACACGGCCGTCGTCTTCGGGAAGTACACACATCATTTCAACAACTGTCCCTAATTGCAGTCTTATCTTTTCTTTAATAGCAATTCGATTTTGTCGTTCCGCTCGATATCGTGGTGGATCGACAAAAAAAAAAACCAACAATGAAATAAAAAATTCGTCAAACTACGTACAGCAATCGTTGAAGAGGGCAATTAAAGTTGGTATTTGCCATAAATCATTTATGAGACCGACAATTTTGTTCGGTTTGGTTTCTTTTTTTATGGAGACATGGGACTATAACCTTAATCCCGCCGTGTCACTGGGTGTCTTAAGTTCTTACATCTTACTTTCCTGTCAATTTTTCATTCTATGTGTGTGTGATTTCGTCCATATTCCCAGAGAAAGCAAATTGAAAGCAATTCCATTTGCAACCTCGACAAAGGAGAGAGGAACCATTGCAAGAGTTATTGCATTTTCTAATTACGGAACGAAGGACCGCCGCCGCCGCAAAAAAAAGTTATTAATAGCATGACATGCATGGCAGGGGTGCAGCAGCAGCACCAGTGTACAAGTACGAAAGTGGTGTTGGTGTGTGCATCTAAAATGCACGACGTAGTGGCATGAAATGAATCTGAAAATTGGTAAAGTGGATTCGAAAAAGAGTGTTCTTGCGGCGGGTTCTGTTGGTTTGTACTTTGTAGCGTAGGTATAGGTAGTACTCGGGTACTCGTACTCGTTTGTTAGTATAGAGTGAGACTTTCAATAAATTCTTAAAAAGGTATGCGGTATTGATTCGTTATGCACACGTGATGAGAATTCTGGCGGCATAGTGTCTGGAGTGGTAGGGTACCACTCCATTCAATGGGCGGATCGAAACCGACCGACAATGCACGAAGTAATCCCCTTGTCAGTTTTATTACCCCGTGATATGAAATCATTTGGAGAGACTTATTCTTCCGTTCTATGCAGGTGTTCCGGAGTTCCGTTGACGGTTTTGCATTTCTTTTTGAAAAAAAGAGGAAATTTCGTCTCAATTGTGACGTAGGTTTGTTTCCTTTGTATTTATATAATAATTGTGGTCTCAAAGGGGGTGGTGGGGAGATGGAGGAACAATTGGTTTTGTTTGTAATTTTTAATTAAGAAATGCCAAGCATGTTCGATGTTATTGTCAGACATGCCTTGTTTGGGGTGCTAACTTGTGACTTTGGTGCTGACAGAGGCGCATGTTCAATGCCGGCAGGTGGTCAACTGTCAATAAGGGTCAACATTGAGGATCAAGGTGAAGCTGCATATAACTCTGATTGTGAATTTACCAATCAAGGTATGAGCTTAAAGTGCATATATGGGATGTCTTGACTAAAGATTAAGATTAAATTCGATTGTTAGTTCCTGCAGCATAATTATATTCTGTCAACCTCTGAATTACATTGCAGATGTATGAGTACCTACCTACTTAGTCAGCATTTGCCTTTTTGTAGCAAAATCAAGAAACTTTTACCCCAATCTTCGTAAACGATTCATCTCTAAAAGTTGCTGTGCCAAGAACAGGGGTTTTTTTTTGACGAGTCTATTCTATTTGCCACAAATATGAACACATCTTAAGGTTGGAAAGTTTTAGAAATTACGTCATTTTGGCATCGACAAAAATACGCCCCAAAAATGTCACAAAATAGGCCACAAGATGCGCAACAGAAAATACCTCCTAGAACAACTTAAATTATACGGGAAAATACCGTCCAAAATGCACCTTAAATTACGCGCCAAAAAACTAACAAAATACGCACAAAAAAAAAATATCAGAAAAACGCGCCAATAAACGAGCCACAAGCCCTCAAACCGATCTAATGCTTAAGTTTATATTTTAGGTTACTTATGGGCGGGAGATCCCTAAAGGGGCTCCCGGAAATTACGCCAGATTTTTTTTGACAAAAAAAAGCCAGAAAATGTGTTTATTTTCGAACTTGGAAAAAATATCAGAATTTTGTTTAGAAAATATGCCAGAAATTAGGAAATTCGACCAGACAGATGTGGAAAAACCACCAGAAAGTAAAATAGAAATTAAGTCAAACAATGAACATTGGCAACTCGTATTCTGGTCTGGCCTAATTTCCAAACTAATTTTGGAAAAAAGATCAGAAAATGTTATTTATTTGAAATTTATCGATCTCCACATACAAAAAACCCCGTTTTTTTTTGTATATAAAGTTCGGAACTTTTGAAAATTAACTCATTTTAGACTTTTATTGCAATTTCAGAAGTACAATAAAGTCCAAAATTATGTTTTGGACCTTTTTGCATAAGACTTTATTTCATGGCACCATTATCCATTTTCCATTATCAGGAAAAGAGAAAAGAAATATTGTTTCTGTAATTTTTTCCAAATATGTTCTCTCTGGCGTTTTTTCCATTTCTGCAAAACTTTTTGGAAAAAAGACCCGAAATTTCGGAAAAATAGCCAGAAAATTCTGGCTTTTCTTCCTAGGAAAAAAGGCCAGACTTTTGTATAGAAATTGTTCAGGCGTTTAAAAAAAAAAAAAAAAAATCCGTGTAATTCCCAGGTACCCTATTTTTGAAACTACTCTGCCGATTATAAAAATTATATTCTTTCAGCAATTCAGCATTGCAATAGTGGTGTGCAATTTGATTACTTTTGAGTAACGAATGAGTACTGATTACTTCAAGTTCAGTATTCGGTATTTGGTATTCGATACCTAGTACTTTGTCTCGCAGTCAAATGTATATAGGCTATAGGTATACATGTAGGGCTATATATGTACGTACTTTTACAAATATCACACTTAGCTTTCCCTTATCCTTAGACCGTAAAATGAAACCAGGTGCTACATCTTTTTCTTTGATACACATTCGCATCTATCAGCGATTGTTAAGCCTATTAATTAAATGTTTGTTTGTACCTACATATTCACAAATGAAATGTACTTAAATCTACTCACCTCCAAAAAAGTAAACTCAGTAATCAGTAATCAATAAATTCGTTGAATCTTGTTTCTTAAAAGTATTCAAGATCAGTTAATATACATAATTAGGTACTTGAATGCTTGCATACAACGAGTCCTGGTATTCGTATAAGACTCAGTAATCAATACTCTGATTAGGTACAAGGTACTTTTTGATTACTTGACTACTGATTCCTGTGATAATGTGGTATAAAATATGTGTGGAGAAAAGTAATCAAATTGAAACTGCATGAAATTGGAACTGCATATACACAACACACCCAACAAACCTCGTCTCCCTCGTTCATTATGTCTCGCAGTCACATACTCACTCACTATCTTCCATTCTCTTACAATGGTACATGATACTTATACTCATCCAGTTCCAATTTGATTACTTTTCTCCACACATTTTCTGGTATTTGATGCAGACTCAGTAATCAATAGGTAGGTAGGTACATACTTTGATTACTTGACTACTGAGTACTGATTCCTAGGGAAATATGGTTTAAAATATGTGTGGAGAAAAGTAATCAAATTGGAACTGTATGAGTATCAAGTACATTGTAAGAGAATGGAAGATCATATGAGTATGTGACTGCGAGACATAATGAACGAGGGAGACGAGGTTTGCTGGGTGTGTTGTGTATGTTGCTTTGTATTTGCAGGTAACATTATGTATGTGTATTTTAAATACTGATACTGATTGTTTATATGGAGTTAGTGCTGCATGTTAGTAGTAAGCAAATGAGTATCAGTATCGAATACTTATTTTGAGTAATATTCGGTATCGATACTCATTTCAAGTATCGAATACTAAATACCGAATAATTACTTTTTGCACATTACTACATTGCAATGGTGCCACCGGATCAGTAAGGTTACTTAAGAGCATTATTATTAACAAGCTAAAACGTGAGCATGGTCCATACACCATACTGCTATAGAAAATGCAACGTCTGTCGATTTTGTTTTTCAATATTTCAAGAACACTTTAAATTTCGTGATTTTTTTGAAGTTTTATGTTCTTCTTACCGCAGATTGAAAAGTTGACACGGTAAGGCATTGGGCCAAAATTTCTCAATAACAACGGAAGAAGAAGGAAAGAGACTTCCATAAGACCTTATGTCAAAACTTCTCCCTAACAAACAGCAAAAGAAGGAAAGAGACTTTGGAAATTCCAGTCAATATCGTTTGTTTGTTGATGGACTAATACTGGATCTTCCAAATCGATCAAATCTATTTCTTTAACGGTTGAATGAGTTTAATTCTTGTTATGTTTATCGCACCCTTCAGATTTCAATGACTTTGATATGTAATGAGACTGAAGAATTGCTCAAAAATCCATTGAGTGGCTCAAAATTTAGGTAGGTATACTTGTCAAGCATATAAACAATTTACAAAAAGCGAACATTTTTTTAATTAGAGAGAAAAAAATTTCTTATTTATCTTATTTTTTTATTTAATTATTATTAAAAATATATATATGTGTTATATCAGACCACCAACAACCCCTAAAAGGGATAACAAGCAACAGTACGAATTGCTGTACTAAATAAATAAAATCTTTTTAAATTAAAATTAAAATTGGTGTTTTTATTTTTCTTTCGTTACCTCAATCAAAATTTATGTTTATATTTGTAAATAAATAAACAAATATACAACAACTCTTAATTTAATTTAATTTGTTTTTTTCAGCTATTCATCAGGCTATGTTTCTGGAGGCACCTACACAACTGTATATGAACTCAAGATCCTTATATTTATGGTGAGATATTTTATTTTTTAACTTGTCATTATTTTAAAAGAACATAAGTAAAAAGTCCCGGAGGAATGTAGGGCTACTTGAACCGAAGATCGGTTGTGCACTTTATAAAGACGAATTGAAAGACTAAATTCCCGCCAGGCCTGTGTCTAGATTTAATGTTGATAAGATCCGTTTTATCTTTTGTAAATGATATAGAGTTGGTTTCACTAAGCTTTTGCTTGACTTTTTGTAAATTTTATTCAGAAAATGTCCTCCTTCGCTGATTTTTTTAATAGGTACATGTCCTTATTAGTAGCACCTTATAAACTGAAAAGCAGGGCATCATATATAGATGTTTTGTTGCAGCCGATCTTAACCACAAATCATATTTTTTTAGCTATACGAGTGTATCGAATCACTCATACGTGGGCATATTGCTGTACTTGTGTATGAGTCTTTTTCTTTAAAAATGGCATATGAGCCAGCTGGCGACTCTCTTCTTCGAACAAGAGGTAGTCAGGCAAGCTCAGTCAGAATCAGAAGTACAGGCCAAATAATCGTAAAGACCAGTAACGTAGAGACTAATAAACGTATAGTTAAATAGTACAGAATAAATATTTAACGATAGTCGGTTTTTTATATATTTTCCCGACTTTAAACAAAGTCGCCGTGTTTTATTTCTGAGATATACAACGAGAAACTTTTTGTTTACAAAGCTATTTACCAATTTTCTAGCTATAGCAATTTGTGATGGAAAGACAGTGTCAAAATGGTTCTTCATAAAGTGTCACTCATGAAGCGAGCAGTAGATCGTAATTGCGCAGAACTGAAAGTATCAGAAGTGCTTACCAATGAGATTGCCCTACTTAACTGGGACCATATGGTGACCTAATTTCAAGATTTGATGGCCCTCATAGTCCGGGATGAAACACCTTCTTATTCATAAAGCCCACTGTAGCTTGTTCACTTTTTCTAAGACGAAATTGCTCTATACTTCGCTGAACCTCAGAGTTTAACTCAAAGACTTGTCAATATAGCGCCACAAGTTAGGCTAATATAAGACTCTAGTAATGTATAAAATAGAATGCTTGAGAGTTACTTTTACGAGGATTTGATAGATCTTTTCGACAAGTTCATAAATGACCTACATAAGTTTATAAGTGCCTCGAGATGGTTTGCCAGCCCGCAGGTTTTTCATGGGTCTTCATAGTGCTGGAATTATAAGTGTATCCCAACCGATCTGCATTGATTTAATTGTGGCACAGTGAGTCCAGGTTTATGTTTTTTCGCCAACCCACTAACTTTACCTAACCTAAAATATAGACGGGACAAATTTTGTATTAAAAGGTTCACTAATCTTGCGCTTCGCCGTCAAGTGACCAAACGCCTACTCTATTTACGCCAATTGAGCGATGACGATAAAGAAAGCCACCAATTATTGAATAAAACAAAGAGGATTATTGAAGCGGTCCATAGACACTCGAATTTGGGTGGGGTAATTAACAAAGTCCGTCTTTTCGATAGGCGCTAATAGAAGGGTAGATTGCTTCGATCATCCTTTTCTGCTCTGCGCCAGTCTTTCTCCTCACGGACAAGCTGTCAAAGGCAATAGTCGAAAGTAGATTGTTTCGGTTACCTCTGTCTTTCCCGAGGGCAAAATTTCACCCTTTCGACTTCAAAACACTAAAGCAGATTGCCCCAAATACTTTTCTTTGATCTGTGAAAAGGTACACACTACACACACCGGCCACCCTCCTTACGAGCGCACTTTCAGAGGCTACGAGTGGGGTGCTTAGACTGCTTCGATCACTCCTTCGCCTACCCCGAAGTCTAAAGGAAATAATCGTGGGCAGACTGCTATACAGTTACCTTCCGTACTTTTCCAGAAGACCAGAGTCCATTGGTCAAGCAACAAAGTGGATTGATTCAATCCTGCTTAGTGATGCGGACTGTCAGATGCAACAGGAAGGGAGCAGACTATTACGGTTACCGTCCGTATTTGCCACAAGACAAACCGCCACAAGGAGGTGCTAACTTCATAAATTTTCAGCCAATTGAATTGACTGCTTCAGTCATTACCAGGACCTCTTAACGAGGTAAGATAACAGATATCTTCCTATAGCAATATAATTCGTACCTGCAATGTTCGACACATAGTTTTTTCTGGCCACTCAGAGTTTTAGCAGTTGTAGGTGTGGACCATGGACCATAAAGACTATAATCGTAATTTTGGCGCCTTTTCGAGCCATGCAAATACAGATGATGAATTTTAATTCAATATTTAACTGGCCAACAAATACCTCAACAAATCAATCTGAAATATGACAGTCAAACGAATATTTAACCGAAATTGCTTGCTGTCCGACCCCCCCAAACAAGACGAATCAAAATTGACATTTAACTCAGCACTGCTGCGATGGTAATTTTTGAAAATTTAATTACGCTGAAAAATGCACAATAAACAACGTTTTATTGGATTTCGGGTAAAACGTCGTCGATTCTCTCATATCAATAATAAACATTCAACCATAATGTGAATCAGTGAATCCAAAGGAATCAAATCTGCACCAATGACAAACGACAGACGAACGACTGTCGTCGACGACGACGACGATGATGATGATGATGATGACAACGACTATACGATGACATTACATTCTCCTTTCGATCAATTCGTTTGAATCACGATAAACAAATTTATTGCCTGAAAGACCTTACAATTCAATATGAATGCATGCATTTAGATACTCAATCGTAAGTGTGCTCTATGCTGCTATGTTTGTTGTGACTGTGACCGTGTTGTCTGCCTGGCATAGTGCATATCCATGCAATGTTGTCTTGCGACCGTCTGACTGTCTACTTTCGCATGACTTTATTAGTTCTTCTTCCATCTACCATTTGTGTGTGTGTGATGAATACAAACTTTGAAGTCGGTTCGGTTAGTTTTTTCTTTATTTTTTGTTTATTATATTAGCCTTTTTGTAGATGGCTTCAGAGGCATCCAATCCAGTCAACTGAAAGTAGGTAAAAGCAAGAGTTTAATTGGTTTATTGATTATTATTTTAATACGATGGGGTCTAAGAGCGTATTCTTAAACATTATCAGTCATAACTTATGGAGGAAGGGATTTCAATGTTCGGTAGATGAGTAAACATCGATGAAGTGCGATTTATATGGAAATTCATTTGAAGGACTTGGACCAGACGTAGCCATATCTGCATGCATTTTCTGCATATGCCTTACTTAAAGATTCAAATTTATAGGTCCCAGCGGACTCTGTTGTTCAAAGTGCGCAAATGATACACTACAGTCAATTGCGTTCAATTTCATTCATTCAACTATTTAATTGAAGAAACATATTTATAGGTTATAGCCTCATAGTTCCATACTTCCATATCCATAGGTATACATACTACTATATAAAATGCAACGTCCGCCTGTTCGTCCTTCCATAACTCGAGAACCATTCGTCCGATTTATAGATGTGTGGCCAAATTAGGCCATAGGGTGGATGAGAATTGTTGAGGAGTAAAGGGGTCGCGGGGAGAAAGGGGGTCTCACGAACCGTCAGCCGTATACACTTGAAAGTTTGTATGTTGAGAGATAAGTCAAAACTATTACATGCCTCATTCATTGTTTTTTAAAATTCGTCTAATAAATGTTGAAAAAAGGGAAGCTGGCGGTCGGGGCCGAAGGCGTGGCTAGTCTTCAATAAAACACGGTGTCGGAACGCACGGAAGCAAACGCTAAAAATGAAAATTTTCATCAAATGAAGGGTTTTAGAGATTGGTGGCGTCTATTCGGTTTGACTTCATCTGGCTTGAGCGTAGCATGGGTTCAATCTAGTTACATAGATTTCTTATTAAGTGAGTTCTTCTTTTTGAATGTGCTTTTCTCAAAAATCTGCTCCAATGTTGTTTAAAGGTATCTCTAAGTCTATGAACGCACTCCTTGTCCTGTTATTTCATCTCTTTTCCTACATTAAGAAGTGCTGTGTCCACTAATCTGCTTTTTATACCTGTCTGAATATGTGTGCTGCGATTTTGACAGATAATTTTAACCTGCCGTATCCTTGACTACCTCATTAACATAGGTGGTTCTATAATCAGGGGGACCGGGTGGCCCACGGCCTTTTCAGTTAGTTCGGTGTTTGGATAACTACCTCCAGTTGGGCATTCTAAGTCAGTTGGGCTACCCTTCCTGATGTGATGATGATGACAGGCTTCTTGGTCTATAGTCCTCCTCTGTGGTGTGGCTACCACTCGCACCTCTCGCCATGCGGAGCCGCGGGCGTGGCTAGTCATATATATGTGCGCAAACTGAAGTTGATCAACTCATTCCATTGTTGAATATTCTCGTACACTATAGACCAACCATCCGACATTGAGCAACGAATTGAACGCACTCGTCAACAGACAGGAGTACTACGCTTTCACTTGTTGACCACATATTCATTTAGAACGCGTTGTCAGTGTTGTACACTTCGTTGATCAACTTATTCAATTGTTGAATAGACTCGTACAGTAGACGGACATTGAGCATCGCATCGAACGCAACACATGCATGGAATGTGGCTGACATCAGCGGGAGAGACCAATACAACAGCAGTAGAGCAAAAGATCCTTAATAGATTGATCAATTCTTTGCAAACCGTGCCCAAAAATATCTCCAAAAGGTTGCCAGAGACGAATAGATAATGGACAACTCATTTCTTTAAATCTAATGCTCATCAGGAGGCACTTAACTACGTCCCACTAGTAACCCGCTTTCGGGTAAAAACGAGTTCATTTGTGAGCAATAAGGTGAGCAACACCGATGCCACTTCTGAAAACATTTCTGGAGTAGAATTGCCTAAAAAAGTGGAGTAGAGGGGAAAAAACGGGAGTAGATTTTCAAAAAGCATCAATGTGAATGTACATACCTTTTTCAAGGTAGAACGCCGAAATGTTTGCATTTAGCGAATAATAATAGGGCATAGCTCGGGACTAATTCCCCAAACTATTCTATCCTATACCTAAAACCAATATTTTATACATGGTTAGGTTAGGTTGAAATGCCTGCCGACAAAAGGCTGATACACTTAGACCGTTCCCGTCTTCTGATACCACATGAATTTAGAAAAAGTTTCGTCCTACTGGTTGAAACAGCTTGAGCTTCTAATGAAGCATAGGAGACGAATGTCTAGGCTTGTCAAATTGTTTAGATTTAGATCATTGTAATAGAAAGCTCCCAAATGAAGTTTCCGTTTTCGGGACAGAGCCGGACAAGTTCAGAGAAAGTGATGAACGGTCTCCTCCTCTTCGCCAAACAACTTCTACAAAAACCGTTTGAGAATACGTCAAGCCTTGTTGCATGCTTGCTTTATGGGCGCTGTTGCACTGATATGCCTTTTGTCAAGATAGATCAATACTTCTAACATACATACCTTTAACAATCGTAGGTAGGAAATTTATTGTAGGGTGAAAACTGCAAGTCCTCGTAAGATATTCTTGGTTTAACAATAACTGCCCAAACGATATTATCTATTTTATATTGGATCTACCAATGTTTCGAATTTCGTCTACGCCCCAAGTTATTTTTTATCTGATCATTATGTTGTGTACCTGCCATAGCAAGAATAGGTATCGTCGGCCTTTAAAATTTCAAATAACAATTTCCTGGAGCACTCAGACGAATCTCGATCCATTGTACTACCAAACAGAAACCCCTTTTTTTGGTGTAGTGGTGGAGAAACTCTGATATTATTCGTTTCTCTTTGTGGTCGGTGGCAGAATATTGCTGTCCCCCTCCGGGGCTCGAACCAACGCCGCTCGGCTTACAGGCAATGACTCCAACCACTACACCATGGCCACCGCCTAAACTAGATCGATCGTACTGTATCATCGAAATCACCAGCGCAGTCTGTCACTCCAATCGTCCAAGACCTTGTTGATGGTTTCCGGGCGTAGCTCACGGATTGCTTGGATGATATTGGCATTAAGTGCTTGAATCGTTTCCGGATTGTTGGCATAACATCGGCCCTTCACGGTTCCCCACAAAAAAAAAGTCCAAAGGGGTCAAATCGCAGCTCCGAGGCGGCTAATTGACATCGCCAAGACGACGATAACACGATTTAGGAATCCAAATCCATGTTTTCAATTTCAGTTAAAAAAAAAAGTCAGTTAACATGGCTCTGTAACGCCCACCGTTGACCGAAACGTTGTTCCCAGCCTAATTTTCGAATAAAAATTGTCCAATGATGCCACCACTCCACAATCCGTACCAAACTGACATTCTCTGTGGATGCATTGGCTTCGTAACGTGCGTGTTTTCCGAGCCACAGATAAGGCAGTTTTGTTTGTTAACATAGCCGCCCAGATGAAAATGGGTGCCGTGTCATAAGGCCAAGCGTCATAAGGCCAAATCTCGATATTTGGCCATATGTCGCTTTGCGAAAGTCCCGGCCAAATTTCGAGATTTGGCCTTATGACGCTTGGCCTTATGTCACGGCACCATGAAAATGCGCCTCGTCAGAAACATCTTTAAAAACGCACTGTTTGGGCTACTCAGCACTCACTTTTAAAAAAAAGTATTCAATATTTTCCAACGTTCTTCAAGCGTAAAGCGACTCATTTCGTTCCGCGGAGGTATGATACTGACTTTCTGTCAAGATTTCTAGCAGGAAACAGCTTTCAGTGTCAAAGTAACCTATGATTTAAAAGGAAACCACTAGGTGGCCCACCCGTATATTATTAAGGATCTTCGATGATAATTTTCGAAGCAAATAGATCTAGGAGATACGTGGTTTTAACAAGATGGCATCACAGCCTATACAGTCAGTATTTCAACGGACCCTTTGAAAGAAACCTTCACGGGCGGCTCATGTGTCTTCCCTGAGGGTAGACCTCAATCGGCCTACGAACTTTTCTGATTTGTTTTCAGTGGGGCTACCTAAAGTAGGTATATTCCCTAGAAAAAATCATTCTCAGACCCTGGAAAATATACAGGGACATTTTCGAGCCGATATAATCATCGCCAGACTGCACAAAAAACTTCCGAAAAAAGGCTTATTCAGTCTTCTTATCTCTTTTAAAACTATATAATTGGAGATAGTGACCATGGTTGTGTGAAACTTGCAAACTTTGGGCTATGTAATCCTATAATCCTACTTTATTTCGATTTCGAAAATATCTTTAAAGCTTGCAAATCACTTAAGGTCTCATTTTTGAACTAAAGGTTTCTCACAAGTCTGGCTGACAATAGCAGCCTTTCTTGTACGTTCCTGATGAATGTTTCCTTTCCAGCAAAGTTTTGAAATACGCATTTACATTCTTCCTTCTAAGTTTAGATAGAGGTATGACAAGAATTTTATATATTTTTCTGATGAAATCCTAACCCTCGTAATCGTAGCCCTCCACTTAGCTATAGCTTGTTCAGAGTAGATCCTATTAAGTCCGACATATTTTAAGGATATTTTTCGGAAACTTACTTTACTTTAGATGGTGCCTACAGCCCCGGGTGGACGACGCAACGCACGGCTTCAACCAACAAGCCCATGAATCTTACTAAAGCTTGCCAAGTGAACCTACCAATTTTTTTTAACATTTAACCTTCTTAAACTAAGAACTTGGCGTACATTTAGATCTCATTACTTTTCGTGGCTGACTAGTTACGCACCTAATTTTTGCTGTTCAATATTAGAGAACTTGTCTCTTTTTTTACATTTATGTTTTTGGTGTGATTTCACTACTTTTTGCAAAGTTTTTTTTTTATGATATGATATGGTATGATTCACAGTCACTTGTTGATTGAAAAATCATTAGTCTCGGTGAAAATCGAGTAAACAGTGCGTCTAGATCAGATGTGGTGGTCGTCTACTCATCAGGGCGAAACGCATTACTGGAGTCGAGGCCACCTCAAATTTAAAAATTTGTGATGACAATCGTACACTCCAACAATTTATTCATATCATAAATATGTTTATGATTTGAAAATAGTTTGATTGAAGTTTTTTTTTATTAGATTTCACAAATAACGTTGAAACGTCTTCGCTTTTTAATATGTCAATAGACACTGACTGCCATCAGTTCGGCTTTCTTTCTTATAAATTATTCATTTTTTTTTTTTTTGTGTTGGGAATTCGCTGGAAGGAAAAATCATCGAAAGACATTGCAGAGCTATTACGCGAGGGATGCTTCTCCAATAGTGAGGGACTTTAACCCGATCTAAAAAAAACTCCCTAGGGGACTGACTTTCATCATCCCGAATTGGATTGCACCTAGTCGTTCGACTAATCGGCAATTTATTTTTGATTCATTTAAAAAAAAAATTTGAGGATAAATCCGCCGTTTGTCGGATTTATATACTATTTTGATTGAAAATATTAACTACTTTCTTGGTCTTAACTAACTCTTATAGATCAAGAGGGTTTACCCGCCTTAATCTCCTGATTACATTTCTTAGTTAACATGGTTAAGAAGTCTACTTCTGTGCCTTTGGGCAACTTTTTTAACTTCTTCCTCGACCATTTCAATGTTTAGATCTCTATGCAGATTAGCGTTGCGCACGTACCAACACCAAGGTGCATTAACTATGTTCCTTAGTACAGCATCTAGAGTCATGCCTAGATATTTGGCTGTATTTGAGTATTCCACTACATTGTTGTTTATGTATACTGGAATATATGGTACGTTTTTAAACGTAAAATTAATATGGACTGACTTAAGGTCATTTAATCTAATCTGCCATTTTTTTGTCCAATCTGAGATATTGACTATTGCCCTTTGAAGCTTTTTTGTTGCTACTTCGACAGTTGCTCTCACAGCTAGCACAGCTGTGTCATCTGCAAAAGTAACTATAGTGGTTTTCCCACTTTCAAGCAAATCGCTAGTGAACAGAAGGTATAAAACTGGACCTGCACGCTGTACTTGTGGTACACCAGCTTTAATCTCTCTTAAAGTTGAGTACTCTGTCTCTTGTTTAATTCTGAAGAATCGATCTGATATATATGACTCCAGCATTGTCGAATATTGCTTTAGCAGTTGCCTTTGTAGTTTGTGGATCAGACCTTTGTGCCAGACTTTATCGAAAGCTTGTGCTATATCAAGAAATATTGTAGAGCACACTTTTTTCTCTTCAAATGCTTTTTCGATTTTATCTGTGATTCTATGCACCTGATCAATTGTAGAGTGCTTATTTCTAAATTCAAATTGGTGATTTGGGACTAGTGATTTTTCGTCAATTATTTTTTGCAGGCATTTTACCAGCATTTTCTCGAATAACTTTGACAACATTGGTAGTTTAGATATTGGGCGATATGAGGTTAGGTGGTTTGCCTGGTTTTGATATCATTATTACCTCCGCGGCTTTCCACACGCTTAGAACATATCTCAACTTACGTTATTATAATCTGCGCTAGTTTTTTCAGACATTTTCGTGGAAATTGTTTCAAAATTTCTCCTGTAATCAAATCATACCCTGGGGCCTCTTTTATATTTATGCCTTCTTTAATTTCTTTGGCAAGTTCTTTAGCTGTCTATAGTTCTATCTTCTTCGCACCTTAATTCGAGTTCTTGATAACCCTTATCTTCATAAGGTTTAAATACGTCTTCAAGATACTCTGCGAAAGTGTTTGCCTTTTCTTTGTTGCTTTTTTCCCAGTTACCTTCTCTAGTTTTTACTGGGGGGATATGAGCTATTGGCCATCCTCTTTGTTGCCTTCCAGAGCGAGTAGTCACTACTAGCATCATTTGTAAGGCTGGTGAGGTAAGTTTTTAAAGATTCGTTATTGAGTTCTCTAATAGATTTTCTATGCTTGTTATTTAAGTTGTTCAGTGTAGTCTTGTCGCGTGGCGCCCTTGTCTGTTGCCAGCGTTTTCTAGCTGTCCTCTTTTCTGTAATAATTTCACATATTTCGCGAGGATAAGAGTTTTGTTTGATCTTTTTTGTTGTTTTGGAAGTTGCAGCCCACGCAGCTTTTTGTATACTGAGTGTTAATATTTGGACTGCTTTTTCAAGTTGATCTTCTGTTTGAATAGCTGTTGATAGTTGAATACTTTCTTCCCACTTCTGTCTGAAATAGTTCCAGTCAGTCAGCCTATTAACTAGTTTTGGGCTATGTTCTTTTATTATTATTTTATCGCCAAGTGTAAGAAGTATAGAGGAATGATCTGATTGAAGATCTGGCCCTTCTTCTACACTTATTTTATTCGAAGATATATTTATGGATATAAAGAAGTCGACAAGATCTGGGGTTTTATTCCTATTTGTTGGCCAATAGGTAGGTTTTCCCTTTCATATAATTTTTTGCCTCTAGTATTTGTTAATCTAGATCCCCAATATTTATTCTTGGCGTTAAAATCTCCTCCTGCGATTAATCTATTGTGAAATATGCGGAAAAGACTTTTAAAATCATTTTTCTTTATTATATGTCAGTATATATATTATATTATATATACTGACAGATATATAACAGATATATATGCTCATTGTCTGCTTCTATATTTATGGATATTCCTTGGATTGCACATGATTGAAATTTTGCTTCTATATTGCGTTTAATTGTATTCTTTTATTAACACTGCAGCCCCTCCTTTTGCACAGTTATGAGGATGTGGGGAGTGATATAATTCGTATCCTTGCAGTTTAAAGTCAGTTTTTTAATTTAAAGTGCGTCTCTGAAATCAGACATTATATCTATCTGGTTTATGTCAAGAATCACTTGAATCTCGTCCTTTCGACTCTCGATACCGTTAGCATTCCATTCAAGAATTTGTATTTTATTCATCATATCTGTCTTTTCGGTACAGCTCTTTTGTTGCTGTTCTGTTTCTCTAGCAACGATATTCTATCTAAAATCGTTTTGTTGGATTTTTCCATGGAATCAATCCTAGTTAGGATTTGTTTCATGATGTGTTCCATTCTAGTGTTTGATTCTACTTTTCGTTTTACCGCTTTGTGTGCTGGTATTTGATAAACTACTATTCATTAAAATTCTATTCAGCAGGTATAGATTGACTTCTATTCATATTTTAAGTGGGCAGATTCCACGCCCCTTAAATGGACAATTTTTAATTTTTGAAATATCTCCTTTCGTACAATCATGACCTACAGCTGTACCGAATTTCAACATTCTACGGCAACTGGAAGTGGCCCAAATAAATAATATCCGATTTTCAAAAGTGTGCGTAAACGCCCCCTGAATGGAAAATCTCAAGTTTTGGACTTTTCCCAGTGTACGATCCACAGGATCTAGCATTTTGCCAAATTTCACGATTCTAGGATGGCCTTGGGAAGTGCTTCATAATTTTGATGATCATCATCTAAGTGAGTGAGTGTCAGTTACGATCTTTGCCATTTTTGAAGTCCTATATTTTGAGAACCACTAATACTATAGAGATGAAATTTGGTGAGTTTGATAAATGTTTCAAGTTTGAAGTTTTTGGCTCAATCGGTTCCGAAGTTAGAAGGGGGTCGAAAACAACCTGAGTTTGGTCCTGTAAAAAGGGGAAGTGCCTTTACTAGAGCAGGTACATGGCTTATTTTTATATTTTTTTGACAATTTATATAAAACAGCCTCGGAACATTGTATCTACAATTGCTATATAAGTTCAATATATCAAAAAAAAATTCAAAACCGAATTTGTACCAATTTCAATCATCAATAGGACCAGTAGAACGTACAATTTCAGTCCATACAGCGCCCTTAGCTACAATCCCATAAAGCAACTGTGGAGGGTATAAAAACCGCAAAACTGTCGAAAGTGCCTATTGCTACCATTCATGGCTAATAAAGTGTACCACTCTATATGGTTACGTTTCTATAAGTAACCCAAATACAAAAAAAAAAAATCCCCTCCACCGATTATCCCAAAATACACTTGACACGATTGTGTTTATGGCTTTTACATCACCCTGTACGATCTTCCTTTATCGTCGTACGTAACCATTGGAATGTTTATTTTAAGCAAACAGACACAATTCTGACAATCGATTAGGAGTCCCGTCCCGTAGTCGGAGTTGGAGTTGGAGTTGGAGGTGACTCCAATTATTACACCTGAAAGTTTGTTCTAAAAATATTTCTCTATTTGTTTTACGTTCTTTTTCGGTGAAGCACACAGCACGGAAGATCGACTGAGGTTGCTGGAAAAAAAAAATCACATGTGGTGTACGAGTATTCCATCCAGGCATTCGATTTTCGATTAACCAGGGGAGCAATCTGATTGTGGCAGACAAACAGGCGGCAGCAGGGCAGCAGATACAGATACACACATGTGTGTGGTTCGGTTCGTCGAGCGAACAAAGAAAGTTGAATTATCTGAGATTTTTTTTTTTTTTTTATATAAACATACTCCGCGGGGTGGCGACCCAGATTCCGAATGAAATGAAGTTATCCCGATTGTTTAAGTGGGAGTTGTATCAGATGTTGCCTGGAACGCAGAGGTTAGAGTGTGTAGTGTTGTACGCAGCCAACTGGGGAGAGAGACTATTCCCAAATTGATTTGATGGCGAAGAAGTAAAATTAATTAGATTTCCATCAACAAGTCAATTTTTTTTTCTTGTATGCCATACTGTGAATGGACTAAGCAGGTATCTAGGTACCTATACTTACTGAAGGAGATAAAAAAAAAATTAACCAACTGTGCGAGAGTGTTATTTGTTGTAGAGTTGAGTTTCGACTTAAATGATTTAAGTTGGTAATTGGTTAATAGATTGAGCTGCCATGGTATGAGGTTCCCTACAGGAAATCAAAAATAAACAGGGCATTTTTAACAAATTCCCTACATAAGCCCATTCTTCAGCAAAGGAAATCACATTTGGCCACATGTGCGGAGTACATATTTGCGACCAATTAAAATTCTAGATAAATTAACAGTATGCTCCTTAATGTCTTGCAATTCATGTTCGCGAGAATAAGACTAACAGGCGCACTATTCCTACTGCAGCATCAGATGAGCTGCTGATTTGTTCCATACATTTGTCGCATCGCAAAATGTGACAGTTTGATAAATTAGATTTCACTTTAAATATCCTCTGCTTATGCAGAGAGATCCGGGTGTTTGAATATTTCAGAGCCTACTGCTGGTTGGTGCCACTGCAGTTGAGAAGGAGTTATCCAAAAAATTGTCAAGCGGCGGGTTTGTGTTGTTGTCAGTCAGCCAGTGTGGTGGACTGGTGGTTAAATGTAAATTTCCAAAGAAATTCTATTTTGGGGAACTTCCTTTTGCGGTGCATGTTTTGTTTATGTTGAATTTTGTTATTTGTTTTTGATCGTCGGTTCACTTTGTTAAGTCCATAACTATGTATATGGTATGGAGAATGTACTTAACTTACTGATGAGAAAGTAAGTTGATACCTTCTATTGTTGTCTTGGGTTGGAGAGAATCTGTGGTTGGTTTAAGCGCTTATAATAGCAAAAATTACTCGACGAAGATATTTTCGAACCGAGTTTCCCAAAGTGTACTCCGCAGATCACTTAGGGTTACCATACGCCCCCCTTTTGGGGGGTAGTCCCCATTTTTCATACCAAAATGTAGGTTGCCCCCCCTAACACAAGCCACTGTCAAAATTCAATAAAAGAAAACATTCAATTGAAAACTTTCAAATTTACTTTCTTTTAATATTTTTAACAAGATTGTTTTCCTGTAAGTTTTCGATTTGTACTGTTATCAGTCTCTCTGTAAGTTTTTATATTCAAACCAAAATTTACTTTTAAAAGAAAAATGTCCGAACCCAAAGAAAAAAACAAATAAAAAAAATAAATTTTTATATAAAATTTGGGAACAAAGTTTCGATTGGTTAAAAAAAAAGCTAAAAAAAAGGTCGTGAATATGCGGCGTGTTTAATTTGCAATTCAAGTTTTAACATAACAAATGGTGGTTTGAACCACGTTAAAAAAATACGAAAAGTATAAACCCTGGTGTTCAAAAACTAAAAAAAAAATTGTTCCCCCCTTTTGAACACTTGCCCCCATAGAAAACTCACGATGTCTGGTAACCCTAAGAGCACTTGGTGGCGTTGATAGCGAAAAAAATTGATTGTTCTACGAAGCTTGTTTTAGGAAGTCTTGATAACTTAAAAGAGATTGGATGCAAAACTAATCCAAATTAATCCTAACTAATCCAAATGAGGACGCTCAGATTTGCCGGACAAGTAGACTCAGCCCAATTTTGATGCCCATAAAAGTTAGGGGACATATTCCGCAAAAAAAAAAAACCACATTCTGTCAACAAAGAACCGAAAGAAGAGGTGGAATATCGCAAAACTGCACTTAAAAAAATACATAATTACAATTTTGGAAAAATTTTCTTTCGAGTGACGAATTCAAGTTTTTGGATTCGGTGGAAAAGTATGTACATATATATAAGGCGTCCTCCAAACCTTCAGCCCATGAAGCATGGAGGATGAAGTAATGGTCTCTTGGTTCGGCGTTGGTCCATTAGTTCGTATAAGTAGTAGTCCAAGGGTCTACCTAATAAAAGCATATTAGAGAAACCTCTTTTTTCCATACATGCCAGTAACATTTATGCTTTCCAACACGACAATGATCCTTAGCATACTCCGCAGATAGTGAAGCAATTGCTTACGGATAACGAAATTAATATGTTTGATTGGCCCGCGCAAAGTCCCGAACTAAGCCCAATTAAAAGCTATAGTTGGCCCACGTCGAAAGAGCTTTAAAGGCTTAAAATCAATAAATTCTGAAGAGTTTTTCCAAAATATTAAGTAGGTCTGGAACAATTTATGTACCACCATTAAGTTGCCGTATTTTAGTTTAAAAAATTATTAGTTTATTAAATTATTCCACTAAATATTGACGTTTTTTTTATAAGTTTTAGAAACTGAAACCTTAAATTTTTTTGTTATTCTGTAACCAACTCGAAAATGAGTTAAAAATGTTTTTTTTTTTTTTTAAATATATACTAAATTTAAATATTTATTAAAATGAAAAAAATGGTTCAATATTTTGCATGATGATTAGACACGAACGAAACGTAGTGAACCAAATAAATTGCTTCACGACGAAGAAGATTTCATTCCCCTCTACAGAAAGAAGGAGTTTAACATCCGAATACGAAATACACTCTTAAAACTATTTAAAAAAATGTACACGACTAAGTCGCACGCTACTTGTTCCTTTATACTAAAAGGTGGCACAAAAGTTGTCTTTTTAGTTGTAAATTTTTTTAATGAATGAAAAACGTTGGCTGTGCTTTTGGATTATGTTAAGTCAAGAAAATGAAATCGGCTAAGTGGCCGCCGCCAAAATTAATGAAAATCCTGGCCCGATTTATGGCATTTTCCATCACTCTTGTCGAAACTTCGGAGGGTAGGTCTTCGCATTCCTGAAGGATATTCTTTCTGATGGATTCAAGCAACTGACATAGATTCGTGACTTAAAAATAGTCCACAAAAAGAAGTTTGGAACGATTAAATAAGGCGATTTTGCCGGCCAGTATAAATTGCCAAAACAAGAGGTTCGGCGACCCGGAAATGCAGCCCTCTGAATGTCCGTTGTTCATGGAAATATTTTACAGTTGTTCTCTATAAAGACCGTCGATTGGTGCCCAATTGCGTGGCACTTCATCTGGTCGATAATCTGACCAGGGTCCTCTGCGACATCTTCACCCACAGCTGCGATATTTTCAGCAGAACGGCTGCTTAGGGGCCGGCCAGAATATGCAACATTTCGTGTTGTCCCATACTCTTCCAGGCTTACCGTCTTAGTGTTTCGCCAGTTGCTGGTCGGACGTGTGCCAACACCAGCACGACGAATTGTTCCGCAAAAATTGAAACAATTATTCCGCGTTCTTTAGGAGTAGGTATAACGATTCATATCTTGTTGACGTGTATTTTGTATCTGTTTACTTCACAAATGTCAAAGTAGAATTGACATTTGCCGCCATTTGTAAAAATTAAATCATTTTTCTGATTATAGGTAGAAAGAACGAGAACCTGTTGTATCTATAGGTACGTTAGGTACCATGGATACTTCTACTAAGAGCCGAAAAAAATACTAGTTTCAATGTCGTTTCGTTGTTTGAGGCAGTGATAGGTAACATGTCTTGAGTCTCAAAATTTGGTAAGAATTCGCATCAAAGGCTACTAGGATCACAAGGATGAGGCCATACATTTCGCAATACATACATTTTGCTCCAAGCTACATGTTCTCTTGCAAACTTCATTCGATCCTTGTGTGTACTTGCCTCAAAACAGGGGCCAGATTATGTAAGACGAAAACGATCGAACGTTTTCGTTTCGACAATAGCAGTCTCTGTCTATTGCCACAGGTTTGATAGAGACAGGTTTAGTGAAAACGAAAGCGGTTTCCGTTTCGTTTTTTACAGAATCCCACCCCAGGTTTCTTTTTAAGTTTTCTTCTCTGTATAGTACCACTTTTTCGTATTACCCTTCGGACCGTTGCTATGCTGGCTGAGACTCCGCTGTTGGCCCTTAATTTTAGTCGCTAGTAGAGTAGAATTTGAGGCAAACCGTAGAATTAAAAGCTTTTCTCGCAATGTTATCGCTTCTGCCGGATCCGCAAGATAACTGTTTACAACAGTCTTATTTCTATTCAGCCTCCTTGCAATTTCTCGGCCTGAGAGTCCTTGAAAATATAAATTTTTCCTTTTTCTATCGATGTCGAAGTCTTTCCGGAACCCATTTTTTTTAACTAAATAAAAAGAGTTCTTTTCAACACTTTTTTAAAATATTCTTAACAAAACTTTGAAAAAGGTCGCTCTTGCAACGAAATATTCCCAATGGTCTCATCCTAGTGGCGCATCTTCTTATACTCTTTTCAAGTATGTCGTCGTTTCTTATTTACCCTTTAATTTTATGGCTTACTGTTGAGACATTATGTACCTGTTCACAGGTAGTAAAAGTTTCCGGGTACAAAATTTCCAACAGGTAGAAAGAGTGAAAATCGAAATGGCTTCATCCTAGTGATCGCGCCAGTGTACATAAGTCTCGTTTCTCGCGCCATTGATGAGAAAGAAAGAAAGAGATTCTTGAGAAGACCCACAATCGAATACAGATCTCGACGTTAAGATCGTTCATGGAAGGAAGGATATCTTTTGTAAAACTACTGGTAGGTAGAAATTGGCAAAACATGGTAAAAAAAAAGTCTGCTCTTAGCAGAGGAAATATTCAAAAAACTCATATTCAGAGCTTCTACAGACGCCACATAAAAATTCTTGACATGGTTAAATAATGTGCTAAAAACCAAGGACCGATGGTCAATTTAGCGCCTAAAAATCTTTAGAAATAAACTTCTTTTTATTTTCATTGTCAATGTAACCAAAGATCGTAGACGCAACTTTGACGAAATTTTCGACATTCAATTTCAATTCTGACTCAACATAGATCTGAGCACATTATAGCCTTTGCGGGATTTGGACTAGGTACGTAGCATATGGCCTTATGTCACGCACGGCACCGAGGAGCTTATATGTATCTGCCACATCTCGATGAGTCTTACACTTGCCTATTGTTTTTACTTACAAGTTATAGTACCACAAGCTTTCGACTTGTAACTCTGTGTTATAGCAAAGATCTACAATTGTAGAATTTCACCTAATTGTAGGTAGCTAGGACAACTACTGTACTTGTAGACTTCTAGTTTCATATTACAAGCCCCCAGGCTACGGTATCGATTAATTTGTTTCATACCCATGGCTTCAACAAAGATGATATGTATGTAGGTATACAGGACCACATATCCTATATCGCAAGATCGGCGTCCGCTAAGTTGAGCTACCTATTTAGAGCAAAGAGGTACTTTAGGCCCAAGCAACTTCTCCTTCTCTACAAAGCACAGGTTAGACCAGGCCTGGAATATTGTTCCCATATATGGAGCTCGGCCCCAAACCATTCACTTAACCTAGAGACCCTACACTCACATCGAATCTACAACCGTTGGTGCACAGAAGACAAGTCGCTGACCTATGCTTGTTCTATAGGTACTTCCACGGTAGATGTTCTAAGGAACTCAAAGACATTATCCCTCGAAATGCAACATTTGGGCGCCCCACAAGACTGGTAGCTAATGCTCATGACCATACAGTAGACAACCGCGAGGACATCAATTTTCCAAAACTCCTTCTGTTACAGGACAAGCAAACTCTGGAACTCGCTTTCTGGGGATATATTTCCTGAAGATTACAATTTGCAGCTCAATTTAAGTGCAGAACTAACATACATCAGCAAGCATCTCGGGGCGCTGTTGAAGCGTTATAGGTTCGCCTTTCCCGAGAGAAGTACATATTTAAAAACAAAAAAAAGCATCACTCATCGTCATCAGCATTATCTCTGAAAGTTGGCTTCGGTTTTTTTTCTATCTGAATCTTTATTCCTTCATTTGTGTCATACCGTCATCGGCAGTGCTTCAATCAGTGGTCTATACCTATAACATATTGAAGCATAAGGTGGTCTCTAGGATCTTAACTCTTCTCCTGATCTTGACTGCTGCTGACCCTGACTCATGTTACATGAGTACATTGCTCCTTCATCTTACTGAGCATCTCCTTCTGAAATACAACCACGCTAAACAATTCCAATTGAGGACATCATTCTGGCTATCTACTCCGATCTCATTATAACAGCGAATAATCGTTTATATGGCTCAGTGTTGACCATTTTCCTTTTTCACTCCCTTCGTACCAGCAGTCAACAGTCAGTTATCTAAATTGCTGCAAAGTCAATAAAATCTCTTCAGTTCTGCATGCACCGCCAGTCTGCAAAGTGATTTTCTCTTAAACGTTCATTTGGGTTCATTTTTGACTTTGCGCACAAATCCAATTGGAATTTTTACCTTCGGCTCTCTTTGAGGTCATTATCGTTCTCACTTTTCCTGATTTTCTGTAACTTTTTCCCTCACAAATGTTGGGTGTGTGGGTGCGCCAGCCAGCAGCAACAAAACGGCAGCTCCACAAGCAGAGGAGCAGCAGGCAGCAGCAGCAGAAGCACACACAGTCAGAGCTGTAATCAAGCATGAACCAACGAAAGCGAAAAATCATCCCCGACCGACCGACACACAACCAACCAACCAACCTATGGGAAACGGAAATCGAACTGAAAACAGTCACAGTGGAACTCTTGCCGAAGTAACGTCGCGTGGTCCCGTTAGATATATCTCTGTCTCAATTGGAGCAAGGAGCAACTAGGCAAGCAACAACAACAACCGAACACAAGCCACCCCACTCACACTTGCACAAACTCAACCCCCTCACAGGTTCATTCTAGTTAGCCCCCCTTTTACACACGACAACTACGAAGACAGTTGTTCTTCTCGATGTTTTTGTTTTGTTTTGGATGAATTATTCATTCCGGAATACGGAATACACATACGTTCGGCTTCGGACAGTTGTGCGGTACGGTACGGATACGGGAATTTCTCGTGATCGTCCACGAACGGAACGTTTACGTACGCCGCGCGGGTAGTACCACACACACACATACACGAACATACATTTGCACGCATTTATAAACCTGTGCGAAGATCGAAGACATTAGCCTCGTTTCACCTGTAATCAAGGTGGTGGAAGGAATCTCCTTGCCAAGGACTTTTGCTTCTCGGTTGAGTTTTGAGTTTTTTTTTTTTAACTATCGAAGGGATTAAAGTGTCGGCAATTTTGTTGCGGAATTTTACGTGAATTTTAGTGAAATCGTTTTTCCTACGCGAGTGCGGGAGGAAACGAGCCGTTGGTCCTTGAGAGCCAATTACACTGAATTTACGAATAAAATCTGAAATTTACGATATTTCTATTGTGAATAACGGCAATCATTAGTTATGCAATGAAACATAATGCCAAAGTGGTCTAGTTAGAGAGAATTATTATACGCAGAAAGTATCTCGAACTGCAAATTGGATTAAAACCGTTGGAGATACTTGCGCCGCGAGCCGTTGGGGATTTATCGGATTTCATTGTAAGTGTTAAAATTGTTATTTTATTCTTGTTAGTATCTAATTGCCGAGTTCTGCTGTGTATAATGATCTCATTATGACCTTGAACCCTTTCAATGAAGCGAAGGGGAACTTTCATTCATTTTATATTTTTATAGTTCAAGTGCAAGCGCCTCCTTAATTTCTTTCGAAGATCCTTGAGAGAAGAAAACGAAACAAATTTCCTCATTTTCCGTTTGAATATTTCTATCTATATGTGTGTATAACCCAAATCTACGATGTGACATTAAACGTAGCTGTGTATAGTGTAGTATGTCGTGTGTGGGTGGTATATAGGATAAACGACGATAAAAAGGATGCGGGGAGGGGGATGAAGTCACATTATTTCTTGTATCAGAGAGAAGGTTCGCCTTCGCATCCGTTGTGATGTGCCAGAGCCAGCCAAGCTAACATACTGTTTGCCACTTGTTACGCACAACATGCAGAGTAAAATCCTTTTTTTTTTTTCCTCCTCGCAAAAAGGATCCCCATGTGAACCGGGAGGGCGACGAAGGTGATAAGTAAAATATGGGACTGGCTTTCAAATTTGAGTTTAATGGATGTAGGGATTTTGTTATTAGGGAAAATGGGTCGGTTGTAGTTGGGTGGGGCTTGGGGGGTGGGTGGTTGGTTCGCTTTTATGTCAGGGCTTGCAATAATAATTATAATTCAAAGTGTTGCTGGTGTTGTTGCACGTGTGTGTGTGTTAGGTAGAACGTTACCAAGCCTTCCTTTACAAAATAATGTAGAAGGACATAAATAAATTGATAAATTAGTGGAGGATATTTGATACTACCCTATACCGGTTGGTTGCTTGCGATGTGGTATCTATGTGCAGAGAGGTTGGTTTTAGTTTTGATTGTCAACTGCATTAGGGGATATTGAAAAGAAAAATAGCTCACAATTAAGTTGAGCACTAAAAGGAATTTATTTCCTTTAGGAGATCAAAAAATCGAGGTCGATTAGTAAAGGATAAATCGATACAAAAAAATATATTAGACATAGAAACCTACTTACTGCAGAGGAGTCAACTGAACTTAGCTATATTTGTCATGAAGCTTGCATTATAAGCTTTATTGAACCTGTCCATTTAAAATCCCCTTCCAGAGTTAGACTTTGTCGAGGATAATTTTTGGTGGAGCGGGCTTTTTTTATCGACATGAAAGATTTGTTTTGCTGAAGGACGTACTTAGCTAGAAACCTTCGATTCGACGAACTGATGCCTGAGTATCCACAACTGCTGATTAGGGACAATCAACAACTTAATTCTGGTCCCGAAAACTACAGTAGATGTCAGAGACTATGGCTCAGAGTATTCAGGAGCATTTTATATTGTACTAGCGGACCCGGCAAACGTTGTTATTTTTTTTCGGATCGCAGCGCCACCTACCGGGTCCAATTGTGAATATAACCCATCCCAAGACCCATTCAAACACACACACAAAATTTCATTAAAATTGGTCCAGCCGTTTAGGAGGAGTACGGTAACAAACACGGACAGAAGAATTATATATATAAGGACTAGCGGGCCCGGCAAACGTTGTTTTGCCTGCTCGTACATTTTTATTTGACATTTTATTCATGATTTTTTTTGTTGGGTGTATATTATTTGAAATTTTGTTCATGAGTTTATTCTTGCTTTTTATTTTTTTTTTTATTGTTGAGTGTTTATTATTGGAAATTTTATGGAATCGGATCGCAGCGCTACCTACCGGGTCCAATTGTAAATATAAACCATCCCAAGACCCATTCAAACACATACACAAAATTTCATTAAAATCGGTCCAGCCGTTTAGGAGGAGTACGGTAACAAACACGGACAAAAGAATTATACATATATGATAATCACATTCAAACACTTCCTTGTTGTCTTGATAGGTTTAAAGAGAGGTAAAGGTCTTTAAAACCACTGGGGTTAAGCGGCGGTTTCATAGCAGGGCGCTCTGCATATAACATGCGTGTTTGGGGTATAAACCAGGTGTGTTCCCGGAAACCATCAGTGCGAGTGCAGATGACAATTTGATGAGTTCCTGTGACTGTTTTCTAACTTAGTGCTATATCGTATGTACTACGTATTTTTCGGGGTGAAACGAAGCCTCAACAAACAAACTTCTCCAGTTAGCCCAATCCTTAGCTGACTATACAGGCAGTTGCGCACTCCAAGTCGGGAGTTCTCTTCTACTTGTTCATTGTCAACGGAGTTAGAGAAGACTCTATGGGCCGGAACATTTGTGTCCATCCACTCTAGCGGTCCTAACGACTGATGTGCAATTTTTTTTACCAGATCGATGTCGCTGTACAGCTTGTATAGTTCGTCGATGAATATCGTCCTTCAAAGCCCTTTAAAGCAAACGACCAAAACACTTTACGAAGACTCTTTCGATCGAGAATATATCCATCCCGTTTAGATATAGAGTTTAAGGTCTGGGATGATATAGGTCTTCATAGGTCTTATGTCGAATCTTATTAGTTCTTTGGGATAAGGCTTTCTACTTCTCAATTGCTTTGTCATCTTAAAGAAACAGTCATTGGCCCGCATTAACTGCTAAACCCATTTTAGCCGCTTTGGGTTATATTCTAGCAAACACACTATTGACAGCTTGGTGTGTTTCGCCAATTATGTCAAAATTATCGGCGTCTGCGAAAGTCATTGAACACACTTTTGAACGATAGGGCCTTATGTATTTGCCTGTGAGTTTCGCACAATAGTTTTAAGTAGCTATGTCATTAAAGAAGTGGAAAATGTAAGGAATACATGCTGCCCCCCCTGCTTGGGGTCACTGTTGAATTTGGAGTAGATGTTAAGTTAGGTAAATGCAAAGTTTTCATATTTTCACATGGATTTAAAGAAACTTTGTATATACCCAACTTCGCACCTACTCCAAATCCAACAGTGACCCCCGGCAAGGGGCTTGTAAGGGGGGCAACTGCACTCTTTGCTCTAAAAATGGGAGATTGATGTTGAAGAAAAAAAAATTCAAATGTGGCTCGAACGGGATCATGACGTAATCTCGAATGACAAAAATCTCGAAAGCTAAAAATCTCGAAAAGTTTTGTTTTTGATCTCGAATGCAAAAAGTTCGTATGTACAAAAATCTCGAATGTACAAAAATGTCGAAAGACTATATCTCGAAAAAATCTCGAAAATAAAACGCATCGAGATTTCTTTTTCGAAATTTTTGTTATTCGAGATTATGCTTTCGAAATTTTTTAAATTCGAGATTTTTACATTCGAAATTTTTGCTTTCGAGATTTATTTTTTCGAGATATAGGGTTAGACCCGGCTCGAACTGAACTTTTAGCTCCAAAAAGGTTGGAAGGTGAACCAGTTGGGCATACACTGCAGCCATTGTTAGCAGAAGGCGACCGTCCTTTTTCGAATTACCTTTTACTCTTTTTATATCCTCCACAGGAAGGTATCTTCACTTTAGACATATATTCTGAACCAGAATCAAATTCTGAATCGATTTCGCCATTTCCGTCTGTCTGTCTATATGTCTGTTGAAATCACATCTAGGCGAATAAAATTTTGTAAGAGGTCTTCCTTTTAACGTCGCGTCGTCGTCACGGTTGGTATTTGAAAATGGGCTAGCTATATCGGTCGAGTAGTTCTGCTACCTCTCATACAAAACCAATATTAGACCCATGTGTTGCGTACGTAGGTACTAACTCACACGCCTAAAATTTTCCATCATGACTTGTATGCAGTGGAGGATATCAAAGCATCGGCCTGGCCAACGATAACATTTTTTTAAATCTTGGATTTCTATGGCAAATATTTATAAATAGTTTAAAAAATTCTCCCGTATTAAAAAGTTTACAAAACTCAAAGGCTAAGAAAATATCCTCTTAACATTCCCCAGACAAGGTGAATTGATTGTACTTTTGGTGCCAAAATACTCAGCCATCATCATCATCAGCAGCGTTGAAATATTTCGTTAGTTGGCAATTGGCCATACCTCTTCGATGAAAGACACATAAATCTGATTCACATCACCGACTTATTGCCAATACTCATACCAATATAGGAAATGCAACCTACCTTTTGGCTAGACTTGGAAATTCAGGAACAATTTTCTTTTTTATTGGCGCATAATAAATACACCTAGATAAATCATTGGATTGGTCTATACAAAGTCATAAAGACATTTTTATTTTCTGTCAAATAAATATGGAATATTTTGCACTAGAAAAGGAACACTACCAAAGGAGCAAGTATCTTAGGAGGTATCTTTAGTCAATTTTTTTTCACGCACAGCTTTAAGAGGCGGTTTGACATTGATATAGTGAGACCGAGGGCTAATTGACAATTAAGCCATTCGGATAGCTTCTTTCAAGTTGATTGACAGGGTGGTATCTGCAAGTTTAGGTCTGGAATGTGAGCTGGCCACTTTATTACCTCGATATTGTTTTGTGAAAACCATTCTTGGTGGACCTTGCGTTGTGGACTGACGCGGTATCCTCAAGAAATACGAAATTTTCTGGAATAAACTCTTCGGGCATACTCATTACATTCAGTTCTAGGAGTCTATCGCTGTACAAAGAAGCGTTTAAATGACTTAGTAACAAATCGCAATAAAGTGTATCTATATAATATGTCCTCTTTCTCCTTGAGGTTACAAAGATTGCATAAAATTGGAAGGCCTGGTCCATGTGGTATAAAATTCAGGCTGGCTAATTCTCCTCGCAGTTTAAATACGTTATACTAATCTTGTTGGTCGAATAATAATTTAAAAAGTATGTTTTCTCTCCAAGATGGTGGTTCATTCTGCAGTATATATTGCGATTTTTCCTCTTTACACTTAAATATGTGGAACATCGTGCGGCTTGTTTCTTCGAGTATAATGTTGAACTTTATTCTTAATGATGTAGACACCTTATTGGATACAAAGGAAAGATTCAAGCCGCATTTGGATACTAGACTATCCCACACATGTAGAAGTATCTACTAGTTTCGGCAGTCTCTTCCCTTTCCATGACATAACCTTCAATATATTTCTAAAATGTAGCCTTAGAGTATGTATCCAGAAATAGAGGCGGACATTCAGACTGTCTAGATAAAGCATATAGTTAGGAGTATCACTCGGCAATTGGAAGATCCTTTTTAAAAAGTAACGAAGGCATGTTTTCGACAACTTTAAAATAACAGCAGCCCCAATTTTGTGCCCCATAGAAAAGTATGGAGGTAACAGCAGTTCGGAATATTTTTTTGCTTTTTTGATTACTTGCTTATTTTTAATACAGCTACCCCAAATTGAAGAAAGTGCACGTTTAGCTTCGGAAGATTTGAAGACTTGTTCAAGACTCTCAGATATTTGTACTCTCTTACAACTTTTAGTTGATGACGTTGGTTGGTAGATCCACCTTTCATTTCGAGAAAATCTCCCACCACCACTCCTCAATATTACTACATATCTTCAATTTATCTACTTTAACAGACAAGTTCCATGTCTTGCAGTATACTCCACGAGCCTATTTATCATCAACTGCATACCTTCTATTGTGTCGGCGAGAAATACGATATCATCTGCGTACTGGCGAGCAGGATTCTTCTTTTGGCTGAACTTAATTCCTCCGCCTACTCCGGCCGGCTCCGTCAAGCCTCCATAACTCGAAGTTTCTATACCTCGAATTTATTTTTTTCATTTTGAGTGTTCGACTTATGGAAAAGTTCTGCACTGTACCTGCCCTGCTTTGCCGTGCACAGGAATTGTATTGCTTAGATCTTAGATAACAATGTTCTTTCGTAAAATGCGAGAAATGAGAATAAATCGATTAGTTGGAATTGGAACTAAAACTTGAAATACAGCGATACGAACAAAACAAAAGAAGACTCATGAAAATCGGCCCAGCGGTTATCGAGATATAACGTCATCGAATTTCACCCCATAGAAGATGATTTTTGTATGGGAAGTATAAGATTTTTTGTTTGGGAGGTGCCACGCCCCATTGTCCAATTTTGACCAATCTTCGCAGGAGCACTCCAGGGCCAATACCTAAGATTATCTGAGCTCCATCGATTTGGTGGTTTTCGAGATATACGATTTTGAATGTTGATGCAATTTCAATGAATTGGTGGTGCCACGCCCCTTTCTTCGATTTTGTCCAATTTTCACAGGAGCATTCCACGGCCAATACGTAAGATTACTTGTAAGTTTGAGCTCCATCGATTTGGTGGTTTTCGAGATATACGATTTTGAGTGTTTGAATGTCGGCCCAAGGACCTATGTGGTTGCGAGATCTCTAACTCCAGAGCTCTGTTTTGTCCCCGACACACTCTCTTATGAGTTCTAATCCAATACCCTCCTTCGATGATGTTACTACTATCAGTTTTTTTTTATATTCCACCTGGCAGCCTCATAAAATGAAAAGGCGTATTAGTTGAGGCTCAGGTCCACGGTCCAACCTGAATTTCAGCGCCACCTAAGTATAAGTAAGTAAGCAATTTAGAAGTTCAAGTACAGAATGGCAAATATCAGCTTGCAGATTTCTCTTAATTCAATCTTACCTCACCCCACTTAAGGCTAAAAAAATATTCATTGCAACATTAAATGTTAGTCCTATTACTTAATTTTTAAACAACTCTTATAATTCATGAGCATTTACTTAATTAAATAAAAATTGTTGAATTTGACATTCTGCAAAATCTCGAATTGACGTGACACGGAAAATTCAACATAAATGTAAAAAATTAGGATACATCAACATCACATCTACGTACCCACAGGCCACATCACACCATATTTTTTTTCTCAGACAGAACACATGCTACGGTCACCGCAAACACTTTTTGTGTTGTATGTTTGTTTCATGCTTTGGATATGTTCGAACCACCCCAGAAGCAGTGTTGCCAGCTTTTCTAAGGGGTATAGAGCCGAACTTTAAAAGTCTTGGAGCCAAAAATAGCCCAACACGAATATGAGGAATAAAAATGCGCATCTATTTGTTTAATTGTTTACGCACATTTATTTTGATTAAATTGATTGAATTCAAAATTAACAAAAAATAACTTTTAGCTTCTTCCTTCCATTTATATACGAACTCGTAATTGGAAATTAAAGTAATATAAACAAAATATATATATTTATGTGTTATGTTCACAAAACATAAAATAATTCAAATAAAAATACAAAAAAACAATTAAAATATCAGTCTCTTCGTGAAAATTGCGCATTAAGGTTTGATTAGAAACACAGAAACAACAACAACCTAACGTTTTAAATAAAAGAGTAGAACAGACTAAAAATAATAAATAAAAAAACTGTAGGTATTCATAAGAAAGATATTAGTTTTTTTTATTTTACATTAATTCATTGGTAGATATTAAAAGAAAAATAATTTACAAATATATAAGATGAACATTTGGTGAAAGTAATCAGTTAATAAACTCAAAAAACTCAATTAAAAATCGCAAGTTTCCTCCAAAATTTCATCCATTTTGGAGGCTGATTCTTCGGTTGTTTCTGAAGTCAAATTTGCATAAATGTTTTCATTAAATAAATCCAACAATGTACAAAAAAAAACTTTTTGCTGGAAGGGGACATACTTGGGCAAATAATGAGTTTTCATATTCATGCATAAGTCTTGTGAGCTGATTTTACTACTATAGAAGTAAGAGTGTAACCACAATATCGAAACTGGAGTTGACTTATTCACAATTTCATTTTTAAAAAGTTTTAGTTCTGCTAGTTCGCAATGAAAAAAAAATATAATGATGTATGACTTTTTTTAAATAAATTTCTAAGGAGCCTAAAAATAGCCCAATTTTAAAATGAAATAGCCCAAATTTGGATAAATCCCAAATCGCAATTTCATGGATCCGAGTAGCCTAATTGGCGATAAATAGCCCGTGCTGGCAACACTGCCCAGAAGCAGACCCACAATCGAAAAAAAATTTTTTTTACATTTTTCGCATCAAATAAGGTCAAATAAGACTTGTTTTGAATTTTTCGTATCTCAGCCTCTGGACGGAGAAGAAAGGTGCACGATAACTCAAAATACTCGCAGTATATTATTGCCTAAAAATGGTTCCCAGCTTTTTTTTATATTAAGTGCGACAAAAAGAAAAAATTAAAAATTTTCAATCAGTTCTCTACGAAGTTCGCATAATCTTCCTCTTTAGCAAATCGCGGTCGATTCTTCGTATGCAAATATTATTTCCAGTAGCCAACTTACAAATTTGTATTCACAAGTAGATACTTTTCCATAATTTTTGTAGAAAAATTGTACAATTCGGTTTTATCAAATTTATAGTGAAACCAAATTTGTAATTCTTCTGCTACTTTTGAAAAATGCTTGTAAATTCAAATTTTGAAAGTTTGTGAAATAACCCATAGATGGAAAATCACAAAATAGTTTACTGTATCCTTTTTTTTGGTAAACCTTTTGTTCCAACTCTTACCTATGGTCATGAGGTTTGGGTAATGACCGAAAGAATAAGATGGCGGATGCATGCTGCCGAAATGAGATTTCTGAGTTGTATTGACCCGTAGAGATCGCATTAGAAATACCAGAATACGTGAGGAACTCAACGTCGAGCCAGCTACTTCTCCGGACGGAGCGGTCCATGCTTCGGTGGTTTGGTCATGTTAAACGCATGTCCCCGACCAGGATTCCACGATGTGCTATGGAATCCGTACCATCAGGTAGGCGTCCTCTGAGTAGACCTAGGATGAGATGGTTAGATCAAGTTTATAATCTCTCCTCTACCCGTATGGGGATTGCCCTTGATGATTTGGTATCGATGGCGGAGGATCGAGAGCTATGGAGGGTCCATTTGAGCAACCTACACCACCCGCGACCCACTTAATGGACAAACGGACGATTTGAAAAATGAATTAACCTTATGGCAAGATTTCCCTATATAGGCCACAGTACGGAGTACCCACAAAAGTTACCAAAGATACACGAATAGTTGTATCCTTTGAGTCAACCGCCCGTAGTCAAATGCCACTCGAGCAGAACGTTCATCTCAAAGTCATGGTATTATAACTAATGAACTAAACATGTAAACTTGAATATACATGACTTACTAAGCTTCCCGACGACCGTCTAAAGTTCCCCTGAAACATTTCAGAAGCACGCACTTTATACTTATGAAAAACTCAAATGCTCCATCACCTGAAATAATTAATTCCGCGAGTAGAAACTAAAGTTCAACAACCTCGGGGATGGTTAGTAGCTAGGAGACGACCGACCGACGCTTCATGTACAATTGTCAGGAACAAAAAAAAAAAATTAAAAAACTCTTAGTTGAACTTCAAACAGAAGAGCAACAAAAAAAAAGGGTGTAAACTGAGTAGGTAATTACCATTCGTCGTCGAGTAACCTCGCCGCCAAAAAAAAAAAGAAGTAAAAACTGCCCTGAAGAGCCATCTAACCATTTCGAAATGCAACACCCGAGTGTACCTAAATAAAATTACTTACTCGAAAGTTTAAAATGTAAATTAATTTGAATTCTCCAACATTTGCTAGATTCCCACACAATTTACGCCGTAACGAGCATTAGGGTTAATTATTTCCAAAAGAAAACCCTTTTCCTTTTGTTTTAATTTGTGTTTTACTTGCAAGATTGCCCCTTGAGTTTGCGATTGGAATAACTATAGGTAGTCTTTTGGACTACCAAATACCTAATGCATTTTAGAGAACACTGTCAGTATTTTGTTCTTCAAATTGACTTCACGGTAGGTGGCGGCGGCGGCGTTTTGAGGACGCATTTACTTTCTCCTACCTGCAATAATTTATGATAAATACATGAAATTACATGTTAGCCGTCATCGTATCTGCTGCACCCATCTGCATGTGATTCTTGTACCTTTTGTAGTCCCATATGGGGTCATTATCGCACGGGATACAAACAGTGATCATCATGTGGAAAATTGATTCGATTCCACCAGATGATGATGATGATGGGAAAGAGAGACTCCTTAAACGTGTGTGTTCCTAATTACCCCCTAATATTCAATAATAATTGCCTCAATCAGAGGGAAGTCCTATACTTTTGGTCGGTAGCTACCTACCTATTTTGTCTTCTGAGAAAGGAAAGGGAGTTTGTAAGGATGACAGAGTTTGTCGTCATTGTACGCTGCTGTATTTCAGAATTTCAGATACAGAAATGCTAGGAATTTCAATTAGTTGCATATGTTTAAAATTCGATGTGAAGCTATCCCGTAGGCATACATTTGTATCCACAAAATGTGTAATCAGGAATTCGGTTTGCGATTTCTGTATTTGCTCAGGTGCCCCTTCCGCATGCATGAGCGCCTGCATATTTTCACAATTATTGAAATAATACGGGTAAATTCCTCTCTGGACAGTCTTGAGTTTATATGCAAATAGTTGGTCGAGATAAGAGTTATTTATTCAGAGATGTATGTCAATAATTTGACGAATCTTTTCCAAAGGGGTGGGGACACATTGATATTGAGTTGCGTACCCAAGCCAGTGTTACTACTTGGTATAGGACAGAGGGATTTACAATGCGATACCACTGTTGGTATTTAGTCTGGAAAATGGCTGAATATTCCGTAGCTATCTGCGAAACATCTGCGTGTATGGAATTTTTCGTGATTAGTAAGGAATGAGGTCTGTTTTCTGGCAATAGCTCCCATCAACTCTTGGCCAGTTGCCTTGGCTCTTCCTAAAGTGCCCTGTGTATTTCTCGGTGGACCTGGTCTTCTTTCATCTCAGAATCCATTACATTCCATATTTGACTATGGAAGTGTCGAGCTTTTGAAATGTCGTCGAATGGTGATGTCTATTGGTTCCTGACCATAGTTATCTCATGAAGCTGCGCCTTAGAAATGCGATTGGGGAGAAAATTCTAAGTATATTCCCCCAGAGGCCAGACACTGCGGTTAAAGAACGTTTGCATTTTTTCTTGCTCTAGTGCCAGAGATTTTTCAAGTGCTGCAACCATACGTTGACGTTGTATTCGACAAATCTCGAACAACGTTCTAAGCAAATACTGGTTTTGCTGATCCGCCTGACACCATCCGCCTTCCGTCGAAACAATAATACTTCCCAAGTACATATTGGCAGCATTCTATCCTTTTTCTATAACCGGTAGCAATGGGAACTGAGGCTGAAGGTCCTTTTTTTTTTAAAGTGTTCATCCTCAGCCTCCCTTTTCACACATCTGCTGTCAATTGATGGATATCTATATAACTTTCTAGAAAAATAAGCATAGATGTCAGCGTTGTCGAGATGTTTAAGCTGTGTTGGAAGAGTCCAGTGGACTCCTCTGCTTTCAAGATGGCACGAAAAGTGATTTATACGGGCTCCGGTTTTCAAAAAATCCTAAGATCGTTAATTTTTCCACAAAAAAAAATTTATCAGCAGATTCTGGTTCGTCTTTTCATAGTATTTGAGAAAATCAGGTGTGAAAAATCACATCTGTCATGTGGTGGCCAGGCATTATTTGAAGTTGGCATCCACTCTTTTCAACATTCATCGGTCGATTCGAGCGACTTCCAAGCGAATCGCTTCCTTCAATTCTTCCATTGTTCGGGGACTTGTGCTCGTAAACACGTGCCTTCAAGTGAACCCAAAAGAAATAATAGCACGTTAATAAATCATGGAACCAAAGAGGCCAGTAAATGTCACCAAACATGAGCAGGTGGACCTGACTTGCGCAGAAAGGCTTTTCAAACACATTCGACATCTTCAGGTGTTCGCGAAATCCCTAAAAGTCTTCTCTTCGTCAAAAAACCTCATGTACGCCGTGCTTCAACCCAACGAAGAATGGTATTCTGCGCCGGAACAAATCGATTTCTGTGGATGTTGAAGTGGCAATGAAATTCGTGCTGAACTGCCGTGACCGTCTCAATATTTCGGACGAAATAATCGGCTACATGGCTTTTACTGGTAAAAATATGCTAAGACTTCGCCCGACGGACAGCTGTCGTCCCAATATGGGGAAAGTACTAACCATTTCGAAAAACGTCCTACCTTTTTGCTAGACCCTGTATATATAGTGCAACCTTGTCGAAGACCACTTTGGATTTAAAATTCCACCTCAAACAGCCTTTCCCTGTACAGAATGTGACACTTTGACCCATCATACGTTGCCTTGATTGTAGCTATCAGTTTATTGTGTGTACCTCTCCTGCGCAAACGAGCCAAAAAACAACTTTGCTTGTTGACTGTGTCGACGAGTTGTTAGGTTATTCACAGATTTTTTTAGACCGTTTTTACTGAGACACACCCTCAGGGCTCTCAGATAGTGAAAAATGTATTTTTCCTGTTAACCAATTTTAAAAATGTTGACAGTTCATCGACTTACAAAATTTGTCTCGTCTTCACTATAACGTCCAAAGCTATGTTCTTGTTGCTTGTTGACATCGTCGAATGCATTCTTAAAATCAAGGGACAGTTGGTTCAGAGGCGACGCGCTGTTCAATAATGATTCGCAATTAACCACGCAGGGCAGAAACCTGGGGCCTGTACCAAAAAACTACAAGTATTGTACAACAGGCGAATTTTAACAATTAACAATGGTTTTTGTACCAGAAAACCTGTTGTTGTCGCCTGTTGTACAATACTTGTAGTTTTGTGGTACAGGCCCCTGGTGCTTGTTCGGTAACGTCAATTTTCCAGATTTCCTTCCGTCCTTTCTTTCAAAATATTAGAACTTTAGCAAGACTTCTCTGTTTAGGGAGGTCCACAATCCACAATCATTCCTTTCTTCAACTCCTCAGTAAAACTTTCTGTATCCCAAGCTCGCTCTACAAGTAGGTGGACCAGCTCTACTGATGTTGTTGGTCACACGCCAAAGCTCTCCATCAAGTCCTACCGTACCGACTTGTTAGTCTTAAGAGGCTTGATTGCAGAAGTGATTTCATCTTTACTGGTAGTTCCGTCCGGTATGTATTCGGACAACAGGCCATTCGTGTAGAGATTTGCACCGCAATATCCGCAACCATCAAAAGATCTCAAATGATGTCTCTTTGTCGAAATCCGCTGAAGTTTTGAAATAGTCACGCGGTACTGTTGAAGCAGTCTTGCTGGCATCCCGAATTTGTCCATCCTCATATACAGCTCTTACCGATGAATGCTTGGTGCTGTGAAGTCGATAAAACGATGATGGGTCTTGACTTCAAATTCGTTGGTCTTTCTAGGGTCTATTGTTGAATTTCTGGGCTTGAAAATTGCACTGTTTGGAACATGCCGAGAGTATTGCAGTTGCAGAACATCTTGAGACGTTCATTCGACAAATTTTACACAACATAGGGTTTAGGGTAGGTAGCCTAATTTTTTTTTAGAGAGCACGTATGTAACTGAAAGTCCAGTATATAAAAATATGAGCAAACAAAAAAAGTCTGCAAACGAGGCGAAAAAAAACCCAGAGAACGGCAATAAAAAAAAACACCTCGTAGCAACAACAACGCATGGATGCTGGTCTTCTCCTCTGTTCTAATCACCAGTTGACGGACTTGGACTTATCGCTTAGTTGCCGCAAGTGGTAGTCACTTGGTCAATTGACAAATCGAACTTCAAGGTTCGTTTCCTGACAGGGGAAAGCAGAAATGTCTTCCCAAGAGGATTATATACGGAGAATTGACTGTCAGAATTCAAACAATCACTTAAGAAGGAGTTTGATGATGAATTAGTGCGGTGTAGTTCGAAATACCTATCATTCCTCCCAAAGTGACTGTGTCGACGAGTTGTTAGGTTATTCACAGATTTTTTTAGACCGTTTTTACTGAGACACACCCTCAGGGCTCTCAGATAGTCAAAAATGTATTTTTCCTGTTAACCAATTTTAAAAATGTTGACAGTTCATGGTCTTACAAAAATTGACTCGATCTTCCGTCTTCACTAGAGATAGATAGATAGATATCCGACTTCACTATAACGTCCAAAGCTATGTTCTTTTAGAAATTCCATCTGCTACGTAACTACCATAAATAAAATAGCTACTTTCATAAAATAAATGTCTTCCGGGCAGAAATGCCACTGCCGTGATTTATTAGAAGTGAATTTAGAGCTCTTTGTCCAAAAACCTGATGTATTTCCCTTCACAAATCAAATTCTGTTCTGTTGACTAGAATAGGCTACCTAGTTACACGCAAACTTTTCACATTGAGTCATTTAAGCTATTTGTTAGCCAGGCTACGACAATGAACAGATTATACACTACTATTCTAAAAATCAAAATCTCTGCAATATATCCTACCTAATGTCAAAGAGTTATTGTCAAAAGATTAATATCGCAAATAACACGTTTCCCCTAAACTCGTTCATCAAATTTCAACGGTCCATTCATCTAAACAAAAAAAAATAAATAAATAAAACAAAATCGCTTACAACAATATCTCACTAATAATTAACTTAATTTATTCAAAAAAAAAAAAAAAAAACGTTTAATAATAATTTGTATATTTTGATGGTTATTGTTGATTATGAATAAATTAGCAAATCATCAGTATCAACACATAATAACCCGACTTGTTTGAACAATATCTTTGACGTTTGAATATGTGCGGCTTTTAATTAATTTAAATTCAATGCGTATACTGATGTCAGATATAGTAGTTCATAGTTTGGATTAATTAGTTATTCACATTTTTGTTTAATAATACATAAACTTAATGTGTTTCCTTTATCTTGCACAAAAGTGTCAATAACTGTCATTATGTCCAATTATATACATGTCTAGTTTGGAATGGTCGCTCGTAAATGTTTGATGCCAATTTGTGTCTGATTTCATATAGATATAATGGAAATGAGATTTTTTTTTAGTTAATTACAGAAGGTTACATGACAGTAACTTCCACTGGAATCTGTCAACAACTAAACAACTCAATGTAATGGCTCGAAATGACCTTTTACATGAATGGTATCTATTAGTGAAAGATGCGCACATTTACATAACGTATTTGTGGAGAGTTTCACCTGAACGCATTGCACTAAAGGTTTGCTTTCACTTTTTCAGAAATTTGTTGACGTTTCAGACTGTCATCGTAGCGCACTTGAGATATTTCCCATATGAAATTGTAAGATAAATTCACACTTATATACACCACTAATGGATTGGAGTACCTCTAAGCCAGGGCTTTAAAATGAATTGCTTGATTATTTAACAAGTAATTATATACCTATTAATTTAGGCCTTACCCAAAAAAATATTATTAATGTAATACCTCAATGAAGCCGAAAGGGCACCGTTTGGACGAAAATTGTACAATTTGTCGATATGCAGAATTAATTCAAAATTTTAATATTATATTATTATTAGGTCCCTTCGAGCTTAAAATTTGACAGTCCGACATGACACAATGAAGCCACTCCGTTCTGTACTAGCGGACCCGGCGAACTTTGTCTCGCCCCAATTTAACGCCTTCAGATAAACTCCAGACTCCAGAGTGATAATAAAACACAGATAGTTTAAATTTCAATGTGATTTATTTGAATGGAATCGAAATCAGTAGAGAGCGATGTGATAAACAATGTTTTTCGATTTGTAAAAACAATCAACGAAGACGGTTTGCCAACACGCGAACAGGCAACGTACAGCTGACCGTGCGAAAACAGGGAAATTCCAGATTAATCCCACAGACTTCCAACGATTGGCCTTGCGATTTATTGATTTTCATCGCAAAGCCAATCGAACGGGGAACTGAATCCGCTTGAATTGGAATGGAAGATCAGTTGGATAAGTACTTCCTTTCCTTTGAATTTGCCCTTGATGATCGTCGCTTGAATCACATTGTTCATCAGTTTCTTGACGGACAACCGCGTACCGTTGCACAATTTCAGATTCAGATTCAGATTCCGCAACATTATTATGGTCGATCCCACCTTCAGCTTTAAATTATGCGCTGGAGTTCCTGGCACATCAAGTTAGTTCAAAAATTCTGCCTGTTAGTTGGTCGCTTCATCCTCGTCCTCGCTGTCAGCGGATTTGTACAAATGCAGGTCTCCAGCGATTTGACTTTGAAAAAAAGCTATCGACATCCTTATTCGACGCTACTAGTATTGCCCGTTCACTAATCCAATCGAGATTTTTATAATTTTGTGCAATGTCGGGGAACACTTTGGTGATGAGTTCCTCCTTCGACGATGTGAACTAACAAAAATTTGCCGTGAAAGATATCAATCCAGTCGAAACATCAACGGGAATTTGGCCATTGCCAAGCGTCAGCAGTTGTCTCGAGAATATATTTAGTAGCAGATGGGTCGTTCTGCAATGCGACTCTCATGTTCGTGGTCAATTTCAACTTCTTGACATGCCGCCACAAAGACGACGATTTCAGGCATGCATTAAGTTCATCGGCAGCAGTTGATTTCGGGTTGGCGGGAAGCTTTTGACGAAAATCTCCTGAGAGCAATATCATAGCCCCACCAAATCATATCGAATCACTTCGTAAATCCTTCATCGTATGGTCAATTGCCTCCAAAGCTCGTTTATGTATTCGCCATCGTGCGTTCATCCCAAATGATCAATTTTGCATTCTCGCATCAATTTCGCTGCCGCCGAATTCTTGGTCATTGTGCACGTTGGCTTCTCAAACCTGAGAAGATTCATCGGCAGCTTCAAAGAGGAATGTGCAATTCGACCGCCTTCCAACAATGTGGCAGCAATGCCAGAGGATGCAACGGCCAACACATTTTGAGATCTTGATCAAATTATTGCCAGAATCAAAGAAAATGCCAAAAGTTCGTCAAAACAAATTCAAATTTTTCTCGTTTTTCCGGAATTTTATATTATTCCATTCGAAAAGCAATTCAGGAACAATTGCACGCAAAATTCCATACTCGATTTTTCACAATTTTCCGATTTTTCCGGAGGTTTTCCCAAAATTTTCTTTCGTAAAAACCTTCTGGCAATTACGAACAACCGAAAAGAAATTTGAGCTAAATCGCTCCAGTCGTTCTCAATTGATGAATTACTATACATTTTTGCCACCATTTTTGTACACATATATAGATAAGTACTTCGCAGCAAACCACTGAGCGAAAGAGTTCTCCTAGATGAATGTATAGCGAACTTTGTTACATAGTAAAGTTTTCGAAGTGATTGCAATACTAAGAAACACGATAAATTAAATGTATTATATCACAAATAAGTATTGATTATTTTAGGGAAGAAAGTACGTACACATATTTTACGTATCGTTCCCCAATTCACATAAACTTCCACTAGATGTTCGCATTTCCATCATAAATGTGTATTTTTGGCGAATCGCATGCGAATCTTCCATAGACATGTGTTTGTGTATCGCCTGTGTAAGAAAATTAGAAATGGAAGTTTATTTTTACTACCTTGTTTATCTACTTCTTTTGATTTCACAATTATTGTGAAATAGTAATAGGGTATTGGTTGCGTATAGTTACGTTAGAAATAGTTTGTGTAGGCCTAGCTAATGAATAAATAAAAGTCAAAATACGATAGCCCAGAACTTCATTCTGTAGTGCAAGAATTATTAGTAAAGTCAGTGCGCGAATAAAATTGTAATTGGAAAATTAAAATAAAAAGAAAACCATTAAAAGAATAGATAGGTGAGTTTAATTACTTCACTGAGTATCTCTTAGCTGATGTACGATGTATCTAGGTAGATTATTGGTATTTCTGATTAGATATCCTTTTCATTTATGTATTGTCAAATATGAGATTAGAAATTATGTAGTTCATTCAGTTATTTTATTTTATTATATTATGTCCACTCAAAGATGTGTGCTCTCCTACTTTGGGTGTTAGGATTCATTTAATACGAAGATGTGCGTTCTCCTGCTTCGTATCTACGGATTTTATTTTGCTCAAAGATGTGCGATCTCCTGCTTCGACTATTAAAATTCATTTCAAAGATGTATTAGGACTGTTTTCATATAAGGATGTGTGCTCTCCTGCCTTATAGGTATGTTGCGATTCGTTTAACTCGAAGATGTGCGTTCTCCTGCTTCGGGTGTTAGGGCTAATATTATTTAAAGATATGGCTTATCCAACTTCGTTAGATTATTTAAAATACGTATTCTAATATATTTAAAATTAAATTACTTTTGTATAATATGTATTCTAATTTTTAAATAACTTCTTTATTTCAATGAGCTTAGGATACTCATGAGTTGTTTTATTTTCCATTATATCATTTGCAGAAAATAGACTCAAAATCAGAAGATAGCATTTCCCACGACCAAGGACCAGTTCTCAAAATTACTTTTTTATTACCTAATTCTAATCACTATAACCTAGGTACTAATAAATAAATGGATATTATTTAAAAAAAAATCTTCTTTATACCTGGAATTCCCAGACGAACTGGCCGGCGAAAGAAATTTTCTTTATGAGAACTTGAAATGTCAACGAAATGCTAATCGTTAGGTTTGTTGAGTTATCGAAAATTTAAAGATGGGAAATTCTGTCGAATTTCAGTCTATGAATTATTGTTTGAGAGAATAACATTAACAACAACTCGTAGACACAGACACTTTGGTAGGAATCACCATGGTAGGAATGATAGTTTCGAACTACACCACTATCACTAATTTATCATCAGAATCAGACTCCTTTTTAAGTGATTGTTTAGTTCGAATTCTGAAAGTCAATCCACTTGGGAAGACATTTTTGCTTTCCCTTGTCAGGAAATGATCCTTGCATTTCGATTTGTCAATTGACCAAGTGACTACCACTTTCTCCAACTCAGCGATAAGTTCAAGGCCGCCAACTGGTGATTAGAATGAAGGAGAAGACCATCCTCTGTGCGTTGTTGTTGCTATGAGGTGTTTCTGCTTATTGTCGTTTTCAGACCGAAAATGTTTTCGGCGCAATTTATGAACTGGAAAAATAATTGATGAAAATAAACACAAAGAAACAGAGTAAACAATTGGACAATAGGGCTTGATACCAAACTCTATGAAAATCTTTCGAAGTATCAAGGGATCAAAGGATCATCATCAGATTGATAAAGGAATCGGTTCTACTTTTCGGTGAAATAAGTCGTCCTTAAATTTACCAGTGAATCTGCCTCCACAAAACCATATTCATAAACTGACGTTGGGTCTACCCCGATATCTCGAAAAAAATCTCAAAAAAAAAATCTAGAATTAATATTAAAAATTGTGTTAAAAAGTGAGATATGTATTCGGGGCATGTTGCCCCCTGCAACCCCCCTGCTTGGGTTTACTGTTTGGATATGGGGTGGGTGCAAAAAAAGGGTCTACCCCGATATGTCGAAAAAAAGAATCTCGAAAGCAAAAATCTCGAATGTAAAAATCTCGAATTTTAAAAATCTCGAAAAAAAAAATCTAGAAAGCATAATCTCGAATGACAAAAATCTCGAAAAAAACAATCTCGATGCGTATGGGGAACCCCCCTGCTTGGGTTTACTGTCTGGCTATGGGATGGGTGCAAAGAAAAAATCTCGAATTTACTTTTTGTTTTCGAGATAGAGTCTTTCGAGATTTTTGTACTTTCTAGATTTTGACCCATTCGAGATTTTTGCATTCGAGATTTATCAAATTCATTTTCCCGCAAAAAAATCTCGAATTTACATTTTATTTTCGAGATTTTTTCGAGATATAGTCTTTCGAGATTTTTGTACATTCGAAATTTTTGCATTAGAGATTAAAAAAAAATCTTTTCGAGATTTTTGTCATTCGAGATTACGTCATGATCCCTCTACGGTTCGCGCGCCATGGACGGAAGTCACTGTTTACAGTCCAGTTCGCGCGGCCATACCGACGACGTTCGTGTGCACTGTCCATTGGTTCTTTGCATGCTCATGTGTCATATCTTAGCAAAAGGAGCTCGTGTAGCATTAGCCTAAGATCTTAACCTAAGAAATATAGACGCCATAGATGGTGAAAGGTAGACCATGAGATTGAAATTTATGGGACACCTCCGCAAAGACTGTCACGGAAAAAGGTACTGACAGAGGGACCACGGGTTTGTTTCATAAAAATTGTCAATTGCGATAACTGACAGTTGACATTTTGTAAAATGACAATAATTTAAATGTCAAATTACTGTTTAATAAATAAATAGACAATTTTGTAGAATTATCGGAAAATTAAAGACAACAACTGTCAAGTTTTCTTTTCATAAAAAAATTGTCAAGCATTTTCTGACAATTATGGGAACAAAATATACAACTTACAATTTTGTCAATATGTAACTGACAAGTGAAAGTGATGCAGAATATAAAATGTAATTTTGTCCATTACGCAGCATCCCATAAAAAGGAATCACTCTCTTGATGTTAAGTAAGACCTGACTAATTTGTCAAATTATGACAATAAAATCTGTGTCATAATCTGATAATGGCATAAGAGTCCTGACAAATTTATCGTTATATGTATTGAACTTGCAGAAAGTGTCACCTTTCAAGTCTACATTACCTGTCAATGTCTACAAAACCTCATGGAATATAGCTAGGTATGTAAACCTAAACCAAAATGAGCTCTATTTTTTCCTGAGAGCTGCACAGAACCACGCAAATCATTAAATATTCCCTTTTCAACCTGATCCCCATCCTATTTTGTGATTACCTCACATTTATGATTCAATCCTTGAAGCACAAGAAAGACCACATTTCCCTTCATGCATATCTACCCTCTCTCTAATTACCTGCGATGCTTATAATATTACTTTTGTGAAGGAAATATCTAATAACGCAGCAACAAATCCTTTCCTCCCAACAACAACCGCCGCAATATTCACTTAATAGCAACACAACAGCGCAACACCATTTTGTTGTGATATCTGAAAAACGTAATATTCAGCTTTCCTTCTCAACCAATTAGCATGACTATATAACTATATTTAAACTCCTTAATTAACCCGACTGCAGGGCATTCAAATTGAGCGTGTGTGTTGCTTTATTGAATCATATAACGAATGGCATTCATTACCTTGTCCTAGTCGTTGGCAGGTATAATACTCGTACCTATTACTCGGCTGCGGTATTTCCTTCAATAAACCCTCTGGCGCCTTGTTGCTTCTTTGTAATAAAAAAAAAATTAAAAAAAAAAAAACTATTTTGATTCCCTGATATAGTGATATCTAACACGGCCAGGTGAATCACACACACACACACATTTTTACAATAATGTGAATTAAGCCATTAAATTCGATTAATAACCGCATCTACAAGCCCTCATGCAGGTTTCTCTTTTCCCTATACAACAATTTATGCAAAACGACTAATGAAAAACAAATTGACGTGTTGTTCGACCGATTGGTTTAAGCCATTAAACATATTTTGATATTTCATTGCATTTACACACACATTTTCTTGTTGTCATTAAGGAAACTGTGCCCAATGGATCTGCTGGCCAACTTTGAGGGAAAAAAATAAATATATAAAAACTTGTCAATGGTAATAAAATAAATAGACTGGTGTTGTAAGGCATATAAAAACAACATGATTGTGTTTATTGTCAAAATGTATGTTGAAAAAGAAATTTGTTTCTCCACGCATTGATGTGTCAATCATTTAACGCCATAGGTGGCAGAAAAAGTATTTAACGATGCTTTCCACAAAATGACCAGAACAACGAATTTTTTTTTATTGCCGAAGCGATTTAAACCGAAAAGTAGGTTAGTTAGGCGCCATAGGGACATATTCGTCACAACGAGAAATATTTTTGTCACGCCATATGTTTCAATTACATGCAATATGGCCAGGTTATGGTGGCTTATCTGTCACCTTTTATTGATTCAACCTCGCATAAAAATGACACAATGCAACATTTAATTTTATATTTATGAAACAATTATAATAATTCATTGGTGGTCAGGGTGGTTGTGCAGAGAGACATGGTATTCCCCAAGTGCGACATACATATGGCACTTAAACTAATAAAGGATTCGGCAAACCAACTAAGAGCTATAAACTGAGTTCTAGCTTACAGTGGATGAACTTTGTCACAGGTAGGTATATGCCAGGAAATGAAAAGGTCATTGCTTTAGTTTAGACGAAGATTTATCAAGAATATATTCAATTGGTCTGAAAGGATAAGGAAAAGATGATTAAGTTGATCCTGGTGCTTAATGTTGCAATAAATTCGACAGTAAACAGCACTGTCGGAGGCTAACAGGGGTCACATTACGACTGGCAAGATAAACTGACGTAAGTCATCATTAACCAAGAGTAAACATTACTGTTGGACGACGACTATAGATTATATCCCCCTGAATTCAGGCACGTAGCCAGGGGGGGGGGGCTTGAGGGGCTGAAGCCCCCCCCCGAAACGCTAAGCAAAAAATTAAAAACTAAAACTTTCTAATATAAATTCAAATCTATAAAAATAAGGAGACTATAGAGGTAGGTATACAGTATCCAAACGCTAGGTATGTACACTATGTACAGTACCTCCACTGTGCATCGCTGGTTCTGTCTAATGCCAACTCCTGCAATTCGCAATTGCCTTGGTGTAGTTAGTGAAATAGCTAATTTCTTCCGCAACCATTCAAATGCAAATATATATATATATAGAGAGCCGAAAAACTCGACTTCTAAGCCTTTGGGAAACAAGATTCATTGAAAGGCATGACAGTATTATTTCCTTTGTAAGGCTCTTCAAATGCATCTCAATAAGTCTTGAAGAAATAACCAGCAGAACGTGGGCGATGTCTTCGAAAGCATCAACACTTTTGGCAGCGATTAAAAAAAGTGATTTCCTAGTAAGCCTCATTGTATGCGAAAAACTATTCAGTTTTACGCTACCATTATCAGTTTTCCTACAGACCAAATCCTTAGATTTCATTTCTGCTATCGACCGCACAAAATAAGTTCTGAATTCTCTTAAGATCATCAGAGAAAGTGCTGAAGATTTTTTCAGAGAGGCTTTTCAATCAGAATCCCAACTTGCCGAGGACTTACCTATTTGAAGTTGAATTAAGAGCCCCAAGAACTTCATTGAAACAAACAACGCGTTCCAATCCAGAAACCTCTTCTACTGAAGCCTATTTTAGAGTGTACTGATTCCTTGCATAGATACGTTAATACAAAATCTCACGGACAGATTCATGGTCAACGAGACGTTCTACCATCATGTCATGTCAAAAAAAAAATCAAGACGTCTTCTACTTTGAAAAAAATGTGTGTAAAAAAATAATTTTAGTATGTTCGTTTAGGTGATTTCTAATAAAAATCAATGAATTGGAATATGCAGGGTGTCCCAGTTAAGCAGTATAATCCTTTAAGGGTTTCCTGAAGTTCCGCCGAACAAAAAATTGTATAGCAGGGGGTCTATTTTCACCATATTTCTCGTTTTATTTTTTTTATGAAATTTTTATCCTTGAGAATTTTTTTACAAATTACTTACTTACTTACTTTTTTACGATCAACAGAATTTGTAGTAAAAGCCGTTTTTTTGTCGGACAAAAATGGTCAAAAAGAGACTCGATATTTCTCTTCACAGCACCCCAGATGAAAAAATCCATGGGTGTTAGGTAAGGAGATCTGGGTGGCCAAGGATTGGGCCAAATCGACCAGTTCACCGTTCATTAAAAGCATGGTTCAGGAATGGATTTACCCCGCTGCTACTGTCACAAGGTGCTCCATCTTGTTGAAAGAACATCGCTCTTCTCTGAAAAAGAAGAACATCTTCAAGGAGCTTCGGCAATCGTTCTCTAAGAAATTCAAGGGAATTAACTGTTTGTGGAAGAACGTGCGGGCCTACTAAAGTTTTTTCAAACATTTACGATAAACCTCCTTTGAAATAAGCGCACATTTTGAAGAAGTTGTTCACAATAATTAAATTCTTAGCTTTGAAAGGATGTTGTGTGTATTAAATGGGGATTGGGGTCTGACCAATGGTGCAAATTGTAGCTTTATAAATTATAACTTTGTATGTGAATTACGCTTCGTCAGTCCACAGAATGTTCTTGAGGAAGTGTCCGTACCGGTGCTAAATGGAAAGGGTGTAACCTATTACTCTGTAGAGTTCTGTGAATCCTAGTTCTGGGAATTTCCAATTGCACAGCTAGTCCTCGGACCTGACTTCCACAGCTCGCAAAATCCCACCCTCAATTTCTGCGCCACTGCGTCTGAACGTCGGTTTTTTTATTTCGAGGAGCTCACCCGGTATCAACAAGGCGCTGATACGCATCAGTACCCGGCTACATGGTGTACTACGATTTGGGTATCGGCGTTGGACTCCTATCTTGCCAACGAAGCGTTTCCATGGCAGAAACTGCTTAACTGGGACACCCTGTATATAGTTTTTTGTTTAAAGAATTCCTCGTAAGATTTGGGAGCAAGCCCCCCCCCGAAACAAAATCCTGGCTACGGCCCTGCCTGAATTCCAATGAAGATCACCGCACCGAGAAGAAGTCAAGTTCTATTACCCTGAAGTCAAATAAAGATCACCGACGCCGACGTCTAGTTAATCCCTTTTCATCATCGTATGTACAATGTTGTTTTTTTTTACGCTAAAGCTATGTAAATGTTAATGCAGTTAATTATTTTCATAATATATTATATATTTTTTACTTCACCTCGTTTTATTATCCAATATTTGGGGTCTTAACCAGGACCACTATAAACCTCAATCCGAAGCGGAAAACCTCCGTACGAGGAGAGATGCTAGGCCACTTTTGGGGTGAATCTAGACTACCCACGCCAAACTGGGCTTTGGCAGAACCTATTTTCATTACTCGAATCTTAGGGAACTTGGGGGCTCAACCGGGACCACTATAAACCTCAATCTAAAGTGGAACACCTACAAGGAGAGATGCTAGGCGACCTTTGGAGTGAATCTAGACTATACCCATGCCAAACCGGGCTTTGACAGAACCTATTTTCTTTACCCGAATCTTGGGGAACTTGGAGGCTGAACCGGGACCACTATAAACTTCAATCTAAAGTGGAACACCTGTAAATTTGAACTCAATCGATTCGTTGGATTTCGAAATATAAGTTTTTATATGTTCGTTTTTTTATGGGAGGTGCCATTCAACTAAAAAACGAAATGTGCGCCTACAATCTACTGAGAATTTTTTGACTTTTCTTTTTTTCCTAAACCTTCGCGTAGCAATTACGAGCAAACCCGCAGAAGGAAGTATCCAAATTGGGTCCAGTCTTTTTCAAGTTTTAAACATCCACGATCCATTTTTATATACAGTGAGCGTCAAAAGTGAGTAAACACCAATGCTCATTTAAAACTTCTTTAGAGACTTGAAAAGTTCTATAAAACCAGCAATCTGTAAATACTTTGATATCGAAATAACAATAACAAAACGTATTTCATCTTCACAGGATAAAATACTTTATAGATACTAAAAACAAATAGTTTTCAAACTCCAGAGACAAATGAAAACATCTTGGTGTTTACTCACTTTTGACGCTCACTGTATACAGATTTTCAAAGCCTAAAACAAAAAAGACCACCAAATAAAAACCTGGAACACAAAAGGCCGGTAAGACAATAATTTCAAGAAAGTGGTTTGCCTCAAAGGCTTTAAGCATTAGTTTATTCAGTGGACGGAGTGAGTGAGTGGTTAGTGTCCGAGGAGTTTCAAGTTCGATTCGCGGAAAAACAGAAATAATATTTTAACATTTGGTTTTTCAATACGCATCCTCTCGCGAACGTCTGACAACAAGCAGCCATTCCGAGACTTGTAGGAAAGTTTCCCCCTACGCACAACCCCGAACCTGGTTAACGGCACCAGTAGCTCACTTCACATACTATGCGAGCTGCTATTGGACCATTAGGGGTTCGTCTATTATCAGATCCGCTTCTCCAGTTTCCTGATTATGCTCAGAAGACCTTGCATTTTGATTGTTTCCACCTGAAGCACCCGTTGTCCCGTTTTTCGACACATTCTTTCTATGGGTGCCTCCGAATGTGCTTACATTTTGAAATTGATTTTCAAAAGCTGGGATGCATTAAGACGTTTTAAAGGGCAACTTTGACATCTCAACTGGTACAGTGTCGAGAACAAGGTTTTGCTCAGTGTTTCTGGACACCGCCTCTTTTAGGTCTTCAATATATGCAGTCGTAACAACTTTTGACAGCTCGACTTTCTTCGTCTTATCTTGAGGCCTGAGAGCGCTTTGCTTTTGGTAAAGCTTTGCTTTTAGTAGATTTTGTAAACACACCAGGAACTTTGAAGGTGCAGGCCTTCCACAGTGTTCCATATCTTGTGATAATTCAGCTTTCATCGACAGACTTTGATTCAGTTTACATTTGGCTGGCGATTTGTCATTTGCTTTCAAAGAAGCCCTTTTTGACTTATCTGCGGAAACTAACCGCCACAGTTACTGCATTTACAGAAATTTCTGAAGAAATTGCTCCAGACTCTTGAAGATCTGAAGCTTCGCTTTCTACCTTAGGTTGATCTGCATAAACAGAACTGTAGCAGTGGTTTTTCTAATAACTATTTCCTCCTTGAAGTTTCTTTGGGTGGGTTGGCCACTTTTGAAGTCGATATTAAAGACATTGTCAAAAGTGGCCAACTCTTTTCGTCAATTCTATTCAACTCGGCTTCGTTCGTTTTATTAGCGCTGTCATCTTTTGCAGATTTTAAATCACTGTCTTGTGCAGTGCCAACGTTTGGCTCTTGCAACCCAATGTACCTTCAACCGGCACAGAAAAATGTCTTCTTCAACATAGGCCCGTAGTTCCAAAGCTTCAAAGATATCACAATTCCAATGTATGAATGAATTTATAGGTTTTGGTCTTTACTGCTACAGACAGCAGCGAGTAATTCGATCCGCAGGAACATCTCTTTGTGACTCACTCTTTGTAGGTAGAGCTGCGTCCGAATATGTCGAAGCAGCTCTTATAGAGATAACATTAGTTCGGCCTGACTGGAACTGTAAGCGTTACCATTGATTCCAGCAAGAGGAATTGTCTTAGGGAGGATTCACTTTTTCACCACCAAGAACCTTCCAAACGGGTTGGATATCCGATCTACAAACCAGAGAGAATAGACCACCAGCTTAGGCCAAAAATGAGAGATCAATAGAGCCAGTTTCAAAAAGTTAGTTAGGTGGTAAAGTATGTGTGCCATGTCAAAGTAAATGGAGGGCGAATTGGTCACGCATACACTGGCATCTAATAACATTTACAGCAATTTCTGTGGTACAACACGTATTCACAAATAGAAAAAGAGGCAGCGCTACTCATTTCAAAACTGGCTCTATGGAATTCTCTTTTATGCCCGAAGCAGGTGGTCTATTCTCTCTGGTTTGTGATTCGATCTCTAGCCGATGTACTAGGCTATCACCAACGTTTAGGTGAAAGTAGAAGATAATAGAGAGTGAGACTGAGAACGTTTTTGTTCTCATTTTATCGCATCACTACCTTTTGACCTTTTTACACGTATCCATAGATACTTTTCTAGAAAGGATTGTATTTCACATCAGGTATAGTTATACACGGAAGCTGGCAGTCTATTTATTGCAAGTTCGCGATCTGCATTCTTATTCGAATATTTCCTTAAAACTGAAACAAAAAATTGTTTTAGAAAATTCGTCAGACTTTGAATTTTTGAATTTAGAAATCAAGTGAAACACTTGTCAATTATAAATATATATTATAGCTTCTGTCCAATTTCAGATGTGACCATATTGTCTCAGTGCCAAAAAGAACGTGTGTATAGGGAGGTCCTTGTTTTTTTTGTTTTCAATTCCCAGAAAATTTAATTTAAATTCTTCTCCAGTATCATCAGATCGCCGAGATTTATTTTCATGGTTAAGAGCATCCATTCACATCAGAGTTCACATTAGCCCCCTTTAATTTCACACACAAAGTCAAACTCAAACACAAACACAAGCAAAAACACATAACCATTCAAAGGAAACCCCACTTGCAACCCCCCCCCCCCCCCTAGGCTTTGGCTTATTTGAATGCGCTTTCAAGAACCTTGTAAAACGTTTGATCCCTCCCAAGATCAAATAATTGAAAAACTCAATATTATTTCTTGGCAAGCAGCCCGAGCATAACCCGAAAGTTTTTAAGAATTACCTACCCCTAACTTCCACCTCCACCTTCACCTCGCATACCACTCATCTTCACATATTAATCACACAAAAACCCATAAAAGTTATGCACCGCACACACTGCATGAGAGGAGAAGCAACAACATCCTGAAATTCCAAGAATATTTCAGGATATTGTGCCTGCATTCTTATCCCCCTCACACAGCTTGAAACAAAAAGCACAGAAGACGTAGGTGGTGGGTGCAAAAAAAAAAAAATAAAGGAAACTTCTCTCTGACAAGAGTTTCGTAATATGAACACACAAAGTGTGTTTTTCTAATATTGGCCTGACTCTGCATATATAACGCTTGCATTGCAGGCAGGCAGGCAGGCTAGGGTACACAATGTGCTCTCGGTGCGGTATAGGTGGTGTTTTGGAGGAGCGCCCACCCTCCTTCTATACTGTCACCCCATTCACCATGAGTGAAGATCCAATTCCATACACAAAGCACCACATATTCAGAAACAGACACCATTACAGGCGAGTATCGATCCACATATTCAAAGGATATACACACGTTGTTATATTGCATGCACACGGCTCGGCGCGCGGTACGAGAACGTATAAAGATGCCGGATGAAGGATAATTTTTTTATTTTCGTGTACAGTTTTACTGGAATTTCAAAACGAAAACTCTATACCTCCCCTCTAGTTGAGGCTTTAATGATACATATGTATATTGAGGGTGTGGGGGTGGGAAGACTATATGGGGGTCGGTATAAGGTGACGCAGTCAAGTGGGTGTGCTGCTATAGTACATTTAAAATAAATATTTCATTTCTTTGCTACTCCCAAAATGAAACTCAAGCCGAAGTCGGTGTGGAAGTTTTCAGCTCTGTGTGCGTCGTGAAACGCTCCAATTCCATTTCAAAAAATAATAGCTCTGTTGTAGGTGCCTAGGTAGGCAAAGCTCGGTTGGTGCGGTGACGGCGAGCGGTCCTTTTCTGTTATTTCTGTTTCTGGTTCACTGTTAAGAGAAATTACGAATTTAACACGTTCATTACCAACTCCAGGTTGAAGTTGCCACGTTATAGATATTATATACACGTCCTGAAAGCGAGAAACCCGAGCAAACAACCTACTCCACTCCAAAGGAAGACAAAAGTGTAATTTTAAACAAAGTGCGAGGGCGGATTGTATTTCTTTTTTTTTTTTTTTATTCTTTTTCAGCTTAATCAGCTGCAGCTAAGTAGCTGGGAAATGTTGAATGCGTCGAAAGCAGGTTATGCATAACAAGGAAGAGAGCAGTAGCAATTTATGCACAATATGAATGAAATTGTAGCAATGGAGGAGCATTTCAAAAGTAGGTAGATACGTGTATCCTATACCAACATATATGAGTCCCCTCGCCCGTATATACAAATGGCACTGTTTGCGTGTGATGTAATAAATGTTTAAAGAGCTATTCATATAATTGTGCACTTGCCAGATGAGATAAAACTATGGCTGCAAGTGGATATAGAAGAGTTGGTAATGTTTTCAATTATTTCTGCTTTTGCCTGCGAGCGGGAGGTTACTACAGCTCTTTGTTGTAAATGGAAGAGATATTTAAACATTTTATAAAATGCAAACTAAACTAAATTGGAAAATGGTATTTTTTTTTTTTTTTTTTGTAATATTTCTGCGGAAGGACTATAGATAAAAATGCAATGTATATAAAAACCTTGAAGTGGCAGGAGTTGTAACATTAGTTGTTCAGTTTTCATTTGGAAAATGTGCACAGCCTTGAGTATCTGCTGATCGTCCTATTTCTCTTTTATGCATAAATGGTTCCTTTGAACGTGAAAAATCATTTACAAGCTTGTCCTGCCCTCAGATCACAACCCAGTCCTCTGTCAACTCCCATAGTCTGGGGAAAAAAGTTTTCAATTTATTCAGGACTTAAAAAACGCTAATTGGGTTCGTTCGGAAATAAAAAGTAAACTTCGAAATATACCTATCAGCTTAGAAAGCGTAACTAGCAAAGAAAATGTTGATAATATTGTTCATCAATTTTCTGCACATGTGCTAAGTTCTGCTGATTGTAGCAGAACATATTTACATATTTTTACATTTTTTGTGTGAAACTTCCGAGTCAAGTTTTGGAACTTATAAGACTGAGAAATATGCATAGGCGGAACTGGCAAAGATATAGGCAATCTATTTCTCAAAGCCAAATAAAGTTTCTTTTTTTTTTCTTTTTTTAATTTATTTTCTTAAAATGTTAATACAAAATTTATAATAAATATTTTAAAATTTTCAATTAAAGAAAGAATTTAACATTTTTAGAAATAGGTATCATTCTGTAGCACTTGAGTGACTAGAGGCGAATAAACCATCAATTAAAATAATAACATTTTTGTGTTTCATGTGGGGTAATTACAAAAAATTTACTTTAAATACAATTTATTAAAAGAAAAATTTTTAAAAAAAATTAAAAATTTAATGTGCATATATGCAAAATAAAGAAAATTACGAAATATAAGCTGAGTTCAACAACATTTTGACCATAGAAATATCCATACTAAAAAGCCATTTTTTAATTTTATTGAAAAATAACGCGGGTTGTGTTATTATTCTTATTTCATACGGTAATTTGTTAAAAAGCCTAGGCGCCGCCGCCGTATAAAATTTCAAAAAGTGAGTTTTTCTAGCTACAGGGATGTTTACAACTGCCATATTATTTACTCTTAACCCGTAAGCACTTGAGCTTCTGAGAGTAGCGCTATAACCGCTTCGCAAGAAAAACACCTTTAGAACTTTAAAAATGTAAAGATGTCTTATTGGTAATACTCGGAGATTGTAAAATAAGGGCCAGCTATTTGTTAACCTGTTTACTCCACAAATAATTCTTAGAAGATGTTTCTGGGCAATGTTTAATACTTCAATTGTCGAATTGTATATTCCACCCCAACTTGCAATACCATATTGTAATTTCGAGTGCGCAAGTCCATAGTATATCATTAAAAGAATTTTTTTTGAGCAGTGTGGTTTCAAAAGATACAATTTTCGCGTAACAGATAACACATATCTACTTTTTTAACTCCTCTACATGCGCTTTCCAGCTTAGATTCTTATCAATTAAAACCCCTAGATACTTAAAGCGTTCAACACTTTCAACTTTAAAGCAATTTGGACTACACACAGAATCTACTGAAAAATTACATTGTCCGCAAGCATGAACAGCTAAGGACAATTTTATGCAAGCAGCGGAGTGGAAGATTATGTCGCAATCAGTCGGGCATGAACCTTTTAAGTTACAAATCATAAGTTTCGTTTTGTTGCTAATAAGTAACTCATGTTTGGCGAACCATTGACGTAGTATTTGTAAGTCCATATGCAGCTTTACTGATGATTCAAATAAGTTTTTGTTTGTATACGTAAATGTGATGTCGTCAGCAAAAGCTGTTATACGACTACTAAAGTTTTGTAGAGTTTATATATATTAAAAATAAAATTGGCCCCAAGACTGATCCTTGGGGTACATTAATAGTAATTTTTAATTCATCGCTGTAATTTCCATCTATTTTTACTCGTTGACTTCTCCCCGACAGGTACGAAGAAAACCAGTTATAAATTACTCCTCTGAACCCAGCTTTGTATAATTTGTCTAAAAGTATATTGGGGTTAACCATATCGAATGCTTTAGTCATGTCTATAAAGAGAGCTATACTAGTACTATTGTTATTAAAACCATTATTAATTTCACTACTCAATTTAAGTATGGCATCTTCAGTGGATCTCCTCTCTCGAAAACCAAATTGATCATCACTAAAAAAGTTATTTTTATTTAGAAAAGAAATTATGCGCACTTTTACAAGTTTTTCAAATAATTTAGAAAATGTTGGGAGTATAGAGATAGGCCTGTACTGCGACATTAAACTTCTAGCACCTTTTTTAAACAGGGGAATAACATCAGCCGCTTTTACAGACGAGGGAAAGTTACCACAATTGACACTCAAATTAAATAAATGACTCAAAACATCAACAATAAACAGTGATATACGTTTTAGAAGGCAGTTTGTGATACCGTCAGAAGTACTGGAGTTTTTGTTATCAAGCGACATGATTTGCTTATGAATTTCAAACGGAGTAAACGGTTTAAAAACAAAACTATTGTTTTGAGATATGTCATCAACTACATCTGCATATCAATTACAACTACAATTATTTTGTGGAGGGAGCTGCTTTGATTGAGTTGCCACAGACACAAAGAATTCGTTAAAATGATTAGCAATAGAAACTGGATCAGATATTGTTACACCTTCAACTTCAATTGTTAGAATCTCGTTTTTATCAGTTTGACTGCTAAGGATATTATTCACGACTTTCCATTCTTCTTTCACATTCCCTCTACAGTTTGAAAGTTTATCAGCATAGTATTTATCTTTACTATACTGCACCTGTTTTTTTACATCTTCATTTATCTTTAAATAATGTTTCTTTAACTTCGTATTAAGTGGATGGCGTAAACATTTTTTCCGAATCTCATTTTTCTCATTATCTTTGTTTAGTAGTTCTCTACTTATCCACGGCCTAAGGCGTTTTAAATTGCACTTCTTTGGATTCAGTATTTCAGTGCAACTTGCAATATGATTTTTTAAAATATTAAGAAAAATATCGTATGCTACCGAGGGATCATTTTCTGTATACACAGGCTCCCAAAACTTAAACATCAAACAACCTATTAGATTATTAAAATTTACTTTCTTAGTTGCCCTAAAAGGCAAATATTTAGTAAAACTATTCTCTCTTTTTACATATACTACGATACCACCTGAGCTGTGTGAATTATTGCAATTTGGATATGGTTCATAGCCAGGAATATTATAGTTGGATATTTCATTGTCGTACAACCAAATCTCAGACAAAACAATAAAATCAGCACTAATATTGCAAGCATTCAAATGAGCTAAAAAAGAATTAAAATTTGCTCTCATACTACGTGTATTCTGATGAGTAATCAGTGTGGAAATGGTGGGAATAGCATAATTTTTTTGGTAATTTGAGTTGCTTTTAATCATTGTAATAAATAGATTATAGATTTACAATCTATTGAGGTCTTCAAAACACCTCACTTTAATAACACTATCTCCCTCATTTTTACGCAAAAATATTATGCCATTCCTCATCCATATATACTTAAATTTTTTTTCTGTTTTATCTTTTTTGGTGGCGTTGAAGAGTACTCGCATGTGGGACGTTAAGCTGTCGTTGATGAAAATTTGAGAGCCATCCTGATTGTCGCCCAGCAGTTTTGTTGTTAGTTTTTTTCTTCTCTGTTGTTTTGTTCTCATAATGTTCTCTTTTATGATCTGACAAACTAATCTCAACAAACTAATAGCCAAGTTCATTCATAATAAACGCAATGAAGAATGGAACTCTAAGCTTATGTCATTAGATAAGGCCTCTAAACCTTTTTGGAATATTGTAAAAGTTATTAAAAATAAAATTCTGCAAATTCCATGTCTTAAAAGTGGTGGTAACGTATATTACACTGATATTGACAAAGCCAATGCACTCCGCGACAAATTTGCCCAAAATCATTCTGTTTCACAACATCTAGGAGATGCAAACACAGAATTATTTGTATTCAACTTGCTGCAGACACTAACCTCTGCTGTAGCGGAAACACCGGCGAATGAGTTTGTTAGCGAAGCAGATATAAAACATTTAAGTTATAATTTAATTGTTAAAAAAAACTTACCAAAGATTGGTAATAAAATGTTAACTTATTTAATAAATGCGTGTCTGAAACTGCAATATTTTCCAACTGTCTGGAAGGAAGCCAAGGTAGTACCCATTATTCTGAAAGCAGAAAAACCAGTTAACAATCCCGAAAGCTACAGGCCTATAAGTTTGCTAAGTAGCCTAAGCAAAATTTATGAAAAAGTACTTAAGGATACATTTTTTTCCTAATGAACAACCAAATTCTCAGAATTTGCAATACTATAAAGGCAAATCGTGGCGTAGGAAAATCTACGGGACTGATACCTCTCGATCTTGAAAATGCTTTTGACCCGTTTGGCACAACGGCTTTTTATTCAAAATGCTTGATTTAAATTTCCCAATATTCCTTTGTAAAATTGTCCAAAGTTTTTTGTCTGGTCGTAGTAACAGAGTGTATGTCAATAATAGTCCGTCCAATTTACTAAATATTGCTGCAGGTGTTCCTCAAGGCTCAGTTCTTGGGCCGGTACAATATAACTTGTACAATGTACACGTCAGATATTTGGGAAAATGTGCTGATTGCCATATCAAAAAATTGGAGATACAGCAAAATAAGTTATTAAAAATGATGTTGAACCTCCCTTGGCACTACTCTACCTCTGCTCTACATAACAGAGCTAATGTTGAATTGATCTCCGATAGAATTCGAAAACTTATTGGAACGTTCTTGATCAGATGCAACTTCTCTGATAACCCTCTAATAAATGATTTGAATAACACTTAACAATAATAAGACTGACTTACGCATGCTTTTTTTTTAAATATCTAAATTATTTATTTGTGTATCTTTGTTAATTTATACTAATTTGTTAATTTATTTATTCGTTAAATTATTTATTTATTTATTTAATTATATATTAATTTTTTTTTATTATTTATTTATTTGTTAATTTATAAACATATTTGTTAATATAGTTCTCATTTAAATATGTACCTATTTGTTCATTCATTTATTTGTTAATTTATATAATAGAGATACGTTTGTTATTTTTTGTTAATTTATTTATATATTGGTAAATTTACTTAAATACTTAAATGTTAATTTATTTACATACTTTCTAGTATTTGATATTAAATCATCAAATTATTATTATTATATATTTATATATTTACTTATTATTATTATTTTTTTTTTTTAATGTTGGGTTTTCTCGTTGTTTCCCTTTAAAAAATCTGAATTTATAAAATAGTATTTAAAATATTTAAGATTATTTCAGTAGAAAGATATACATACCCTATATATCATATCTCTGTATTTTAGATTGTGTGATGGCTTTCCTTTGTAATTTTATGACAAAATAAAAATCTATCTATCTATCTATCATTCACAAGTTTGTACAAAATGGACCTCTAGGTGTCTCTTTTTCTTATGCTTTCACATCAGGCTTTTAGCCATGTAGATGAAGCAGAAGATTCACGTTGAGACGGTCCTAAGGCTGTATCGTGAAATTCTAGAGTTAGGACTATTTGGTCATAACTATTGTCTCTCCGCAAGACTTAAAAGGTGATAAAGTCCCTCAAAAATCTATACGATCGACTATCTTACTGTGAATAGCCCCGTAACGATGACAAAATGTTTGCCGATGACCAAATGAGTATCTACTCCTAACTCCATACAAAGTATATGTAATGTAGTAGCAACTTCGGAGGGCATAGCTTTCGTAAGCCAGAATTCCCTATCAGCATTCATCAGCATGGTACAGCATTCACAGTTTAGGTCCCTTAAAACTGAAACAAAAAATTGTTTTAGAAAATTCGTCAGACTTTTTTTGAAATTAGAAATCAAGCAAAACACTTGCCAATTTATGTGTCGTTGGCCTAAGAAGGCATTTAAGAAATAAAGCCTTATTTAAAAATGGTCTGCTTAGGAAATGAGCCGATAATAATGAAAATTTGTGAAGTTTATGAAGAATGAAAAAGCCCCCTTTGCCGACTATATATCATTCATTTCGAGTTAATGACCAATTTGTTTTTGTTCCTGTTCCCTTTTCGTTTCTCTCACATATCATACATAATATACATCTGCAAGCATCCCGGGGCGCTGTTGAAGCGTTATAGGTTCGCCTTTCCCGGGAGAAGTTTTAAAAAAATTAATAAAAATAAAATAGGCTGATTCATCCCGAACTGTCTTACTACACGCTACTCCTCCCGTTTTCTGTCGCTTTTCCATTTCATCGGAGGTCAGAATGACTACCCAGCGAGGGATAATAAGTTTCACCTCAATATGCAGCTTTTTCGTTTCATCAGAGTCTAATATTACTAACCAACGAGCTATAAGAAGTTTCATCTCAACCTGTCGCTTTTTCGTTTCATCTGAGTTTAGAATTACTGCCCAATGAGCCACAAGGAGTTTCAAATCAAAAACATTATGAAGACTTTATAATAAGCCCCTAAACTTGTTAGTCCTGCGATATCGCTATTGCTATTCTGGAGGTTAGTCAAGGCGGGTGAATATATCATAGGCCGTTTCGAACCTAAAACTCTTTCGGTGACTTTCGGTTCCGTTTGTGTTTGCGAGCTTTGGAAATGGAGATTTAATAGCGAAGTCTATACAAGCGATATTGATGGATAACTTTTCAAAGGCGTCGATGTTGGATGTCCTTTCTTGTCGACGTCATATATTTTTTTTATAACCCCATATATTCCTCCCTATTTATTGGTGGAGGTTTGATTCCGGATCAAGTGTCTGTAATTTCAAATTGCCGGTCCAATATCTACTAACAAAGCCAAGTGTTTCTCTTTTCGTACCATTTGGCTTTGTCCGTACGGAATGACTTTTTGAGAAACGCAGATGTGACATTAGGTCGATCATAGATTTCTCCCAATGTTCTCTGTCGTGTTTCACCCAAGAAACTACACTCTGATACACCGTTTCCGCCGAGTTCACGCACAGATCGTCACTTGAAATGAGTGCGCTCAATTGTTCTTCAGTAAGCTGTAAAAACTCATCCGTATTACACAACTCCTCGATGTGCTGTAATGCAAACTCAAAAGCCTTCTTATGGACTTCAGTGAGCTGTTGTTTTTTGACCATTGACGCAATACTTTAGCAGTTAGTGACGTTGACAGTTTCTCCGATGAAATCAAAGCAGGCAGCCTTCAGTGTGCTCATTTTCAAGACTTCCGCTGCTCTTAATAGACGTTCGACATTTTCACTGCGAAGCTCAATTGTTCCACTGTACATGAAGTCGACGATCAATTTGAGGGTTGCCCCATCGATTTCCAATTCAATAACATCCGATCTAGCTTCTTTCAACGTACTACATAGCATTGCCAGAAAGTAGTCGCTCGATGCGGAGAGAACCGCATGATGAGCGTGCACCTTAAAGTTGTCGGTCTTGGTTGTCAGGGAAATGTCAAAGAACAGTTGATCCCGGTAGAAGGTCTGTAACTTCCTTGAGATATTGCTGGCATGTTGGTCACACACGAAGGTCTTGGACTTTGGCGGCATCGTCCAAATTCTAGAAACGCAACAGTAATCAGTAAATATTTGACTAGCTGCCAAAATTATAAATCGCAATAGCGCGAGAATTCTACGGCCGCAAATCCTTTATCCATGTGATCGGAATGTCGTAATACAGGTTCAGTTCTTCCGTTCGTTTGATGAATTCCAGAGCGCTCCCTACGCGCCACCGTCAAACTTTAGGCGCCACTTTTGAAGCGTATTGGTCACCACACCTCGGCTTCGTAGCTGAGGCTGAGACTGGTCGTCTGGCGGGATGGCTCCGTACTGATGCTGGCTTCGGGCTTCTCACGCTGGTGAGTCGTGACGAGTGCCATGATGGCCGGGAGGCGAGAGGCACTAGCTGATCTGGAGGGGCGAGGGTGATCGCCGACGGCTCGAAGGCCGGTTGTTCTTGCTCGTACTTGGAAAATAGTTTTGATAAAAAGGTGAGCTTTCCCTTCCACACTAAATTAAAAATTTGTGTGAACGTGGGAGCAAATTTGTTAAAGTATTGTCTACTATATACATTACTAGCCTCGTCCGTGGCTCCGCCCGCAAGCTTCCCTTTTTTCAACCCTTATAAGACGAATTTTAAAAAACGATGAATGAGGCATGTAATAATCTTGACTTATCTATCAACATAAAAACTTTCCAGTTCATATGGCTGACGGTTCGTGAGACCCCCCTTACTCCCCGCGACCCCTTTACTCCTCAACAATTCTCCCCCACCTAACGGCCAAATTTGGCCACACATCAATAAATCAGAAAAATAATCATGAAAATCGGACGAATGGTTCTCGAGTTAGGGAAGGACGAACAGACGGACGTTGCATTTTTATAGTAGTATGAAATGATTAGGAAAATTGTTGTTTTCAGGGTTAGCAGCTTAAAACTGACGTTAGATAAACAAATGACAGAATGTATAAAAAAAAATGTCCATTACTGAAACTGCTGTACTTTGAAAGTTGCGTGTTCGATTGTCGAGCAATTTATGTACATGAAAAGTTCTATTTCGAATGGTGTGAGGGTTCCCATTCGAAGGAATAGATTTCGTATACAAATTGAATTATTTTAAGTGCTCGGTGTTCACTCTCGAAGGAGGGGTTATAGGTACAGTGGAAATATCCATTATGATGAATGCAAACTATACATCCAATTGGAATCTGTTCAGTAGATAACTTCCAACGCGCGCACAAGACTGATAAATGAATTTACTTCGAATTAAGGCCATTTATCCGACCATTCCTTCATTCATCTTACGGATTAATGTTAGCCTTCAGAATGAAATTATTTATTCAAATCGACGCTACCAGTTGTAAATCACTACACTATTGCCTGGCAGCCTCTCTTACCATATCCTCCTCCTCCTTCTACTATACTCTTTTATTCAATTATCAACAGTCCATCCATTAAGCAGATTTATTTCGTTAATTCCATTTTGCTTTTCGAACCAAGTATGCAGAAAAAATGCCCAAGAATGGATCAAAAAAAAAAAAAAAAAAACGTTTTCCCTTTTTTTTTTTATTCGTTCGTTTTTGATTCATTACGGATTTCAATAGAATTTCTGTGTGCTTCTTCGTCTTCCTCTAGTTGTTCTATCCAATTAAGAGACTTTTCCCGAATTGCCCTATTCATTGAAGCACAAAAAGGTGCATGAAACCAACCAAGAACATGTTTTTTTTACTCCCTCCGACCCCACACAACTGCCGCATATCCATGTATCTGTAAGCCGGTCTTGTTCTTCTTCACTGGTGGAGTTCGTTATGCTGAAACCATTTTAGTCCAATCATAAGTAATTAGTCCAAACTGAGTTAATAAAATCCAGGACCGGAATGGTATTGCGAATGGGTATCCCGAAATAGAAAAAAAAAACGAGAGATATTTTCCCAGTAGAATGATTTCAATAATGTTTTTTCCGCTTATTCCTTATTTTTTATTTTTTATTTTTTATTTTTTGCGGAGAGATTTTTCTAAGCGAAAGTGCTCCTGCAGTGGTGAAGAATAAACATCAAGTCTTGTGCTCCTGCTAAAATGTTTTTATTTTTTTTTTTTTAAATGTCCTCCTAACCACAATTAGGGACAGCGAGATGTGTTTTGTTGGGTTTCCCGTTTTTTCTTCTTATTTATTTTAAAATCTTTTGCAAAATCTGCAATACAAGGGTTGAGCATATATACCTACTCGTGCTCGTACAAGGAGCACAAAACAACGACGACGACGATGATGTCGACAGCAAGAATTGTAAAAGAAAAGAGGAAAAGCAGAAAATTAAGGGTGAAGGTGCTAAGCGCAATTTAAGAATACCATCGAGTTCCGTGTCTTTTGTGTGATAGTAGTGGTGGTGGTCTGGTCGTTAACAACATGTCTTGAGCGTGTTTCTGCTCCTCACTCGGTTGCAACTTGTTTGAGTTATGTGAGACGTAAAATTTTAGTCAGAGGAAACATTAAGCATGTAATTACCATAAAATGGAGTTTTACGACGGGTTATATGGTGAAGCAGCAGCAGTATTCCCATTCACTGCTCATCCGGTTGATGGTGGATCATCATGGATGAAATTAAAAAAATTTGTAGGCTATGATAGTGCGACATTTGTGAGATTGAATTGGGTGAAGGGTGAAGTTGGTGTTAGACTATGTTTAGTGGTTTAGCGATGCCAGATGGGGGTATTTTACTAGGGGTGTAAGTTGTAGTTGGCTTTTGAAAAGGTACTACAAAGGAGATGTTAGCGTCGAATCAGTAAGTTCATAGATGGTGACACTAATGGTTGAATTAATGTAAACTTCAATGAGGTGCAACTAGAGCAAAGTTAGTCCAACAGTTGATCCATCCTTGGGGTACCGGCTGGCCCAGTATTAACGCTGCAAATTTGGATATAGACTGACTGCGTTCATACCCGATGAGTGTGGTTGAAGCCTGGTTCGTCAGCTTTTCAATTCCATGCGGGACATCTTTTTTTTTTTTCTTCTTCTTTGTCGGAGGTTGTTACTATCCGATGGAGCACTCAGACACAACTACTGGCCCATTGTGCTGCCAAATAGACACCTTACATTGCTGTACTTAGTTTTTCCGTCTTTCGAAGAAAGATGAGAAGGAGCTTCAGTGATGAAGAGCTTAGATGTTCGGCACTCACCACGTCAGCCCCAAAAATCCGCCACCTGCTGCGAGCAAAGGCAGGACAACTACAGAGGAAGTGTTCGGCCGTATCATCGTCCTCTCCACAAGCGCGACAGATGGTGGTGTCGCTCAAGCCCAACACATATAAGTGTTTGGCGAAAGCTTGGTGGCCCGAAAGGACGCCCACAAGCAGTCTGCAATCGATTCTCCTGAGAGACAGTAGAAAGGACGCGGACTTTTTGCAGATGTCCGGAAGCAGTCGCTTGGTCTGTCTACACCCAGCACAGTCACGCCACCGACACTCGTATTTACTAGAAACCCAACTGTCAATGGATGACCTAACCACAGATGCAGGCAGATCCAATGCAGGTTCAAGTCCTGAAAGAGCTTCTTCTGAACCCAGCCTGGCAAGCCCATCAGCGATATCAATTCCCTGGATAGCAGTGTGAATTGGGACCCAAACAAGTTTGACCGTGTTTAGCCTACCGACCAAGTTCAAAGCAAGTTGAGCACTAGCTTGGACGAGGTGAGAGGGGTAAGCAGCGGTTTTAGTGCAGCCTGGCTGTCACTGCAAACGTATATGCTTCTAGGCCTCCACCTGTTTGTCACAATATAGCACATAGCCATAGGGATAGCGAAAATTCTCCGCCTGGAAAACACGCGTGGTTACCTAAAAGGTAGTGTAGTCTAATTTTCTCGCTTTCCACGAAGACTCCAGAACCAGACCCCTGTCCGGTTTTAGAGCCATCCGTGAATACACGAAGGCATTCTTTCCCTGGCTCAGAATCTGGTCGAAGCCATTCCGTTGCCTGAGGAAAGTTGACGTGGTAGTTTTGTCGCAATAGGATTTCTGGTGTCATTGCATCAGACGGCATATCCATAAGACAGGGGTCAAAGGATAATTCTCGCACAAGTTCTTCAAAATTCCAATGCGCGTGGTACCAAAAGCCACCTCTCTTTAATCGGGAGATAGTTTTCAGCGTACACCCCATATTATTGCGGGACATCGCAATAACCTAGAACCCAACAATTGGTGTTGTGAAATTTGTTGGTTAAGAGGTATGTCGCAGTCTTTCATAACCTTCAATTGTAGGTACTATACTGGATGTGTGGAATTTGAAAGCTTCCATACTAATGATATTTCTATCCGATACCCGATACCGTATATACCGTCCACGCCTTAGTAGCTCATTTTCTTAAAAAAGACGCTGCAGTGATTAATCGAAGGTTTATGGAGAAACTTGGATGTCCAAGTCTTTAGAATGGCCCCGGCACCGACTCCGTCTTCAGTTTAAGACCCATTTGGTGAATACTGACAATTGTCCGTTGTATAGGATATTCCTTCTAATCTGTTTTAACCTATACTTTAATGTTATTTCCTGTAAGCAGCAGGCGGTGTGAGAGCTTATACCACAAACCAGAGAGAATAGACCACCAGCTTCGGCCAAAAATGAGAGATCCATAGAGAGAGATCGCTGATATGTTGAAAATATCTCCTGACCACTATGACAGGTCTTTGACCAATAAATCAAAATATTAAGCAATTTTCTTTCGGATTCCAAGCCCATTATCCATTAGAACAATCGGAATGGAATGCGTTTGATTTCGAAAGGGCTTTTCGTGATCTAGCAGTTTGAGGCATATTAATGCTCTGATAAAAGATATCAAACTTGTTGGGGGCACGGATTCTACAGCACCTCTTGAGTTTAACGTTTCTCAAACTTCTGCTGACCTCGTCGAAAATTGGTCGGTTCGTCCACATACACGGTTGCATTGACTTTTATCTTCCAAGATAGTGTAGATCCACTCGCAAATATTTAGCTAAAATTCCAATTGTTTCCTCTTTCCATTGAAGATGATTAGATCTGTCTTCTGCCCTTTTTCTTGAAACCAGTTTTGAATTAATTTTCCTCGGCCGAACGACAGTCTCCGCTACTCAAGGCTGCCGACGAGAGAGTCTATACAGTCGACAGAGCATAGGTGAAAGTATCTACCACGTCTCTACTAACCCTTCCTCAAAGTTTTCATATTCCCGTCTGAATATTTATTACCCTTGTGTTCAATATAGCCCTCGATTTTTTAGGCTTGCTTCAGACTTTGAAAGCGTAGATTAAGTGTTCATTACTATGGATTGTGGTCAATGAAATACCTTCCGTATTTAACTATTCATGCAGAAAGGCCTTTCTCACATCCTTCTTTAGAGTTGCATCTTCTGGACACCACCAAGCAGTGATTTAGCTAAAAGTCCTAGTAGTTTCACAAAAATATGTACTAGTTTAGTCCATTCGATCTGCTCTGTTAAGGAAAAATATAGCAGGTCTTGAAATTACTGTAGTTCTAGAACTAATGTTGTTCTTGCAACTATTATAATTGTTGATGCTTTTGTATAGTTCTTGTTGCTTTTGTAGTTCTTGGTACTTTTGTAGTTCTTGAAACTGTTGCAGTTAATGGAACTTCTGTAGTTCGTGGAAATTCTTTAGTTCGTGAAACTTTAGTAGTTCTTAGTTAGAATTATTGTAGCTCCTGAAATTGTTTCTGGATTAATTGTAGTTCTTAGGACTTTTATAGTTCTTGGTAGGTACTTTTGTATAGTTCTAGAGTTAATGTAGTTCTTGGAACTTTTCTAATTCTTGGTACTTTTGTATTTCTTTGTACTTTTATATATAGTTCTTGAATCTGTTGTAGTTTTGAAACTTCTGTAGTTCATGAAACTTTTGTAGTTCTTAGAATCATTGAGGGCCTTTTGTAGTTCTTGATACTTTTTTATTCCTTAAAACCATTGTAGTTCCTGGAACTACTAAGGTTTCTGGATTAATTGTAGTTCTTAGAACTTTTGTAGTTATTGGCAATTTTGTAGTTCTTGAAACTGTTGTAGTTCTTGGAACTTTTGTAGTTCTTAGAATTATTGTAGCTCTTGGAATAGTTAGATCCATCGATTAGTTGTAGTTTTTATAGTTCTTTTTAGTTCTTTGTACCTTTGTAGTTCTAGAGCTAATGTAGTTCTTAGGGTTTCTGGATTAATTGTAGATATTGGTACTTTTGTCGTTCTTAAATCTGTTGTAGTTCTTGAAACTTCTGCAGTTCATGAAGCTTTAGTAGTTCTTAGAATCATTGAAGCCATTGGAACTGTTAAGGTTCCTGGATTAGTTGTAGTTTTCAGAACTTTTGTAGTTCTTGATACTTTTACAGTCCTTAGAACCATTGTAGTTCCTGGATCTACTAAGGTTTCTGGATTAATTGTAGTTCTTAGAACTATTGTAGTTCTTTGAACAGCAGTTCTTGACTTGTAATGCTTCGCAATCTTGACCATGTTAATCAGTGTTGTTCATGACAAACATCCAAACAGCTACCAGTACACAAATCGTTGGGGAACTTTGACAAGTTGCTGTACACTCAACAACGATTCAAAAGTAAATTCATTATTGAACAACAATGAACAGTGCGCTTAATAAATAACTACCTACCAACTTGAAGTCACTCCCCCCTGCAAACCTTAAAAAGCTCATGCCATCCCCTCTTCACACGCGACTACCGGCTGATAAATGATTGCCAAATCCGCGTGCAGTTGCACTGATGCTATTAAGGCGACATAAACATTTTTATGACTTTTGTTAATGACTTTATGGAAATTGATTTCTTTTTACTACACCGCACCCTTAGAAAAAACCGTTTACTCTGCAACGCAATCACAAATCACTCACGCTCCTTGATGCTCACATACAGTGATACAACTTAACAAAACCAACAAAATTAAAGTGCCATGTATTCGTAAGCATCCGAGACAAGAATCACTGAGTGATTTAGACATCCATCTTACTCCTCGTATTTTTTTTTTTTTTTTTCGTTTCGTTTGTGTTGTTGCCGGGGTGGAATAAATGTGCAAATGTGCACGTGGCATGAGAATGAATTTCCTGTTACCACCATAAGCACTTTTCAAGGAAATTGCCATGCTTTGTTTGGTTGAGATCGTTTTTTTTTTTTTTCTTGTCGTCTTCCTTTCTCTCTAGGCTATGACGACTATAAGGACACATATATATAGTATTGTGAAAGTGATATGTGCCATCTAGCCACCCTCCTCGTTAAACACCTGCAAATTGTTCTCCTGTCAATTGAATACGTAAAAACTCGCATACAAAACCATTGATGACATGATTTCGCCCAAGGGAAGAGCTATCCTTATATAATATTCAAATTGCATACTGTTTATCTATCAATTCAAGGCAACACCTTTAAATAAGTCTCACGTCAAGGGTGAACTGAATAAAAGTCCTATATATCTATGCAGCAGGGGAGACTACAAAATCAATAACACGTGAGATGAAGACGAAGATGGGCATGAATAGAGAAGACATCCTTTTTTTTTTTTTTTTTCTTATGTAGGCATAACAGGTCGCGCGTTTATCTTAAAGCGAAATTCAATTTCCTATGCGAAAGGATGTGAATTAAATTGAAGGAGTTTCTCTATGCCTGGCGCAGAGGATACTGTTCAAATCAAAGTAATCAACATAAAAGATATGGAAGAAGTTTTTTTTTTTTTTATTTAAAATTTGAAAAGTGTCATAAAGTTGTTTTTCAATAGAAGGAATATTTCTCGAAAGTTTTAGTTGAGGAGACGAAATTCAATAAGAAGATGGACAATAGATTTACTGGATCCATTAGGGACAAAGACAGAGAGAGACAACCTATATAAGAAAAGCTTTCACAACAATATCCAACAATGAATGGTCCTTAAGCGAAGAGTATTCATAAATCGGTTTGGATATTGGATGGTGCGGGTGGGGGGCAAAAGATATCGATAAACTCAATAAGAAAAATCTTTGGATTTGAATACGCGCGAGTATTATATCGGTATCTGGCATGCCATAGCAGAAAGGATTGTGATTGTGATTGTGAGTCGATGACAAATTCCCCAAAGGTAATTGATTTTATGTCATTATTCAAACGAAGTGCCAGTCATAAAATAAACAATATCCCCGTCGCCCATCACTAAAGTTAATGGCCTTGGTCCTTGGGTCGGGTGGGGTTTATATAATTTATAAACAATAAGAAAAGCCAACAAATGCTCAACTTTAAAATTGACATTTAACTGACGTTGGCGCCAACATAAATCGCATTTTGCGAAATAGCATTTTTTTTTGTGCTCGCAGACGGAATCATGAAACATGAGCTTCAACTGCCGGTAGGCACGAAACGACAAAAATTCATGAACAACGAACATCCTTTTCAAGTATGCTCGCGTGACTTGTGCAAATGTCAACAATATATCCTAGCAACTCATTACGAAAGAAGAAGAGAAAAAAAAGAAAAAACTGCACGAAGGAGACCCATCTGAATGTGCAAAGCAACACTTTAGTTCGGTTTATTTGTATATGTGATTGTGGTGTCGTTGTCGTGTCGTTTGTCGTGGTGGTGATGTGATATTTTTAGTCTAATATGGCAGCCAGTTGGTTGTCTCCATTTGACATTCGACTGTCGCAATATTTGTCTATAATAATGATAATTGGTAGTCGCTTGGACAACTGATGTATGGGGGGGGTGTAGGTTTAGGGTGTTTATCTCTCTCTGTGACATATCGCATAACTGACATTCAAAGAAATTCTGCAAGCAAGTGTTTCAATGTGATTATTATCAATCAAAGTGAGAGCAAATTTGTCGATGATTGTTCGATACAAGTTTTGGGAACTGGCAGAAGCATACTAACAACTGATTTATGCTGCATTCGGGGACTATAGGATCTGCAAGAAATAAAGCCTAACATACCTTGTCTTAACCGAGACAGAAAAAAAAAAAACAGCCAGAATTCACATAGGGTAAGGTCGGGATGGTTCGACACGTTAAAGAACATTTGGAAATATCTTAAAATCCAAATACAATTTCAAATTTTCAAAATTTACATAAGTTACTATATCATTTTAGCAATATAAAAGCATTAATGATTAATCGATATAAATATTTTTAACAGAGTTGTAAGGTTTTGGGAAAATTCAATTCCTCCTACCATGAAGGACGTTTTGACAGAGGACGTTTTTAAAATAATAAAACAACTTATGTATTGCTTTTTTGATCAACAAATAAAATTTTTTTATTTTTAACGCATATTAATCTTTTTTTATTAGTTCAGTCTACTTTTATTTCAGTTTAAAGACGTAGAATTAAAATAACAAAATAAATTGACCAACAGAAAAAAACTTTTCATAAAAACTTAATTTAAAACACTTGTTTCATCGATGTTATGGTGGGGATGTTTTTTCTTGTAAATATTTGGCATTTTTACATTAACTAAAAAGTTGTTTTACCACACAATTTTTATTTTGACTTATAAAGAAGGATTTGACACTCTTCCTCCTTCAGCAAAAATGTCAAATCCTTCCTTTTGATTACTTTTGGGACTAATACAAAAAAAAAAACTTTTGTAATAGTGCTCAAGATAAACTATTGTTTATTAATGATTCTAAAACGAATGAAGGTGCTCTACATTGCACTTTCAATGTCAAAAGCTACATAATTAAAATATTACAGTTTGATTGTTTACCATAAAAGTTAGATGAAATGGGCACAAAAATAAAAAAGACGTTTACTTCGCTTATCTCCTAGACCCGAGTTTCCCAAAGTGTGCTCCGCGGAGCACTTGGTGCGAATCAATCAATCAATGGCGTTGATAGCGAAAAGATTTGGTTGTTCTACGAAGCTTGTTTTCGGGGAAATAGTTGTTTCTAAGAAGACCGGAAGTTTTGAGAACCGCAAAAGGAAGGAAATCGGACGCAAATCTACTCCAAAGAAAGGTTTACCGGACAAGTAGAGCCAATCCATTTTTGATGTCCATACAAATTAGGGAGATTGTTGCACCTAAACTCCATCAAGAACTCACGGCCAGGGCGTGTCGGAGAGCAAAATCCTCGTGGATGTATATTCCACACTATGTCAACAAAAACCTAAGTAAGAGCCGGAATTTCGAAAGACTCTACTTACAAATACCATTGCTGTTTTGTGTTGTAAAATACTAATTACCGAACTTTCTACTTTTCCATGAAATAAAAACACATCCACTTTTTCTCTCAACGTTATAATAATTATTCTTTCAATTCTCATCTATCAAAAAATACATAAATGTCATTTTACATAAGTAGCTTTCAAATAATGTCTAAAAGGGAGGTCAGCTTCATCCGTATGGTCGTAATTCGGTATGACGTCATTGGGTCCGATCTTAACTCCGCAACAATTGCAATTTTGGAAAGTTTTCTTTGGAGTGTCAAATCCAAGTTCAATTTACATATTTGGATCCGATGGAAAAGTGTATTATGTAAGGGTCCTCCGAACAAAGAATTGCAGCTTCAGACCATAAAACATGGAGGAGAGAAAGTAATGGTCTGCAGTGCATTCTCTTGGTTCGGTGTTGGTCAATTAGTTGTATATAGATCGACCCTTGATCAACACGCTTATAGAAGCATATTAGAGAAGCATATTTCATGTCGACAGCAATTAAATGTATCCAAACTCCAAAGACAAATGAAAACCGTTGGTATTCACTCACTTTTGACACTCACTGTACATGTTACTTATTTCTTCAATTTAGTAAAATTTAAAAAAATCTGAAAATAGTAATTGCGCTTTTCCTAACTACGAAAAATGGGCTACGTACGGACAACGAAGTGCTCCGCGAGGAATTTCTCTCCAGAAAAGTGCTCCGCGACCACAAAAAATAGGGAACCGCTGTCCTAGACCACAGTAATTGTTTATTTATCACTCAAACCAATCGTAACTAACTACGTTTTCTCATCATTTAAAGTGCTGTCAGGGTTTTAGTTTTTCAGAAAAGTGCTGGTGTCAATTCCTCCGGCATGTCAAATTATCCCGACCTTACCCTATCGATTTCGATTGAAGAATCGGCCGACGAAAAAAATGAAGAGATGGAACGAAACGATCTCGACATTAAATAGCTAAAGATCGTTCTTCAAGGTTCTACGAAGCTTTTGTGCAGCCTAAACACCACTCGCCTACCGATAACTATCGAGTTGACTGGTTACAAATTCACCAATCGACCTTCGAAGCTATATTCAATTCAATTAGAGCAGACGAGGCAGGAAAACATTTAAGAGTTCGCAATTTGCTGCTATATTTCTAAACATCCAACAGCCTTTAGAAATATGTTTCGATTTATTTCTCACAATTGAACAAATAGTTACAACATAAAAGTCTCCGCTCAATATACGGAGCTATCAGCTATCCATCAGCCAAGTTAAGCTGGCATTCATTCAGCTGGCATGTCATCGAAATATGGGCTATGTCCAGCCATGTCACATACATATATATTTCTAAGCCTTGGAGCACACAATCCTCCGGTTTGGAAGCTGAAAAATGACGCAAAGGAAGCTATTTTTCATCCACTTCGCAGCAGCAAAGAACAATGCATTCAAGGAATGGCCGCCACAACCATATAGGAACAAAAAAGATTTAATATTTTATAAACCTCCGAAATAAGTTCAACCAAGCTATAGAAAAGCCAATAGATAGAACCACCTCCAAACGGTTTTTTGCATGTCCAAAAAGTTCTAGTCTATGGCAACTTTAGTTGATTTTCCCTTCCACCTTTAAGGTGCTAGTACACGCGGTGTAGCAAGCCAAATATGTACTTATAGAACTGACGTCATTTTTATGTCAGCGAATGGTCCCAATGGTGGGCGCAGTAGCGCAGTGGTTAGTGTGCTGGACTGCACACTGGAATAATGCATATTATCCAGTGCAGTGGAAAATGACGGTGGTACACCCTATCCCCAAACGGGATAAAGATAGGACCAACCCGGCTAATCTTCGGTCAATTAGTTTGCTCCCGAATGTTAGCAAGGTATTCGAGAAGGTCGTTAATAGAGCTCTTTTGAAGTGGGCTGAAGAAAATAAGATTATTCCGGACAATCAGTTTGGCTTTAGAGCGGGGCATGAAACGATTCATGCCGCGTCGAAATTGGTGTCCGACATTCAGTGGCACAAATGCAAGAACCAATGCACGGGTGCCTGCCTGGTCGACTTTGAGAAGGCTTTCGACACCGTATGGTTGGAGGGGCTCTTCTATAAGCTGACTAGGTTGGGTATGCAAAAACCATTGCTATATATGATTTATGACATGCTTATGGGAAAGAAGTTCGTAGTCAAATCTGGCAACGTGACTTCGAGCAAAGTCTTCGAAATTAAAAACGGCTTACAACAGGGAGCGGTGAATTCTCCGATCCTGTTTAATATTTACACGAGTGATCTGGTGGGTTCCCTCAGACATGCTATAGCGTACGCAGACGATTTAGTGGCGTACAGATCAGGTCCAAAAGTCGAGGTCATCAACATCCTGTTGCAGCGTGACTTCGATCAAATTAAGAGGTATTGTAATGATTGGAAATTGAAAATCAATTTCCAAAAATCGGAAACAATCCTGTTCAGAACTCCATTGGCTAGGGCCTCTAGGGATACCAGAAAAAACTGGCGAAAATTAGCCATTATTGGACAAAATGGACAACCATTGGCGGTGCGAAGCGTGGTCAGGTATCTTGGCATCTGGCTCGACCAGTATCTATATTTTGACAAACATATAGATGCTTGTCTTGCTGGGGCCAAGAAGGCTTATGCTCTGACAAGGAGACTGTTTCGCAGCAGTCAACTTGATTCCAGAGTAAAGGTCATATGCTACGTGGCCCTTATAAGGCCGATCATCGCTTATGGCTGTCCCATTTGGTTCAATATAGCGCCTTCCTATATGGAAAAGATTCGGGTGTTTGAGAGACAGTGTCTCAGGACCTGCCTAGGGTTGTTTAGAACTCCCGAGTCTGAGTACATAAAATATTATCCCAACAAGACCCTATACGATGGGGCTCGATTGAATAGGATTGACAATTTCCTAATTAAGGTGATTCGAAGGCACGTTGCAAGGGCGATGGCCAACGCTAATAATCTGATCTCGGGTGGTTATTATCCGAACTTAATGTACCATGAGAGTACGCTCCGGTCTGGCTTTGTCCCGCCTGAGGCATTTCTTCATGCAGACATGAAAGGGTTAGTCCAAGATAAAGATGGTGTGCCGGTATTGTACCACAGCCACCGCGGCGCGAGGGATAAGCGGCTCATCCATGACGGGTACGCCGCCAATGCTCAGGAGCTCCTCCGTTTTAATACCGCAATTGCGGATAGGGATAGTGTTGATACCGGAAAGCAGTTCACCGAGTTTTGGTGGCTTGATGAAGCGGTGAGGGCAGACACGCTCTCCCGGGTCGGTGCGTTACCTACGTAACATCCTCCTTAGTTTTAAGCTAGTTTGTAAGTTAGTTAGGTGTATTTTAGGGGGTCTTTGGGAGGGGCCGGGCTCGTCAACATGAATGAGTGCTACCGAGATTTGACCGACGCTTATGGCCTCGCTCGAGTCCCGGCGGCGCGTGTGCACCATGTTGACGACTGCCAGGCGTCAACATCGACGCAATCGGGATGGTGACCAATCGAGAGATTGCTCATCACCCTGATTATATTTAAGTTAGGTTAAGTAGCTTAGGTAGTTTTAAGTAGTTTTAGGTAGTTTTAAGAAAAACCCAATAATAAAGAGTCCAAGTTTTTAGCAAAGTTTCTTGGAAATGAAAAAACAGCGAAAAATACAAAAATTGATAGACTTAAGGCTGAAAGGCAATAATTATAAGGATATAGTTAAGTTTAGAGTGCTCGTCAAGAGCCAGTAAGCTAGAATAAGATAAATGTTAGTTTTAATTTAGATTTAATCATTTTTGTCTAGTATGTAAGTTAAAAAAAGAATGAATAAAAATGAATTTAAAAGTAAAAAAAAAAAAAGTAAAAAGTGTGCTGGACTGCTGTGCAAGGGATCCCAGGTTCGATCCCCGGAAAAATACAAATTACATCTTAGTGTTTTTTCTACTGCGTTACCTCTCGCGAACGTCTGACAAACATCCGAGAGTATAGCTGTCCTGAAAAAGCTTCTCAATTCAGCCGTTCGGAATCGGCATAAAATTGTAGGTCCCTTCCATTCGTTCCAAAAATAGAAACTCACACAAAACGAATGGTTGCGAGAAGCTAGGCCTTGGGTGTCTACCGCCTGTTGCGCCGCCTATTTATTTTTTTTTTTATGAATGGTCCCAATGGCTACATGACGTGTAGAAGCTCTCCTTATGCACTCTCTGTTGACGTCAGAGCTACATACGTATGTGGCTGCTACGTGCCGTGTACTAACACCTTTAGTATGAAGGATGACAAAAAGCTAGCAACAACACCCAAAGAAAAGGCAGATATTTTTGGTTCTGTTTCGGAGAATTCTATTCTTGACTTTGTTCAATTGGATCTGCCATCTATATTAAGGGTTAAATCATCGAAGACGGGTGGCAAATTTCGACTACGAATAATTCAACGCGTCTTTAAAGAATTGGATTAAAACAAGGCATAGGAAAGAATGTGTACCAGAACTTGCACCTATACGCTATACTACTTAAGCTGTTCCAGATGTCGTACTCCAAGAACATCTTTGCTTTCGACTGGAAGGCTCTTGGGCAATAAATGTCAAAATAATCAACTATGTAGAAGGGCAGAGATTAATAAATGGAAGGTTAAATGGGTTTCGAAAACGTGTGTCGTTCTACTATGAAGACTTGTTGAGCTATGTAACCCACTTATGGACTCAGTCAGTCGAACAACATTGCGAATTCAGAGGCGTAGCCCAAAGCTTCGTACGGCGCTGGATTTAATTTGTAGTTAATTCCTTTGGAATTAATTCGTAGAGCCGCTTTAAGTATCTAAACAGCTTTTCATCTGGCATCGGATCATTGAAAGTACGTGCGATCAAGCTACTCGGGTGAGTAAGTTGCTTTAGCCAGAATACGAGTAATGCCGAGGACCAGGACAGCAAAGGAGAATAATTATATCAAGCGGCATCCAAAGCAATGCCAATTAGGTCTCACCCAAGCAGGATAAACTTCGTCAATCGATGTACGCTGAGAGTGTGCCGTGCTTTTCAGACGGTAGCAGATGATAAAAGACGAGTATGTGTCATCGCGAGAATGCTGCCAGCGGATATATTAACTACAATGGATCTACGAAGTCAAAATTCAGGAACTACGTACTCCGGGGAATGATATCAATCTGGAAGAAATGCAGTGAAGCATATGAACCTGACAGGAGAGATTGGATAAGTCTCCAATTGGAAGATGGACCCATCGTCTTATTTCGGAAATCAAGAAATGGATAGACTACACGAAGAAGTAGTTTTCTGTTTAAGCCAGCTCCTAACGAGACGCGGTTGCCTCCGAGCGTATCTGAAAAGGTTTTTTCCCGATGAATCTCTTACATCTGTCTAAATTGTGGAGTAGAGGCGCAGCACATATTGTTTCAGTATCCACGTTTCCACGTATAGAATTCCGCACACAATTAGAAGAGATAATTGGGGAAAAAAGGAAACAGCAGTATCTTATGCAGGATCTCAAGTCATCAAGGTTAAGTTACCTATTTAGATCAAAGAAGTTCTTGAGCTCGAAGGAGCTCCTAATTCTCTATAAAGTTCAGGTTAGACGAGGCCTTGAATATTGCTCGCAGATGAGAAGTTCGGCCCTTAAGCATTCACCTACTTGAAAGCGAACAGGGACAAGCGGTTTGACTGATATGAGATCTTACATTAACATCAAATCTACATCCGCTAGAGCACAGAAGACCCATCACTTACCTTAGCCTATTTAGCGATACTACCATAGCAGATGTTCGGAGGAACTTTAGGAAGTTATTCCTTGAAATAACGCACTCTACAAGACAGACAACCAATGCACATAACCTATCAGTATACACTTACCAACCGCGAGGACATGACTTTTTAAAAACTCTTTTGGCTACAGAAGTTGTAGGCTTTGGAACTCACTTCCCTACAACAATTTAAGTGCAGAACTAACTACTCTCTGCATCTCGTATCCCGGGGTCCTTTTGAAGCGTTATACAAGCACATAGGTTGCCTTTCCCAAGTGAATCACATCGAATCACATCGAATCAAACTGTTCTTATGTGCAGAAAGAATTGGCCAGAATTTTCCCATACAAAATTCTACCCCCTTTGCCCCCCCTCTTTGAGTTTGAATTTCCCTAAATCGCTTTTAAGTGATCACACTCTAGCCATAAAAGGAAATTTGTTTCAAAATATCAGCTTCCTAGCTCTTACCGTTTGGGCTTTATCGGACAAACTCTATCGAGATGCTGTGTTAAAAATAATTACTATTATGTACTGTGTGTAATTTCCTTTTGTATAAATCCCATTTTGAAAAAAATTAAATTAAATTTCTCTCTTTTTAAATCAAACTCGTTAACCCTTCAACTATTAAGTTGATTGCAGCAACACTGGCCAACGATCTTTAAAGAACCCAACGTTTGTGTCTCCTCCTCCGCCAGCGTGTATATTTGCCGTACACTGGCTATGGAATTATCCCGATCGTTTGGTGTGATTTAGAGACAAAGTGCCCATAAAAGTATGGTATACGCGAGTAAAATTAAATTTAATAGCGCGTTAGATTGTTTGGGAGAATACGCCGGACAATACACTTTAAATTGGTTTCACCAGCACCACCACCACCACCACCAGCAGTAGCTAGCTCTGTATACGTTGCGTTGCGTTGGTTGTGATGTGTGAAAACGGGCTGTTTTATGAGAGGAGGCTTCGAGTCTGGGATAATTTATTAGGTTAAAGTGATTTTGGAATTTTTTTTTTGCTTCTTTTGCCGGCGACACTGTTAATCATTTTAGTTTTTAATTTAATCAATATTTTTGTCTGTCATTTTATAACGAGTTTTGGGTGGTGAAACATTTTGTTTTGTCTAGTTATATACGGAAATAATTATACTGAATAGGGGTAGGTAAATTTAGAAAGGAAATTTCTAACGAAGCGGTTTCTGCGGGAAACAATAAAAAATAAAATTTCATCTATCGTTCCTCGATTAATTTGGAGTTGACTTTAAACTCGATGTTGGCATCTCCGAGTATACTTACGACTTAATTCAAGTACACCTACGAGAATTGGTGATTGTCTCTGAAATTCAGAAAAAAAAAACCTAAACGCACATGTTAAATGCAAACACTGTGCGTTTTCGAAAATTATGTGCGATAATAATCTGATTACTTACAATCGTGTGCGGATAACCAATAAAGTGTACTTTCAAGTCCACTTTCGAATTTAGCCTACAAAAGCTTCTTCTAATACCATTGCTCGGCGAGAAGACAATCACATATAAGGATCTTTAAGCGGAAAATTAATTTTAGTTAGATCCCTTCTTATACTAGAATGCCTCCTCTAAGTTCTTAGCGCACACTCATATGCGAATTCGTACTTCTATGACAGGAAACAATTATTTTATTGTTTTGTACTAAAGTGTAGTCATTCAAGTCAGGGGTCAAATTAAAGCATCTGTGAGCGAGCAATATGTCACCGATTTTACATGCAAAACAATCAAAAATTCAGTAAAATAGTACTCGTTCACGCATGCAGTAATTCGGCCCCAGAATTGTGCTTTTAGACGACTATCTATCCACAAATAAGATTTCTCTAGGCATATTTTTTTGGGAATCTATAGCTAGCTCACTTTTACTTTTACATGTAAAACTCTTATACATACTCACTTTTGGTTATGTTATACTCACATTTGGTTTTACATGCAAAATTTTTATACTCACTTTTGGTTTTGTTATACTCACTTCAGAAAGAAATACGCCTTCTATTAATCTAGTTACGTCTTTTGATTTTGCATGATCGACTGTAATTTTTGTGCGTATATAAACTATGTTAGAACAAATTGCATTGACCATGTCGGTTCTTTATATGGATGCCTCCGAAAATGATTTAGTCATTATAACTTTGTTTGCGCACACTGTTGTGCGTTTTCATATTGCTCTTATTTATGGTGTTATTCAGTTCTTGTCGCACCGAATTTTGTTAAATTAATGTGCCTATTATGGATAACAACTCAACTTAGTTGTGTTGTCTTCATGACAACTTAACTTTGAGACAACCAAACAAATTTTTCGTATTATACAAGACAACTCTTTTAGAAAATAAATTGCCATCTTTTTGGCTTATATTGAAAGTCGAAATCAGCTGTTAAACGTCAATTTTGTGAGTTTATTATTTTCGAAATTCAAATTGAACGAAGTGAACTATTTGCAATTAAAAAAAAACAATGGAAAGGAATATTTAATTGTTTTTTGGTGATTTGAGGGAGGACGATGAGAGGTTGCGGGTAATGAATGAGAAAAAGTATTTACGATCTCTCCGATTCATTAGAACTCTCAAATACAAACTAAGCATACTAAACCTGTGGTTTTTCTTTCGGTTTCAGATTTTCTTTTATTTAAGGCTTACTAAGGCTTCAGTTATAGCCATCAGAAAAATCCATCCGTAAAAACACGAATCAGAACAAAACTGACACATTTAGCCATAGCATATCATAGGAATTCAGTGGAATACTTCGTGAAACTGGTTGAGAAGTTGAACAGAAAAAGTTTTTCGTACGGAAAAATAAAGAAATTCCTTTTTTAGAAAATTTAAAGATCAATTGCTTAATTTTTTTTGACGAATTAGTTTTATAATTCAAAAGCAACATTTTAAGACCAAGATTGAGTTCAACGATTGAGTTTAAGTGCTCCAAAAAAGTGAAACAATTTTTTTTACGGATGCATTTTCCTGATAGCTATAACAGCAGCCTAAGGAAGCAAACTACCCCTATTGGGGTTATCAATCAACAACCAATTGATAGTTGGTAAAATGTGTCAATCAATTGATACTTTTGGATTGTGTATGTGTAACTCAGTTGATCATGTACATATGTTTTGTTCGAAATAAATGATTATTTGAAACAGCCTCATCGTTTTTCGGCAATTCCAAATGTCTTAAGCTTCATAGCAGAAGAAAGTTACCAGAGGTGCAGTGGTAATGACTTCAATTTAGGAATTTGTATTTAGATAAAATTCATTTTAGGAATTTGTATGTAGAAACATTCTTATTTCACATTGTTAACGAATGTGAACAATTGCAATTCTTTTGCTGTCCTTGAAGGTGGCTCTATGCTATTGAGCTCCAATTCAGTATTTACCATTCTTCATCAATATTTGTTTTTTCGAACCAAACTGTCTACCTAACCTACCCCAGGCCAATGATCAGGTTCTTCCTGGATAATCCCAATGAGCCGATCAAATTGTTCTGATTTGTTGACTTTTTAAATTTAAAAACACACATTCTATTATCCTTTTATATTATACTAGCTGTACCCGCCCAGCTTTGCCCGTGCACAGGAATTGTATTGCTTAGGTCTTAGATAATAATGTTCTTTCGTAAAATGCGAAAAATGAGAATAAATCTATTTTCTGGAATTTTCTTTCTGCCTAAACCTGAAATATACAGCAATACGAAAAAAACAAAAAAAGAATCATGAAAATCATAGAATATGTTTTTTGTATGCGAGGCGTCACCCCCGTCTGCATCGCCCTCCCTCTCCTTGATCATGCTACTTGTTTGTAATGCTGTATTTCCTTTCCTTTGTTTCCCTCTTCCTATGGAATCCGAACAACTACCTACCCCAACCCTACACTGTTACCATACCCCATATCAGAATGAACGTCTGTACGTATCTTCTCTTCTGAAGATTATTGATATACCCGATCCCATGCCATAATATACATACCTACATATACGACTGACCATAGCACTCACTCACAAATCAACCCTTTTTGAATGCGGGGTATGCGTATGATGCTAGTGTGGTTTTGTTTTTGTTTATCGTGTCGCACGATCGCAAAAGTATAAACACCCATTTGTAGCAAGGTATATGTGTATGTCTTTATTTTCACTTCAAAAAATACTACGTCATATCAGAATGAAATTCCTACTGCGTTGCGTGGCGATATGCGATAATGGATGTAATATATTGGATATATAATGAGCACCCTCTGCATCGCCCTCCCTCTACATGATCTTGCTATGTACTTGTTTATAATACTGCATTTCCATTCCTTTCCTTTGATTCCATCTTCCAACGGAATTCAAACAACTACCTACCCCAACCCTACACTGTTACCATACCACATATCAAATGAAATTCTGAAATGAAACCTGTTTTGTATTATACGTCTCTTCTCTTTGAAGATTATTAATATACCCCATGCCATACTGCAGCACGCACGACGCACCCCATCCACATCCTGTATGCATCGGACATACGATCATAATATACATACCTACATATACAACTGACCATAGCACTCACTGCGAAAACAAATCAACCCTTTTCGAATGTGTAGTATACGTATTGTTTTTGTTTGACGATCGCAAAAGTATAAACAGCCATTTGTAGCAAGGTATATGTGTATGTATATATTTTCACTTCATAAAATTCATTTTGGCTAAAAACTGTTCCTAAGGACGTGGCTATAATCGACATAGCCTATAGCAGTCTTACAGTCTTAAGGAACATTTTAAAAAAAGTTTCATCGAAATCTGGCCAGTAGTTTTCGAGTTTTTAGCTGACAAAGAAAAGTCATACAGTTTTATTATATGTATAGATATAGATTATATTCTAGTTCCTAAAGTTGAATTTTTTTGTCCATTTTTCATTAAAAATGCCGATTTTTTTTTGGTTCAACAAATGCAACACAACTGGTTAAAAGCAGTTGTCTGATTTTGACATCCGGGACAACTCCAACACATCTCAGTTGTCTTATATATCTAATACAGACACTCAACTGAAAATACAACCATTTTATTAGTTTTCTACTCATAGGGTGATGGTTGTCCTTTGACAGACAACTACTTGTAATCAATAATACCAATTGGAGAAAGACAACCTTGGTTTGGTTGTAGTTGTCTTCCATAATTTAGGGGCATAAGTTCAATCGTCAGTTTGATTCCTGTTTGATCATACAAAAACTGTGCATATCATTGTGTATCATAACTCTTTGCGCACATATGCTTGTGCGTTTACGTTTTGTTGTTAACCATGGCAGTTTTGATGCATCAAACTTTCTTAACTTCAGGTCTTTTTTCAATAAATTTATAATAGTATAACTCCTGTTTAAGAATAAATGAAAATTTTCAACTTAGGAACTACAAGAAATTTGTACGGACATTCTTGTGCGTTTAAGTTTTGTTATAGTTATATTCCGTGACAAATTTTCTGGCGCAAATTTTGTTCATTTCAACTCAGTCGTCTTGAATAGTTTTTTATTACTTACTACGACCCGAGGCTGCTACATAAATCAATTAAATATGTATGACCAAATAAATATGATAAATTTTTGCAACTTTTCAATTCAAACTCGTTGCGCACATTCTTGTGCGTTTAAGTCTTGTTGTAATTCGTGACAAATTTTGTTGCGCAAATTTAGTTCATTTAAGTAAGTCTTCAATACGAGTTAAAGTTTGGAGAACTTAGCAGCTTTGTATAGTTTTTTTATTACCATGATCCGAGGCTGTTTTGCTACATAAATCAATTAAATATGTATGACCAAATAAATATGACCAATTTTTCCAACTTTTCAATTCAAACTCGTTGCGTTCTTGTGCGTTTACATATTGCTGCTTTTTATGGTGTTTTTGTCGCACCAAATTCTGTTAATTTAATTTCAAACAGTCAGTATATGAATTCTGTTTAAAGATTTATTTCAACTTGGCTACTTTTGATTTCATTCTCTGTGTCAAAACTCGTTGCGCACATTCTTGTTCGTTTAGGTCTTCTTCTGATCCATTGCAATTTTAATGCACCAAAATTTGTTCACTTAAACTCAACCCACACTTCGAACCTTTCGCAGTGAAAGTATGATTCCTTCTTAATAATAATAAAACTTCGCATCGCATTTTTAAATTACCGGCCTGTAAGCTTACCATCTATTTATACCACAACATAGCCAACAAACCCATTAGATAGCATATATTAGTCGCAAATTAAAAATACAATCATCAGCAGCCTACCTAACTCATCCCTCCTTCATCATCATCATCAAACGCACAAACGATGTCATGCACAGGGGACATATACAAACTCCATAGCGCAAAAAGGGCCATCAACATTAAAAATGAAAAAAAAAGAAAAATAGAACAGCCATAGTCATTGCTTCTCTCATCAAAGATAAATCACTGGGGCAGATTCACCAATAGATACTTACAGTAGTGTGTCATTGCATCCGCAGCACCGACCATCTAGACTCGATCCTTTGATGTTTTTTGCATTTGCACTCCACGCTCACTCGCTCGCTGAACAGAGGAAATCTCTGTCGTCTTACACTGGCTGGCTGATGGCTCTCTGCTGGAGTAGATAGATATAGCAGAAGCGCACGTCGCTCGTCATGTTTCATTTACAGTTTAAATTAATAATATCTCCTCCGCTTTATGCAATAGAGCAATCTGTGTATCTATGATATAGCTGCATCTTTGATGAACGTCCATTGGCATATGATGGCCCTGGGAGGTGAGGTGCACACTGTTCAATGGCTGCAACCAAGTCTCTAGATTAATCTGAGTGGGTTTTTACTTCCATTTCAACGGTAGCTGGTTATGTGCCCAGTCCGCCTACGGCATAGATGGTCTCTTCGCTTGCCTATATGCCAGCGCGCAGCCTTAGGGGAGATTAAAATTACGTTAGACTGCGAGGCGTTTGTGTATTTAGATTGATTTTTTTTTCCTTGCAATATTTTCAGCGCCCCTTCCATTTCCAGTTGGCAAAATGACTTATTTTTCTTTCTCTTTTCATTTTTAGGTCAGTCCAACACCAAGCGGACCACCATAGCAAAAAGCGTTGCGCTCCAATACCATGTACACTAGACAGCACGCTGATGTGATGTCCAATGCTCTTAGCAGTTAACCCATTGAATTAAAAATAAAAAATAAATAAAGCTGTGGGATTTGTTGGCCTACTTTGGATGCCCACGCGCATACATCTGTATATCCAGATCAATAGGACTTTGCTAGACTAGGTGCGGGAGGACACCCTGCAAACCATTTCTCCCAAGTGATGATTGTGGTGGGTGTGCTATAAACTCATATTTTTCTCACCCATCCATCAAAGAGAGAGAGAAAAATGCTACCCACAACGCCGCCACCATCAGCAGCAGCAGCACTACCATCAATCGGGCCATCAAGAAATCCGGCTAGGAAATACTTTTCCAATCGAGACGATAGCGTTATCCATCAGCGGACCAAAGCTAGAAGCACGAGGACATCGACGACGGCGACGAGTTGTAGAAATGGTTTTGCTCCGGTGCTGTTGCTAACATGCGCCGCTGCTGTGCTTTCTGTGGAAACGACAGGAGCCTTGGATATTGGTAAGAGGATGAGTGCTAGTTACCTTGTTTTGTATGTTCCGTTTTCTTTCTTTTTTGTTTCGTTTTGTTCTCTTTAATTTATTTTGTCTTGCTTTTTATTGCGTGACTACATGAAACGCTGTATGAGGATTGAGGAGACTGTTTGGGGTTCAAGTCACGCTAAGGCGGCCTTGTACTGGTTTTGTTTGAGGCAGATTGCGTTGCGTTTGCTTTGCGATTAATTTGATTTTTAAGTTGATTGCATTAAATATATATATGTATCTGGAAAAGGATCTATTATTTTTTTTTTCTTGTTCTTCTAAGGATTAATCAAATTAAAGGGAAAAACCCACCCGGTGTTGAAGAAGTTGCTTTAATTTTTTTTTTTTTCGCTGCGGTTCATAGTGTGTTTTCAAGGACACAAATTGCAGGTGTTCCGTGTTTGTGGCAGATTTCTTTTGAGGTAAAGTTATTTTACCCACGCCATATCGCAATTATTGGATTTCTTATAATTCAAATGCAAACTTTAATGTAACTATTGCAGGCAAGACGAGCGGCGCTTTACTACTTTGATTTGAATTGCATGCGGGAAAGGGAAGGTGTTAAGACGTCTTCTATACGGTGAACTAAGAGTACCTACCTCGTTTGGAACTATACGCGATTAACAGCTATTTGGAGCACAAGCTGTCGTAAATTGAGGTATAGCGGATTCCCATTTCGATTTTCAGAGGTCGCAGAAAATGACCAGATATCCAACCTTAGCTGTCTTCATTCTTCGGCTTCATTTGGAACGTTAAAATTAAAAGGTACCCAAGTACCCAAAGTTCAAGACCTTTCCCAAGGGTCTAGTCTTTAGACGTCCTTTAGGAATCTGAGCTTAGTTAGCTTAGCCCAGCAAAAAATGTTTGAAGTTTGAACCTTAGCGGCTTCTCCTGATCGACCGTCACGGACCGTGAGTTTACCCGATTATCTGCCTCAATCATCAAGCAGGGCGGAGTATCGTCTCAAGCTGAAATTTCCACACTTCACAATGAACCACGCGGCATACCAATGCGCCATGACACACGCATCCATTGATAGGTCATTCGAAACTTTGAGGTGAATAGTTCACATTGTCAAGAAAATAAAAAGCGGAGAAAGTGAGTGGGCTGAAGTAATCCAGACCGGAATATGAGAATCGTCTCAAGCGGCGGGATCGGCATAGCTCTGCAAAATCAGCAAACCCTTCAGTTTGCGACGAATTTGCACATAACCTGGGGAAAGCCGGGTACCCAGTACTTAGGACTTAGCTCTCAAATCGCAGCTTCCGTAGTCTTATGAATCATCTTCTCGTGATAACGACCATAATCACAAGCGCTGTAAAACAGAAAACAAAAAGCATGATGATGGGTCTTTTGACAGCATAGGACTTTTGACGCGTAGGTTATCTTCTTCATCAAGTCATAAGCTTAAAGAGCTCTTTCCCATCTGGAACAGGGAATCCACGTCGAATGAGACTTATTTCAACACTAAAAATTTGGCATAGGCGGCTAAGCTAAGGCGGTAAGCTACTTTTTGATTACGATACGTGGTGCTTTTGAGAAGTAAATACGGGTACCAATCTGTCATGCTTTTAATTACCATGACGAGGGCGAAGCTATTTCTCGACGTAGTAGCCATGGACATTAGCATTGATTGGCCAGTTCTTCTCCTGCAGTCACCAGATAGCCAGACCTTTGTACCATCTGAATGATAAACGAAAGTCAAACTGACTTTTAGCTCTCGTAGCATCGTTTGCTGCGTTATCGATTGTCGGCACCCACCTCCATCTATAGTCTGCTCCGTTGTCTTCAAAATTTCAGTGATTCTATGGTCTAAAAGGCTTTTACCGTCGCATCGATTCTTCCTCCTTATCCATTTGATCAGTGTCGAAGTGTCGCTACAACGAATCTTTGCGATGGAATGTCATCTCGTATGTTCTCCATAGGTCGTGAAGACTCCTGAAGCTCAAAACGAAGCACTGTCATCGGCGTCAGTGGCGAGTACTTTGTTTTCTCCCATACGAAAGCGATATCGACCCCACGTCATCCTAGTTCATATTGCCCTACAATTCACAACAGCTTCTATATCATCGTCGTTTCTGTTCACAGAAACGTGTAACTGAAGATCCTTGGGTACACCACCATGGAAGTAAAAACATAGAACTGTCATATCGAAAACTAGCTGACCCGTGTTCGCCTTGCGTCGCTCGCCTTTGAAATTAAATAGAATGAAAAATCTTAACTTTGAGTGTTTCATTGAAATCTGTCCAGTAGTTTTCGCGCTTTTAGGAGACAAAGAAAATCCTTACAGTTTTATTATAAGTACCCTTTTCGAATGAGGTAATCGTATGCTAGTGTGGTTTTGTTTTTGTTTGTCGTGTCGCACGATCGTAAAAGTATACACATGCATTTGTACCAAGGTATATGAATATGTAGGCATATAATTTCAATTTAAAAAATACATTTTGGCTAAAAACTGTTCCAAAGGACGTGGCTATAAACAACATAGCCTATAGCAGTCTTACAGTCTTAAGAAACATTTAAAAAAAAGTTTCATCGAAATCTTTCCAGTAGTTTTCGAGTTTTTAAGAGACAAAGTAAATTCCTACAGTTTTATTATATGTTGGACAACTACAGGCGTCATTTCAAAGAATTTAAAGATATTTTCCGGCAGTCGCTCATCGTAGTCTCGTAGCCAAACCCAATACAGTGAACGCCCACATGACGATGTTTAGCAGCTCCCGCTTTGTGCGACGTCGGCTTCGATCAACGATGTCCTGCAGTTTTAAAGCCTTGCTATATTTTTTTCACCTTTTAATGAAAATTTCAAACCTCATTCCTGAAGTGACATCGCTATACCAACTTTAACGCGGACTTCTCACAAAGGTATCCGAGGGATCTTGTGCTCTTTTTTCTCATAAACAGTTTTCTTGCTTCTATTCCTCTTTCTTGGCTACAAGATCTCGCCGGCATTCGTCATCGAACCATGGGATTGCTCTTTGTGTTGGCCGCACTTCTGAACTTCTGATAGCTTTCTGACAATGCTGTCATTGGTCTTCTCGGTTTCGAGTCGAATTTAGGAGCGTTGGGTTTCGAAGAGCTAGACGCTTTTTAAGAGATCGAAGGTGTTCGACGTCGTACTTTTTCGCAGTATTTTCTTTCGAAATTGTCCGTAGTGATCCGAAGGGAAATTGCCACTTCTAAATGTGTGAGTGACTAAACTCTGGGTTCCGTCGACGGGCGGTTTTTCGGGGACCACAAGACCCAAATAGAGGACTGATCTACCGATCGAATTAATTATATCACAGGACGTTGCATCATGACTTTTGGATCCCAACTCACCGGCCCATCTCCGAACGACGTCACGGAGGTTATAACATGATGTGGTACTACTTCCCCCCCAGCTGAGAAGGCGATGATAACTCCCTGTCTGTCTATCAATACCATGCGAACATCATGTCAGAGACTTAGTACCGCCCTTCATTCCCTATCCATCCATCGCATTTTATTTTTGAACGCTCACATAACGAAGGCAAATCATTGTTCTGACATGTGTAACTGCTCTATCGTTCTGCCCTTCAAATCCTTTAATTTGATATATAGACAATAACTCACTCGAATTACAAATTCCCAAAATATACATTTCTCTCATTTTTTTTTGTTGTTTTCAGCGACATGCAAAAATCCCCTTGGGATGGAATCCGGATCCATTGCCGACTTCCAAATCACAGCCAGTTCAGCACATGACATGGGCAACGTTGGCCCCCAGCATGCAAGGTAAGTTATTTTGCCAACCAATATGAACGCCTCCCACGTCCCACTTCCCTTCGCGCACCCTGATGTATATATACTATGTAGTTGGAAACATTTTTCACTATGATGTACACCAACTATCCGAAAACCGCACGGAATGGAATTTTCATTGTCTCCGCTCGCCCGGTATGACATCCTCGATGATTTTTATTATTAAAATGCAGGACATATTTTACATCACACAGAGCGCATATCATCATCGAGTACAAGCGGCGGAAATGTGTCGTCCAAAGGACCCAACTTTTACCTTGGATTTGTTACCCAAAAGGAATGATGATGTAATGGAATGGAATGCGGGCGATAAAAATTTCTCTCACTTTTCGGAATGAAATCAATTTCGAATCCTAGCAGTGGACGAGAGATTTTTTTTTTCTGCTTTTTTTTAGTCCTTTGTATTAGTAGGATGATGGGGGAGTTCCCTACCTCGACACAGTTAATCGAATTTCTCTAAATCTGTTTTTTTTTTTACGTTTCACTGCATTCTTTTGTTTAGAAAGGAGGAAAAGTTTTTTTTTTTTTTTTTAAGTGACTAAGCAGAGCCTGCCCCCTCTCTTACTGGAGGCTATCCAGTATCCATCCGGTTTAGGATACAGGATCACATCAAAAATTACTTTGTAACAGATACATCTCCCTCTGTCTCTCTTGGGAGGGGTATAGAGCCAGCATTCATTATTCATGGATATGGTCTTTTCATGTCCTCTGAGTAGTATACTCCCCCACTCTTGCCGTGTGTCTGTTTGTGAATGTGTAATGCTACGCCTGAGGCATAATAATTATGCCATTTCTTTTTTCCCCAAAAAAAAAAAAACCAGAACAAAAAACAACACAACGACATCGCAACTGACAAAACAAGAAATCTCATCGACTGAGCGCACCCCCATATGGGCAGGGAAGAATTGCTCATCAAAATCATAAAAAAAAATAAAGATGGAAAAATTATAAACATTACAATTCACTTTATTTACTACACAATTTTGTGCCTCATCAAAATCAATATCCTTAGTCCGTAGTACACAGTAGAGCGCATGACAACAAAGTATACCTTTGGCTGATGGCGACGACCGACGACGACGACAACATGTGCCCCCTCCATTACTTTTCTGACCTGAACAGGTAGGTGGTTTCGGTGAGGAAGTCTTCGCTGCTTCCCTTCCATTCTCACAGCCCCTGGTTGCAGCGACTGTGTTCGTGAACTCCTGCCGGGCTCGTTCGAAATTCTTTGAAATTTTTACGACGAAAAAGCTTTTATTTCTCGAACCATAGCCTTTTTATGCCAAAGTTAATATTTTCTATGTGTGTGGGGGGGGGGGCGCACATTACCTGTATCTCTGTGTGTTTGTGGGGTTAATTGTAATGTGTATAGAAATAATTATGGCCATAAAAGTGTTGTGACCTTATTTGGTGTTATAGAGGGTAACTCCTCCACCTCATGAAATGCTTTTTCTTTCTTTTTTTCCTCTGCAGGACATGTGTAGGTAGGTATACTGTATACGAAAACTAATATGTACTTAGGAAGCCCTATAGTATAACATTTCGGTATTTCAATTCGACAGCATGCTGATTCATAAGGCGAAGAAAATATTTCTACCTACAGACGACGGTCTTCTTTTTTTTTATTACATTTTGGTTGTAAGGATAAATAAAATCTTTGTGGGTTGTAGTCACATCCTGAGACATTTTCAAATATTTTCTTATTTTTGTATATGTTTTTTTTTATAGCCTCTGGCTATGGGTCAACCATTTGAGATTTATATTTAATGTTGCCAAAGAATTATTCATATCCTAGTTGGTTGCTTTGACCCATCTTCAACTCACATCAAAAGAATAAGCATTTATATAGATGAAACTATTGTCAACTCAAGTGAAAATACAAGCTGAAGCTGAAGGAGACCAGCTATATCGAGAAACTTGTCACTATATTTCAAAAAGATATAGTGACAGTTTGTTATCGATTTGCTGACATATAGATAAGTACTTATACTTGAGAAAGTTTTTATGAACTTAACGTCGTCGATGAATGAAAATGTTGGAAGTGAGAAAAAACTTAACTCTGACAATTAGTTCGATAGGACGATGAATTATTTCAATGACGTCCTTCGCAAAAACACGCACTTCATTAATGCTGCCCACTCAAAGGAAGTTTTGTGGCAGCTCAACATGGACGATCTGTTGTAAGTTTGTAGCTTGCTACAACTTATTTGTATCCAATTTAAGTGTTCCGCAACAATTCGCATTCACCTATACCTGTAGTGGGTGCCTGTTGAAATTTGATGGTATGATTGTGGGCGATATAAAGGTCACATTCTGTATTATATAGCCCCCGAAGGTACTTCCCGTTTGAAATTGCATCCTACGACATGTAGCTGTCGAAAACAGGGCTTTTGGTACGTTTCAAACTAACTACCTGCATTTAACAAGCTCCAAGAGCAAAATGGAAGAGATAGAAGCTTTTAGCCTCTATCTACTGCGGACCACGGTTTAACCCCATAAGATGCTCCTGGCGAGGTTGCTACATAGCTTCCAATTATCGTACTGAAATAGGCCGAGCAGTGTGGAAAGGTTGTGGGGGTTCATACAGCATAGCACAGACAAGATCTTATACGCGACATTCAGAAGAAATATTTCTCCATACTTGACGCAGTTCTGAGTATATCCTTTCTGGTGAATACTTACTTACTTACGTCCGGGCTAGACCTGTGCCTCAACCGACTAGCGTCTCGAGCCAACACGATCTTTGGCCAGCTGTCTCCAGTTTCGCACGCTAAATTGGTTAAGGTTCCCTTCCACTTGCGTGGGCCACTGGAGTCGCGGTCTTCCTCTACTGCGCCGTCACTTGGGTGTGGATTCTACGATTTTTTGGGCCGGAGCATTCACTTCCATTCGCTCCACATGACCCAGCCACCGCAGTCGTTGGACCTTCCTCCATTCACCGTCTATGCTCTAATCAGGACCAAAAATTACTCGAAGAATTTTCCTCTCAAAACAACCAAGAATAACCTCATCCGCTTTTGATAGAGTCCATGCCTGTGTACCATAGAGAAGGACTGGGATGATTAGGGTCTTATAAAGGGTCAATTTAGTAGTTCTAGAGAGGGCTTTCCTACTCATTTTTTTTTTTTTTTTTTTTTTTTTTAAGTTTCCCTGCCCATATGGCTGACACTGCGACCTGACAAGATCTATTGTATCGTAAGGGATAAGGTTATTCTAAGAGACGTGTGACCTCCCTAGTGAAGGCCACAATATCCTTAGTAGCGGAGTTCCTAAGCTCTGCTGGTAAAAGTATTTCCTTGTTGAAGATACGTTTTCTTAACCAATGAAGTGCCGGGCAATCACAGAGAATGTGTTCGGAGGATTCCTCATCCTCAAGACAGAATCTACATTCTATCTCCGGGCACAGATTCATTTTGTTAAGATGATATCGCAAGCCCCAATGGCCTGTGAGAAAGCCCACCAGCCTTCTGATAGTATCCTTGTTTAGGTTGAGGATTTCCTTGTAGGAGTAAGGTTTAATTAAACTTTTGGATTGTCTTAATCCCGGAACATTTTCCCAGTGGTACAGACGAAGTTGATGTTCCCAATCGTTAATTATACATAAGGCAGTAGTCCAATTGACTCTGCAATAAGGTTCTGGTCCACAGAACGCGGATTCAGATCCGGCCCTAGCTAGTTGGTCCGCCGATTCGTTGCCTGCAATACCCTGATGTCCAGGTACCCAACCAAGTTTGACCTTGTTGTGTTTGGATAGGAGTTGCAAGGCATCGTAGCAGCACTTTACTGTTTTTGAGTCCAACGTATTGGATGATAGGGCTTGTAAGGCCGCTTGACTATCTGAAAAGATTTGTATTTTGGCGCCTTTAATTCCCTTATTTGAGTTTAGGACGGCGCAGATCTCAATGGCATGGACTTCAGCCTGAAAAACAGTGGGACACATTCCCATGGGTATTGAGACTTTGGTATTGGGTCCAAAGACACCAGCACCAACTCCAGATTCCATTTTCGATCCGTCAGTGTACCAGACCAAACTTTTAGGGTCCAGTGTTGGAGCACCATTGGCCCATTTCGTGCGGTCCAGTATTTCTACCTCAAATAGTTTCCCAAAACAATATTCCCTAACCATAATGTCGGGGATGGAGCAGAACATATCCATGTTTGGGATTGAGTTAAGTATTTCCAGGTGTCCCACATGGTCCGCTGGTTTAAACTTGTATTCTAGCTGCAGCTTAATAGCACATCTAGCTGCCACTTTCCTAATAAATATGTGTAAGGGTGAGAGCCCTATAATAGCTTCTAATGCTGTAGTAGGGCAGGTGCGCATAGCACCCGTGATGCCTAGACAGGCAATACGCTGTAGCTTTTGTAGCCTATTTGCCGTTGTCCATTCAAGAACTTTCGGCCACCAGACAATTGCCGCGTATGTGATAATGGGCCTTACCATCATGATATACAGCCAGTGTATCATTTTGGGGGTTAGACCCCAAGTTCTGCCATACAGTTGCCTACTGGCCCACATGGCTCTAGTGGCACGTTCTGTGGCAGACTTGATTTGTGAGTTCCAGTTGAGCTTCTTATCAAGGACAATTCCGAGATATTTGACTTCATTGGAGTAACTCAAGGTAGTGCCGTTTACGGTTATAGTGTTAAGATTAATCAATCTCTTCCTTGTAAAAGGCACTAGAATGGTTTTACTAGGATTTATAGAAAGACCTTCGAAATTGCACCATTCTGAGACATGTAGAAGTGCGTTCTGCATTCTACAGGTAATGGTAGCGCTGAGCTTGCCACTGATGATGATCGCTAGGTCGTCAGCGTAGCCGATGGCACTAAAGCCTAGGCTGTGCAGACTGACTAACAGACTGTCGACAACAAGTGACCACAAGAGAGGAGAGAGTACTCCCCCTTGAGGGCAGCCTTTTGCTGCTATCACAGACACCGACACACCTCCGGAGGAGGATGTAATTATCCGACTTTCCAACATGGCTCTGATCCACTGGTTGGTCGGGTCTTCGATACCTTTGCTTCTGATTGCCTTGACAGAAATATAATTCCTGGCATTTTTTCCAGACATGTTCTCTCTGGGGTTTTTTCCATTTTCAGAAATGGAAAAAAACGCCTGAAAAGTTTTTGGAAAAAATGCCTAAAATTTCGAAAAGATTGCCAGAAAAGACTGGTATTTCTTCTTAGGAATAAAGGCCTAAAAAGTTTTTGGAAAAAATGCCTAAAATTTCGAAAAGATTGCCAGAAAAGACTGGTATTTCCTCTTAGGAATAAAGGCCTTAAAAGTTTTTGAAAAAAATGCCTAAAATTTTGAAAAGATTACCAGAAAAGACTGGTATTTTTTCTTAGGAATAAAGGCCTAAAAAGTTTTTGGAAAAAATGCCTAAAATTTCAAAAAGATTGCCAGAAAAGACTGGTATTTCTTCTAAAGAATAAAGGCCTAAAAAGTTTTTGGAAAAAATGCCTAAAATTTCGGAAAGATTGCCAGAAAAGACTGGTATTTCCTCTTAGGAATAAAGGCCTAAAAAGTTTTTGAAAAAAATGCCTAAAATTTTGAAAAGATTACCAGAAAAGACTGGTATTTCTTCTTAGGAATAAAGGCCTAAAAAGTTTTTGGAAAAAATGCCTAAAATTTCAAAAAGATTGCCAGAAAAGACTGGTATTTCTTCTAAAGAATAAAGGCCTAAAAAGTTTTTGGAAAAATGCCTAAAATTTCGGAAAGATTGCCGGAAAAGACTGGCATTTCTTCTTAAGAATAAAGGCCTAAAAAGTTTTTGGAAAAAATGCCTAAAATTTCGAAAAAAAAAATGCTAGAAAAGACTATTATTTCTTCTTAAGAATAAAGGCCTAAAAAGTTTTTGGAAAAAATGCCTAAAATTTCGAAAAGATTGCCAGGAAAGACTGGTATTTCTTCTTAGGAATAAAGGCCTAAAAAGTTTTTGAAAAAAATGCCTAAAATTTCGAAAAGATTGCCAGAAAAGACTGGTATTTCTTCTAAAGAATAAAGGCCTAAAAAGTTTTTGGAAAAAATGCCTAAAATTTCGGAAAGATTGCCAGAAAAGACTGGTATTTCCTCTTAGGAATAAAGGCCTAAAAAGTTTTTGAAAAAAATGCCTAAAATTTTGAAAAGATTACCAGAAAAGACTGGTATTTCTTCTTAGGAATAAAGGCCTAAAAAGTTTTTGGAAAAAATGCCTAAAATTTCAAAAAGATTGCCAGAAAAGACTGGTATTTCTTCTAAAGAATAAAGGCCTAAAAAGTTTTTGGAAAAATGCCTAAAATTTCGGAAAGATTGCCGGAAAAGACTGGCATTTCTTCTTAAGAATAAAGGCCTAAAAAGTTTTTGAAAAAAATGCCTAAAATTTCGAAAAAAAATTGCTAGAAAAGACTATTATTTCTTCTTAAGAATAAAGGCCTAAAAAGTTTTTGGAAAAAATGCCTAAAATTTCGAAAAGATTGCCAGGAAAGACTGGTATTTCTTCTTAGGAATAAAGGCCTAAAAAGTTTTTGAAAAAAATGCCTAAAATTTCGAAAAGATTGCCAGAAAAGACTGGTATTTCTTCTAAAGAATAAAGGCCTAAAAAGTTTTTGAAAAAAATGCCTAAAATTTCAAAAAGATTGCCAGAAAAGACTGGTATTTCTTCTAAAGAATAAAGGCCTAAAAAGTTTTTGGACAAAATGCCTAAAATTTAGAAAAGATTGCCAGAAAAGACTGGTATTTCTTCTAAAGAATAAAGGCCTAAAAAGTTTTTGGAAAAAATGCCTAAAATTTCAAAAAGATTGCCAGAAAAGACTGGTATTTGTTCTAAAGAATAAAGGCCTAAAAAGTTTTTGGACAAAATGCCTAAAATTTCGAAAAGATTGCCAGAAAAGACTGCTATTTCTTCTTAGGAATAAAGGCCTAAAAAGTTTTTGAAAAAAATGCCTAAATTTTCGAAAAGATTGCCAGAAAAGGCTGGTATTTCTTTCTAGGAAAAGAGGCCAGACTTTGCTAAAAAAATCTGGCGGAATTTCCGGTAGAAATGCATATTTATTTTTTCTGCGCCTTGCAAAGTCTCAGCAGGACTTGGCGAGGACCGATGGGGACGTTATATCGGTGAAGGAAATTCACTTGGAGGATTCATGTTCCGTTAAAAACTTCATGCTGAATGAGGTCAGGTTGAGAGAGCAGGACTTTTAAACACGTCCGTGGTTAACCAAGCTGTAACCTCTGCGAATACATAACAACATACAACAGTGCACTTGCCACAGATATCTTCAGATTCACCAGATATAAGCCCTTTATTCGTGCATTCCTGCAATGCGCTCCATTTGCTATCTTTACAAGAGCTGTTAAGTCATGACATGCTTATTTTTATTTTATTTTTCGCTGGTGGTCTTTCAACCGCTCCCTCGTTCTCGCATTATGTTCCTCTTGAGTGTATTTACTTTTATTAAATTCGTTAAAACATCCGTATAAGGTTATACAAAGTACCTACACATGAATGGTTGCGCTTAAAAATAAAAAAATAAAACCGTCCGTAACCATTTCTCTCTGACAGCGCTACAGTGTTTTCCTTTAAAGAAAAGGAAAAGGACGCATACGAGCTGAGGAAAAAAAACCATAAAAATCCCAACCAACCGCTATAAATTTATTCCTCCAATAGAGAAAATATGACCCAGTTCTTCTTTATCACAATATCCTGAGGGTACCATTCAAAACGTAAAGGATTAAACCACATCCATGGATATCCATAATCATGCCGTATGTGTGTGTGTGTGTGACAACCGATGCGCTCTGCTACTGCATCTGCATCGTTGGCTGTATCTTTCTATATTGCACTGAGGTTTTTATTTATGTCATGACGAGTTTTCAAAAATTTGCATTTGCAATTTATGAGAAAACGAACGAGAAAACTATTTTACGCGTCAATGTATCTCTTTGTTTGTCTCCAGTTAGTGTTGAGTCGTCGGAATATCCGTCGCAATTTGCATCCAATTCCCTCCCAATCACACTCCCACCATCCACCATTCCCGTTAAGAAGCGAACATCCAGCCCCAGCCAAACAATTAACTGAATAAACGTTCCCAATTTTGTGCTCACTTTGATTGCAGACTGAAAATCGATAACAATGGCGGCGCATGGTGTCCGAAGCATATGGTATCGCGTGGCCTTAAGGAGTATCTACAAATCGATCTTCTTCAAGTTCACGTGATTACGGCAATTCGCACCCAGGGACGATTTGGCAAGGGTCAAGGACAAGAGTATACCGAAGCGTATGTGCTGGAGTATTGGCGTCCCGGATTCACGAAATGGATTCGTTGGAAGAATATCCAAGGAAAGGAGGTAAGCGATGATAACCAAATGTTAACGCTCGTACTCGTATGTTCGTATGTGTTGTGGTTCAATTTGGTAATGATATCCTTTTTGTGTTTTTTTTTTTCTTTCGAAATATAGATTTTGCCTGGAAACATCAATACGTATAGTGAAGTCGAAAACGTACTACAGCCAATTATTTTCGCATCGAAAGTCCGTATCTACCCGTACAGTCAGTACGATAGGACAGTGTGTCTGCGAGCCGAGGTTGTTGGATGTCCTTGGGAAGGTGAGTTCTTTTATATTATTGTGGGTAAAATTTGTTTGTTTGTGGTATTTCTTCTTCTGTTGAATAAGGTCTAGTCTAGACATTTGTGGGTTGGATTATCCTATCTCGATGGGTAGGTCAATGGGACAAATTCACTTAGCTGATATTATGGGGTCTTTAAATGTTTGGGCCGGAGAAGTCAAAGACGATACATTGATAGCTTTTAATCGTCTGTTGTGGATCTTTTGCCTATAGTCTGTTTTATATAGGATTGGGGCGCTAAAGTTTGTATTGACGCAGAAAATTGAAAATGTCTCCTTCCATGTTTGAGGTTCGTAAAATACGGTCGGTGCGGTTCGTTGGAATCTGCATACACCCTGATAGTAGAGGTCATATTTCTGACCTTTTTTTTCTTGTCGATAGAAGGTAGTAACCTCGACTCACTTAATTATCTTCGACGTTCGTTGGTAGTGGCGGCTAAACCACCCCCTTTCCCAACCAGACCGTTTATCGATACCACCCAGAGCCACTACTTTCAGTTCTCTATTTTTGGGACGAATAGAAGGGACCGACGTACATTTTTATTTTGAGCCCGAACGACTGAATTGAGAAGCTTTTTTAGGGATTTTTTTTAATGCACTAACTCGATGGAAAGGCTTAATTCCCTACACATAGACAAACTCAACTTCCGGCTTTTGACCATATTTCTTTTTGCGTATAATAAGTATTGAACCGTCAACTCTTGCAAGAAGAAATCTGTTGTTCCGTTTAGGACCTCCCATATGTTTATGAAGCTTAGAAGAGCGTCAATTATAACTCCAAGGTACTTAATAAACGGTTGAGCAACCACTTTAGGCCCGCCCACTCTAAACTCTATCCTTTACCGGATTTTTCTATTCGCACTGCTTCCGTTTTATGATCCTCAAGTTGTACAAACCATTGCTGGCTAGCTAACTATAAATATCTGTCCGACTTCCTTTATTGTCTTTGCCAAGGCGATGTTGTCGGAAAACCCAAGCTTCTCTTGGGATCGATGAATAATTTCGTTGTTGCTTCGTATTCTTTTAAGAGGACTCTATTCCCAAAGTAACTCGAAGATAGTCCGATATTTAAGTCCGGTAAACGCAGCAGATGTTACGTTTCCAATTCGCCAAAATAATGTCCAGAGTTATGACGGCCCTAACGCCTTCCGTCACGTCTTAGGCTATCATTATTACAGCGTTGATTGCTTCTAGGGTAGATCTTGACTTGCGAAGTTCCTGCCATTTCAATTGCTGACAGAAACTTATTGTAAACTATCCGCTTGAGGATGTTACCAATCGTGCCTAGTAAACAAATAGGAAGATATGAGGATGGTTCGTTCGGATTCCCTTTACATTCGGTAGTGGGACAAGTCTTTGGCCCTACCTAGGCTCAGGAAAATGTCCTCCTGAAGTCATGCTTGAAACTGTTTTATTTGTGATTTTTATATCCTCCACAGGAAGGTATATTCACTTTGCCATTACATTTATAACGCCAAGAAGGAGTCACCGGAGACCCCATAAAGTATATGTACATATATATTCTGAATCAGGATCACATTCTGAATCGATTTAGCCATGTCCGTCTTCTGTCTGTCAGTCTGTCCGTCTTTTGAAAACACGATAGCGTCCAAACGAACCGACCTAGGCGAATGAAATTTTGTTAGAGGACTTATTTTTACCGTCGTTAGGTTGGTATTGAAAATGGGCTATATCGGTCAAGTAGTTCTGTTACGTCCCATAGAAAGCCAATATTCGACCCATGTGTCTCTCTGTGTGTTGAAAACACGATAGTGTCGAAAGGAATCGACATAGGTGAATACAATTTTGTGAGAGGACTTCTTTTTATCGTCGTCAAGTTCGTATTGAAAATTGTCTATGTCGGTCAAGTAGTTCTGGTACCTCCCATAAAAAACAGTACATACTAACTCGCATGGCAAACATTTTGCTTGACTTTTATGCAATGGAGGGTATCAAAGCATCGGCCAGGCCGATGATAACACTTTTACTTGTTAGCTCTCTTTTCAATACCGTTCTGTCCCGAAGCCTCTCTACTCCGCACCTTTTTACAGGTTTTGAATATTTTTTTTGGACGGAATGATGGCAATAAGTGGGATCTCGTGAACACTTTGATCAACCAGCACTCTTCTTTCTTGGCAAGGAAATCGAATCTCAACAATAGGTAGTGGAAAAGTCGGAAACTTTAAGCCTCATAGATACGATTTTTTAAGCATTTCCCTAGACGTCAGTTTTGAGAACTGCGCGTCCTACAAAAAAAAACTCTTCATCATAATCATATAGAAGCTAGGGAGGGCAGTGCGTGCTTTCCTGTTCCCAACTTGGACATTGATGTATAACATGCGTTGACTATCAGCTCTGTTACCTGGGTTATGAATTCCCCGGCACTTCCTTGCTCCAATTATCGCCACACTGACAATGAAGCTTAGAGGATCTTGACAGGGCGCGCCGCGCGGTAACGGTTTGCTTGTCCAGATGGGAACGGAAAGACTAATACACCCGTGAGTTGTTCAAGGAACCATGTATATGAGCTTCGGTATAAAAGAAACTGGTTTACCCTACATTTTTTGACTGCGTACTAAATAATCATGGCGTCTTCCCTTCACTCTATCATTTGCATGAGATTTTGCCAATCAATTTAATGGGTGAAGATTTTTCTTTTGGTTTTGGAAAATTTTCCCAGAGGCAGTTCTTTCTTACCCATCCTGTTTGTTCAATGATGGATTACTGCTTTGTCATCCTTTCCATCTGATGCAGAATGACCTTTAAGCAATTCAAACCCTTGACCCACTAAAACTACAAATACAATACCTTCCCTTCATCACCGTATTGTCCCACTTCAGTCCTATCCTAGTAGCCCTAGTCTTCTCTTCAAAGATACCCATTTGTAATTGATCCATCGCATTACAATTATTCTATTTATCCTGGAAAATGACAGATGAATGCCATTACTATTGTTACCTACCCCTTTGAATTAAATCAAATAATCCGCACGCTAGGGGAGGGGGTGAACAAACGCCGCCGCCAAACAACAATGCCATCAGCAGAACGGGGTAAACAATAACACTGAAGCGTAACTCCGATGGATAGACGTCATACCCAAAAAAAAATATATAATATTTAACTGCGAAGATATTTAATCGGATTAAAATTTAACGGCGCAGAATAGAGAGTTCCCTTTTGATCCGTGTGGCTCAGGCTCTCATGTGTCTGCTGAAAAACAATCACAAACATTCAGCTGGAATGCGTAAGCTGGATGTCACTTTCCATATCAGAAAATTCCCTCTCAATGTACTCATATGTCGCCTGATATACGTTCCCCGGGATCGCATTTGATTTTTCGAGTGGCACTGCTGGTTGGTGTGTGTGGTGCCTGATGGTGCGGTGTGATGGTGCTTCATCTGGGATTCCAGCATGAAATTGGGATCATGTCGTAATTCAAGGAAAGAATTTCTATTGTCTATTGTAATTGTGTACCTTGCTGTAGGTTTGTACGTTCCGTTCAAAATGAAATCTCAATTGAAAAGGGAGTTGGTAGTACATAGGTACATGATGCACGCACTGGGCATAGGTACGGTACGTGCTGTAATTATATGGAGAGCATATCCATGTTCATCGTTGTTGGACTAATGTATAGCGTATGTGTACAGTGAGCGATAGGGAAATGTTTCAATGGGGATTTTGTTTAGATAACCGCAGTTCAAGTTCATCTTTAAAGGAGTTAGACTGAATCCTAAGTCAACGTTTTACGTTTAGATCGCTGGTCCTGTGGCCATGTTTATTTTTCAATCGACTTGGTATAGGGGTACGCCCTACGGCACTATTAGCTTAATAGATACGCATGCACTCGATTTAGGTATTAATAGACTGGAATTGGATCGTTTGCTCTGAATTTACACCTGTAAACAAATGCACCTATTAATAGGCCAATTAGATACTAATAGAGAGAAGTGGTGCATCACATCGCTTTGTAATGAAAACAACGTTGAAACAGTTCAAACACAAAACGCCGACATGGTGTGCAATGTGCATTGCTATTCGTTTCAAAATCTGATTTAGAAATGTTTTTTTAAAAGATGAAGAATATGCGCTCGCCTTTGTATTGGTTTTTCATGCGTCTAATCGATTTTTTTTTATGTTTTTTTCTTATAAGCTTAAATTTAAATCAAATAGATGCCAATGTACTGGTACTGGATGGTATTTGTATTTTCCAACCAGTATTGCATAAAAATGGTTTCTGGTTTGTGTTCACCACGACTAGTTCCAATCTCGCGACATGAAATTTGACCTCAATGAAATTTGGTACCAAACCGAAACTGAATAATTACCTCAAAAACGTACATGGAAGACAACAACAAAAACAGAGTAAAATACTGTGAATTAGGATAATATTTCATATTTTGTGGTATTTTTAATTTTGCGGGGAAATTTCATTTGTGAAAAATGAAATTTTAAACTTTTGTAATATATAAAATTAACCCAAATAAAAATGTTACGATTTTCTGTTTTTTTCTTTCCTCAAATTATCAAAAACTAAAACGTGAGAAAAGAAAACTAGAAAATTTAGTTTTTGACAAAAGAAAATCGCGCGATTTTCCATATTTCATCATGGGCCCTTCGATTTTTTGGGGCCTTTTTTCATTCAGTTTGGGGTGTAATTTTGGGTGAGGGACCATTTTTCATTATGAAAAATTACCCCAATTTTGGGATGATTTTTTTCATTTTCAATTTTGGGCCAATTGTTCATTGGGGCCAAATTTATGTTTTCCATATTTTTAGGTCTTTCTTCAAGTAGCTATATCTTATTTTGATGCCATGAAATAAAGTCTTATGCAAAAAGGTCGAAAACGTAATTTTTGACTTTATTGCACTTCTGAAAGTCACTGTAGGATTTGAAGTTGCTGCGAGTTTTTAAGGTTCCGTTTCCATATGGAGGAACCTTATTGCTTTCGATACGATGTCTGTCCGAATCAATTAAGCAAATTTTGTACCTAGGTCTATCCCAAGAACTAATTGACGTAGAAGGTTGAAATTTGCACACAGCATCAGATATAACCTCTAGTTAAACGACAAATACCAATATTAACAATACATCGGCTGGTTGTGGAGTTATGCTTAATTTCATGAAAAAAAATGTTTTCATTCACACAAAAAACTGTTTATTTGATTTGCAAAAAATACATACAGTGACACTTGCACTTGGCCGGTTTTTTATATGTTCGGAACTGCACCGATTTTTCTGACTTTCTTTTAAAAATATGGACTGAGTATTTACAGTAGTTAACGGATATAAGAAAACCTCATATAAGAAAAAATCGCTTATAAGAAACACAAAGAAATGCACCGTGTCTTTTTCCATATAAATCCGTGTAAATTAAAACGGATAAAAGAAAAACTCTTAAAAGAAAAAAACGGATATAATAAACTATATTTCGAGCACAGAAATAAAAAAATATATGAAAAAAGAAACGTTTATAAGAAAGTTCGATTTCTGTCTGTTATTAACACTAATCAATGTCGCATTAGATGACACAATTTCTCAAAGTACAAAGCCAGGTAGGAACGAAGCCATAAATGGATTTTTTGTGTTGAAGCAATATTTGGGTATTGTCAACGACCAATTGCAAATTATTTAAGAACTTCTTTTTAATACATACACGGGAAAGTTATTTATTCGGATTTGTTTCAAACTTCGTATTTAAAGTTTGTGTTTTTTTTTTGTGCTAGGTCTTATATTGACGTTACTTCCAATATAAAAATTTTAAATAATTTATACTTTTTCGAAAACGGCTCTAACGATTTGAACAAAAAATATAGTAAAGTGAATGTGGACATGCTTAACATGACTGCATATCCAGTTTTTCGCTGAAAAGTCCAACAATGTTACTTCTGAAAATGTTCTCTTTCCCGAGAACGGTATATACGATTTTAACAAAAACTATTTTTTTAGGTGTATGCACAATCGTCGTTCTTAACTTGAAAATCAGTTTTCCTCTAAAATGACTGCGTCCTTCGATACACACCCAAATTGCTAATAATGGTACCTACTTTAAAAACTGGTCATATCTATAAAACACCATTTTCGATTTGGATAAAAACCCACGTAACCCTTATATCCTGAAGAATACCTTGTACTTAGTTTTCAGCTAAACAGTTGAAGAACAGTGCTTTTCGAACCCAAAATTGTTATATTTTTTGCATAATTTTACAAAAAATCGCTCTAAATATTTTGATCGAAATACATAGGTATTTAAGACAACATAAGCATTCTAAACAAGATCATGTACTTAGTTTTTCTCAAAATTGCAAATAAAGCCGTTTTATAAATCTTTCTCAAAAATTACTGCAATTTTTTCATATTATTATATATATATTATTATATATAACACCATACTTATTTTCTTATTTCATAAGCTTAAAATTTGTTTTTATATTGCTTATAAGAAATTAGTGTTCTTTTATCCGTGCTACTGATATAAGAAATTATTTTTCTTATATCCGTTCTTTGCTTATAAGAAAAAAACTGATATAAGAAACAAATCATTGGGATTTTTTGAATTTCTTATATCCGTTATCTACTGTATTATAATAAAAATTATATGTATGTATGTATGTAATAGAGACATTAGAACAGGCCTCGGGCCTCATTTAAGCTAAGCTCTGGGCCTCCGGGTATCGTAGAATAGCGCCAATGCAAATGGACAAACTAAACCCGTAAATAAGCTGATTGAATAATTACATAGAGACGTAAATATTCAAGGTTCTTACATATACCCGTATTTATCAGGAACATAGGATGTGGAGGTCCCATTTATTGTAAATCTTGAAATTACTTCGAGTTCTAAATACCCTCCATATAGGTTTTTGATGTTGTTGTTGATTTCCCAATTTCCCAACGTCTGAAAATACAAAAAATCTTCTAAAATCGTTAATGCTTAAAGAGAAGTTGATTCCTCCAAATTAAAGTTGCTTCTTCGGGTGTATAGTTCACCATATTGGGAATATTGACCCACAGTTTGATTTAATGGTCAGACAGCTTCGCTATGAGAGCTCTTCATTTTTAGAAAGTAAACTTTGGCTCCGCGAGGCACTTTTAAAGCGTCTGTTTGCGAAACCGCTGAGCTTAAAATATCCCCCTTGCTGAATCTGTAGTCCAGCCAAACTCTTGCCAACTGCAGAGCATCCCGATTTCTCGAACACCACACTACAGGTGTCAACTACGGTGGATGTGTCGGAATCGGAAGTGGCCAAATCCTCATCTCCTTTTCTGACACGGTCTTGAAGTTTGGATGCGGTCCACATAACACCGAGAAGTTGTGGTCGTGTGCTCTATAGCACAAGGGTTGTTGACCATCGAGAGCCCAGTGGCTGCACGATCTGTTTGCTCTTGTGGTTGCCCAACAGCAAGACCAGAGGTTGAGACGCATCAGTCTGTAAGTTTTTATTTATTCGGTTCGAAATATTGATCCCACGAGTATCCGGGAAAGAAACATCACCCATGCCGGAGCCCGGTACGGCACAGGAAGGCTGGTTTAAAACCGAAGATAGCCTGGTATTCAGAGTCCGCATATTAGCGCCAAAGCACTCTCTTAACCACTCATCCCTCGAGATTTGATAATGCGGTTTACTCCCCGTAGGCAGTTCTTAGTTAGTTGCTCCTCAACAGCCTGTCTGCCATGGGTGACCCTTCAGACGACTACCGCCTCAGACAGCATAGCCCATTGAGTCATTGCAACATAAACCTTTCGCACCGGCGCGGCGCTTCGGCAACGTCCTTCAAGAGAGAATGCGCTGAATCCAGTTTCTTACTTTTTCGTATCAATTTGGCTATTTCGTGTTTAATGTTGGCGTTGAGGTCGTCTTAGGTTAGGTTATGTTAGAGTGGCAGGCCACACTTAAGCCAGAGTAAGCCCATTGTGATATCACAGGATCGAATGATCTCTTAACTACCCGTTGAACCTTCATGGGCTAAGAATAAAACGCTGGAGGCGGTTGATACGTATTTTAGCGAGCCTGTCGAGTTTGTCGAAGAAGTATTCTCCAAGACGAAGTTTTCTTCTCGATAGGCATATAGGAATTCTCAGTCTCCGATAAAATCGACATGGTTTTCCATGCCTTGAGAGTTCGTCGGTCGTGCAATTACCTGGAATGACCCTATATGGACCGGCACTATTAAAAGGTCAATTTTAAATTGCCCCACCATCTCGCTAAGAGATAAGTGGCAATTGAGGGTAGTTTTAGACTTGAAGATGCCGAATCCACGGATTTAATCGCGGCTTTACTATCGTGAAAAATGTTGATATCCCTTGTGGATATTACATTATATCGTAGTCACGACAGGGCCTCCTTAATCGCCATGATTTCTGCCTGGAACACACTACAGTGATTAGGAACGCGGAATGAGATTTTGTAATTTAGATCTGGGGAGAAAATCCCTTCAGCCACTCCTTGAGACACTACATCACTCTTCCAGTCAGCTCTGGAGGATATGTAGGTTTCCAAATTCTTGTTGAATTTTATCTAGAATAGACAAGTTTGCCGACAAGTCCACAAACTTTCTTTTTTCATGCCATTGCGTGCATTTCCTGATACATTTCTTGGTCCATTTAGAGAGCTTAGAGAGGACATTCTGCAGAAGATCCCTAAGCGTGTTGACGTGCTTTCTTGAGGCAGCGAGAGTAACGTCATTTGCGTCGGCAATTATCTTGCGCACCCTCCCCCTTTCAGTATTACAGGTTATTCACCACTAGGCCCCAAAGAAGAAGTGTGATTTTATCGCCATGTAGTGTACCCCTACTGACCAATCTCCGAACCAAGGCCACGCCCAGCTTTGCGTTGATAATAACCTTTTGTTGAAGTTGTATTAAGTCTGTGCCTTGGTCCACATAAGACCACCAATAGCAGTGGCCAAAAGAATTATTCTCGAGAAAACTAAAAATAGGGCAGAGGGCACAGTATCTCATACTTAGGCCGGTCGTAGTAGCGCAGTGGTTAGTATGCTGGATTACTGTGCGAGGGATCCCAGCTCCCAGGTTCTATCCCCGGAAAAATATCTTAAGGTTTTTTCTACTGCACCACCTCTCGCGAACGTCTGACAAACATCCGAGAGTATGACTGTCCTAAAAAAGCTTCTCTATTCAGCCGTTCGGACTCGGCATAAAATTGTAGGTCCCTTGCATTCGTCCCAAAAATAGAAACTCACACAAACGAATGGTTGCGAGAAGCTAGACCTAGGGTGTCTACCGCCTGTTGCGCCACCTATTTACTTTTTTTTATCTCATATGCCTTGTGATGTTCTAGCGTGCTTCCTAAGAAAGTAGTGCAGAGAGAGTATCCCTATAACCATTCGTAGTTTTGATCTGCTGAGGTTTAACAATTCTTCTGATTTCCGATATAGCTCAGGCCATAAGACCTATGAGACACTGTGGAGTGTGGATACTCTCTGGGCACTGCTTTCTAATGAAGCACACTAGGAGATTCAATTTAACAAATACCGACACGTGCCGGTACGGTACGTAATGCGAGGACCTACATGCCGCAGAGGATATTACTCATATTCTCTGTGAATGTCAAGCTATTACTGGGACTATAAGGAAATACCTTTGAAGGTACTTCTTGGACAATTTGGAGGAGGTTAACCTCACAATCAAATTTGAAGCCATTTTTAGGTTCTGTCGGTAAATTAAATGTTTGGGTTGAGGTTTTGTCCGTGAAGGTTCTCCCGGGAGGGATGCCGATGGACATTTCGATATGGTGTCGAAAAAAATTCAATCAAAGAAAAAAGTCTAGATGTGTCCTAATTCGTCATGTTGCATGATACGTTTCTGAAGATAATACGGTGTCCCAACTTTGCATTTAATGTCATTATTTAACCAGCATTGTGACATCTACCACCGTGCTTCAAGTTATCCTCATTTAACATATCCAGAAAATAGTTAGTCAACATGGCCATGTAGCGGGAACTGTCAATTTTGTTTTTTAACGAATCTTTTAGACTTGAATGTAGTTCGGGCCAAAGTATACCTATACCACGAAAGTTGACTTTTGAGGGCATAAAGTTGAATCTAGGGGCTTGTCGAAATATTCCTTGATCTTAGGATCTTCGTATGACCCTTAGATCGTCAGGTATGTGAATTTTTGAACGAGATAAGGTTTCAAAGCTCTTGCTTTTTAAGTCAAATGCGTACTGTAGGAACGTTGAGGAAATTCCTTTAAGGCTGCAGTTGAGCTAGAGCACATGACACCTGCGATTCAAACCATTGTTCTATTTGAAGTGCTTTTTGAGTTGAGGTTTGATTTGCCTTTTCCAACTACCCTAACGATGATTAAGTGATAATTGGAAGGGCGTAGCGAGGGGGCGTGTTGCACGCCCACGCTTTTCAAGAGTCGGCAAATCAACGAGCAATTTTCAAAAATTAGGTCTTAGGTTTGGATTTTCATTAGTTATAGGTTTTAAACTTGTAAATGCATACCTAGAAATCGGAATTTTCAAAGGTTCCACATGAACTCCTTAAAAGTTACCCAGTTTCGATTCGATTTTAAAAAAGAAGGTCGGCATCGGTGAATGAATGAATGAAAATCCTTAAAATTTAGCAAGTTTCGAATCGACTTTTAAAAGAACGGGCGGCATTTCTAATTTGAGGTTAAATTCGAAGGAATATGTTATTCGCTAGTTTGTGGAACTCGGGTTATTGATGTGGATTGCGAACTTTGACAATTCGCGTCAAGGGTGCTTTGGTTCGCGGCAACAATTTTGGAAAACGAAATTTCGTTATTTAAACTGTTTATAAACTTGTTTTCTTAACACAGCCGATGGCTGCGTGAACTGCCGCGACCTAGAAAAGTGTTAATGTGAACGGACTGTCAAAACTTGCGAATATTCGTTCGTTCGTAGATAGTTGGTCGCTCTCATGTGATTATGGTCCTTTAGGTATTCGCCCAGGGGTGTTGCTCTATGGCGCCTCCCATACAAACAAAAACAATTAAAATCCCATATCCCGAAGACAACCGAATCGATTGAGCTCAAATTTACAGGTGATCTTAGGTATTGGGCTGGGATATGGGGTGAAATTCGATGACGTTAGGATGTAACTGGTTAACCGCTGAACCGATTTTCATGATTTCTATACAGTCGGCAAGTTCCTGAAATAAGTCGGCATTTCAAAGAAACTCACCCCTCCATGGCTCGAACCCTCGCTACGCCCCTGGATAATTGTCATGACGGTATGTCTAATAAATAATTTTTCAATGCATCTGGAGTCTTTTTTGGAGATAAGTATTTCCTACATGGTTATTTCAAATAGTCTATACATCGATGCTTTACTTCCTTTGATTTTGTTGTTGTTCTTCATTGTATAAAGGTCCTATAGCCTATACTAATAATCATGTTGCACCTTCATAATAAATTCATCATTACAAGCTACAATAGTAAATTTTTCTCGGAAATTGTTGCCATTGTGACTCGTAAAATTCAAAGTTGCCATTGACACTAAAAAATCAGTTAGTACCTACCGCGCTTTGTCACCCACTTAGAAATGATGTCAGGGGCGAAATGTCACAGAAAAAGGCGTTGAAATGCGGCTTCACATTCGCCTTGCAAACCGAGGTGAGAATCAAAGAATAATTGCCAACTTCTCAAGTTCTCAATTATCTGTATCGCGTTCGACACATATGTACACAAAACATATGCACGCACTCAAAGTCTGTTTCAAAAGTATCTAGAGAGAATGAACAAATGTGAAAATTCAAATTGACACTTGTCAACGTCCTTCACTGTAGGTAAATTTGCCCCCAAAGCACAAGAACCCTTTACAAAAAAAAAAAAAAAAGAACTGCTTAGCACTTTACGTTGTCATTTCAATTAAAACAAAAATTGAATAGGCAGCCACTGCAGCAGTATGAAATAATAAATTCGACAAAAAAGCCTTTGAATAGGCAAATGAAACGACAACCCCGTGCTGCGACCCGAGTCCTTTGACAAGTGGATATACGAATACGAATACGAATACGAGTATCTGTCATCACTCTCCTCCAGCATGTACGAGTATGTGAGCCGTATTGTGTTTTATCTATGCGGGATGCCAGTGTGCCAGCACACAGAGTATTGGAAATCATTCAAATTCCACGAAAATTCAAATCATTCTCGAGCCTTGTGTTTTTTATCAACAAAACTGTATTGTCTTTGTACGCAGCAGCTACCACGACGACAGCGACGTACGAGCTGTTGACAAATTGAATCTTAAAGATATGGAATAAGCAAACATTCCATCCCTTCATATGGTAGCTTTGATCACTCAGTGGGGTATAGAGGACCGTATTCACTTTGCTTTCGCTGAAATATGAGCTCATAAAAATAATAATTTTCGAAAGTAAACAAAGACGAGGAATTCAATACTTTTTTTCGGTTGTTTTTTGTTGTTGGCAGAGGAAAATGTGTTTTCTTTGAACATACTCAATCAATGCAGGGCTCTATATACCGTTCGCCCTTTGTTTGTAGTACTTTAAAATTTGTATCTCTGGCAGGGCGAGTTGAAAACACTTGAATTGACTTTTTTATTTTTTAATTTTTTTCAGAAGGAATTGTATCCTACAGCATACCGAAGGGAGTCCAACGTGGTATGGAAATCGATTTATCCGATAAAACGTACGATGGCCATGAAGAGGGCGACAGATACGTAGAAGGCTTGGGTCAGTTGGTCGATGGCCAAAAGGGAAAGGATAACTTTCGAACAGATATTCATGGCTTCGGAAAGGGTAAGTAGAGAAAGGTTTTTCCAGTGTATAGCCCTAAGATAGATTTATTTATATTTCGCAAAAACTGAAATGGGATACCTATACCAGGAGTGTTGGTCTATCGTTTATGGCTTGTGTTTCCAGGCAGCATCAGACTATTAATAGAATAAAGAATCGCCTCTAGTGTAATGACACAAGAGTACTTGTTGGTATCCAATTAAAGACGTCTCTATAGAAGTACATTTATGCAACGTTTGATTAGGGTACAGGTATGGAAATGAGAATGTTCCATAAAACAGTCTTTCTGTAATTGCCCATGACAATCGAATGATTATTTAAGGGACTACAAGCATTCTAAGACTTACCCAAAAGTACCTGTCCTTCCGAAAGTAATAGTCCATCGAAAGTAATCGTTTGGAGAGTGAGTTGGCAGCTTAAGACTTTTGCAGTTTTTTTTTTTTCTTTCTGGCAAAACCCTCATCAACTGTTGCGAGTGTTTCGAACTTATTTGTCAATTGTCTGTCACTGTCACGATTGGGGTGAGTGGCAAGACACTCACTGATTTTTCGAAGGACTTCTTCTCAGTTTTAATTGACATTTTAAATGATGAGGTAGAAGAGTTTCGAGTAATGGCCTTTGAAATAATGTAAAAATTCTATTTTGAATAAGGCTACGTCCATAGTGAAACCAGCTTCTCGCTTTCTCACCCTAGAAAGCTGGTTACCGGCGTCAACAAGAATTAAAAATGCATTCCGGTAAAAGCTGGTAAGCGAGAAGTTGGTTCACTATGGACGTAGCCTAAGGCTGTTTACTTTTCTGGTTTAGTATACCTTCGCACAAGGAAGACGTACAATGGATATACAATGGCTCTTGTCCTGTCGCGCTCACATTTTGTTAAATACTACCAATGTCAAAATATAGTATTTTAAAAATGTTGTTGGATGAGAGGTGTCATTCCTTGTTCTCCTATTCATAATGCAAGTAAATTTTTTCAAAATTTTACAACCAAAAATTTATATTAGGCTTGAAAAATAGCGTCTTGAATGTTTTGTTGTATCGTGTTGTTTTGTTGCCCCTTTGTGCAATCCTGCCCACATTTTTATATGCTTTAAGCAGGCAACATACGTCTATTTACCAAATTTTACAACATATGGTTTTTTGTTGTACCCAGATTAAGATATGTATGGCAGGTGCCACGCCTCCTAATCCCAAAACCCCCTCATATAGTGTTAAGAACTTTCTCCGAAGACTCACGGAAGTTACACGGTCCATAGATATCAGATCGGATAGAGATTCTGCAAACGTAAGAAAGACAAACATACTTGTTGTTTTTTATAGCACTTTACAAAATGTAGGCTTTACTGAATATGAGGCGTGGCATCTTTCTTAGGCCAAAAATATTTTCTTATAAATTCGATACTTGCAGAAATTCGAAAATGGCAGAAAATGGGCAAAAACAAAGCACTCACCCTAGAACATCCAGTTTACGATCTTTCCATTCGCAATATTACTAAGAGCCTTGGCACCATTTTTAAGCCGTACCACGTAAAGATACGTATTTGATACGATTGAAATATTTTTTCAGAAACAGCCTTTAGAATCCTTGGCGTGTTGGTTGAGGCCCAGGTCCACCCCAGATTGTAGCGGCTTCTAAGTAAGTAGGTAAGCCTTTAGAATCCCTCTGCTGAGTTGAGCACTTTTGCAACGCAGGAAAAAAATATTAGCCAATCTTCAAGATAGCTTGGTTGCTGATTTTAAGATTTCAGTTTTCACTTACACCTTTAAGGGTAATGTAGTAGTGAGTTAAAGTTGGGAGGACAGTGGAAATGTCATTGCTTCGTCGTTCGTATGCTTCCCTTCATACACGCTGCAGATGCTGAGGTACTCTACCGTACTGTTGGTATAATTTTAATGAGTGAAACTGATAGAAGGAAAACATCGAGGTGATGAGTTCTGGATTAAGCAGAGTCTGCTGGGAATAATGGGAAAAAATGCTGACAACATAGAATATTAAAAACAAAAAAGTCGTCCTTGGTATTGGACCAGAGGCTGATGTACTCTACTGTACTGTTCACGTCGCAAGTTCAACATTCACCCTCTGTTTGACATCCCCTAACTTGGCGTTTAAAACGTCTCCTTAAAATCTTCTAACCACTGTATAAAATAGTCTACGCGATGTGTCAAGTCTATAGTCAATAAAAAAATGTCTGTTCACAAAGCTGCCAAAATTGACTGTTGGTATCTTGCGCCTGCGCAGAGTTTCGGTTACTTCTACTCAGCTTTCTCACTTTTGAATTTTCAAATGTTTTTAAAATATGAACAAATCTATTCATCCAAGCACTCAGTATCAATTTCAGTTGTTTCAATAATAATCAATTTCATAAATTCGAAACAAATCAAATTAGGAAAAATATTTTTCAAATTATTGTAAATTTATTTTCTGTACTTTTCTATTAATTTAAGGATACGAATGGGTTGGCTGGAGAAACGATACCCCCGGACTGATGGGCAAGCCTGTGGAAATTGTTTTTGAATTTGATTCAGTTCGAAATTTTAGTGCAATCGTCTTGCATACGAATAACATGTTCTCGAAGGATGTTCAGGTGAGTACTTCAAAATGTATTTTATAAATTTGTCTAGAACTAGATATGTACTTTCGAACGAATCATTGTACATTGGATTCACTACAAAATTGGATAAACATCTTCTTTCATTATCGTCACGACTTTGATCAGATTATTGGACAAGAGGGACCAACATTAAATTTGTCCGCTTTACTTCATTCCTTCTGATCTGTCAGTGGAGTTCGCTGGTTTAATTAAAAAAAAAGTATCTTCAGGCCTCCTGCTTTTGGAGCACTTCGTCTCTGAGGCCAATTAAATACTGGTGTTTTTGCATACTATGTGTGATCCAGGCTTTTTATTGTGCTGTCTCTTCGCGATTGAATGGGGACTTTGCTTTATATTTGCCTTGCATCGCGGCTCATAGCATCTCTTCACAGACTTGAACTCTATCATGGATCTTTGAAGTTCTTATTCGATCAAGCTTTCCTACCCGCTCTGTAGCTCGAATTTGCGTTCATAGTACATTTTCCAATATAGCAAATCCTTCGTCCAAAGCGCCGGTCATACTATTTCAGTAGAGCCTTTCGCTCAGCGTAGGAAACATTTTTCGATCATAGAAGAAAATTAATTTTTCTAGCTCATGTCGAACCTTAAAACGGTTATCCTATCCCTTAAACTTCAAGGCCGGTAATCTACATTTTATCTACCTTTAAGGCTCCGGCATACTCGTATTGCTTACTGAGAAAATTCAAATGTCTAAGGGCTTGAAGAGAAGAAATTGGAATGCTTGCAACTGCGGCCTAGCTTTATAAAGTGATTGACAACTTGAGGGCACTGAAAAGTAGGTTGCGATCTTGTGTCTAGCTATGGTCGAAGAAGATGGCACATATTTTTCGTACTACCCGATTTTCTAAGCTAGGCTTTGAGGTTTTTGTTATTATAATAATCCTTCCTTTTGTCTGTCCTTGGACACAACGGAATGCCATCATCGATCATTGCATTCGTCCAAAGCCCAACGTATTTGGATCGTTAATTTTTGTATGTTTGTTTCGGTATAGCAAGGTACAATGAGGGTTGTTTTCGTTCCCCAAAGCATCCATGGCCTGTTATCCATCCTTTTCAGTCTTACATGCTTTCTGTTGATGCATTTATAGATTTTGGGTATACGTCGATATTTCCTTGACAGAATCTCTGCTGATGACATTGCCATTGTATTAAAAAGCTATTACTTGATGTCGTTGTTTTTGTTGCTTTACTAACGAGACATTTTGTTCTTGCTTTTCTTGCTAGAAAGAAGTTCAATTCGTACCATGCCAGCAATACAGCTGTTACGATATCTCGCCTCACTTTTTTTTCCTGTTTTTATTTGGACTTCCTTATACCTAGTACTGAAATTCTTGTTAGGAGGAATCGCCTTCTATATTTCGGCCCTCGAATATTATGTTGGGCATCATCATTGCAGAAGTTAGCCTCTTACTGCCTTTTTCACAGTTGTCTACTGACGATGTTTCTTGAACGTTGGAAACTACTGTATAGCTACCGACAGTTAACATTATCGTCTCTTCATAAATCTTCTGTTGTTTTAATGGATGCTACTTCCGTCGTCTCTTGTTGCACAGCCCCTACCTTGTATAGCTTTGTTGGAATCGTGCTTCAGCTCCTTCAGAAATTTAGACAGCACCACAATAGCTTTATCGTAAGCAAAGCCAATCAGCCTTAATATCTCATGGCGCATTTGATTGCACAAAATCAGATATAACACAGACCTTTAAAAAAGCCGGTTATGCTGTAATGCCTTGGTGCATCTTCAGTAATGTAGAACAACACCCTACCGACGAAGCAGTCCATCAACATCTAGCAACCTTTAAGTCTAAGCATGACTTCTAAGTGCCTTCCGGTGGAAACCAGAAAGAGTATTTGGTAATTGAGCAATGGCCGCTTGAAATGGTCAATTCTGTACTTGCTGGTAAGTAATAACAGATGTACTCCGCTTTCCTAATCACTGTAGCGTATTCCACGCGGAAATCATGGCGATAAAAGAGGCTTCTTTTCGTGACCATAAGGTGTCATAATATCCGCGAAGTATACATCACCCTCTTTTCCAATACTCGAAAACTCGATTTAGTCCCTGTATTCGGTAACCTTCAATCCAAAAGCTGCCCTTAATTTTAGCTTATCTCTTAACGAGATAGGGGAACAATTCAAAAATTACATTATTTGGGTGTTAGGGCATTGGGATTGGGTATTGAGAAATTGCATGGCCGACGAAATTGCTGGGCATATGGCACAACTCTGTCAATTCTACCTCTCACTACTTGAAAGCTCTAGTCAAACTTTTTAAACTTCGAAAATAAAGGTATTTTTAAAATATCGCGGACGTGACTGACCCCAAGTTCTAGGGTTTTGAACACAAAACATGTGAGCATATAGGTCTATTGGCGTGAAAACTCGAACTCGACTTGAACTTTTCCTCATCAGGGATGTAGTTAAGCCTGCAGTTCGGATACGTCACCTGTTAGCATAGTCAAACCTTCTTCAAGTACTTTATAAAGTATTATCGGCAATTACCAAAAGTGTACTTCAACGAGGACCACAAAAACCGTCTTTGTGGCTTTATTGGTATTAAAATCCGTCCAGCCCTGTAGACTTATAGATAGAAAAGCTATTCTAATGGCCTATGAATTGCTTTCCTTTACTATAACTGCTTTGGTGTCATTTCTATGGTACAAGTTGTATTTTCTGTAGTTTCCACATTGAAATTGACTCAATTGTATTTTAATTCGAGAAAGAGGGAGCCCATTCGAAGTTCCAGATATTCAATAAGTTCCAGATATTCTTCACTGAAATAATCTACCTATTCACCGTCTGTTTATTTGATGATTCCAGTGCTGTTTTGACAGAATTTTTCTAAGCCTATAGATAATGGATCGACGGTTTCAATAGATTGGTATGTAGGGCCGTGTCTTGGGCCTGTTTTATATAAGGCAGTCTTTATAGGGTTGTCCACAATTTGTGTATATGACAGATTTGGCAAGGCAGGAGATCGTAAAAGAAGTGCCCATGGCTTCCTTTCCCCTTCACTTCTTTAGTCGGTTAAATTGAATTTCAAAATTTTAGCGCCATCTACCCTTACATATCCATATCCTGGCTACTGCGACAGTGTGTATTATGTGGGATGCCTAATCTGACTGCATGGTCCCCTATAGGCCAGTGTCCTGTGGTTATAGCGGTTATCCTGGATATATCTTTGCGTGTTTTACTCAGGAGGTGGGTTGTTTTTTCCCTGCTATAATTTGGCCACATCCTTCTGGATATGGTGCAATTTGTTAGCCTATTCCATCTGAGATTGGCTTTCGATAGGGATTCTTCGGAAATTTTTGCTTTAACTGCTCCTATTGAAATGTGAACCGATTCTGCAAGTGAGCAGTGGAGGCTTGAACCTCGCCTGGCCAGCTCGTCAGTCTGTTCATTTCCATAAACGTTACTGTGGCCTGGAACCCAGATCAGGGTTATCCTGAACTGATCATGCGAGGCCAGCTCCTCTCGACATTCTAGTACTAATTTTGAGGTTATATTGACAGAGGCGATAGCCTTGTTCGCAGCTTGACTGTCAATGAAAATGTCTATCTTTTGTCTGGGAACTATGTCCGTGTGTAGTTTGATTAGGCGACAGGCTTCACGGATGGCAAGTATTTCCGCCTGAAATACACTGGCAGAGTCCGGGAGCCTGAAGGATTTTGATATGCTCAGAGACTCCGAAAATACACCCGCACCTGCTCCACAGTCCATTTTTGAACCGTCCGTGTAGATTGTTACGTTCGGGTCCCTGTTCACCTGTCCGTCCTGCCAGTCTAATCTTGAAGGGAATTCTACTTCAAAGTGTTTTTTGAAAAGTAATCTGGAGGTAATGTAATCCGTTGAGGGTGGTACTAGCTCTCTTGATAAAGAAAGCAGAATATTGCTATAGCCGTAGGGTCTCTCTGAGTCTGATCGGGCTATGTATTCTGATGTTTGTGATATGAAGGTCTAAGGGTAATAAGTGCAGAAGGACTGTGAGGGCGTCTGACGGCGTTGTCCGCAGAGCGCCTGTGGTGCCTATGCATGCCGTTCTTTAGACTCTGTTGAGTTTGGTTATGTTATAGGCTTTTCTAAGAGCCGGCCACCAGACTGACCCGTAAGTGAGGATTGGTCGTACTATGGCTGTGTGCATCCAAAGGGTCAGTTTTGGTTGCAGGCTTTTGCCAAACGTTCTACTGCGGGCATAGAAAGATATGCACGCTTTCTTTACCCTTTGTTCGATGTTCAGTTTCCAGTTGAGCTTGGGATCCAGGATCACTCCCAGATACCTCGCACTGGAGGCTAATGAGAGCGGTTGGCCATTTAGGCGAGGAAGTGTAAAGCCGGGTATTTTGGTCTTAGTGGTGAAAAGCATCATTTCGATTTCAGTTTTGGTCGAGTTTACACCGAGACCGCACAACCTGGCCCAGGTGCTAACCTTCGACAGAGCATTCTCCATAATTTCGCTAATTACGGAGAGAAACTTTCCTAACACCAGTATCACCAAATCGTCCGCATATCCAAAACTACCTTGATTCTTTCTCTATCTAAACTGTTGAGTATTTTGTTCACGTCTATGAGCCATAGCAGTGGTGATATAACACCTCCTTGGGGTGTCCCCCTGCTGGCGTATTTGGTTATGTTGCTATTTCCTAGTGTTGTCTGAATGATCCTGGTGTTAAGCATAGAAACAATCCAAAGACTAAGATGAGTTTCTATCCCTAACTCCGTTAAGGACTCTAGAATCGCTTCAGTATGTACATTGTTGAAGGCCCCTTCTATATCTAGAAAGGTCGCTAAGGTGTATTCTTTATAGTGTAATGAGTTTTCGATTGTTCGCACTACTTCATGGAGAGCCGTCTCTGTCGATCTTCCTTTGAGGTATGCGTGCTGTGTTTGCGCCGTCGATGGTCATATTCAGGAGCCAAATGCGTATTCTTGGCCTTCTCAGGCTAGGATCAACTTGAGTCTCAAGCTGTCCTATATATATATTTCGTTTTTTTTTTTTGTCATTTATATATTTCATGTTTCTTTCTTTTTATCCAAAATTTGTTATTTTTCAGCAACAATTTCTTAAAAATGTACTCTTATCATAATTCGTCCTTTGTCTATTCTTTTCCAGGTGTTTGTCCATGCTAAAGTATTCTTTAGCATTGGTGGCCGTCATTTTACCGGTGAGCCAGTTCAATTTTCTTATATGCCCGACACTGTGCTGGATCATGCCAGAGATGTGACAATCAAATTACACCACCGAATCGGACGTTATCTACAAGTGCATTTGTATTTTGCACTCCGATGGATAATGTTGAGTGAAATATCCTTTATATCAGGTGAGTTATTGAGTTTTTTTTTTTTTTATTAAATTGTTTCTTTGTCCTTTTGAATCGTTGTCTGCTTAATGTCATTTCATTCAACAGAACCACATGGTCGTCCGTATATTAACAGCGTGTCCTTGCCCTCCACAATAAAAAAAAACAAAAATCAAAAAATAAAAGAATTTCTTACAATTGCCTTTATACCCTCTTAAGCTAAGCCATTTATGAGAGTTGGCCTTTCGAAACTTCCCACTGCCGTCAGTCACTCGTCAACAAAGCTGATTGGTGCACTTGACAGCCAGCAATATCACATGTGCGAAGTTTCTCTTTGAGATGTTTGCCTAATTTTAACTATATTCCCTCAGCTATTGTGTGTTGCTGTCGACTCTAGTACTCCCTCGAGGCTGTACTTTTTTTTTTTTTAAGGGATCACCATTCCCGCATGCAACACTGATGCAGTGTTCTTACCCCATCCACCGGAAAAGGCCACACTTGAGCTGCGCTGCGAACAACATTTCTGCCGAATATATCCTTTCATGATTTTCCATTTTTCATTGCCAACTTGCAAGTAAAACTTTCAACAATGAATTCAAAAGGAAAATCCTTCAAGTTTTTCTTCTATGCGAGTAGGTATATACATGCGAGCATGGTGTGCAAGTGTGTATATGGTGTTTCTTCAGGACACACATGAATTCATCTTGTGCAAAAGTGGAATAATTTTTCTTAAGCTCTCTATGTATAGCATCAGCTAGTCTGGTGTAAGACGACATTGGAAAATCACGTCTGCAGTATAAATCCCTTTTTATACAACGACGAACCGTCCAACCGACAACACACGGGATAAATAGGTAGAAACAGCTGCATTCTGAAAACCTCATGATTTATATAACGAAAGTGCATTCGCGCATCACTGAGCGCACATCATGGGAGATGTACCCTCGCAGAAACAGAACACACACCATACTCGCTATAGCAGCTCCAAGGACACGCCAGCTACAAGCACTCACAGTCGCATCGCAGCCTCACAGTCACAGCATCAAAATCGAAAATGATGATGATGATGATGAGGACAGCGACAACGACAACGACAACGATGACGATGACGACTCTTCCGTATACTGGGACTAGAACTGGGGAGGATTTGGTGCGCGATGGTGATGGGACAAAATCCGCACTATGACACTTAAGCATTTTACGCTCCATTCAATTCTACCAATGGGTACAAAGTACTTTCTTTCCATTCCTCTCCCCTACCTATGTGTCGTTCGTTGCCGTATCTATCTATCTATCTATCTATCTAGACTGCGGCATGGAAATGATGCAACATATTTTACGTTTTTGGCGAAATGCTTCCGGATCTGTGGGACACTTACCCTTGTCAGGTTTAGAAAGGGTACGCTTACGCTCAGACTTCAATTATGCGTGAATGTTTTTAGCTTAAAATAATCCTTTCTTGTGAACCGGGCTGCGATATCTGCGTGTAAAGTCATCGGATCATGTCGCAAACCATTATCACCTACCCTCGAGTAATTTATTTTATGTACCGTTTGTACAGTTTATTTTTGATAGTTTGTATACTATATTTAGGGGCTGGAAAACAAGCAGTCAACTCAGCAGTGGGAATTGATATAGTAAGTGAATAGTGGAACCCTTTTTCTGGTTGATGGCAAGTTGGTAAATTTTTGTACTCCAAACAAATTTTTAAGCAACAGGGTTGTTATGGCTTCATGGTCAGTAGGCACAATATTATTTTATGTAAATTATGTGCCAAGTAATGGCATTCAGGATTTTGTTGGGGGAAACCGTTTGACTGATATTTGATGGTATCGTCCTATTTTATAATCGAGGAGTATCTACCCCCCAAACCCAATCTTGATATACATCGACTTTCTGGCATTCTGTCACTTTGTCAGTCCAAAGACGAGACAAGCAAAGAGAGTGTTGTTGCTTTTGCTAAAAATCCAAAATCTTGTCTCCGGAGCACCCCTGGATATGACCTATTCTATATGGGATCCACACTAAAGGGTATCCGTATCCGGACTGGAGTTGTTGTCAACAATCGCATATTGAAATGGAATAGAACCATCTTGCAAGGATCTACCCTATCGGAAGGGCTATAACGCGACGAAAGGATGAAAAGATTGCGGATTAGTTGTTGCATTTAAAGCATCAAAGTCAACAAAGTTTCGCTTAAGGTCTACCTCAACCTTCTATGCTCATGCGAAAGCTCTAAAACTTGCGGGTTCTTTTGAAGATTGAACGGACTGAGCCTTATCTGGGTTATCCGCAGAAGATTTCAATAATCTTTTTAATATTCTTTCATTTTTTTTAATAAATTTCTGACTCACTTTGGTAGGCCAAGCTGAAAATCGATTGTACCCTATGTGACAGCTTAATAGGGGTTAACACTAGCGGCAGAGAATTTTCTAATTCAGAAGCAGCTGTATATTGAAAAAAATCATTTTCCTAGTCACACAAAGAGCTGGCCATTCACATAGTACATGTTAAGCTGTTTTGTCTTCTTCAAGAGACAGTCGGCACTCTAGAGTCTAGACCTATAGAGTCGAATAATTCCCCTTTTTTTAAGGTGAATTCGTAAACTCCTTTGACCTAAAAGACATCCTAGCAAAATCTTTATACCGTGTCATAGATTTCTTGGCACTGTTTCTGTAGAGCTGAATAGCTCGTTTGGTCGGCCTTGCTGAGTGTGTTCTTCCAATATAATTTGCATCACATATTGCGCCTCCAGCTTTTTAGAGCTGAATTTATAACGTTTTTGAACCTCTTCTGGCCAGTTCCGATGTTTGTTTAAGCTAAGTATAGGTACGCAACTCGAAACTAAATTTTAGCTGGTCTCCAATCTTTTTCTCCAAACATTATAGCTCTAAACCCTAGCTCAATATTGACATGGAGTGCTTTGTGGATATAAGTGTCACAGAAAACAGCTGTTTTTTGAAAATAACTTCTTTCAAAAATGTTATCGACCGACGTGAAAAAATGTTTTATTTTCTTTGCACTTTTTCTTTTCCTTGTCTGCTATTCTTTGGTGTCAAATTTTGTACTTTCATGGGACTCCTCGTCGAGGTATTCACTGAAAAATCTCATTATTGGACCCGCTAATTTTTGACAGATATATGCAGTACAGTTAGAAATAAAAATTTGAAAAGGAAGGCTTAAATTTAGGTTAGCTTAGCTTAATTTTGGAAAGCAGCTAAAATTTAGCTCGAGCCAGCGGTACTAAGCTTTACCTTGCATGTCCAGGAATTCTCCATAAATTAGTTATACGTCTCCAATTCTGAGTGTTTGCAGGGTTAAGCTAACGCTCAGCTTTGGAGCTGTTTGTAAATTTGGTTGGCACATTCTTCAATGGCTTGGAGTTTTGCCTAAATCAAAATGGGTTTTCCAATTTTAGTTGGATTTACACCCACGCGAGGTCCATTTATAACCCTTCGTAATACCGCTTTAGGCCGTTTGAGCAGTTTTGAGCTTGTTGCTAACTCGTGTTGCGGTTTGGAGCTTCTATTTAAAACTGTTTTTTGATGTAAAGAATTTCGGAAATTGGTATGTTCCTTGAGTTGCTGCGAAAGTGGTCACAAAGCCTTATTTGCTTACCAAACTTTCTAAGCTGCGTCTGTAGTCATCTTGTTGATATATATTATGTAGAGCTTGCTGTCTATTACTTCTTTGTTGGTATAATATGAGTTACGCCTAGTATAGGTTCTATGGCACCTTCTTTAAGCATGCAAGTCGTTGCACCCTTTTACTAAACGGACTTGAAGTGATATATGGGGAGATCTCCGAGGTCTCGGCGTCAGGCCCGTAGAGCTTTAAATATTTTTTTGCAGTTTTATTGTAGTCTAAGTTGCTTAATTTATGATACAGGACCTTCATTGACCAACGACCACCGAGTGCTTTACTCCACCCTAAGCACAGACCCTTACTGCCGATAATGGTATTGTAGTGGGTCCTGACGTGGGCTGGTACCTCCGATGTTCCGATTATTAACCAGATCGCCTGTAAGTACTTTTACGTATGACCAACAGATCGCCCGATTAACTGTTTAATTAATCTTCGACTCTTACGTCAGGCTTACTTCTAAGTCTATTATCGAAATAGCTGAAGACTGTTTCATTAGGTACAAGAACCAGTTAAAGTACCCATTTATGTTGCCATTACTTCCGTCATGTCCAATAATCAGCGATTCCGTTTAGCCATGCAGATACGATTCGCCTTGTCACCAAGAGTTCTTTTGGAGTTATCAAACTTGTAACGTATCAACTGCGCCCGGGACGATTGTTTAAAAGTCTCACCTACTTTGGCACTTTTGCTTGGTGGGCACCTTCGGCTCTGCATATGTCGTTTCCGATGATACTTCCTTCGATCCCTATAAATTATTGGGGAGTATTGAAGGTACAGCATGTCCACCTATAGCAGAGCCAAGAACGTTTATCACCTTTTCACCTCTCAGAAACTTGATCTTGCTCTTCTCCGTCGATTCTACCTTAGAGCCAAGAGGCTACATGAGCACCCACTCTTAGCTTGTAAATCGCATGTTTCAGAAACTGCAAGTCGCCTTTCAAATTGCACTAATCTACCTTTAAGAGCTTTTATATTTTCCGCAAACTACCCAACTGTCTCCAATTTTAAATGCGCCTTACAACCCACCCTATTTTGTTCTTTACGGCCCATCGCCCACATTGATAGATACATCTCTTAAATCCAAAAAACTTTCGCTCTTCCCTAGCTAAGTGAAAAAATGATGTGTCTACTGTCTAACACACCTTATAATGGGAGTTTGTCCTGACATAAATCAGTTCCACACCCGCCCCGGTGTAACCCGTTCAGACAGACCATCTGGCCCCAGCTTCCATGCAAAAGGCGTACGCTAAACTTCTTTTGAAAACCCATCCCCAGCATCTCGCGAGTCTTGGAAACTTCATAATGCTTCGCTTGATTTGAAAATATCTTAAAATTTAATATTGCCAAACTGAAAAGTTCTTTCACACAATAGCTGTTCATAATTTTTCATAATGTTACTGCGAAGGCAGAGTGCTTCAGCAACCCCCCCCCCCCCTTTGTGGTGCTCGCTGCCATGACGGGAATTCATTTTAAAATTTTTTTTTTTTTTTTGCTTTATTATTTTCCATCGTCGTCGTTGTCGTAGTTGCTGGCGCGCCATCTTCACAAACTACTCATATTTCTTGTGCTGCACTGCACTCCTTTTATTTTCGTCGTCTTGTTGCCTTTTCTTAACCGAAAAACCGTTCTTTCTTTTCATGTACCTCGCACTACCTATCTATCTACCGAAAACGAAATTCTTTTCAACGTAAATATAATAGTGCCAGTAGTGGGAAATTTCACGGACGAAGAAATAAGCGGAAGTACGTCGCCCCAAGATACACCAGAGTACCCACTACAGAGGGATGAAGTTCAAACGAACCCCAGCAAAGGAGAACGCAGCCACACACCACAAAGTAAGAATTTTTAAGTCCTGCTACCTTACCCTCAACATCCCATTCCTATATACCTATACCAAACCCGCCACTCGCCTACTTCCATTGTTGCACGCTATCACCAGCGGTGCCGCTATACGCTACCATCACCCTGAACATATCCGCTATCTTCCCACTCCGCTCCTATCATTATCCTCTTTTGTTGAGCTTCATAATGATGCACACACACCAAAAAAAAAAAAAAATACATAAAAAGAAAGGACCAAACAAAAAAGATGTCCTAAAAGGAAAAATTCCATTTAGAGCGGTTTTTTGTCTACTCCCCCTCCTCATCCTTGTGTATTTTCACTCACTTTATACATTTTTGCGGTATTCCATCATCGTTTCCTTGGGTTTACCACTCTTTTTTTATACGTACGTATATGTGTATCCTTTTTTTTGTAGTCATTTCGCCGAAACCTATCGACCAGGAACCGGAACCAAATTTTGTCGGAGTGATAATAGCCGTGCTGACTACAATCATACTCCTGCTGGTGGCTGTTATACTGTTGATAATTGCCAAGAACAAGCGTACGAGAGGTAGTAATGTCCTGGATGCATTCCAGCACACCTTCAATCCGGACTCGTTGGGTACGGACAAGCGGCTGAATAGCAACATGAAGGTAAGTTTCTATTTTTATTTTTTTTATTTTTTTCTGTATATAAATTGAAGGGAGCTGTCTGATAAAGATAATGGGTTATGCTGGGTGACTGACAGAGCCATCTGTGGGTCATTAATTTTTTGGCGATGAAGGTAGTTTCGCTTGACGTGGCATTTAGTGGTTGGGAGTAAAAGCTTTTGTCTCGTGCAGTGAACAAGTGTGACACATCATGCTTAGAACAGACATTCTGTATTTATACCTATATACAAACCCGTTAGGGGACCACACTGTTTAAACAGCGTATCTACAGAATTTTCGTGACGAAACTATTGTGAATGTTAAAAAATAAAAACTTATCGTCAGTCAAATTGAACAGCATCACTGAAACTTCAGTTTCACGAATATCGCTATAGACTATGATACTACCCGGCCCCTGATATGTTAATGCTGTTTAACTGATGTACCACTCCTCTGCTAATGAGCTGGTTTTACTCTGTTATTGCTATTTAACAAATGATAGCTTATTGCCATGCTAATACCTGGAAGGTGTTCTGCTCCACTTGTCCTCTGCAACAAAGTTTTCGAATAGCGCTCTACTGCTGATTGGCTGCTTCTGCTCTGCTGCTACTCTGCTTCCATTCTGTTAAACCGTTTTTTTCACTGTTTGAAAACTGTTAATCAAATATATTAGTACTGCACTGCTGTTGCTGTTCTGCTAATTGGCTATTCACCTAAGTTTTAAATGGTGCTACTTACTACTGAACTTTCACTCTATTCTACTATTCTGTTATTGCTCTGTTACTATTCTGTTAGGGCTTTACTACTGATTCAGTACTTCTCTGTTAATTTGCTACTATGTCACTCGATAACTGCTCTAATTCTGATTAGATTTTATCCTGGGCTTTACCGATTTGCTGCCGCGCTACCATTGATCTCCTATTGGTGTATTCCTGCTAAGGCTAAGGATTTCTTTCTGTTACACTACATTGGTAAATAACAGAAGTACTAATCTGTTAATTCGCTACCGCTACTATATGTCACTCGGCTACTGCTCTAATTCTGATTAGATTTTATCCTAGTAATTCGATTTGCTGCCGCTCAACCACTGACCTCCAATTTGTCCTCTGTATCCCTGCTAAGGCTCAGGATTTCTTTCTGTTACACTACATTGGTAAATAACAGAAGTATGGTTTTCCAATATGCCGCCATCCAAAGGATTGCATGCTCGATTGCTTATTTGGTTACCGGTATGAGTGATATTTAAGCCAATTTGTTGGCGATGTCCCTAGATGTTGTCCGATATTCATGTTACTCCGCTATTGTAATGCTATAGCTCTGTTACTTATCTGGAAGACATACTGTCATTCTAATGCTCGGCCACTGTATTGCATATTTTCTGCCACTCGTTGGTTAAACTAATTCTGCTTCCTAGACAGCTCTATACGGGCATTTAGGGTGACACACAAACATGTTGTCCAGCATTTATTCCGCAGTAGCTAGTGACAAGACTATATTTGTGACATCTTGTATAGTTTACTAACAGGAAACATTCCACGGTAAGTATTAATTACACTAGGACTCCGAACGTCATGAGAAAGCAATGCCATAGCCCGTTGCCGTTGAAATAGGCTTACTTAGGTACTTAGGCGCGGTGAACAAAGGCTTTAGTAAAAGGCCTCGACGATGAACTTTTCTGGCCTATAACCACACTGATTAGAGGTCAATCGACCTATTTATGAATAGTTTTAGGAGTTCCCAGATAGAATCTTGTTTGTGATGTTAATGAGATCTTTTCTTGTGGACCGGGCAAACGATGCTGAGTTTCCATTCATCTGACCAACTTTTGTAAATGAGTTGCTGCATATGCTCTCTATTAAGTCATCTCCAGCTGCTCTAAAAAGGTCGGCGGGTAAACCGTCAGTCCCAGTAGCCTTATTGGTCTTAAGTTTTGATATTGCAATCCTCGCTTCATTTTGGTCAGGTGGATGGAATTTTATTTCTATCTTTGTTTATATTGAATGCTACGTTCTGCCTAACAGCGGGATTATGGTCATTATAGCGTCTACAAAAATAACTTTTTCCAATTCTCTGCACCGACTGTTATTCTTCACAAAGTTTTCTTCATCATTTCTACAGGTCTTTCGGATTTCCTGGGATTTACTGCCCTATCACCTTCTCTTTACTTTTCGGCAAAGTTTCCCCACATTGTTCCCGGAGTAGCATCTCTCAATTTCTTCGATCACAAATGTAGAAATGAGAGTATGTACAGGAGAACCCGAGGCAGTCAATTCCTCGCAGTGCATAAGAAAAATTATTATTATTATAATTTATTAATCAGTAATGAATTACAGAGTTAATATATAAATATAGCACTAGCTGCTAGGGCTTACGGCTAAAGGAAAATATTTTGCATCGGGACTTGTACAAGATCCAACTAATCCAGAAGCTCAAAGTTAATGAACATAGGCAAAGCCGTTTGTTTGCTGACTTGGCTTCAGAGCGTTTGCAAGAGGACCTCAAATTTGGACGAAAAATCATCTTTAGCGACGAGGCGAATTTTTAGATGATTGCGGGTATGTGAGCAAGCAAAACTGCGAGAAATACAGGACGACAATATTTCAACGTCGACCAGTCCCTATTGAAAAGCCCTTTAGTGAATCTGCAGTAAGATCAGCCTCTATTCACACATCTGTGCTTTTAGAAAGGAGTCGCCAAAAAATTTTCAACCGGGATCATCACGTAATCTCGAATGACAAAAATCTCGAAGGCTAAAAATCTCGAAAAGTTTTTTTTTTTAATCTCGAAAGCAAAAATCTCGAATGTACAAAAATCTCAAAAGACTATATCTCGAAAAAATCTCGAAAATAAAAAGTAAATTCGAGATTTTTTTTTGCACCCATCCCATAGCCAAACAGTAAACCCTAGCAGGGGGGTTGCAGGGGGGCAGCATGTCCCCCATACGCATCTCACTTTTTAACACCATTTTTAATATTAATTCGAGATCTTTTTTCGAGATTTTTTAAATTCGAGATCTTTTTTCGAGATTTTTGCTTTCGAAATTTTTTTTTTCCAGATATCGTGGCAAACCCATTTCAACCTCTCTAGGGAGTCGCAGTATGAAAAAGATTGGGAACCCCTGGTCTACATTGTCCATCAAACCAGTGATTTCGTGACGGCAGGCGGTCGAGTGAAACCTTGCACATCAGTCGGGCGGCATTGATGACGGCTTTTTGGCAGTAGGTATTTCTACAGGTCTTCTGTCCAACCTGTTGCTTTGATAGGACTAATCGGAGAAGATTCTGGCAGTCTTTTGCGATTGCAGCTTTTCGTTATCTAACCGGGTTCAACTATCACTCTACCAGAAGTAGACTGGATACTAAAGACTTGAATAAGGCGTTAGGCAATAACGCCCAAGGAAATAGCGCCCAAATCGATTTGGAAATAACGCCCAAAAAAAAACTCGTACAATTTGTTGTTGCAAAATATTTCGTCATTTTGGGTGTTATTTCATTTCCAGGGTTCATTTTTGGACAGTAAAGCCCAAAATAGTAAGAGGAAATGCATAAACAGTGGAATAACAATGCAACCTCCTGCTTGGGTTTTCTGCTGGATTTTGGAGTAGGTGGGAGTTCGTACTGTAAAAAAACCTTCAATGTATCCAATTTTGCACATACTCCAAATATGACAGTAACCCCAAGCAGGGGGGTTTCCGGGGGGGGGCAGCATGCCCCCATACGTATTAAACTGCAAATTATTTTTGGGCTTTATTTCCATCTTGTTGTTTATTTTTGGGCGCTATGCATTTTTTTTGGGCGTTATTTCCAGATCGATTTGGGCGCTATTTCCTTGGGCGTTATTGCCTAATGCCCTTGAATAACAAGATTAAGAAAGTTACAGTCAAATTGAATACAGCTTTCACTAAAATCCTCATTAGGAAATCCTTGTCTCCACAGTCCAAACCAGGATGGAGCACCTATTGGGTTATAATTATAATGTTCTCCTCATTCTAGGCGTCAATTTACATGTGCAGGTAGTGGGTCGTAGATAACTAGTGTTGTCGTTGTGTCAGGTTAATACTCTTTCACTTATGCTGTTTCTTACCCAAAACCAAGGGTTCTGCATCTACGAGAAAAGCCCCGTGAATTGTGCAATTGTGGGCTGATTATAGTCACTTTTTGACTTTAATAGAACAGCTCAAATAACTCAAAGTTGGACCCATGTTTGAAGATAGTCTAAATGCCCCGCCATGAAATGAAATGACCTGCTCTTTTCAAAGGTATAATTTATTCCACATCTGTCAGGAAGGCCTCTTTGTGGAAAACCATGATTTTTGAAATTAATATCCCGTCATATGTCTAGGTCTACATACCTTGAATTTGACCTATCTTTCTAAGACTAAGTATTCACGGTATTCCGTTTTGAAAAAAGGCCTTTAACTTAGAACCATGTGGGATATTTGCAGAGTAGTTAACAAATATGTAGATACATACTGTGGAAATTGTTTTTCAAAATATGATACACTCGCTATAACATTTTTCGAAAATAACGCCTAATTAAAAAAAAAAAAATGTATATACCCTTAACAAATTTTTAAAATTGGGAAACAATGTTCACCGAGTGCGGTCCATATATCTGTCAATTTTTGGACATCATCTGAAACATGAGCATAGGTAACTTTGCAATCCTATAGTGAGTATATGCTCTTTAACCCAGGAGTTGGCTATCACATATATTGGTAGGTACATACAAAACTGTAATGTATTGTATCTATAGTCTATATCAAGTCCCATTGGCCATTATATCATCACTCAAACCCAACCATAGGTATAGAATAAATTTATGAAATTTTGAAATTAATTTCCCAATCCTATACTAATCCCAGTTGAATCAGAATTGCCATCTATTTCAGGTTGCAATGGATGACAACGAATCGATCGATAAGAACAGCCTATACCATGAGCCGTTCAATGTGAATATGTACACGAGTGCAGCAAGCGGATGTTCAATGAATGATTTGCAACGACATCATGTAACACCGGACTATACAGGTAGCGTAATAGTTTTATTATTACTAATTACTATACATACTAGCCAGAAGGATTGCGGTGGCTTGGCCAAATGAATTTAATTATAATATGAATGCATTCCACTAGTTGATGTTGATGGTGCGGGTATGGCACACAGTATGATATGGCATGGTCTGGTCATATATCCAATATCCATGTTGTTACACTTTTTGCATCAGGAATGATTTAATTAATCAGTTTTCGAAAAAAAAATTAATTTTAATTGCAGCTTAGGAATTATACAAAAAAATATATATAATTTGTGGTTATTACCATGTAAGCCATAAATATTTGAACATATGAATATTATTATTATTATTATTTTTTTTTACCACTGAAATTGATGGGAAAATTGACTCAGGACTCGTTAGTGTTGTATATACAGAAAATGATTAATTAAAACTGATGACAGGAGATAAAAGTGACCCACTGCTAAAAAGCCCTTTAAGTCTATATCTATCGCATTGTAAGTGTTTAATTATTCAGACAACATGCGGTGTGTATTATGTATATGACGTGACGGCTATTATTTCAATCGAATGGAAATTATTACAGTCGTCAAGCTATGTCACAAAATTGACACAAATTTTCAATTTTTTTCATAAACATAAAGAAAGATGTACAAGGTGGCAAATTTTATCACCCTATCGGAAGATACAAAATACACAAGAGATGAATCGCTATACTTACTCCTAAAGAACGCAAAAGAATTGTTCCTGTTGTTACGAAAAATTAAAACTACTAGTTTAATTTAGAAACAATTTCAATATTTTTTATTGGCGACCAAAATATAACCTCGCGCAACCGCGTTTATTTGTCTACTCTACTCCAGTCCATTTTTTGACAGATGTAGTTCAACCGGAAAGGTTAGCACTTGTTAGCACAGATGTAGTTCAGCCGGTCAGTTTCACAAGCTGAATTTCTCACTCAGAATTTAGATGGGATCCAAAATCATTACACTATTTTTATGTGGAATTATTCGTCGATTGTACTGGCGCAGATTTCCCGGTCGTCCGATACCAACTCTGCAAACACTATACGACTTTAGTCGATCACCTTGAAGATTATGGAACAACACGAGATCTGCCAAGTCTGGCCGGTCCCTGAGCAGCCGTTCTGCTGAAACGTTTTGCAGAGGACCCCGGATTATCGACCAGACGACGTGCCACGCAATTGGGCATCAATCGGCGGTCTTCACAGAGAATTTTTTGAAAGACTGTATAAGTTGTTCCCTTACAAACTGCAGACAGTGCATCAGCGGTTGAGGCACAATCGAAATTCTTAGGACTGGATTTCCGGGTCGAATAATTGGTGATTTGAACTGACCGGCAAGATCGTCTGATTTAATCGTTCCAGACTTAGTTTTTTTTTTAAGTATCGAGTCTATCTGAATAAGTCTCGGACTCTAAAAAGCATCAAATAGAATATCCGTCAAGAATGCGATGACTCATCGCCGGAAGCAAGAGAGACGAACCTGCCATATATCGGGGTCGAATGGTTGTCAATTCTGGCGGCGGCCACTTACCCGATATCATTTTCTCGACTTATTGGGAAAAAAATTAAGACATCAAATAAACATACAGTGGCCGGCGTAAGTATTTTGACAAAACTAAAGTTAATTCTGCTCATAATTTGAACTTACTTCATGTAAATTTTGGCATCAATGGAAACATTTAAATTCCGTTGGAAATTTAGAACTTTTGTAAATGTCTACTTTTTTGACTTTTTTCATCGGTCCAAAAAAGAATGTTTTGATTTGTTAATTTGTAATCATATGCGTTTATTTGCTTATTTATTTACTTATTTGTTAATTTATTTATTTGTTTATTTATTTAGTTATTTACTTTTTATTTTATTTATTAACATTTTTTTTTTGTGTTTATTTTATTATTTATTTTTACTTTTTAATTATTATACATTTTTTGTTTTCCTCTTTTTTTTTAAATTTGAGGTTTTTGGTCATTGTTTTCCTCAAAAGCATTTCTCCGATTTTGTTGTATATATGTTTTATTTAAAATTATTTGTAAACATTTTCCAGTAGAAAGACATAAATTTGTCATATCTCTGTATTAAATTTTATAAATTGTACTATCCTATAACAGATTGTAAATTCTGAACGAAATAAATTATCTTATCTTATCTTTTGATGCAAAAAGTTTCTTAAACAATTCTAATAGTGACTGCAAAAATTTTTTTCAAAAATCTCTTCGCTAATATTTTTTATGATTTTTTGAATGGGATGATCTCAGAAAAATTTTGTAGGAGGAAAAAGTGGCTAAAATAGTCATTTTTAGCAATTTTCAAAAAATGATGAAAAATATTAACGAAGAATATTAGAATTGTTTGAAGAAACTTTTTGCATCAAAAAATTTTTTTTTTGATATCGAGGAAAAAAGTCAAAAAAGTGGACATTGAACTAGAAACTTTCACTGAAACTTGCACAACTAAATAAGATATTGTATCTTACTGTGTAAAGGCTATTAAATAAAGATTTGAATTTGAATTTGAATTTGAATTTGACATTCACAAAAATTCTAAATTCTAAAATTTTTAAATGAGTACTTAATGGGTTAAGGAAAGTTTTGTATCATTCAAACGGAATTTAAATTACCTTTCCATTGGTGCCAAAATTTACATGAAGTAAGTTTCAAATTATGAGAGCAGAATTAACTTTAGTTTTGTCAAAATACTTGTGCCGGCAACTGTAGACCAAAAGAAGAACCACAATTTTGTATTCATTAAAATTATAAAGGCAAAGAACATCGGATCGGTGACAAACTTTTGCAACTTTGTAGATGTATAAACAGTATATACAAACATTTTCAATTAAAGAACTTTTTCTTCAGAAAATTAAAGCTATTCGGACCAATTTTTAGGCAACGTGCATAGTGATGTTATAAAGTTGCACAAACAGTAGGTAAACCCATTAGTAACTTACCCTAATTCCGAACACCAAATGTTGGTTGAGTTCCACTTGCAACTGGAGGTGACACGTGACAGGAATGTCATCATCATCATCACCTAAAACTTTTTTCCTCTAGAGTAGAGTTGGAAATTCGCCGGACTGTAGCATTATTGTACAGTCTTTCAAACTGCTTACATATATGTATAGACCGAAGATCATATAAAGGGGAGACTGGGGCACATTTGAAAGTGGGGCAAATTTGAACATTGCTAATAAAACAACATATAAAAAATATTTCTAAGTATAAACCAAATTTTAAACTTGGTAATACCGTGCTCTTTTGTGGTCAACGACTTTCGAATATCTTTTCAGTCGTGTCGCCTGGAAGTAGCCGCATGAGGATTTTTTATGCTTAAATTGCATATTTAATTTTTTCTATTTGTAAGAGTTTACAAATTTTATGGTGAGCTTTTCTTTTTGTGTTAAATATATTTTTAAGGCATAACATCGTTTGAAACCGTATCAATGTACGCTTTTTGATAAATATGAAAAATATAAATATTTACGCACATTTTTCTACGGAACATTTTTCGCTACAAGTACCTAAGAGTATTTTTAAAACCTCGCCAGCAGTTCATTTGCCATCAAGCTGAAGCCAGCCGAACTTTTATATCGCCAAGATTTCACATGATTTCCTTTGTGCATGGACCCACGATCATGGGCATTACCGTCATTCTCATAAACGATTTTAAATAAATAAATAAATAAATAGGTGGCGCAAAAAAAGGTGTGGTGCTACACACAAAAGCAAGACATTATTGCTGTTTGAGAATTAATTATGTTTTTTTTGTTTTGCTCTTAAAATGTTATTAACTCACTTATCCTACTTAACCATATCGTTCTTTTCTGTTCAATTTAATTCAATCATTGTTAATTTACCCTATTTGTTTACAACTGTTCCAACTCTCTTTTTATACCAATTGTAAAATAGCGTTTGTTCTCTCGTAAATCAACTATGTACTATGTTATGTTAATTTTTTGCTACTGAGTCGTGTTACAGCTGAGCTTGAAAATGTTTTTGGCTTAGCTCGGTCATTTGGATCTCAGACGCTTAGCTGGTAACACCCAATAAACTCCCATTGTTGACTCCTCGCCTTTTTTTTGTAATTGGGAATTAATTTCGCTCGTGATCAGCCTCGTTTTTTTTCGTCGTTGGATTCTTATACAATTGCAATGAAATAAAATTTAGCAGGTTCAGGAATAGTGAACGTTGCACTGTGCACTTTGTGCCTTGTTTTTTTTAAAACCTCGCCAGCAGTTCATTTGGACAATTGCCATCAAGCTGAAGCCAGCCGAACTTTTATATCGCCAAGATTTCACATGATTTCCTTTGTGCATGGACCCACGATCATGGGCATTACCGTCATTCTCATAAACGATTTTAAATAAATAAATAAATAGGTGGCGCAAAAAAAGGTGTGGTGCTACACACAAAAGCAAGACCTTATTGCAATGAAATAAAATTTAGCAGGTTCAGGAATCGTGAACTGCACTGTGCACTTTGTATGCCTTCCCATATGGACGTCGTATCCAGCGATAGGCAGGTAGGTTTTGAGTGAGTAGAAAGATGAGGTAAATGGCACAGAAAATGCGACGAAAAAAAAGTGATTTACTTTCAGAAATAAAATAATGAAGGTTCTTTTCCGCACCATTGCGCTTTTGATAAAAATCTTCATTTGATATGCGCGGAGTGAGGACGTCAAAAACGGACCTCCACTTTGGCTTTACGTATACCATAAAAAATGTTCGTGTTCTCAATTTCACTTTCCTTTACCTGCCACATTTTATTTCATTGCAATAGAGTAATTCGCGACAACGTCAGTCTCAAATTTTCGTTTTTTGTACACAATCTCTAAAAATTTAAATAAAGGGTTTTCCAATGAGAGGTGTTATTGTGAATGGCCCGCTATTTCGGTAGCTGTCACTTTTGAAGCTTTTATTCTTTGACATTTGACAAGTAGAAACTACGCCATTACTAAAAATGGAACGATACACGCTTCAACAACGCATTGAAATTATTAAAATTCACTACAAAAATGGTGAAAATCTTGCAGTCCCAGTTCTCAAAACTAAAGCATTTTTTGGTCGTCGTGAAGCACCTTGTCGGACCGCAATACAGAAATTGGTGGAAAAATTCGAGCTGTTGGGACAAGTTAGTGATGTGAAGAATAAAACCCGTGCACGTCGCTCTAGAACAACTGAGAATATTGCTGCTGTAGCCCAAAGTGTTGAAGAAAACCCAGGTTTGTCTATTCCTCGTCATTCTCTGGAATTGGGCATTCCACAAACGTCATTACACCGTATTTTGCATTAAGACTTGGGTCTTAAGGCTTATAAAGTTCAGTTAACACAAGAACTCAAGCCGGCCGATCATCAACAACGTCGTGTCTTTGCTGATTAGGTCCTTGAAATGCATGAAAATGATCCGGAATTCCATCGAAAAATCATCTTGACTGATGAGGCCCATTTCCACCTCGGTGGAAAATTTCATGAAAAGGATATGGTCCTGTAAGCGTGCTCGTGGTGGCCATTTGGCTGATGTTGTTTTTCATTATTAACGGCATACCTTCCTCTTTATTATGAAATAAACATCCGATCATTTATCTAAAAAAAATGACATTTTTCTTTGAACACCAAAATAACACCTCTTATTGGAAAACCCTTTATTTAACTTTTGCAAATATTTTTAACAATCACTAAAATTTAATTCTGCAATGTTTTTGTATTTCACGAAGTAAAACTTATCCATATATTTGGTTTATTTTTCAAGTCGTTCATGGGAATGAAAGTCATGCCCATGACAGTGTGCCCATGCACTTTATGCGTTGCTCTTCATTGTGGAAGAGTGTCAGTGACATTTTGCAGTGACATCAACTGCTTTCTAAACCACTTTTAGATTTCCGCGGTTGGATTTCTGTTTGTGACAAAGCGTTATTGTTTCTTATTCGTCTGTCCAACGATGTGGATAAAATAGGTGTTACCAACTCTGAGATATTGACCTTTTACCAGAAGCTTTCTTTTTTTGTTTTCAACTTTCCGGAAATGCTGCAATTTCCTTGGCACCACTGAAACAGTTTTGGAGCTACAGCAAAATTTCACACCACTACTTCAATGCGAAACCTGTCAGTTTGTTAGCCCATTGATAGACTGAAAAGCAACTGCATATAGAGAATAATGTCATCTTCGTTTGTAATCATTCTCCAACCAATTTATTAACTCTTCTGTAGGCCTTCTGCATACCAAATCCGTCTGTAGTAATGTAAAACATTTCGAATCAGTACCCCTAACAATAAGAAACCACTTTACCGCAGATAATCTAATAAAACCTAGATCAGCAAAAAAATAAAAACAAACAGAGCGGACCAATTCATCTCTTGCATTTAAATATAAATTGCATTTGCTTCACCTCATGAATATTTCCCGATTGCTAGCTGCTGTCTGGAGTTTGCCCACAAAATTGCAATACAAGCGAAATCCGTTTATTCCAAAAATCTCCAGAAAAGCACTGCCCCTCTCCATAGTCGAGTAATTCAAGCACTTATTCATGAAACTACTTGCAAGCCTTTGGCCCTTTGGTTGAGTAGAACGCTAAAATGAAATAAATATTCTATCCAGTTACGGTCTCCGCAGGTGAAGGTGCACCTCCGTCCAGAACTCATGATGTCATCGGGTCCTTTTGCCCAAATTAAATTCATTGTTTCACTCAATGCCTGAAGACTCTACACAGAGTAGCAACAAAACACCACTCGCACGGAAAACAAATTTACTGAAAGTTTTCCCATTTCAAAAATATCTTCCCGCATCTCTATCTTTATCTCCGCATTGCCATTCCACTTTCCGAATTGCACGATAGTTTTATTCATATAAGACGACAACGACGACGCTGAAGGGAACAGAATGACCCAGATTGTGTCGCGCGAAATAATACAAACAAGAACCAAATAACAAAGCGAGAGATCCTTTAGCCGAAATAAATGCGGTATTAGGCAAATTCTAAGCAACCACATTACATGGAGCACACGCCATATCCAAAAAAAAAAAAAAAAAATATCTTTTCATTACTTCAATGATTCGTCGTTCTGGGGAAAAGTTTTTCGATTTCCCCACACACCGAAAGGAATTTATAGTACTAGTTGAAACTTGGTGGCGGGTCTCCATGCTCCTCTATTCCCCATGTCCTTGGAGTGATTGTGTCGCAAAACGAACGTTAACCGCACGACAACGAGAATAGGGAAAAGTTTTATTCCTAACTGGGTCCTGGAACTGTATCCCATTCCTCTCTGGCATGCGATGTAAAATTCCATTAAATATTTACTATGATATATCCCATGTGTAGTGTCTAATGTGTGTGCTGTGCCTACCCTATCTGTGACTATAATGAACCAGGGATTAAGTAAACTTTCAAAAAACAGAAAAAAAAAAATGGAAAACTACAAAATCCAATTGCAATATGTGTATCTACACCTCTCTCACTCACTCGTTTACAATATTTTTTTTTTTGTAGATGTACCGGATATCGTTTGCCAGGAATATGCCGTACCACATATGCAGGATCTCATCCCGAAAATACCGGGCGGGTATGTTGGTGTACGCATGACACCACCACCGCCACCATTGAATAATATATTTCCAAAACCGCCACCGCCGGTCCCACCGCCACCCACAGAGAAATATTATGCAGCCACAGCGATTTGTAAGCCAATACCAAATGGCAGCAGTAATACAGGCAGTCTGGGTCCACCACCACCATCATCAACCGGTACAGGGGCCAGCAACAATAATACGGCAGCCACAACTCCGACCGGGACGATAAATTCAACCCCAACAGCGCCACCGATGAATCCTTATGGTGATGTCGATGCAATTTCCACCGACGAGGATCTAATACAGCTGCAGGAATTTCCAAGGCAATCCTTAGTTATTGTCGAGAAATTAGGCTGTGGTATCTTTGGTGAATTACATTTATGCGAAACCAAAGGATTAAGGTAAGGACTTGCCTGCATCTATATATACCGTACCGTACATATTCTGCATACTCGTATGGAGTAGATAAAACTTTACTCTTGTCCATATAGTACACACATATCCTTCCTTCCTGTATAGAAGTTTCAAGATTCGTGTGTACATATACAGATACACACTCACGACGATGGCCCTTAAATGAGACTGATTGCGGTTATTGAATACCGAAGATGAAGTCAATTCCTAAATTGACAGGACACAGTGGGACCAATGGATGGTCAACAACACACAACTTTTAATTTATTCATGCGACTTCCTTCCGATGTGGATGCTCCTCTTTATGTATGTCCATACCATAGACAATGTTGGGGACGGAAAGTCATAAGTCAGTGGTACCTACCATTGGGGATTGACCGTGATGTCGCATTCAATTTTGTGATAAGTGCCTACGAGTTCGGTCTCTCAAAGATACATAGACACTGTCCGGCTTGACAAATTGGTATGCGCCTAGTGTGACATAAAACAAAATGGCATACTGGCCAATATAATCCAAACTCCCCTCCCCATGAAATATGACGGGCAGCTTATTAGTCAAAACTACCAACTGGGAGGGAATCGTATGAAGACTTGATTTTTTGTTTGCAACTTTATTTGGCTTATTTTTGTATTGACTCAGTTGGTTTTAATCCATTTGGCTTCGCGTGACAGGACATACAAACTTGCCCTCTTTGATGTGGCAAATGATGGGATCTGCGAGGGAATACTTTAGTTCATCGTGGAACTGAAAGAAAGTTTTACTTAAAGGAGTTCCTGCCTTTGATTAGAATAACTAAAACCTCTCCATCTCCATCTTCAGGCAGACCAACCTCGGAACCGCACCACTGCTTGCATTACTTTGTGTTGCTGGCGTCTATGGCGTAGTATGTTATTTCCCCTCCCTAAATTCTACCAGTATTCCAGCCCTTCCATTCCATATTCACCAAGGAGTCCAAGGAAAACTTGTCCCACACCTTTCCGTTAAGACCTTTTTTTTAATACTTCTCTCGGGAAAGGCGAACCTATAACGCTTCAACAGCGCCCCCAAGATGCTTCCAGATATATGTTAGTTCTGCACTTAAATTGCTGCAAATTGTAGTCTTCAGGAAATATATCCCCAGGAAGCGAGTTCCAGAGTTTGCTTGTCCTGTAACAGAAGGAGATTTTGGAAAATTGATGTCCTCGCGGTTGTCAGGTGTACTGTATGGTCATGCATGAGCATTAGCTGCCTGTCTTGTGAGGCCCCAAAAGTTGCATTACGAGGGATAATGTCTTTGAGTTCCTCAGAACTTGTTGTTTGGATTCAAAACGCTTAGTCGTCTTTGGATGAGTGGACACTCGCGAGTCCGGAGACAACTGTTCCCATTATTTCCATTAACACATCGTCAAGTCAACTTTTTGAACTGCTGGCCGTGGGTGTTTTCATTAAGACTTTGATCAATGGACTCCTGCGAAACTACTTCTGAAACTCTGGAGAATTCGCCATTCAAACTGACTACTCTTTGGTAATAGCAGATTATTTCAGCCGCTTTCTTATATATTTCTGGTAGAAATCGAGTTCCACTACTATGTTGTTGTCACTTCTGGTTAGAATCGAAGACTCTCCGGGCCGCTCCGTTAGCACCTATTTTCACAATATGTCCTAGGATCAGGGGCCTATAACAGGCGACATTCATGGATCGATTGTCCCCTGGATACTCTAGCTTGGTAAAGGTTTTACCCTCATGAGGACACCTCAGATTGTCTTCATCAGCCTTTTGAGTTTGTCCTGCTTTAAACCTGAGTATAGACACCCGATACAAAAACTCCATCCAACTATACCCATATGGACAACGATTACCATAGGACTGACTGCGATATTTAAAATGAGTTCCCGGGCCTACTTAGCACATCTTGTCACAGTGCTTGCGTTATAAATTGTAGGAGCCCTGTTTCTTATTGGGTCTACCATCGTAATAGAATCTGACCCCGGTTCTCAGCCAAAAGACATAAAAGAGCTATGACCAGCGCCAATAAATTAAGTCCTCACGTCTTCAGATAGGCAAAAATATTCTGATTTGGGTTAACCTCAAACCTCAAAAAGAAACGAAAGTTATTTACGGCAAAAGAGGATAGCTGAAGAAGAAAACCTTTCCTCACATCCTCTTTCAGGGCAGTAGGCTAGTAAGGCTTTTGACCGACCCAGCCTAACCTTTTCTGATTGTTTCTTTACTTCTTCTCAAAGTGTTCATCTATTGAAAAGCCTAGAAAGCTAGGCGATAGAAATGAAATATCGTGAAGCTCGATAAAAACAGGATGTTCGACCTAAGTTAGAAGTATTCTTCGAACTCACCCACGACGCCCCCTTTACCGCTCAGGGCTCATTTTGTCCGAGTTACTAGTAGTGCCCCATCTTGGGCAATACCGTCTCTCTTTTAGTTCCCTATTCCAAGTCTGTCGTCTTTTCTTTCCTTTCCAAGACCGCATTCTGCCCAAGCTGCCTCACCAAGTGAGCTACATTCTCTCGTTTCTTCTATCGCTTTTTCGTTTCATCGCAGTTGGGAATTACTGGCCAACAAGTGAAAAAAACTGTTTCACTTCGTCTTCTTCCGCCCGAACTGACTCATAACTCGCGCGCTATACTCTCTTGTTTCCTCTGTTGCTTTTTCGTTTCATAGCAATTCAGAATTAGTGCCCAACAAGCCAAAAAAATGTCTCACCTCGTCTCCTTCTACCCAAGCTGTCTCACCACTTGCGTTACCCCCTTTCGTTTCATCGGAGTTACTATCCAAGCAACTTCACTAAGTGCGCTAACCCTTTCCTGTCGCTTCTTCGTTTCATCGGAGTTCAGAGTTACTGCCCAAGTTTCACTTAAAAAAAACAGCTCCGATTTTGTTGGTGCTTCTTAAACTGAATGGCCACTTAATGTCCATTTAATTCAACATGACCCGGTTTAGCTTTCAAGCTTGGCCTATGTTTTCTAGGTTGCTGCAATCTTCTGTCCTGGTGGGTCCTATTATTCTGCAGACCTATCGCCACCCTTATAGCGAAAGGGCAATGTATCAAGCAATGTATCAAGAGGGTAGCACCAGTCTTTTGATTGATGTCCTGGCACAGTATATGCTCGTCACTCGTCCAAGAAATCCGTCTTCGTTTGAGAGTATTTTGAGATTTAAATCCTATTGTGCAATCGTTGAACTCAATTCTGATGTCGGTCCCTGGGACTTTTGTCATAAGTCAATAAAAATAACGTTCGTAGAGCTCAGCCAATCGTGCATAAGTTCTACAATGGTCCACTCTGTAAATATAGCTTTTCAGATCTGCATTCGTTGACAATGAAACCCCATCCGACATCTATCTTGCGATACATTCTCTCTTATACTCAACTTGATTTCGAATCCTTAGTTCAGTTTCGCGTTAAATCAATTTTCGACCACAAACAACTCTGCCTATTCGACTTCTGTTTAAATAGTGACCACTTGGCAAATGCTACTGCACCACTGTTGTACACATGCCAGCACATCAGTCAAAGTCGACCACACTCTATTGGTTTCGACTTAACATGGTCGACCCCTTGACTTGACCCTGTCATTAAGTTGCTCTCCAACAAAGGAGCCAGTAAATCTCCAAAAATCATTTCAAATCCATTCTAACCGCGAATACGCTCAATTGGATCCTCCACTCACACTCGAAATGAATCCCTTCACAGTCAACACCCAAACCACACACACACACACTGAGTCCTTCAGTTAATTTATCCACCCCCCGATGCGGCACAATCCCAGCCCCAAACCTATCCTCGTATTTAATTAACAAATATGTACAGAGATTCAGTCATGTAAATAAATCTGCTTAATGATGAAAATTCTCAATGCGCATCTATTCTCCATTCTCCACTTATCCTCATCGCATCCATTCATTCATCTATCTATCTATCTACCATTTACCATCCTTACAGCTCAAATTTAGTTGCGGTTGCAACTTTACGTCCTGGTGCTCCGGACCATATGCGAAAGGAATTCCGTTCGAAGGCCAGGCACTTGGCACATCTTAATGATCCGAATGTGGCCAAAATACTGGGCGCCTGTCTGCGGGACGAGCCAATTTGTATGGTTCTCGATTATAGCAATTGTCTGGGCGATTTGAATCAATTCCTTCAGGAGCACATAGCCGAAACCGGTCTAAAGGGTGTGCCCAACAAAAGTTTGAGGTAAGTTGAGAGTGCGATTGAAGAAAATCAACCAAACAAAAAAAAAAAAAAAGTAAAAACGGACGGAAATCCCGGACGAATAAAATAGATAAAACCCCACTGCAGGGGAGAGAGATGGGAATGGGGAATGGGAACGGGATGAAGCGATATGGACGGACGCCGGAGATAGTCTGGTAAAACGCAAACAGCAAAAACAAAGCAACAAAAAAAAACTATATACGCAAAGATGAAGAGAAAACTTTCTCCGGATGTTATCGAAAAATATGTATATCCATATTCCCATCTCTTCTCCATCAGGATAGGGATACCCATACCGACCAAACGACTAACCGACCGACCGACCGTCCAACCAATCTACGGGACGCTGAAGACAAAGTTTTATTGGAAATGTTAAACATAAAGTTTTCCCTTTCTTGTTCCCTCTTCTCGTTTCAAAAATTCAAAACAACACTTGATGTTGGGCCACACAACACTCCTCCTGCATCTGGCAAACTTGGACATTCCCACATCCCGCCGTTCAACTCCTGCCGTCCGCCGCCCGCCCGCTGTGCAGCTATGGATGTTTAGTTTATATAGCAACACAAATTGCATCAGGAATGAAGCATTTAGAGCAAATGAATTTTGTACATCGGGACCTTGCAACAAGGTAAGCTTAAACTGTACTTCTTCTCCTCCTTATATCTTTATAGTTATCATTTTATTATATGCTTGTATGGATTATATTTTTTTTTTTGGGATATCTTACGTCCGTCTGTGTGAAATGCATACCGGACGATAGGTTATTATTTTTTTTTCTGTTGGCGATCTATTGCGGTCTACACAAGTAGATGGATTTTATTTATTAAATACGGTCCTGGACTGCCTGTCTATGTGTTGTGTGGGGAAATGAAAATGTGAATAATTTTGAAAATTGATGATTTCTATTATTTAGTATCGTTCGTTTGCCTTTTTGGGGAAGCAAGCCCCCAATACCTATCTATGTCCATTATTGTTGTTTATTCATAAAAGTTTTAGGTTCAAGAAGGCAACGAGTTGTTTGATTCATCGAGATTATAGTCTTTGATTTGAATTGGAAACAGTTTGTTGTATAGCTGATTGTAAGCTTTGGTTTCACTTGGTTTATTGTTAAATATTTATGCGCTCTTAATCGAATCGTTTTGGGAAATTTCCCTAAAGTGTATTTTATTAGTAGGGAAAGATGTTCCAGACAGTTGATGTAGTAAAGTTTTATTTCAAAATGAGTAATTTTACACTTACTTACGTACCTAGCTAGCGCTGCAGTCCGGACTCAGCCAATACGCCTAAATGTATATTGTATAATGTATAGCCATCCTAGGCGATTGCTGCGGAGATTTTTGGCATAGTTCGGTATTAAATTTCCTTCTTCAAATCCCTTTAACGCAAACGGGACCGAAAATCACTCGAAAAAATGTACATTCCTGACAACCAAGCTTAATCCTCCTTCGCTAATTTCCATGCTTCTGATGGCTTTCTTCTTTATCAATCAGAAATGTGATGATGAGGGTCTTATCGTAGAATTGCTGTACCCGTCCGTCTTTGCCCGCGTCCAATTTATACAATTTATTGCTGAAATATGTTAGAATACAATTCCAAATTTAACAACTTTATTTCCCATGAGTGTTGCAGTGTTTTCTTTTTTTTTATGGAAGTACCTAGCCTTTACCTTTATCTAATCCAAATTTTATGAAATGCTCTCAAAAGGCAATAAACTTATAATTACCAAATTTCAGCACTAAAGCTGCCATAAATGTCAAGTTATAGTATTATTCCGAGATTTCTGTATTCAGCGCCATCTATTGGAAAACCTTAAAACTTTTACGAGCACTTCTCAATTCATAAACAAAAATATATTGTGTAAGTTTCAGCTCAATCGACCGACTACTTTTCGGAGTGTCGAAAAAAGGGTTTGCAATGTTTTTTTTTGTATGGGACGTGCCACGCCCAATTTTGACCAGTCTTCGTTGGAAAACTTCCGGGCCAATACCTAAGATCGTCTAAAAATGTTAACACAATCTGTTGAGTGGTTTTCGAGATAGTAGATATGAGATTTTTTTTTTGTATGGGATGTGTCACGCCTCTTAGCCCTATTTCGACCAAACATAGCCTATCGTAGGACTCTGTCCTTGTTGTGCTTCTGTGGCCTTTTGTATTAAAAACGATTTTTTTAGGAAAAGAGTCAAAAACGGTTTTCTCCAAATTTTGTGGGAAAAAAACTTGTAAATACAAATTTGTAAGTTGGCGAAATGGTCGAATTGTTCGTCTCTATAAATTCTGTCATATCGTCGGCTAAGGATGCAAACCTCGTAAATCCATTTTTGTAAATTGTGCAGGACAGTGATTTCTAATGTTCAATTAACTGCCCATTGTATACATTTTACATTTCTTAAATTGTTTTTATACCATTTGATTATAACAATAAAATGCTGTTTTTTTGAATCCAGACGTAGATTTCAGTTCCTACTTGATATATTTCCAAAAATCTAATTTTTGGCAAAAAGTGGATTTACGAGGTTTGCATCTTTAGCCGACGATATGCGGCCTTAAAATCGATAAATAGATGGTGAGTATGTGGGCGTAGTGGTTAGTGGGCTGGACTACAGTGGTCCCAGGTTCGATCCCATCAGGAAAAACACAAATTACATCTTAAGTTTTTTTCTACTGCGCCACCTCTCGCGAACGTCTGACAAACACCCGAGAGTATAAATGTCCTGCAAAAGCTTCTCAATTCAGCCGTTCGGTCCCTTCCATTCGTCCCAGAAAAAAAACCTCACATTTCTGGGACGAATAAACGAATTTTTGTGACTGCTAGGCCTAGGGTGTCTACACGGACCTGTTGCGTCATCTATGTATTATTTTTTTTAGATGGTGAATATCGATTTGGACTTTTTGGGTTTTCTTCAGGATCTGCCTAAGTGTGAATAAATAAATTTATATAAATAAAATAAATTTTAAATTTTAAAATAAATGAAATAAATTTTCCACATTCTCAGCACCGACTGTTCTTCTATTGCAAGACTCTCTCGTTATCTCTACAGGTTTCTGTGCGGAATTTGTTGCCCTGGCACGTTTTTTTTTACCTTTTCGTAAATTTTCAGTTGGTACATTGTTCCTGGAGTAGCTTCTCGTGCTCTTTCTTTTTCTTCCTGAGGATCCGATGTTCCTTCCGTGTCTTTTGTTCATAGAGGTCACGAGCAGCTCTAGTACTGTTTCGCAGCGCGCTCCGCTTTATACGCCTGTTGTTTTGCTGTACGTTTCCTAGTTAACATCATACCAGGGGTTTCGTGCTGCGGTGGTCGAGTGAAACCTATCACATCAGTCGCGGTATGATGATGGCTTTCTAATGGCATTGTTGCCACTGGTCTTCTACACTAGCTATTGCTGTGATTGTACTAATCGACATGCATCGGGATACTTGAACGGCGAAGATTCGGGGCATCTCTGCGAAGCATAGCTGCCGCTTTTCGTCATACTTTCCCACAGTATTTCTTTGTTGGTGTGAGGTCCGCATTCTTACCTTGGCTGACTGGTCAATGTTGACCCTTAGGAAGGTTAGGGTAGGCCAGGCAGTCAATCGGATTGTGATCGATTTGACTAAAAAGTCGGAGACAGCCATGTCCCCTTTTGGATATTGAGATGTATAAACTTTGAAAACTATATTTGGCCTAAGTCCGTTGCCAAACGTGTCGTGTTGTATAGGCTGTGCTTCCTAACTGTCCTTCCAAAGTTGTTCTTCTTGCCTAGTACGAATTTAACGTCGTGTTTCGGTCATTTCTTGTAGGTATTTTCGAGGAGCTCGTAGAAACTGTCTTTGGTAGCGTTGCGTTGTCCTTTTCATCGATTTCTTCAGTGGGGGCATGAGCACATATGAGGCTGGTGTTAGCGAATTTAGCCTTCACTAATCGTTCACTAACGTCCCGGTAACTCAAGACTTGTCGCCCTATTATCTGGCTTAGTTGTGCGAAATTGGATTGTCTTGAATGCGTGTGTCGGCTTGTCTACGAGCTGCCTGCCTCGTCTGCTACATTAGAATATTGTAGCCAATTCGTTTTGAATAATAACTGTATCCAGTCAACTCTAAAATAATAAATGATGGAATGGAATAATCTTACCCCGACCGTTATTATTTGGCGAGCGGTATAGTCCGCACATAAACTTAGTAGAACCTCGAAGAATGATCATAAGTTATCATTATAATGTCCAAATCTTTAGGCGCCATCTCCACTTTTCTTTTAAACGCCAGATCTTCTCGGGAAAATTGGCGCAGCCCACCCTTGAATCGAAAAGGGGGTTGCAGTTTAAATTCGAGCCAGCGAAACTATCTGAATCAGTTGATGTATATATTTCTGTCTCGGCTCTCTGTTTTTTCGGGGTCTTTCATATACAGTGGACTTTTTGTTGCCTGTGCAACTTTTGGTGCGCCGATATGGGGTGACGTCGTCAGGCAAGTGGCTGGACGAAACAAGATTCTCTCCTGCCAGAGAGTGATCTTGCTGAGTTCACTCAGGCTATGCCGTACCGTCGCCACTGATGCCCTACAGATGCTGCTAGGGGTTCCCCCTTTGGATCTTGAGGTCATTCGTAAAGGAATTGCCTACAAGATCAAGAAGGGCCTACCTCTGTCATCATCTGACTGGGTTAGTGGTGACGAGATTGCGAGACTGAATGCTGGAGATAGGAAGACGGTTTTGGCTGATCATGTTTCATCTAAGTGGCAGCTTAGGAGGAACGCCAGTGGGACGGGAAGGGTAACTTTTGAGTTTCTTCCGGATGTCTCATTGGCTGCATTAAGGTCCGAACAGGGCTTTTCACTGTACATGGGCTTCCTTATGACTGATCATGGCTCTTTCAACAAATTTTTGTATAATAGATGTCTGGCTAGCTCTGAGGTGTGCGCATGTGGTGCGCCCTGTGAAGACTGGGAGCACGTTTTGTGTTGCTGTCCACTCTATGCCGATATCAGGGACCTCCCTGCTATGGGCATTGAATGGGGAGCTAACACTCGTTAATTCAGTAGGGTCTTATCTTCAAGAGACACTACTGAAAGTTTTGGTAGGTTTGCTGAGGAGGTTTTTAGAAGGCGCATATTGGCGCCAAAAGTAGGTGATGCTTAGGTTGTTTTATTTTTGATGTGTATGAGGTTGCCAGGCCTCGGGCTATAAGGAGTCCATCTGGAAGCAGCCTTAACGGCTGCGAAGCTCCACCGGAAGCTATATTCTGGTACCACGGGAGACAGGAGCCCCTGTGTTAGGTCGGTTTTCTGATGACTTGTCATCAGTCGGCTTAGCGCAGCCTGTCGAGGTGTAGGCCCCCTAGTGGGAGTATCGTCGTGGCTGTGGTTGCCCAAAATCGCGGGAGCATAAGTGTTCTTGGACATAAGAGGTGTCGGATAGGCCTCGCTCTCTAGCAAGGAGTGTAGTTCATGCCTTATACATGACTATGAAATTGTACTGGGGTAGTACTTGTACTGCCCTGGGGCGTGGTCAACGCTTTTCTTTTGACCCCTTCTGTGGGAAGGCCCAACGTGTTATTGAGCCGACAAGGCAGGTGTACACGTTAAGCCCTCCATTTCATTTTCTGTCTCGGCTAAGACTACACTTTTCTGCAGATGTTAATCCTTAATCGTTCCCTTCACAACACAGACTATACCAAGTTTATAGTTATGTGCTTCTTAAAAAATGCTCTACCACTAAACCAAAAATTCACATAGACCGCTTTCTTCATCATTGAATTTCAAGCTGAAAACTTGAATTGGAATTTCTCAAATTGAGAGGATTCCACTCCTGTTAAGAATAAATGCTCTCTACCTCGAATTCCATAGTAAATGTCAGAATCTACTCAAAACTAATTTGGCAGCATTGTAATCGAAACAAACCGCCAACCACCACCCTGATGCTGATGCAAAACAATGTCAAATGCAATTCAACCTGAAGAAGAACTCGTGCCGCATATATAGATACTCTCCCCCAACACTGCAAGTATAGGTACTATGACATTCTGCAATGACTCTTGTGTCTTTTGCGTGACAAAAACAAAGGGAAAATCCATTCACTTTATTAGGGCTGCCCAACCCAGGTTAGCAGCAAGCAGCCCCAGCAGACAGACAAAACCGAATTTAACCACTAAAATGAAATCCAACTCCGAAATGTCTCGAATTTTGAATTCATTTTGACATTGCTTTGCAGTTCCTCAGTATCTAGATATGCGAGTGTTCCTTTCCTATATGTAGGTATAGGTACTACTCGTATACGAGGAGGGATAATATGGACACAGGAAGACACACAACACACACACCAAGGGTTTGGGGTCTAAAAGGAAATGTAAATGTTTAATGTTCTCTGTCGACAGAATTATTCCGGTTGAATAAATCCAACCACTATACTACCACTGCCAGTGCCAGTGCGCCACCCACTCGCCATTTGTCGTGCGCTATGTTCGCAAATTCAAATATCCTGTGGGCAAACAAATGAATTTTAAAAATGTTTGTAAAAATTACTTTGGAATCCTTTTTCTCTATTTGTGACTGCCATCCTTACCTCCTGGCCCCAGCATTTTACTGCCGACGACGACGCGCCGGCCGTCAGTCGAAGAGGAAAATCGAATGTTATGCCATGCCGGGGTGGACACGGGGAATGCACTATAAAAACTCCTCGATGTTCAGTTATTTTTAACATTCGAAGAGAGAGCACGATGGGGCTGGCAGCAACAACAGGCCAAGGGATAAGACTTGGGATAAAACGACCAAAAGTTTGCAGACACATTCTCCTTGGACACTTTGGAAAGATTTAATTTTCATAAAAAAAAAACGAAGAACTTAAAAGAGGAGATTCTCATTGCACTGTTAGACTAATAGACACATAGTGCTGGGAATGCAATTGTTTTAAGGCAGAACACACAGACACACACGCATACCTACAAGTACACATACTCTGCGAGGAAAACTATTATTGCGCGTCTTATAATTTTATGGCTGAATGAAAAAAAACAAAATTTGTTAATAAACATTGATTGCAATTGTAGAGTTTTGCCAAATTTTAGACGTTTTATGAACCCGGTCCCATTTATTACATGCGAATTGAGTGTTCAAATTCAAACAAAACGAGCTTTATCTACCAAAAGGAACGTTCAATCAGAGCCCTGTTACATGTAGACAGTCTTTGCGATTAGTTTGGGCTTCACGCAACACGTAGTAGCTTACTAAAAGCCATCTTTGCTTTCCTACTGCATCGAACACACAAGTCTGGATCAATTAAAATACTTGTTTAGAGCTTGGATCCACAAAGAATTTATATGAACCGCTTTTATAACCCTCGGAGTTTTGCAAGCTCAATGACTAGTAGTAGTAGTAGTAGAATGTTTTTATTTTCAACTTAATATCAAAAAAAAAAAATTTTACATTATTATTTTAGCTTATATAGTTTGAATTAAAGTTAAAAATACAAAACTTACGACAATGACAAAAGTCGTCTGTCGGGTAGTTAAATTTATATTAAATATTAGCTTGAATTCAAAGTTTTATGATCATGTAAGAAAATTATTACTGATTAAATTCTCTAACAAGTTCATTTCGGTATGGTAATGCTACAGTGATATAATTAATGAGCCTATCAAAATCTGTACTGTTTTCTCCATTGAGTATGTTAATAATTTCCGCATCTGTTAACCAAGCTCTCCCAAAACAACCCAGCCTGAATTCTTTTAACCCCGGACATCTGCCTACGCCTAGGAAATGCTGGATGTTCTCTTCTTCCCTTAAGCTGCACACAGTACATAAGGATGTTTCGTTCTCCCCGAATCTATTCCCGTTAAGCTGAATTAGGTCGCATCTTGCCTTAAATATCCAGGTGATTTTGTTTAGTTCGAGCCCACCGGTGATGTAACTTGAACCTCTTGAATAATCCAGAAACCTGTAGATGCGTGTACTGCTTCCAGATGCCCTCCGTAGATTTTCCTGTTGACCCTCCGATTTCAGCAGCCGCAGTAGCTCTAAGCTCTTTTGGGTCCAATCGCTATGAGAAGTGTCTCCCTCATTCCAATGCAGCCCAAAACTACCCCCAAGATGGTTTAATTCTTTGACCCAGAATACATTTTCCCTTAAAAGTATTTTTGTTAGTTGGTGTGGTAGTCTTCTTTCACTGTATTCGAACATTGTTTTTGCTGTGTATCTCATGTGAAGATCAAGGGTGTAGTAATGTCCGCCTTCTGCTCCTGTCTCTAATGATAGCGCGTAGTTTGGGGTAAATGGAGGTAACTTCAAAATTCGTTTCAAAAAGTACCGTTGTAATTTATCCACTTCTTCGAACATTCCGAAGCCCCAGACCTGAGCGTCGTAAGTCTGGATAGCTCTGCAGACCGCTTGGAACAATTTCCACTTTGCAGCTAGACCAATATTTCTCTTTGCCAAAAAATGTTGCCACGTCGAGTTTATGCTGCTCTTCGCTGCACTGTTTCTCTTCTCCACATGCTTTGAGAATGACATCTTCGGAGACAATAAGACTCCTAGGTATGTATAATTAGAAACAATACGTATTTCTTCTCCATTTAATATCCATTTTTCTTTGCAAGAAAGCCTCCCACCATTTCTAAATACCATAATCTCTGATTTAGATATGTTTACTTCTAGGCCCCATTTGTCGCAGTAAGCTTCAAGTCGCGTTATCATCTGCTGTAACACCTTGACATCATCCGCCAGAATAACCATATCGTCTGCGTATAGCAGCAATCTTATGTTGAGACAATCAATGTAGAGTCCTCCCCCTAGCACTTCATGCAAATCATTTATATATAGCGCGAAAAGCAGCGGCGAAAGCAAGCATCCCTGCTTAACTCCAAAAAGTGTCTCAAAGTATTCGGAGAGCTCCTTTCCTGTCCAAACCGCAGATTGAGTATTGGAGTCATTGAGCTCAATGACTACTTATCACATAACTCTCTGTATCTGATGTTCATTGGTCATGCACACTGCACAGGCCTTTCTTTTATAGGCGAGGTGGAAATCTTACATAAGATACTTCTGTTTGATAAATTTACGCGGGACTTTTGTCAAGATTTCATGCGAAAGCATTGCTTCCTGCCCTTCTTTTGTATGCCGCATCAGGCCACACCAATCTTTTCCTTCAACATTAGCTGTTCTTATATTCGTATTGCAGCCAATGGAAAGTTACATGTTTCCCGTCTTCAACAGCTCTTGTATTTGTCTTGGGATTGTTATCCTAAACCAATATAGGGCCTGTTAGAATTTGTGTCAAATAGAATTTTAGCTGACCATGCTTTCTGTGGTGACGTGGAAAAAGGTTCAGGGAAATAAGAACCTCCCAAATCGAAATAGGACTAAATATAAAATTTGACCAGATTGTCTTTATTTCCAGCATGATCCCCTACATATCTTTCACTGTTTACACATTGTGGATTTACGAAAAATTAAATCTAATTATAATGTCAAATTGACTTATTTCTCTTTTAAAAACGAAATACACGTATGTACCTAATGTCAAATTTTCAGAATTTGTCCTTATTTCGTCGAGCCTTCACGTCTTATTATTCTGTTGATCCATTCGTTTGACTCTTTCGAGTCGTGTCTTCACGACTCGAGCTGTAAACAGGCTATTAGATTAAAGGAGTTAAGTTTTCGGACTTGTAAAGCCAACCCTTCTGAGGAAAACCGAAGTAAGTTTAAACGAGCCAGAAATGACTGCAATGTCCTTATTAAGCGTGTCAAATTCTCATATGACCAAAAGCTGAGCCAAAAAATACTACAATGTCCCAAGGGTAGTTAGTAAAAACTTTTGGTCATTCGTAAAAAATGTTAAGAATTCGTCCTCACCATCGATCCCCACTCTCATTTATCTACAATGACATTCCAGCTGTCAGCTCTATAGACAAAGCTAATCTGTTTGCTGCACATTTTGCAGCCAGCTCGATGCTCCCAGATTGCGCTTTGTCCCCATATTTGTGCTCGAGAGCGTCGAATTTACCATGGGACAAATCCATTTTCGCACTCGCACAGTTGCAAGGGTACTATATGATCTCAACATAAATAAATCCGCTGGTCCAGATCCAGACTGTATCTCCCCCATCGTTCTAAAGAGGTGTTCTTCCACGTTGGCAAAACCACTGCGTAAGCTTTTTCATCTCTCCTATTCTTCTGGACTCTTCCCGAGAAGGGGGGAAAACAGCATTTGTCCGGCTGGTCCCTAAAAAAGGCGAATCTTCTTCTCCCACCAATTACCTACCCATATCACTTACGTCCATTATTTCTAAGGTCTTGGAAACGCTGATAAATCGTCAGCTATGAAATAACTTGAATCTCGGAAACTCCTCAATGACCGGCAGTACGGTTTTCGGAGCAACAGGTCCACTGGTGATTTAATGACTTATCTCACCGAAAGTGGAACTAATCTCTCTATCACTTCGGTGAGTCGAAGATTGTTGCGCTTGATATTTCAAAGGCATTTAACAGAGTTTGGCACCAAGCTCTTTTGTCGAAAATGCGTGCTTATGGGATCGATGCGTCTATTATTCAATGGATAAGAAACTACCTTTCTGGCCGTTCAATTCAAGTTGTTTTGGATGGTTTCAAGTCTGAAACTCACCATATAAATGCTGGTGTTCCCCAAGGCTCCGTTCTGTCTCCGACTCTCTTTCTCATTTTTATAAAAATGATCTCTTGTCTGCAACTTCTAACCCAATCCATTCCTTCGCTGATGACAGCACTCTTAGCTTCTCATATTCATTCCAGGACTCACGTCTCTGCTCTTCGGCTGTAGAACTGGAACGCAACGTATGTTAAGCTCATTAAATTCCGGCCTTGACAGCTAAAATGGGGTTCAGCCAATAGAGTGGAATTTAATGCTTCAAAAACACAATACTGTCTGTCTCTAAAGCGAAACCCGAACCTACAGCAATTATCCATGAATGGGACTTGCATCACCGAAACCGAAAGACTTTCCATTCTCGGTATGTGGAACAACCTTCGTTGGAATGACCATATACATGAAGTCGCCAAGAATGTAGCGAAATGCCTAGGTTGCAAGAAATATTTTACCCCTTCTGATCTGGTTACAATATCTAAGGCCAAGGCGTTATTCGCCCCAAACTTGAGTACAATTCCCATATCTGGTCTGGTGCGCCGAAAACCATATTGCACCTACTGGATAGGATCCAAAATCGTGCGTTGAAACTAATCGGAGATACGAATATCGCGAATTCTATTCATTCGCTTGAACATCGAAGAAATGTTACGTGTCTCACACTGTTTTATAGTTTTTTTAACAATCAGTGCTCAAATGAAATTGCCAGCTGCATTCCGCCCCTTCAGCAATTCAACCGCGCAATACTCGCCTTGCTAGGAATGCCCATCAGTTTACCATTCAGCCTATCTTCGGGCGTACTATGAAATATGGAGACTCTTTCATAAGCCGTACAACACGAATGTGGAATGCCTTGCCCGGCTCTGTCTTTCCTCCTCGGTACAATTTACAGACATTTAAAGAGAGATTGGTTCCAATATCGGTGAGATAAGTCATTAAATCACCAGTGGACCTGTTGCCACGAAAACCACGAATCTCCTACCTTCTCTATCCCAATTTCCTTAATGCCCACGCTGTGTAAATCACATTGCACTATAAGAGTAGTCATAACCTCTTTAGCGCGTGTTAATTATAAAAAAAAAAAATGCTGAGCATCCGTGATTCCATTTCTGGTGCTGCTGGGAAAACTTACAACGATGAATCTTGCCCAGTTGTTTAGTTTGGTTCATGCGGGAAACAGCAAATGGGAAGAGTATCGTCAATCAAGCTGGGCGTCTGTTAATCTCGAATGATATTTGATCTTAAAAAAAATCATTTTTGAGGAAGATGATTCATGTATGTCGATCCAAAGACAGTCAGATCCAGGTTAATAGCTATTCTTTTTTTTTTTTTTTGCAAATTTCATACTTTTTTGGAACATATTTAACCCTAAAATTCATCAGTGGATGCTGCTTTATATATTTGCAAGGAAAAAGCTTCTTACAAGTCAATTATTTTCATTTGAAGTAAAAGCTTTGGAAGACTGAACAACTTCGGAGCCACGTCGGCCCATTCTGCCGCTGCAGCAACTTCATAGTGCAGACGGGTAATCTACAGCCGCAGCTACCAAATTGATTTCTTTTGTTATGAACTTTAAGTGCTTCCTTTTCCTTGCTTCCTGGCGTATCCAAATTTTGCAAATTTTACTTGTTATTTTATTAGCCAGAAACGTTCCATAACTTAACCTCTACTTAACCAACGAACATTGTTGGGTTGCATTAAGTCAGAATAAGCCGAATCACATTCAGAAAGAAAATCCTTGAACTGTCGGTGCTGAAGAGCAGAAAATTAATCAACTTGACCAAGCTGTCCATTACTTCATTCAGTGTAACAAAAGTATCCTAAGCTCTCTTGTCTTCAAGTCAAATTGAGGCATATTTAAAAATATTTGGCGGTCCAAGCGGTTCCGCTATTGGTCCGTCTGTTGCTGACCACTGCCATAATAAATTATCGACTATATCATGCTCGTGTTTCTTATATATTTTAGCACTTGGGCATTATCCTTGCTAGAGCTGCGGCTACCTTTACTGTCTTTTGCATTTAGCGTGTTGTAAACGTTTAAATCTGGTTACAGATAAGAGGGTATCAATCTCCATAGCTCTTCTGCTTCTGATGAGTACAACTTCTGTCTTTCAGCTATATGTAGTTGTAGTGCAATTGAAATCAGCTTCTTGTTTTCCATCGCCTTCCGTCGGGAACACCACTTTTCACCAACAAAAAAAAAAATCTCGAATCGACAAAATGTCGAAAAAAAATATCGAGAATTTTGGAAGATTACCAAAAAAAAGTTCATCGAAAAAAAAATCTCAAAATTTCGAAAAAAAAAAAAATTGTTCTGAAAAATATCGAAATCGCTTTCAAATCCCTTAAAATATTATTTTGTCGCTTTTAAAAGGACGATAATTCACTTAGTTTAACTAAATGTACAAATTAAGCACTGTTTATGATAGGCTCCAAGGAACCTATGGACGGTTAAGTGTAACTCAGGAGAATCGATGAGATTTTATTAAGTCCACTTCCCCTACTACAATCTTTCCAATGTTCACTCCTTTCTTAGGGAATCGTCTTAAGCCCGAACCACACTTCTAAGTGTTGCGTGGAGTGTTGCGGAGTGCTGTGTCGTTATCACGCTATAGAAACATTTGTATCTCGTGTATTGTGTTGTGTCCAAAGCCCTTATGGTCCGATTGCGTCATACTACTGCATGGCAATACACCACACGTTACAAGTCTGGTCCTGGCTTTATGTACTTAAATCTGTGCGAATCAAGAAAATGTTCCTTTTTTTTCGACATTTTGTTTTCGAGATTTTGTATTCGATATTTTAAGATTCGGTTAAAAGTGGCCAACCCCCTTCCGTCGATGGCTTTTTTACTAAAGTCTACATACCTAATATAATCGATGGTGAGGTCATTGATAGTGTCACACGCTTCTGGTCCGTTATTTTTTATTAGGTCAAAGATCTAATCACAAACCAGAGAGAATAGACCACTAGCTTCGGTCAAAAAAGAGAATTCCATAGAGCCAGTTTTGAAATGAGTAGCGCCGCCTCTTTTTCTATCTGTGAATACGTGTTGTACCACAGAAATAACTGTAAATGTTATTAGGTGCCAGTGTATGCGTGACCAATTCGCCCTCCATTTACTTTAACATGGCACACATACTTAACCACCTAATAACTTTTTGAAACTGGCTCTATGGATCTCTTTTTTAGCCGGAGCTGGTGGTCTATTCTCTCTGGTTTGTGGATCTAACCATTGTATGATAGAAGCAAAATCCGAGTGCCTGTCGGAGGCAAAAACTGGATACTGCATCATTCAGAAGCATGATTAAAAGATTAGGCATCTATATATCCAAATGAGACGAGGGTGAAATAGCATTTTTGAAACATCTCGTATGTCACTGGCCTCCACTCTCCAAGAACTCTACTTCAGTTGCATGGGAGCACGGTTCTCCGGTAGCTTCAAAGGTCTAGAAAAAAATATCCTAACAGATGGATTATCTGATTCAAATAGTTTTGTTAGTCGCAAGTCCTATATATAAATGGGTTTTTTTTTAGAGCTTCGGTTTATAAACTGGCAACACTGTTTCTACAGATTGTCAATTTGACAGTTTAAAGTAGATTTGTGGTTTGTACGTTTTGCCATTTTACGTTGAATAGATTAACGCCAGAACAACGGGTTGAATTTGTACCTCTACAAAAACAAACACTTTAGAAGGGCCAAAAGGCCTCCCTGGCTTCTGATGAGTGAAAATTGTGCAAACAGCCCTCCTAGCCTATCATAACCTACCCTAGATGTGTTGTCTTGTCTACTGATAAGCCCAACCACCAAATCAAGGTAGAACGCATTTTTTGGAGAAGAGGTCACTCAAGTTAATATTTGATAACCTTGCTTAGGTTAGGTTAGATTAAGTGGCAATTATTCGTTACCTATACGGGGAAATTTAATTAGACCTAGGTTCATTATGATACCACGAGCTGAATCGGTTATTTCCGCTACTCTTTGGAACCATTTTGAATTCTGGAGGAATTTCCATATTTTGAAATATCCGCAAGTTCCTCGAAGTAGTAGTCTCCTAGAGATAGCTTTATAATTGAAGGTAGCGTCGGGCGGTTACATACAGTAAGTGGGGAGGTGTTTTCTCTTCCTTATCATCCATGGAACTTAGAATCCATGGAATTAGTGGTGTAGTTCGAAATAGATATCATTCTACCAAAGGACACAAGTGACTGTGTCTACGAGTTGTTGTTAATGTAATTCTCTCAAACAATAATTCATAGGTGACAAAAGTCATTAGCGGTGACTCCAAGCCTTGCAGCATGTGTTTCTAGTCAGAGTAAACCGACAAGAATTGCGATATGTCCTCTAATGATCTTTAACAAGCTCTTTATCCTATGCCGACTTATCCACGCCCGCATGTCTGTTTTGCATGGTTATAGCTGTCAAGTTCTCGCCATCGCTGCCTGTTGCATAGCTAGACAGGAGATTTTATATTTTGCCCTGGGGCTCCCCTTTATCAGTAGCTAGAGAGTTCCATTTTCGTGCCGTTCCTTGATAACCTAACCTAATTTCATACATTTTGAACATTAGGTCGAATAAAAGAATTATAGTTATTGTTGCGCCCTCTATCTAACTTCAAGTCGTGGCCAAAATAGTTCGCTTTTATGAGATTTTTATGACAGGTACCATAGGCTATTGGTTTAGATATATCATAAGCCTTTTGTAGCTGTCTTTCTTCCGGCATGTCAAGACCTTTAACTAGGTAAATCTTTCAACATTCATTCATCTGTCTTGAATGATATTTTACACAGATTCATGGCAATCCAGCGTCAGAGATCAGGTAGCCAGGTAGGTAGGAATACCTACTTATATTGAAAGTATATTTTTTATCGCTGGTATCCTCAGTCCTGTGCTGCATTCTAATGAATTCGTCCATCACCTCAAAAATCTTTGTACTTGACAGTACGCGCTTAAAATGTATTGAAGAAACCGCACTCTTGACTTTTGGCAGCTCATATTAACATTTAAAAAGTGCATCAGCTTAGAAGAAAAATGGGCCTCCATTCATCTTTCTGAAGCCATCACCTCCGATTTGCTCAGAAATCTTAAAATTTGAGTAGGTACTAACCCGTGGTCAATTTTGACCACACCATCTCTCCACAAAGATCCATATAGCAGATAAAAAGAAATCCCTTTACGACACGCAGTAATTTCTCTCGGTTCATCAATCATCGCACACAATCGCGATAATCACAGTTGAATGTGCTTTCACTTATTGCGCGCTCACTGGAGCAGAATTGGAGGAAAAAAAAAATGCACTAACGGCCTCCGAATGATTATGATGTGACTATGACTATGACAGCAACTATTCCATAGTGTTAACCACCACTTTTACAGTCCTGCACATGACAGACACGCAATCCAACTCCGGCCAATTACTATAATGTATGTTATACCACCTTCTCCTGAACACAATTTCACTCCTGCGGCATATAAGTTAAAACCTAGGTGACAATTTTAATGTCACTTCCACACACCCACAGTAGATGGAATAAAAAAAAATCCTGCTTACAAATTTCCTTTATACGGGACTCTCCTTGTCCTTACACTGAACTGAATGTGTCTGCGGATACGACACGGAGGGTTTTAGCGCGCCACGTGTCGCCTTCAAAATTCCCATGAATATAATTAATGGGATTTTGAAAAATGCTCTTTCATTTCAATTACTACGTATGGTAGACGTACAAGCTATTTTTTTTTTTTTAAAGAGTAACGGGGTGTCTTGTCACCCTAGGAGACGACAAAAAAAAAATAAAAGAACCTCTGCCTAAAGGCAGGGTGCTCTCGCGCAACTGGTATCTTGCTACTGAAGCAAACGAGCCATGAAATTTTTATATCCTTCTCTCCTGGCTACACGAGTAAACGTTAAAGTATTTTTGTGTGTATCTTATAGATATCTCAAGATTCCCGGGTTATTACACAGCAAATTAAGCCCTGTTATGTGGGGGTGTCGAATTATTAATGCACTTGGAGGGCTTCCAACATAATTTATCAAAAGACGGCACACGACAGCTAAAAGTCTTAAATTCTTTAAGTTCTTCTTCCCGAGAGAGAGAGAGAGAAAGAAAAACTCTTTCCATTGCAGCGCCCTACCTCCACAAGCCTCCTGAAAGGGGGAGGCATATATAGACTTAGACTTCCAGCAGATTCAGCAGTTTTCTTCGTTATGCTGTTGCCTATTTTTTGCGCTGTGCCAACTTTTTCGCTATTTTTTTTTTCTCAATTTCACTTAACCCCTGAAGGATCTTCGGTTTAACAAACACCAACTGGCAGCTTTGACCTTTCTTTTAACCGAAATACAAATATACTGCGACTCCCTCTGGTATATATGTGTAGGGATACATCTGGTTATGTATATGAACGTAAACACTTACGGTCAACAAGCATACATTATTCAATCGATTGGAATTAAAACTGAAGGCAGCTAGAGTTAGAGTAATACCCCGACATCCTATATATAACCCTTCACCTCTATTCCGACTTCGATTGAGTGGATGCATGTGGGTATATGTGTGTGTCCGTCTGTCCAGTTTCTGTTTCTGGCCGAAAGGCAGTACCAACAGCACACAGCTCTAACTCTAGCTCTTTTATATGCTGTCGAAGCGTTGTGAAGGACGACGAACGAACGACGACGATAGCATAGCATTTTTGCGAATTTATTGTTTGGTGTGTCCTTATGACTCTGCCTCCCCCACCTCCCCAACCAGCAGTAGAACAGATCGTTCGCGATGGCTGATGGCAGCAGCAATGTGGACAGCAGGAGCAGTAAGAAAAATTCCCATAAAAAAAAATCCCTCAGCTAATTTCTTCCTTTTTTTGCCGCTCTTCGCATGCCACAAAAATAAAGTTGACGTCAATTTCTAATGGAAATCCTTGAATGCGTTTGATTGTTCACAGGAGGAGGACGAGGAGTCAGGAGTCATCGAGTGTGAGGTTATTTTTTTGCGCGTCGAGTAAATGTGAAATAAAATTCTGCAGATAGACTCGGAGCGGAGGTATATATAGCTACATATATTTTATCCATTTTGAGTAAGCTGGTATTTTGTGTGTTTTATGGACGTGATTTGAATGGCGTTTGATGTTTTTTCTCGTATTTTTTATTTGAAAATTTAATGACTCAATATTTGAGTGGGAAATCTGGCTGTGGAATTAAAAAATAAAATATTAGATACATGCATACCTTGCGAGAAGATACAAATTTCTATAGATGATGGTTGGTAAGTTTATTAAAAAAAATATTGAAAGTAAATAGGGAAGTCGAAGAAAGTCTTAAGGTAAATAATTATTTCTGATGGGATTTTCTTCAAAGGTTCTTTACTTCACGTCACAAGTTTTAAACATTTTACCGAAAAATTCTTCCCATCTCTATTAAAAATCACATTTAATGTGAAAACAGGACGAAATAGGACTTCACTTTATGCACAAATGCGGACCTCTATAGCCTTAAACAAGGCAGCGAAATTGCGAGTGGCGTAGTTTCATATTGATATATGCGCCACTTGCATTTACCTATTACGTCACAATTTCAGAAATATCTACACGATTAAGTTTCAAAATGTATCCCTGGTTTTTGTAACTACTTCTCTTAGCCCATAAGATCCTATTTCTTCTTCCGATGCAACCCTTTTAGTTGCAAGTTGAGCGGCTGACGTATCTGCCTACAATGTCTATCTTTTGCGTTTAGTTCCCTAAGGATCCTGAAGTGATCAATCTTTCGCATCATATTAACCCTTCTCGACTGAGCACTGAGGGTGATTTACGAATTCTTTTGTTACATCATTACTGCTTTGGTTACTTTCTACTGCTTTGGGTATCTTTTTTGGGAGAAATATCGCCTTAAATCAAAAATTAAAGGGCACGGGTCTTTAAGATTAACGTCGAGTTTGTTGGATTTATCCAAGTTTTGATCTGTAGCCTGCAGTTTCTTCAAGGGAATTAATTTTGTTGGATTCTTGTTTCTGCAAAGGTGAAGGTTTATTGCAAAGCCCTCAATGAAATTCGAAATAATTATGAACTTATCCATTCAGCAGGCCATTCATGGTTGAGAAGTCGTAACGACGGTCGTAAAGTTTGATCGTGAAAGATAGCCATTGTCTGGTCGAAAAGACTGTCTGTAGACAGGTCTGTATAGAGAATTCAACAGACCTTACGACTATATCAATGTGAATGGTCCCTTTTCTTATCACTTCGTTCTGCACTTTTAAAGGCGGTAGTGAACCTTTTTTTTCAGTGATGCTGATGAGCTTTTACATTTTTCTGTTTATTACCCTTTGACAGGTGGGGATCGGTTCTTTTTGTTATCTTTATTGAGTGATTGGATCGAACTGTACCACCTCCCATGGAAACGTCTTTAAAAAAAGATTTTCAAGGTCAATGGAACCTAAAATCGATTGTCAAAGGAGCAAAGGGGAAGACTTCTGTCCTTCTTAGATGTCTTGTTCGCTGAAACCAATGAAGCTTGTTTCTTCGTTTTGCAGAGTTGTTCTGGAAAGTTACTCTTTGTCTTCCTCTTTTTCGCATTTTTTTTAAGTCTAGTAATCCTTCACTTGAAATTTTATAAATTCATAGGAATCGACTGAAATTCTCGAACTGTCATCGGTTGGAACTGGAAGAGGTAGATTTTCGATGTCTTATAGATTCCGTCCACATATTAAAAATTCTACAGGAATATGTGAAGCAGTGACTAATATTTTACATATTTTTCTCCAAAAGCATCCCGTTATATCGTCTGGCAATTCGTATAGACTTCCTCGAAACGTTCGCAGTTTGTTCTTCTGGGTGCGTTTTTGGCGAATCAATCGGAGTCGTCGCGTCGTTCTTGAAGGGCCGGTCGGTAATATAAACGATGCTTGATCTCTGTTTCTTCGTCGTCCTCGTAACTTCTATACTTAGATCTTTGATTTTTACATTCCATTTGGTTCTGATTGTACAGACCTGTGATTGTACCCATGAGTATATGAGAATTGAGCTCTTGTCATAGACTTCGAGCAGTATGTGAATGTCTTTTTTTAGTGACCAAGTGCCATTTGGTCTTGGCATAAATGTGTCTGCCCCATTTCCATTTATCATCTTGGTAGCTAGTCCGCCTTCTCATTCCCTTCGAAAGTAGGTGCTATTTCCAGGAACCTAGCAGACCTTGAAAAAACAGAAAAATGGAACTCAAGCTCAAAACCAGCCTGTGGCGTTAAAGGAGATGTTAATACATTGGTGAATTTTATGCCTCAGTTTGTCGATATGTCATCAATTAACTCCCTGAATACAGGGCGATGTCATCCATAAAAAAAGTGGAACTAGGCCCCCATGAAAAAATGCCCCAAAAATAAATGAAAAAAGGCCCCAAAAATTGGGGAAATATTTCATAATGAAAAATGGCCGCATTTCATTTATGAAAAATTCCCCAAACAAATGAAAAATTGCCCCAAACTAATAATTGGCAAACAACAACAAAAATTCTTATGAAATTTTCATTGTTTTGGGGCCTTTTTGGGGTGATTTTCGAGGTGATTTTTTATTTAATGGAAATTGTTTGAAGATCATTTGGGGAGTTTTTCATTTTCTTATTTTGATATCAAAACATAAATCTAATAGAAGAAACGCGAATTATACTGCTGTTACAAGGGCAGGCGTTATAGGTTTCAACGAGTAAATAACTTACTGACAATTGAATTTGTGAGTTCACTTCGATCAGTTCATTGACGAAAGTGTGCGCGAATTCTTATCTTCTAATTTCTTAAATTTGTTAAAGCTTAAAACCTGTTGAGATTTGGAAATAACTTTAAATTTAAGCTATTGAAAAGCCAGCTCAGTTTTTGAAACAACTTTTAATTCTAGCTTTAGAAAATTTGAGAAAATAAGAGTTCAAAATTTGCGCTCGGTTTTTGAAATAACTTTTAACTTTAGCTCAAATTTTCTAAAGCTTCAAGTCAGCTTTTCCTTCCTTACTTACTTAGATGACGCTACAGTCCGGGGTGGACCTGGGCCTCAACCAATACGCCTCTCCAGTTAACCCCATCTTTGGCTAACCGCCTTCAGTTGCGCACTCCAAGTTGGTTGAGGTCTCTTCCACATGTGCCCGCCAACTAAGGCAAGGTCTTCCTCTACTGCATTCTCCCTCCGGGTTGGAATCGAAAACTCTTCATATCGGAGCTCTACATGTCGCTCTACATGTCCCAGCCATCTTAGACGACTGATGCCACCTCAGACCTCAGTTTTTGAAATAACTTTTAATATTCGCGCGAATTTTCAACTTTTATTTTCTCAAATTTTCTAAAGCTAAAATTTAAGCCTTACAAACAGTTACAAGCAGATTTTTACTTTTTCTTGAATATTTGCTGTAATTCGTGGTTTTCATTCTTTTGGGGTGATATTTCTTAAGAAGATCCCAATATTTAGAATCGATTTTAAAATATTTTTCGCGTTTTTTATTGAGTTTGGGACCATTTTTCATTCTTTTGGGGCAATTTTTAATTTTTTTTGGGTGATATTTCTTAAAGGCCTTAAATTGAGGCACAATTACCTACACAAAAAATAAAGAAATTTTGCCCCAAGTTGTTAATGAAAGAAGGCCCAAAAAAAAATTAAAAATCACCCCAATTCTACTACAAGACGTTGTTGTATATAATTTTTTGTGATCTTTTTTCATATTTTTTTTTTTTTTTTGCCTTTTTTCATTGGAGCCTAATTTCATGGAGTCGATACTAAGTTTGGTTACATGGTTACATGAGTTCCTAATGCTCGTTCTAATTGCCATTAGCTTGAAGACCACTAAGACGTGTTCTGGCTAACTGCCTCTTAGCTCTAACTTTGTCGTAAGTTGGCTATGTCTTATCTGAAATGACGCAGTTCGTCAAATTCGTTCACCTTTTCCCAGTCTTTGAAGTAAAGTGCATGAAGGTTTCTTCCTTTACATACCCCAATAGATTATAGACTTCCTGCCACGAAAAGAGCTAAACCACGGCTGGCCATAGTTCTATCCTTCTATGGTCGGAAATAGTATGTCAATGAGTAGTCCGGACCATCAGTGTCTCCCTACAATCCATAACAACCTTGGGCGGAGATGTGGTTGAATGTAGAGATTTAATAATTTAAGTCTGACTGTCAACGAAGATTTTGTAATGGTTGTCATTGTCACTATTAGTCTACGCGGCTCCCGGATTGCCAGAGCTTCATTCTGGAAGAAGCATACATCAGCATACTACATAGATCCGTAGGAAACTATGCGTCTGATTAATGAAGTGTATATCCCCAAGGGCAATAAGACCTTATGTAACTTATTGTCTGAAATGATGCCAATGTATCTTGCTTTCGATATGAGATTGATGGTGACTCCATATTTAACTTTGGTAGTGTGAATGCTGTACTTTTCTTTGTGAACAGAACAAGCCCGGTTTTGAGAGGATAATTCGTTCAGAGCTGTAATCATGAACTTACAGATAATAGGATGACTAAGTCATCATCATAGCCAACTATTTTTATTTCCTTACTTTCTATGATTTTGAGGATTTTGCCGACAATAAGAATTAGAAGTAGGGTTGTCACTTTGTCCAGTAATCGCCCTTGAGATGTTGCTCTTCCTGTCTTCATTGATGATACCTACTGCTCTTGAGCTATACTTAGTGGACAATATATATATAAATTTTCGTGAGATATTCGAACCAGACCACCATTGTCGGGTCTCTTTTCGTCTCCCTACCACTATATCCCTTACCCAGAGAGACCCTCTGGATTTCTCCAGAGTTCTTCCCTGAGTTCGATTCCTAGTGTTAACGCTAGCATCTGTTTATGTGAGATCTGGTTTATGTGAGATCCAGTGGGTCTCGACCCAAAGTTGTCCCAAGATCCTCATTCTTCTGCCAGCCAAAGCTGGACATTGACACAATATATCTGCCGCTGTCTCAGATTCCTCCAGGCATAGCCTACAAGTATCATCCTCTCTAAGGCCCATCTTTCTTAAATGATAACCGAAGTTACCATGACTTGTAGTTAACGCCACCACCCATTTCAATGTTCCTCGACTCATGCTTAGAACCTTTCTCTGAGTGGAGCAGGTCGGCCATTGTATTGCCATTTTAGCTTGTCTACATTGTTCCACGGTTGACCACCTTCTCAAGTGCTCTGCCGTGATCCATTTGTGAATCAGCTGTTCTACCATTCCTCTACCAATTGAAGAGAATGGTTCTGGTCCCAGCAACTTTTCAGTTGACCCCTGTTTTGCAGGGGAGTCCCCCTTTTCGTTGCCGTCGATCCCTATGTGTCCTCGTACCCAAGTCAGTGTTACCTGATTTTTAGATGAACACTTGTTGAGCTTGAATACACATTCCAGTGCCAGAGATGTTGTGATGGTTGTCTGCCCCATGCATCTAATCACCGCCTGGTTGTCCAGTGCTATTAGGATATTTCTTCCTTCCACCTGACGGGCTAGTTCCAGATCTTCTGAAAAGATTCCGGCCCCCGCTCCGTCATCCATCATGGATCCATCTGTGAAAATCACGATTTCACCATTCCTCTTTTCTGGAAGTAATCCATTCTCATTCTCCATTGTTATACCATACCATCCATAGGCATGTTCAGTTCCCTAATCTCGTTTTTGACAAGCTCCAGGATCTCCCTGTGTCCATAGATGGCACCACTATTGTGCCATTTCGCATCTCGATGCAGACGAAGTGCTGTTAGGGCCGCTGTTTTCTTAATAAATAAGTCTAGCGGTAAAATCCCTAAGATCACTTCCAATGCGCACGTTGGTGTTGTACGTTTTGCACCTGTAATTCCTATACTTGCTAAACATTGGACCCTATCCAAGTGCTTCTTAGCAGTCTTCTAGGAGGCTTCGCCCACCAACCAAAGCGTATGTGATAATGGGTCTAGTAATCATCGTATACATCCAGTATGCTGACCTAGGAGAGAGTCCCCACCTCTGTCCACATACACGTTTGCACTGATGTAGTACCCTTTTTGCCTTCCGTACCTTCTCCTCAACATGGTAATTCCAAGTAAGTCCAGTATCTAGGTATACTCCCAGATACTTAACCTTCTTAGTCGTTGTTAGTTCCGATCCGAAAAGTGTTAAGGACTGAAATTCCAGATTTTTCCTCTTCCTAGTGAAGATTATTAAATCTGTTTTCTCCGCATTAATGGAGAGTCCTTGTTCCAGACACCAACGCTCAACTTAGTGGACAAGGTTTGATTAGTTTGTCCTCCTCTCTAGCCTGTCTTTGTGCTCTTTTAACATTGGTCCATCTTAAATTCATGACCGCGCCATGTTTTTGTGACAAAGTTACTAATTCAATGAAATGCTGCTACCGTATTCAAACCAGCTGTCGTTCAGCGTGCATCATTTCGCCAGTAATTAAAATAATGCGTGTAGTCACACGCAGAATGATTGAAATCCCTCATCAGGCAGTAATCCCACGTTGGTCAAATACGCTGCCATTGTTGTCACTAAACAAAGATTTACATCTATGATGCAGTTTCGCAGTTCGGCTCGATTATAATTATTAATTAAATTAAAATCCAAATAATGCCGCACACTATACTATATAATATGGTATAGAGATCTCATCATAAGTGCGATCACAAAAGGGACACCGCCCGCCCAAATCAATGCATTACCAAACAGTCCATTCTATGCTTTCCGCACCCCCAATAGCAGTCACCTTCAATTTGACATTTAAATTACAAATTCACTGCAGATATCCCGGTTTACCGCACACATTGCACATCAATCGATTTAACGTCATCAATCTCTGCCAATGTCCATATTAATCGGTCCACATATATATCCATCCATTCCAGCATCAGAGCATCCTGTTCATGTCAAATCCATCGCCAAATTCCCTCGCAACACACTAAGTGGGTGCTGGCAGATAGATAGCGAAGGGACTAGCTAGCATACAGCAACGAACATGTCACGTCACTTGTCATTGTCATTCGGGGATGCGGGCGGCGGCGTCGAGCTAACTCTCTCTCTCTCTGTCTAACTCGCTTGCTTCCTCTCAACCACCAAATGTGATAACAGTCATCCAATAATGTCAATCTCTTTTACAAATTCAATCATCCGCACGTAGATGTCTCATAGTGTGGGCTAATTTTGCACCTCCATCGAGTCCTTCGTCCTTAAAATATGCACAAATTTTCAATCATCGAATATTTACTCAGGATGACTCGGGCGCACCCAATGCTCTATCTGCTATCTACAGGATTCAGATACACATACGAGGACTGGTAAACGTAGTACCTATACCCTGGGGATGAGGGGTCGCATATGCAGATACAAATACTGCTGCGTGATCAGAAAAAAAGACGTACCTCGGTTAAGTTTATTATCGGCCAATGAAAGTCATTGTGTGGTGTGTATTTCACGTGAGGAGAGCGGGCGAAACCGGAACGACGACAGAGAGATTTCATCTTCAACTTGATGACATTTTTGCCACCACACCGCCACCCCCGGGAGGGTAGACGACCAAACCACGAAACGTTACGACGAGGAAGGGATAACGCTTAAAGCCAAAAATATTGTTTCCGCTGCCGGGACATGTTTTCTTTCCGGTCGGGTCCAAACTTCTCATCGTCGCCGTCGTAGCTGCTGTGTGTTGATCATGATCAGCAACAGCAGCATCAGCAACAGCAGCACCAGCACCAGCAGCAGTATATGCTCCAAGTGTTTCCTCACAGAAGAGGATGTTGTTGAGAGGACTGCGATGGCAGCTCACAACCGCCCCGCCCGTCGCCGCCACCGGCAAATACACTCTCTTCGTGTGGTGTGGTGGAGTGTCTCTAGGCAGAGGGCGCAGCAAAAGTGTTCTGATGGTATAATAAGGAGATAAGCAAATAACGCTTATCGCACCCTTAGTCACGTTCCTATTACTTGGAGTGTTGATGGTGGCACACTGGTGTGCTGATGATGAAGATGGTGTTGGTCCTGTGTACACAATTTGGCGAGAAGGAAAATACCCTACACTTGGGCTGGAATGTATGTCGTCGTTGTGCAATACGCTGCAACTTAAGTGTGCTCTGCAAAATGGAGCAGGAAACAGGACCGGAGCTATGGAGGAAATATGCTTTATAAAGTGTCTCGATGGGAAAATGTTTCCTCATAACTCGCTCAACTTTAAGAGCTCTTTCTACTACTCCTTTTTATTTTATTTCTTTTCTAACTGCTTTTAAGCATGGTCTTGCTTATTGCCAGAGACCTACTTCGAGATGTTTATATGCGAAGGGCATGCTCGGGCGTACAAATATGTTGGCATCAACTGATAGTTTCAACTATATTTATTGCCTGATTTGGATCGTGTAAGACGGTTTTATTTTTTTGTGGAAAACAAATAAAGTCTTAGAGCGGGTGGATGTGTTCATCTATTGCAAGTATAGGTAGAAGTTGCTTTCTCATTGGGATGCAACTGCATGTCACTTGACTATGACCTGAACCAGCTTACGAACATTTTGATGGACTCTAGATTTTTTTTTAGATTAAATGATTTTTTTTTATTAATTACTTTAAATTAAATAAATAAAAAAAATAAAAGCATGGCATTGCCGTCTGCCGATTGACATTCATTACTACTTATAAAATGCAACGTCCGTCTGTTCATTTCTCCATAACTCGAGAACCATTTGTCCGATTTTCATGATTTATTTTCTAATTTATAGATGCGTAGAAAACTTAGTCCGTAGGGTGGATGAGAATAGCTCAGGAGTAGAGGGGTGGCGGGTAGTAAGGGGGGTCTCACCAACCGTTAGCCATATGAACTTGAAAGTTTGTATGTTGATAGATAAGTCAAAAGTATTACATGCCTCATTCATCGTTTTTCAAAATTCGGCCTATAAGTATAAGATACATATTTTCAATTCTATATTTGTTGTCTATTATTTTCTACATACTAAGAAAGGGGGACCTTAAAAACTCTCGGTGATTATCCTGTTTCAGTAAATTAGTGCCGCTTTGCAGTATCCGTATAGATTGCGAACATTCAGCTATTGATATACTCGATTACTTGTTCTTCTGATAAAAAGGTCGACTGCGAAAAAATGTCTCCTTGTTTCCGCAGAATTGGCCATGTACCCATAAAATGAAATACATCCTCCCTTTCAGTTGTATTGAATAACCCACAGGTCACTCCTATGTCACTCCTGTAGTTTAATTGCATCAATTCTCGTTGAAGCTTCACCATCATTGAAATCACCTCTGTACTGTGTTCGTCCCGAAAGTAATTATATCTAATATCATAATATAATCGACTATACACTCGTCTATGAGTTGAATCCGACACCTCGCTACAGCACATATCTCTAAATTGCAGGTCCAGCTTTTGCACAAGGTGCGCGAGAATTGGTTTCCAGTTATGGGGTGTTTCCGGGTTGAGATTCAACTCCATTCCAACACATTATGCGAACTCTAGCCAGTCTCCGTACCAACTAGACCTGTTACTATTTGCCCTAAGCGTCACTTTTTTTGGGTAGACGGTGGTTTTCCATCTTAAGAACCTTGAGCACGTAGCCGTTTTGTAATTTGAAAGTTTTTATAAATAGTGGAGACAGTCCCGTTTCAATCGCTAGCAAGTAGTTCGGAGTACTGGGGGGGAGGTGGAAAATGCACTTAATATAGAATCTTAGCAGTTTCTCAACCGTATCGTACCTTTTACTTCCCCATACTTGAGCTGCATAAAATAGAATGGACTCGGCGACTGCTTGAAATTTTATTTTTTGTATATTTGTATATTTACTACTATAAGCAATATATTTATTTGCAAAGCATTTTTTCCATGTCGTATTTTTAGCTGTTTTTGATTTGGTAAGTTTTTCCTTCAGGTGCTTCTCCATACCTAAATTCTTTGTCAAGTAAATCCCCAGATACTTTTCGACTTGTTACCCATTGAATGTCCAGTGTTCGTTAAGACAGTTTCTTCCTGCGCCATTTTTAAAAATCATCACCTTGGATTTCTCTAGGTTGACTACGAGACCCCATAAATTGCAATATTCGGCTAATCCGTTGATCATCAGCTGCAGAGTTGCTAGGAGCACAAAATATCGTCAACAAACAGAAGAGCCTCAATTAGGGTGGCTGCGTATTCAATGCCTCCTGGTAAACAGACAACAATGTCCTTGATGAATAGTGCAAAGAGGACCAGGCTTAAGGTACAGCCCTGCCTTACTCCTGAGTTGAGCTGCCCAAGTATCCTCATATTAGCTTTGGAGAACTCTACCCAATTTGATTGAGAGTCCCATATTATAAAGTTTTAGTAAAAGAGCGTTTCGGTCAACCGTATCAAAAGCCGCCCTTAAATCGACAAAGAACGCGTAAAGCTTTTTACCTTTAACGAGAAAGGACTCGGCAATGCTTCTTAAGACAAAAATATGGTCCACAGATATTCAATCCGGGTCTGAACTATAATATGAGTTTATTATTTAAGAATTTATTACAAGAAAAGAATTATGACAGCTTGTGTCTCGCTAAAATATTACAATATGGATTACAATAAGAACTAACGAAGTTGGTTGTGGTTTTATTTCACCACGGTTGTCAAAGGTGGCAGCACAATGGATTAAACTTAAGGCTGAAACATAAAATAAAATGAGTTTGATTTGGCTTCTTACAGAACCTTGCTTGATATTCCTTAAATAGCTTATTTTTACATCTATCCACTTAGTTATCCTTTTTTGAAGTACCGCAGTAAAGACTTTGTAGGAGGCGTTTAAAATGAAAATTTATCGATAATTGGCTGTGAATCGGAAAAATTAATGCTTCCTTAAACTGTTGCGGAATTACGCAATGCTCCAATATATTATTCTACTCAGTGACGTAACTATTTCTTCAGTAGTTATCGGTGCATCCAAGAATTATTTTGTAGTCCTGGAGCCGCGTAATGAAGAGCGATTTTACTTACCTACTTCTGGGCATAGCAGATTCTTAAAATGTGTCAGTAGTATACTGGCGGACAAGTCGCTGCTGATGGAATACTTCCTACCGTTGAGCTTTCGAGCTAGTTTCCAGAATTGCTCTGCGTTGTTACAAAGTGCTAGTCGGTTAGCCTCCGCCTTATAGTAGCATTTTTTCTTTCTCTTGCACAACAACTAATAATCTTTTTTGCGTCAACGTACAGTTGCTTGAATAAGTACTCCCCCGTTTTTGCGAAAAAAAAAACTTTTGCCAGGTAAAAGATGTTTGTCTTGCTCTTTCACATTCAATATCAAACCAAAGTTCAGGATGGACTCCATTTCTGTCAAAGTCATTGAGGGCTCTCTTTAGATGTATCTCCAATAGGCTTTGTTGTACCTTGTCTTCTTTGATATACACTTCTTCTTCTGTAAAGGAAGTCAGACATGCTCCTCAAATTATGGCAAGGTTTCTTAGGACTCAAGAACTAAAAACTGGAATTCCTCTGCAAATAGAAACTTTTTTAAAGGAATAAGTTTGCCCAAAATTGTGGTTGGTTTGATGCAGGTTGTTAACGAAATGTTGAATAAAAGAAGACCTAAAAATAAGACTATATACTGATTATGGTAAGTGCTGTTTAAACCATGATCTAGAAATAATGGCCAATGGCTATGTCTACATAGGACGCGGTTACCCGTAATGACACTAGAGACCTTTAGGCACTGTCCAAGACGTAGTAGTTAGAGTTATTGTTATGATATAGCTCATTCGGACAATCTAGAGCTAATTTTGAGGTTATATTGAGTGGTAGCTTAGCCGCAGGGATATTTTTATATATTACTAGCGGACCCGGCAAACGTTGTTCTGCCTAAAATAGTTACCTATTTTAAATATTTCAAGATTTATTTTGATATTTTTGTTGAATTATTTTTTTTTTAATAAGAATGAAGGCGGATAGCTTCAGTGGTTCAGTGGCCATTATCGGACTTACATACGCACCAACGTTTTTATATAATATAGCTGTACCATCCTGGAGTTGCCACGTCCTTTTGTCCAATATTGACTAATCTTCACAGGACCACTCCAGGGCCAATAACTAAGATCATCTGTAAGTTTGAGCTCATTCGATTTGGTGGTTTTCTAGATATACGATTTTGATTTTTTTTTTGTATGGGCGGTGCCACGCCCCTTTGTCCAATTTTGACCAAAACTTTAGACAAACCATCTACACAAAAATACGAACAAACCCTAAAAATTTAGTCGAATTCGGTTTGACCGTTAGTGAGTTATAAAGTCACAACACACTAATTGCAACAATTTTTTATATATATAGATTCTTCTGTCCGTGTTTGTTACCGTACTCCTCCTAAACGGCTGGACCGATTTTAGTGAAACCTTGTGTGTGTGTTTGAATGGGTCTTGGGATGGTTTATATTCAATTAGACACGGTAGGTGGCTTTGCGATGCGATTCCACAAAAAGTAATACTTCAAATAATAAACACACAACAAAAAAAAAATTAAAAAGCAAGAAGCTCATAAATTTCTCGACACCCGTGGGAGCTAAAGTTGTAAAATTGTAGACATTGATGTGCATTGTCCAAACAAACAACCGCCCGAAGTGTGGGCGGGATTCCTGGGCACACGTCTGAGGAAATAACGGTCGAAGCACACGGAGTACAGATTGCTTCCGGACACATCGGTTAAATAAAACGTTTGCGGGGTCCGGTAGTGTTTTTATATAAGTACATAATTGGATTTGACTGAATATTTCGGGTATAGAAAGTAACTCCGCATACCTGGAATAGACTGGTGGTATTGGGAAGCCTATAGAATTCGAGATAGGATCCCGCAGGCTGGCACCCAGAATCTTTTAGTCTGATCGCGCTATGAGCTGTGATAGTGATGTTTGTTATTTTAGGGTCTAGATGCAGAAAAGACTGTAAAGAGCGCCTGTGGTGATGACTATGCATTACGTTCCTTAAACTTTGCTGAGTTTGGTTATGCTATAGGCTTTTCTTAGAGACGACTACCATTCTATATTAACCCATTAATGAGGATTTGTCGTACTAAGGGTAAATTTTTGTTGCAGGACCCACCATTTGCCAAAGTTTCTAATACAGGTATAGAAAGCGAAACTTGATCCGCGTGCTTACCTTGATTAGAATAATATCCATAACTTCGCTTTTACCATATCTTCCTCATATTCGGGCGCCCTAAGAATATTTTTTTTTGTTTATATGAGAGGTGAAATAACACCACCTTGTGGTATACCTACCTCTGCTTGATTGATTTTGGTACTAAGCATGTGGGATTTTGATCTTTATGAACTAAGTACCAAATGAACTTACTCCCAACGCCTCCGAATCCAACAGTCACCCCAAGCAGGGGGTTGCAGGGGGGCTGCATGCCGCCCCATACGCATACCACTGGTATGTATGCGGGTCACTGTTGGATTTGGATTTAGTGCGAGGTTTGGGTGTATGCAAGATTTATTTTTTCTTCAAAACAAGTTAAATGAACTAACTGCCACTTCTCTGAAATTGGGACTTCATTCATAGGGAATTTGTTCATAATGAACTACGAACTATCTCCCAAATATATGAACTAAATCCCACTGAAATTGGTAAATTGGTAAATCGGTGGGACTTAGTGGGAGTTAGTTCCAGTTGGGACTTAGTTCGTAGGGCCGTTAATCATGGTACGTGTTTGTTGATAAGTATACAATACAGCTTCTACAAATCGGCTAGAGCCATGGAAGTCTTGCAGTTTCTGTAACATAATTGACAGAATGCCGTCTTTGTCGTGGATTTATATGGAACGAAACTGTTTATGACCCATAATATTTTTTTCCCGCTGGACTATGATTGTTGGGAGCTACTGCTCTCTGTAGATTTTCCTATCCTTGCACCCTTGAAAGTGGGTAAAGTTCAGTAAGAGCTCTAATGATTTTGTAACTCTAGAAAAATAAAATTGTACCCATCAGCATTATCGAACTATATATTTGCTTTTTGCAAAAATATTGCTGTCAAAATTCCTCAATTGTCAACTTTAAAGCACAACAAATTTTCATGCAGACTCGTATGTCAACCGTCAACTAACCCCAGTTCCCAAAACCCATCGCACACCGTAAAGGAGTTAATAAGACCAAACAATTTAGATTACAGCCAACGTCTGGAACGCTGTATTTATACCCTCATGGCCGCACAATGTGTCACATATTGACATTTATTCTAACAGCTCGCCAATATTCAGAATCAATGAAAATCGTCACCTTAACCCGCCATCGACACGAAGCTTATGGCGACGTTGTTAAGCATCACCTCGCCATCACATCATCATCATCATCCTCCTGGCGGGTGGTAGTTGGTAGTTAGTTTGTGTATGTGTGTGTTCCTGAAGGAAAATCAAAATCGAACGTGTTCATGACTGACTAAACTCTCGTGGGTCCTTATACTTGGGCTAGAATTAAATTCAGAACGCCTGATCCTTGATGGCTTAACAGATGGTTGATAATTTGAACGGTTTTCTCTCACTCTGATGCTGTATCTATATGTATACTAAATCGCGTCGTTGTATAATGTCCTTAACAGTGTTTGCGAATGGATTTTATTACTGCGAAGATTCAAGTGTCTATATAGAGAAAATCCGTTGCTGCTTGGAAATTATCAAGCGAAAAACCATAAAAGAGAGCAAAATCAAGTCGAGCAGGATGCGCGCGGAGTGAGAATAATTTAATTTGCCAAAGTAAAGTCGAAGGTCCTTTTTGGTTGCTTTTTTTTTTTTGCATGGCCAATGTGACACCACGCGACGCGCAAGAGATTCTCTCGTATAGATTATGATGGCGAATATGATTTTTGGTCGAAATCTTTTTTGATATTCTTATTAGTTGTAGCTGGGCTTGTGCGCTTATGAATCTATTCATAGACATTGCCTGACACAAGGACACAGAGATAGGAAATTGTGTAGACAAGATGGCGCCTTTTGGCATTTTGATGAGTGTCTTTGAGGAAGCGGCCTGATATACGCAATTGGTGGGACATTAAATGGGGCTAAAGCTGTCACAGCAAACAGGACTTGTGTGTAGTTTTTGATTTGTTTGCGACCATCGAATGATGATGTAGATAAATTCAGTCTATTATCACCCGAACCAATAAATAAAGAGATTCTCTCTTGGCCCTCAGATTGATGGGATTTCTTCAATTGTCTTGACTGAAAATTAAACGCAAATTTGGATTAGAATACGCAAGTCAGTTGCATGTACCATTGAGCTTGGCGATCAGTGTCGACATTTGATAGATGAATAGTGGAATTTGTGTCTATTTGACAGATGGATATCTATAATTTTCTATATAATTATATAAAAATGGTGGCAAAAATTTATAGTAATTCATCAATTGAGAACGGCTGGACCGATTTGGCTCCAATTTTTTTTTTTCAGTTGTTCGTAATTGCCAGGAGAAGGTTCTTCTAAAAGAAAATTTTGGGGAAACCCTCCGGAAAAACGGAAAAATCGAAATTTGAGAACAACTGGGCTAAACAAATTTTTTCATTTGTTCGTAATTGCCAGGAGAAGGCTTTTGCGAAAGAAAATTTTGGGAAAACCATCCGGAAAAGTCGTTAAATTGGAAAAATCGAAAATTGATTTTTTGTATTGAATATTGTGTGCAATTGTTCCGGAATGGGTTTTTGAATGGAAAAATAGAAAATTCTTAGTGGAAAACTGGGAAAATTCAGGAAAACGAGAAAATTTTGCATTTTTTTCCTACGAAATTTTGCATTTTCTTTGATTCTGGCAACAATTCGGTCAAGATCTCAAATTGCGTTGGCTGTTGCATCCTCTGGCATTGCTGCCACATTGTTGGAAGGCGGTCGAACTGCACATTCCGCTTTGAAGCTGCCGATGAATCTCCTCACGGTTGACAAGACAACGTGCACAATGACCAAGAATTCGGCGACAGAGAAATTGATGCGATAATGCAAAATCATCATTTGGGATGAATGCACGATGGCGCATAAATGAGCTTTGGAGGCAGTTGACCGAACGATGAAAGATTTACGAGGTGAAGAGGTGAAGATGAAGAAGTTGAAATTGACCACGAATATGAGAGTCGCATCTGCTGCTGAATTCTCGAGACAACTGCTGGCGCTTGGCGATGTCTAAATTCCCGTTGATGTTTCGACTGGATTGATATCGTTCGTTCCCGGCAAATTTTTGCGAGTTCACATCGTCGAAGGAGGAACTCATCACCAAAGTGTTCCCCGTTGACAGCGTGAACGACGAGGATGAAGCGACCAACTAACGGACAGAATTTTTGAACTCACTTGATGTGCCAGGAACTCCAGCGCATAATTTAAAGCTGAAGGTGGGATCGATCATAATCATGTTTAGGAATCTGAATCATCCGAAATTGTGCAACGGTACGCGGTTGTTCATCAAGAAACTGATGGACAATGTGATTCAAGCGACGGTCATCAAGGGCAAACTCAAAGGAGAGGAAGTCCTTATCCCACGAATTCCGATTATTCCAACTGATCTTCCATTCCAATTCAAGCGGATTCAGTTCCCCGTTCGATTGGCTTTTGCGATGACAATCAATTGGAAGTCTGTGGAATTAATCTCGAATTTCCCTGTTTTTCGCACGGTCAGCTTTATACCCAATTCACAATGGCGCTTTGCCGCTTGCGTGCGTTGACAGGCGTTTTAGAAACTTTACCGTACTTTATGTCAACGCGCGAGTTATATGCCATATGGATTATATGACATAAGATCATCATCAGCCTGCAGATGTATGTACATTATGCAGTCAACACAACAACAACTAAATGCACCATCTAGCATTAGCGGCAATGATAGCAGCCCAACAACAGTATCAGCAATCAGCCTCTACCATTAGCACTTAAGTATTTACCTAAAATTAGTTAGTCTGAATTTGGCTTTACAATAAAGCGCATCGTGCGTACCTTTTGTTTGTTTAAATGTTTCTTTGTTTTAATTTTTTTTGTTCGATCGGTCGCGGCCGCTCGTAACTCGCGCAAGCCGCACTTTTCCAAAACTAAATGGCGCTTCAGAGCGTTGGCGCATTGAGAGATTAGAGTAGGAGAGATTGAAAGTTCTGTTTGGTTTATGTTGCGTACTTACGTTATGTACGAATTCAGAGCAGAATGCAACTACTCCTTTTTGCTTATAATTGTTATTTTAATGCACGAATTAAGAGGAAATTTGTTCAAAATAGTAAAAAAAATGCATAAATAAATAACAATAAAATGTATTTTCACTTTTATTGTCGTGGAATATTTTTGTGGAAGAATTGCCTGTGAATTCAATGTACATAGGTACATGAAAGGCGTTTCAGGCGAGACAGGTAGATTTTTAGTTTAGTTGAGAAAATATGGGTAAATTACATCGAAAATCCCTTCCCTTAAAATTGTGAATTGATTACTTTGTGGAATACTTCTTGTAAAACGATTTAAGTGAGCAATATTACCAAATGGACAGCATTTATCTGAGCTGTGGAAAGAAGTTCAGTCACTTAAATAGAGAAGTGCAATTTTGTTAAAAACTTGGTTTGGCTATTTAAAAAAAACCCCTATTAATAAATTCTCAAATATGGATACCGACGATTTACCTGATTTTTCAATTTATATTTATATTTTATTTCAATTATATGTATACATCTGGTGGTATGCTGGACATTCGGACGATTGCGATCACAGGTACTGCTTCTCGTCGCTCGCTGGGTTTTTACCACATCCGGTCAGCCATCGGACAATGCATATTGAAAGGATTTTATGACCTAATAGGGGTAATTTTTTTGCTATATTTCCGCTAAGATCTTCGCTGTCTTGTCCAGACATTTTTTATGTTCCTATGTACGGACTTCAAACCCTACCAGCCGATTGAGTTCAAATTTATAGGGAATCTTCGATATCTATTGGCCAGAGAATTCCCGTGAAGTTGGGTCAAAGTCGGACAAAGGTGCGCATATTCATGTGCATTGTCCCGATGGACAATAAAAAATATATCTAAGCAATACAATTCATTGGCACGAGCAAACCTGGGCGGGTAAACCAAGTAATAAAATAATACAATAATACAATAATATAATTTGCACATCGCAGGAAATTAGATTTACCCTCAACTAGAAAAAGAAACTATAAATATTCTAAACAAAAATGTTTATCTCGTTAATAAATTGTATGAAGAATAGAGTAGTTTCAGACAAAATTGAAATATCAAAAGCGTGTACATTACATTTGAGCACATATTTTTTTATCAACAATCTAAAGAAATCACTAGTAGCATTACAACAAAAATAATATTCGTCATTTCCACACAGTAAAATAATTAATTTGTATTGAAAAAACCTCATAGGCTACTAAAAACGAGTAGGTACGTATATACCTAAGTGAATCCATGCAACTCCAACAATGAACGGCATATGCTCTAACACTTTAAATATTATCAAATCGAACAAACCAAACCGAAAGAAAACGTCAAAGCCGCCCAACGCCACTGAAAGTAGAAAGTTGCTCTACTTGGGCGCCGCGTTGGACTTTACGATATTTACGATCACAACGCGACCCGAAGCCTGAAGCCGCATTCTGGCTTGCACCATATGAAAGCATTGGTTCTACTTTATCTGTCAACGCGCGCACGCCGCAAAGCGCCATTGTGGCTTCGGCATTACTTTGCTATTCGCGTTTTGGCAAACCGTCTTGTTAGGGTGTCAATAAGAGTGGCTTCTTTGAGCTATAATTCTGTAAAATCTTTCGTTGCCATCGTCATTTTAATAAAAACTACAAACATATCTTGTTGCACTAGACGAAACACAAACTACTGTTTGATTAAAAGACGATAAGTATCGTCAAAAACGTGTCAATATCACATTACCTTCTTCAAAATCGTTCACTACCGCTGTCAAGTCTGTATACCGAAAACAATGCCGCGCCTTGTTAATTTATTCATTTTTTTTAAATTTTGTATATTTTTTGGGATGTTATTTATTGTTTTAGGAATCATAGATCTCAATTCGCGTTTCGTAAATGTATAATGAAATTTGGAGGCATCGCATTAACATTTGGAACTTTGAAAAATCAGTTAGTTGTGTGTCTAAAGGGTTTAATGAAACGATGTCGAATATTTGATATCTCATCAAGATGTGATTTTGAACCATGTCCCCAGGGAGAGTAGACAAGGACATATATTTTTCTAGAGGCAGAAGCGAATAGTACACATCAGTGTTACCGATGGGCAACTTTTCTACTGTCGGGACGCGTGCGGCGACAACAATTCGAAATATGCGTTTTTTTTTACCCTTTCACAAATACAAGCGACATTCGGACGCATTTTCAAAGCTTAAATTTATTTTTCAATAACACCCAAACATTTAAAAAAATATATGTACATAGATATTTGCGTGTGTTTTCTGCTTTAATAATTCTTCGCATGTTTTTTGAATAGTTGAAGTAAACAGGGGTGAAGACTTTCTGTTTTTGGGACGAATGGAAGGGACCTACAATTTTATGCCGACTCCGAACGGTTGAATTGAAAAGATTTTTCAGGACAGTTATACTCTCGGATGTTTGTCAGACGTTCGCATGACGTGGCGCAGAGGAAAACCCTTTTTGTTTGGGGGTTAAATGAAACTAGTTCGTATAATCCAATGTTTTTTATTTACATGTAAAAATTGAGGTCAATTTACCAAATTTCAAAGCAAAAGCTATAGTGTTTTAAATTACTTGTATGGGTCGTGCCTTTTCCCTATTTCCAATCCCATCTTATTCCAATTTATATGGACAATGCACCTCAATGTTAACAATCTTACAACTTTTGAAATTAATTTTTTTCGTATAGGAGCTGCCACGCCCCTTCATCCAATTTTTAGCAAATCTCACAGAAACGCCTTCGAGCCAATAACAAAGATTTTCTCAATATTTGAGCTCGATCTATTAAATTCATGGCAGAGGTATACCAAAACAAATGGATCAGGTAATCCCAAAAGCGACCGGCATGTTGTCAATAATGTACCATACTGACGAACTGGCAAGATCTGGCAAAACCCTATTGTAGCCCAAAAGCATGGTTCATCGTGAGCTGGCGGAACATTCAGCATTTGGAATTATCAATGACGGATGTAAAATGTTGTAAAATGACACCAAAACTTGCACCTACAGTATGCCATAATCAAAGAAGACCTTTTTATTCTTGCTGGGAAGAAAGGAAGGAAATACTACCGTCTGCTACCATCTAATATCTTTGCTATCTATACCTACCGTCGATGATAATGAAAAAAGCCAATGACCTATTGAGCTGCAGGACGAATATAAATAGCCATAGTCTTGGATATCCCAGAAGCTTTAAATCGGGTCGGGCAGAGAGCCTAATTTCATTGGAGCCTTATTCCGCAGAATCACGTTGGTGGGAACATTGTATTACGAGTGAAAGGTTGCAGCTGCTTCAATTATTGGCACTGTTCTTTAAAAAGAAAGAAGATTAAAAAATAGATGCTAAATTAAACCAAACTTTCACACATCTTCGGTATTGGTCTATATATGATTTTTGTGAAGTTTGGTTGAAATCGGACAAAGGGGCGTGGCACCGCCCATACAAAAAAAAACACTCAAAATCGTATATCTCGAAAACCACCGAATCGATCGACCTTAAACTCGATAAAGATAATAATCTTAGTATGGACTGGAGTGCTCCTGTGAAGATTGTTCAAAATTGGACAAAGGGGCGTGGCACCGCCCATACAAAAAAAAAACATTCAAAATTCATGATTCTTTTTTTGTTTTGTTCGTATTGCTGTATTTCCGGCAGAAAGAAAATTCCAGCAAATCGATTTATTCTTATTTATCGCATTTTAAGAAAGAACATTATTATCTAAGACTTAAGCAATACAATTCCTGTACACGGGCAAAGCCGGGCGGGTACAGCTAGTAGAATATATAATTCAATCTGTTGGGCCAAATATTTTTAAAAATGATACCAAATTAAGAGAAGCCATACTAGTCTAGTAAGTAAGTAATTGGTAACACTCTATGTTGATTTAGTTCCTCCGAAGTCATGTCGACTCTCGACACCTACTCGCAAAATGCGAACCGGGTTGGAATTTTGAGAGCTATGAAGACATGAGTCTACTTGCGAGTGACTTTCAAAAAGTTCAATTTAATGTCGAGAGGAAAAAGCTATCTATCCGCGAACTACTCTCAAGCATGTGTCCATTTGCGAGTTTGCTCTCGAGAACTGCTCGCAGCATTTTTACTCACAAATAGACACCCACCTTAATAATCAGGGATCATGACGTAATCTCGAATGACAAAAATCTCGAAAGCTGAAAATCTCGAAAAGTTTTTTTTTAAACTCGAAAGCCAAAATATCGAATGTAAAGGGTTTTCCAATGAGAGGTGTTATTGTGAATGGCCCGCTATTTCGGTAGCTGTCACTTTGAAGCTTTTATTCTTTGAGATTTGACAAGTAGAAACTACGCCATTACTAAAAATTGAACGATACACGCCTCAACAACGCATTGAAATTATTAAAATTCACTACAAAAATGGTGAAAATCTTGCAGTCACAGTTCGCAAAACTAAAGCATTTTTGGTCGTCGTGAAGCACCTTGTCGGACTGCAATACAGAAATTGGTGGAAAAATTCGAGCTGTTGGGACAAGTTAGTGATGTGAAGAATAAAACCCGTGCACGTCGGTCAAGAACAACTGAGAATACTGCTGCTGTAGCCCAAAGTGTTGAAGAAAACCCAGGTTTGTCCATTCCTCGTCGTTCTTTGGAATTGTTCATTCCACAAACGTCATTACACCGTATTTTGCATAAAGACTTGGGTCTTAAGGCTTATAAAGTTCAGTTAACACTCAAGCCGGCCGATCATCAACAACGTCGTGTCTTTGCTGATTGGGTCCTTGAAATGCATGAAAATGCGATCCGGAATTCCATCGAAAAATCATCTTGACTGATGAGGCCCATTTCCACCTCGGTGGCTACGTCAACAAGCAACATTGTCGCATCTGCGACTCTACGCCAACAGCCCAGCGTCGATTCAAGACCTCAAAGATAAAATTCGTGAGGCTATCGAGGACATAGGGTAGCCACTTTGCGATTTGGTTATAGAAAATTTCATGAAAAGGATATGGTGCAGTAAGCGTACTCGTGGTGGCCATTTGGCTGATATTGTTTTTCATTATTAACGGCATACCTTCCTCTTTATTATGAAATAAACATCCGATCATTTATCTCAAAAAATGGCATTTTTCTTTAAATACCAAAATAACACCTCTTATTGGAAACCCCTTTACAAAAATCTCGAAAGACTATATCTCGAAAAAATCTCGAAAATAAAAAGTAAATTCGAGATTAGTTTCTCATTCATTTTGGGACATATCTAGACTTTGTTCTATACTAAGGTTTATATTTTTTTATAGGTCCCAGAAAAGAGGTGTAAGCTTCTTAACTTTGCACAACATTAACATGTTCAATCGATTGGTCATTAAGTTTTTGGTTGCGTACAGGACTGCAAAATGACCAATTAAGTCAGTTTCAATAATTGCTAAGTCCAAAGTAAACTTCTGTTGCAATATAGACGGCATTTCTGACCCATAATTCGATAAAACCTGTCATTACCACCGTCAAATAGATAGCGACTACAGTGCCGTGTCTTTTGTCTCATTAATTTGTTGCGATAGGTGGAACGAAAACTTTTTTGTTAGATTAGATGTCAAAAGCATCATTAAGAGAGTGTCAATACCTTTTTAACTACTAATTTTCGCTGTAACCTGTCATTGCCACCGTCAAGTCAGTGCCAGTGCTGGCATAAGTATAGCACGTTGTCGGGTCCTAATGAATGACAAAAAATATAGTCCTTCGCTTATCAAAATCTCTGACATTTCTAGACGGCAAAGAAGTTAGTTTGTATATAATTTGTGAAACAAAGTACGTATACAAATTATAACCAGTCGAATGACAAGTAATGGCCTTAACCTCGGCCACAGCCATCGATACTGACAATTACATATTTTGGTTGTCATTTTTAAATTACATTTGTATAGTTACAACACGCGTCATCAGAATTGTCAAAACAGTTTCGTTTTGTGTGGAATGTTTTTGACGACACGCAAAAATTTCAAACGCATTTCAACGTGACCCCGTTTAGTTCATATCATTTGGCATTGTTTCTGACAGCTGTCAGTTTGCAATTTCGATTATGTTACAATTACATAGTCTTGTTTGTATTGGAAGCTAACTTTATTTTTGTATTATTGACGTCTATGTGGAACGTCAGGCCTGTCGTTACCGTATCGTCAAGTCAGTGTCGTTCGCTTTGACGACATACTCTCGTTTGTGCCTCTAAACATGACATGCAATACGACAGCCCTTACATAACATCGAATCATCCAGCTGGCTTGAGACGTGATCCAACGTAATGGGAGACACAAGGATTGCCGTTCGGATAATAGGAAAAGAAAATATTGACTCAAATCAATTTTAACTGTTCGTCCCTTGTATAGATGTGTGGGGGGGGGGGCTGTCGTAAAAGCACACCAAGGTAAACATGGTAACAGCAAAAATCGTTTGATGGCAAAAAAAGAAGACTAGGCACTCACTACATGCTCTACTGCCGCTTTCTGTTTGCATTGGAAGTTGGCCAAAAGCCAGAATAAATTCCCACATGCACATTTGTTAACGCCTAAGCTAACAAAAAAGGGTCCTTTTCCACATGCGCTCATATAGCTAACCCCCCGGTTACGTACACCTCATCGTGAAAGGAAAGATGAACAACTGTTCGAAATTAATCTTATGTCCTGTTTTATCCATGTCCTGCAGTGATGTAAAACACTTTTACTTCTCTCTATAGCCGCATACACATCCTGTTCGCCATATAGACTCTGGCTCTAGTAATACGAGTATACGACAACTATACGAGAGGAAGAATAACGACATATGAGATCTGAACTGGAGAGAAGGTTTGGAAAAAAACAAAACTAAACGTGTAACGTCCAATATACCTGAATGCAAAAAAGGAGATCATTTCGAAAGAAACAAAAAATAACACATAACATGCAAAAAGGTGCATAGGTGGCAAAAGAACATCAAAAGTCCTACGGCACGGGTACTCTGGTTATATAGGATTCTCTCACCTAGTCTTATCTATTTGGTTGTGTTTTTACACTGGTCCAACTTGCCGAGAGTAACTAACTGTACTTCCCAGTTCCCGCAAGCCCATGCTGGGAATAGAGACTATACCACTGCATGTGGTGTATGAGTTGTCAGAGGACATTCTGTTGTTTGCCTATATAGATGAGTGCTAAAAGTCTGTCTAAGCAAAAAGTATCTCTGCATCCTCATCAGCATCCAACAGGAGCAACTTCAATCTCAATGTAATCTTCCCGGAAGCCGCCCAGAGGATGGGGATAATTTTTATCCATCTGCACAGGCATGCATATGAAACGAATGAACCCCATGAAGCATTTGGCGAACGAAATACTGTACGAGTGGAAAACATTGCAATCTCAAAGTTTTCCTATTGCGCGCGACGGGGCGAAAAATGAAACAAAAAGAAAATGCAAAACGGAAACAGGAAAATATTTCACTGGGAGAAACCCCACCAGATAAGAGTGGCTGTACTGTCGATTGCGGGTGAGTTGGCATTGGCACTGGCGGACAGGGTTGGATTTGCATTTGCAAATGAATTTTGTAAGGGGGCGCAAATTTCGCTGGTATGCAGACAATAAATCGGATCAAATCAGTGATGGATATCGTTAATCTGGGTACACTCTGAATTGGTATAGTTAAGCGTGGGATAGATTAGATGAGGTCTGAGTGGGTGTCTAATCGATTGATGGAAAATGTTGGGTTTAAACTTAAACTCCTCAGTTAATACTTGCGACTAATTTACTTAAAAGTAACAATTTAAAATAAGAAAATTGTCCCAAATACTGTTGATTTAGGCAATAGAACGAAATAGAAAAAATTAATCCATTGCATATTAATAGGCTGCCTGTTCACATACAAACAAATTATGCAAAAAAAGCGTTGCATATTTGTAGGTTAATTTAGCGATGTATTGTTTGGTATTACAATTAATTGTGTGATTGGTTTTCCTCCTTTGAAATTCATGAAAACGTTTCCCATTCCAGTACGAGTGGCCTGTAATTCAAAAATTAAATATAAAATGGCCTCTTAAATACGAAAATAGTATTTATCTTGTGAGGAAACTATTAACAATTAAAGTTCCCAAAAGACGTCAAAACGGAAGCCATTTTCGAAGCTTTATTCATAGATAAGTAGTAATCCCTATTTAATTTGCATTTTCTAACGTCATAAATAGTAGAAATATAATAAAAAAATGTATAATTCTCACAAATGAATTAATTAATAATTACCTAGAAACATGCAACAGAAAATAACACTTGGGGGGAAGTTGCAGGGAGCCACAATGTCCAGTCCACCCATAAACATTTCACTGTTTTTTGTATTTAATTGTAAAAACAGCGAGTCAAATTTACTGAGTTTTTAACTTCATTCCAGGCCATAACCTTTTAAACAACATATATTTTTGCATTGCATATTTCTAGGCAATTACGATTGTACCTGTATTTAAAAATAAATTCTGGATTTAGTTTTTTTTATTATTTTTATTTGTTTATTTCTACTTGTTATTAAATTAAGAAGAAATTTATATTTATCTGTAAATAAGACCTCGAAATTGATTTCCATTTAGACGTATTTTCAATTCAACTTTTTTACTTTCGTGTTTGGGAGGTAATTTTAGATACATAGTTTTTATTTTTAATTTTTTGTGAATAGGCCATAATGGAAAGAAGCCCCTGATATTTTGGCTTCTTTTAATATATTATTAATATATGACTATTATAATATATTTAATATAATATTTAAATTGCATTGAATTTTAACACGAGTGATTTTCATTCATACAGTTGTTTTTCCATGAGCTTGTGTTGTTTTTGTGTTCTGATTACTAAATCACAAGATACTTTACGAAACACATAGGAATTTATTTTTTGTTATTATAAGGAAGTAAATGTACTTCCATAGACCTTCGACACATTTTCCGTAAAGTAGGTACCGAATATACTATAACAGCTGATAGAGCTTTAAGAATGTTAATACCAATAATTGATACCACTTATAGATGTGAGAGTAATTTCTGAATATTATAGCAACAATAAAAACAAAGGCTAGAAACCTTCTAAAAATCAGGTGAAATCAGTTTCCCCTATAAGCCCAAAGGGGTAACCAGTTTGGAAACATTATGAACCACATGTCAATGTAAACTATCCACTTAGCCACAAAAGGCGCAACTTTGTGAACATGTTTTAAACATATCACTGTCCTTTTTAGTCATACATTAACATTTGTCTTTCATAAAAGACAAACACTACAAAGATTTAGCGTCATCGAAACTCACTCCTTCATATGTTTGTACTCGGGCGTATACGCACTATTTTTTTTTCGACAACAATTAACATTTTTCACAACATATTGTAAAGAATAAAATGTCAGAATACAAATGTTCTATCAAACAACACCTTTTAGTGCTGACGTAAGCAAGACTAATCCACCTGTTGACTGGTAGTTGTGAGGATAAAGTGACGGCTGTTCATGAACACGATTTTTTTTGCTATTGGACTAGTTGCTTATCTCATTTGCAGGCCCTTTTGTCGTAAAAATTCAGCTGAACACTCTCGTATTTATACAATTTTGGAACTATCCGTTTTTTTTTAGCACACACTGTAAGGGAGGTGTACTAATATTTTGAGTTGTTACGAAAATTTACGAGGTCACAATTTTACAGAAAGACATTTTTTTTCTTCATCGGGCTATACCTGTCACAAAAAATATCGCACGAATTGAATCTACCTTAAGAAAGTCCACCAGGAAAACTAGAGATTAGAGAACACTGTCACTAAAAGACGAGCGTGACTGATCTTATAACCTAGTCTTTATAACCTACCCGGTTATCTGCGGTACCGATTCCTAGCCATCCAACCTTAGCGTTTTTCCATGCGTCTATTTGCTCTTCCACCATCACGTCATATAGTTTGTCAAAAATTTAAAAGCATTCCTAATAAGAGTACGTGTGTGCCTTATTGGCTATCCCTATCTAGTCATGCTAGATCTGATACGATTAAATGAGCTCTTTCCATGACCTAGATCAGCGGGTCCCAATTTTTTTTTGGTCGCGGAGCCCTTCTCTGGAGAGAAATTCCTCGCGGAGCACTTTATTGACCGTACGACGTATCCCATTTAAAAACGCAATTACTATTTTCCGATTTTTTTTTAATTTTATTAAATTGAAGAAATAAATAACTTGTATGTATTCTGACATTTAGGATTTTATAAAATACTAGCTGTACCCGCCCGGCTTTGCCCGTGCCCAGGAATTGTATTGCTTAGGTCTTAGATAATAATGTTCTTTCGTAAAATGCGAGAAATGAGAATAAATCGATTTGGTGGAATTCATTCTGCCTATAGGGCAGTATTTGAGATATACGACTTTGAATGTTTTTTTTGTATAGGAGGTGCCACGCCCCTTTGTCTAATTTTGACTAATCTTCCAAGGAATACTCCTGGGCCGATACCTAAGATTGTATGTAAATTTGAACTCAATCGATTCAGTGGATATAAGATTTTGAATGTTTTTTTTGTATGGGAGGTGCCACGCCCCTTTGTCCAATTTTTCACCTTTTGAACCTTCTCTGGACTTCCACAAATAATTCAAGACCAAAATTAGCCAAATCGGTCCAGCCGTTCTCGAGTTTTAGCCAGACTAACGAACAGCAATTCATTTTTATATATATAGATATAGATTTAAATCTAGTGGATATTTAAAAAAAAAATTCAAAAACATTTTTAACTCATTTTAGAGTTTGCCACAGAATAACAAAAACTTGAAAATTACAGTTGCCACAACTTATAAAAATTGCCAATATTTCGTGGAATAGCCTTCATTTTTTTATAACGGCAGTCAATCTTTTCTGAAGACTTTCCACTAAAATCCGGCTTCTTACACATATAAATAAATATTTGCGCGACAGCTCCGTATAGGCACGACTAGGTTCTCACCACTTCTCACAACCATTTGTTTTTTGAGTTTTAATTTTTGGGACGAATGGAAGGGATGCCGAGTCCTAACGGCTGATTTAAGAACCTTTTTGAGGACAGTTAGGGTCTCGCGGATGTTTGTCAGACGTTCGCGAGAGATGGCGCAGTGACAAAAAGCTTAAGACGTAATTTCAATTTGTGTTTTCCGGGGATCGAACCTGGCGACCCAGGTTTCTCTAATATGCTTTTGTTAAAGGGACGACCCTTATAAAACTAATGGACCAACACCGAACCGAGAGAATGCTCCGCAGACCATTACCTTTTCTCCCCCATGCTTCATGGTCTAAAGCGTGTTCTTTTGCTGCAATTCTTTGTTAGTAGGACGCCTTACATAAACTTTCCCATCAGATGGTGTATTTTTTTGAGAATCTACATAGCTAGCTCACTTTTACTTGTACATGCAAAACTGTTATATTCACTTTTGGTTTTGTTATACTCACTTTTCGTTTTGCATGTAAAAGTAAAAGTGAGCTAGCTATAGATTCTCAAAAAAATACGCCTAGATCGAAATAAATTGAACTTGGGTTTGGCACTCCAAAGAACTTTTTTCCAATATTGCAATGGTTTTTATAAGTGGAGTCTTTCGAAATTCCGGCTCTTCCTTAGGTTTTTTTTGACGTAGGGTCTACCCTGATATCTCGAAAAAAAAATCTCGAAAGTAAAAATCTCGAAAAAAAATCTAGAAAGCATAATCTCGAATAAGAAAAACCTCGATACGTATGGGAGGCATGCTGTCCCCCTGCAGGCCCCTGCTTGGGTTTACTGTTTGGATATGGGGTAGCTGCAAAAAAAAATCTCGAATTTACTTTTTATTTTCGAGATTTTTTCGCGAGATAGTCTTTCGAGATTTTTGTACATTCGAAATTTTTGCATTCGAGATTAAAAACAAAATTTTTCGAGATTTTTAGCTTTCTAGATTACGTCATGATCCCGTTGACATAATGTGTTTTTTGTTTGTGGAATATGGATCCATGAGGATTTTATTCTACGAAACAGCGCCTAACAGCCCTGGTCGTGAGTTCTTGATGGAGTTTATGTGCAACAATCTCCCTAATTTTTTATATAGACATCAAAAATCGGATTGGCTCTACTTATCTGGCAAATATTTCTTTGGAGTAATTTTGCGTCCAATTCTCCTTTCTTTTACGGTTCTCAAAACTTGCGGGTCTTCTTAGAAACGTATTTCCCCGAAAACAAGCTTCGTAGAACAACCAAGTCTTTTTGCTATCAACGTCATGATTGATTCGTTTCCATTTTGATAGCTCTGAAGTACTGGAGTATCTACACGATTTATTTTTATGCGTTTTTGTGCTGTGTAATCAATGCACAAATTCCAATGCTGCGAACAAAATGAGAAAGTTTCAGAAGTACAAAATTAGCTAGTCGGAAGGAATTTTCATATTTTTTTCCATCTTTCCGCTGAGCGGATTTTATTGGCGGAGCACACTTTGGGCAACTCGGACCTAGATAGATGTAAAATTCTGAAACTGGTTTGGATGTTAGCTAAATCTGTAAAAATTAGCATACTTTTAGGATGAACATTAAAATTAAAATAGTTGGAATAACCGGAACTGGATATTGTTTTCTATGAGTTTGTGTTTCTTTATGCCACGCGGAAGATTCCCATTTATCCACATTCTTGCAAAGAAAATCTCTTCCGCACTCCTTTTATATAATATCCCATTGAAGATTGACCCCCTTACAGCCTCCACTTTTCATAATAGATACCCATCGGTAAACAAATTCTGACAATGTTGTTTTACCAGCAAAAAACTGACCATCAAATTTAACCATCTCTATGACTTAATCCCAATCAGCCTCGAGGTTTCACCTTAAAAAGAACGCATATACAAAGGGACTTCTGAAGAGGTTAAGTTCTATCAATTCGCCATTCTGTTGCTATGTCTTTCACATCTTCGCTGGGCCATCTGTTGAATTGAATGAAAATATCTGCGGGGCTTCATCTATAATGCCAATCTATCCTCCTTTGAACTCCACTCTAATTAACCCTTGTTGTGAGAGATTATCGGTCACTCGCTTCTCTATGGTTGAGTTCAAAACCATCTGCCTTTAAAGCGGTCTCTCGTTTTTTGCTTTGTCAACCCAGCACTCATCCTATCTAGAAACTAAAATCTCGTTTTATCACTTAAAAATGTTTAAACGTAATTATTTCAAAAACCCATCCATATACTTCACTCATTTATCTCATCATAAAAAGGTCGTCAAAATAAGGACAGCGCAGAAAAAAAGGGAACCAGCAGGAAAAGCAAAAAATTACAAAAAAAAAAAAGGCAGAGCAGTACCAAATCTGAATGCATAATGATGGACGACGACGGACGGATGGGCAAAAGTGTTTATTCATTCATTTCCATTACAATGATGATTATGAATCCTTTTTCTTCTGTTTGGTGCTTCTGCACAGCATTCGTTGTCATCCTCATCATCAAATGTGTGGGGGCGCAAATGAGTTTGTCCTTTCTGTCATTTTTCATAAAAGCTCAAAGGTTTTGTCGACCAACCGACCAACCGCCCCTAAGAACCGGCACCACCATTATCAACAAGACCCACCCCCCTTCTGTTGTACACCTCGCACCTAATGCAATAATAATGATAAATGAACAATAATGAGTTTGCGGACAACTGAGCGACACATTGGCCTCTTATAATACAATGAGCACAGTGCCGAGGATTTTCCATCCACCATCCATCCATTCGCCCAATTTTAATCGCATTTTCGTTGCCCATTGTCATTGGGGACATTCATACTAATTACGCATTAAAAATGTTTTAGGGTCCTTTGAATTATTACAGTGTGACCGGCCATTGTTGTTTGACTGGTGGATATATTTGACTACTCTATGCGGGGCTTGATTAATTATTCAATTTGTGTGACAGTCCTTTTTTTTTTCGTCGAGAACAAAGGTGACTTACAAGTAACAACAAAAATTTGATTAGGTTGCCGAGAGGTGGATCGAGGTGGGTCCTCCGTGGGGCTAAATTTTGTCTGTTGAGTGGATTGAAGTGTTTATTAAATTTCCCAAGCCCCTGCGGATACGAAATGGGTGACAGAGAGAGAGATAGACTATTGATTACCTTGTATAAATATCTTTTTGACGAAGTGCTACTTTTTTCTATAAAACAGGTATGACTTGGGATGGGTCGTGGACACGAGTGAGGAATGTTATGAGCCAGTATCTTGTTATTAAAAAGTAGGTAGGCACGCCATGGAGATAGATTTGGACAAGGTTTTTGTTTTATTTTAATGTAGTAACGTAACTGGGGGCGCACTTTTAAGGCAGTCCTGTACTGCGCCGCTAGGTACCGCACCTTTAAATCAAAATCTTTGAGGTTAAAGCTTTTAGCGGCAGAACCGCACACTTTAAACCACTCGAGGCGTATTTAGGTTACTCTGAGTGGTGTTATGTATTATGTATGTACTACAATTGAGTCCCTGATAATCGCAAGGATAAGCAAAACCACAACTGAATGTAGAGTCACAATCCGCCCTTAGGCTGTTATATTTTATCTACATTCTTGCGTGCGTCGTGTACATTTCTCTGAAGGAGATTTAAAAGTTGATGGATTTTCGAAAGCCTATAACGACATAACTATAGTTGTACTGTTTTATATCAGTACATGGCATTTGGCCCGTTTCGTGACCTTTTGAATGCCCAAAAACATGTAAATACTTGGAGCTGAAAAGGGTCTTAGAAAAATTACTCTCTACATAGTTGTAGCTCAGTTTCCATGATATGTTTCATGTTAAGTTTAAAAAAAAAATTGTTTAAAAGGCTTTAAATAAGTAAAATTCCATTAAACAACATTTAATGAAAAACATTAACAAATTGGGTCTGCATAAGTGTTTTGAATTTTATTAGAGGTTATAATCAGAAAGTTTAGGTCCTTACCTACATAGAGTTCTAGCGTGTATAGATCTTTCTGGACCACAGAAATCGGACACCAACCCTTCATTCAAGAGTATCCATAAATGTAAGCCCTATGAACGTATTCTGATGACTGTCCTGTCCTTATAATAAAATTGGGTGAAATGTATCAAACTGAAGGATCAGACTTTGACGACTTTGAGGGATCTGGCGATAGCTTGTATTCAGGGACCTCTAGACCTTCGTAAATTTACTCAAGAGTATTACTAATCATTTCGAAGAGAAAGAACCTGAATAATTGGGCATACTTTATATAAATTCTATTGGAAATAATATAGGACCGACAGTGGAACACTGTGGAACTCCGGTAGGTTTGATTTCCTCAAACCGTCAAACCACCGTCAATACGTAATGCAAGAATTTGACTAACAGAGTAGAAAGTTGGAAAACTATTTACAGATTTACTCTCTTATCTTTGCCAAACGTTCGCTAGAGGTGGCAAAAATTGAAGGTGCAATTTGTGTTTTTATAACCATTGAGCCTCTGTGACTTACTTATTTACTGACTTAGGCGGCTCTACAGTTCGGGGTGAACCGAGGCCTCAGCTAACAATCATATCCAGTTAGCCCAATCCTTAGCTAACTGAAGCCAGTTGCATACTCCTAGTCGTTTGAAGTCGCCTTCGACTTGCGCGCCCCACTTAAGGCGAGGTCTTCGTCTACTGCGTTGTCCCTCCGGGTTAGACTCAAAGACTCTACGGGCCGGAGCATTTGTTTCCATCCGCTCTACGCTCTACATCTCCTAGCCATCTTAAACGAATGACTCGCAGTATTTTGACCAGGTCGATGTCGCTGTATAGCTCGTATAGTTCGTCGTTGAATCTCCTTCTCCAAAGCCCGTCAACGCAAACGGGACCGACAATATTACAAAGAATCTTTCTCTCGAAGCGACCAAGGATATCTTCATCCACTTTAGATAGAGTTCAAGCTTCAGCGTCATAAAGCAGGACTGGAATGATCAAGGTCTTATACAGAATCTCCTTAGTTGTTCGGGATAGAGCTCTACTACTCTATTGACTTATTAGCACAAAGAAACAGCGGTTGGCAAGAGTTATTCTTCGTTAAATGTCTTTTGAGACCAGGCTAGATATATAGAGCTCGGCCCCAAAATACCCAACTTGCTTGATAGCAACACTAGACACAACCAATGCACGTCACCTGTCACTATACTTTGACAGATGGGAGAACATAACTTTTCTAAAACTCCTTTGGTTACATACAGGACAAACAGACTATTAAACTCGTTTCAAGGAGACATGACTACAACTTACAACAATTTAACACATATCTGTGCAAACCATCTCAGCTGTGGTCGTTTTTCCTGAGCCAAAATAAGAACTGTCCATGAAACCAGTGGTGACAGATCATGGTAATTATTTTATTTTTGAGGGAATTTTCGATTTCGAAATATTTTTTTTTTTTAACTGGTCGTAAATTCAAAATTCCGAAAAAATATGAAGATTCTTAATCCCTTACACACTTTTCGTAATGTGTCCACGATTAGAAAAAATACACCAAGCTAATCTAAGAAAAAATTGTCAAAAAGGCTTTTGCTTGCTCTAAAACAGTACATCATTGGTGAAGAACTAATATCAAAAACACGTCTCTTTAAATTTGATGTTTGCAGAAAAGCCAACATTTTGAAAATCATTTACGCTACTCTTTCTTCTCAATGTGTCACAAATGCCTTTCTAAACGGTGTCCAATATTTGAATTTTGTGCCATTTAATAGTACAGTGATGCCAATGGCAAAAAAGAAAACAAGGTGACAGCTGACAGTTCGGGATTAGTAAAAATGGAGCGCTATATGAAGGAACAACGCAATTTCATTGTTGAGCGATATTTTAAAAATAATGAAGGTTTGTCAGCTACAGTCCGAAATTTTCGAACAAAATCATCTACAGTGATGAAGCTCATTTAGATCTTGATGGCTTCGTTAATCGTCAAAATTGTCGCATTTGTGGTTCAGAAAACCCACAAGTAATTGTTGAGAAACAAATGCATCCACAATGCGTGACTGTTTGGTGCGGATTTTGGGCTGGAGGCATTATCGGACCATTCTTCTTCGAAAATGAGGCTGGTTAGGCAGTAACAATTAATGGTGTTCATTATCGTGACATCATAACCCAGTTTTTAGTACCTAAATTATAAGATATGGATGTGTCCAATATGTGGTTTAAGAAGACGGCTCCACATGCCATACAGCCAGAGCAAAAATGCAATTACTGCACGAGTCATTTCCTAATCGTGTAATCGGCCAGTTTTGATCAGAATTGATCATCCAGATCTTGCGATTTAACGCCATTGGTCTTTTTTCTTTTGGGGTTTTTTGAAGTTAAAGGTCTATGCAAACAAGCCCACGACCTCCAACGACTTGAAAGAGGAAATTGGTGGGTGTTTTATATTCAGCCAGATTTATATGCGAAATTGTCATAGAAAATTTCAATAAAAGAGTCAAAGCCGTGGCTTAGTGCCAGCAAAGCTGTGGCTTCCATTTATCCGATGTGCTATCCATATCCATAATATATCCATATCCATCCATACTACTTATAAAATGCAACGTCCTCCTGTTCGTTTCTCCGTAACTCGATAACTATTCGTCCTATTTTAATAAAACGTAGGGTGGGTGGGAATTGTTCAGGAGTAAATGCTTCTCGGGGAGTAAGGGGGGTTTCACGAACCGTTAACCGTATGAACTTGAAAGTTTGTATGTTGATAGATACGTCAAAATTATTACACGCCTCATTTATTGTTAACAAGAATTGTGCTTTATTGATTTGTTGCTGTTTTAAGCGAGTGGGAAAATTTAATGTATTTTTTGAAGTAGTGCCTGAAAAAAAAGAGAAATTTAAGATTTCTGTATGGGAATTTATACACCAAGCATCTATCGAAACTGCACAAAATATGGCAGAGGAGAAAAGAAGAAGACAAACTGCTCCGACCCAAAATGGAGACAGAACTGAGTCTATAGGGAGATATCATGACATTTGCACGTCATCACGTAAAATGAAAACCGTCGAATGATATCGTTTGGACTATAGAAGTCTAGGTTTAGTGTAAACGAAAGCGGTTTTTGTTTCGTATCTTACAGAATCCCACCGCACGCTGGTTTCTAAATCTGGTAAGGAAATATTGCAACCGTTGCTGAGAATTCGGTGGAACCAGTTTAGAAGATTTTTAAGCGGCATTGACTACCAAGATCACTATTTGTGTTTAGCCGTAGCCATGGTGTAGTGGTTAGAGAGTTTTCGTAAGTTCAAGGAAAGGAATAACGATATACATACATCTGTAATTCACATCAACCGACGGTAAGGAGAAACGAAACATATTATGAGCTTATATCGAACTACTACCCCAATGCCTCGTCTATGACAGACGTCAGAGTGTCTTCATTTAAAACTGTGTCAAATGACCGGACTTCGACCTTTCTCAAAGGCAGACCCATACACTTATTTAGAACTAGCGAACCCACTTTGTATTGCAAAATAAAAAAATCAGTTTCAAATTCATTTAAATCAGTGACAAACAGTATTGCTCTGTCACACTACATTTTTTTGTTTTTCAAGGAATCGTATTGACCAGATAGTATTATTGTCTATCAGGACAATGCATAACAATATTTGTTACAAAGTTTACAAATTTTTGCACCCATGACTGTCGAAGAATAGCGCCATACCCCTTTATCCAATTTTGACCAATCTTGAAAGGAACACTCCAAGGTCAATACCTAAGATTGATTAATTTGAACTAAATCAATACGGTGGGTTTCGATATATGAGATTTTTAATTTTTTTTTTGTATGGGCGGTGCCACGCCCCTTTGTCCAATTTTGACCAATCATCACAGGACCACTCCCAGGCTAATACCTAAGATTATCTGTAAATTTGAACTCTATCGATTTGGTTGTTTTCGAGATATGAGATTTTAAATGTTTTTTTTTTGTATGAGAGGTGCCACGCCCCTATAACTCATGAACCAATACATATAAACACATATAAACCATGGTATTGAAGCCACCTTTCATGGGAAATTACCAGAATCAAAATTGGTTCACTCATTACAGAGAACATTAATTACAAACACAACGCAACTTATCTCTATCTTCTATATATATAAAAATTGAGCCTTAAAATGTTTGTCGTCGATTCACGCCTTAACGCATTAACCGATTTTAACTAAACGTTCAAACATCTTTGGTGTTGGTCCATAAATGGTTTCTGTGAAGTTTGGTCGAAATTGGACAAAGGGGCGTGGCACCGCCCATACAAAAAAAAGCATTCAAAATCGTATAACTCAAAAACTAACAAATCTATTCAGTTCAAACTTACAGAAAATTTTAGTTGTTGACCCTGGAGTGGTTCTGTGAAGTTTGGTCAAAATTGGACAAAGGGGCGTGGCACTGCCCATACACAAAAAAAACATTCAAAATCGTATATCTCGAAAAGCGCCGAATCGATTGAGTTGAAACTTACAGACAATCTCAGGTATTGGCTCAGGAGTGTTGCTGTGAGAAAAAAGGCCGTGGCAACGCCAATACAAAAAACATCTTCTATGGGGTGAAACTCGATGAGGTTATAACTCGATAACCGCTGTGCCGATTTTCATGATTCTTTTTTGTTTTATTCGTATTGCTGTAGGTTTCAGGTTTACGCAGAAAGAAAATTCCAGAAACTCGATTTATTCTCATTTTTCGCATTTTACAAAAGAACATTATCAACATTAACATTATTATCTAAGATCTATAAGCAATACAATTTCTGTGCACGGGAAAAGCCGGGCGGGTACAGCTAGTTTTTTATATAAGTCTTCAATGTGTTAAGAGTGACGAACTTTTAGTTCGCTGCAATATCACTCGTGAGTCATTTTCTGCTCATAGACTACCTTTCGTCAAGATGACATTTCATCCCTAAGGACCACCCACCAACCCATTTCGGCCTTTTAAGTTTATTTCCACTACCGAACTTTATGGTACTACTTATATATACACTCCTCGCAAAATCACTTTCAGGCATTTAACTTTAATCCTTTGGCCATTTAACCATACAAAAGCGTCCAAAGCACAGCTAACGACATCGAATTTGCAAAATAGTCCAACCCATACCAAAATACCATAACCAACGTAGTTAATCCCAGCCCAGGTCCTTTGCTGCGTTCTGCTCCAATTATACCACAGCAAAGGCATTATTCAAATCGTTACCCTTTTTATAGCCGAAAGCAATTAGAATATAACCTGACATTGTGACATAAACAAGAGCTCCCCCCCTCCTCTTTGTATTGTGTTGTGCAAAAAGGAGAAACAAAAATATGAGAAATGCGAAAATATGTCTTTATTTTATGTATTCTAATTATACCCGCACTAGAGCAGTGGAAAATAGTGTCCTGTTCTGTCCTACAACAACAACGAGTAGTATATTTTTTTTTTTTTGCGTTGCCTCATAATTACCGTAATGGAATATGGGAACTACTAGTGAGAGTGGGAAAACTGTTTTTTTTTTATATTCTAGACTAGTCCTTGTACTCGTTTTTTATGATCACACGCTCTGATAGAGCCGAAGCCGATATAAATTAAGTTTGTAAGGTGCGCGTGTGTGTGTCATAAAAATCGAATGGGCGGTGACTTGGTCATAAATCGAATGTGGTGCTAAAAGCTCTCGGTGCCATCATCCAACATCGAAGACCACCGACCTGCAGAAGGTAACAATAATGATTGCAATCATAAAGGACAAACAGCTTCTCTGTGTGTCGTGTCCTTTTAAGTTTTCGCTTCCTTCCATCAGAAGACCCACAGCGTGTAAGGGCATTTCTCTATATCGCAATGTGTATAGGTATCTAGGATGTTAATCTCTTTATAGTTTCCTTGGGGGGGTGGTCCACCATAAAAAAAAACCTAAAGAACTTTGTCCTCTCTATAACGATTCAATAAAGTGTAGCCCACATGTTGCAAAAGGGAACCGGACTTCCTATAGCACTATGTGCTGTGCGGCTCATTTAATGGAAAACTAAAAAGCATTTTAGCCCTGAAGGAGCACAGGCAAACCATCATCATCATCCGCATCGTGGTGGTCGATGTCGTCGTAAATGCCCTGATGGTGTGTCCATTCAACTGTGTGGCGAAAAAATGGAGTTTCTAAAAGAGGATCTTACTTCCGATATCACATAGTGTGTCACCCAATCGAGTCGTCGTCCTCCTCGTCATCGTCTACGTCCCCCTAGACTCTATATATGACTATACGGGTGCGAGGCTAATTTTAGACGTAAATGGCTCAATTCGTCGGTAGCTGGAGAGAGCCCCTATAAATGCGATGCGATGACCTTTCTCCCGCACACACCTGATAGATCCGAGTCGTAATCCCATCCCGGTATAAAACAGTCCATTTGGTGACCGCCACCATCGTCCTTCTGCCCAGTCGGTGAGAAGTAATTCAATTGATTTTTGTGGTTTAATTTTCGATTGGTATATCCTTTTTGCTGATGTGGAAAGCATCACTAGTACCAACACATAGGTAGGTACTGCTGCAGGTATAGTCGTAGTGCCTCTGGAAATTCTTTTATGTCGGTCGGGCCCGGCCAGAGTGAGCAATACTTATTTTCCGTTTTAATTAATTTCGTGAATGAACCAGGTAAAGTGGTTACGTTACGGTTACCGTCGAGTGTTTTGTTTTTAGTTTTAAATTAAAATCCACTTCGACACAAACACATACATACAGGCGAGTACTGATTTTGATGTCGGGAGGGCGGCAGGCGGCGTAACATACATTTAGGTCAAGTCACGGTGCTCTCTAAACATTATGAGGTCAACCATAGTGCATATAGCGAGTTTTGAGGATTAATTAGGCTTTTTGGGGAGTTAAGAGTGCGGCCCATTGTTATGGCCGAGGGTAATTATTAGCGCGTACATTGAAAATAAATGGTGCATTATGGCCTAAGTGCGGATAAGTGTTAAACAACACAAACAATTTTAACTGATGTTTATCGATTTAAATGACCTCAATGAGGATTTAAGGGGGGTCGGTTGGTCGGCAGCGTGGATTAACTCGTAAATTGAACCGAATTGCTGATTGCACATTAGCAACTTATAACACTTGTTATGCAGACACGGCTATTTGCAAAATTTCTGTTGAGGTTAATACCCACTAACGTTCATGCAGGTAAAGGCTTATTTAATGGGCCATGAAACGCTCTTTGTTGAAGAGCTGATGCGCATATTAATTGTGTGCCTTTGCAAGTTCATAAATCACAGCGGAACTGTTTAGAAAATACGTTTTTTTTTTTCGTTTTGAAAAGCATACAACTTAGCTTTCAGAGCCATTTTTCAGCTTGAAGAAGTAGATTGTAGTCGCCATAATATGTGATACTCAAAAACATCTATTCCAAAACCAAAACCACATAAACCATCCAATAACGTATATAGGGACCGGCAGAAAGTTCCGACGGCAGATTATGGTTCGTCTTTTCATAGCATTTAAGAAAATCAAGTGTGGAAAATCTGTCGTGTGGCGGCCACGATCCAGCGATGCACTTCTAGAGGCGTTCTTTGAACTTGGCATCCACTCTTTTCAACATTCTTTGGTCGATATTCTTCCAATATTCGGGACTTGTGATCGTAAACACGTGTCTTAAGGTAGCTCCAAACGACGAAATTCACGCTGAACTGCCGTGACCAACTCATTATTTCGGTCGAAACTGTCGTAGGTAAAATCGCTACCATCCATGACTCCATGATTTGAACTGGTAAAAATATGCTAAAACCTCGCAAACCTAACGGTGCTTGTTACACAACTGTCTTCCTAATAAGGAAGGAGTACTAGCCATTTCACAAACGTCCGACTTTTCTGCCAAACCCTGTATCTCCATCTGTATTTTGGGCCGCCAATATTCAGGGTCAACCGCAATAAGTTTATGTCGGCTTAAGCTATGGCCAAATATGGACGCTAATTCACTTATGCCCTACTGAACGGCGGAATTACGAAACATATTCACGACAGTTGTACTCTTGGGTTATTTGACAGTCTGCCGCAAAAGGAGGGACAGTGGAAAAAACCTTAAGATGTAATTTATATATTTGGGGGTTGAACCGGACTAACCAATGCACACACTAGAATTACGAATCATCTTCACGGCAGTTCTACTCTTGGGTTTTTTGACAGTCTACCGCAAAAGGAGGGACAGTGGAAAAAACCTTAAGATGTAATTTATATATTTGGGGGTTGAACCGGACTAACCAATGCACACACTAGAATTACGAATCATCTTCACGACAGTTCTACTCTTGGGTTTTTTGACAGTCTCCCGCAAAAGGAGGGACAGTTGAAAAAACCTTAAGATGTAATTTATATATTTGGGGGTTGAACCGGACTAACCAAGGCAAACATTACATAAACATAAGTTGCTTATAATTTTTAAATTCTTATGAATCTATTACTTTTTTTCCTGGCAATAATATCAACACTGAATCCTTAAACAATTAAATATTTTAAAATCTATTTTCAATTGGTTCAGGGATTTTAGAGATACATTATATCTAAGTTTTTTTTGTATGGGAGGTTCAGCACCCCTTTGTCCAATTTTGACCTAACTTAGAAACACGTAGTAGACTGGCTAAATTTTTGTAGATGTGTAAATATGTATCTATATGTACGAAATCAATCGTCTAAATAATATTTTTTCTTTCTTTTGTCTCTTTTTAGGTAAGTCAGTGATTTGGCATTCATTGTATTTCTGTATATAGATAGCTACAATTGCAAATTAATTATTTGCAAAAAAGAGGTAATTATTTTGAATATATTTTGGATCAAAATAATCCAATTTTCTACGTCGAATTTTCGTGATCAAAATGTGATGGCCTAAGACAAATACCGTGACAAAGTTGTCAAATGTTTAGGTCTTTGTTTACATATTTTTGATTATTTTTTAACAATTAACTACATTTCATCATTTCACTTTCGAATACAATATTCCCTAAATAAACTGCTGATTTATCGTACCTATAGACAGTTATTGCGTTAACAATGTATATACCATAAATTTAATAAATAAATAAATAGTTGACGCAACAGGTGCGTATAGAACCCGAAGCCTAACTTCTCGTACAACGTTTTGGAAACAACTTTAAGAAGTAATTTGTGTTTTACTGAGGATCAGTAGTCCAGCACACTAACCACATAGACAGAGAAGTAAAAATTATTAAATGGATGTTTCACGGTTTTCTCAAATCACCCAACTGTCAAAACTTAAAGGCTATAACATACTAACCGATTAGCACAGCGATTTGCAATTTTACACTGTAATAGGGAATGGAAAATAATCGGATACGTGATTCAGGAAATTTTGATAGTGTTTCAGGAAATTTTGATTTTAGCACAAAAGCCCGTTTTCTATAATAAAAAAATAAAAAAAAATTTTATCTATCTAACTATATAAAAGCAGATCGAAAAAAATCTAAATCACACCCCAGCCTATCATAAAAAATATTAGCGAAGAGATTTTTGAAAAATTTTGTTTTGCAGTCACTATTAGAATTGTTTGAAGAAACTTTTTGCATCAAAACATTTTTTTTTTTTTGACCGAGGAAAAAAGTCAAAAAGTAGACTTTTACAAAAGTTCTAAATTTTTAATGGGTACTTAATGGGTTAAGGAAAGTTGTGTATCATTAAAACGGAATTTAAATGACCTTTCCATTGATGCCAAAATTTACATGAAGTAAGTTCAAATTATGAGCAGAATTAACTTTAGTTTTGTCAAAATACTTATGCCGGCCACTGTATAAGGAAAAGTACAGGTCCTAACACACTACCTTGCGGTACTCCCGCTTTTATATATTTTAATGCAGAGTACTCATCTTCTTGCTTAATTCTAAATAATCGATGGATTAGGTATATATGACTCTAGTATTTCTGAGTATTGTATGGGAAGATATTTTTTGTAGCTTATGGACTAATCCTTTATGCCAGACTTTATCAAAAGCCTGTGTTACATCACGGAAGATTGAAGAGCATATTTGTTTTTCTTCTAAGGCCTTTTCTATTTTATCAGTTATTCTGTGAACCTGATCTAGAGTTGAGTGCATATTTCTGATATTCCAAATTGATGGTTTTGGTATCAGGGTCTATAATCGGATTAAGCCGTTTCAGAAGTATTTTGTCGAAGAGCTTTGATAGAATTGGCAGCAGTGATATCGGACGATATGGGGTAACTTCACTAGGCACTTTGCCCGGCCTTGGTACCATATAATAACTTCCGCGACTTTCCACATGCGTGAACATTCGTGAAAAATAAAATGGAAAAAATGTAAACCAGCCTTAACCACTAGACCTAGAAGCTTAAAATTTGTCGTGGTGATTCTTCTTTTGAACACTTTTTCGAAGACCCTCGTTTTTTTTAAAACGTCTTCCTCTACTGCGTTGTCCCTCCGCGTTGGAATCGAAGATTCTTCTGGACTATAGTAAGGCCTTGTCAAGAAACACTAAGTAGACTTTATATAAGACGCTCATCATCCCAGTCCTGCTCTATGGCGCAGAAGCATGGACGTAAAAAAAACTGATGAAGATGTTCTTGGACGTTTCGAACGCAAAATTCTTCGTGTGATTTTCGGTCCCGTTTGCGTTGACGGGATTTGGAGGAGGAGCTTCAATAGCGAACTCTACTCTGACATGTTACATGTAGAGCGATAGACACAAACGCATATATCTAAATAGAATCTCAACCGATATAGCCCTTTTTCAATACCAGCCTGACGGCGATAAAAATAAAATAAGTCCGTTCACAAAATTTACATAATTCAATTCGTTTGGACGCTATTGCGTTTTCAACAGACAGACGGACGGACACGACTGTTTTCCTGTAGAGTTTATAAAAAGCTTTAAATTGTTTTAAGGTCATACTTCCCCGAGTATTTTGAGCTATAATTGATCTTTCTGCTCCTCCCAAAGGCTGAGCTATAATAAATTAAAAACAAATTTTGTTTGATAAAATGCGAACAAATGTAAAATCGTTTGTTTTCGATTCTTTTTCAATTTAGGAATAGCTGTTACTAAACTGATAACTGATGTAGGGAGTGTTGTTGCAACACACGATAGTCTTGGGGCCGTTTGATTCTTTCGATGTACACTCACTAAAGGCCCTGTCCGCTCAGCCTTTTAGTAGTGAGCAAAAAAATCAGACGGTCCCTATACTATCAATAGTATTCCAACAACCCTGCCTACAAGTTATCAGTTTAGTAACACCTATAACCTATTCCTAAATTGATGGTCCTACTTCTGTTACTGACATCTTCCAGTTGTCTGACTCTCCGGTAGTAACTTCAAACCACTGTCACAGGACTTATCAATTCAGATACCTTTATTTTTGCCTCTTCCCCCCAGCAGAACTAAACTTGTAACTAGAAAAAGTCCAATGCGCTTGGTACACACCGGACCGATCTCTAAGAATACCTAACGAACTTTGAAAACTCTTTCACCTATTTGCTGACTCGCACAAGCTGGATGTAGAATTCCCTTCTGCCCAGTCCAACAAGGAAACATTTAAAAGGCATGTTTTGTTCTCGAATTATGTATTTCGAATCGCATGAACCCTCTTTGAATATTGTTCCAAGTTTTTCCGCTTCGCTTCAAAGGCAAACTACCAACTCTACCTAAACGAAAAGTCAGTGCGGGCTCACAGAAAAACCGGGCCAAGTTAATGTTCTTCGGTGCGGTGGGCAATGGGAAGGGGGGGGGAGGGGTTTTTCGCTTTCTTGTACGACACAAGAAATAATTTTCTAAAAAGCACAATCAATCATCCTCACATTTTTTTTTTCTCAGAAAAGTCGGACGAAACAAGCAAAAGAAGAATAATACTGAATACTATACTATAGATACACCCCCCGGTGGTAGGGGGTAGCACACAATAACTTTTCTCTCTCTGATGGTTTTTCCGCCACCAGCACCGAGCGTCTCCATTGTTGCTATCTACAGTTGAAAACACCTTTTTTGAAGAACCCAATATTTTTATAAGATGTTTGCTTGAATTTCCCACAAGCTAAAAATAAAAAGAACCAAAATTCAGACAAAATAAAAGAAGAGGAGCAAATGAACATCGCCGCCGCGCCGTTTCCCTTTGTGGGAGTGGGTACTGGCACTGGGTACCTGCGGAAAACTTCAGGTTGCTAATAGCGGCAGCGGCGTAAGAAAACGCTAGAGCGTGAGAGTCAAAATCCACCATATATAGACATTTTGAATGTAGCTCTGCTATACACGGTGGGGCTAACGAAGATGTACGACTGGGAGCTGGTGGTTACTGATGGTAGTGATGTATATATGCGTTCCTCTCGGGGGAAAACTTTTCTTTTCGCAACGAAAGCAGATATGATTTGGTTTCTTTCCTTTTTTTTTATTCGTAAGAACGAAAGATGCATGACGCAATAAAAATGTTAAATATTAATTTTGCACAACAAAGGAACAAAAGTCGAACAGAAATAAGAACAAGGCAACGAGAAGAATAAAAGTTTACATTCTGTAAATTTTCGGACTTACAGATCTTGTTATTAAGTTGTGCGGTTTTGGACAGGGATGGCTTTCCCAGGATATTTACCTCCGTCGTCGTTCACTTTATATAGACAAATGAAGGGGATTTCTTTTTCTTGAAGACAGATTGCAGGTTTTTGTTTGAAGTCTGCTTAGACTTTGAATATAAGATGCCAAATGAAATGGTTTCTTTTGTCTTTTTTTTTTTTTGAGAGAGAAAGTTTTGTTATTGGATGAAATACTATCCTGGGGGGGGGGCATTTAAAGTTCGTCATGCATCTTTGGCGGTGTTTACCTCGTCGTTATTAGAGTTGTTGGGAATGCTGCGGTGCCAAGATGGCAGTTTCAACGGGATAATTTGTTTTGATTATAACGCAGCTAGCATAAATATTAGTTTAGTAGGTCCTGTTGTAGGACTCTTCTTGCATTAATCCAAGTGTGTGACACTAATGGAACTGATGTGTCGCTGTACGCTCACGAAATTAAATCGATTTAACCTACGAAACAAAACCAAGCTCCGTCGTTTATAGCTCACCCGATACGGCATTTTTTCATAAAACCTGTAGGCTAGGATATTTGTCAGCGAAGTAGTGAAGAGTAATTTGTTTTATTTTCTCGAGTGTAGAGCCTGGTACCTGTAACTTTCGATGGCGCTACAGTACTGGGCAAAACTGCCTCCAACTACGCACGCCTTCCAACTGGGCACACCACCTAAGGTATAAGATCGACCCTTACCGCTCTGGAGTAGAACTCTACGGAAGATTATCCGTTTATGTGTCTTGTAAAGGCTGTCCCAAAATTCACGCAAAATGTAATTTTGATAGAAAATACCGATTTTTAATTAGAAAACTTACATTTTTTATTGATTCATAGAGTATACAGATTGGGGTTAAATGGCCCAATGAAATTTTCTAAGACCATTTCGCATAAATGTGGCTGAATTTCATTAATACACATCCCAATTTCCTCTTTCAAGGCGTTGGTGGTCGTGGGCTTGTTTGTATAGACCTTTAACTTCATAAAACCCCAAACAAAAAACCCCCATGGCGTTAAATAGCAAGATCTGGATGGCCAATTCTGATCGCAAAAACAGCCGATTACACGATTAGGAAATGACTCGTGTAGTAATTGAATTGTTTCTCTGGCTGCATGACATTTGTGGTGCCGGCAGTCTTGTTGAAACCACATGTTGGTCACGTCAATATCTTGTAATTTAGGCTCTAAAAACTATGTTATTATGTCACGATAACGAACACCATTAATTGTTAGTTCCGATAATAATGCCTCCAGTCCAAAAGCCGCACCAAACAGTGACGCCTTGTGGATACATTTGTTGCTCAACAATTACTCGTGAGTTTTCTGAACTTCTGAACCACAAATACGACAATTTTGACAATTAACGAAGCCATCAAGATCAAAATGAGCTTCATCACTGAAGATGATTTTGTTCGAAAATTGCGGACTGTAGCTGACAAACCTTCATTATTTTTAAAATATTGCTCAACAATGAAAATGTGTTGTTCTTTCGTATAGCGCTCCATTTTTACTAACCCCGAACTGTCAGCTGTCACATTGTTATCTTTTATATAGGTTGGCATCACTGTACTATTAAATGGTGCAAAATTCAAATTTTGCGTGAATTATGGGACACAGTACTCACAAATGTCATCGGCGTATAAGAATAATTGTATAGACTTTTGATATACAATTATACATATTGTACTTTCGAAGCTGGCGTTGTGAGTTTGGTACAATTATTTTAAAGGAATCACATGCCAGGGCTTCTAACACCTTTTGTGACGTGTCGTCGAATGGTTCAGTGGTGGAGTTTGGCAGCGTTGCCAAAACTAGACATGTCTCTGTAAACAGCTCATCTCTATACATGCAGCCAACATTAAAATCGATAAAGAGAGAGGTGGTGGATATCGATTTCGAATTCGGGGGCCTCCACAAGATCTTCCGTAATTGTCTAAATTTGGACATTGGTGGACTTTCATGGCCTGGAATAGCACAATCGATTTCAGTTGTAAACAGCCCTCTCCAGCTCGTAGAAAACAATATCTCGGAGAATACTTCTTCGACAGTCTTGGCAAACTCGCTAATGCAAGCATAAGTTGCCTCCAACACTTCATTCTCAGCTCCTCCTGGTTCAACGGGTAGTTGTGAGATCATTAGATCCTATGGTAACACAATGGGCCTCCTTTGGCACTTGTTGCTGCCTGCCATCCTAACCTTACCTAACCTAACCTATGCGTTCACAGATTATTGCCGAACAGAATCATCTATCCGATGTTGAAAAGACGTTTACCTCTCTAAAGTTGGCGCAGAACTAGGTATCTCCTTTCTTCGCCAAGATTCAATTCATAAAGTATACTTTCGTCTGTCCATAGATAAGTAGTCCAACGCATGCAGCAAAGCAATCATCTCAGCCAGGTATACTAAAGTGTGTTTCCCGAGGCTAATGTGAGGAGCTAGTTCCAGATCTTCTGAAAAGATACCGGTCCCTGCTCCGCCATCCACCATGGATCATCTGTGAAACTCACGGTTTTACCATTCCTCTTATCCATTCTCAATACGAGTTTTGTGCTAAAAATGTCAGGCAATAATGTTGCTTCGATGTGAAAATAGGTTAAAATAAAGTTGCGTATTGCTTATTGACAGCTCTAGTTGGTTAGTTGCTAATATATATCTACGGCTGTATAAATACGGCTGTGAATGTCAATCCAATATTTTTTTTATAGAACTATTTACTATGTATTAGTAATGTTCATGTTTTTTGCTATCTTATTATTATTAATTTTTTTTTTTTTTTTAATCAGTACCAACAGTTTGTAAGTAGAAAAATGATTGTCCTTTATTTTCCTTTGACAAATATGGTCACCGTACTTATACTGCCTGACAGCGGGATCTTTATGATCCCCGCCGTTTAACAGCCTGATGTGGTGGCTATCCAGCACCCACTGTGACTGACTATATATACAACCATGTTTCCTGGTTCGATCTTACCAAGCTTTGGTTGGGGCCTTAAAGCATTGACACGTTCTTTTTACCTTTTGGTAAACTTTTAAACCTCATTCCTTGAATGACATCTCTGTAGCCACTCAACCGAGAAGTTTGTTAAAGTAAAGAAGTTCTTTTCTCATCTGCCCAAAGGTGTCAAAAGCAGCTTTTCTCTCGGTCCTATAGTGTTCTTGTCTGTAACGTTGCTAGATATGCCTCTTCCTTAGGCTCATTAGCTCGCCGATATTTGTCATTGAACCATGGGTTTATTCTTCGTGGTTCGTGGTCACCTAGTGAAACCTAGCACGTCAAAAGCAACACTTTTGATGATGGCTTCCTGACAACACATTTATCAGTCTTCTGGACTTCCTGAGTCTTTTAAGAGGGGATTTCCTCAGAGATATTGGGAAACGAAGTCGGCAAAGTCTCGTGCAGTCTCTCGACTTTCGAACTTTCTCACAATATTTCGTATAGTCTGTTGGGCTACACGAGTTATCCTTAAGCATACCGTGGCAGCTACTAGGTAGTGGTCAGAGTTGCGGTAGACACCTCTGAATGTGCGAACGCCTAAAATATTGAAGCCACGCCTCCACATGATTTACATAATTTCCGAGCTTCCTATACATTTTTAAGTAATTTTTAAGCAATCAGAGAACGGAACTGGTTAGCCTGCTCAGTGGCTCACCTGCTAGTACTCGCAGCGAAGGGTTTTTAACTTCAATGCTGGGAAGTTGTTTCCCATACTTGAGAGTGCTTTCCAATTTAGCCGTTTGGATGCGTTATAAAAATGTAGCTTCCTTCCATTTCTGCCAAACTCAAAAGGAACTCTACCCATACCTACATAAACGTGTTGAACCAACCAACTCTAATCCTCAATTTTTATATCTAAGAATAGATTAGCTTCAATTAGATTTAAAGATTAAGGAGTGGGCACTGACACAATAATTATCATCGAAGGAGGACTGTATCAACATACCCCCCGATATGCTTCAAGACCAATACACGATATACCACTACCATAAAGATGAAACCAACCGGTACACCCCCCATACCCAATGTAAACGTTTCCCAATCTAATTATCCTCAGTCGTCTGAGATACATCTTAAATGATATGATGCCTTAATTTCACAGATAAATGACCAACAATACCATTTTGTTATCAATATTTGGCTTATCGTGCACAGTGATCTGTTTTTCTGGCGATTTATTACTCCTGCTCCTTTCAACATAACCCAGATCATCTCTATTTCTGTGGAAGCAGCAGAAAGAAAGGAAAAAATATTAATTTCCTTGCGAAATTAAGCTGCGCTCTCCTTGCCAAACAAAACAAAGTAATCACTCTTCTTGTGCGATGTCTCCCTTTGTTTGCATTTCCAAGTGGGTGCTGTCCCTCCCCCCAGCCACCCACAAAAAGCAAAAACCCGTGTATATGCAGATAAAAGTGGTCTGCTTCCTCGACCCATCATCCTGTATATTCAGCAGCAGCACTACCGTATGCCTGTCCATCTCACTCAAGGCATCTTATTAACATTTGTGCTCTAGAAAATTAACAATGGACATACGGAAATGAGATGAAGAATGAAGGATACCTCCATTCTACGTCTGACATCTTTAGCCCAATAACAAGGAGAGCATTGCTGTAATGACCCTGGCCACAATACGTCTGCAAACGACAGAGCATACAACAGAGTGTAGTTAAGAGCCCATGATGCGGCAAGTGGCAACCATCGACATTAGATTCCATTACGTTGGGCGCGCATCAAAAAAGGACGAACGACCGACGAAGATGAGCACAGATTAGGTTTACTGTTGTGTTATAATTGTTTAAACAATGAATAAAATGAATAAATGGAACGAAAATTTTCGTAATTATCTCTCTGATGGCTTCGCACATAGATGTGTATGTATAGATATGCGATGCGCGTTTGTTTGTTAGGGCCGGGCGTCCTTTTAATTTGCTTCACTCCATCTACCGTTGGAATCTCTGTGTGTCCCTTTATTCACAGTTTTTGCTTATATCTACTTTTCATTTTTTTCTTTTTGCTGTTTGTTGTCTAAATGCTTTTTCCGTGCACATGCTAAATGGTAATTACGCCGCTATATAAGGACTTGGATCCTTTCCCACTGTTGGTTGGTTGGTTGGTTGGTAGGTTGGACGCCCTTAGAGGTTTCCTATATAAGAGTTGGAGAATGTTTTGGAAATTATCTGTTATGTGGTTTAGCTTATGCTTGCCGAGGGGAGAAGGGAGTTCCTTTTATTTGTTTTTGTTGGCTTCAATGTGGAATTATAATTGTCACAAAAGATTTGCTTATGACTAACGATTTTGCTAAACAGTTTTTTTTTATCAGCAGCGCCCGCGTTAATTTTAAACGGAAATTCAAAGCACTAGAGAGAGTTTTATTTTTTTAGTGAGAGGGTTTCTGGATTAATATTGAATTTAGAGAGAGGGGGAGAGTGGTTGCCAGGAAAGATTTAAAGTTTGGTTTTAGTAGATGTATATGATGTATCCACTTAGACAAGAATAGTAAGGCCGGTCTACTTTAATGGGTCTTTTTTTGAACTTTTACAATGTCACTATCGTATACTATAAAATTTCGTTTATTTTATTTATTTATTTTTAAATACTTCCCCCGGGAAAGGCGAACCTATAACGCTTCAACAGCGCCCCGAGATGCTTGCAGATGTAGGTTAGTTCTGTACTTGCTGCAAATTGTTCTGGAAATACATCCCCAGGAAGCGAGTTCCAAAGTTTTCTTGTCCTGTAACAGAAGGAATGTTGGAAAATTGATGTACTCGCGGTTATCAAGTGATCATGTCTTGTGGGGCGCCCAAAAGTTGCGAGTTTCGAGGGATAATGTCTTTGAGTTCGCAAGAACATCTACCATGGAGGTACCTATAGAACAAGCATAGGTCAGCGACTTGTTGTAGATTCGATGTGAGTGTAGGGTCTCTAGGTTAAGTGAATGTTTTGGGGCCGAGCTCCCCATATATGTGAAAAATATTCCAGACCTGGTCTAACCTGAGCTTTGTAGAGAAGGAGAAGTTGCTTGGGGCTAAAGTACCTCTTTGCTTTAAATAGGTAGCTCAACTTAGCGGACGCCGATCTTGCGATATAGGAAATGTGGTCCTGCCATGTGATTCCCGTATTGACTGTGACTCCTAGAAGGTGCATTGACTTCTTGGGATGCATCGTGTGGACATCCATTTGAATCTGAGGAACTGTTGATGCATTTTTCCTGGAAAATGTTGTGAGCTGTGTCTTGTTTGCATTAAATACAACCAAGTTGTGTTTTCCCCACTTCAAGATTTTGTCCTGATCGTCATTTAGAGATCTAATTTGTTCACATCTCTGACTGTGTGATGTAACTGCATTCACAGGCCCACTGTTCGAGAGTGCTGACATCTGCAAAGCTGTAGATATTATTATTTGTCGAACCAAGCAAATCGTTGATGTGGAGAAGAAATAGAGTTGGAGAAAGAATAGAACCTTGGGGCACTCCTGCATTTATAGCAAACGAATTGGATCGATCCTCCCAGAAGAAAATTTTGCATCCATCCGCCGAAGTTCTTGTGCTAATCCATAAGACACTAACTTGCCTAATAAGGCTCTATGCCCGACTCGGTCAAATGCCTTTGATATGTCCAAGGCTACGGCTCTGGATTCGCCGTGTTGTTCAAGCTTAACAGGTCTCCAGTGGAACGACGGGTCCAAAATCCGTATTGCCTGACGCTTATTAGCCGGTCGCCTTCTAGATATTTGATTATTTCAACATTTATTGCCTTTTCCATTACTTTTGAGAGCATTGAAAGAAACGCTATTAGACGATAGTTTTGTGGCAGATATTTCCTCCCTTTCTTTGGAATACGTTGAATGCGAGCGGTCTTCCAGCAAAAAGGAAACGTCATCTGGGAGAACGACATGCTAAACAGCTTACAGAGTACAGGTGATGCACAGCGGCTCGAGAGCTATGTAAGGTCCACTTGAGGAACCTGCACCCGCGACCCACTTAATGGATAAGCGGGCCATTGAAAAGGTATGTATGTATGATGAGTGAGTTTTGCAGCGGTGCTAAAACTAGACATGGCTCTATACGGCTCGTCTCTATATAGATGTTGTCTATAGGCAGCTTTGAAATCGATGAAAAGATTTGGATATCTTGGGTTTTTTTTCACAACCTGTTTGAACGGTCAACTTTCCTTGCCCAAGACCTGACGGGGTCCAATGGGGTTATTTACGAATGATTTTACCTCTCACACATAATATGGTAGATAGGATCTTTTATATGCTATGTTAAGGATACTGTTATCTCTATAGTTAGACGTGTAGCTGAATGTGTCTTCTTCCTTGTCGAACGGGCAAACGATTCTGAGATTTCATTTACCATAGGCATTCACTTGGATACGAGTTGATACTCTCTACCAAATTACCGCAAGTTGCTCCCAAACTTCTAGCGAATAAGCCGCTTTTATTGCTCTTTAGCTTGGATATTACTATCCTTACTTCGTTTCGTTCACGTTGATGAAAGTTTTTTCTATAGTCGTCTATATTTAATAGTACGTTCTGCCTAACAGCGAAATTCATTTGTCGGCATTATATAGAGTCGCCAGAAATAGCTTTTCCACATTCTCACCCGCGAGTGTGATTCTACTAAAAGGTTTCCTAGATCATCTCTACAGGTTGGGGTTTTGTTGCCTTTATTTGTTTTGGTAAAACTTTTGCTGGTGGTTTTCACTGCAAAAGCGTACCTCTTCATCATTTACTACTATATCTACGACATCTCCTCTGGGCCATCAGCTTCTCAGCATGTTATTGTCAAAGAATGAAGATTGAGTAGGCTTTGGCGATAGGCTTTACCTTATGGAAACACAGGACCTGGAATCCACTCCGTAGACCCAGACCTTAAAGTGTCTATACGACTACCGGATACAAGCAGTGTCTTCCAATCAGAAGTTCTGGCTGTTCTGAAAGCGGCAGAGCTAATGCGGATGAAATATATATCTGGAAGGGATATAACCATCTACATCGATAGCCAGGCTGCACTCAAGGCACTGGAATCTACGAACATCAATTCTGAATTAGTCAGGACCTGTCGCACAATACTTAAGGCATTATGCAGTCAGAACCGAGTGAGACTGTGCTGGGTACCAGGACACTGCGTTATAGCTGGAAATGAGCAAGCTGATGAGCTTGCGAGAAGATAGCGGGGACATGTTAGATAGAGGAGATGTGGATATTAAACCACCTCCTTGCATCATAAAAAGCGATATTAGGAATAAAATAACTAAGGAAGCCGACCGGAGGTGGGAGGGGCTCACTGGTCACGCAGTATCTAAGGCACTTTGGCCGCAATACGACCGTAAAAGATCTAGGGAAATCCTCAAACTAGGCAGGGAAAAGCTCAGGACACTGATCGGTATATTATCAGGGCACTGCAATTGGTTCCCCCCAGGGATCGCCTAGTGCCGTATGAGACATCTCTCTCATACCCCTTTTTAACCTAACCTAACCTTCTGGAACCACGATCAACAACAATTTAAACCTTCTCTATGGAGTCGGTATAAATACCTTCACCCAATCCTTCCCAAACACATGAGCTATGACTTGCGAACATCTCCAGTTCTTTATCATATCACCAGCACAAGGTGATTCAAGATGAAATTTATTCGGCTTAAGTGCCTCATCGTCCGTACATTCAAAAATGGTTGCAACGTCAATAAGCGGGCTGTGCAAAGTTTCTTCGCATTGGCAATGCGTCTAGCCAATCCAACGGCGTTAGGCAATAACGCCCAAATCAATTTGGAAATAACACCCTAAAAAAATTCGTACAAATTGTTGTTGAAAATTTTTCGACATTTTGGGTGTTATTTCCTTTTCAGGGTTCGTTTTTTTGACAAGCAGTAAAGCCCAAAATAGTAAGTGGATATGCATAAACAGTAGGCGTCCCTGCAACCCCCCTGCTTGGGTTTGTTGGATTTTGGAGTAGGTGGGAGTTTGTACTTAAAAAGAAACCTTCAATATATCCAATTTCACACATACTCCAAATCTGACAATAACCCCAACCAGGGGGTTCCAGGGGGGGGGGGGGCAGCATCCCCCCCCCCCATATGTATTAAACTACAAATTAAGCTTGGGTTTTATTTCGATCTTGTTGTTTATTTTTGGGCTCTATGTATTTTTTTGGGCGTTATTTCCAAATCGATTTGGGCGCCATTTCCTTGGGCGATTCAACTCTTGTTCAACTCTCTTTCTCCACCTGTTAAATTAGTCCCCTTATCGCTGTATACTTTCAAACGATTTCCACAATGAACCATTACTTCGATATGCAACGCTCGATTGTTGGGGCAGGTAAAAATTACTCCCCAAATTTGTTTCATTTCTTCTACCAATGTTGACCGAAATCGGGCCGAATTAGCCCACCGGGACAAACGAACATAGTAATCTCTGGAACTCTTTTAGATGGACATTGTTCGTTCTTAGAAACCTTGCATAGTTGCCTCGCAGACTTGACTAAGGATTTAATTCGAACTCGTCTCATTATTATAATGGTGATAGTTGCAATCTCTATAGGAATTTGGAGTTTGCTGTTTTTTCCAAAAGCAATTTGGCCTTGCATTCTGAGCACAATTGATTCCTATGTATCTGTGGTGATTATTCCGACGAATCCTTGCGTCATTTATCATTGAAATGACTTATTTGTTGCCCTATCCGCGATGTCGAGATTTTCAAATTCCAAAATGTTTGTGTCGACAAAAATTTTGTCAAGATTTTAGCGATTGGCTAAACCACATTTTTAGTAGTCGACACTTTTTTTGTCGGCAATTCGTACGTCGCCCGATGTCTCAAGGATTTCCCTAACTCTACATATACATAAGAAACTCTTAAAATATTTCGCGGGTCGGCTAGAAGCCATGTCAGACCACAATAACCGCTCAATATAGATAACTTGTGTCCCAATACAGCTGCCTGAAATTCGAGTCGATAAATGGATATAAAGGAGCCCCGGGCAACCTTGTTTCTCCTCTGTCACTATTGTAGTATCAATATCAATGAACTCGAAAGGAAAATAACCTCTGGTTGACTCAGGAACTTGAAGTCTAGGTATCTTCACCTCTGTCAGTTATTCAAAGCTCCTCAAATCACCCCTACAAGTAAACATTGTAGCTGCAAATAGATTCACTGCTAATTTGTGTATAGCCTCGGTGTCTCTTGCCGATCCCACAACAATTGCGGCCTCCCCCGCGCAGTTAATTTAAAAAGACGCTTAAACTTTGAACAGTCCACTTCAAAAGTATTTGCATACATTAAAGAACTCAACAGACAGAGTGATGTAATATAATATCATCCAATGCCATTGACAGTTCGTCAAAACCTGTCGTCATGCTAGTTTCATTCTTCTGAGACTTCCTATTCATGTCCTAGTCCTACGCCCGGCAGACATCACAAGATACGCTCTCGTGCAAACAAAAAATACAACTTTTCAAATTTCTACCATTATTTGGCATAATATTATATGCTTCAATAATTTGTGCTGTTATAACTTACTTCGCAGTAAGCACAATTCGCAACGGGATCCACTTGAGTGCTTTGTGCATTTTTAATGAGTTTCAGGGAAATGTCCTCAACTCAAGAAAGTTCTAAGGCAACTCTGTTCTTTGAATAACACGATTTTTTTTCTAAATAAACAAATGATTATTATTTTTTGTTCTTAAGTTCATATTCAATATTTAAAAAGTTAACAATGGGGATCAACTTTGTTGCGTTTTCTTGGCCATCAAAGAAACGACCAGACGCAATTTACAAAAAGGGGCAAACGAAAACAAAAAGGAAAGCGAGTATAGGACGACGACTCCTTAAACGAAACATTAAAGTGAATAATTAACCGATATTAATAATGACAAAGACAGCTGGTGCCACCCACGCCGCTCCGCGCCGGCCGGCCGTCAGCGCTAGGGCATGGTTGATATTTTTATTAAATTCTGTCATTCTTTGGTTTGATTTTAATCCCGCCGCCAATAACAATAACAATAAATCAGAATGATTTGACTTTGAAATAGGAGGGTGGTGCTGCTGAAAAGCACAAGCGATGAATGGCAGTTTGTCGTAGTCGTAGTCGTGGTCGGGACTCCTTTGTCTAGGAGCCCAAGTATAGAGGATTTTCGTTTTCCGATGGCAATTATGAATTGGTGTCGACCGCAATTTTTAATATTTTATTCAAGCCAATGCTGGTTTGGTTGGGTTGTTCTTTAAAATGGGGTTAGGGGTGGGTAAGTTTTCAATTTTTCTTGCCTTGATTTTTAGTTGGTTTGTAGCTTAATTTGATTACATTTGGCAGTAGTGGTGGTGGGAACTGTTTGTAGGTACCTACATAACAGATATAGAAATTGCTTTTTTTACGTCCGTCAGTGAGGCAGTATAGCTAGTGCGTTGGACTATTAAGCGAGGGGATATAGGTTCAACCCCCAGAGAAATGAAAATAATACGTAAAAAAACATATTTCCAATGTCCCGCACCTATTGGGAACCTCTGGACTCTGAAGACATTTCGAAGGCACAAAAACAATCTATCGACAGCTTTCCATAGCCGCAGGGCATCATTGGTTAATGGTTAGTGTGCGAGGGGTCTTAGGTTCGATCTCCATAAAAAACACAAATTGCTCTTAGGGATTTTTGCACAGCGTCAGCTCTTCTGAACGTCTAACAAACAACAGACTGCTCCTCAATTCAGCAAGTCGGACTCGGCCGAGAAAGCTAGTTCCCTTCCCTATACGACCTGGTATCTTTAATTCTTCTGTACGTGTTTGTAACCGAACTCCTTCTAAACGGCTGGACCGATTTTAATGAAATTTTGTGTGTGTGTTTGAATGGGTCTAAAGATGGTTTAGATTCACAATTCAACCCGGTAGGTGGCGCTGCAATCCGATTCCACAAAATTTCAAATAATAAACACTCAACAATAAACAAATTTTAAAAAGCAAGAATAAGCTCATGAATCAAATTTCAAATAATAAACACTAAAAAAAAATTTACGGACAATGAAAATGAACGAGCAGGTAAAACAACGTTTGCCGGGCCCGCTAGTTTATCTATATATTTTTATTCGGCGCAAGTACGGCGTATTGTGCCAGTAGATGCGTGCCACATTCAATATCTCGGAGCTGGTGTACCACTGTCCTGAAAACATCTTATCCGCTCAGATACATTGTAAGTCACATTAATTCGTTTTAAAACAGGCACAAACAAAATGACTTTGCTCCTACTAATCCCAAGAAGCCAAATTGGACTTAAGGTCACTATACTCTCATATACCCAGATCAAGTTCAGTGAAACTCATTCATTTATTCATTCATTTTCAATGGTCCACTTGTCCATTATGTGGCTCGCGGGTGTAGGTTGCTCAAATGGACCCTCCATAGCTCTCGATTCTCCGCCATCGGCCTAAATCATCAAGGGCAATCCCCTAACGGGTAGAGTAGAGATTATGGACTTGATCTAACCATCTCATCCTGGGTCTACCTAAAAGACGCCTGCCTGATGGTAAGAATTCCATAGCATTTCGTGGGATCCTGGTTGGGGACATGCGTTTAACATGACCAATCCACCGAAGCATGGACCGCTCCGTCCGTAGAAGTAGCTGCTCGACATTCAGTTCCTCACGTATTCTGGTATGTCTAATACGATCTCTACGGGTCACACTAGCAATATAACGGATGAATCTCATTTGGGCAGCTTGTATTCGCTATCTTATTATCTCGGTCATTACCCAATCCTCATGACCATAGGTGGTAAGAGTTGGAACAAACACCGAATTAAAGACTGACAATATAGCTTAGCTTAGAAATTGATCTATATGGTCATCGCCCTCATCGTGGTCTAGGTGGACCACGACTTTAAGCAAGCCCCTCGAGCCAGCTCGGTCACTATGGAGTTTGACTCTCTCTCAATTCCATTTACATTGCACACCCTATCTGTCTCATCTCAATCCCTTGCATCACACTCATCATAGTGATTCAAACCGACTTTTCATCTATCGATCTTGCTTTTACGAAAAGGTATTGGCTTCACGAATAGGTCAATCCGTACACCTCTACTATTTATGCCAACTGCCTCCAGTAACGCACTCCAAGTTGGTTGAGGTCCCCTTTCATTTGTACGCGCCACCTAAGACGAGGTCTGTCTCTACTGCTTCGATCGTCTGGATTGAAGTTGAAGACTCTTCGGTCCGAAGCTCTAGAGTCCATTCGCCTACATGTTCTATCCATTTTAGACGACTGATGTCACAATTTTGGACTAGGTCGACGAAGTTGCTGTATAGTTTGTCATTGAATCTCTTCCTCCAGAGCCTGTCGACAGAAATAGGACCAACAATTTTAAAACGAATTTATCTCTCATCCGCTTTAGATAGAGTCCAAGCTTCAGGGCCATGAAGCGGGACTGTGATAATCATGGTCTTTTATGCGACACGGTCACACGCAAACGTTACCATTTTCTCTCAACGCTTACAGAACTTTGGCTTTATAGACTTCGGTTGCATCTTTGTTTAGCGACATAACGAGGTCTTGGACCCCAGTTTTACGGATTCGATTTACATTTTCGTTGTCGTTCCTCCGCCTTCATTTTGCGAAGTAAGTCGCCGGTCTTTTAAATGACTATCGCAGTGTTTTTTTTTTGAAGCATGTACGGAACGCTTCTTTTTTGTCAACGTTTACCCATTCTTAAGCCAATTTATTTTATAGATTTGGTATTGTTGGTTTTATAGACAAAAAGAAAACGATTCAACTTAAATGTAGGTTTTATTTAAGAGTATACTTATATTCCACAATGTGTATTGCTCGATAGTCAGAAGAAGAAGAAAGAATTTAAAAAATGTAACTTAAATGAAAGGTAACAATTATTGTATGTACATATTATTGAGTGAGAATTCAAAAATGAGTGAGTTAATTTCAAGTAAATAATTTAGTACAAATACAATAATATTACTAATACTAAAGGCTTGTTGATCAAAAGCTCATTCATAGGGTATATTTTCTAACAGGTATCGGTTTTGGTATACTCTTCTTTCGGCTGCTCTGAAGCTTGCTAACACGAACCTAAGAAGTTGTTTCTGATTTTTTTTTCGATGAATTTGTTTGGGTTTTTTTTTTTTTAGAGAAGCACCTTTAATTGTTTATGGTTGTGTCTCGGACAGATTACTATTTTTACGTCCACATTCCTATTTCTTTTGATAGCTCAGATATAGGCGATCTATTGTTCTCGATCGTCAGTACATCTTTACCTACCCTTCTTGGCCAGTGTCGTTTTCGGTTGGGATTATATCCGTTTTCGAAAATGTTGTCGCTTTTTTCCGCATTATGACTGAGGAACTTCTGGGGGCTTATTCCCAAATGCGCGACGGATCGCTTTTCATGACGGATTTGTATTTTTGTATTTCCAAAAGCGATTTGATCGAATCAAAAGCGATAGCTGTATAGGTGACGGATTGCTGGCAAATTGTTTGCGGATAAAAAATAAAAAATAAACTAAATTCCTGTGGCGGGAAAAAGCTGTCTAAGTGTTGGAAAAATACATGGAAAATTGCAACTCAGAATGAAAAAACTGGAAAGCACTGGAAATATCATTTTCGCCCTCGATCGCATTTGGGAATAACCCCCCTGTTCGCGAAGTTCAGATATCTCATTCCATAAATCAGCGACATCCGTTTTCCGTCTCCTGGAAAACGGACCTTACCCATTTTCCTAATATCGGCATGGACATAATCCTTGTCCCTGAAGTAGAAATCAACAAGCCGGTAAATTTGTATCCCAACTTGTAGCACTTTGGTGTTCTCGCTTTGCAATGATTTTGAATTATTATGGAAAGCATAACGTGTTTAAGACGTGTCTTTGGACCCAGATTATGTCCTAGCCAATGTCCAAAAGTGCCTTTCATATATGTACAAACTTTTAAAAAACATTAGTTTGCATTAAAAACGACATCATTACAACAAAGTTTACCTTCAACTTCAACTAATTAAAAGGAAATGAACTGTCCAATATCGCAAACGTCATCAATTCGATTCGCTGGGTCAGGGTGCATTATAACGTTGCCCGCAATAAAAACATTCTCAACCGAGAGAAATCAATTTCCGTCGAATACTATAGTCAATATTATACATTTACGTAGCTCTTGCTCGCTCTTTCACCCACTGTTGCTGTAATCAATTTCAATTTACTTGCGCTTAAGTCATTTATCATTATTTTATTTCTGTCAAAAAAAAGTTTCCTTTCCCCATCATTAGTAATTATGTCGAATACTATGTGCTACCTATGAGCATAAAATAAAATCAATACACCCACCCACATGAGGTAATAGTGTGTACATACGTTTGTGTGTATCTTCGAATGTCCTCAAGGAACAACAAATGAAATGAGAACAGAAGAAAAAAAAAGAGAAAAACTTTCTCCTTCCGTCCACTTTACTAATCAAACTTTGACATTTCTTGTCTTAAAGGCACCCCGAAAAACCATTAACACAAAACAAAGGACATACGAAGAGAAAATCCATTTTGGCCCTTGATGTTATCACCACAAACACACACACACACAGAGAGAGACACATTTATAAAATGTGAACCTGAACAGTTGAAAAACATTCTCAAAGCAATGGCATTGTCTAAACATGTTGGCCAAAAGGTATTTCCTTAGATCTAATGGATGAATGAATCTGAGATTAGGTAGGTTGGTCCTTGTGGTGGTCCTTCAGTCCTTGCTCTTAGTAAAAATGCCTCCCGCATGCTGTTGGGCAAAACATTAACAATTAAGGTTAAGGAACATTTTCGATGACACCGCCCCCAACTATAGTCCGAAAACAGTCTTTTTTTCTTTTCTTATTTCTTGCGATTGTTGGTTAATACAAAAATAAGTTACAATCTTCTTAATTATCTATTGAAATGACATAAAGACAGATGTCATTGGGGCGAGGAAGGAATAGATCCTTTGAAGGAATTTGTTGTAAAAGCAGGTCGCGTATAGGTGGGCTTTCATAAAGCGCCAGTTTTTGTCCTGAAAGGTATAAATCTATATATATAAAAATTGAGCCTTAAAATATTTGTCGTCGATTCATGCCTTAACGCATTTACCGATTTTAACCAAACTTTCACACATCTTTGGTATCGGTCCATATATGGTTTCTGTGAAGATTGGTCAAAATTGGGCAAAGGGGCGTGGCACCGGCCATACAAAAAAAACATTCAAAATCGTATATTCCAAAAATCACCAAATCGATTGAGCTAAAACTTAAAGATAATCTTAGTTATTGGCCCTGGAGTGGTCCTGTGAAGATTGGTAAAAATTGGACAAAGGGGCGTGGCACCGCCCATACAAAAAAACATTCAAAATCGTATACCTCCTGTACCAAAAACATCTTCTATGGGGTGAAACTCGATGACGTTATATCTCGATAACCGCTGGACCGATTTTCATTATTCTTTTTTTGTTTTGTTCGTATTGCTGTATTTCAGGTTTATGCAGAAAGAAAATACCAGCAAATCGGTACACAGAGCATTACAATAAAAAAATGGTAGGTATCTATACTTATAACTATTTTGCACTACAAAGTGTGCACGGGCTACGCTAGTATATTATATACTAGAGGTCCCAGCAAACTTTGTTTTGCCTGGTCGTACATTTTCATTGTCCGTCAATTGTTCTGCGGTCGTTTTATTTAACCGATGTGTCCGGACTGATTCCGAACTCCGTGTGCTTCGACCGTTATTCCCTCAGATGTGTGCCCAGGAATCCAACCCACACTTTGGGGGTTGTTTGTTTGGACAATGGACAGCGCAACTCCAATGGGTGTCGTGAAATTTATGAGCTTCTTGCTTTTTAATTTTTTTTTATTGTTGATTGGTTATTATTTAAAATTTTGTGGAATCAGATCGCAGCGCCACCTACCGGCTCCAATTGCGAATCTAAACCATCCTTAGACCCATTCAAACATACACACAAAATTTCATTAAAATTGGTCCAGCCGTTTAGGAGGAGTTCGGTTACAAACACGTGCAGGAGAATTATACATATATATAAAGATAAATGTGAAATGTCGTAATTGCATTGATTGTACACTTGTACAGGTCCCTGAAGCAACAATATCTGAAGTACCTACAGTGGTAAGAGTTTGCTCATATGACATTGCTTTCGTCAAATCAAAGCTGTTTGGGTGAAATTGGCACAATTTTGACGAATCATTTAAAAAAATGACTGTCAAATTCGCATGCTTTGCTTTATCTATGCCTATATACCTATAAGATCTTAAAAATGGCAACTAAACAATTTTGAATCATCATTTTCTAGGTTAGTTATATACCGACATGGTGATGCCATAAATTGCATAATTTAATAAAGCTTTAAATTATACCGCCAACTTTCACAGAATCGGCCCAAAGCTTAACAGATCTAACAACTAGGCTGTCAGCACCTACTGGGTGTTTGCTCTGTGGCTATTTCGTATTTTATCTGCTGACGAAACACAGGGTGAAATTTAAGTGAAGAATTTAAATTTCTACACTTGGCAATAGGTCAAAATGGGTCTTGTAATGGCGGCCTTCCCAACAGGCGTACAAAGTACTCGGTCTTTTCTTCATTATTTCGTCTGTATTCCGTTTCCTGTTTTTGTAGTTCCCTGCTTTCTTTATCATTGGCCTTCGTCGTGTTCGAAAGGTTAACCTGTTAGATCAGCTTTTAAGCGAAGTTCGAACTATCTCGAAGAATATTTTCCTATCTATCTAGGGTTCCTAAAGGCCTAAAGTTATCATTTTGTTAATGTTAGGTCTATTAATTTCTCTATAATTTTGTGGCGGAAGGTAGATTCACCATTCGCCCCAAAAATACAAAATAAAACTCACGGACCTGTTGCGCCAAATATTTATTTATTTTTTTAGGTTGATTCACCCTTCTGGCTGTTACAAAAACTTATATAGGTTCTGAAGAACAATAAAATCGTAAAATTACTCACCCTAACATTTAAAGTAAAACCAAGTTGGCTTTGGTGGTGCTTGTATGCTGCAACTTGTGAGATAGGATCATGGTGGAATCACTTTAACATTGACACCTTTACGCACGATGTCACAATTGCCTTCTGCAACTTTGGCTTCAAGGATTTTGCCCTCCACTCTTAATGATAGCCAGAGTTAACTCCTCAGCACTCTAGAAGTTTTACTTTGCCTACTTCATCAGCCGCATTATCTACTTTTTAGCTGAGCGGAATCTTCTAGGAGCCAACCATATTTCTTAAACTTGGCCCAGCTTTTTTAGTGTTTGTAATTTGGAGGTTGATCCATTGGATGTCGATGGTGTTAGTTAGGTTTGCCTCCTTGTTAGACTGTTGATACTTTTGACTCCTCCTTCACATCTAGTCGATGAGTCCCTATCCTTGACTGTGAACGGTATCGGGTGTGTCCTATGGTGATGACTTTTCTGATCTAAGGTTTTTGGAATCTTCTTCGAACTAGAGTATCCTCTCGAAGTCTCTTCTCTGTCTCGGAGTCTATGGATGGAACGTTTCTAGACTGTGAGAAAACAATCTGCCTCAGTACAGTACAAGGTATCTCCGACGGAGTGGTAACTTCCAGGGTATCACTAGTACACACGTTTCCTTTTGTAAACCTATAGTAACAACCTGCCTTCACATGTTTGACTAGCAGTACAAGGTGGCGCAAAAATAACCTTCCGATGTTTTTTGGCTGTAATTTAAAAAAAAATGAAAAACTTTGATTCTTCTTGTGGATTATTTTTATTTGGTCTTTTAATTTTTTTTACATCAAGTCGAGAATATGATGTCATGTAAATGGCCGCCGCCACAGTTGATTGTCATTTAGATTAGGATTAGGCGCCCGGGAAATGCATCCTTCAGCATATCGGTTGTGGCACGTGCAGTGTGTGCCGTTGCACCGTCCTGTTGGAACCACATGTTTTCCAATCCCAATTCATCAAGTTGCGGCAAAAAGAACTCGTTGATCATTGCTACTCCGGGGTCTGCCACGCCTCATCTCTTGTTGTGCCAGTCTCTTCGAGGCGAGCGGCTAAACGTCGCAGTGTTTCACCAGTAGGCGTTGGACGGCTAGGAAATCTGCGACGAAATTCACGTTGTGCCAAAGTCACCGACCGATTATTGCTCAAATAAATAGTCACCAATATTCCGCGTTCTGGAGCAGTGTAGCGTAACATTGTTTATTAACGTGTATTTCGCATATGTTTACTACACAAATGTCAAAACAGAACTGACATTAGGGGCCAATCGCAAAATTTATAGCATTTTCTGATAGGAGGATTACTTTTGCGCCACCTTGTATATGATCTTCAATGCAAGTTGAGCCCTCCATACTATGTAGCCCTGCCGCAACAATCACACTTGGCAGTAGCTTTTTTGTTTTTATATTAAATAATTCCCTAGAGAAAGGCAAGCCTTTAGCACTTTCCACAGATCCCTGGGATGCTTGCGAATGGGTCTAGCTTCTAAATTTCTTGAGCATGTAAATCATGGTATAAACATTTAGACAATCGTGTGACACTTCATCATACTTACTTAGGCGGCGCTACAGTTACTGGTGGACCTAAGCCTGAACTAATACCCCTCTTGGCTCTCTGCTGTATACTGAAAAAAATCACCTTCGTCACTGTAGAGGTCTCTGTTAATTGTCCTTCTTTAGGTAGGTAGGTCAACGCGAATGGGACCGAAACTAATTGAAGCATTTTGCATTTAAAACGCCGTCGAAAACCTCTATGATTCTGATGCATAAAGAAAGACCGCGATGATGAGGGTCTAATAGTCTACTTAATAGTTGCTGATAAGGCATTTCTACTAAGTTGCCTTCTGAGGCCAAAAAACCACCGATTGGAAAGTGTTACCAAGGCAACATCGCTTGATTTCAAAACCAAAAGTTTAGATGTCTTCTGTCCATTCGTCAAATTTGTGGCTCCCTTCTTGTTGACGGGACACACTCGGTCTTGACACACGACTAAATAACTAATCAAATTTTTGACGCTTCAACATCTGTCCCGCTGATTAACTACCAACTTATATGCATGCTGCTCAAAGTACTTTGGCATAATTGCATCAGAAGTACAACACAGCTCTTGACCCAAACAACAGATCAAAGATGTTCCAAAGACACCATCTCCAAAGGGAGGCAAACAATATTCTTGTCATACCTACACGCACTGAGGGAATGCGGGTAACGCGCCAATTCCACATCAAAAGGACTTATATGATTGAAAATGCTTCTGCAATTGGCTAAATGTCGCATGTGACGTATGAGCTTTCTAAAGAAAGGATGTTCGAGATTATCAGTCGATAAAATGAACATTTATCCAATTCCTCTTTCGTCATCTTCAAACAGAGCCGTTGAAACGAATCCTCGTCCTGTACAATGTATATAACTGCCCTAATTTGGAAATTCCGCTGCAATTCGACACTTGTACTTACATCCACCTAGGAGTACTTACAAACTCCTTTGACAAGTGTGTGACACGCAAACAGTATTTTCCGCTCATTAGTTTAGTCCCAAACCGCCTCACCATAAACTTAAGCGCTGCTCGTTCGATTCCCACCATTAACTATCATCTCTTCCTGTTGCTCACACAAACCTGTCATTGTCATCGTTCGTTTGAAATCCCTCTACGCAACAGCATCGTAACGAAATCCTTTCATTAATCAACATACGCTGACAAGTTTATCGACACATCCTGTGAAAGCACTTCGAAATGATCATCCGCAGTAGCAACTACTATACAATTGATAGCACATCGAGATACTGTGTTGTGTGTGCTCCAAGAGGATGACACAAGCTAGACAAATGAAAGGACCTTATACGACACATATACAACCACGTGTTTAGCCCTAAATAAATTGCCATGAAATTAACATTACTCGCTCTTTCCTCTTCCGTCGATGGCACGGCATCGGAGTGTATACGAGGTACGAGCTGCAACTATAGGGTATGTCGTATATGTGTCCCAAACATCGAGCAAGTGACAAGACAATAAATTGAATTTCATGACAACTCTTTTATTATATGTTGCCGGGGGCAAATAAATGAATATAAAATCGTGGTTACACGTCCTTTCCTATATACACACACAATCAATAATCTTCAAAAATCGCTATACGTAGATATCCTTGGACCGTAACCAGGGCAAGGGACCACCCTAAAATAAAATACTTAATGATATCATTTAATCAATTCAATAAGAAAACACACCGTAACCAGGGGGTGAAGCTGTAAATGAAATATCCTCCAGGATAATGTGGGAGGAGAGCAGATTAAACTCGACGGCATTAAACAGATGTCAAAGTGGTAGCAATGGTGGTGGTGGTGGTGGTGGTGGTGGATTTTCCATCGACAAACAACAATTGATACATCCATTTTGGAATTGTATTCGATGTCCCGTCAGGCGAACTTAAATCAAATTTCGGTCACAACGAACAATGCGTCGCGCGTCCTTCAAAAATGCTTATTTTCTTGAATGGAAATTTGACACACAAAGTCTCGAAGGACCCTTCTTAACAGACTCATATTATACACGACACACGTGTGCATGTCGAATTGTATGTTTGTAATGCATTTTAACGGATTCTCCTCACGGATTGTGGTATTTATTTTTCGTATCTAATTTCATTCAACCCCGCGAGGGTTGTGATGATAATTCGTTAATCCGTCTCACTAGGAATATTATTTGCTTTCTGTTTTCAATTACACCTTGTCCGCCCCAGCCCCAGTCCAAGCCCATCAGAGGGGACTTCTCGTACACGTTATACGACCCGATACAAGGCGAGTCTCTTGAGAATGTAACCATCTGTTTAACTTTTCCTAGACGAGGACGAAAATCCTTCATTTCATTCGTGACAAAAACTTCATTGTAGACTTACACTGTTCTGTGTGCTGTGTAGTTATGGGCGACATGATATTTAATGACGTCAGGTGAGAGGGCGTTACTGTAGTCATGGTCGGCTTTTGTCTCGAACGTTTTTAGTAAACGATACCCCGAAAGACAGAGTTTAAATATTTGTACCCCATTGTGGTTAAGGTATAAGTTTAACCACATTAAAGACCGGGCGGCAAGTGGGCGGCAAGGGTGGCTTGTGGTTTTTACTATGGACATTTGGATTCATCTTGTCATTTTGATGTTAAACATTATTTTCAGTTAATTAACCTTAATAGTTAAGTCCTTGTTTTTGATGCTGATGGCAGTGTGTAAATGGGGGCAGGGGAGGGGCTTTATTAGTTTTATGTTGTGTATCTTTGTCAGTGTTGGATGGGGTTGTAATTTTTTTTTTTTTTTGTTGCTTTTGTTGGGGAAATCTTCTTAACTGGATTAAGATAACGAGAGGATGTATCTGGAACTCCCTTAGCATGTACAATGAATTCTCAAAATGATGAAAATCTGCGGTTGAAAAACATGCTTACCGGGACAAGTTTTTGGGTGATCCTTATTTAGGTGCTTATGATTAATGGCGAAATGTATGTAAGGATTTATTTTACAACCACATTTTGTATAGGTGTATCGTAAAAGTTCTACTCAATCTCTCCTCTGTGCTACGCTCATTTATTTGTTGTATATACAACAACTGAGATGGGATCCTTAAAGTCATTCATGCACACACATAAAATTAGTAATTGTTATAACTAGAAAATTTGTTGACAAATTGCTTGGAGTGAAGTTGTTTCAACCCTGCAGATAATACGTTTGCATGTATACATGGATCTGTACTACTAGAGTGGGATTCTGTAAAAAAAAAAAACGAAATCTTCTTTGGATTTTCAAAAAACGAAAGAAATCATCCGAAAGCGAACATTTTCTTCATGTTAATCCTTCTTAAAATATCAAAAAAATATATAAAAAAGTTCATGAAAAAGCTGTTGTTGCTTTCCTTTTGTACGAAACGAAAATTTCTTTCGTTTTTTTTTTATTACATGGTATCAAACAAAAACGTCAATGAAGTAGCGAAAATTCCTTTCGTTTTTTTATTACATGGTATCAAACAAAAACGTTAATGAAGTAGCTTTCGTTTTTTTTTTTTGCTTCGCGAAAACGAAAACTTTTCTTTCGTTTTTGAAGATACATAATATAAATAAATTTTCTGTGAAGGATAGGTATTTTTTTTCGTCAATTACTCATTTTTTTGCACTTATCAATTATTGACAAAGTTTTAAGATTTTTTGTTGCAAATGTCAAGCGCATTCGCGCAAGTTGACCAAGTTTTAACTTTTGACGAGTGTCATGTGGAACCGGTACAGTGCACAATTTTGCGTGTATTTAATTTTGACAACGCAACACGGCTCAGCTAAAGCGACGGCTCATTCTTCAGACTTTCTGTCTTATCTATAAATACCTATTTCCCAGATTAGCGTATTTTCAGTAAAGCGTTGAAAGCGATGGGTTGCTGATTTTTATTATTCGGATTATTTTATTCTCCGTGAAGGGTTCGGCAGGGATCCACAAATTATTGACCATACCTCGCATTTTTTATATAGATCGGAAGATCTCCGTTCGCTGAATGGTATCAACTTAAAGTAACCCTGGTAACATTGCGATAGATCGGAGCTTGGCCAGGGTTCCCATTCATTATCTCCAGAAAAACCGTCGGAAGCCTTGCTGGGAGCTGGGACCAATTTGTATCGATCAGAGTTATGAGTTTTTTTCTTTGAGAATCTCACTGAAGGACTAAGTTGTGCTGTGCAGTTGGAGGGCTTGAAGAAGGTGTTGGTGTTGTGCATCTTGACCCTTTTGGAAGACGGTGCAATTGCATCTAAAGATCTTTGGCATTAAGTCGCTGCTTATCCCTCTTATGGTTTTAAGCGAGGTTTCCCTCACTGGGATTTACAATCCGGAATGCTTTCGAAGTGTTGCAGAATTAGGGTTGCTGTGCGGCTGTCTTGTAAGCCTGTTTCGAGAGGGTATTATGTTTTTAGCTTGCGTTACCTTAACCGTCCATTTTTAGGTGTGTGTTACTTTATTGCCATGTATCGGGATATACTCCATTAACAACTGAGTTATTTTGTAAAAAACTTTGCATTCAGCCAGTGGGCGCAGTAGAGCAGTGGTTAGTGTGCTGGACTACTGTGCGAGGGATCCCAGGTTCGATCCCCAGAAAAACACAAATTACACAAATTACATCTTACTGCTCACCTCCCGTGAAGGTCAAGTTCGTCGCTTATTGTAGGCGATCAAAGGGCTAAAGTAAAGTTTGTCAACAGTTTTTTGGGCATAAGTAAATTGCCTTTCTCTATCAACTATTGACAAACTTTATCCCAACAAAACCATGCATTTGCTTAGACATGGAAAAACCTGTGACAACATTTTAAAAGGCCCCCCCAATTCTTTTAAATTTGAAATTGCTACACGTTTCAAAATCGATCAAACTTTTTGTGGGTCTATACCTTGAGATGTTATGCGGTACTCTTTACACTCAAAACTATGGTTAATCTTTTGAAAAATACATAAGCAGCTTGGAGATGGCAAATGTCATCCTTTGAAATTGATACAAACCGAACGGAGTGTCATCATCATCATCATTTTCAAATGGTCCGCTTGTCCATTAAGTGGGTCGCGGGTGTAGGTTGCTCAAGTGGACCCTCCAAAGCTCTCGATCCTCCGCCATCGACTCCAAATCATCAAGGGCAATCCCCATACGGGTAGAGGAGAGATTATGGACTTGATCTAACCATCTTATCCTATGTCTACCTAGAGGACGCCTGCCTCATGGTACGGATTCCATAGCATGTCGTGCAATCCTGGACAGGGACATGCGTTTAACTTTAACATGACCAAACCACCGAAGCATGAACCGCTCCGTCCGGAGAAGTAGCTGCTCAATATTGAGTTCCTCACGTATTCTAGTATTTCTAATGCGATCTCTATGGGTCACACCAGCAATAAAACGGAGGAATCTCATTTCGACAGCTTGTATTCGCGATCTTATTCTTTCGGTCATTACCCAAACCTCATGACCATAGGTAAGAGTTGGAACAAACACCGAATTAAAGACTGACAACTTAGCTTTGACACCAAGTTCAGTCCTCCTAATAACAGAATGACCAATCTGTCTCAAAATTGACCCAGCCTGACCAATCCTACAGGAAAACTCAGCATTGCTCCTTCCATCATTCGTGAATAAGACCCCGAGATACTTAAACTTCTCCACCTGTTTCAATGGGACTCCACTAACATGCAGAGTGCATTGAACAGGCGTTCTGGAGACGACCATCACTTCAGATTTGTTCACGTTAACCTTCATCTCAGCTTCAACACAAACGGCTACAAACCGATCGAGTGCGCGCTGAAGTTCAGTCTGAGAGGACCCAAGGATGACCAAGTCGTCAGCGAAGAGCAAATGACTTATCCTCAGATCTCCCAATTCGAAACATTCTTCGCCAAAACTGCGCTGTAACATCCAGTCCATATAAGTAATGAAAAGGAGAGGAGACAAGACGCACCCCTGGCGAAGTCCAACGCCCACGGTGAAAGGTATTGATTTAACGCCGTTTATCCGGACACAGCTTTTACAGTTTGTGTAAAGAGATTGAATGGCTCTCAAGAGAGAACCGTCAATTCCATACTCCTGCAATACACTCCAGAGTTTACCTCGAGGGTGTAGCATACTCCCAAGCCTTCTCAAGCACCATTCTGAGAGTGAATAACTGGTCGGTTGTGCTTCTGCCGGGACGAAAACCGCACTGCTCATCACCTAATCGTGCCTCGACCACAGCTCTGCAACGCGTTTCCAGCACCTTGGCAAAGACTTTACCGGGGAGACTTAAAAGTGATATACCCCTATAATTGGAGCAATCCCTTTTATCCCATTTCTTGAAAAGGGGCACAATCACCCCAATCTGCCAATCGCTGGGAGTTTCGCCGCATTCCCAGGCCACTTTAATGACACGAGAGAGCCATTTAACTCCCTCTTCACCTAACGGAGTGTTAATCGTGAAATATTTTATTTCAATTCTCACTTGTTGTAAGTCGTTGGTATGATAAGGGTGCCTATAAACCTTTTATAACTTTGTTTTTGAGGTTTGCACAAGTTCGCCCAATCACTTGTCATTATCGGTTTTGAAATGTTTTCGCGCACTATTGGGTCTAAATTTATTTTTAGTCTTATTTTAATAGAATAAAATAAGAGTCCACGTCCTTTTACAAAATTAAGACCAAAGCCTTTGATTTCTAGAAACACTGATTCGAATATTTTCAATAATTGTTTTAGGGATTCCGTTTTGAGTATCAAAATTCTGGATATAACAGACAGACTTCCGGCTCGACAACAACTTTTCCCCCACAAAGAATCTAAAATGTGCAACCCTATACGACCTATCGTAGCTTTGGGCCTTTTTAGATGTACTACTACCAGCGACAGCTCGAAGGACTTATTTTTATAAGCAGCTGTAACCCATAGGTCATTGATGCGACCTAACTTGCACCTGATGCAAATGCAAATTAAAGTTCTGTTTGTACTCCTGCATATACGAATAATGTGGTGAGTTGGTAACATAAGGCTATCCCTATCCATACCCAGGATAACAGTTGAAGCAAACAAAATTCTCTGATAATTCACACGCCATAACTATCAGAAACTTGATGGACCTCTTAGGAACTGAAAAGAGAAAATGTCTGTTATTCCAATTCGATAAAAGTGATACCCGACCTAACCATGGATCATTGGGTTAGTATGTGAATAAAGTGTTCCCATCCCACAGCCAACTCTGTGGGAATTGCCAACGAATATAGCAAAAACAAATATACGTTCCCGGGAAGAACTTCTCCCATAGCAAGAGTTTAAAATCCACAACGATTTTTCATCATCCACATCTAATCACAATAATAAATAGTAATTACTCCGATTGAATTTATATCCAATCATTAATCAAATTATATTAAATTTCTTGCTCCTGTCGTACCCTAATTTCATGCGCGTATATTCATGATAATTTACAACACACGATCCGATCCAATTATTACTTTGTTACGATATTTTTTTTGTTGACTACATCCCAAGTGTAATTACTGGAAAATTTTCAAAACCCAATACACACGAAAATGTTGCGGGAAAAACGCAGTTCCCATCACACCACGGGACGCTTCTATACAGTGCACGTGCAAAACATCACATTCAATCATAAAACACGCACTCGGCGGTCCATTTGCAGCATCACCATACCGCCACCCCACTATCAATTGGCATGATTGCAATCATCTCTGCGAGTCCTTTTTCCATTCCCTGGCCAATATGTTGATCGCTCTCCCCCGTTCGCCATTAGAGAGCTACCATAGGCGATCACATACAATAGTTTTTCTTGCATTCGGCGGCGGCCGGCGGTGGCAGTGTTAATAGAAAACATTTACCATCCCACCCTCTTTGAACGCGCTATGGAATATACATATCCATTCGTGTCCTGGGAATACAACGGATGACGAATTACCCGCCAGTGCCACACCAACACTATAGGTACGTCACTTTCGAGCTCGACAGTCGCCTTTTGATTGTATATTTAATTAAATAAACTGCAGAGTGGCAGGGGATGACTATAGCGAGCGAGTAATTCTCGCCCCCATGGATAACACTGGCCCATCCAGACATACGTTCCAAATAATAACACTGCACGTGGTATGAGTGAGCTGTCCTAAGTCCTGCAAAACCCATCCACCCATTATAATGCAAAAGCACCATGGCACACTGTTTTTCGTCGGTTTTGGCTATACAATTACGCTGATGGAATCCTTCCTTCCATCCATCCATCCATCCACCAACCACCACACATCCACGAAGAACAATGCCGCCGCACACAGAGACCGATGGAAATTTTGATCCCACCATGTAAGTCGGTTTTGCCTTTTCCCAAGGTGAGCGCGCAGGCTACACGAAATACGAATCCTCGCATTAAATGCAATCGACGTCGGCGACACCGACCAGGAGGGGGCCGCCTCCCGGCTAGCATCAGCATAATAGACATTGTGTTGTTGTGGCCGTCTCCGTCTCCGTCGCCCCTGCTCTTATTGTGTTAGTGTGTGTTTCATAGAAAACACTATGCAACACTAGGATCTGGATGATGGAACAATGAGGTATTGTAGTTTTGCTCTGTCAGAATGATTCGAAAATAAAAACGGAATTGGATTGGTGTTTTGTATATTGTGTGTCGTCTCTTCTCATAAGGGACACCGGAAGGCAGGGAGGTTATACACATTAAAACAATCATATATGATCCCAGACAATGCCATGTATGAATTGATGTCTTTTGGGGACATGCGATGAATAGAGGTGCATTTATAATTCAAGAGGATGGGTATGGGTATACGGGAAAGTCATTAATGAGTTGCTGACATGACAGGACGATGTCATTAAATTTTCGCCAGTAAAACTTGTAACATAAAAACTGGACATTGTACCATCTCTCCGTGGGAGTGGTAAAAAAGCCGGCCGTCGAAAATGACCGTTTAATTTGGGTATATGGCCATGTGAAATTGTCACCAAATTGGTGGTCATTTGGAGTCATTTTACAAGGACTATCTTTAGGGGATTGTTTGTCTGGTCTGGTCGTGTGTCTATATGAATTAATTCGCAATTTATGAAAGTTTATTCACACCACACATCAGTTTGGGATAGATTGGGAGCTCAATATTGAAATTTGTTTCTATCTACGTTCAAGATCGTAGACAAAAGGTGTCAAAAAAGATCCAAAAATTATCACTGCGGAGGCGGCCACAGGTAGGCTGATCCCAGTTTGTTGTAATAGCTTTTGGTGACAGCTAGGACGTATTGAGTGAATCAAAACTAATCCGGATGGACAACGCTATAGAGGTAAACCACAAGTGGAAATAGTGTCCAACTGGAGGTAGTTAGCCAAAGACCGTAGTAGCTGGAGACGTGTCTCGTGTAAGGAACAGTTCCAACCCGGACTGTAGCGCCATCTATGCAAGTAAGCCTTTGGTGAGTTGACACCTATATCTGCTGCTTCAAGGTTTAATTTACCTAATTAGCGCTAACTTCTTCTGTCGCAAATGGTCTGCGAATACTGAGTATACTTACTTGCCTTCTTAGACCAAAGAAACAGCGATTCGTTAACTCTTCGCTTGGTTTCTAATGTAATGTCATTTTAATATTTTGTAGCAGACCCAAGATAAGCAAAATCCCTTACTAGCTCAATGTTGTAGCTGCCTATCGTTCCTTTCGATTCGTCAATGTTCTATGCGGCTTTTTTTTACAGCTTGGCACCTTGCTTTTTACATGATTCACAACTAAATTCATAGTAGGGAAGCAGTTTATAGACCGACTTTGACAACTACCGTGCGAGTTAGCCCAAAAGAGGCCACTTCCGGTACAATATTTTTGTTTTTCATTATAGGTACCATAAGGACCTCGAATAAATATAATTTCCAAAAAAGAGGTTTCATAGAATTTTTTTTTACATTTTTTTTTAAATAAAAATTGTATATCTTTTGATCGGCCTGAAAAAATGTTCGAAACCCCTTTTTTCTTGTTTACCTACGAGTGTTTTTTTCGCGTGACAAATTTTATTTTAAAATGGAAGTTAATAAAGTTAATAAAGTGGGCGCAGTAGCGCAGTGGTTAGTGTGCTGGACTACTGTGCGAGGGATCCAAGGTTTGATCTCCGGAAAAATACAAATTACATCTTAAGGTTTTTTCTACTGCGCCACCTCTCGCGAACGTCTGACAAACATCCGAGAGTATTACTGTCCTGAAAAAACTTCTCAATTCAGCCGTTCGGACTCGGCATAAAAAATTGTAGGTCCTTTCCATTCGTCCCAAAAATAGAAACTCACACAAAAAACGAATGGTTGCGAGAAGCTAGGCCTAGGGTGTCTACCCGCCTGTTGCGCCACCTATTTATTTATTTATTTATTTTTTAAGTTAATAAATCCCTCTTTACGTATATTTAGAGGCCCTATGGACACACTTATGCATCCGACTACTTTTCAAACTTCCTACATATTTAAATAACTTATTTCATCGCAAATCTTAAATAAATAAATAAATAGGTGGCGCAACAGGCGGGTAGACACCCTGGACCTGCAAATCTTAACACATTAAGAATAAAGCTTACAGCGTCCTCTTTAAAAATTTAGAGGCCGGACAGACCTATGCTTTATCGAAACTATGAGTCCGATTACTAATCTACTGGACCGGTTTCGATGAAACTATTTCCCAATTGTTTCTTAAGGTTTTGAAAAGGTTTTATGCTGTGTCGTTCATTGACACGCCTACTTTTTGGGGGCGGTTTTGAACAAAATGTATTGTTTTTTCTGATTTCACAGCTTTTAACTTGACATTGCTCAAATAATGGAGCCAAAATGTATTTAAATATTTCAATCAGCTTTCTGGATTGTTAGATTTGTCATCGAAGTAGTCAAGTCTCATCGAATTCTTCATCCAACTCATGAACATCGGCCATTTCTCTGGTCTGTCAGTGAAAGCTAAAATCTACGTGATGAGTTGACATTTTATCTTGGCGTTTGGTTATTTTAACAACTTTATCCAGACTTTTGTGGATTTATTCAACGATGGCAAGATTACTTACATTCGCTTGTTGTTTTCGCGTGTTTCGATTGGAAGCAAGTTTTGGAGCAAATTGATTTTTATAACCAAAGTGAGCACTGAGATGCGGTTTGCGGAATATAGGGCCCCCTTCAAAGGAGGAAAGGGGAGTCAATATTTTAAGTCTTATTTTTCATCCTATCGACTTCAAACTCGCATTCGAGTAATCTATACAAAAAATAAACAAAATCCAATTCTTCGATTTTGAAAATCTTTGTTTGGGTCCCGAGTTATTGGCGACTTAATATATTTCGTATAAATTTCGTCCATATTTTTGTAATTCGAGCGAAACGGCAGATAAACGCTAAATTTAAGATGAATTCATTGTATTTTAATTTTTATATTTTAAATAATTATTATAGCAATACAAATGTGCTGGCAAAGTTTGAAAACGTTAGTTCAAAGGTAGACTTTAAATATAGTACAACCTATTTCTTCACTTCACTTCATTTTGTTACTTATTGCTTCTTGGCTACGCTATATCCCATCAGGAACATTCAGTAATCAGAATCCTTTGGTACTCTCCAAATTTGTATGCCACAAATGAACTCTGTGATGTTGCTGTTGATTGTGATTAACCAAAACAAACGCAAATACTACGCATTTCTATCAAAATCCAATCAAAAGGACTTTGACTACGTCCAAAACCGACTCTGTGTACTGATGGCGCTTTCTGTTCTTAATCCATTCGAATATACTGTGTTGCAATCAAAATCTATATCCACCCAAACTCAAGTACACAGAGCTGCTGCTGCTGCGTTTCTTCGTCTTCTGCCAACATTCATGTACCTCGGCAAACAATCAAAGCAGCATGTTGAACATTTCCACTACGTTTACTTTGGGAAATCCTTTCGGACTAACTCATCCGTGTAAATCCGTAAAATCATGTATTTAGCCAGCAGTGGCACGTGTCACGTCATTGTCAATTGATACGCATGAAAAGACAGCTGTTTGCTAACGTATACAACTGCGATCCAAGGATTACTACGAGTATACGTCTCGAGTTCAAGACCTCCACCTTATTTCTCTCGATTATCCACAGTCATTTACATCATACGATCCTGCGATTATGGGTACGGTGATAGGCCGAGATCCGAAACGCATTCTCTGCAAAGTAACCATTAATTTAGGGAAAATCCACTGACCATTTGCTGTGCACACACACAAAAGATAGACGACCGACAACAATACTAAAGCAAACGCCAAAGGCTCTCTTTCAATCACATATGGATAAGTGCCCTTTGCCTATTGTGTCGTTTTGCAATCATCGCACACTCATATACTGCATTTAATTAGTTTTTCACAACCCTCCTGGTGCCAGAGTCATATACAGACGCACTTAACCATTGCTTCCTTATTTTTGTTCCCCTTTTCAGGAGTTGCATAATCGGACCAGAATTGGAAGTCAAAGTTTGCTCCATTGGAACTGTGATAAACCGTTCGGCATATGTGACCGACTACTGCCAATTGGAAGGTACCGGAAGACAATCACAGCCAATGCCAATCAGATGGATGTCGTGGGAGAGTGTTTTATTGGTAAGTTACAGTTACAGTACAGTATTTTACAAAATTTTGATTTTATCCCGATTACCTGTTTTATGGTGGTATAAACATTTGCATCGGAAACATATTTTGAAGGTAGGATTTACTTGAAATTTCGAAATTTCCAAAAATAATGACACTTAAATATGTCAGCATTTTACAAATAAATTTTTAACAAACCGTACAATGTAGATAGCTGCTTTTAACTTTACTGAAATACAAATTTGCTGGCTGTAGAGAATTTTTTTTAAATAAGCAGGGGCAGGGGGCCCCCCTTTTAGAGGGTTATAAGGGGGAAAGACACCGATTGGTGACTGGAGATTAACGTCTGTCATTTTGAAACAAATTTCCTTTCAAACTGAGAAGCGACATAAGGAAATTCTCCAAATGGATGAGAGGGGGGGGGGGGGGGTCAAAATTTTAGAAAATTCCTATTTTTCATCCGATCGATTTCAAACTCGATTTGTGTACTCAATATAAGAAATGAAGAAAATCAAATTCTCGGATTTTGAAAATTTTGCTTCGGGTGCGAGTTTAGCGACGGAAAAGGGAATTTTTGTTAATCCTATCGGGCGCATAGCAAAGCACTTCGGTAGCGGGAAGGAAGCCGCGAATAAAGACCACCTTGAGGGCAATTGTGATCCCCTTCGTATTTGTAAACAAATTCCCAAAAACAATCGAGTGGACTTTTCATTTTGTGCGAATTTGAGCAAATTCGATATTTTTGCTTCGACGAGTTCCGAAAGGTTTCGAACTACCTGATGGACCCTAGTGATCGGAATCGTCGATCGTGTGTGGCGGGACATTGTGGGATCTTGGATGGTCTCTGTTTATTCAGCTTCTTTTCTTCGTTTTCGCAAAGATCATTTGGTTTCGAGAATCTATTGGCGGAACATTTGATTAGTAACCTGTGAACTGGAATTGAGCTCTTGTCTAGAGTCTGAACGATTTTTGTTAATTTTTCGTTCAGTTCTGTCCGTAGGGCTCGAGCAGTGTTGCAGTCTATTTTTGTGGTGTTGATCTCCTTTTTAATTGGATCGTTTATAACCACACACGGTACGTTCATTGGTGGCGGTATAAAAGTATCTGCCACTCATTTCCTTTCTTTTCTGACCTTTATCTTGCTCTAGTTCATCCTCTTTCTTGTTCCATTCGAGCTTCGATATTACTATACGGGTGGTCCAAACACAAGTTTCTTTTTAAAAATTCAATAAAATCAACAGAATTAAATTAATTATAGAACACAGCGTCGTTCAAGTGGCTGCCTCGGCTGGCTTCCTTTCCCAAGACCTTGTTGATGGTTTCGGGCTGTAGCTCTCGAATTGCTTAAATGATATTGGCCTTAAGTGGTTGAATCGTTTCCAGATTGTTGGCATAACATTGGGCCTTCACGGTTCCCCACAAAAAACAGTCCGAAAAGGTCAAATCGCAGCTCCGAGGCGGCAAATTGGCATCGCCAAGACGGCTGATAACACGATTTAGGAAATTGATGTGTCAAATATCGATGATGGCATGGGCTGCGCGGCATGGCGCGCCATCCTGAATGAACCAGAGGTCGGTCGTCCAAATCCATGTCTTCAATTTCAATAAAAAACATGGCTCTGTAACGACTCATTTTCGAAGAAAAATGGTCCAATGATGCCACCACTCCACAATGTGCACCAAACTGACACTCTCTGTAAATGCACTGGCTTCTCGACAATAACGTGCGGGTTTTCCCAGGACCAGATGCGGCAATTTTGTTTGTTAACGCCAAGATGAAATTGCGACTCGTCAGAAACTTATTTTCAAAAATCAATCCCCGGTATTTCCCAAACGTCTTTTTGCATTTGTAAAAGACTTTTTTCTTCTGTGTTCCTTTTACAAAATAACTTAGTCTAAGATGATGCCGAGATATCTTGTGTCCGATGTTAGATTGAGGGTACAGTGAAATCTGACCGTATTTTCCTTTTTGGGAACAGAACAAGCTCGGTTTTGAGCGGTTTATCCCTAACCCATTTTCTTATGCGGGTAATTTTTTAAATGCAGACTTATGAAGCTCAAAAATAAGTATGTCATTCGAATAGGCCACAATTTGTAATCCCATACTTTCGAAGAATTTAAGAATTTTGTAGACGAACGCCCCTTTGAAGATGTTCCTTACCTTTTCCTGTCTTCCTTCTCACAGAGTTGGGTTTCATGTGTTAGTTGATGTTCGTTCTCTTGAGTAAGTTAATCACCAACTTTACGATGTTTGAGTTTTGTGTCAAAAAAAAATATATAGATGGCGCAACAGGCGTGTAGTCTAAGCCTTCTCACAGTCATTCGTTTGTGTGAGTATTTATTTTTGGGACGAACAGAAGGGACCTTCAATTTGATGCCGAATCCGAACGGCTGAATTTGAGAAGCTTTTTCATGGCAGTTATACTCTCGGATGTTTGTCATACGTTGGCGAGGGCTGACGCAGTGGAAAAAATCTTAAGATGTATTTTGTGCTTTTCCGGGGACCCCCTCGCACCAGTAGTCCAGCCACTGTGAGGCAAATTTTATCTCCTCTATGAAGGAAAGCTTGACTAATTTCTATACAAACTTCATTTAGTGCTAAATTGCAATGTAATGTGACTCGGTATCCACAGTCCCACTTTAGGATTTTTTTTTTGTGAAACCACTCTCTAAGCCTGAATAAATTAAATGGCGCACATTTTTTTTAGCAACAGAGGGGACAGACAGCCATTAGCCTTCCATTAACTTTTCATGTTCATTTTGTCTGACAACTACACTAAAAGTCAACTTGTTCCAACCAACACTTTCAGAGTCTGACTTTTAAATCGCCAGATTTAGACAAAGTCAATCTGAAAATTTAACAGTTTTTTTTTTTTTTTTTTGTCAAAAACGAATATCCTGCCATGTTGAACAGGGAGGTATAGGCAGATTTTAGTTTTCGTTTTCATTATTATTTTTTTTTTGTCGACTGAAATGTTATTCTATGTGAGTTGTTAAGCCTTTAAATAAATACCCCGTTGCCGCCGCTGTTGAGCATTGCCCGGGGCCACAAACCAGAGAGAATAGACCACCAGCTCCGCCCAAAAATGAGAGATCCATAGAGCCAGTTTCAAAAAGTTATTAGGTGGTTGCGTATGTGTGCCATGCTAAAGTAAATGGAGGGCGAATTGGTCACGCATACACTGGCACCTAATAACATTTACAGTTATTTCTGTGGTACAACACGTATTCACAGATAGAAAAAGAGGCGGCGCTACCCATTTCAAAACTGGCTCTATGGAATTCTCTTTTTTGCCCGAAGCTGGTGGTCTATTCTCTCTGGTTTGTGCCCGGGGCTATAAATGCACAGCTCTATAACTACTGCATAGAACAGCATCCCTTGGTTCAGTTCACACTCAAGTTGCTATCTACTGGTACATAGTGTAGGTACTCGAACACATTGAAAGAAAAGAAGAAATAATCATAATGAAAAACACTCGAGGGTATTCCTCATGGTTGTTACGGATCGAGCGAAACACAGAGAACGATTCCTGGATATTATGCTGCGGCGCGCTCACGTCAAGCGTAAGGAAGAGTCGGAGGAGACCCCACCGAAGCCGAACTCGTCGTCGTCGTATTATTTTTCATTAAATTCGTTTCGAAAATCTATACCAGAATGGGATGGGATTTAGAGACTTTGACTGTTTTTACAGCGAAACACCGATACGATACCTATGCATGCATATGCTAGCGCTAGTGCTATATGAGCTGGAAGCAAACTATTACCATGCCAACCCCTCTCATAGGATTTAACTCGCTGTTGGCTGGCTATAGCTCTCTACCCCATTAAAACAGGAGTGCATGGTGTATATGTTTTGTTTACCAGGAGTGGTAGGTAGGTAGGTAGTGTGTATGGGTGTGCGGCGATATCGCCTGCCAATCTAGACACGAAATATTGTACTTGTACCATCTGTTTCAATTTGTGATTTTTTTTTGTTCCTTTTGCATTTGCAATGATTTGTTCTTTTTCCATTCTCATTGGTGTTTTGTTTTGTTACCTTTTTCCAGGGGAAATTCACTTCAAAGTCTGATGTATGGTCATTTGCTGTAACCCTTTGGGAAATTCTAACTTTTGCCCGAGAGCAGCCTTACGAGAATATGACTGATGAAAAAGTTATCGAGAATATTGGTCACATATATCAGGACGATAAAAAATACGTAAGTCAATATATTACTTTGTGTTTGTTTGGGTGTTTGGTTTGAGTGTTCATGTTATTACATTATTGGATAACTAAAATGGGTAAATTCTGATTTATTTCTATACAAAGTGTACAAATGAAGTTGAATGGGTCCTGCGAGAGATAGTGCTGAGTGCGGAGACTGCGAAACACGAAGTCTACTGATGCGTTATTGTTTTTGGTTTTGTTTGGTACATAGTAGTATTTTAGTCGCATATAGATACATATTTGTTGTGGATATAATAATGTAGTAGATATAGATATAGATACTTTAGAAGGGAGGTAAAAATTAGAACGTTATTTTCATTAGATGAAATAATGACAATTAAGTAGAACCTCAAGACATGCAGATAGGGTATAATCGTCAACTTGTAAAGCTACTATTACATACTATGTCAAAAATGGTGTCAAATTTTGACATGCTGACATCAATGATATTATTTGTCAGCATGTCAAAAATTGACACCATTTTTGACATAGTATGTAATAGTAGCTTTCCATGGTGACAAATAACATCATTGATGTCAGCATGTCAAAAATTGACACCATTTTGACATGTGTAATAGTAGCTTAAGAGTTTTTTTCGAAAGAACTTCCACTACATCCAGGGATGTCAAATGAGGCATAATTATGCATCAAAACATAGCAGAACAAGAGTAGTATAAAGTAGCGCTGCTCCCAAGCTTTAGGGATGTAAGGAGCATCACCTTCTCAAACCATTTGACCATTTGACCTGTCCACAAGACAGGAGATCCCATCAGCAGTGTCAATTACAGAGGTATAAATTTCCTTAAATTATATAAGTATACGAAATCCTATCTGCCATTGTTTGAATGCCTTAAACCTTTTGTAAATAACCTGATTACTTCCTAATAGTGCGATTTTCCATGCCAAGAAGTCCAGCGTCGATGAAATATTCATACATAGTCAAAGTCTGGTAAATCCCAAGAAATCCAAATCGATATTCACCATATTTTCCTTGACTTCAAAGTCGCCTATAGAAACATCTATAAAGGCTAGCTATATAGAGCCATGTAAAGGGTGTTTTTTTTTTAGAGATATAGGACTTTGAAATGGAATAAAACAAAGATGTTTTTCTTAATTGACGTGAATATACTTTATAAAGATAATATTCTTGCATTATAATTTAAATATGCTTTCTGGCATATGACCGCCACGGCTGGCTCGGACGTAGTCTAATCTGGAGGTCCAATTTTCGATGACTCTTTCCAACATTTATGGCCGCATATCGGCAATAACGCGGCGAATGTTGTCCTCAATCGTTTCGGGCTTATCGGCGTAGACTAGCTACTTTACATATCCCCACAGAAAATAGTCAAGCGGCGTTAAATCGCACGATCTTGGAGGCCAATTCACGGGTCCGCAACGTGAAACTATGCGGTTACCGAACATTTCCTTCAATAAATCAATTGTGGCTGTGTGACATGTTGCGCCGTCTTGTTGAAACCACAGCTCCTGCACATCATGGTTGTTCAATTGATGAACGAAAAAGTAAGTAATCATGGCTCTATAGCGGTCACCATTGACTGTAACCTTCTGGCCAGCATCGTTTTTAAAGAAGTACGGACCAACTATTCTACCAACCCATAAAGCACACCAGTGCAGTCAGTTTTTTTGGATGTAACGGTGTCTCAACATACACTTGAGGATTATCATCACTCCAAATACGGCAGTTTTGTTTTTTGACGTATTCATTCAACCAAAAGTGAGCTTCATCGCTAAACAAAAAAAATCGAAAAATACGTATTTCGAACAGAACCATGATTTTCAAAATAAATTTGCACAATTTGGAAGCGTTGTTCAGACGTCAGTCTATTCAAATGCCAAACCAAACTAAAAATAAATCACTTGACAGCTGACAAAATGGCCGCCAGTTAAAATAGTGTTGCCAACATAAACTTCTATACCTCTAAAAAAAACACCCTTTACCTATAGTTTTGGCATCCCTACAAAACTCATCCCTTCGCTCAGTATGACGATGGAAAAAGTTCGCACTGCAACAAGGTCTGAGACATTAGATTAGATTATAAGTCGGCACTGCGGCCTCTTTAAATGGAGTGCCTTCCCTGGTTAGATCATAGAGACAACTTTTTACTCCGGCGACAGTCATTAGGAATACAAGGATAAGCAAGTATGTCAGCAAGATTTGCTGAAGTAACGATTTGCTCGCCAAGGATATTCTTTCTGAGACGAAAGAGAGCCGGACATTCCATGAGTCACTGAAAGCATTTTGACAAAAGAAATTTAAAAAAAAAAGTTTTTTGTCCCATAGGTGTTTTGTCCAAAAAAAATTATGTCCAAAGGTCAGCCCATCAAAAAAAGATATTTTGTCCAAAAGGTATTTTGAAATGAGGTATTAGGTAGGATTCCCTAAAGATAAAGATAGTTCACCAAAAAAAATTAAGCAATTGGTCTCAAAATTGTCTAGAAAACGAATTTATTAATTTTTCCGTACGTAAAACTTTTTCTGTTCAACTTTTTAGTCAATTCCACAACAGGTTTCACAGAATTCCTATGAAATGCTGAGATTTACGGATGTCTATAACCGACGCTTTAGACATTTTTCTTGTCTGAATTCCTGATGGAAGTTGCCTTAATTTGCTAATATACTTTTCATTTCCAAAAGTATTTAATTGACAAAAAAAATCCAATTGCAAGGAGAAGATTATACACCTCCCTGCGTACACCTCCATAGATATCTACTTCGAGATAAGTGGTACCAAATTTAGTATCTATATACTTCTACAGATTTTCATACTCACAAATACAGCTGAACTTTTTCTAGAAGGCGCCTTCAAAATCTAGAAATTTAGCAGTGGTGTATTCTATATTCTGTACAGTTATTTTTCAATTGAACTTACCACCTCATGTTGTGAAATAATTTGCTATTATAATATAAATCAGTTCCATTGAAACACTCTAAATGTATAATATTTTTAATTCATTATAATTACATAATATATTAAAATACATTTTTCTTTTACACAGGTTCTTCTTCCAATGCCAATGAACTGCCCACGTGAAATTTACGATTTAATGTGCGAGTGCTGGCAACGTAATGAGTCGAATCGGCCTAATTTCCGAGAAATTCATCTCTTTTTACAACGAAAAAATCTCGGCTATAAGCCGACATCAACGCTTTATTGAAAATTACCAAACGGCTTCATTCACTAACTTCGTATTGTCGCAGCGTAGCCGTGAAGCCGTTTTCATTCAATATTTTGTCATACATTTCCATACGTATCCCCCCCCCCCCCCAGCAAAGATGATGTAGATGATGATGAAGAAGACGAAACTCAATGTGAAAGCATCCAGTGATTTTGTTTTTTGTTAAACAAGTAAAACCAAAGGAACTGGCTGAGATGGGGTTTCATTTGATAGAAGATGGCCACCCCTGATCTGAAAAATTAAAAAAAAAATACATAAAAAATATTAACGTACTTGACAATGATTGATCGAAAAGATGTAATATTTATAGATTTAAGGTATATGTAGGTCTAAGTATAAATGTTTAAGGAATTAATGTAATAATATAATATATTCATTTGTTTTCACCAATGAGATAATTGTGATGTAAATACCTTTTTTTATAGTTAATTGTATTTTTGATTAAAACTTGTGAATAATATACCTTACCTACCATATAGAATTAATTAATGTTATTAATTTTGTTTTTCTAAATAGACTGCAATCATACTTTAAACGAATTGTGTATGTAGATGTTTTGTTCCTACAATTATGTTTAACATGATGAGAGAATATGGTTTAAGGACACTCTATTAAAATGTTTTCTCTTCAATTTATAAATTTGTCTGAATATGTATCACAATATTTAATTTAAAAAGAAAAATTTCGATGGAACCTCATTAACATACCTGACGCTTGTTATTTCTTTGAAGCAAAGTACCGTAACTTGTGGGAGGGGTCAAAATATACTAATATTTTTGCATTTTGTACCAAATATTGATATCTACGGACAACCTCTGCTAATTTTTATGTGCGCCTGGTAATTGAATAATGAAGTAGCTACCTATTTACATCACGATGAGGTCCTGCCCCAAAGTGGGTTGGTTTTTTTTTTTGCCTTGAGCTGTGTCGTTATTTTTTGGATGCTTTTTCACTATTCTGTCTCTACTGTTTGTTCAGCCAAACCTGCTGCCATCTCGGAGTACTCGCGGAGTACTTACACAATGAGTGTCATGTTGGGAGTGGCTTGTTTCTGTTTTTGCCTTGCACCGAGAAAGTTTGATCTCAGAGAAAAAGTCGGTAGGTACTGCTGTTCGGTCTGGACGCCTAGTGATTGTTATTAGAACTGACATTCAGATAGTTGCCGTGTTTCGAATGGAAAATATGCAATTTTCTGTTTATAAATGCATAAAAAGTAGTTTGTTCGCTTTTTATCAATTCGTGCGTTGGCTTTCATGTGAATGGTCCTTAAAACCAATTGTCATTTCTGAAATGATGAAGAAGCCTAGTAGGAATTTAAAATATGTATGTACATTGTAATCAATTCGATTGAAAAAATTTTATAACATAAAAGTGAACTCATTCCTCAGTAACATATCTGTTCACAATCCACAATTGACACCCAATTGCACCGTTTGGAGTAGGAGGAGCTAATATTGCTTCGGTTTCTTGATTCTTTCTACTTTTGGGTTTCATACAATGGTAACCTACTGTTGCGCATGTTTTCCCGATGATTTTCTGAATAGTTGCGATAAGGAAAGATGGCGCTGGGTGGGAGATGTGTCAATTTGTTTGGATCTTCAGAAGCTGTTTAAGAGTGTCCAATTGTCATTTATTGTAATATTGTCTGTTGGTGATGTTTTCTGTCAACTTCCATTTAAGTACATTAAGAGGACTTTATGTTTAAATAATAAAAACAACAATGTGACATTATCAATTCAGTTTTTGCTTTATTTTGAAGCTTGGATGCAGTTGTAATGGGAACAAAATGCCTTTCAAAATGTCCACCACGGCTTTGTTAAAGCACCCGATCACTCCAATTCTTAATAATTTCTTAACGGAAACGCCAAATGGTGCAACTATACCGACATCTGAAACAAAACAAACACAGTTCACAAACCAAATTTTCAGGTTGGTGTTTGTTTTCCAATAACTAGAACCCCCTTATGAACTATCACTGCATCCAGACTAGGAACATTAATTTTTATGAATATATGACACTAATGTGCATGTTAAAAGACCAAAAGTAAGCCTTTATCTGTAGTCACCAAATGCAAAGGATCAAATTCGCACAAAACAAGAAAATACTTCATTCCTTCCATAGGCCACTTTACATAATAAAAGAAGGCATATGGCTTTCACGTCGACTATTTCACAATCCACTTGACATAAGCTATTCTCAATATCCACACCAGTTTGGCTTTCCATTTGTCAACATGTGAAGCAGAAATCAAATAAAATTTCCGTGAGGGCCACAAAGGTTATAGGTTAGGTACACACATTTCAAATGACTTATGAAATTAAAGTGGAATGGCCGCAGTTGTAGTGACAAAAAAAAACTCGTTTTTTTTTTTTAAGGACGTGCGACAATATACGACTGCGTTCAGATAATCGGATTTGTTTTTTTTGACAGTTCATATCTGAACTGCCTCTAATTACAACTAATGACCCAACTTTTTAACGAAATCCTTACGAAAAATAAAAAAATAAATAGGTGGCGCAACAGGCGGTAGACACCCTAGGACTAGCTTCTCGCAACCATTCGTTTTTGTGTGAGTTTCTATTTTTGGAACGAATGGAAGGGACCTACAATTTTATGCCGATTCCGAACGGCTGAATTGAGAAGCTTTTTCAGGACAATTATACTCTCGGATGTTTGTCAGACGTTCGCGAGAGGTGGCGCAGTAGAAAAAAACACTAAGATGTAATTTGTGTTTGTAATCCTTACGAAAGGGTTATTAAAAACAACTGAGTGTCTATTTTGTACTGACTGACATTTACCGATGTTCGGGACACGACTGCGTTCAACGTAATGTAAACATATTTTCATAAAAAAAAACTGTTTATAAAGATAAAAGTTGGGTATTAAATATACAGCATAATGTCCGAAAATGATTAAACTATAATCATTAATGGCCGAATAGCAACACCTTAAAAACAAAATTTCACTCAAAAATTTAGAAAAGATTTCTCTTAAGATTCACAAAGTGGCTTTAAACCATCTCACACTAAAATGCAAAAAAAACGTAGGTAAATATTTGAAATTGCAACCATTTACCTACTTACTTACAGTTTTACATCAAATATGGTAGAAAAATATAAAAAAAACATACTAAAAACTATGAGACTTAATAACACTTGTATAAAATTTAACAAATAAAAAAAATAGTTAAAAATAAATATATAAGAAATGTTAAAAACCATAAGGTGACTACAAATAAAACTCATCGGAACAATCGGCCATAAGCGAATTAGTATCTAAATATTAAACATACTATTTAAATATAATTTTTGTTTTATAATTTTGGTAACAAATATAGTTTTGTATAAACAATAAATAGAAACACAATAACCTTAAGCAAAATTAAAAAAAAACATTATATCAACTAAAATCAAATCGTGCACTTGCTGAAGAACGAAGTAGTGTAAGCAAATAATTATTATTTATGTACCTATGTATATCACTAAAACTGAAAGTTAAGGTTAATTTATATAAAAAAAATTAGAAACAACAAGTCTTACTTTGTTATTCGTTTCTTTTTATTATATTGTTTTTGTACAGAGGAATTTATAAATTAAGTAGAAATACATTTTAAATAAACAACAAGAATACACTTCTTAATCAATTAAAAATATTGTTTTCTTTTATTTAATTTTTGTTTAATCACTGCATGGATTAAAAACAACATAAGCAGACATATTTTCTTTTACTAAACTATTTTTTTATATAATTATTGAAGAATCTATGGTTCAAAGCTATGCAATGTTTTGGAAAATATATAAAACCTATGCGGTTCCTAATTTTAGTTTTCTACTTTACCTTTTAAAATAGGTGATTTCTCTGGACCCTTTACAGACACTGTTCTTATCTGTTCTTTCAAATTATGGCAGTAAGGTATTTTTTTAAAGCTCTTTATACTGTACCAATAATTCGGTTGACAATTTTCATTACCTAATATACTTTGCTTAAAAGTAAATATCGAATTATGTTCGAATTTGAAACAGTTGAGTTGGACTTCGAATTTTTTGTGTTTTTAAGTAAAATGTTTCGTGTATACTTTTTCAATACATTTCTTAATTGAAAGATACAGAATTGAAAACACAAATTCGAATTCGTCGAAATTTAGCAAATGGGAAATAAATTAGAAAAAAAATTCATCACACTGGTGACAAATAAAAGCATAGGATGATGATTCTGTCACAAAAGCAAAGCAAATGACAATCCCGTTGGCGTTTGTCGTATACGATTCATATTTCGTGTCGTTGTAAAATGATGTTCAGATTTTGTTTTAAGCTTTTGTGCAAACTTTTATTTCCTTTTCTATGTATTCACTATCATTTCATTTCATTTGTCTCAAAAATGTTTAAAACACCGACTAAAAAAACTAAGTGAAATATGAGTCGTTTACGACAAATGCCAACGGGAATAGGCGTGAATTTGTCGTTGTCACCAATCACAATTGTACAATTTCAACTCCGTTGAAAGTGATGTTCGAGCCAGTTAATTCCTGAGTCGCAGTATTCCGTTTAGTTGTTCGTGCGTTTAGCATTTTGTATAGATCCCAGGGAATTTTTGTATTTTTCAGCATGAAAGAGTACTACAAAACATTCACGCTGCGGCACGATCGGCAATCTCTGCGACCGTCACGGAAGAACATTGCGACTTTTCGTACGAGTGCCCAGTCCGTCAGTACCACTGCTTTTATTTATTATTATTTGCTTTTTATTTTTTAAACATAAAGTTCTCTTAATGAACATGAATGCATGTTGACATTACATAACATCACCCCCAGGCGATATTACCTAAAATCACAATTGGCAACTCTTAAACAGCTTCTGAAGATCCAAACAAATTGGCATGACTCCCACCCAGCGCCATAAAGATCCTATCGCAACTATTCACCAAATCATCAGGAAAACAGGCGCAACTGTAGGTTACCATTATATGAAACCCAAAAGTAGAAAAATAAAGAAACCGAAGAAATATTAGCTCCACCTACTCCGAACGGTGCAATTGTGTTCCAATTGTGTATTATGAACAGATATGTTACTGAGGAATGTGTTCACTTTTATATTATAAATTTTTTTCAATCGAATTGATTTCAATGTATTTTAAATTCTTACTAGGCTTCTTTATGATTTCAGACACGACAACGTTCGCATTATTGTTCTGAATGACTATTCACATGAGAGTGAACGAAATTCGTTCATGCGAACAAATCACTTTTTATGAATTTATAAACAGAAAATTGCACATTTAACTATTCCAATAGTAGGATATTAATTAATTGTCCCATCAAAATGTATAATGAAAACAAATTTAATAATACATTATGTAGTTTAAATATCGAAATTTCCAATTCCAAACATTTTGCCGCGAACGAAAACACCCTTGCCGCGAATTGTCAAAGTTTATTCACAGTCCACAACATTGAAACGCGTTCCACAAACCAGAGAATAAAAAATTCGTTCGGACTTAAACTCAAACTAGACATTATTGATAGAAACTGAAGGCTGAAATTCGCGAACTGCTGCGACCAAGAAAAGTGTTCATGTGAACTGTCAGTTAAAATTTGCGAATATTCGTTCGTTCGTAGGTAGTTGTCTTGCGTTAAAGCAGCCATTGTCTTCAGTGCGCCGACTTTCTCTGACGTTTATAGATAAGGGCGGTAATGTGACGATTTCGTGTTACAAGAGCCTGCCTACGTGGCCTCAGCGAGCTGCCTCTTTGTTGTCCCATAGTGTCATGTTGTGTGAGGTTATATTTTTATATTTATTAAGCATCACTGCCTTCATTTTTACGTGCATGAATGTGTCACTTGTCAAATAGGCAATTTACTGTTTTTTTTTTACAGTAAGTTGTGGGCGCAGTAGCGCAGTGGTTAGTGTGCTGGACTACTGTGCGAGGGATCCCAGGTTCGATCCCCGGAAAAACACAAATTACATCTTAAATTTTTTTCTACTGCGCCACCTCTCGCGAACGTCTGACAAACATTCGAGAGTACGACTGTCCTGAAAAAGCTTCTCAATTCAGCCGTTCGGACTCGGCATAAAATTGTAGGTCCCTTCCATTCGTCCCAAAAATAGAAACTCACACAAAACGAATGGTTGTGAGAAGCTAGGCCTTGGGTGTCTACCACCCGTTGCGCCACCTATTTATTTTTTATTTATAGTTGTGACAAATACAAATTCAGTTTGTTCTTAATTCTGAAATTTCACAAATTCACGAAAACAGAAATCTGGTAAGCAGAGAGGCAGTTCGATTTCACATAGTTTCGAGGAACATCGTAAAGCCACTAAGCCACGATTGAAAACTGAGGTGGCGCTACAGTCTAGAGTGGACCTGGACTTCAAAACCGTACAAATTCAACCTGCTTACTACCTACTATGTTTCTGTTCGTAAAACTCGAAAATCTCCAAATCGATTCAGGCTAAATTTTCAGGCAATCTTTGTTACTGGCCCAAAGGTGTTCCTGTTTGGTCACAATTGGGCAAAGAGGCGTTGTACTTCCCATAGAAAATAAACAAAACATTGCAAACGCTGTTTCTCGACACTCATGGGAGCTAAAGTTGTAAAACTTAGAACATTTATGTTCATTATCCCGATTGACATTTAAGAAATCGGACAATCTTGGACACCAGCAAAGATGGGCGGGTACAGCTGATAATAATTTATAAATACATAATGTGCCTACCATTGAAGTCATCTAGTAAGATAGCAGCTAGTGATGTAAGTGTAGCACATTTTAAGTGTTAAGGCTGGTCATTTGGCCCATATGTATAATTTAGGAAGTATACATAACTACTCTAATGCATATGTCGATTACTATCACTTTGGAGCTAATTTTAAATCAAAAATCTCCCCTGTATTACCAAGATCCACTTGTAAAATAATGTACCGGGATGCATTCCACTTTAATTTCACTTTACTTAACTTGAGTGCAATTTTATCTCTTGAATTATTTTGACATTTTCAAATTAACTCCCAATGGTGGAAAACAAAAAAAAAAACACAAATACTTTTTATTAAAGTCCTTTCGAATCTAGCCCAGTTTCACACTTTAAATTTTTCTACAACAAAAACAATTGGCCAATGCTTTCCGTACTACGCTCCTTTCATTCGACTTTTACAATTTCGAAGGAAGAAAAATAAAATCTCAAATAACAATTCAAAGTAAGTGAAACATCCATTTCTACATAGGGCTTTTGTATCTTAATTCTCTTCCGCCCTTAAGCAGATCTATATACGAGTATAGGGGGTAGTAGGTACAAGCATCTTGTGCATTTTAGCTGAAACATAATACCCCTCCATCAAATGCAATCTCGTGGATATAACAAAAGCTGGAACTGTACGAGAAAATATGAAATTCAATTCATTTGAAAGGACTTTTCTATGGAAAGAAAGAAAATGCTTATCTGAAATTCTCTGTATTTGAAAAGGGAATTACCAACTACCCAGTCCCAGTGTCTTGCTACAACTCCCTATATCTTTGCCCTGGCCGCACTCTCTTGCTCTGGTGGTGTTTTTGCATAATTCATTGTTATCCCTGTTGGTGTATTTAACCTGAACTAATGCATCTTTCTCTAGCCTTGGAACAAAATGGGTAGCGCCACAAGTTTAAATGGTGTTGGTCAGTTCTTTTTTTTTTGTTATTTCTTCAGCTAGGTTACAAGGTAAAAGGATGGGCTCTTTTTTTTTCCTGTATACTCGCATTCAATGGTATATGCAATTTAAAATGTTTGTTTACATATTTTTTCCCAAGGCTTACTGAATAAATAACTTCTCATGAATAGGAACGTCATTTGCAGGCAATTATCGTTGCTTGCATTGCCCTACAAGTCCATTTGATTAATTTTCCTCTAAATTCTAAGGGTGACCAGCGTTGGTTTTTTTTCTGCAAATAGACTTTATTTGCGAGGACATTTGTTCGAAACTATGCAAATAGGATAAATGATAATAGTAGGTGTGTTTAATGACTCTAAGCTTGCACAGAAAAGAACATAAGACGTTATGCTAGAAAATGTTTTTACATCTTGTTTTACGAAGTCTGTGCTGAACTGTCAAAATAATTATATCCTGTAGCTGCATATTTCTAAGGCGAAATAATTTTGTAAAGTGTCAGTGGATTTGTTTTATTGCATGTCTATTTCAGCAAAGTAAAAATGTAGATATATGAAGAGAAGAAACAAATAAAGCCGTATCCACAATGGCATAACTTTGCATTTCTAATAAAGTTAATGTCATTCTCATAACTATGATTTGTATGTAGCTACTTTATTTCATTTTGAAGTTCTGCAACTTTATAGTACATTTACACCACACCTAAATTCAGAATTAAAAAAAAAAAAAAATATATAGGTGGCGCAACAGGCGGTAGACACCCAAGGCCTAGCTTCTCGCAACCATTCGTTTTGTGTGAGTTTCTATTTTTGGAACGAATGGAATTACTCAGAAAAAAATTCGAAATCCAATTTATTCACTGAAACTTCAACATTTCAAATGACTAGCTGGTGTCAAAAGTGATAACTGATCTTTTTCTGTGTTTCGAATACAGAAGTGGTTGTACCTACTTAAAGAACTTGTTTCTTTAATTTATATTAATCTAAACATGAATTTGAGTGTTAATTCAGGCATATAAAGGTATAGGGGTATGGAGTTCGCAATGAATCGAATGTTCATTCAAAGCTCCATATTTTAGCAACTTGGCTGAAAATTCATCAAATGACATGAGGAATTTGTAAAGAGGTTTGTTCGATTTGACAAACTTACACATTTCGTAATGTTGGAAAATATATGGCGAAATGCTGAATGTAGCCAAAATGATGAACTAAGAATAGAAACTGAATGTGTTTTCTTGTGAATTGAACCATTATTTGCATGAACTGTCAAGTTTTATTCACAGTCCACAATTTGCAACAAAAATGGATTTTCAGTTCGTAAATTTTGCCATATTTGTTAAAACTTCTAGCGACGAAAATTCAAACGGCTGAAGTGAGAAACTTTGTTCAGGACAGTTATATTATCGGATGTGTGTCAGACTTTCGCGTTTATCTGTCTAAATCTGAATGCGAAGCCCCGCACACCACATTCAGCTAAATTATTGGTCTTAAATTGGCAAAATCAGCCCAAATGCTCAGCTAAATCAAATAGATTTTCTGGGAAACACCAAGTGCAAGCTATTCAATGCCGAACAATAGTTCACGGAAAGGACTGACCCATGATTCATAAGTTTCGTCACTTTAAACCCCATCCAGACTGCCAAGACGAGCTGTCAGGTGCTATGTGTTCAAGCTCTAGGTTAGCTCAGGACGAGAAGTTTGAAGGAAGTCTGTCCCGTGAAGGGTTTAAATTTAACCAGCAAGAGTTAAATAATATTTAAATATTTAAACGCCTTCTTTATTAATTTCTAGAAATATGAGTATTAAACAATTACCCCAGTCAAATAGAATTTTCCTTATCTACTAAAGCATGTTAACAAGTCTGTCCAAAAAAAAACAGAAAAGAAATTAGCTGCTTTCATATCTGAGTGCCTGATTTCAAATTTGTTAATTTATTTTTGTAAGCAAATTTTGAAAATGGATTTCATTTTATTGGAATTATCTATCACATTTATACGAGTAGTTCTTTCACTGACACGTACACTTTGAAAATTTTGTTTGTCTATTAATTTTTTTTTAATTTAAACTCAATTTCTACAATATCATAATTATATCCTTAATAATAAGCTATTAATAATTACATACTACCCTTTGTACTGAAACCTCTTTAGCATTAGAAGTACTAAAAAGCAGTAATTTGTATAATTCAAACTTGGCATAAAATGACATCTCCAGCAAAAATAAAACAAATGACTGAGTTTATAACATAGAAAGAAACTTGTGCAAAAGGATTAATTTTAATAAAACGTTCATAGTGTGACACAAATTGACTTAAGTGGCACAATGCATCTTTTGCCAAAGGCCTGTTCATACGACTATGCAATGCATTGGCGTTAAAACCGTCTATGGTTAATTTAACACACGACTATTTGCTTTTTTTCATAGATGCCAATTCTCCCTCGAGATAATTAATTACTAGAAGTGTTTGTAGCCACAAAATTACGTGAATCAAGTGGCGCTGCTTAAGTTGAGCTTATCTGACAACTTGTTGACAGTTAAAATGTGATAAAACATTTTTAAAATGTTTTTTTCCCTGAGATATGAAATAGTTTGTCGTATAGTAATTCACAAGCAAATCATATGAGTATTACAGTCCATGGCAATTTGTTCTTGTCCAAGTAATTGACAAAAATTTAATAAAAACAAAAATCATTTTACAAATTACATCGCTTTGAAATTCTAGTGTTAAATCATTTTTGACAATAAAAAAAAGAAGAAATATATATGTATATATATGGAGGTATCTACTTTAAAAAAAAAATCACCTTACATTATACTGTATTTAATAAAATAATTATGAAATATTGTAGTTATGTATTTATAACAAAAAAAATCAATTAATTGTATTGCATTTCAATTCTGTGAATATGCTCCATTGAGAAAGTTCTAAAATGAAATGAGAACTCAAAGAAATGCTGGATAATTTTCAGTTATTTATGCAAAAAAAACCGTTAAACTAAAAGTATAACTTGGCAAATAAGCTATTTTTGTTTTCCACTGCTTTAAATTTATTTCAGCAGTAACAATGTCGTTTCATATTCTTTTCAAACAGGCACATTTTCACAAATGTTCAATTCACCCAACTAACACTGCCAATCCTCAAATATAAAAACTCATTTCATTTATATTTAGTGTCAATTAATTACAAAAAAAAAATTAAAAAAAAAATACTTAACACCTATCTAAATGTATTTAAATGAACTCCTTAATTTTATTTGTATATCGATATAAAAAACGTACTTACATACCCCAGCATTTCATTAAAAAAAAAAACTTAAAATTATATATGTCTACACACACATGAAATCATAAATAAAATAAAATTAAATATGTATATTTAAATAAGAAAATTCTAAACTATCCCGATTTCCCTTGTGCCTTTTCACAACCGCTGTTCGTGTTGTCTCTGAATAATTTATAAACATAAAAAAAAAAACGAAATCTTCATAAATAATTTCTTAGTTGACACAATTTACTCAATAATGTTAAACACAAACATTTGATAAATAGCAGCAATAATAAAATCAGGACGCTTCAAATTAAAAAAAAAAAAAACAAATGTATACATATTCCTCAAACGCTATTGAGTCCATATACACAAAGTACTTCCTTTTCGAATTATTATGTTACGTGTTACTTAGCTTAATCTGTACATATACAAGCCAAAATATTTCACCACACAAAAATAAATTACAAACAAAAAGAAATAGATATAAATTGCGGCTAAAATTACTTATCTATATAAATGTCTATTAGTCAAAATGTCGATGAGTATGCAAAAGAAATATTTTTGATTTATGTTTCCACTAACAAGGACCATTTGTATCAATTTGTTCTTGAGTGAAGTGAAAGTTCGAAGGCAAGGACCACGACAAGGATCGAATGGATTAAATCAAATATTAAACTGATGAACCCACTTTTCAGGGGCAAAACTATACTGTTTTCTTGTTTTCTGTTTTCTGTTTTTCACCCTTATTCCGAGTGGCGTTTTACTTTCAAGACGTTTGTCGTTATTTAAGGCGTTTCATTTTACAAGACTTCAGGACTATTCACATGAGAGCGACCAACTACCTACGAACGACCGAATATTCGCAAGTTCTGACAGCCCATTGAACAATTTTCTTGGTCTACACAGCTCACGAATTTCAACCATCAGTTTCTACTAAAAATTTCTAATTTGAGGTTAAGTTTGAACAGATGTTTTATTCGCTCGTTTGTAGAACGCGTTTCTGTCTACGTCAGTCGTAAATTAACCTATAACAAAATCTTAAGTTTGCTATAAAATGTGGTAAATTTCTTGCACTTTTGAGGTTATGGCATTCCTATATAAACCAACGCAGCGCTGCCAGAAATATATTTTCGTGTTCAGTAGTTACCACGAAATAAGCTCACAAAGTTACAGCCTTGCTAAAATGACTTGAGAAAAAACGTTGCTAGCTCTTACTCTACAAAGGGTGTTTTCGTTCGCGACAAAAACTTTGGAATTCAAAATTTCTTTTTGTTTTTTAAACTTGTTTTCTTAATACACTTTGATAGAATTAATTATCCTAATCTTGCAATAGTAAAATGTGCAATTTTCTGTTCATAAATGCATCAGAAGTGGTTCGTTCGCATTTCATCTATTCGTTCGTTCGCTCTCATGTGAATGGTACTTTATTCCATAACTTTGACGAAAGGGTACAACTTCGTCGGTAAGTAGTTCACGTTCGACATACGATCCAAACCAGCTGATCTACAGCGCTGACAGATAATTGGTTTTATTATTTTTATGTTGTTTATCTTAAAAAGGAGTGGGTCAGTAGATAGTATCCAATTTCAAATACTAATTCAAAAGTGGTAAGTCAAATCCATTCATATATGGCGGCGCGCGTTTTAATTACTGTTTCGACACTAAACCGAAACAATTTAATTAAACGAGAAATTTTCACTTTCCTCAGTGCCATATCTGTGCTACGATAATTGCAGAAATTGCACAATGCACAATTTTACCGTTTGGAGTGGGCGGAGTTAAAATGTTACATTTCATTTTCTTTCTGCTTGTGGTTGTGATCTTATGAGAGCTCTACTGTTGCGCATGTTTGCCTAATGATTCTTTGTGCTCTATCGATATTGATCGGTGAAAAGTGATCGGAAAATCGGTGATGCCAATTTATTTTTTATCAAAACGAAATTGCCAGAGTTTGTGCATATATGTAAAATATGTTTTATTCTAATTTTCAATTGTTGTTGTGGAATTGGTTGTCAATTCTCATTTTCTTACTGAAGGTATACTGAGGAAAGAATTCCAACTTTGAACAGAATGGTAGCTTAGGCTCTTTAACCCTCACATGGACGGAAATTTTAATGTAGGTACTTACATGGACAGTATCTACCCGGGTAGATAAACAAAATCTCACGCATTCTGTATGAGTTTTTTCCAATAGGTTATAGTTATTTTTTCAATATTAGCCTTTTGCATTCATTCTCTTTATTTTTTTACGTTTGATTGTGCCTGCTTTCCAGATAACAGCTTTGCTTTCAAGCAGAGCGCTCCCTTTTACCGAGCAACGATATCGGTGAGGCGCTTCAAAGCAATTTCGCAATAAATCGTATTTTATTATTTTATTTGGTACGCATATTTTGTATGTCTCATACAATATACTTCAGTTTACTTTTAAGTTCTACTTGGTGCAAACATGTATTTTTGTATCGACATTTTGCATGCAACTTCAACGAATATCTACCTGGGTAGATACTGTCCATGTAAGACAAAAAAAAAGACAGAACTTAAAAAATAGTAAGAAAGGACATTCTCACACAATTTTTTTCATAATTATCTTCAATAAAACAATAATTTAGTCACTGATTCGAAACTGCATTAAAATCTAGTAAAAAACCGAAGAGATATTTAGAGTTGAAAATTCAAATATCTACCCGGGTAGATACTGTCCATATGAGGGTTAAAGTATTTCTAGGCGTTCTACCAGGGGCCTGTAACACAACGCGACAAGTAGTTGTAGGACAAGTGAATTTCGACAACTTGTAAAAAATTGTGTAACACAAAACGACAAGTCCGTGAATACTTCGACAATTGTCGCGATGAAAGATGACAAGTGGGAAATTATATAATTTCCCTCTTTCTGTAACAGAACACGACAAGTGTCAAGAAACACTTGTAGAACTGTGGTTCAATTAGGACAGGTGATTTGAATATTGTCAAGAGCTGACAAGTGCATTTTTAATGTAATACCTTTGGAAGAATGTATTTATAATACAGAAATAAAATAATATATAATATATAATTAAAATATACGTCCCTTATATAAGTCCAATTCTTATTTTGCAGAACAATATTTAGGCTTTTTCCTGGCTGTGTAATTCCTTCCATTTTGCACATTTAGGACATCACAGAAAGCACCAAAAAGGATATATTTTTGCTCTCTTATTTTTGTTTAAATAACATTTTTTTGTCCGCCATCCGATTTTTGCCATCTTCACATGTTAAACACTTGTCCAAGAATGCCGACAAGTCGAGGAAATTTCATTCTTTTGACAAGTGCAACGGTTTACGTTTTGTTACAGAATTAATGTGTACTTGTCGGACAAGCATAGTTGGACAAGTGAACTTAGACTTGTCGAATTGTCACGTTATGTTATAGGCCCCAGAACGCATCTCCAGGGGCATGTAACACAATGCGACAAGTAGTTGTAGGTGAATTCCGACAAGTTGTAAAAAAATGTGTAACACAAAACGACAAGTCCGTGAACACTTCGACAATTGTCGCGATGGAAGATGACAAGTGTGATTTTATATAATTTCCCTCTTTCTATAACAGAACACGCCAAGTGTCAAGAAACACTTGTAGACTTGTTGTCACGAGCTGACAAGTTCATTTTTAATGTAAAGCCCCATTTAGACGATCATTTCAGTTGAGCTATCCTATTAGTTAAGCTTTCAGTAAAACTGATGTCAAAATGCAAAAATTGAAGCATTTAACTGAAACTGAAACTGATGGAATTCCCATAAGTTGACAGTTTAGTAGTCAGTTAGCAGATATATCTTCAAACCTTCGGTTGCGCCCAAGTAAAATGAAAGCTCAACTGAATACCGGACTCCAGTCTAAATGCACTGCCTTTTTTAACTGAACTGACAAATGAACTAATAACTGATGATAACTGATCGTCTAAATGGGGCTTAATACCTAACATTTATTTTGTGTAATTAACGTATTAATTCTAATGTTACTTAATTAGTTAGTACTTACAATTGCGCCAAAATACGTCCCTTATATACGTTCAATTCCTATTTTGCGGAACTACGTTTAGGCTTTTCCAAGGCTGTGTATTTCCTTCCATTTTGCACATTGTTTTTCTTCACAAACACTTGTCGAAAAATGCCGACAAGTCAAGGAAATTTAATTCTTTTGACTAGTGCAACGGTTTACGTTCTGTTACAGAATTAATTTTTACTTGTCGGACAAGCATAGTTGGACAAGTGAATTTATACTTGTCGACTTGTCACGTTGTGTTACAGGCCCCAGTTAGCTCGTTCTTTGGCCAACTGCTTAAAGTTGCGCATTTCGAGTTAGTTAAGGTTCACGTTTATTAGTGTTTACTTTTGATATTGCGATACAGGACAGAAGTTTATTTTTTTGTCTTCTATACTGAATTTTATTTTCTATTCTATTTCTATTTATTCAGTAGGTAATAACTTTTCCACATTGTCACCTCTGACTACGATTCTACCACAGGGTGTCCTGCGTTATCTCTACAGGTTTCTGTAGGGGATTTGCTGTCCTAACAAGTAACAAGTTCTTTTTTACATTTTGGTAAATCTTCTAGGTATACATTGCTTCTGGATTTGCATCTATCAATTCTTTGATTGGGGAAAGGGATTGGTTTAAACTAAAATTTTGAAGAGAATTTTGTATGGGAGTTCAAATTTACCTCGAGCTTACGGTGATCTATGTTCCGTAATGTTATATCTTAGAAATACATATATAAATTTAAAATTGAACAGTAAATACCTAGTTCGGGCTAGGATGGGGCTTTCAATAGACAAGAACAAGATGACCTTAAATAATTGTTGAACACCCAAAAATATTGCGTCACCTCATCGACATTGCAGACACCACAGGCCTTCCTCTAATCCTTTCTCTGTATGTAGTATTAAGCATATTTAAATAAAATAAAAGGTTTCGCTTTTCTTAGTATACAAAATCATAATTATATAAAAAAAAATAATAATAAACTCCTTCCTCCACTTAATCCTACTTCCTTGCATAAAAAGCTATTCATTTATGATTTTATGTAAAAATACACTTTTCCTTTGCCGATTTAATAAACAGCCCACTTAATGAAAAATGTTTAAACAAATTAAAAAAAATTAATATATTATACAGTCACACAAGTCATATCATAATGTCTATTGCAACGATAAAAAAAAATAATAGTAGATAATAGTTAAATATTAAATACACACCTTAGTAGATAAGAAATATTGATTTTGGTATTTAAACTAGAGGTAGGTCACCTATTTGTTTCTTATTTTTTAACAAACATAATTTATATATTAAAGAAAAAAAAAAAGGAAAACAAAAAATATTTGAACGAAGGACATTGTCTATTTATAATGATAACGCAATTGTTGGGATATTTTAATCGAAAAGAGATACAATACAAAAAAGGAATTTATTAAATATAAGCATACATTTAAAAAGAAGTTAAGTAAAGTATAAATTGAATTGACTAAATAAAATTACTATATAATAAAACAACAAAAAAAAGATGAGCACAATCACGTTTTAATAAAACATTTAAAAAAAACTATATGAAGAATATATAAAAGAAACGAATAAACTATATTATACACTATATACACACATGAACTCTAATCACAGGAAACGAAGTGTATTTTTAACGTATTGAGATATATTTTCCAAATGCAATATTCAATGTAAATACATATTATAGGTATTTAAATAAAATACCGAAAATAATATTTTTTTTGTTTTTTTTTTTTTTTGTTAAGTGTAAATTAAATAAAATCTTGTAGATGTGATTATTTTAAATTTAAAATTAATCTTAGCGAATGCAAGACAATTATAAAAAAAAGAACAAACAATATTACTTGTTATAAGATTATAAGAGCCACACACACTCACAACAAAAACAAGTCCTGAATTATTTTATTTTTTAGGAACGGACCAAAAGCCAATGTAGAATTCAAGGAAAAATAACGATATATATACTTATTATATAAATGGATAAAGATGGACAAAATCCCCAATCTTAGAAGGTACCTAAATTTAAAGAACACACAGGTAGTAAAACAAAATGAAATAATATAAAAAAGATGATAATATTTATAATGGATAGCACCTAAAATGCCAGTACTACTCTTTAGATGTGTATGTACTATAATTATTTGAAAAAAAAAAGAAAGAAAAACGCAATTTCTTAAAAAAAAATTATAATTAAATCAGACAATGCAAGTTTGAATAAAATGAGAATTTCCTTTTTTTATTACTATTATTAGAAATAGATTTAAGCAATGCCAGAAAATGCAAAATGATTATTATTAATACATAATTGCTATTGTAACTGGAAGAGAAGTCAAGAAGAGAAAAAATGCGATAATCTGATATTTCCTGAGTTAATGTTTACATGTACAACCACTGACTATAAACTAATAAGAAAAATAATATTAAATGAAGAAACCAGCAAAACCGATTGTAAAAATTTAATCCATTTAAGAAAAACGAAGAAAAAAAAGATCAATACTGTATTCAAAGATACATAAAAATAAAAAGCTTCTTAATAAAAAAAAAACACAAATAAATAAAAAATTAAAACATGTTTTTTAATTTGAAATTGATGTTGATCCATCTGAGTTCAGTCATTCTAAACTAAATGTCTTCTGAATACGTGGAACTATGGTAAGCACCTGGGCCAGGATGTGTGATTTTAGTGTCAACCCGAATAACAAAACCAATAGCCGATTTCACCCTTTCTCGTCTTATTGGCCTACCACTATCGATCGGCCAGTGCTAGGTGTTTGGAAGTGATTCTGTTTCTGACACCCAAGCTCAACTGCAAACTTAATATGGAACAATTGGTAAAGAAAGCATTCATAACGTTCTATGCCGACAAAAAGAACGTTTTAAGGCAACAAGACCCGAACAGAGATGGTCAAAGAAACCTTGTATTAGAGTCACAGTCATTGTGAAGGATATGCAGAGCCTAGGTACTTCTGCAGACTGTTAGACGAAGATGACCAATATTCCGCTGTCAGACAGAACGAACCATTCGACAAAAAAAAACAATATCTAAACTCAAGTCCAACAAGTTTGCTTGGACCAGACGGCCTATCATCCGAGCTTTTTAAGGCAGAATGAGACGACTTAGTGAATAGCATTATAATGAATGATTTTTTAAGCGTTTAGTTTTTAAAATTGAAAAAAAAAAAGTGGTCCATCCGGAATGTCCAATTTTGTCATACTTATTCCAACATATCGACTGGTATCTCACCAATAACACGAGTTATGTTGTCTTCCAAGGCGGCAATAGTTGCTTGCTTATCCGTACAGACGAGAGGCTTCACATATCCCCACAAAAAATAGTCCAGCGGCGTCAAATCGGACGTAATTTTTTTACTTTGACACGTGACACGAATTACGCGTGAACTGCCAAAAAAATCTGGCTGAAAACCCAAGCAGCAAACAAAAATCACCCTTTACCAACTTAATCCTGATGAATGGGACCTCAGCATAACTCAACTAGAGAGGCATCAGTCCGTCCAATGTCTGCCATCCTTTGTGAATACACGGAACCATTTTGTCCAATGAGCTGATTGACCCCTATTCCACTGAGGTTAAGGGCTCCAAATATCCAGCTGACCAAATATTCGCACTACGGTCGATTTTGTGCCGACACAACATCTACGTTTATCTATTTTAAGGTCTCATATGAAAGCATTTATAGAGACGACTTATATAGAACCATGTCTACTGTTGGCCCCCTTTTAAGTTGCTTCATTAAGATCGAAAACAACAGAGTTATTTTGGACGTCGAAACACCATTTAGACAAGGTAATGCGCTGTTATGAGACTTTTTGACCATCACACACTTGAAAGAAATGTACGAAACTCACTGTAGCCAACACACAAGGCACGATCTTTTAAAAGTGCAAAGAATAACTCGTGCAGTGAACCTCGAATAAAGAAGAACGCTCTATATACGACCTTTATGGGTCTGACAATAGGTAGCTTACTTGGCTGGCGATTTGATTAATTTGATGCTAAATAGCCGAATTATCAAGATCAATTCTAATCTGGAGAGAAACATCAGAAGGTGATTTTCCACCAGAGTCTTATCTAACCTTTCTCTGTTGCTTTGTGGCCAATGAACTACTGACATGCTTGGAAGAGGAGGGCTGCAAAGTGTCTACTTTTACGGATGACATTGGTATTCCCGTGTCAAAAAATCACCTCAATATCTCAATAGGGACTCCTACAATACGCTGTTAACAAGCTAATAGGATGAGGGAATCATTCCACACATTGACTCTCCACATCCATATAAATGGTACAAACTTGATATTTTCTAATGCAGGAAAACATAAAAGTTTTGATAGTAAGTAAAGCTGCGAGCCTAACATAAAAGGAAGAGTTAAAAAAAACAATACAGCTGCACTTTTCTCTGTCAAAGAAGCCATAGGGAAAAAATCGGACCTACAATGCCGTACCACTAAGGACCGAGACGTATAGCCAGTCTTCTCCGACAGACTAAATCTTAGTCTCTCCTCTGGTCTTCGTTTAGTATAAGTATTCCATGCGGATACAAGGTGATATAATAAATCGAATCATGGCTAAAATAGAATGTGACAACCGCTAAAGAAATCTGCACCTTTTCGGATATGCAAGCGGTAATCAAATCCTTAAAATCAGTCTCTAGAAACCCTATAGTAGCCCTAGAGCCTGCACTCTCGCTCAGCAGCTCTATTGGGTTGGGATGGCGCAGCAATTCAATAGTCACTTTTTGATTGGTACCGGGGCAAAGTTACATTCCAGGAAATTGTAAGACTGATGAACTCACCGAATTTGGAACCATATGGGGAACTAGAAGAGGTATCTTTAGTACTCCGATCGCTAGAACAATCTTTATGTGGACATGACCTGCAGAAAGCCAAAGCAGGATCAGAAACGCTCTATTAGCTTGATCTCACTCGGCAGATCGCAAATCAGCGCAAAAAAGGTGTCATCACTGGGGACACTGTTTTATGGGCAAACATGCAACAAGGCTTTAGCGTATTTTCAAACTATTTTTGTAGAAGATGTATAGATCGAGGAGTAGGAGGAGACCTTCGCTCTTTCAAAAACCAAAACTCCATTTCTACTAACACCGGTCTAATAAATAAAATAAAAGATGAATGTATATAGGTATACATTTGAAGCTCAAACTGGTTTAACGAGAAGGGTGAAGCAATTTCACTTAATATGGTATCAGAATGGGAGGACACCTATTTTTTGATCCACGTTAACCTAACATACCTCACCTAACCTCAAACAAAACTTGTTTTACATAAATGCAAAGATTTATCGTACTAAATGAATGACCCTCTATAAGTATGGGATAGAGTCTTGATTTCCATGTAAATCGCCTTTAAATGTTGCAGAGTTTCTGAATGTCAAGGCCTAGTAACTTTCACAAACTGTTTTCAAAACAATTTTCTGCTTAAATTGTCTTATTATCCTGTCGGTAAGCCACGCACACATTTATCCACAACATCCAATGCCAATCCCCAATTTCCAAAAGTCTTAATAGAACACACGGTGTCGAGGTACTTACACAGTGCGCCTAATCTATTTCATAAGCTACTACCATCCGGATTCAATTAATCCATTTCTAAGCCATACACCTCAGTGTAAACACGCGCAGTCAGGGAACTTTATCCTTACAAAATACTTTACATCGAAACACTGGTACCAGTACGTGCAATGCTAATTGAAACGGGACTCCTCTTATTAAAATTACAGGCTGATAGATACGAAAAGTAGAGGAAAGAACCGAAGCAACAAGGACATGTAATACCCTCCTTTCATTGAGTTGCGGTCGGGTATATAGATGTACGTACAGCCCTATGCTATATAACCATTGGAAAACATCAGCATCATTATCTTTGTCAGAGGCTATGGGTTGGGTTTTTATTTTATTCTCGTTGTCGGTCGGTCGATGCCATTCTACCAACACCATCGAGTGGCAATGTTCGCCTATTTGTAACCATTCCCAATTCGCACCCGCAGAGTTGCAAGCGGGATACAAACCAAACCATACTACCGGCAGGGGCGCACCACCCCAACAGAGCATTTAAAGGAAGAAGAAATAAATGGGAAAAAAATATACCAAACCAAAACCACACAGCAGTGACATTTACCGCTCTTAAGAGCCTAAATGTACCCATTCAGGATACGACTACTGTGGCAGGGCGGCAATGGCCTCTCTGCTCCACACGAACACGATGCATGAACGACAACGAGAATGGAAGGAACGAATATCAAATGAGAATTTGATCCCTTTATATCCCCCAATGGTTATAAAACAGATGAGGCTCAGGACTTGTTCTTCGTTTTTGTATAGTTTTTTTTTTTTCATTTTCTTCTTTTTACTTTTTATACGTACTGTTATTATTTTTGGATTACTTGCGCGCCTCAGAAACGCAGCAACAAGCTCCTGGAATGGCACAAGCTATATGCCCAGCCAGCAATAGCAACAGTATTGTTATTAAGGGTTGTGGCGTGTTCCCGCAAATTTTATTCCATTTTGCGTTTGCCCTTATTGCGTCTTGTACGTACTTTAACCCTAGAGTATCAGCTAGGACTAGAAAATGTGACTTGATTTTAATACAATAGGACGACAGTGGGACCAACGCCAAATGTGCCCAAATCTAACGTACTGTAGCTGTAGGTAATGAATGTAAGAAGGCATATGGTGCTACATCGGATTATTGAAAATGCCGTTCGTTCCTATAAAGTTGGCAATATTTTGAAACTACCATTATTGGTATTTAAAATCGAAAATGTGGTATATTTGTCATTTTGACTACCTACGTTAGTTGAGATGTGAATTTTTGTCAAACTTATTGATCTGTTTTTGAGACCGGTTGGCATACCTACAACTTGTTCCTTTATTCCCTTTCTGGACCTGTCGCTAGAATTCTTTCAACCCTACAAGTCAGCGGAAGCTTTACAGGATATGTTGTTCATCGTTTCTTTAGAAAACCTTAAGCTACTATTAAATATGTCAAATATCGTGCCAATTTTTGACAGGCGTCAGATTTTGTCTACACACAACTTCGGGGCAATATCGGACGTCATATTGACAACAGAATGTCAAAAATTTACACGGTTTTTGACATATGTAATAGTAGCTTTTGAGAAGATTATTGGACTTGCAAGTAGGTTCGTTCGAGTACTTTTTTGCAAACCTAAAATTATTAAAACTTTGCTAAGAAACTGTGCGAATGCGACCACGTAGCGTACTGAGTAAATTGAAAAAAATTAGAGAGAAATCTATTTCCCCTCTTTTCATTTTTTCGTAATTTTCTACTCGCCGAATTTCGACTTACTGAAAAATGAAAACTGTCATCTAATGTCGTTTTCGATTGGTAATCCAGAATCGTCCGGAAGCAATCCGAACGCTTCTCAAAGCGTTCGATTGGCACTCAACTGACAGTTGTTCTACTGAAAAGAAGAGAAATTTGCTTCTGGATTTGAATTCAGAATCGCGGAGAGTTCTACCGGACGCTTCTGGATTACCAATCGAAAACGACATAAGTGACAGCTCTAAAGTTTGACAAATAAAACTCTATTTTTTCGTCTTACGTTTATTTTACGAATGTCGAAATGACATTTCTTAAACTTTTTGTAAGAAAACCGGTCAGGTACCAGGGATGATAAATGCTGAACCCAAAAAAGTAGCAAATTGTCCGAAAAAACGAAGTATATTTACAAAAAACGAAGCAGACATTTGGCGAAATGCTCAAAATGATAAAGTTAGGTCTTCAATGGGATAATGGGAACTATAGATGGATGTGTAGTGTGACAGAAGCACATAATGATATACATATATCATTCATTACTTGACACATTTTTCCTGATATTTATATTTCGTTGATTTTTTTGTCGTTTTTGATGTATTTAGAGACAAATTGATCAGTATTGTCTATTTTTAATGATATTTTGAGCCATAAATAAACGAAGTAGAAATAAGTTGCTACGTAGCAGATGAACAAAAATTAAAAAATGAAGTAGATCTAGGTACTACATATCTAATGAACTAAATTATCATCTCTGTCAGGTACTTCTCTGTAAATTGAGAGATTTCTCTATCGATTTTTGAGATTTGAGATTTTTCACTTTTCTATACTGAAAGTACACGAACGAACCTACATTCTCGAGACTAATGGTCTCTTATGTGGTATACGAAATGCTTAGATGAAAGGCAGAACTACATGAGTTTACTGGAACCATCAACATCCTAAATACATTTAACCATTATTTCTTCACTCGAACTCGATTAACTAGGTTTAGCATATTTCCTGACGAACTTGATTAAAACAATGCTGAATAGAGGAATCATTAAAAGCATAGTCTCGGGGGCAGCTCGATTGAGAAAAAAGTTAATCCAGGGACGCCACAAATGGAAGTTATATATCTCTTCTCTTATGGAATATCTCAATCAAAAAAATGCTTAAACCACTTGTCAGCAGTGATGGATATTAGTATAAGTAGTGGCCTACGCACAGATGCATAGTTGCGCTAGTAGTAGGAAAATATCTTCCTTCTCGAAGTCATGGAATCTGCTTTTTTAGAACTATCAAAGTGGACGAAGTCCTCAACATGACCGAACTCATCTTGTTTACTAGGAGATATAAGATACCAAAATGAAAACCACCAAAATTGAGAGATCCTCGTCTTAATCTCTTGTCCATATATTAAACTGGAAACGCTTCTATATCTGTAGAAAGGCTTCGAGAAGAAGTGGGGGCTTACAGCCGAACATTGTGCACTGGTTTTACACCGCAATTATTGTAAAACCGATTCTGACGTATAAATCGGTTGTAGGAGAGGCTGTTAACTAAGTCCTACTATAAGAATCTAAACAAGGTAAGGATTGCTTCTATAAATAGAACGGGTTAACCAAAATTCACACCACGACAAGGTCTGTATAGGCATTACGATTGAACCTACAACCCATCGAGCTATACCTACACTATGAAAGTGGCAGCCAAAGGTACTCACTCTAAGATAGAACAACATTTTAAAGCCTTGTTCTTTTGGGCATCGGTCAATTGCACAGACTTATGCCAATAATGAACACCAAGGCATGACTTTGAAAGGAAATTTAACGCTGTCCGAAGTACAAAACATTCTGCGAACGTATTTTATAAACTTATTATCAAAAGAATACAAATAGCGATTTCCAAAGTTCATAAGTGCAGCGCCATCTACTAACCTTCGAATGAATCATCTAAAATAGTTGCTCTTTTCAACTATACATACTTTCCCTAAGCCATGCGCGTCATGATTTAAAAAGTCTTCTAACTAAAATATCAATTTTCCCGCATCCTTTAACTGCTGTTCTTGTAGATTCTATCACCTCAGGGCCAATACACTCTAAGTGGCAAATATTATTCCTCGGTTTCCACAATCCACACCCATTGGATCTGGGCCCCACTGAACAAAAAACGCACTTCTGCCGGAGGGGCGGTGTGTGTCGACGTAAAGTGCCATGCCAACCCCCAAGCACGAGGGTGTATAAACAGTTCTTTATTTTTTTTTTTTCGCTCGCCCCTTCGTCCCCCTAGCTCGTATAGTGTATATTTGCCTTTTTACTATACTGTAACGGTTTTTTTTTATATTGAAAATAGTTCCTCCCGAGGGGGTAGTGTTTGCGACTTGCGAGAGAAAAATGCTTGTCGCTATACCACTACACCCAACGAGAGTGGAAACATGAAGGGAACCCAAAATCATGTGCAGTTCAAAGTTCAACAGAGGTGGGCTCCGCTTTGACTCTGAATTTGGGATTTCGATGTGGAATTCCCATAGGTGTTACGATGGGATTACAGGGGAGTTAGTTTTGTGTGCATTAACATTTCCGTTATGCTCTTGTAACATGAAAGTAAAAAGCAAAAAAAACACACCACCCAAACCCAAGCACCAGAAGTGACTGCGACACATCGCTGAGGGGTCGGTCGTCGTGGAATTTGTTTTTTTGTATATAGTGTTTCGCGGTGGTCTCACAGGGGTTGCAGATCTTTGATTATTTTTTATTGCAGAGAATTTGTTTTCTTCTGCCGCAGACATAAAAATTCCCCCAGGACTAGAGGGGATTGCCAGTATGGCACTATCTCGCGGATTATGTACAAATGTGCATAAGGAAAATGTAGCCTTTTGTTAGTGCAAGACGTATAGAACAAGACGACGACACGGGCAACGCTATAAAGACCCCGAGGGAGAGTGGGTAATAGGAAATCGATTATTACAAATCACAGGATTAATAGAATCAATGAGAAGGAATAGAGCATCACCATCGCGACTGAGACGGGGGACATATGATGTTCATGAGGAAGCGCATTTAATTTAACGACTTTAATGGTGGTGGTGTTTGTTTTGTCCCACCCTAGGTGTAGGTAATAGGCGTGCCAGTTTTATTAATTCAATTTTTCAAATGCAATATGGGAAAAGGGAATTTATTATAGTACGGGTGTGGTAGGACGCATGAACATATTTTTTTTTTCCTCCTTTATTATATGTAATTACGTGCCAATCAGTTGGAGAGCAGGATTTTCAGTTCATAAATATATCGATTCTTGCTCCTCGACTTTAAAAGCAACAGACATTAGAAACCACTTTGTTGCAAAGCGTTTCTTATATAAGAAGGACCTATTGTGACCTTTGGAAATGGTCCTGAAGCAATACATCACTTGACACTTTCTAACTAGTCGGATTAGCTTTAGAACCTCTCTATTTCCTCGATTGCACACTTCTGATGCTTTATCTCTTTCCTCCAGCGATGCCGATATTCTTCTCTTCTTTATGTACTGACGAAGTACAAATATGTATAGCCCGATAAGCAACCTGAACATTGGCAGTATCCTTACCAAGTGGAATATGAGCAAACTTGAAGTAACACCCATAACAGGACGGTTCCAGGATACAAGCTTACATGTCAGAGGAACTCCTCAGGTTGTGGCTATTTTCACGCTACTTTAGGTCATTGTTCTAAATTAAGTACCTTTGTAGCTTCGAAACGCAGCGTCAATACAAATCGACGTAGCCCTCGAGACACGGAACAGTAATTGCAGTCCAAAGCCAACTGGTAATTTAATACCACAGGGCCTTATTGTGATTGTCGATCAGCGATCGTCACGACATTTGTCGATTGCGTCGATTGATTTTAGCTATTCGTACGCACAAAATTTTTTCACTTCCAAGAGAAAGCATCGACCAGACACTTGTAATCGACTACAAGCGACTGTCAGATCGACAAATATCAATCGCAATCGACAAGCACAGTTGTTTGTCGATCAACGTTCATCTATCGACACTCACAATAGGGGCCACAGTTTGGCACACTTTCTGTTATATGTCGATCGCAACATGATCAATTTGGTTGTCATTTTGATGATCTCGTAGCCCAGTTTAATAAATAAATTGTACTATCAAAGAATTCCTCCGTCATCATATACTTACTTAGGTACCGACCGAAATACAACGAAATGTAGAATTAGATTTTAAAACATTAAAATTTATTACTGTAACTTAAGACTAATCCACAAAATCTACAACAGCAGAGTTTCAGTCCAAAGGCAGTCGTTAAGTCTGCAAAGAAGAGATACAAAAGAAAATTAAACAAAATTTATATTTCAGTTAGTCTTAAAGATAATTTTAAGTTTTTGGCATTTTGACTGTATCAAGTCTGTTAGCTTCAAGGAACATGGCCCGGAACAGGTCTCTCTAATCATCCGCATTTGCAGTTCGAAGATCCCGCTTCAGTGCTTTCATTCGATTTAAGACGTTCGCTGGTATACCATTTGTTAGGCATTGAAACGGCTTTCTATACAGAGGGGTAGACTTCTCACACCTAGTAAACGGACTGTTTATGTCGTTGATCAAACGAACATTGACAATCTGTGGCGCAGTATCGAATAAATATCGTAGCACTCTATGCAACGGTGTTACCACCGGGCAATGCTTTCTCTCCTTTGCCGCCATCCGTCTGTACTCATAGTGATCGATTTCTTGCAACACTCTGAGTATATTTGACCAAGTGGTGGGCGAAAAGTGAAACATCAACTTTGCCGATTCATCGTACGATGACAACCAGCGTCGATCTGTAATGAATCTTGTCTCAACCGTCATTTTTTTTTGTGTCGTCCATTGGAGATGTACTTTCCAGACTTTCCGAGCCGTGATCCCATCAGACAGAATTGTTGGAGCGCTTAATGTTTTTACCTTGGATTTAGTTCCTGAATGACATTGCTGCTGTACTGGTTGCTTGCTGGTGGTAGCTTGTGGTGCACAATGTTCTTCTATATTGTTAAGCAGCTGTGAACTCTCAAAGTAGGTACAATCGGTGCCGAGGATTTGTGACGCCGTGGTGGAGGTGGGTATCACTTGTGATGCATCTTCGATTAAGAAGTCAATTTCTTCGACTGTCGGTGGAGGTACATGAGTGGTGGGGGTTTCACTGGAAAGGGGTTTTTTGATAGCTCCTATGGGGAGTGATCGGAACTCGTGGGTTTTTTGGGGAACAAATTCGGGATCGGTCTTTTTTAAGGATGCTTTAGTTGTTGCTTTCTTTTTTAATGTTTTTGGGGCTGGTTTTTGCTTGGATGGTGGTTGGGTGAATGTTGGTTGGATTGAAATCTGGGATTCTCCACCTACTCTCACCATTTCTCTAGTACTACTGCTTACTGTTGCTTCAGGGACAGTGTTCGTTGGAGATATGTCGGTTTCATGAACGCTTTGTACTGGCTCAGAAGCACTGATTCTACACACTTGTGAGGCTTTAGTGGCTGGTGGTGCAAGTATTCTTATATCCGTTATCTTCAGGTTTTCTGTAGTTTGATCAGCTGGTACAGCAGTATCCTTACTATTTTGAATAATAGCTTGTTCTTCGACAGATTCCATCGTATTCTCGTTCAAGCCGATTTCAAAATTCACTCCAATTCCTAAGATCTGGGATCGTTCCCAATATAGCTGCACTTGCTTTTGCGATAGTATGTTGAAGGGAAGCGATCTGAGATATCGACCTTTTATTAGGAAAGGTACCACGATGTCTTGTTCATCGGCGTCTATTACGGTTTCGCCTTCTATAATCTCGTCGGGTCTGTCAATGGAAATTGCACCGATTGGCAGCAGGGCTGGAAATGTGTAGGTTTTTTGTGTTGTAGAAGTCGTCATATCGGTGGCCTGATTTGTGTTTGGGGCTTCGATAGCTTGCGGCATTATTGGTGACTCAGTTTGTTGGACAGTGTTTGGAGTAATTTGGTTGACGACTTCTGGTTTCCCTTCTTTACTTGCGAAATAGTCCATGGTCGGTTGTAGTTTCGCAGTACTGTGACTAGAACTGGGCGTCATCATTTTAGAAATGTTTTTCGTACTGCTCACAGGGATTTGTGAACTCTGCTCCATTGCGACGTGACATGAATCTTGAAGTGCTTCAGTACTGCAGCTCTGGTCCATAACAGTGGTGACACTTTCTAGATTAGCTCCAGAGTGTTGTCTGCTTGTGGCCTGACTGCCGTGCTGATTACTGATTGTTTCTACGGTGACTTCGGGGCAATCGGTGGAGAAAACTACCCGCATATTACATGGAATTCCGTTTACTACATTTAGTGAATCTGAATGTGAGTCTTTTTCACCAAGTTCCTGCAGAATGCGTGCCCCAGTTGGTAACAAAGCAGTTTCTGGGTGTTTCTGGGTAGCGGATGAATCAGTATTTTCAGGTCCATCTCCGGCGTTCTTCGAATCACATTCAGAAAACTTATTTGGCAGTGTTTCGTTGGGGGGCTGGAGGGCGTTGCACAAATCACTGTTGTTCAGAGAAGTACTCAAATCACTTGAGGAAACATGACTTTGCCCAGTTTCACAGAATGACTCGATAGCATAGATAGTATTCCTAGGCACAACATCTTTATCGTTGGTTTCCATTCGTTCGATTTGCTCAGAACCAAATGTAAGGATCTCAGCGGGTAGGCTAGCCTCTGTAGCAGTAGATAATACAAGATCCGCTGACTCATCTGTGAATGACCCCGCGCCACAAGAGTTTTCTAACGAAACCTTCTGAGAATCGCTTCTATGTCGCGATTCGTCTTTAGAAATCGTTGACTTGTCTGCAAAAATATGGGTTTGCTGAGATTCTGCAGTTTCCTTATTATGCTCAGAAGACCTTGCTTTTTGTTTGTTTGCATCCGCCATCCCGTTCTCCGGCGCATCATATTTTGAAACATTCCTTCGATAGGTGCCTCTGAATATTCTTACATTTTGAAATTGATTTTCAAAAGTTGCGATGCGTGGAGATCTCACCTTCGACTTCTCAACTGGTGCAGTGTCGAGAAGATGGCTTTGCTCAGTTTTACTGGATGACACCGCCGCTTTTAGATCTTCAATAAATTCATTCGTAACAACTTTTGGTAGATCGACTTTCTTCGTCTTATCTTCGGGTCGCTGATCCTGAGAGCGATTTGTTTCTGGTAGATTTTTTGTAAACCCATCAGCATCTTTGATAGGAGAAGGCACAGATCTTCCGCAATTATCTACATCTTCAACTTCCATCGACTGATTCTGTTTATCTTCTGCTGGTGCTTTGTCATTTGCTTTCGAAGCATTCCTCACTGGGTCGACTATTTTTGAATTATCTGCTGAAGTAAGCGACACAGTCGTTGTATCTAAAGAAATATGAGGTTGTTGGATAATTTCTGATGATTCCACATTTCTGTACTGGTCTTGACAATTCTCGGAAACTTGGCGATCTGAAGCTTCACTGTCTACCATCGGTTGATTTGCAGAAATACAACTTTGCTGTGGTTTTTCTAATAACTGATTCCCCGTTGAAGCTTTTTTGGAATTGTTTTGATTTTCGTCTACTTCATTCAAATCACCCTCGTTCGATTTATCAGCGACGTCATTGGAATCACCCACTTGTGCAGTGTCAACGTTCTGCAACTCAATACCTTTAACCGGCGCAGAAGACATATCTTCTTCACCATAGGCCGGTAGTTCCAAAACTTTTAAGATATCATAATTCGAATGTGTGAATGAATTTAGATTTTTCTGTTTCTGTTTACAGCCAGCTGCTTCCTCAGTATTGTTTGATGAATCCACATGTCTAGTACGGTCCTCAGGAACATCTCTTTGTGACCCAGCATTTGCAGGTATCTCAGCTTCAGAGCATAAACATTTCATGGCAGATGTCACATTTGGTTGGTCTGCCATCGAAGATTCTACAGTGACATCACACCCAAGGGTAACATAGATATAGTTCTTAGATTCGTCCTCACATTCTTGTGATGAAATCTGTCTAGCGGTTTTGGAGACCCCATGATCGTATTCCTTCTTTAAGGGGTCATTGGACCCGCTCTGTATAAAATCGATATCCGAGGGAATATTTTGCGGTGCAATTGATACATAGCTGACTGATGCTAATGATCCACTTGGTGGAATTTCTTCTGTGACATTCATAGAAGTGTTTGTTCCTTTCGTTGGCACAACGCTCAAGTCAAGTCCAACTTGAGGTGATCCTTTATTTTGGTCCACTTTTTCAGCTTCCTCGCGTTGTGGACTTGAAGGCACGTTAGGGCACTGATGAACAATCGATTGACTTTGCGTGAAGCTAAAATGCGATGGAAATCGCTGAGCTTGTGGAAAATTGTCTAAGCAGCTAAAGGATGGATCGTTTAGATTGAGATTAACTTGTCCACGATCCGAATTGGGGTTTTTTGTTGGCCGACTTAGCAGCATATCCAGTAGTTCTGGTGCCGTTTCTTCTTCATCAATGACAATGGGTTCGGGTGAAGGCACCTCTATAAATTCCACACTGTCGCTGATATCACTTACCCCTCCTTCGGGAACAATGTGCTGAGAAGAGACTTCTGAAATAGAGTGAAAGTATGTATTAGCATAGAAGCGACAAAAATGGGTTTAGTGGTGAATGAAGGCAAAACAATATACATGCTGTCAACAAGAAGGGACATACAACTTCAATGAATCGGACATTACGTCACGATAGACAGCTCCAGTTTTGAGGTTGTTGGGCACTTTGTCTACTCTCAAAATACTCTCAAAAAATCAAATATGATCGAAATGAAGAATGCAAAAGCAGGCTCAAAAGCCGTCGAGGTACAACTAATGCTAAAATTGTTAACGTAGAATTGTTAGAAAAGTGTCCAACGAGGTGGCACGAGAAGAATAACACACTACCGGGTTGAGAATCGCAGTATACCAATTGCATTATTTGGGCACCAAAAATATAAAATCAACAATCTAATTGGATGGCACATCTGTTAGAACGTCATGAAGGCTAATGAGCCTTCTAGGAAATTCCCAACTGGTCATATTAGAGCACTGTGAGAAATTCAACTTAGTTTTCTAGTTACATCAAATCCTCGAGGAAAGTTTATCAAAGTAATGCCCAAATTGAATAGATAAAATGGTACTTACCTGCAATTTGCGGAAGAGGTATAAACACTTTAGTCTCAGGCAATTCTGATCCAGATACTTCTGCAACTCGTTCTCTTTCCTCATTATGAGATGTACCGATGTGAGCTGTTACTGCTTGTGCAGTTAAAGGTTCATTATGCTTGTTATTCAGATTCGACTGATTAACTGCTTTACTGGACATAGTTCCGTCGGGTTTTGTTGTTTGATTTGTTAGTATATCGAGTAGTTGTTGTGCCATTTCTTGAGAATCCGCGATTACAATTGGCTCCGGCGAATGTACCTCTATAATTTCCACACTGTCGTCGGGCGAGTTATCGCAGCCTTCGTTAGAAGCATCATTCTGGGAAAGGAGTTCTGAAAGAAAGAGACGAATTTCGCAAAATTAGATGAGGCTGAAAGCTTAGTCTCAAGATATATTGCTACGGGGTCATGGGTGTATTGGACAAACAAACAAATGGGCGTCAATACGGAGCAGTAAAGTGAAACGTTCAGTTATACTTACTCGAAGGATCTCGTTTCGGTGGAAGAAATGATGAATATATTCTACGGTATGGTGTGATTTTTATTGCTTGATAATATCGAGCAAGCGAGTTATCTTTTGTGTTTTGTTGAGATCTTTAAGGATATTTAAAGTAGCGATGATTGTTAATACTTGTTAACAAACAATCAAAACAGGTGGAATATACTCGCTCAGTCACGTCGAGCGAATGCACAATAATGCGCCAGCCAAGAGGAGCTTCCAATCCCAGACAGAGCGCTTGATTTGGATAACTGGAAGCAATCTGCACGAGATCGTCGAGGATGGAAGGTTGTAGTGTCCTTCACTGATGGGAAGCTATTAGTATCATTGAAGAGTCATTGATCTGCATACAGAACATTTCTAGTTCTCAAGAGTGGAACAATAGAGCGTGATCTTTTCATCCATTTCTGTGCCAAATTCGCAACTGTTCCACTAAATGACATAGGCATGATTTACAGCATCAAACACAACACATATCTTGACTATTTAAAAGTTTTGTCCATCTATTTTGGGGTTTTGTAAGAACTCTTTTCACAACACATATCCACATATCACGTCAATATCAGAAGCAGAAAATCCACACAACTCAACGCTAATTTCATTGCCTGATTTTCCCGTGATTGAATTCAGAACAACAAGAAAATAATCAAATAAGAACTTCCTCAATATACCGTAAGATGCGTCGTCATTCACTCAAAATGCACAAAACAGACATGTCTTTCCAAAATGGAATGACTGCCACAATTCAAATGTTCAGGCAATCACCGAGAGGACTCTGATAACGAATTATTGGTCTTATTCGAGACCCTTTGTCCAATTTGATGAAATTTCACAGAAACACCTTCTAGCTAATCACAACGTCTGAAATTTGCCTGCAAATTTGAGCTTAATCAGATCGATGGTTTTTGCTCCGTGAACCGCCGCTTTGGAGACGTCCCGTAGCCACCAAGGTCACCAGACTTAACCCCCATGGACTCCTTTCTATAAGGTTTCCTCAAGAGTAAAGTCTATGGTAATAACCCGCAGTCTCTCACGGAGCTGAATGAAAATATCCGCAGTGAAATTCACGACATCCCGCCAAGCCTACTGCAGCGCGTGACACGAAATACAATGGCCCGCTTCCAACAGTGTGTTCAACTAAATGGTCGGCACGGCATTTGAACGATTTAATTTAAAAAAAAAATAAAACCAGCATTCTTTTTGTTTATGACAAACTAAAGAATATAAAAATTTTAAAGCACTTGCGCGTACTAAGCTAAAGAGACACCACTGCCTGCGGCTCTTGTGAAACGATCGGATCATTTCCCCCTTAGCTCGGATCAGGTGGCAGATCTTTGGTGCTGACTTTATTAATGCCAGAAGTGACATAAGATTTTCAAAAAGCAGAGAGCAACCTATGAATCTCCTCTTGCAAATTAAATTCGCCCTGTTCCTCCATCATAATAATTAACCTAAAATTCAACATTTCTACCTTATTCTCTAAAACTCACCTCGTTTCACAACTAAACCTGGATCCAGCGATGGCAATGGCGTCCCTATGTTGTCTTGTTGGTTGTTCACTGTTTCAACAAACGGATCTTCACTATCACTAGTTGGATCGATGCACATAGTTAAATTGTTTTGCTCCGTGTTCACGGTCATGCTCATGGTGTGATTACATGGTACGTAAACTGATTCCGGAGATTGTGCGTTAATATCCTGAGACTGGGTACAATTAATCTGACTTTCACCGCTTGATTGGAAAAGATTTGGTGATGGAGGTATTAGAACTTCTATTTTGTTTTCAGTTGGTTGAGGATGGATTATGCCACTTAAAAGTTCTCCAGCGGAATCGGGCGTATCGTTTATTATTATGGCCACGGATTCCTCTGGTGGTGCAGGTAGGATTTCAGGTTCAGCCATTTCAACAGGTACATTAACAGTTTCAATTAATTGTTCTGATTCCTTTAGAGCAAGTGAAGTTTCTGAAGCCGTAGGTATGTTCACCTCTTGTGGTTCTTTTAAATTATCGGCAGGTACCCTTTCAACAGCCGCATTTGTGTTTCGGTCTATAGACGAGTCCCTGGGCTTATCTATGTCAGTCGCTTTGGTTGCATGATAATCATGGTCTACTATAGCAGAGCATGGTGTTGTTTCTGATTCAGAATCTGAATCCCTACACATCGCATCCAAGTAATCTTCGATTATCTGGCCACTTTGGTATGAGCTGATAATTTGTGCCTTCTTTTTTTTCTGTCGAGTGGTAGCTTTGCTCGTATCAGGTTGTTCAGATTTATCCTCAACTGTCTGTGGAGTTAATGCCGATGCATTTGCCACTTTTTCCAGCTGCAAACTATCTTGAGGTTTAACTGCACTTTGGCCCTCCTGTAAGAAGAAAACAATAATTAATAGCAATCAAGATTTAACTCAAAATAGACTCTTACATTAACTTCGCCTCCCAAATCAGGTAATTTCACACTAAGCTGACCCACTGACTCTGTGTTAATCTGTTATATAGAAAAAGAACAAATAGCTGTTGTATACAATTCGAAATCAATTACGTAGTAAGCACTTACAACTTCCTCGTTCGCTGCGTTTTTAAATTTTATTTCTTCGTTCCATATACCATCTTCACAGCATCTGCGATATTCTTTTTTACATAGACGCAACAAACGATTGAAGCTGCCTGGGGGTTTTTCGCCTCTCGAGCTAATATATTCTTTTAAATTTGTGTTCGCCAAGACGTCGTCGAAACTTAAAATCCTCGGTGGAATGTGTTGCAATGGAATCGCCTGTAGGATTCCCTTTGATTGCAAAAATTTTATTAATGTTGGCAGTTTTACATGAACCCCTTTGGGCCATGGCTTCGTTTTATTCACTATTGCTTCATATCGTTTCCTAAGGCTTACGATGTCACTCTCGGGTAGAGGCCCATCGAGTAGTAAGCTGTTTGCGTTTATAAGGTATTTGTATTCTTCAAACGACATTTGCAAAAAGGCAGATACGACTTTGGTCCTCGATGATGGTTGTGCCTAGAAATGGAGTAACAAGGGTTCGTCAAATTATTGCATTTATTTATTTATTTTTTTATTTTAGGCGTAAGGGATAAGGAGCGCCTATAGATACTGACAAATTGTGCCTATTTCACAATTCTGTAAGACTAGTAACGCAAGTACAATGCTATGGCTAGCACCATTTCCCGATACATTCAAAATGGACTTATTATTGTTAGATTTGCGACCTATATAATCTGTGGATTGAATTCTACTGACCTGTCAAAACGTGTACCAAAGAAAGATATTTTTTTTAATTAAAGTTAAGGACGTTTCTTGATTCAGGGAGTAGTGTAGGTTTTGAAGAGCTTACAATCGATTTTGAGCATTTTGAGATTAAGTGAAGTAAGATGCAAGTGAGTATTAGTCAACGATGCGTAGAAAATAACTCCCACAACTATTGGTTCTACGAAACCGAAAAGAGTATAGATTTGGACTTCTTGGGTTTTTTTCCAGTATCTGCCGTAGTGTGAATATTTGGTCGGTTACCGGGACTAAAACCACACTGGTAAGGCAAACAACCACATCAAGCAAAAGATGCCGAATTTCCATTCATCAGGCATACTTTCTTCTGGCCAAATCTTGGAGACGAGTTGGTGTATGCTCTCAGTCTCAACCAAGTAATATCCCGTTGCATTAAAAAGCTCGCTAGTTAAATCGTCCGGTCCAGCAGCTTTGTTGGACTTGAGATTGGATATTGATATTCTCACTTCACGCCGCTTTGTATGCAACTTGTTTTGCTTCATCAAACCAGATGTTTCGTGGGAGTGGTTTTGTGAAACCAAGCACATCAGTAGCGTCTTTTATGATGGCTTCTGAACATCTATGCCACTAGTCTTCAGCACCTGATGATGGCTTCATAGATCTTCTCGCGAGGTTGAGGGAGACGCCATCGGCAAAGGTTCTGGCACAAACCGCGTCTGAAATATCCGCATTCGTACCTTGGCTGCAACAAGGTAGTGGTCTGAGTCTATGTTAGCTGCTCGGAAAGTTCGGACATCTAAAATGCTAGAGTGGCTTGCGTCAATCGCAACATGATCAATTTATTTGTCGGTTAAACGTTCTGGTGACTTCCTTGTTCTTTTGTGGATATTAGCTAGCGTGTGCTAGCGTTTCGCAGCAAAGCCGATTAGTCTAAGCCCATTTCCAGACGTGGTGACGCGTACTTAAATACGCTGTACCAATCTCGACCCCACAATCAAACGACGCAAACTGGAAAAGCCTCCAAACTTGTCATAACACATCCATCCGAGATGGAAACCATCGCGAGATGCCATTTATGACCACTGAAGACCACCTACAAATTGAAAAAAACGATGCTTCCAATAAAAAAGACAACACCATGCTTTCACAACAATTCCTACTGGCATGTTACCTATCGGAACACCCAAACACAATTTAACAACAGTACCAAACCATCTCAATTTTGATTAATTCATCACACAACTCAGTCTCAACACTGTATTGAATTATGGAGTCTAGTTAAGAGGCGAATATACAAAAATGTACAGGCAGCACACATTCTCTACTAACTTCTATTAAATCCAATACTACTTACCCTCCCCCTTGTTTTTGGTATTTCCAAACGCAGCAGATGCTTTATATATGATCTCACTTTCTCGGGATACTTTCGTATCGCTTCTAGTCTATCAATACAAATAAACTCTTCTTGGGTAAACTCAATGTTATTTGCGACGCCGCTGTCTTCACACGCCGCAACTCCTTCTAGCCCATGGATTCGAGCAGCAACTGACGAACGATTCTGTTAATCAATAGTTGTTTTATGTAATATACCTATTGAATACAATTTGCAAAATTAAACTTACAAATATGGGAGATCTACGTTCTGACATGTTGAATAACGACATGGCTGCATCTTCATCATTCTGTACATTTTTTTTCTGCGGACTTAACGAATGGTCCTTAAAGTTCTCGATTCTATTGCGCCTTGGAAGTGGTGACTTTTCAGATATGAGATGGACTTCTTCACAAACTGGAACTATGTCTGAGTTTGGTGATGCTGGATCATCATTCACTTGACTATTTGATTTTATATCCGAGTCATCGCTAGAATAAACAGTATTAACACTACGATTCCTATGCCGACTATCGATGCCCTTTCTCTTATTCTTCCGATATGTTGTTTTTGCTGTTTTGTGATTAGTTGTTGATTCTACTTTAGGTATTGGTTTACTCGCAACTGGCAGCTTAGGACTCTTCGCTTCTGAACTTGGCTCGACATTAATAGGTCCTGCAACTTTGACCATGACTTGAATATTGGGAGAAGCGTCATCGCTGATTTGGTCCGATTGGATTTCATCCAACTGAGTTTCGGTTCTTTTCTTTTGCACTTTTCTTTTACCTTCTGAGGCTTTTTGTACGTTTCGAGAAATTGCTTCGCTTTTTGGACGTGCGCTTTTTAGACGTTTTTCTCTTGGTTCTGCATTTGTTGACATAAGACCAGCTTTTCGTTTTCGTCCATCTAGATCCAAGGTTTTGCTTTCTGATGATTTGAGCGCAGAGAAGAAAGTTGTAATTTTCCGGATCTCTTCATTAAGAGGTTTGTTTTTTAATCTGTCAGGTTTTGGAGTAGTCTTTTCTGGACTTACTACTTTTTTTTTTCGTTGTAATGTGGGACAGTTTTCCTTTTCAATACGTTTCGGACTACGCTTTTTGCTGTTTAGTAGTTCAATTCGTTCAGCTAAACTAAGATGGCCGTTTTTGTGATTGGACGTCTCGACATTTGTAACTGACTCAACTAAAAATGAAGAAATTGAAGATGATAGCAAGTAACTCATATTGAATGGGAAATACAATTTCTTGTAAATCTGCGAAATCTTTGAACTTACCTATGCCTGTTGGCATCATCATTAGTTTGTCTTTAAGAAATTTAGGTGCAGGTTTGATTTCGAATCCATTCTTAAACAACTGCTTTCGGATTGCCTCACTTGAATAGAATTTTTTATATACAATTGGAATGAATTTGTGTCTAATTTTATAGTTTATTCTGTATATATTTGGCCCGGCACGTTTCATGTCCTTTATTAGATATTCCTCCACATTTGTATAATTTTGAAATTGTTCAATAGTAACTGGATACATTGCGTTTGCATGTGGTACGTTTTTACGGAGTTTAGCTAAAAATAAAACAATAATAGACATGTAGTTTTATGACAAAATTTAAAAGTAGCGGGAAATTCCTACAAATGAATTTTTTTGAAGTTGAAGGCTGATTGTCGGGATCCATTTCAAGAAACAAACTTTGAATAACGCGTCTAATAATTACACGAAATGTTTTTATTTTTCTATAATATAAACAGAAAACCCTTTTAAACTAATTAAACGTAATTTTTTTTTTAATTGCAAATGAAAGGCACCGTTCGAATTTCTAGTTTTAGAATTTTTGACAGCATTAGTCAGATTTGACATTTGACAGATATGTGATATGAAAAATTGTTTTGTTAAGTGGTGCCAAGTTCAATGATTTTTTTATGTTCATAATGGGTACATTCATACAGCTAGTTTTCCAAAAGGAAAACATGAGAGAGGTCGACAATAAAGTACCTAGTTTGTGTGACACAGTAGTGCCCAAATGAATAGAAAAAACTAAGTACTATTTTAACAACTAGTGAGAAAACAATAGCGAATTGTTGAAAAGTGTTAAATATGTATTATAATGCGTGTTTTTTGACAAAAAAAAGATTATCTGGGCTTAAGTCCTTCTTCATAAAAGTTTGACAGCACTCATAACACAGAAACTCGTAAAATGTCACTCACAAAAAAAACATCACCAAAAGTAAAAATCTGAAAAGTCACAAATATACAAATCCATAAACACTAACAGCCGTATTAATAATAGCTGCGTAACTTCGTGTTATCCCTAACTAATGCCTATCCTTGGTTAAACAATTCCTATTTATAAACATTTTTAGAAGATAACTAAGCTTTCATAACTTTTACATAACTAACTCACGGTGGTAGGTGTGTTAGCGATTTGTTAGGCTTGCAAACCATGTTTCCCGCGCAAAGTGACAAATAGTGTTTCGGGTTAAATTTCGTTTGATTGATATGAGTGTGGTAAAAGGGTGATAAATAATTGAATAAATTTGCAAAAATTGAGCAGCAAAATGGCTCACCCTTTTTGGATAATTTGAATATGCTAGACAAAAAAAAAACCGAAAAAATCCTATGAGAATATTTATATATTTATATACTCATAAAACATTCAAAAATAAATATAGATCTACAAAAGGAAATATAAAAAAAAATTAATTGCATTAGTAAGAGTGCATCACAAACCTACGATAATAGGAAACACGTCAGTTAGTTAATGCATGGGATATATATCTTTATATATAAGAAAATTTAGTCAGTGAGTTTAATTTTTAACTACCAGTTACGTAGCAAGTGAGTTAGAGAATGGTTTGAGCTCTATTATTAATACGGCTGTAAAATGCCAAAATGCTGTTTTATTTATTTTTAAATGTATTTTGATATAAATTTGAATTTGTATGAAATTATTTTGGTAAGCCTATTATAGAATAGCCAAAAAATCACACCTATTATCTATCAGATATATTTGTGAAGACTAGTATGGGCATGACTTTCATTCTCATGAACGGCTGAACATAAAAATAAGGCGTTATTGTAAATGTAGTGAAATAAAATTTGGCAGGTACGGGAATAGTGAAATCGAAAACACAAACATATTATATGATGTTGTATCGAAAGCGCAGTGTTGCGGAAAGGAACCTTTATGCATATGCGAGAATTATGTATTTCTTAAAGTAGATTTCGTTATATTTTCTGTGACATGTACTTTTCTTCTTTTTACTCACTCAAAATATTTCTGTCTCCGTGGACACGACTTTCATTGGAAGGGGTGCATGGCCATGAACAAAATGGCTGGTTTTTCCAAATGTTTCGTTTGCTTTAAAACAAAAAAGATAGCCCATATTTTAAAGAGATATCCATCTGTCATAGATACTACAGTAGGTACGAGTTGAGCAGCATTTTCATGTATTATCGTTTTTTGTAGAAAATTCTACCCTTTTGCAATTTTTCTCATTTCTTTTCTCTGAATGTGTTTCTTTTTATACCGCCATCTATTTGTCAAACAAAATAAAGTTTGGCATTACTCTTTCGTGCAGTTGACAAGCAACAGCCGCCATTACTCATTTCACCATTTCCTGTTGGCGGCCACCTCTTCATCCATCTTTCTTTTTTCATCGTGCTGTGTGTCGATCAAGGTGGGTTAATTTCTGCTGTTGTAATTTTCAACTAAATTTACAATTTTAAATGCCTTAAGAGTATTGAAAACAATCTAAAATGATTCTATTTAAATTTGTCATATATCGGTTGTAAGTTTGAAGTGAATTTCCTTGGAATTTATCGTGTATTTTTCGGTTTCATAAATAACCACATGTGTAGTAGAAAAAATACGTCAAAAGAACTTGAAATTTAGTTGTCGTATAGTGTTATATCCTTTTGGTGAGTAAAGCAGGACGTTGTCGCCCTCAGAAAGTAGTCTAATGCGTAGAAACAAGTGGATGTAGCTAATTTCTGAAACAGATAGACGTCCTGCCTGAAGGAGGGTCATTGATAGATATTTTTTTCTCTTCTTTCTAGAACTCTCAACTAAGATCGACAAGAACAACACCTCAAAATGCCACAGAACGAGTATATGGAGCGCCACCGTAAACTTTACGGTCGGCGGTTAGATTATGAGGAGCGTAAACGTAAAAAGGAGGCACGTCTGCCCAAAGACCGGGCACGCAAGGCCAGAAAGTTGAGAGGCATCAAGGCCAAGCTGTTCAACAAGGAGCGGCGCAATGAAAAGATTCAAATGAAGAAGAAAATCCAGGCGCACGAAGAGAAGAAAGTCAAGAAACAGGAGGAGAAGGTCGAAGATGGTGCTCTGCCTCACTATCTCTTGGATCGTGGCATCCAATCTAGCGCTAAGGTTCTATCAAACATGATTAAGCAGAAGCGAAAGGAGAAAGCCGGCAAATGGGACGTTCCCATACCCAAGGTTCGCGCACAATCTGACGCTGAGGTATTCAAAGTTCTCAAGACTGGCAAAACTAAGCGCAAAGCATGGAAGCGAATGGTCACTAAAGTCACATTTGTTGGTGAGAATTTCACAAGAAAACCACCAAAGTTCGAGCGATTCATACGTCCAATGGCGCTACGCTTCAAGAATGCTCATGTCACACATCCCGAGCTGAAGGCAACTTTCCATCTGCCAATCATCGGAGTCAAGAAGAACCCCAGTTCACCAATGTTCACATCGCTAGGCGTCATCACAAAGGGTACCGTGATTGAGGTGAATATCTCCGAGTTAGGTCTGGTCACGCAGACTGGTAAAGTTGTCTGGGGTAAGTACGCCCAGGTGACAAACAATCCGGAAAACGACGGCGTCATCAATGCTGTGCTCTTAGTTTAAGCTTCTAGATGTTAGTGAATAAGAATGTGATGGTGGTACAAAATAAAATGTGAACGTAAACATACATATCGTGTCTTGTTGTTATTTTTTGCACAAATTTGTTTTGTAATTCGTTTTGCTAAATATTTTCCTCTTCTGTCTTTCCAGGTGACCGTCTGACACATCCAAGATGCAGATTTTCGTCAAGACCCTAACGGGCAAAACCATCACCCTTGAGGTGGAGCCCTCCGATACCATCGAAAATGTTAAAGCCAAGATTCAAGACAAAGAGGGAATTCCTCCAGATCAACAGCGATTGATTTTCGCTGGCAAGCAACTGGAAGATGGACGCACTTTGTCCGACTATAACATTCAGAAGGAATCGACATTGCATTTGGTGCTCCGCCTTCGTGGTGGTGCCAAGAAACGCAAGAAGAAGAATTACTCTACCCCCAAGAAGATCAAGCACAAGAGGAAGAAGGTCAAACTAGCTGTGCTGAAATACTATAAGGTTAGTTGAGCGCAAGAGACCACAGACAATGAACGATCTACAGGAATTCTTGAGTCTTGTTCATCTTGAGCTTACATTTAATTCGACGCAGTGTTGCCCGCTGTGCTACCACATGACATAACAAGTAATTTTGAAATTCTTTCGTTTACTTAGGTCGATGAGAACGGTAAGATTCACCGTCTGCGACGTGAATGTCCCGGTGAGAACTGTGGCGCTGGAGTCTTCATGGCTGCCCACGAGGATCGTCACTACTGCGGCAAGTGTAACTTGACATTTGTCTTCAAACAACCAGAAGAAAAGTGAACGCGCATTGCAGAGGAACGGGAATGAGAGAGAGAGAGTGCGAACGGAATACATTATTCCCGATTTTTATAAAATCTAATGAAATCAAATAAAAATTGGTTTTAAGAGTATTTGAGTGTCTCGATGTTTTTTCTGTTAAAGAGGTTTTTTTTTCTCAGGTTGATTGATGGACATCTGAGACGTTTTATTTTAATGTCTGAGCCATTAAACTCAAATCAGTTACTACTTGCCTGCTATGCGTACGAAAATAGGTCGCAAACAAAGAATCTAGTCTAAACTGACTTAAATCGAAATCATGCACCCTGCCGGAAATAGATTCGTTTGTTGAACTGCTGGTGTGACTTGCAGAGATTGTATAAGCGGCGTAGGTACTCATTGTCAAGAAGCTGCTTCCCAGAACGGAACGGTCAATGCTTCGGCGGTGATTTGGTCACGTTAAACGCTTGTCCCCAACTCGGATTTCAAGACATGCTTTCGCGTGGATCCGCGTAATTAGGCAGCCAAGGATGATATAGGTAGATGAAGTCGGACATCTCTCCTCTACCCTATGTGGGTTGTCTCTAGAGATCGGTGGCAAAAGATCGAGAACTATGGAGGGACCACTTGGGAATCCTACTACCGGAACCCTTCTAAGTACATTTCTAAATGAAGGGGAATAAGAATTTCGATGAAATTTGAAGATTGCGAAGTTGTTACTGCAAAAATTAGACATGTTTTGAATTTATGCAAATTCGCGTACGAATTGCGTTAAAAAATTTAATGCGGTGTCTTGGACAGGTCAAATTTTAAGAAGTGTACGTTTTTGTCTGTGATCTATAGCAATCACATCAGCGCTGATATGAACCATTGAATTAGTCCTGACCATCGCTGTTTCTAAAGGCTTAAAAAGGAATTGAGTAGCAAAGCATTTTCAAAAGCAACCAAGTACATAAATGTACATACATAATATTCAATTCTTACTCCAGACAGACATAGCGTCGATGGATCGGTGGATGTAGTTTTAAACAGCGTAAGGATAATTTTGTACTGGCGTTCTAAATATTTTTCAAAAATATTGCCACCATAGTGAAATTAAGACTAGACTAGACAATTTTTAAGCTAAGCGCTAAGCTAACCTACTAGATTTTAGAAAAGTTGATTTTTTTTGAATATGCAAAAAAGCAATTTTGATTTTTGATAAAAGCGAAGGTAGCTAGTTCTTAAAAACGAAAGTAGAGTAGAGTGACAGAGTTTCTGAAGCAGAAAAGTGATGAAGTGTGTAAGAAATGAAAGAGGGATGACAAGGCAATTAGTGGACAGAGAACAGGACGGAGAAACACAAGTCGATAAAAGGAACAAGAATTTCAACAGGTGTTGGCTATCAATTAATAAGATTGGTTTGAGTAGGATTTTGTAAAGTTAGGACTTGTTTCACAAAACTTTCCAAATAAACGTAACACGCGCGATAAGTATACATACAGCAAAATGCCCTCAATGCTCATAATTATGCTTTTTATTGAAATTCACTGCTGGCAAAGTCTATACACAGTCCAAAACGTTGAAACGCGTTCTAGAAATTAACGAATAAATAGTACGTTCGAACTTAGTACGAAATTATAAATATATGTAAATCGATCACAGTTACCAATTAGTCCTTAATTTATAACGATTCCCTTAACTTCAATACAATTACAACAACTATACACTCTACTTTACACTTGCGAAATTCACCCTAGGTATTTATGCCAAGTACAAGTCACTTGGCATCGTTTATTTGTCTCGCTTTGCGGACTATGTACAATTATTTGAAAATGCGCGACTGATTCATACAATTACTAGACCTAGGTACCTACCTCTATTCTAAACACAATTGTTGGAATGTTGGAAATTCCATAAGCCAATTAAAATCTGCTACCTATACCTACCTACCTGATTCGTACGTGGTTATTAAAACAGTGTCAGCACTAAAACTAAACGACTGCGCCAACTGAACGCGTGCACCATTTCTGCCAAGCACAAAAATGTCAAAAGCAGCTGATTTTTGATATGTACGTAGTTTGTTGATGGTTTAGCAGGGAGAAATTTCTTCAAAAGAAAAAACGTTTAATTAATAAAAAAGAAACTAATTTATGTGCGCCGTGGGCATGATATAACTATTACGAGTGTATTTGTTGATAAAACAAAGCAGAAACCGAAACAAAAACTATCCGCACAGCTATAGAACCCGGATCTGTGGCATCATTTACTAATCGTGTATGTGGCCACCTCTTGTAACAGTTAAAGAAACTATAATAAATCTCGTGTAATGAGTGGACCAAAGCAGCTGCACACGTCAGATGTAAGTCTATTGAAATAATCCACGAAATGTTTAAATACTTCAAGAGGTCTGGTCGCACATCGAACGAACGTTCGGCGCAGCCAGGAAGAAACGACACGAAACGACATTCCCTGTGCCCATCGACTAGTTCCTGTGATGATTCAGTTAATATCGATGAATTATACGACACGAACGAGGAAGATGCTGTGTTTGAGTACAATTCACGCCTCTCTATGAATCTCAATGCCATCGTCAACGAAAAAAATTGCCTCATCTACTTCGTCCAGTTTTTGGAGGCGAAAAGAGCTCTGCCGCTCATCAAATTCTACTTAGACACCCAGAACTTCAAGGTGGCTTCCGAAATTGGAACAACATCAAAATCACTCGATGTAACGAGTGAAGAATGCTGTTCTTGTGCGGCTGTTTCCGATGAATTGATGAATAGTGACGCGATTTCGCTTCAAAGTCAGCACTCCATTGGCGATGATACCCCAAAAGATAGCAACAATTCAGTACCTGGTTCCAAAGCTCTCTACGATATGTCAATGCGAAAGTCATTGACTGACGACGAAAAGAGTCAAATATACGCCGAGAAGAACAAACGTCAACTGGAGCGGTCGGAGAGCACGACCTCCTCCAGCTCAAAGCACACATGTAAGACTACTGACGCGATTTGTATCTACAAGAAGTACTTCATGCCCAGCGCAGAACAATATGTACCGCTGCCTGTAGGCATTCTGTCGGAGATTTCACTCGCTCTCTGTTCTGACGGCCAATCGTGTCATTCGCAGAAGATACCCACAAACCTATTCGAACACGCTCAACAGTATGTACTGGACAAGCTCGAGCATGAGTATTTGTATGACTTCCTGCAAAGCGACTTGTATTGCAAGTACTGCATTGAGTTGCTCAGCAGCTCGGAAATGTCTCTAATCGACATATTGTACAGCGAGTCGGCTCTATTCTACTTTATGGAGTACTTGGAGCAAGGGAATAAGCGTAACTGTCTGGACTTCTGGATGGCTGCCATTAATTTTCGCAAACACTACGAAAGCAATTCCATTTCTTCTGACTTCAATCAAAACGAGTGTCAGTCTGATGCAATGATACTCTACGAGAAATACTTTTCCCTTCAAGCCGACTCTCCACTGAGAATCTCGGATCGAATTCGTAGCATCGTCGAGGAATGCATCTGCAGCAATGAGCCAAACGCGAGGATAAGCCGATGCTTCGATCGGCCATTAAAAATTATCGAAACCTACTTGGAGAAGGAGTTCTTCCCGAGTTTCATCGAATCTCAACTTTACTCGAAATACTTGAACGAGTTACAATCAAAATTGATTGTGCTTGATCACAAGCAGTGTTTTGATGTTGGTAACCAGCAACACTCACAGCAGAAGCTTACCAAGCACCGTAAAACCATGTCAGATTGCACAAACAAAAGCACAAAGGATCTGCGAAAGCATTTCATCTCACAGCACAATACTCTGTTGGCTATGGAAAGCCACAGTAATCGTACACAAAAGAGCGCCGTTTCAACAAATACTAGTTCGCAGGATATGCACATCGATTCGAGACATTTCGTAAATCCCGATATGTTATGGCAGCGACATCAGTCCAATGGACTGAAGTTTGGTCGCGTCAATTCACTGGGCCGCTACGAAAGGGACTTTGACATATGCCCAGCGTCGAAGAATTGGTCCTTGGGCAGTAGTACAATCAAAAGTGTTGTTAGGAAACTGGTCAACATTCCAGAGGATAAGATACAAGAAGAGATTGCATGGCAGATAGCCGAGATGATTATCGACGATGTGTTGAGCATAACCATGAAGAATCGAGAACTTTCACACAAATCCGTATAAAATTTCAAAACTGTACGAAATTGTTACTGAGAGATCAACATTTGTTTATTATTATATTATATTCAGCTAACAAAGTTAAGCTTGTGCACTTTTGTTTAAACTATTATTTGCTTAATAAATGAGCGTTTAAATCGAAGTTTTATTTTGTTTACAATTTTCTTATGAGATGAGTTGGGCTTGTGTCTTCACAATGGCATTTGTGAGTCTTCGGAGCGCCAAAGCGAAGCCTACTGCCGAAAGGAAAGGAGAATCAAAACGAACCTTCCCAAAACCATCCCAAACTTGGACAGATGGCGAAAGCGGTTGTTAAAACGCGAAAAACGTATTCTTTCATTGAGCTCGATGTGAAACCGAGAGAATCGCCCTACGGGACGAATTTGGGGAGTAGGCTACTCCACTGTCGGGATGCAACTGGACAATTTATTCTTAGTAGCATGGCGGTGCGAATGCTTAGCGATATTAGGTGTTTAGAGCGCCAACGTAGAGCAAATATTTCGAAACGTTAGAAGAAATGAATAAAAAATTGTATTGGTTTGTTTTGCGCAATATTTATGTGATTCACTATCGTTTGTTTACCACTATGGGTTTATCTTTCAGAAGAAATGAATAATGAATATCGGTTTTTATACCGCCGTTCGGCGGGGGAAAAATAATCGGCTTATTCGGGTAAGGAAGCAGTTTTCGAATGCCCTGACCTGCAGGGCAAACAGTGTATCTTCTGGGCACATCACGAGCTATCCCTTCGACGGATTTTTATGAGATGGTCCTCAATGGTTTATTTTTAAAGCAAGATTAATTTATTTTATACTTTTTGTAACATTTCAATATTTTTTTTCAATTATACAAAAAATTTAGGTGTGTATATTAAAATATGGCAGAAATGCTGTAACTTGTAATATTTGTTTCTTCCATCTGTAACTGCTTCTAAACTACGTGTTCCGCTCACAGATTGACCGCATCCACGTTGAGACTTTTATACATAAAAGTCAAAATATCGGTGGCTTCTTCAATACGTTTGGACGTTGGTTTGCCAGCTCCATGTCCTGCCTTACTGTAGACACGCAACAAAATTGGTTTCTTCTGGAATTCCGAGTCCCGTACGGCTTCTTGTAGAGCGGCAGCAAATTTCAGCGAATGCAAAGGACTAACCCGATCATCGTGATCGGCTGTTAGAATCAAAGTGGAGGGATACTCTTCAGTAGCTACAATTTATAAAGCAAAACGTAAATAAATTTCTGCGACTCAGTCAGAGAACATGATATATTTACCATTTTTAGGAGTATGCACATTGTGTAGCGGTGAATACTTGTACAGATTATCAAAGTGCTCCTTTTCTGATGGATTACCATAGTCCGAACACCAAGCATGGCCAATGGTGAATTTATGGAAGCGCAGCATATCCATGACGCTTTTGAATTAAATAAATTTTCAATGTTGTAATACCCCCAGTTTGTCTGGCTATGAACTTACCCAACTTGCGCTACAGCAGCACCAAACAAATCTGGACGCTGATTAATACACGCACCAACCAACAAGCCACCATTAGAACCTCCTTGGATCACAATACGGTCTTTGCTTGTGTAATTGTTGTTTATTAAATATTCCGCTGACGCTTGGAAATCATCAAACACATTCTGTTTGTTGAGCAGGCGACCGGCATTATGCCAGTTTTCACCATATTCACCACCACCACGCAGATTGGGATAGGCGAGCACACCGTCGAAGGCGTCGATGAACAACAAACCAGTTATCCCGAACGAGGGCTGTAAACTGATGTTGAATCCACCATATCCATAGAGAAGGCACGGGCGTGGTGTGACGGTTTCTTTGTTCTTTCGAATGATGAACATTGGAACTTTTGTTGCGTCTTTGCTGGTGTAAAATACTTGTTCGACTTTGTAGTCGTTCTTATCGAAACCCTCCAGATTGAGAGTGATTTCACGGAATATCTTTGGTTCCTCATTAGGTTTGGCAAAGTCAAAGTGATAGATTGTTCCCGGCGTCAGAAACGATGTGAAATGATAAAATATTTCCGAATATTTCTTTTCACCTGAAATGCTACCAATGGTTCCGATGTCTATATCGAATGTACGTATCAGATCACCGGTTTCAAGGGAATGCGCTTGCAGAGCACTCTAAAAAATAAACCAAAGTGGTTGTGTATTAAGTAGATAATTTTGGTGTTAAGTTAGGTTAGGGTTAGATTAGCTTAAAGTGGTTGTCCGTAAAAGCCGACGCACTGATTGAGACTTTTTTGTTTCGCAGCGCAGTTTGTATTAATTGAAGATGGTCATCATGTTCCTACCTTATTTTCTGAGTCAGCCATTTGAATTGTGTGAATTTTGAACAATTGCCGGACAGATATCACCTTCTTGATCAATTCGTATCCGTATTTGTTTAGTCAGTGGTTTGCTTTGGTGAAACTAGCAACAATACTAACGCCATCACATATGAACACATTAACTGAAGCACAAAGGATGTGCAACTACTGCCATACGCTGACGACATTGACGCAGCGAGTTGTCATTGATGCGTTTGCAAGTATTAGCACAAAAATGGGTTTAGTAGTGAATGAGGGCAAAACAAAATACATGATGTCAACAAGAAGGGACGCACAACATCGACGAATAGAATGTCACGATAGACAACTGCGACTTTGAGGTGGTTAGGCTCGGCTCAGCTATACACCACAGCAAAAATCAAAGGAGTTACACTTGCCAACCGCTGCTTTTTTTAGCCTAAGAAGGCAACTGACTAGTGAGGCCTTGTCAAGAAATACTAAGGGGACTCTTTATAAGCTTCATAAGTAAGTAAGCCTTTTTTCCCGTAAATTAAAAGTAAATAATATTAATTTTTAATGTCCCGCCTTCATGTGAACGCTCCATAACTCTCGATGTTCCGCCTCTTGACTCTTAACCATCACCAGCAGTCCCCCTAAGGATGCTATCCTGCTATCCTTTGACAAAAGAGGCCTGCCTGATTGCACGGATTCCGTAGCAAGTCTTGGAATCTGAGTTGGGAACATGCGTTAAACGTGATTTAGTATAGCCACGGTTTTAAAATTGAAAATGGTGCTAGAGTATAACATTTTTAAGCGGAGGTGAATGGTATAGAGATACAAGAGTTCCAGAGTGCTTACCTCGCCCGCATCTACATTATTTCTGACAGTCAAGCAGCTCTTAAGGCTAATAAGATCTTATTCAAATGTCTCAAAGTTGGTTTTGCACTGCTTCGATATAGCAAGTCTTAATATTGTCAACGTTTTCTATATGCCAGTGAGTGAGGGCTTTGAGGATAACAAACGCGCGATAAGAGATTCACAAACCCATTACATTGCCTTACAACTCCAATTTACACCTCTCGACTACATTTGCTAGCTAATACTTCAGGCATATGTATGAAGGTAGGTTATGAACAAGAAACAGTGAATAGGATTTGACCGTCCCCAGTTCAACCTAGTGAATTGTACTAAAACCTCACTTACCTTAACGTCACGTATATATTCCAGCATAAGTGTATCACCATTCACACACATCACTCTGTCCAGGACATCCTTTTCATGTTCCTGCCCAAAACAAAAGTAGGTTAACTATTGTAACTTGATAACCTATACAAATACCATTATTACCTTTATCAGCGTACTCCAGTTTTCTTCAGCTGGATTCTCCAAATCAATCGCAATAACTCGATAGTTTGGAGCGTTTTTGTTCGTCCGGAAATATACCTTGGATCCAGTGTTGGTGATGTACTGCAAAAATTACATTTAATAAGACAATTCTGACGCTAGCTAATTCCGCCCTACATACATCATAATCCGATTCGAATTTTGTGACGATTTTATGAATTTCCAGTTTAGATTTGATCTCTCCAGCCTTCTCCAAATCAGCATAGAACACAATATTATCACGGCAGTCCTTGACGATCAATAGAATCAGATATTTTCCACAATCTGTTACCCTACAGCTTCTACAGGAAAACATAGCAAAAAAAAGTATGAATGCTAAACGACCTTCACACAGGAGAACTCGGAAACTTACGCTCTCCATGATGGCTCTTCGGGGAATTCGGCGACGAGTACATCTTTATTTTGCGGCTCACCAATACGATGATAGTATAATTTTTGGTTTTCATTTTGCTGTGTCTCTGAGCCGTCAGTTTTACCCGCTTGGTCGGGGTAACGCTGTTATAAAATAAAGTTCATGGTTAAGGTTATAATGTAGTTCAGCAGCAGAAAATCTAGTACTTACACCATAGAAGATGCCTTTATTATCCTTTGTCCATTCCATCGAGGAGAATTTTACCTTTTCGAGGGTTTCATCGAAATCTTTGCCGGTTTTCACGTCGCGGATTTTTATTTTAATCCAATCGGAACCACTCTCGCTGAGACCGTATGCAAATAAATTACCATCTTCTGAAAAAGACGCTTGCGACAAGGCTGTTGTACCATCATCGGACAATGCGTTGGGATCTAAGAATACTTTTGCCTCACTGGTTAAAGTTTCTTGCTGATACAAGACGCTGTAAGGAAGATTGTGATGGTATTATTTGTATAGATTATGTACTTCAATTTGAGCTTGTTGTAAAAATTACACAGTAGGCTGCTGAATTACTCAGCGGAAAACTATTGGTGCCTCTTCTGACATCAACTTAAGGTTGGTCTTGCACAAACTTTTCATTCATTTTTGAATGCTGGATTTGTGAATATTGCCGGCAATGCTTAATGAGCCTTTTGAAAAAGAGATGCATGGCACTAGTGAAACTAGTTAAAAACTCTTGACTCTAAAGGCAAATAATGATCTGCAGCAAAACTCCTCATTGGGAAGTGGCAGGACCATATCCTCTACTCTATACAACCGAACTCGAAATTGTAAATACCTTCCATTCTAATCTCTACTATCTACTATACAAAGTTGGCATGTGACAGTGAATAGCAATAGATCTTGTGGAGCATGTTAAGTCCTATAGAAATGTTCGCATATTCCGCAGTCGAATATAAAGAGTGCAAAAAATGTTTGGTCGTTGACGTTCAGGCCTTTGGAAATAATGTATGCAAACAGCCTTGCTACAACTGTGCTACTTTACGCTACAGTAAAATTATAATGACGATACACACCGCAGACTGGAGAAAAGTTAATTGTTTCCTATAAGTCAATCGGTATCCGTGGCAACAGTTACCCCAAATTCAATTGCACCAGCAACTTAAATGTCTACTTATGCGGGTAGCTGTTCCACAACGACACAATGATATTCGTTAGAGTTAATTTGGTTCAAATCTAGAGGCGACGTAGTACGCTGACTCTGGAAATAATGTATCCGCGCTAGTGTTTGTGCCATAAAAAGATGATTGTTTTGTGTGTTATTTACGGAACGAGTAGTATAGAGGCAGAGAGGGCTAGTGGTGAATGGCGATAGAAATCTATAAATAATTTAATGCAAAATGTCTCTTCCATGAATAGATTGAATCTGACTCGGATAATGCATTTAAAACTGGTACTTATACTGAAGCACGAGAATATAATAAAATTTACAAAATGTAAACACATAAATACTGAATGTATGTACAACCAAGTGACTAGTACCACCCACAACTTTATAGGGGACGACAACACAATTTAGATTAAATGTTGCAAAACCACGAAACTGTTATAAAGTCGCATTAGGTACCAATGGTAGGTAATTAATCTTTCAGATAACATCAAAGTACAGGTGTAACACACACACAATTGGTTATTAATAACTTTTTATAAGGAGACATATCTTACTGCCTTACCTATGATTTTGCAAGCCGGAATTCTTATAGAAATAATAAAATTCTCCGTGCTTAGCTGGGACTCCAAATTTGGGAAAGTTCCATAGCTTTGTCAACTTGGTGTTGAACTTCTGCCATTGGTCACAGTTCTCCAGGAATGGTTGACTTATTTTATTCTGTTCTTCCACGTAGGCTTGGGTCTCCGCTGCATCGGGATCCTCCAGCCAACGATAGGCATCGTTTACCTTAAACAATTAAACTTGTTTTTATCTGAAGTTTAGGAACTAGGTCACAGGTTTTTCTTACTTTTGTACCATGGAAATCATCTCCGATTGTATCGTCCTTACGTGCGACGGGATAGTCAAACTTCTGATTGGCGACCATTGTCTCTGCTGAAGTTGCTAGTTTTCCCTTTTGGGTACCTTCAGAAAAGACATGTTTAGTAATTGTTATACAAGATTAGGAATGGATAAGAGTTAACTTACAATTATTACGAGAAATATTATTGAAGAGTGATAAAAAGCGCTTTTGGTCGAACCTGCTGTTTTTAATGATCTTATATGTGTGAGCAAATGATGCAGCGCGAATGACGGCGACGGATTTCATTTTTCCGCAAGGAAGAGTAACTGAACCGGCTATACTGTGCAATTTACAGATGTTCTTTATTTCACAAGAAATTTTATTCCGTCAGTGATGCCAAGTTTTGATAAAAAGATTATATAATTATAATTTTGGAAATGCGGTAATGAAAGCGAAGCAACTATAGCGAAAAACAAAGAACATATTAGGCGATCCTACTGTTTTGTAAGTAAATTAAACCATTAAAATCTATATAGATTATAGGAAAAGATAAAAAACACTATCTTATCTCCATACAGCAGCGCAGATGAATGATATTTGAATACTGTCACTATTCAATTATGTCACTCTCCAAATTTCATAGTTGAAATATTCAGTAGGAATTTCACCAATCACAGCGTTTTATAACCTTTATGAGCAACCATGTCCAAATCTGTCAAAATCGTGAGCGCCTAAGGGCGTAGCTAGAAGTAGGTACTTTATAAAACGGCATTAGGTGTAGCGAATTTGAGACTATATTGACATGCAGAAAGTGTAGATAAATGAAATTAAATTAATGTAAATGTATGCAAACTACTATTTTTATTGCTAGTTCATTCACGGTTTCGTTAAACTGCATCGAAACATATCATGGCATGGGGCTATTTTTATTAATTATTAATTTCAAATGTGTAGTTTTAAATCAATTTCGGCAATTTTTATACACTCTCTATAATAGCTCTAAACGCAAACATCTCATCTCATCTCATCTCATATATATTTTTGCATTTAGAGCTATTATACAGAGTGTATAAAGTTTATAAATAAGGGGGTAAATTTAATATAAAACATGTAAATAAATCTCAATAAGAGAAGTATTCGGGGTTTTCTATTCGATAGGACACATGAAATCTTAAATCTGAGAGGCTCAATCGAAAACGTCATTTTAGTCAACGCGTTTGAGTTTGTGGATAGATTTAACTATAAATCCAAATATCCTCTTTTTATATATAACGTTATTTTATTTATAGCTTGGCATAACCTAACCTGTCAGCATTGCCATTTCACAATTGTTCATAATTTTGGATCACCTGGGCTTTCCTTATATACAAAATGTCAAAACAAATCGAAAAATTTCACTCGTGGTCGTAAGCATGAATATTAAAGGTACCTAGCACATAAGACAAATAATTCTATCAAACTAACTGGCTGATCACAGATTATCATCGTTAATTGTAAAGTAAAAGGGAAATTTTCAATGTGACGCTTTCTGCGTTGTCAACTTTTAAAGGTAAATGATGTGCATAACCAATACATAATTTGGTCATTTGCTAATAATTACCCTCTCCAGTAGGATATTTAGGAAACCAATATCAACCATGTCAACACGACGGCCAAGAATCAAGGCATCTGCCAACCTTGCCTTAGCATCGAAACGTAAAGCAAAATCGTCGACTGATGTTGTCGAAGCAAAGAAAGTTATCAATGAACTTGTTTCTGTTCAGAAGATAGAGCCAGTTGATGAGGAGCCTACGTTACCGCCAGTTGAGGAGAAGTCTGTGTTACAGTCAGTTGAGGAGGAATCTGTGTTACAGTCAGTTGAAAAGGAGTCTGTATCACAGCCAGCTGAGGAAACGCCTGTATTACAGGCAGTTGAGAAAAAGTCTGTGTTACAGTCAGTTGAAAAGAAATCTGTGTTACAGGCAGTTGAGGACGGTTCTGTATTACAGCCCGTTGAAAAGCAACGTGCGTCACAACCACTTAAGAAGGATTTTGCATTAAACCCAGTTAAAAGCATAAAGTATACACAGATAACTTCAATTCCCCAGCACACATATTCACACAGAGAAAGTCAAGAAACTTTGGATGATTCCTCTGAGAGCACTACTATCCAACCCATTAAAGATGCTTTCAAATATCCGCAGAATCCGGAGTATAAGCGACCTTCCGCGGTGGTTCCTGTTGAAGAGAATACAGCTTCCGATTTTGAAGACAACATTCTGCACATGGACTTGCAAAAATCGCCAGGTTTCCCGATGTCTCCGACTAAATCCCGTCAACGGATCAGACCAACTCCTATATTTGGTGTACGACGGAACAGTTTTGTTGGAACTAGCCCCTCACCGCACACAGAAGACACCGAAACAACTGTTGGAGGCTTAACGCGACAAAGAAGCTCAAACAGTACCTCATCAGATGGACCGAATAGTTTTCTGATGAGAAAACTGGCAGTTGGTAATCTCGGCCGAATACGAACTGAATCGGGTTGTTCTACCATTTCCGACTCAAGAGGATCGTCTCGTAAAAATCAAACTGACGACCATCGAAACATAAACAGACGAGATTATCAGCGTTTCAATGGTAAAGTGCCAGACAAATCTGCGCTAAAAATGTTTGATTTGATCTATTACAATCCAACTACAAACCCAATGGAGCAGAAGACACCGGGAGCTATCCAAACTGTGATTAATTCGGAAAATACAGCCGAATCAGCAGAATCTGAAAAAGTTGATGATCCATCTGTAGCAGAAGCCAGCGCAATGCCAGTACCGCAATTGAAACTCGGATCCAATGGTGAAATGATGATCGACGAAAAGAGCTTAGAAATTGAGACAACTGCCGAAACGGAGGCTCGTAAGTTGCTGGCTAATTCCAGTCTGATATACCACGATGAGAATACTGGAAGCGAAGGATTCTACAGGAAGCATAAGCGCACAAAAGACTGGTTACCTGAGGAGACAATCAAATTCTACAGATGTCTTCAAACAGTTGGAACAGATTTTTCTCTAATGTTGACATTGTTTCCAAATCGCACTCGACGAGATCTTAAGCTCAAGTTCAAAAAAGAGGAACGATGTAATTTGAATTTGATCAACAAGGCGCTGCTATACCCCGGAACGTTTAATATACACGACTTGAAGGCACAACTGGATACAGAAGAAGAGGAGAGGCAGGAGCAAGAACGTCAGTGGCAGGCCATCAAGGCGAAAGAAGCTAAGCAAATCAAGAAGGTAATTACAGTTTTTTGTATAATCCTATGCATTTTTAAATTTTTTTAAACATATAACGCTTCAACACCGAACCGAGATCCTTGCAAATATGTACTCTTAGTGCTGCACTTCAATTGTTCTAGTCCTATATCGATGCAGATGTAGAAGTTTGCATACTCTTTTCCTGTAGATATTGTGTATAAGTGTGGTTGCAGCACACAATTGTTCTGATGCTAATACAAAATCAGTGTCCCGATCTATAAACGATAGAAAAATGGTAACAATTCCCTTGGCCTGTGTCGATGATTCATTTATTAATAATTGCGTAGATCGCCCCTCTAAACTTTCGTTACTCTATATCATTGCCCATACGTGTAGAGGAGAGAAGTCGCACTTGGTCTAACCATCTCATTTTGGGCCTACCTAGAGTACGCCTGCCTGCTTCATGAGACGGATTCCGAAACACGTCATGCAATAGGTAGATTTCTTATAGCTTAGCTATATGATTGAATTCGTCGTACACATAACTTCATTCAATGTTGTTTTCAATAGAAATGAATGAGATGAATTTTCTATGTCCGTCGATTCAATTAGAAACAAAAGAAAACTAGAATTTCATCTAAATTAAAGTGCCTTTGTATCTGTATTACTTATAAGCTTAGTAAAAATTACATTTCGTTTCTTATAAACCACCACGTCCCCTTCCTGCCGACGGAGCTCCACCCTGCCATGAACCGCGACCAGACGGTTGAGCAGCCCTTGCACCACTCGCTCCACGACCTCTTCCTCTGGCTGAAATAAAATCAATTAAACATGAAAGAAATTATAATGAATGACAAATTTCTCACATAAGCCTTGCGCCCTTAGTATAGCCGACTTTCCTCGTCCCGCTGTTCCACCTTTGCCCGACTGTTTTTTAAACATCGGAGCGTTCTTCAGCATATCGGGCAAAATCAAAAACCTAATTTTTGATCCACGAATATAGACATTTTCCAAATTGGTTGTGCGTCCGTCCCGATAAGTCACAGTTATTTGCGTTAGCTGGCAATTCATGTTATCCTCGGCTTCGATCAGTTTGCCGCGGTAAACTTCACCGGTGATTGTTTCACATGTCACGATATGGCCCTCGGCCTCGTGCAACACTTTAATTGGAACTCCAATAGACATTTTTTAAGATGTTTGAAATTAAAAATTCTTTGTGAGTAATTTTATTGAGTTCAAAATTAATTCAAAATGTTTATTTTGTTTTATATTCGCAAAATTCGACCGATGAAAACGTTTTGCTGCGGACGAATGCTGGGACAAATGACAGAACGCCATTTTTCCTTTTCATTTCTTTTTATGCTTGTTCGCCGCGAAACGGTGACATTTAACAGTGATGCCAGCAATATTTGATATTTCGAGTTCTATCTGTTTTTTGTAGGATAGATATAAATAAAAATTTGCCATTTCCGATTTAGATCTGGGGTTTCATGATTCTGCTGCTCACTCGAAAATATCCCAATTCTAACGTATAACGTAAAACTACTTCAATTTATTTAGCAAAATTTAGCCATTTTAACAATTTGTATATATTACATCATTTCCATGATTGTTTGCTTAATAAAATTTTATAAATAAAACTATTAAATTGACTACAAGCGTAAAATTAGAGATATCTCTGCCGAGGATAATTATTAATTAGCGCAAAATTGACAAATGACCATTCGAAAACTCTTTTTCCATGATTGTTGTAACAAGAATAATTTTTTCAAAATTACACGTAGTGCATGAACATGACACACAAGGTGATACGGGTGAGTCGCCTGTTTGACCATGCACATTGGTATTATGGCTACTCGGATTTTGCTCTTCTAATTTTTTTGACGTTTTATTTGTCAGAAATAACACAAATTTAAATAGATTAAAATCGTGAAATTAGAGAAGTTTTTGTTTCAATAAACTGCAGTTTGCAGAACTCGCAGAAATAATTATTGATACTAGCTTAAAACCGACAAATTCCATTATTGTTTTACTCTGTTTTGGTCATTTGACAGATAATTGGGCCATTTGCGTGTTGTCATTCATTTATGAATAATTTATTACCATGCTGTATAATTTTATATCTAGCCTTCTGAAGATTTGTCAATTCTTCTTGTACTAAATGCTCCCATTTTATGTAAATAGTTACTTGGTAGAGTAGAGTAGGTACATTAGATACATTTTTTGCCTCCTTTTTTCATATGAAACTTCTTTAGCGAGGTGTAAAAATGTCCGAAAAAATGAACAAAGTGAAACACAAATAAAAGTGATACACTTTTTTTCCTCCTAAACGGCTGGACCGATTTTGATAACATTTTGTGCAGGCTTTTGAGTGGCTAACTGGATGATGAAGATTCACAATTGGAGCCGGTAGATAGCGCTACAATCGGGTTCCATGAATTTTTTTTACTCCTAAACGGCTGGACCGATTTTGATGTCATTTTGGATTTTGTGCATGTGCTTGAGTAGGTTCTCGGATGGTGGTGTAGATTCACAATTGGCTGGGCCGATTTTAATGAAATTTTGTGTGTGTGTGTTTGAGTGAGTCCCTGAATTCTCAATTGGACCCGGACCCGGATCGTTACCTACCATACAGTGATTTATAAGTGAATCGATTTGAAGAACATTTAACTTTAGTAGTGTACTTTTGTAGGTGAGGGTCATACTATTTTTTACTAGTTTGTGATGTTAAGTTGTAACCAATTCACATGGATAAATATTCGAATAAAACAAAAAAAATCTTCAAATTTTCTTTACTATTTCTAACACAACTTTTTAATATTTACAGTTAAAAAACGCTGCCAGTTGTTCGTCCCGTATTCTCGTGTCTGGCGATGAAATCTATCAAAACGAAAACGTTACTAAGGCTAAACTTTCCAAGCGCAAAGTTGATTGCGTTGGTGTCACTGTAGAGAGACGAAAGAGGCGGACACCTGCATCACAATCAAAAGCACCACCCTCGGGCTCCTCTTCAAAGTCCACTGATGAGAATGTTGCCTTGGAGCGAGAAATGAATGAAATATTAGCTCCATCTATAACATCCGGAGATACAATGGATTCAATCAAGTCTGAAAGTTCAGACATAAATGAAACGTCTGTAAAACTGATTCTCAGCGAACTGGCAAATGGAACACTGGCCTTTGTTTCCAGCATGGATCCTGCCAATCCCGATAAGACTGTCAATGAAATTTACATGATGTGCAAAGAAACTGGTCAACTGAACGACAAACCGTTGGATCTATCTGATGACATTGTCGACGCAATTGGTTTGATGATGACCAGCTAATCGTTAAAGCACAAATGCGATGCTTTGCGTTTGCATTTACCTGTTGTTGTTATTTATTCCTTTTCTTTTTTTAAAGCTTATTTTGTATAAAATACTCTCATAAGTATATGCACTAAAAAAAAACTCAATCGCGTTCTGAGTAAGCTTGCTTTTATTTATCGGTAGGTTTCAAGGATCTAACCGTTTTGTTTATAAAATAAAAATGTACTGGCATACCATGAGAATTAAATACGTTTTTATTAAGCCTTAAGTCTAACTACGGTTATGGCGATTACCATCGCCTCTTCGCACCACGTCTTTATATTCGTCCATGCGACGCTGCCGGTCCAAATACTCGGGATCATCATTTTCGGCGAGGATTTCGTTGGCTGCCTTTTCTTCGTCCTCTTTGTCGTCTGGATTGGCCGTTCTAGCCAACATCTGTTGCTTATTCATCTCTGCGACCTGATCCTCGTTTGGAAAGATGCCGTCATGGACGCGCTGGTGGTAGAACTCGCCGACAGTCATCACTGGCAAACTAGGGTAGCCCATGCCGAAAACTGCCTTCTGTGTGTTATCGCGGGTAATAATGAATGGCTTCATTGGTGCCCTGGGTGGAGCTGGGTTTCGGGAAGGCTTCGAAGATCCACCGGATGAGATCTGTGTTGCTCGCATTTGAACCATTTGTTTCTCCAGCTTTAAGCTGTCCAATTCTTCGCGAGATTCAATCACGCTTCTATTGATGAATTTAAGAAAGAAATCACGTTTTACCTCATCGTCCACAGAATCATTGCGCACAGCTTCATGCAGAAGTTTTATTTGTTCATCCAGTTCCTTTTTCTGGCGAAACTGGGCAATTTTATCGTTTCTTGAGTGCGCTGCACGAACAAGACTTGCAAGCTCATCCTGCGGGCTGCCATTACTTTCTTCTACAGCATTTTCTGTGTTCTTAGGGGCCTCCGTCAGACCGTAATCAGCACAGCGCTGAAGAAAATCACTATAACGAATTCATTTGGGTATTATAAACTCGGGCATATTTAAGGGATAGCTCACTTATAATAAATTTCAGCACATTCCAGAACTCTCATTCGGTCCGAATCGCTCAGCTTGGCAGTCAATTTAGCCAGAAAGAACGGCAAGAGAAGATACTGCAGATGCACTGTGGGAACTTCATCGATAAGTTCGTTTGAGCTAAACATCGATATTTGATTAACAATCTTTGTGCTGTTCTCAAAGAAGGCGATGGAATCCTTAACTTTTCGCTGGAAATGTAAGTAATGTTGCTGAAATTTCGAGTCAATGTTAGGAAATTGTCAAATGAGCTGACCTGATATTCAAGCCCGGAAAAGGGTAGAGATGTTTTTTCCAGTTCTTCAAATAAATCCCAGCCATTTAGAAATATATCGTGAAGATTTTTATCTTCAGGAATTACAGACTCGGCCATTGTTTTTGTGAGTTTTGTTGCAAAATGTAAATTTATGAAGGCCAATTGACACTTGACAGCCGAGATGTTTTGCGAAATTTGAGTCATTTTTCGAAATGGGTGCATTCAGTTATGTGCTTTAATTACCGATAATTTGATCCTATTCGCCACAAAATTCTGTCTTTTATTCTGTTATGATTTTTAACAGAATTCATAAAAGATACCAATACCTACTAGATATCCTGGAATTTTTTTTTTTAAGAGTTCGAACTTTTGTGTGGAAATTCATAACAGAATTTTACCGAATAGGCCTACATTTTTGTTATTATCAGCGTTCCCATTGGCCTAGATTGTATAGCGACATCAAAGAAAATAGGTAGTTTTCGCATTATTGATTTAAGGCGTCTTTTCGTGATATGATATGTCGCTAATCAGCAGACGTTAATGAAAGCAAAGTACCCTTACCCACAACTCTGTATCAAAACAAATCACTCCCGATAGAAATTGCCAGGAAATAAGGCTTTTAAACTCCATTTCATCTCATTTTATGTCGGCAGCTTATTATCCTGTTGGCTAATTAAAGTTTTATCTTGTTCAATGGGACAAGTTTAAAAAAAATGATTGCAATTGACCCTCATTAATAGCAAAAGCTAGAGCCAAGGTTGAGAGCAATAATATGATTAGAAAACAAATTCATTTTTTTGGAATTGATTAGTTAAAACGTTCAAAGGACATTGTGTTGACGCTTATCTATCTTATGTCATCGGAAATAATTTACCGTGATTTTTATTTTCGCATCCGTGTCAGCACTCCCCCCCTTTTGTAAATGGAGCTTGTATCAGGGTAACCTAGTCTAACATAGCCTCTTTTCCTGTTACATATTTTGAATAATAAAATTAAAATTTCCAAAATATCAAATTTTCATTATCCAGTTTATTAATGTAGCTATGAACGTAGACATACATTTTCGCAAAACCCTTTGCTATCGCCATCTACTTCCAACTAGAAAAATTGTTTTGAAAATTATTCACTGTGACCCAACCACAAATAGTTTTGATGTCGCGCTTCTGTCATTTTCTCCGTCGTCGCATTCTTCCTTTCATATTTTTTTTACACTAATTTCTAAAAATTTCACTTTATTTACCCAAAAATAATCTTAAGAGAAGATTAGTTTCTCTCGATAAGTTCTAAGAAAACTAAACTCGGGATGTGTTTTAAATAAAACTCCAACATCTAGAAGCATAGAAGCACAATTCAATTTGCCATAAATACTCAGGTTCCTGTTTCGAGAAAACTTTTTTTTTGGTTGCAGTTCTACTTTTTTTTTTCTTGTGGAATTTCCAATTCACTTGCATTTTCCTTGTGAATTTTTCGCTACACTTGTGCGGTTCTTGTTGTCGTCTTGTATAAATGCCGTTCTTTCTTTGTATATAAAGTGTATCAATGCTTCAATAATACTAATCAGAAAAAAGAAACGAAACTCGCAAAGAAAAATAAAGAATGCCATTAAAGTTTTTGAAAAAGTCTCGGCACTATAATGTTACTTCGAAGAGTCTCTTTGTCATATCGGTTCATCATCTCCTGGGTAAGTAAAACCAACAACATTCTTATATAAAAAAAAATAGCTTAATTAGATAACACCTCAAGTGTTATCCAAATTAGTCAATCATCTGATTGGTTTAGATATAGTATAGAGAACAGAATTCCAGGGGCGGTTAGCCTTATCACACGTTCTTCTTCTTCGCCTTCCACCCGAACGAACGCAGCAGCTTATTTTCCGCCTCCGCCCCACTCTTGGCCGAATGGCGTTAACAACATTCCATGCGAATGAGTCGAACTCCCCTCCCCCATCACAATCTATAAGCGTACGCACACAACACAAAGATCGAGTCTACCGCCACGGTACGATCTATCAGGTAAACCTGTGTAGTGCCGATCTTTAGGTGGTGCTACAGCAATGCACGTCGGCTGCTGCTCTGGCAGTCTGGCTACCTGTGTGACTTGTACTCTTATCATTGTCGCGTCGCTAAACAGTGAGGGTTCAGCTCAGGTGTATGTGTGTACGAGTATTTGTGGTTTACGTCGTTGTTGTTTTCTTTCCCTAGTCCACCTGTGTTGTGCGTACTGCACTGCCTCTGGTTTTTGTTTCGCTTGCTATTGCTGACATTAGAAGTCCAAATGATCAATAGATTTAATATTTTTAGCGTTTTCAGCTTATCAAACGTCATGTCGCTGTGTCCATTAGTATTCAATGGATTCATCCATATAAAAACCCGTCCCACACCGTTCCGCCCTTCTAATTTGACGCAGTGGGAAATGCCACTTGTTCAGACTAAGACCAATCCAGAGCCGGCTTAACTAAGTACATTGGCGGTAGGTATGGCGATGGCGAACTTGTAGCATTTAATATTCAAAACAGATTTGTATTCTCAAGAAAGTACACAGCTCCAGCAGATTGTAGGTACTGCTATTTTATTGTGAGGCACAATGTACAAAATGTGTTCTTTGCAAATTTCTTGCTTTTCGCTTGTTTATTGTTTATTATTGAAAGTTGCTGTTAATTTTTTTGCGTTGGTAGCGCATTTTTATTGCTTTTATAGACCGAAACAGTTTTCTAAAGGTTTTTTTATTTTGAATTTTTTTGAGGCTTTGCCAGCAAATTTAACGGAAATACACAGATACATGCGCTGACATTACAATTTAGCCAATGTTGTTTTATGTAAGCAATGACTTTAGTTTTGCAATTACCCAGCGGTCAAGTGAGCTTTGCGAATTCGCATTGAGAGTCCTTCGGCGATAAAAGCATTTTTAATGTGTTCTTCTCGTTAAAAAACACAATCATCTTTGTCGCTTTCGTTTCAGTACTTCCAAACGTGTCACTGACAGCTCACCCAATGAACGGAGTTTTAAAAAATGTTACCTGTGTGCATGCCACTGACTAAGTCATCTCTCTTCACCTTAAAAAGCTTCGCCTGCAGGCCATCCGCTTCAGCTTGTTTGACTTAGGTTCTTATATCGCTATCCTCACTTCACGTGGGCCGGGTGGACTGATATTTTGACTATCATTGTCAAGGCCAATCTGATTTCTAGATCTGAATTTATATGTATCTAAACAAACACAACTTACCTACAACTATTTTGATTAACATTTTCCGCTTTCCCCCAGACACTTCAACGACAGTCGATTGCACGCTAAGCTCAGAGAGCAAAGGACAGGAATGTCTGGATAATGTTTGCCAACGCCTTTCCATCAGTCAGCCAGAACTATTTGGTCTTCGGTATGTGGTTAAGGGGAAAGAAGATGAACTGAAATGGATCGATCTGGATCGTCCGCTGAGTAGGCAGCTGGAAAAATACGCAGCGGGTCCAAAGATATTTCTGCGAGTCCTGCACTATGTGACGACAGGAGTAAAACATCTCAGCGATGAAGTGTCTCGCTACTACTATTTCCTGCAGTTGAAAAACGATGTGGTAGAGGAACGAATTGCATGCGACGTTCGCACAGCCATACTGCTTGCTCTGTATTGCCGACAGGCCGAATACGACAGCTATCAACGAGACAAACACACAAAAGACTACCTAAGGACGCGCTTGATACTTCCAAAGAGCCTTATGCACGAAGGACTCGATGAAAGTCTTCTCGACGAAGTTCAGCAGCTGAATCCAAGTATTCAGCACCTCAGCCAGAGTCAGGCCGAGGAAATGTACATAAAGTGCTGCCAGCAGTTGGATGGCTATGGGGAAGAGCGTTTCTCAGCAAAGGATTCTTTGGGGAATGACATTCAATTGGGTTTGACCATCAATGGAATTGTTGTGAACTCACAGATCGGACGGCAGTACTACCCATGGAAGGATTTCCTCATGGTGGTTAATGCAAAGCGTTCGATAAACATCCAACAGAAGAAGGACGAGGTCATATACAATGTGGCATCGTTCACCCTGCCAGATGTGGACACTTCGCGATACATCTGGAAGCTGTGTGTCACCCAGCACATATTCTTCAAAAGCTACATTGACGACGAGGCGGACAGTGAAAACGGCGGCCATCATCCAGAGTCAATACAGAACTTTGTCCAAGACTTCGGCGATAGTCGTGAGGATTTGCTTTTAGAGCAGCAACGAGCGATTTACACGCCAGAGTTTCAGATGGTCGGTCCAGGTGGTGGCGTGCAAAACTCGATAATGTCGTCCAACATCTCATTAGCGACAAGCAGCCATCAACAGGCACGGACACCTAACCAAAGCTGGGCAAACATCCCTCAGGAGTATGCCTCGTCGACAAATTGCAGTTTTACCAATATGGTGGTGGATCCGCTGGACAATCGCATTCAGAGCACTTCCTGCTTGGATCTCAGTAATAACAACTTCTCCCAAGAGCGAGAGCGTCTCAAGGCGATGCTGCCAACATATAGGCCTGCTCCCGACTATGAAACCGCCATGCAACAGAAGTATCGCGCAAGTGCTAATGAGATTCACAACATTAACCAGCAGACTATGGCTGCAGCAGGAGCGGTTCGCGTTACTTCATCTGGTGCCATGCTAATGGCCGATTCGAATTTCTATTCGGGCAGTCAGCCAGATGTACATAACATGTCCGCCACCGAGAACATCTTACATCATCTGGCGCCACACCGATATCCCGATGTAACGCAAACAGCTCAAACGATGCAGAACCACATGAGTCCGAATAACGTGTACACGAACATCGATTTAGCGCAACGGTTGCAAATGATGCGAGTCAAACCGCCGCCGCCGTATCCGGCAAATCGCTTAAGTTCCACATCAACGCCAGACTTGGCGGTCGCCAGTCATCGTACGGTGTTAGGCTATCGTTCTTACGTCTCCGGGTCTAGTCCGGATCTGGTGTCCAACAGAAATCTGCTCAATACTCAGTATCATCCCATTCATTATCCGTATATGAATCACATTGGCCACTCTCAACCGTATTTGCCGCCACATGGAACGTTTGAAAACCTTAACATGATTGAGGAGCAGCCATCCTTAGTGCTACCTCTACCGCCGCCTACGCAGCAACCACCACCACCGCCCTTGCTACCAACGCCACCGCAACAAATTTATCGTCCGCCGAAGTTTCAAGAGTCCAACGGCGTAGGGGGCCTCCAAAGGTCAGCCATGAATGGGTCCATAGAGCCCATTTACGAGAACGTTCCTCTCCCGCATTGCTACACCTCGGAGAACGCAGGCACTGAAATGCGCAATCGAACGTCTAGTATTCAGTCCGCTCCCGGTGGGATACATCAGGGCACCCCAATTGCACAAATAAACTCTGAGATCGATGGAATCACACTCAATATGCAACGTCTGCACACTGGTAGTGTCAATAATGGAGGGATCGCTCAACTGGAAGCCACCAATGATGCTCTTTTACAGATGAACATGCATAAACCACAGACTCCTTCACTGCTGACCCCACCACGTCGCGAGAAAATATCTTCGTCGTCACCCATTGAACAACCACGCAAAACAAATTTAATGAAGACGACATCGGATGTCCTGCCACACCCATCGAAACACTTCAACGACGACCGCAGCAACACTTCTCATTCGTCTTCATATTTGAATTCCACTCAGACGACGTTGAGCACAACGCTAGATTCGGTCAATAGTTCGATGGCCAGCAGCGGCACCAAGGAAAAGCGGAAAAAGCGGAAGTGGAACATCCTCAGTAGAAGTAAGAATTCAGCGGACAAGGAACGTAAGAGTGCCACTTTGGGCAGGGACAAGAGTAAAAATCAAGTAAAGGTTGAACTGTCACAGGAGGACATGAATTTGAGGCATCGATGGTCGACAGGACTGCCCAGGCTTCAACCGATATCTGCTACGTACAGTAAGGATAAGTTGGTAAGGCTTCCTAAAGCAAGAGTATAGTTTTACGTAATGAATTTGTGCCCTCCTTGCAGTGTCAAATTTTGGATGCAAAATTGAACGACTCGCAGCTGTTTATGGAGTTTGAACGAATACCAAAACGACGAGAGAGTGCGCGCTACGAGTGCGCCCTTCTGGATGAAAATATGAGAAAAAACTCAGACCCGAACTTTTTGCCATACGATGACAATCGAGTACGAATCACACCGACAATGGAAAATCGACATGGTTATGTGAATGCGTCGCATATTTCTGTAAATTTTGGTTTTCCATATACCCCCGATCGTTGTACATTTTGTATTCTTCCAGGCAACAGTGGGAACAAAACAAAGGTTCTACATCGTCGCCCAGAGTCCTCAGGTTGAGCTGACAAAGAAAATGTTCTGGCAATGCGTATGGGAAGCTGATGTTTACCTAATTGTTCAGCTGTCGGAGGACTTGAATTATATTCCACCCGATTCCAATCAGAGATTGGAATTTGGACAGGTGATTAATCCAACCTTTTAGCTTCTCTGTCATTTTCTAACTAAAGATCTCTTGCAGTTTCAAGTTTATCAGGAATTCTCGCAGAAAACCGATCGATGTATTACGAGTAAGCTACGCTTGTACCATGTACAATCAAGACGTTACAGATCCGTTTGGCACTTGAATTACACCGATTGGGCCGAGCAGAATTGTCCCCGCGAAGTTAATCACTTTTTAGACTTTCTGGAGGAGCTGAACTCCGTGAGAATGGCATCGATAAATGAGGTGCCACCTGGTCACAATACAAATCCACCGGTACTCATACATTGCTTAGAAGGCGGTGGACGTTCGGGTGTTACGTTGACGGCTGATCTCCTGTTGTATACTTTGGATCATAATGAGGTAAGTTAATCGTTTTTTGTTTTTACGGTCAGGCGTTCTAAACTCCTTCGACACTGCAATGTATAATTTGCGATGCTCAAGAGTTACATCGATAGAAAGAACTATAGCACAGTCACTTGTTGATTGGAAAATCATAAGTCTCGGTCTAGATCAGATGTGGTGGTCGTCTACTGATGAGAACTCAAATTTAAAATGTGGAATAAATTAAATTAAGTAGTGCTAGACTACACGAAAAGATTCAGAACTGCTAAGTAGAAAGGAACTGAACATCACTGTTCGAAACTCTCAGCGCATTGTCCGGGAAGTGAAGGAGAGGCTTTGCCAGCTTCTTCTATCCTACAATTATATGGACAGATGCTGAATGTATTACTCGAGGCGCTGTTGAAGTTTAATGGGCTCAAAAGCGCGGATTTATTGAAAGTCTTACCAAGAACTAGAAGAAGAAGGTTTGAGAATTTCGCTTATAGTCTCGCCACATTTTTATGGTGAATGCAAGACGATATGCGTCGGATTCAACGCTGTCTCCACTTCAAATGGCTCGAACAGGTGTTTTCTCGAACAGGTGTTTTCGAAAGCATCACTAGATCACTGGCTTAACTTCTCAAGCAGATAACCGGTAACTTTGTGGAATGTAAAGCAAGTAGAATTTTCGACAAATTTCGAATTGTCATAACTATGGTCGAAAAATGTCCGCTCCATGAGAAATGTTATTCTTTTAAGTTTGTCCCTAAGAAATATCAGTTTGGGTCGATTAAGTTCCACATAAATCTTTGTAACAATATTTATGTAGAGTTCAAACGTTATGAGTCATATAAAAATTCCTTAAATGTTGTACTCAAATTATTCTTTTTGAATTCATTTTTAGGATCTAGATATTCCCAGGGTCATCGGACAACTGCGACACCAACGTGATAGTATCATACCCTCTTTGGCGCAATATAAATTCATCTACGCATTACTTATAACTTACTTGAAACGAACCAGACTAATCTAGACTTAGACTGGAGCAGCTACTAACAATTAACATTTTTATATATATATTTTTTTTAATTGAATTCATCCATTGGAATACGTTTTAATAATAGAAATAGAACACGTATTATTACATATCGAAAAAGTATTCTACCATTGGTATTCAATTTAACACACAAGAAAAATATGCCCAGCATAAGATGAAGAAAGAAACAAAAAGAAAAATTTTCTAATGTAGGTAGATCGTAATTAAAAAAAAAAAACGGGTGTGCAAAGCAATGTTCGTGAATACATCTACAAACGGTGATCAAAATGCAACTATAAGAGCAATCTAAAAAATTGAAAGATATTATGTGCCTTACTAATTTACAACACTATATGCGAAAGTTTATATATATTTTTTAATACGTATTAAACAATATATTATTATTTCGATTTGTATTTTTATAATCAACCCGACTCCGATCCGATTAGGTATTTCATATTTTATTTGTTTCTTGTTAAACACTATACATAGTACATGCAAGTATTCATTTTATTTTTTATTTTGTTGGTCCTCTTTGTAGATACAATTTATACGCATAAATTATGTTTAAGTCGTTTCTTTTTCGAGAAGAAATTAAAATTTATATTATACATAAATAGAAAAGAGATTTGTATTGAAATTAAGTGTTTCATATTTTGTGTTAATTTTTCCTATGTAATTCTTTTTCTTTGTTGTATGTACTTTAAGAGATTTGTTCAATGCATTAACTGTACAACAGTAATGAAAAAAAAAAATATAAAAAATTATGTGCCCTTATTTTTAATAAAGTTTACATTTTACAGAACATTTTGTGTTTTAATGAGTGCCTCGTTTGAGGGTCATGATAGTTGTATCGAAAGTACTTCTTAAACAAAATAAAAAAAACTGTTACCACGGTAACTCATACCGACCTATATCACCAGTCGCTTAAATCCTTGAGGCCCTTCTACTGACAAAGCTCATAGAGCAAGTGCACAAGCCTGTTGGCACGAATTTTATGTTGGCCTTCCCATGAAAGTCGTTTCAGGTGGGAAAAGAAGTCGTTTTCAGTTTAGTTGAGAAAAGAAGGGTAGATTGAAAATCACTTCTCTTTTCTACTCACCTAAAATCGAACCGTCTCGTCCGACATGAAAATATGTCATGAAAATTGGTCCAGCCGTTTGGGAGGAGTAAAAAATGCAGCGCCACCTACCGGGTCCAATTGTGAATCTAGACCATCCAGGGACCCACTCAAACACACAAAAAAATGCATTAAAATCGGACAAGCTAGGAGTGAAAAAGTCGTAGAAAACGATCGCAGCGCCGCCTACTGCGTCTAATTGTGAATCTAAGCCATCCAGGGACCCATTAAAACACACGCAAAATGTCATCAAAATCTGGATCCAGCTGTTTACGAGTAAAAATCCTGGGACCCCATTGCAGCGCCACTTACCAGATCCAATTGTGAATCTAAACCATCCAGGGACCCACTCACACGGACAACAATCATATGAAAATCGATCCAGAGGAGTTCTGTCTCACTGACAATAACGTACAACGTGTATTAAATCGTCGTAAACGTTCGACTATTCACAACTATTCAACAAATATTACAAATATTCGTACATTTTGACATTTCATTCAAATGAACACATTTTGTTGGTTAGTAATCAAAATTCGGTTTGGTAACGAAGTAGCGGAAGTAACCGCAATTAGAAGGCATCCTAAACCGGAGGCAGGTTCAATGTGAAATATTCTTTTTATAAATTCATCGAAAATGATTTTGGTCGCATTTTATAAATTCGTTCGTTCGTACAGTAAATTGTAGGGTTCACAACCCAGACAGTCTGTAGGTTGTTTTTTTGCTGTTGACGTCAGAGCTAAATTACGTACATAATGTGGCTTTCTGCATGCCATGTACTACCACCTTTACTTTAAATGGCTACCCCTTCACAATCACAATCAGTTAGTTGACTGATTACCTGAACTGAGTCGAAATTCTGTTATTTTTCACAGTGTACAGTGTTTTCAATCCGAACAAGTAAAATATGTATTTATTAAAATGAAAAATTTAAATTTATCATAATAGCACAAATTTATTTGTAAATATATTTACGTGAGTATTAAGTATTTAATTGCATAAGTAGGTGAATATTTGCGGAGTTTAAATCATATTTCTAAATCTGAGAAAATCAGTTATTTTTGTAATCATCATTTAAAATATTTTCCAACCAAAATTCCAATTAATGGCCTAGCGAAGCCATCTAGGAATCAAGTGTGAAATTAGCTCACCTACAGCGCCAATGGTCAAACTAGTTACCTACAACAACTACTGGTACAAAATCGAAATGTCATCGCTACCTAACCACTGACTTTGACAGTTGTGACAAATTTTCCTTCGTGTCAAAATCGTTTTTCGTGCATTTCTCTGATAAAAGTGCGTGTTTATTCACAATTTTTTCAATTAAATCTCTAAATTTTCACCCAACTATTACTCGCATCATCATTGTCCTTTAGAAGAGCAGATATTAAACTAAAAATCTACACAAACGGCTATAAGGGAATATTAATGAAGGAATGCATATACCTCCTACCGGATTCAGCCGAAATGCCTTGTTGGTATTATGATAAGAAGGACCTTAAAGTGACACCGTCCATTCAGGATGGCATCTCATTCGAGACGGAGCGTCGATATCGAAAGGAGGGCGCTCGCTTTATAATGAGTTGTGGCACACAAATGGGATTGGGTCATAATACAATGGCTACGGGTGTAGTGTATTTTCATCGCTTCTACATGTTTCACTCGTTCAGGAGTTTCCCACGATATGTAACTGCATGTTGCTGTCTATTGCTCGCTGGAAAGGTGGAAGAAACACCTAAAAAGTGCCGTGACATTATTAAGACAGCACGAGCTCTATTAACTGATACCCAATTCTATTCATTTGGCGATGATCCAAAGGAGGAGGTTATGACACTGGAACGCATTTTACTGCAGACAATCAAATTTGATCTTCAAGTTGAACATCCGTATAACTTTCTTTTAAAGTACGCAAAATGCATCAAAGGCGATCAGTCCAAGTTGCAAAAAATGGTCCAGATGGCATGGAACTTTGTCAATGACTCGCTAAGCACAGTTGTGTGTCTGCAATGGGAACCGGAGATTATAGCTGTGGCTCTGATACATTTAGCTAGTAAACTAAGTAAATTCACCATCATCGACTGGGTAGGTCGTCAGCAAAGTCACTTGCGATGGTGGGACATGTTTGTTTCTGATGTAACTATGGAAATTCTGGAAGACATCTGCCATCAGGTACTGGACCTGTATCACCCAAGTCAGGCTAATAGCGAAGCGAATAGTCCGCCACAGAAGCCATCTAGTCGTGCTGAATCACCAACGAATATACCACAAGCGCTACCAGCATCGGCGCTGCGCGATGCTTCACCAGCAGCGTTGGCGGCAGCTAAAAACGTTATGCTGCCACTGCCCTATACCAAACCTGACGAAAAGAAGGAGGTGAACAGTATCCCAAGTACTTCATCGATAAAACCACTGCAACCACCGCCGGAGCCAATGCCGTATATGTATACGGACAACTACATGCAAATGTACTCACATGGCCCTCCGCACTATTCAAACCAAATGCCGGGGCAGCTTCCTCCAACAACGGCTCCGCCACCCTTGCCGCCACCACCAATGTATCAGACACAGTTCCCAATGTCGGCGCAGCCGATTCCATCGCACTACGGAGGAGCTGCACCACCACCACCCCTACCTTCGCACAGGCCGGTACCGCCTCCGCAACATATTGGTCCTCCAGGTGGGGGTTATTATCCACCTCCCTACGGCCGTCAGCGCTATCCACCACCAACGTAGTGGCAGCAGACGGGGTTAGTGATTATAGACAAATGTAATAGGAAACACCTAACTATTGAAATAAAAACAAGCTATGGTATATTATCACAAGTGATGGTTTTTTTTATAATTATATTATTTTTTTTTGGTAGGAAAGTCCTTGTCGTTCGCTTATTAAATGGGTGCTGGGTCCTTTAGTTGGGGCAACCGTTGATTGGAACAAGATGAAATACATCGTAGTCTAAGTAGGTAAAGTAAAATCAGGGTTGATGCAATCATACACACCTATTGTACCCTAACGCACTGGTTCTCTCGTTTCGATTTGTTTGTCTTTCTTCAATACGCGCATAATGTCAATTGATGTGTGGCAAACCCAAGTTAGCTCATCGGTTTATTAGTTCTCAGGAGAGAAACCCTTTCCGGTGTTTCATATTTTATTCAGGGATTCGATACGATAGTTTTCTAATGGCAAATTCATACTACGCACCACTTTGCTGATTGACTGAGAGAATGGTACTTAGAAGAGAGTCGTTCAGGTGCTTATTCGAGAAATTGCAAAAGACTCTGACTACAGTTCCCATCTTTATCTTTAGTCCACCATGTTCATACTATGGCAGATATTGTTAAAATTCAATGAACACTTATGGGAACGCTTTAACAGAAACTACAACCGCTTGCGTCGTACATGGAGTCTATACAATGCAAATTCTGTCAGAAACTAAGGATACTTTGAAGGACAACGATCGGTTTAGGGAACGTTAAGATTTTTCTCCACTGACCACTGAGAATGCGAGTCCACGTATAAATATAAATATAAATATATTGAGGCTGAGCGTGATAAGATGATTCGATGTAGAGAATACCACACTCCAACGAAAATCACTGTCATGCTCTAGAGTGTAGATACTCTGGTGGACCTCATGAGAGGAGATATCCGAGGGAATTAAGTGCCGGGTTATACACAATGCTAAGGAAAATGTCTCGGCCTACCACAGTGGCACGAAACTGGATGTGTGCAACAGTACAGAGGAATCGAGTCCTCAACAAATGAGTTGTAAACAGCTCAAACCCGTTGCTGGTGTTGTTGACGCTCTACGCCTCCCGATGAAGTAAAAGATTCGTCGAACGTTGCAAATTGTAATTGTATACTCTTATATATTCTAGGAAAGAGTTTTGCTTTTTATTTTATTTACCATTTTTACTACTAGGTAGATAGTTTAACATTTGATTTTTGTTTTACTTTTTGGTTACAACAGTAATGTATCCAGACTTATAATACTGCGGAATCGAAATAAACTCTGCAAGTGGTTTTGTGTTATTTCTTTGCTGTGCTTGTCTGATAATGTAAATTATTTTTCCTAAAAAAAATATACAATAAACTACTGCAAAGCCACTTGATTTCATTTCAACAACTTACCCAAAATATTGCTCTCAATGAATCGCTTATCCAATTGCTTGAGTAATTCGAGATTATTTTTTCTTGTCCACTGATGCAAAATGTCTGCAACGTGAACTTGAACCATTTCCGTGTCTAAAATTTGTTCATCCTAATAAAAATAAAAAAAAATATGTAGAAAATCCATCACAATGCGGTAGATAGATAGGCTTTCAAACTTACTGGCTGATATTCCACAGTTACAGTGCCATTGCAGGCCAGTTCTATGAGCTTCTTCAACTTTGGATGATTGCAGTTCTTCTTCGACTGATGGAGAATAAATTGTTTAATGTTTTTAAATTCTGGTTGATTTGCTTGGAAATGCGATACTATGAGCTCTTTGTTGTATGCGATTTTGAGTTTGTCCTAGAAAAATACAAATTAAATATATATGTGGTAATATACGAAGAAGGATAGTTGCGAGTAAAGCTGCGAGCTCTTCGACTTCTTAGAAAGAAAAAGAAAGACCATGAGAAGCGCGTGAAAATTTAGAGATGCTACTCTAGTAACAATCTACGGAGAAGTTTTACGAAAAGGCAAAAAGTAGCTGCCAGCCAGAAACCTATAGAGTTTAACAAAAAAATATCAGTCAAATCCCACGACGCACTAAATTGGGACTCTTCGAATACATATTGAAATCTATGTTATTAATTGAATGAGAAGGTGTATCTAAGGCCTGCTGTCATGCAAAGCATCTTCATTTCAGCTGCTGTTAATTTGCTCCCATACGTTTTGTACATTGTTCAGCGTAGGTATTTTTCGGTCGCATAAGATAGAAGCTTTCTTGTCACTTCATCCACCCTACGCGATAATTGATCTAGTCATCAATAGTTGGTTCATTATTGATCATAGATCCCAGATACTTGAACTTTTCGAACTTGGAAATCACTTTTCCATTCAAATAAATGTCTAGACTTGGTCAGAGGGAATCAGAGAATGGGCAGTACAGGTACTCTGTCTTTTTTAGACTAATTCAACGCCTTTCCATCCATACATCAAGTGCTTGTTGCAGGCACGCTTGATCCTTATGATGTCTGCATCGTTATCAAAGAACAACTGATGCACTTTGGGGTCCATTAGGTTAACACGATTGTGATGATAAAACGTATAAAGGTCGCATAAGATCGAATTAACTGTTGCCGACCTAATAGTATGAGGACATAAGATAGCATGGAAATGGAAAAATGGGTAACGTGCATTCGAACAGCTCGTGTAATCACAAAGTTAACATTACCACCATCCAAGAAGTGCGAATGTAATTATCTGATAAAAGGTATATAATGTAAGCTTGTGTCAATCCTCATCGAGGTTAAATTGAAAATTGTTCGTAGATTTCCAAAAAAGACTAACATAATGACAGGACACTATGGAAAAACAAAACAAAAAAGAATATTATAGGTAGGCGGGCGACAGCAAACCCTGGTATTCCAATTCATTGTAACATTACCAACTCTTACCAATGTCTAAATCAATTTAAATGTATGACCTACCAGTGCCTGCACTAGGGTACTCTCGTCTACATTTAGAGTTGAAAATGTTGCCACGCCTTTATCAGTCCTTTTTAAGCGCTGAAAAGACAAACAAAAATTAGCCCAGTGGGGACACACCATCACCACACTTACCTTAACCCCATCGACAATATCACACGACGATCTTCTTTGGTAATTCTTGTGCGTCAGCTTTCCATCCTCGTCAGCGTCTAACCCCTCATCGCCACCACCAGCTAAAGTACCATCGTCAGCTTCTCCACTAACACTTCTCACGATAACATCGGTATCAGCGGCCTTCTCTCGTGCCGTTGGCAATAAATCATTCAAATCGAAGCTCAACGACGACGATGGGGGTTTGCAACATAGCACACTACTGCTGCTGCTTATACATTTTCCGGTGTTGCTACTACTGCTGCGGCTACTGCCGCTGCTATTGCAATGTCCGAATGCCATCAGATGATGGTGTGTGCGTTTGTTCTTGCACTTCGGGCAGTCTGACCACTCGATAGGTTTGCCAATGGTGTTTGCCAGGAACTCCTTCTCCAAGCAGTCCAAGCATGTTTCGTCGGAGAGATCTCGCCGCGTATACGCATTGGCGCTGTGTAGCGGCGGGAAGCCAGCCGATCCGCCTCGCTCATCCAAACTGCTTGCGGAGCAGAGGGATGTGGTAGTACCGCCAGCCTTGCTCATCTTTGAGTACAAAAACTGAGTCTTACGGTTTTTTGTCATGGAAATGCTACGCTCTGTGATGCGTTTTGGCTTAGCGCCAGTTACCTTTGACTTGGAATCGTCTATCGTGCAGGATACTGTTGCTGGGGATGTGCGATCTTCATCTGCATCCACTGAAGTGGATTGGATTTGAGTCAGATTGAGCGAGAGATTTGCAAAGTCCTTGTTTGTGGGACATCGGTGGCAGAGTGCCGCCTCTCCGTCTTCAATTGGCGAACTGAAAAGCTGCCGTTCGGGAATAGGCGCGCCACCACCCACACTGACAGAACCACCACCCATGGAATTACTGAGAAAAATCGATGGCGGATATTGCAGTGAGCGAAGCTCCATTGAGGGATCCACCTCAGAGGAGGGGTCCGGATCGAAGTCCATTTCAAGGAAATCTGTCTCATCCTCGACATTGTTGTTGCGCGTTTCTAGTGCAATGTCAAACTCTGCTCCGCCGCGATATGCGTAAATGCAATCGTCTGAATTCAATGAGACGTCCTCGTCGGAGAGCGTATTTTGGAGGACAATCAGCTCATCTACGTAATAGTTGTCACTGTTGTACGACAGATTGTCAGTGGAATTGTTAACCGATGTACGGTTTGAGTTTGGTGGCGAGTGTGGAGCCAGTGCCGTACTAATCATCTCATCCTCGTCGTCATTAAAACTTGTGCCATTTGTTGCGTCCGTCTGGGAAGTTTGGACTCCACCAACACTAACACTGCCGCCGCCAGCTTCGTCACCGGCAGTACTCTCAGCCGTTGGAAGCTCTATAACTGGTATCTGCTGTGGTTGTCGGTGGCACTGACACTTGCCAGACTTGGCTTCACCACCTTCCGCCGCACAGAAGTTCTCTTTGTCCGCAAAGATATTGTTATTATTGCATTTAGCCTTGTCCAGCCAGGGTGGCGGGTGGCTATGGCCAAATTCAATTTTCTTGTCCGTCGTCTCCATTGATAGCGCTATGGGAACGGGGACCGAAGAAAATATTATTTTTGCTTTTCGGTTTTTCTTCTTCGAGCGAGTTCTTCGTCGTCGTTGGGCACTTCTTACATTATTCACTGGAGGAGGAAACGAATTATTCACTGACCACGCCAGTCCATTTACATTTGGGCTTTTGGAGATTTTGCAAATTGTTTTCCACTTGAAACTTTTTGGGATACAAAAACACTGCTGAAGAGGAAACGCACTTTTTTCATAAGTTCTCTCTCGTGTCGTTTGGAAAAGACGGAGAAAATTGGATTTTTCTTTTGGTTTTTTCTTTTCTTTCCACAGCTGACAGTTTTTGGTTTATTTTTTCATTTCTTCTTTTTGATGTTTATTCTGTGTGCTCACAATGTGAAAATGTTGGTTATTGCAATTGTGAATGGGTGTGAAAATTGATGCATTCAGTGAGATTATAAGTTATTTCTCTGCAGAGATAAGTATTGGTGCTGAAGATTCTACTTTACACTATTTGCTGAGATAAATGTTAAACAAAATACGCCCATAATACCCAGTCCCCAATCGAGTTCATACGATTTGTTTCCTAGGACAACAGTGGTTATAACGACAACGCCTGTTTTAATTAACACTTTCTTAGCAAAGCAAAATAAAATCTTCAATTCACAAATTTTGCGAAGTTGTGGGTCTCAGTATAATATAACCTCAGTATAATGTTTGCCTCAAAACAACAGCCACTATATCAATTGCTTTGCCAGTCCCAGGGACCAGGCTATTATGCAATAACTTGCATCAGTTCAGACGTCAACCAATAAAGTTCATTGAGTACATAAATAGAATAAATTATTTAAATTAACTTGCGCCCTAAATGGGCCTTTTGAACCTAACATTTATTTATTTATTTATCAACAATCAAAGTAAAAACACTTTGATATTTTAACAAAATTCGTTCCTAGTCCTGACTCCGCAGTCAAAAATAGTAAAAAATATTGACATCTAAAATGTTTAAAACTAATTTATTTCTATTTATATTTATCTGAAATGGATAATCCAACTAGAGTCTGTGTTTGTTACATAATAACCGCACTCCTAATAACGGTATTTGTCTATTCTCTTGTGTTTACTCATTTTTCTTCGATCACCAAGATAGAACGCCTTCAGTTCGAGGTGGAGGAAATAGCGGTAAGAATCCAGAAAAGCTGCGAAGATTGAATTTCCAAGACCAAATTAAACAATTATTATAGAAAGTACTTTTGGGTCGAAATCCAGGAGAGACACTGCTGCCACAAATTGATGGTTATGTGAAGAAACGTACCCAAGGCCTGTGGGATGAACTGGTCGCGGTTAAGAAGAGACTCGAGTCTATTGATATAGGAAGTAGCTGTGGAATCTACAAACAGACGCAACAGAATTTGCAAGTTATCACACAAGAGGAACCCAACTTTGCCTTAGAAACGTTTGGTAGGGAGTTTTCATGCGTACTCTATTTGTAAGTAATTCAACCCTTAAACCCAACTTATTCTAGGTGCCACAATAGAACATGTTGAGGATGATCCTTATCACTCTGTAAATTTGTTGGAGAGCATTTTTATAGGTCGATATAAATCAAACTTTCCGAGGTATATCTTGGACCCTTCTATGCAGCTTGGCTCTTGTTATGCGTTCAAAAGGGATAAGTCCGTGTTTACGATTAAGTTGTCACATAAGGTATGTCGTATGTGTTAAAGAGCTACCTTAATATTTGATTGACTGCTTTGAGCTTATAATGCATCGAGTTGATTGGTCGGGTCTGAACTATCGGTTTTGATTCAGTAGCAGCTTTAAGCAGAGGAATCTTTTCTGATTTAAATACCCTTTTCAGATTTATATTCGATCTATCACGGTGGAACATATACCGGCATCGGTATCCTTAAGTGGGGATATATCAAATGCTCCTAAGGATTTCATTGTTTATGTAAGTGCATTCACAATTTTCTTCCGCAAAAGAATTCTTAACAATTTTAAGTAGGGTGTTGATGACTTGAAAGCAAAAGCGGAAACACTTCTGGGATCCTTTCAATATAATAACTCCTTGAGCCAAAGAGCACAAACGTTTTACTTGGATAACGAAAATAGGTACCAATATTGTAAAATAAAAGTGATGTCGAACTACGGAAACCCGAATCAAACTTGTATATACAGGTAGGAAATGATTAATCATGCAATTTTCGAATGCTTGTATGTTTTCTAATTTAATTATTTACTTTCAGAGTTGCAGTTCATGGCAAATTATAATAAAAATAAAAGAAAGACCATAAATTGCTAGGAATACTTTATTTTTTAATTGAAGATTTTATATTTTTGCCAATCTAATTTTTTAATAATAATTGTACTTTGTTTATGAATTTTTCCAACACAATTAAAATATATGTATTTATATTTACTTTTTTTCTGAACCCCTGTATGATAGGTATAAGTATGAACTACATTATTAGACTTTGGTTTATTTTCAGTGATGGACATATATCCATACCATAGCTTCGTTCATTTGATCTGGGTGAAGTGATGATATGCTTAGAATTATATCCAGTGCTACTGATGTTATGCAGTTTTCATGGCAATAGTTGCACAGATACAAGCTAATATTCTATTTTGTTAAGCATACCCCGTATCGACTCTTTCTTTGCTTTATACCACCAAACGGGGACTGCATAATATGATCTTCTACATTGTCATTATTTGAATTTAGGCGGTGTTTCAATTGCGCTAAGCAATTATCTTTGGCTAATTTTCTGACGCATAGTGAGTGTTGAAAAGACCAAACCAAACTCCAAACTTAAAACAGAGATGTCTCTATTTTCACGATTTTAGTCAATTCAAATTCAGTGTTTTATTTTTTTCCAACATTTCAACAAATCCCAAACAAAAGAAAACATCAAAAAAATAGCCCATAGGATAAATTGTTATTTTGCTCCCGGGCAGGATAATTTTTCGACAGCTATGTTTTCTTTTTTTTACTATGATAGTGTTTGAAAATTATCCTTAGGTCATAGACGCTAACAAATAATTTATAATTGGCCTAAATTTATAAAATACATACCTAGCTAGATATTTTATTTCCTTGATAACTTTATGGCATCACCGAAGAGTTTTGAAATTTCGAGTGTTTTTCAGAAAGTATGAATTTAACAATATATTAATAACAGCTAATGTTAAACGTTCAAAAAGAAAGTGTCCTCTCACAAATCCTTTGGAAGTAGCACGTGGAATGAAAGTCCCAATTATTTTAATATATAGGTAATTTAAAAGCTAAAAGTACCTACAAGACTCCGATAGCTATTCCTGCTACCTAGGTACCTATATAAATTTTATTTGAATTCTTATTATACTGCCACCTTAAGGAAATACGAACAGAAACATCGCACAAGCAAACATAATCGAATTTCGAAATCGAAAAGTGACACCTATTTTTTCTTCGAAAGAAAGAATTCCAAAATGGCTGTCTAGGGCAGTGTTTTGTATACAGAGAGAGAGAAATAAATTTTATTATTCGTGTGTTTATTGTTTAGAATATCAAATAAAATATGTTCTATTAAAATTGTGTGTGCGCGTAAATAAAAATCGTTAGTAACTATGATTAGTACAATGGATAATCGGTCGTATGGTGCGATTGCAAAGTCGAATGGCCGAGGTGAATTTGCAACCCCAGGTTAGTTTTGGGAGATTCTTGGAAATCGCTTTATCTCGAATAAAATCTGTGTTTGTGCAATTAAATTGGATTTAATGAGTTAAACTTATACTAAAATACAAGTTAAGCTGTAAAAAATCGAATGAAACGCCCAATAAAAGCTCCTAGGAGTGAAAGTATGCACAACAATTGAAATTAATAACAAAATGTACCTACCTAACAAATTGATTCGTCATCAAGCTCTAACTGTTGTTTACTATTGTGTGTGATGTCCAAAAATGAATTGTTACCTTCCGCTCATTATTCAATTAAAAAAGTTTTTTTCTGTGCGTTTCTACAATAGCTGCCATAGTTGACGAAATATTCTTTTGGGCTTAGTTGAATTTTACTCCTCCACTTGTTCGGGATTTTTTTTTCATTTCTCATCAGTGTTTCATATTTTATTTGTTTTCTCGTTATATTTCAGAATTAACTCCAGAACAACAGAAACTGCTGATTGAATTAAAAAGGCGAAAGCAGGAACTTTTACTTGAAATTCAGGTGAGTCAAATAATTTACTATTTATCTATCTATCCATTGTCACAATGACCTTCCTTGTTGGGAGTGCGTTCGCATCTTTGGTAGTCTTTTCTCTTGTTTAAATTTAGAGCAGAGTAGGTCAATGACATATTCTTCGGTAGTGTAGTACTATGACAGCATGCTGTCAGCCATGCTTGGCGCCGTTAGTCAGAGAAACAGTTGCCTCAGCGCAAACTGCCGAAAAAGCATCGTAATCATAATCATTATCGCTTTGTCCTCTATTTTTTTTTTGTGTGCCTCTAATTTGTGTACGTGCTCTTTTGTTCCAAAGAGAAGTCAACCATTTCATAATCAACATGGTGGTGAGTTATGTATAGCGATATCTGAGTGTCCACTTGATTTTAGGTAAAATTTCAATCAACTTGTGTATCCTGTAGACAGTATAGTGCTCCTCTCAAGGAGGAAATCAATATACCTAACTACAGTTTTGGGTCAACAGACTTGGGTCTCACTTAAGTATCACTATCACTATGTGGTTGCGAAGTGCAATGAACGTAGTAAAAGTCACTAAACTATGGCCGGTAGATAGGTAGTAGACGTGTACATTGGAGTCACACAATGGGCAGGCTAATGGAGATTTATCGCCTCTCTTTGTTTTTGTTATTATTCTGCTTGTTTGCTGTCGTCCGCCGTTGTCGTTATAGTGTTAGTCTGGTGGTAATTAAATTAGTTGTCTACAATTTTATTTGTTTAGAGTTGGAGTCGAATTTTGTTGTTTTCCTTGGCATTTTGGTGGTCATTAAAAGCAGGGATGGCTAGGTGCTAATTGTATAAATCGTTGGGTCTGCTTGTGAAATGCTCCTCTAGGGGATTTATTTTATTTGGCGATGGGTAAAAACACTTCCCTGGTCGGCTATGTTTATGCATATTAACGATTTCGCCAAGATTCTTGAAAAAGTATTCTCGATATGGTTTTCTTCAAATTGAGAGATCTTGACACTTTGACAGGTTCATAAGAGGTGAAGAATAGACACCTCATCCTCATCGTTATTGCAACTTCTGTAGAAATCTTTTACAGGTAGAGCCAAACTGAGGCCATTCCTCCCAATTATGCAGTTGCCCTTAATGACACATACTAATGTGCTTATAAAGAATCTCTTTAGTCTTATGAGACTGTTAGAGCAATGATGATCTCTTATGGGCCAGTTTTGTTTCGTGATGGAGCACGTGGTGCATGTTGATCAGCCGCGTTTAGTAGCGCATTCGATTTTGTAAGTAGTGAATGGAAAACTGAGATTCATAGTTGGGACATGTCTAGTGAGTTCGTCCGCAGTGCAATTACTTGTATTTGTTGAATTGAAGCTGGGGAAGGGTGTCTTTTGGGTTGCATTCTAGTATTTTTTTAAATAGCCAATAGTCATTCGAAAGTTTGTATTTGCTGCCACTTGTTAGCAAAGGGTATATTATGAGAACATGTGAGACAATATATAGGTACATAGACGTAGTTGGAGTGGTCCTTAACCACTTGCAGTGCATGGCTTTTTCAAGCTTAGTCCATCAGTCGATCACACCATACAGAAGTCAAGGTCCGATGTTGAGTATAAAAAACACATTTACTTCGGTCCATGACTTAGGAATGTGCACCAAATCCAGGCAACTTCTTTGACTTGAATAGCCAAAGCCCCAAGAATTTTCCTCATTGTAATAACATGTGAGAAGCTGCTTAATACAGACCTTACGGAGGTCTTAGTATTGCATCCGTATTGCAGCTAAATGACAAGTTCTGTAGAAGATTCAGGGATTCTGCACTAAAGGTGATCCACGAGCCATATGCTCTTTTTAGCTTAGCATTTTTGCAGTAGCTGCAAGGATCATTCTGAGCCTGGATGCTGAGAATCTAAGAATCTCCTTTGGGTTTTCCTTACGTTAGTTTTATACGACTTCATCTGTACCCAAAGGCTTACTGAACAAAACCCACCGTTCCTCTTAATGGAGTTACTATTCTGAAGCACTGCCAGGAACGCTTGCGCCCCATTTACCTTTTGCCATTAAAGACTTCTACAACGTCTTTCCGGCAGGCAAACCACTGACCCACTGCTTCCTTGCTAGTTTAAGAAGTTGTTTTATTTTTAATTTTTAATGCTCTAGTGGACATACATCTTTCACCCGTTAATAAAGACTTCGAGTAGTTCTTTAAACATTAAAAATAATTTACATTTTCGTCCAAATAGAAACATTCAAATTAAGAGTTTAAAGTCGACTATCATCCTCCATAACGACATTTTCGTTTTCAACTGTTCTTAATGTCATTGACCTATTATATGTCACAACAAATTAAATAATAGAATGAACGCATCAATAATTGTTTTTAGTTAGAATCATTTGCAAGTGTCAAAGTCTAAAATCAATATTTAGTGCCTTGCAGCTATTTTCGGAAAAACTTATATTAATGTCCCAGGGGATTGCGTGACTACAGCTGCGTTTAATATTGTTTCGTATACGCAATACGCATATGGCTACCCAGTTGGAACTTTCGCCTTATTTGGCTCATTACTAGTTGGAGTGGGTTCCGAGTAGTTAGTCGTAGACAAGACGAGGAAAAGAAAAACTTAATGATGTGGGCTACGTATTGTTTTGTTTTGACACCAACGTGTTATTTGTTGTTTCCTGACTGTTGATAAATTTAGACAATAAAGGTAATGGCAAGTAGAAATGAAAGTAATATCCTCATATCTCGTTTTGGTTCCTATTTAAGTAATTAGGAAACCGATGGCGGTCGATTGATGGAAAGTCAATATTTGTTAACAAAGGCAATTTTAAAAATGTAGGCGCTATCATCCTAATGGTCTAAATAAAATTTCACTTGAACTAAACAAAAAAAAAAAAAAAAAATAGGGAAAGGAGTCATGTCTCTTGATGACACAAGAAGGTACGGCCGCCTGAGTCTTCTTTCAATCACCAGAACTCAACCTTGCGTTACACACCACACTATTGCGTTTCAGGCGGAAATGATGCCTATACGTGCAGGCATTTTGCAGACTTGCTTGTACGCGATAGGCAGGAAAGCTATTGTTTAAAACAGTACCGCGAATTAACAAGCTAACGGATAGATGTTGAGTTAACATTTGCTGGGTTTCAGGTCGCAGTTATAATCCGGGCAATTGTAACGCGAACGAACTAGCTAGACAAGACAGTGGTCTCCACATAACTGAAATCAGTGAAAGACCCCACTCTCCAATGTAAACAATAAAATGCATTACATCCAGACAAAATTGGTCGAAACTAAATACCAAAAGAACAAACCGACTTCTTTCTAAACATTGACGGGACTCTGTTTGATAGGAACGCGTGCACGCAAAATTTAGAGGATGTGTATGCGGAACAATGCTCCCACTAGTATTTACTGTCCATAATGCGAATGGCGCATTTCCACACGACAGCAGCACCATATGCCAGTTATGTGTGAATTTGGTCCAAGGTTTGTTAAATAAGTAAAGCAAAGTAAAGTAGACAAATGCTCAGTAAAAAAATGCAGAGTGAATTGCTTACCTCCGAGTCAGCTTTAAGATATGATGCAAGTATTTGCCATGCAGTCCTCATACATCATATTGGGGTTTGTCTCGACTTTTGGAATCCAGCGTTTTTCTAGTATCCGCTCGCTAAAATTAGTTTGTATTGGCAGTTTCCCCTTCCCCAAGCTCTCAGAATTTAGTTGCTCCCAGTGTAGAGTGTTGTTCTTGTCATTGCGTATTGAAGATTCTGCTTTACTCAATTCAATTTTCAATGAAACAGGCCTATAGTCATTTCTTCCACAGCATTCGTGTTTATCAGCATTTGAGAGAGTAAAAGTAAGCCCATTATGCATGATCGTATTTTGACAGCGAGAACTCTCAGACCTCTATGGCATAGTGCAGTTGTATACTCATTAAATGGGTAACGATTTTTCATGTACATGCCCCCGCTTTTCCGTTTGTAACTGTCACAAATAAAATACATATGTATATGACACCGATGCCCTTTGTGTCATTGAATAAATCGGTTGACCACCTTCAACTCTACACACTTCCTATACATCAATTTCAAATCAAGTTTTTCCATTGCCCCAAATATATCGATTAACATAATTTACCACCGAAAACGCATTGCGGTTGTTCTTTGTCTTAACCTTGAAACGTGCTAACGAAATCCAATTTCATCTTTCTTCCACCGAAAAATTACGTCCACAGTACTCTTGTGCATTAAATTACAAAACAGTACATTCTTCCCCCCCATGGGATGATTTGGTAATTTTATTACCCACTCATGCCACCACGTGTAGCCGCTGCCAAGATCCATTAGACCAAGGAAGGGAACTCCCATGCCCGCCCGTCTATCTACCCATATCGATCGGTCTGAGTTCTCTGTCCTCCTCTCTTCTACCAATCACCGTTCAACACTGGTACTCTTTATTCAGCTCCATTGTGTTTTAAGTTACGTCAACGTGATTGGTTTGCAGGGGGAAGGAAGGTCATAAAAATAAGTTGTGTTCAGCACTCTCGTTCCTCTTACTCTTTTGTCAGCAGACACCCCGACACAAGATACAACAATAGGAACACTACCATACTACAACTACACCAACCCACAGCCACAAGTAGTGGAAACGACGACGACGACGTAAACACCGCACACACCGAGCGCAATATCTATCCGCCGCAATATATCCACTTTATCATTGCTCTTGTGTTGTGTGTATATTCCTTGGTTGTCTGGCCAAAAAAGAATCATCACACTTCAGTCAGTGTTTAGTCTGAGCTAGTGGAATCTACTGTGTGTGCAATGTGTCGTAACGGACGGTGGCGGAGGTTCACATTAGCTTAGAGAATATTTTTTGCCGTGCGGTCAATAAAATACAAATTATTATCCGCTTATCGCGCGCACAAATACCACAATCACTGTTGATAATAAAATATAAAAAAATAAAAATTAAAAAAAAAAAAACGCAAAAAAAATATTTAATTCTCTATTTTGCTCAGTTAAATTGGATTTAATCTCTTTCGCTCGGGTGTTTCGTTTTTTTTTTGTGGCGTTTGGTTCTGTCTAGAAGTATAGCTGGTCTAGTTCTAGTTCGAGTGCGATTTGTCTACGTTTCCTTTTTACGTAATGTGCCAAACGGTAAAGTGTAAACCTCTTTGTGTAAAAAATAAATGCAATTCGATAGTGCATTGCGTCGTCGAGTGACCGTTTATGTAGCCAGTGTCTTCGTCTTCTACAAAATTGTGTATTCACTTCATTAAAATTGCATTGAGGCTAACAACAACACAGCCCCAAGCACACGATCCCATTTGTACACACGGATAAAGATAAATAGGAGTGGAGTGTCAATTTGAATAAAAAAAAAAATAGAAACCAAATGCAAATTACCATTTACCTCCTTCTCGAGTGTGTGTTTGAATTTGAAAATTACCATTTAATACTGTGTCGAGTATCTGAGTGTAGAGTGATTTAAAATTCTTTGCATTCAGTTACGAGTGAACCCCAGGAATAAAAAAAAACAACACAATATCAAGAAAGAGTCATAAAAATAAATCAAATGCAAAAAAGTGGCTCCAAGCAGTGATATCGCGACAACAAAAGTTAAACAAAAATTACTACTACAACAAAAAACAAAATCAACATTGGCGACGACCGACGATTTGTATCTGCTGCAGCAGTACCTTGTTGTGTGTATTGATGAAATTTGAAATTTCTTGATTTTCTTTGAGCATTTAGCATTAACTGTCAATCAAGTCGAATTGTGACGTTTGAAATATTTTGTAAGTTACATTAGGGTTTGTTTAGATGGGATCTTTGTGTACAATGAAGACGGGATAAGTTGATCTTTTATAAATTGCATATTTTGCTGTAGAGATTTGTTGATATTTTAAAAGTACAAAAAGAGTTGGATTGGTTATTTATTTACGCTACAGTCCAGGGAGAATATGGGCCCCAGCCAATACGCCTATTCAGGTACCTCGGCACTCCAAGTTGGTCGAAGCCCCTTTCTTCTTGTGAGCGCCCTCTGAGACGAGCTCTTTCTCTATTGCATTGTCCCTCTGGATCGGAGACCTAGTGTCAATTCGTTATCTTGTGCAAAGTTATTTGATCATGTCGATGTCACTGTATAGGTCATAAAGTTTGTCGTTGAGTCGGGATACTCACGTTATATCTAAGCGCAAAATCCCCCCTTTTTAAAAAATCCAAAAATGTATTATCGCCAAGAACAAAATACAAAATCTCCCAAAGGTTGCTTATATTAATGTTTCGCCTGGATTTAAAAAACTTTGCATATGCCCAACTTGGCACCTACTCAAAATCCAACAGTGACCCTGCAGGGGGGGGGGGGGCTGCTGGGGGCAGCATGCCCCCATACATATTTCACTGTTTATATGCATTGTGGATATCTCTTTGGAGTCTCTCCCACGCAATTGGCTTCTTTGTCCAAAAAAAACCGCGGTTGGCATTAAGTGTTTGATTTTTAGTGAGATGTTATTTAAAAATCATACAATATTTGTTCCTGCTGCGCAACTTTTTGCAAAACATCCGGGAATATAACTGGCTTCTTCCAGCTGTTATGAACGGAGTCCTATACCGGCCAGTCGCTCCCAATATGCTTCTTGTGTCTTACTTTGAAAGGCAATCAGTCGCCACTTTCCACTCAACTTCCATATCGCGTATAATTTGATAAGCAAATTGGCGCGAAATTGCTTTTTTTATTGTTTATCCAAGTAGAATAGCCTTACGCGGCAGTTAATTTCTGGCGAATACTTTTTGTATTTCACTTATCCGGCCTTAGCTGACGTCTCGGATAAGTTCAAAGAAGTAAATCAAACGAACATAACCTCTTTGGTTTTATTAATTGCAGAATGCGTAATTATCCGAGGATTTTGGATAAGCGTATTTCTAATGTATACTTCCGCTTATAGTTCCAAGTACCTACTTTCAAAGGCCCGGATAAGTGCTTCTAACTTTGGCAATATTATCCATACAGTAATAGTGAATAAAATTGTTTATCCACGACTACTGCTGTTATCCGAGCGATGAACAAGTTCATACTTTATTATGAATTGGCGACTTCAAACGTATAGACACATATTTTTTCTTATAAACATTCGAATTGTGCAAGGTCACTCTTCCATCACTACCCACTCTCATTAGCGTCTTATTGAAGATAGAAATATGTGCGAATTTTTGCAGTGATTTATAAACTCTGTTAAATGTCAGAAACCAGTATATGCACACATACCTCGTGACTACATCACACATATTAACATTAATCGTATCCAACTCCTACTTCTAACGATTTCCATTAAAGATTAACAAAACAAATAAACTTTTATCCGGAAACCACTAAAACTGGTTACGGAAAGCAAATCATTTATCCACTCTGTTCTTGTACAAAATCCACTTATCCGAGTCTTACCAAAACATGTATACCAATTATCCATATCAAAAAATATTTAAAAAAATCAATCCAATCTTCATTGTACACAATAATATGCTAAAAATTCCATTCATACTGATACCAACAGAAAATAAAAATACCGACGACATGGAAACGAGAGAATTAAAAATACATCCGATGGCAAATGTTTTTCTTATGACAAATGTATGCTTTGGCATTCGGTCGGCGACTCCGGCTACCAGGGGTTAATCAATTGAAGTTGACTACGACACTCTTTGAATAAATTGTTGATTTTGTTTCCCGTTTAATTTTTTCCTAGAAAACTGATTGACTATGCGAAATATGTTTTTTTTTTAAAGAAGTTTCTGTTTGATTTTGGGTTTTTCTATTCCTTTTTAATATAACTCATAATAATTGCCATTAATTATAATCGCTTGGAGGTAACGGCGATAAGTGACGACGGATATGCCATTAACTTGTTGTTTTCCCAGGGCGTCATTGTAAAATGTTAATTGGATTTGGATATATACCTATATGTAAGAAAAGGTGAAGCTAAAGTGCTAAAGTAAAAATTAAATTGAGGGAACGGTAGCATTATGGCTTCGAAACCATTAACTCGCTTTGGGTGGGACGATGTACTTTGGTAAAATAATTGCATTTACATGAAACATACATATTTGTTGGCACTTTCCTGTATTTTTGTTTTACCATGAAGGAGGAAAATATGTTTCCAGAAATTGTGCTTCCTAAACGGCTGAGGGTTTCTCAGTCATACGATACCAAGGTATAGGCGAACACTATGCAATGAAGCAAACAGCAGGACTGGACGTGGGAACATTTTATTTCTCAAGTGTGGAATTTCCTTGTGGTTACTACAACAAGTCGCAGGTCAAGTGCGGTGCAACTTGAGTTGCTTTGTCTGACATAAATCGTTGATAACTGCTACCTAGTTTTTTTTATATATATATATATTTTTTTTAAGGGATACCACAATGCATTGGAGTACTGTCAGAAGATTTTTGTAAAATGGTGGTCTGAGGTGTGGTTTTATTTTTGTGTAGTCAGTTATTCTTGTCTAGTCATTTCCAGTCATTATTGAGTGGTCATGATCTGTTTTCGTTGGAAGTTATAATCCTATACAATCGGAACTTCGAAGGATGGAGTATTTATTGCTAGTTTTAGGGCTGAATGCACTGTCCGTCATCCTTCTAAAAGCGAAGCGGCTATCCCAGATAACAGAGCAGGTGATTGATTGATTTTGCTGTAGGTATTTGAATTTCTGCGAGTGTCAAATTCTCCGGATTTTATGAAAGGTGCCACGCCCCCTTTTACAATTCGGCTCACATTTTGCTTTGCTTGATACAACATCGATTTACCAAATTTCGCCATAAATGCCAAGATATTGAGTATTAAACTATTTTTCTTTTGTATATAGGCGGTGCCACACCTCATTTTCCAATCCCGCCCATATTTTGTAACTTGCCTCGCATGGACATGGACAATATACATCTATGTACCAAATTTTTGCAAATATAGTCATAGGTGCGAAGATATAGCGCCTTACGTTTTAATTTTTTGGTTGTACCAAGATTAGCGTCTTTAGTTTGTTTGTTCTATGAGAAGTGCCACGCCAGTAGTTCCCAAACCTTCCTGTAGTGCTAGGAACCTTTTCAAAAGACCCACAGATGTTCGACGGTCCATGAATATCAATTCGGATAAAAAATCTGAAAACGTATAAAGGACAAACAGACATGTATAAAGTAGAACAAGAAGAAGAAGCATTCAAGAATCTAGTCATCGTAAGTCGACTTGAATTGTCTGGATTCAAATTTACCTGAACGTGAAAACTAATTTGAATTGTCGGTATGTCACTTATTGAGAATTGTTTTTTTTTTCTCCTGGGTTCATAGTTTCTGATTGGTGCACTACACATTAGGATGGGAGGACAACCGAGAACCGAAATGTCAAACTGCGCATTCCCATGCTCTCCGATAACCCAATAGAAATGTCAAAACTGAATTTTCCAGACACATGCTCTTGACTTGATTTGTCGGTGTTGCGGACATCAACTGAGAAAACTGGTCACGTGACCAGTCTAGCCAAATGAAAACTCAGCAAAATGAAGATCTAGAGCTGTCAGACTTACTAAACTAGATTCTTGAACGCGCTCGAAGATAAGCCTAAACTAAACGATTTGGGTCATTTAACGATGTATACTTATTTTTTAATTATCCGAGATACGAACCTCTGGATTGTAACACAATGTTGTCATCTGAAGTATATTTCTGCGGATCTATTGGATGCTTATGTAGTTATTTTATTATACCCAACAACCTAACATAAATACGGAAATTGTTAAAAAAAAAAAAAAATAGCTTTCTTGGTACCTACACCACGGATAATAATCAGATATCCGTTTTCATTATTCGAAATTGCTATAAATAAAACTGATTAAATGCAATTGATCCTTTTGACCAAGTTTATTAATGCTGTGTGTTATATTGTTGTAATAAACTGATTGTTTCAGGCGAACCCGCTTGAAATTCGCAACTTAGCAATCTTTTCTATTTTTGGCTTATCCGAGTCAAATGCTTGATAAGATAAAGCAATTTGAATTTAATTTCTACCTGCGAATTTAATAGCTTTGCTGTTCGATCATTGAACTTCTAAACGTCAAACAAAAAAACAGTGGCGACATCTAATCATCGTATGGAAATTGCACTTTTATAGGATATAGGTTAGGATAGGTTAGGTGGAATTCGAAGTCATTCATTTAAATCAAATAAGCTATCATCACCACTCTTGGAACCAGCTTTCTAATTTTCATTACAACACATCACACATCATTCCTATAGCTGTCAAAGGGAATATTCTGATATCCAACCGATTGGACTTCTTATTTAAACATTTTTCTATCAAATTATTGCTTTAAGGTATAGTGCTGCTCTCAAAGCAGGACTAAAACATGTTTCTGCTGATGGTCCTGTTGTAGAACATGTAACGCAATAAATTACAACGCCATCTCTGTGAACGTTCTCTCCCCAACTTGTCTAATGATGTGACTTCGACTTACTTCTATATACACATCAGTAAATGTCGATGGAGAAAATATCTTACGATGCATCTTGTTCGCATGGCGTTGTGCGAATGAATGATTCACTCTACATTTCTGAGGTCATACTGAAGAAGAATTTTAAGTGCTTTTATAATAAATGTTCTGCGTATGGGTTTTGCATTCACCTTCCTCCCTCTATGCGACTGGTGTAACTTAAAGCAGTGTTTACAGATTTTATTCAATCGCTTCCTGGCATGGTTTGGTCCTTTTGCAATCGCAGTTGGCAAAATGCCATTTGTGCCAATGTACTGACCAGATGGCACATTAAATATTGTTCTCTCTCTCTCAAAACATGTGGTGAAGACTCAAGAGGCGTTAAATAAATGGTATTATTTATTAGCTGAATAGAACGTTAGACGAATGTGTTGCCAAGCTGTGTTTAGAAGTCGTTGAATGACCAGTGTGCTGTTTTGCTGCAGGCATTTGAATTGTTTCTTCGCATGGAATAGATTTCTAAAGGCATTTGAATCGAACGAATGGGTTATGAATATTAATTAATACATATACCAGAACTTAGCTTTTTGCTAGGCTGCAGGCTTAATCGCAACTTACATCGGAGGTGACGAAGAACTTGTGTTGGAATTCAAATACCATATGTACAGAGTAAATACAACTATAGAAAGCTATAGAACGATCGTCGGTCTTGTTGATCTGACAGTGACAGATACAAAGTTTTCTGCGTGCTATTTGATTGTGTTAACTGTTCTAAATAATATGTATGCAGTGCACACTGAGTGACGACAAGTTTAAAGCAATAGCATAACACATTTAAATGCAAGCAAGCACAAATAAAACTGACACGGGCGCCAGCTGTCGAATAAACATATTCACTTTGGTGAATCGTCCGTTCTTCCTTTTTTTCTACATGCCAAAAGAGTATTTTACAAAATACGTTTTCTTGTGACTACTAGCTTTGCATATTTTTTTGTGTTCATCCGAGAACTTTATCCAACTCGGATTGGGAAAATTGGTATATTATTCAACTGGCACCAAAAACCGTGATTATCATTGTTTTTTTTTCTTTTTAAATACTAGCGCGATATTAGTCCGAGGATCCTTGAGAACAACAAAACATTTATTGCTTTATCCAAGATTTGTTTTGTGTCCTTTTTACTTACTTACTTAAGGTGGCGCTACAGTCCGGGGTGGACCTGGGCCTCAACCAACAAGCGTCTCCAGCCAGCACGATCTTTGGCCAGCTGCCTCCAGTTTCGCACGCTAAGTTGGTTGAGGTCCCCTTCCACTTGCGTGCGCCACCTGAGTCGCGGTCTTCCTCTACTGCGCCGTCCCTCGGGTGTGGATTCGAAGATCTTCCGGGCCGGAGCATTCACGTCCATTCGCTCTACATGACCCAGCCACCGCAGTCGTTGGACCTTCACTCTTCTGGCTAGGTCGATGTCGCTGTACAGCCCGTACAGTTCGTCGTTGTATCTCCTCCTCCATTCACCGTCTATGCAGACGGGACCGAAAATTACTCGAAGAATTTTCCTCTCGAAGCAACCAAGAGTAGCCTCATCCACTTTTGATAGAGTCCATGCCTCTGCACCATAAAGTAGGACAGGGATGATTAGGGTCTTATAAAGGGTCACTTTAGTTGTTCGAGAGAGGGCTTTGCTACTCAATTGCTTTCTTAGCCCAAAGAAACAGCGATTGGCAAGAGTTATTCTTCGTTTAATCTCAGCGCTGGTGTCATTGTCTGAGTTCATAGCGGAGCCTAGGTAGACAAAGTCCTTTACCACTTCAAAGTTATATCTGTCTATAGTGACGTTCTGTCCAAGACGTCGGTGTTGGGTGTCCTTTCTTGATGACAGCATATACTTTGTCTTGCCCTCATTGACCGCCAAACCCATTTTCGCCGCTTCCGTCTCAATGCCCACGAACGCGCCAGTGACATCACGCTGCGTTCTGCCGATTATGTCGATGTCGTCGGCGTAGGCGAGTAGGTGGACGGACTTTTGAAAGATAGTGCCTCTGGTGTTAGCGTTTGAGTTTTGCACTATTCTTTCAAGAACGATGTTGAAGAAGTCACATGACAGCGCATCGCCTTGTCTAAATCCTTTTTTGACATCGAAGGTCTCGGTGAGTTCTTTACCGACCTTGATGGAGCAGCGTGCATTCTCCATTGTCATCCTGCACAAACGGACGAGTTTGGCAGGGATGCCAAAACTAGACATTGCTCTGTATAGCTCGTCTCTATAAATGCTGTCATAGGCGGCTTTAAAATCGATGAAAAGATGGTGGGTATCGATTTGGACTTCCTGGGTTTTTTCCAAGATCTGCCGCAGTGTGAATATTTGGTCGATGGTAGACTTTCCTGGCCTGAAGCCACACTGATAGGGACCAATCAGGTTGTTGACGAAAGGCTTCAGGCGTTCACACAACACGGCAGATAGGATCTTGTAGGCGATGTTAAGAAGACTAATCCCTCTGTAGTTGGCGCAGTTCAGAGGGTCTCCTTTCTTGAGGATCGGGCAAACAATGCTGAGGTTCCATTCATCGGGCATACTTTCCTCCGACCATATTTTACAGATGAGTTGGTGCATACTCCTAACCAAGTCATCGCCTGCCGCTTTAAATAGCTCGGCGGTTAGGCCATCTGCTCCAGCGGCTTTGTTGGACTTAAGCTTAGATATGGCTATCTTCACTTCGTCCAGGTCGGGTGGACGGAATTGTTGGTCTTCATCGTCCAGGTTGAGTGGTTCATTCTGCCTGACAGCGGTATTTACTTCGTCATCGCCGTTAAACAGTCTGCAGAAGTAGTTCTTCCATATCCTCAGCATCGACTGCGATTCTACTATGATGTTCCCTTGTTCGTCCTTGCAGGCTTCGGTTCGGGCTCTGTAGCCTTGGCAGCTTCTTTTTACCCTTTGGTAAAACTTCCGAACCTCATTCCTGCTGTAACATCTCTCTATTTCCTCGATCGCGCGCTTCTCGTGCTCTTTCTTTTTCCTCCTGAGAAGCCGGTGTTCGTCTCTTCTTTTCTGCGCGTAGAGCTCACGGGCAGCTCGGGTCCTTCTTTGCAGCGCCGCTTTGTATGCCTCTTGTTTCGCTGCATGTGCTTGCCGACATTCGTCGTCGAACCAGGGGTTTCGTTGTGGTGGTCGAGTGAAACCAAGCACATCAGAGGCGGCGTCTCTGATGGCTTTTTGGCAATGTTGCCACTGGTCTTCAATACTTGATGCTGGCTGCATAGAACCTCTTGAGAGATTGAGAGAGACTCGATCGGAGAAGGATCTGGTGATCTCTTGCGATTTTAGCCGTCCGACGTCAAACTTCCTCACAGTATTTACTTGTCTTGGCGGTGTTCGGGATATCCGAAGGCGTACCTTGGCTACAACAAGGTAGTGGTCCGAGTCAATGTTGGCCCCTCGGAACGTTCGGACATCCATAATACTGGAGGAGTGCCTTGCATCGATCGCAATGTGGTCAATCTGGTTGACGGTTGATTGATCGGGAGATCTCCATGTGCCTTTATGAATATCGAGATGCGGGAACCGCGTACTTGCTATGACACCATTTCGCCCCGCCGCGAAGTCGATCAGCCTAAATCCGTTATCGGAGGTGGTGTCGTGTAGGCTGTACCTTCCGACAGTACTACCAAAGATGCCCTCTCTTCCTATCTTTGCATTAAAATCACCTAGGACAATTTTAATGTCATAGTTAGGGCACTGCTCGTATGTCTTGTCCAAGAGCTCGTAGAACCTCTCTTTGGTGTCGTCGTCTTTCTCCTCCGTGGGGGCATGGGCGCATATTAGGCTAATGTTGGCGAATTTAGCCTTGATGCGAATTGTCGTGAGGCGCTCGTTCACGCAGCTGAAACTTAAGACTTCTTGCCTAAGTCTGCCTCCAACGACGAATCCACATCCAAATAAGCGCTGCTTTTGTTGCCGATAGCAGTCGCCATAGTAAATGTCGCAGTTTTTCATTTTCTTCTTGCCCGGTCCATCCCATCGCACTTCTTGGATGGCGGTTAAGTCTGCTTTATAGCAGGTCAGGGCCTCCGCTAGCTGTTCGGCTGCACGCGGTCTGTTAAGGGACCTAACATTCCACGTGCAGATCCGAAATTCGTTGTCCTTTATTCGTTTGCCAGGTTCGTCAACAGTAAAATCATCCGTATCCGAGGCTTGTTGTTGCTTCGTAACTAGGTGGGTTTTCCGTAGTCGGGCAGTTACCCCGGCGTACAACCTCCAACCTGGAGGGCCAGGCCCTTTGTTGGACCCCTTGGACGAAAGGGGCCGGATTCATCCGGTGTCAGTAACCCACTTCGGGGATGTGAGAGCTGCCGTTGGCCCATAAAGGGTTCATCCGCCACCATCTCTATTTCAGGACCCTGACTAGTCATGAAAAATCCTCACTGACCTCAGCTCCAAATACGTCAAAGTAGCTCAAGTAAGGTAACTGTCATCTTGACTGTTGACGACACCGTTGATTCAGTCTAGTGAATTCATCCGCCGTACGTCCTCTTTCTGAGGAGCTCATGTAAGACTTCTGAGACTCGTTCAGTCAGTCTTTCCGACAGAGCATTATAGTGTTGCTATTTTCTTCGTGTTCAACACTCGCACTTATAAGTTTAGCAAGCCAAGCCCGGAAGGGCGAGGCCAGTACCCGGTGGTTACCACGCGGAGGTAAAATAAGCACAATTGATGTGTATGAAAAAGTTACAACAGCTGGGCACCGCCAAGTTGATGCCAGTCAGCGCCTACCCGATTCATACACACCCAACCACCTGTGTCCTTTTTAGGTTATCCAAATAGTTTATTTATATTCGGATAAGTGAAACTCTCTCTCCTTGCACACTTTTGGCCACAAACAATGCAAGGATGATCACATTTATTATCCAAGAAACCTACGCATGAATACAGCAGATAATTTTAGTATATTAGCTCTAAAGCTGTAGTATACTTTTTAAAATTAAAAATAAGCATCTTTGAATTCGTCCCAAAAATAGAAACTCACACAAACGAATGGTTGCGACAAGCTAGGCCTAGGGTCTCTACCCGACTGTTGCGCCACCTAATTATTTTTTTTATCTTTGAACTCTTCGTATAAAGGGAGTGTTTTATCCGAATTTAAAGATGTACCCATTTTTTCCTTCATAAACTAACCGGATAAATCCATAAAGCACTTAATTTGAACTTGATGTACTTTTTTTGTATTTATATTGTGCTCATAAACTTCTTTCCGGATAAGCGGATAAATTATCCAATCTTACAGAAATAACTTGCCCTTTCCTTAAAAATTTAAAGAGGTTTCCCTTTGTGTAGTTATTATTTCGGCAATAAACCACTCGGATAAGCGAATTAAGTATCCGAATTCATAGATGCTCGCAATTCTCTTTGCTTTGCTTTGATATCCTCAAACTCTTTCTATTTTACTGACTTTTACTCGGACTTTGATTTCATACACTTCATCACTATAAACCTCCCGGATAAGGGAATAAATTATCAGAATTAAAAAAAAAATACATTCATTTCGCAATTAGATATTTTGCATTTACAAACCACCACTAGTACATAATATAGTAAGTGTCCGGATAAATTATTAAGTATTCATCTCTTCATGTTTTTCAAGTATCGCAGACCCACATTTGTGGCTAAAGTGTCCCTATTCGCGAATATAGCCTTTTCGTCTACAAACTTTTCGAATAAGTGCGTAAAATATCCGAATTCAAGGGCGTACTAGACCTACTCGGATAAGAGAAAAAATTTTGTTGAAATACATAAACAATTAAAAATTATTAAAAAGAAAGACGGTCTGGGCCGAATCGTTTCTTCCGTAAACGAGCAATACGTGAAGGAATTTGTTTTTGCTTTGCATGTCAAATCGATTGATTCCGTGAACGTATAGCTCGTTCACGGAAGAAACGATTCGGCCCCAGAAAGAAGGTATTTTTATATTTTTGAAAGAAAAGGATACGAAATGGATTCACCCAAGGGGAAAAAAGGGAAAAAGGCAAAGGAAAATGATCAAGATCTGCTGTCCATAGGTTTCCTCACACAAATTGTTTTCCTGTACTCACTTTACTTCCATAAGTTACCCGGATAAGTGATACAATATCCAAGCAAGTATCCATGGTTCTGTCGTCTTATCCAAGTGTTGTAAAATCACCCCGGATAATTGAAATAAACAATTATTTTGTACACAAACTATTCGGATAAGCAAGTAAAATATCCAAATATCCAAATTCAATCGGATAAGCGATTACAATTTTTGTCCTCGATAATTACTCCCCTATACTCTACTTCCGTTGATTATCCTGATAAGCGATCAAAGCATCCAAATAATCATGTTTGACTACACTGCAGACAAACCGTGTGAGGTGCTTTTTGTCGAGGCTGGGGTTAGCTCGCCGGATCGCCAAGATTCTTCCCAAAGAAACACTAACTTTGGTTTTGAAGTTTCCGTTTTATTACTTTTTCTTATAGTCTACCTTATTAGGTTATCATATATACATAGGATTTCTTTATTTGGCTTACTATCTAGTTTACAATGTTATGTTATAATAATCTTAATAATAAATTCGGCGGCGGTGATTTTTCCTCTCGGTATCCTCGGTGTTCGATCTTCTGGAGTCGGTGTCTCGACTTACTGAGGCGGCTTGACTTTCGGACGGGTATTTTAGGATGCCCTGCGGCAGTTCGTATAGGTACACAGGTTCGTCTTGCGACAACCCTGGCGGAACACAGGTCCGTCTTGCGACAGTCCTGGCGGTACACAGGTCCGTCTTGCGACAGTCCTGGCGGTACACAGGGTCGTCTTGCGACAACCCTGGCGGGACACAGGTCCGTCTTGCGACAGTCCTGGCGGGACACAGGTCCGTCTTACGACAGTCCTGGCGGGACACAGGTCCGTCTTGCGACAGTCCTGGCGGGACACAGGTCCGTCTTGCGACAGTCCTGGCGGTTCACAGGTCCGTCTTACGACAGTCCTGGCGGTACACAGGTTCGTCTTGCGACAACCCTGGCGGGACACAGGTCCGTCTTGCGACAGTCCTGGCGGGACACAGGTCCGTCTTGCGACAGTCCTGGCGGGACACAGGTCCGTCTTACGACAGTCCTGGCGGGACACAGGTTCGTCTTGCGACAACCCTGGCGGGACACAGGTCCGTCTTGCGACAGTCCTGGCGGTACACAGGTCCGTCTTGCGACAGTCCTGGCGGGACACAGGTCCGTCTTACGACAGTCCTGGCGGGACACAGGTCCGTCTTGCGACAGTCCTGGCGGGACACAGGTCCGTCTTGCGACAGTCCTGGCGGGACACAGGTCCGTCTTGCGACAGTCCTGGCGGGACACAGGTCCGTCTTACGACAGTCCTGGCGGGACACAGGTCCGTCTTACGACAGTCCTGGCGGGACACAGGTCCGTCTTACGACAGTCCTGGCGGGACACAGGTCCGTCTTGCGACAGTCCTGGCGGTACACAGGTCCGTCTTGCGACAGTCCTGGCGGGACACAGGTCCGTCTTGCGACAGTCCTGGCGGTTCACAGGTCCGTCTTGCGACAGTCCTGGCGGTACACAGGTCCGTCTTGCGACAGTCCTGGCGGTGCACAAGTCTACGGGGAAGTAGCCTTGGAATTTACACTAAGTACCCTCAGGTTCTTAGTACCAAAAATTACCAACAGCTAATATATAGCTATTTCGGGAACACTTTCAGCTGTACACCGGATTGGTACTTTGCCACTTCTGAATGTTGCTCCCTCCTTTCGGAATTTTCCTCTCCTCTCATGTAATTTTGTCCAGAAAGCGAGTGTGACTTATATGGCTGAGCAAAACTATTTATTTGTTTACATCACATGATTTGTGTTCGGTGTGTGGAGCGTAATTCTCTCTCTCTCCCTCGGTGCATTACGTTGGTTACTGGTGTTTGATCGCTGTTGGCGATATTGTACCAGTGCGGTAGGGGGGGGGGGGAGGTATGTTTGGTGGTTTATTTGTTTATTACTTTCGGATGACTTCGAGAGTACTGTGGCTGGTACTAGACCAGTGCGGGGGGGGGTGTCTTCGGCATGTAACGAATGCTTCGTTACATTCCCCCTCTTCTTTCTCAGACGAGAACCTTCTCGTCTTTATATATATATATTCTTCTTGAGGTCTCGGAATGTCAATATGCGGCCTCTTGTATTGGTCGCGGTGACGAGTCGGTGCTGGCGGTGAAGTAGTGAAGCGGTTGTGACGGTGTTGGCGGTGTTGACGGTGCTGGCGGTATTGGCGGGGCTGGTGGTGTTGACGGTTTTGGCGGTGTTGACGGTGCTGGCGGTATTGGCGGGGTTGCTGGTGTTGACGGTTTTGGCGGTTTTGACGGTTTTTGGCGGTGTTGGTGGTGTTGACGGTGCTGGCGGTATTGGCGGGGTTGGTGGTCTTGACGGTTTTGGCGGTTTTGACGGTTTTGGCGGTGTTGCAGCTCGATGTACCTGTTGTGGTCACGATACGCCGGGACCATTTTTCGTCGGCTTTCTGACGGACGCGACGGATGGTGGCCAATTGTGCCATCTGTTCCGGTCGTGATGCAATTGGAACAATGTGTTCCGAGGGCAGAGGTACAGTCCGTTTTGGCTTCATTCGTCTGCGCACTCTGGATTTGTCGGATTGGCGAATGGTGGGGGGTTTGTTTGGTGCTGTTCGCTGCCTTTTCCAAGGCTCCGTTGAAAATTGTTCTTCGGCTTTGCCTTTAGCTGCTGATTTCGGTACGACTCGGTCCATGATCGCGCTTATACTGATCATCGACTGGAGTGTCTCGCTGCCATTGTGTCCCTTTAGATCACTTATGTGGCAACGGTGAGGGTTTACTCTCCCTTTCTTTCTTCGGTAAACATGTTCTCCAATAGTAGGTCTCTGCTGTTTGCTCCAGCGTAAGGGGCCTTCCCTAAGTAGGGAACATGGGTTGCGGGAGGGAGTGGTGTGTACTACGTTTCGGTAGGTTAAGGTCTGGCCACCCAGCGTCATCTCGAAGTTGGCTTTATCAAGAATGTCCATGCCAAATATCGCATCTTCTGCCAGACTCTTCATATAGGTGAGCTCGCTGGTAAGGGTTTGGTTGCCCAGTTGGAGCTCCACCGTATAATGCTCCCTGGTTGTTATTGGGTCCCCGTTTGCCAATTGAATTCTTTGGAACTGATATCGTACCGGCGCACGTTTTCTCCGAAGTGCCTGTCGTACCGCTGTGCCGATAAAGGACTTCGAAGCTCCCGTGTCAATTAGGCAGTGGAACGTTTGACCCTGAATGGTAGTCGGGATGAAGTAGCGGGGATCGGTCCATCTGGAGTTAGACATGGCGGCTACCTGCTCTTGGTGGCACGGGCAATCCCTCGTTTGTCGGCCGTCCTCCCCACAATATGAGCAGAATAGGCGGAATGGTCGCCGACAATCCTGTTGCCGATGGCCCCTTTGCTTGCAGCGCCAGCAGTGGGTGTCCCGGTTGTAGGGGACGGCTGTTGTCGGTGGTCTGGGCAGTGGGGCAGCAACAAGGTTGGGTGGGCGGACGTTTCTCTCTTCGTTTTTTATATATTCGAACTCCTCGGCTAATTCCATGAGTTCGTCCAATGTGGTGAAATCCCTTCGCTTAATATAGAGGCGGTATTCGGGTCGCAAACTATCATATATTCGGTCTATATTATCCTGAATGCTCATCCGAGGATGTTGTCGGATGAGATATTGGATGGCTCGGATGAATTCCTTGGCTTTCTCTCTAGGTCCTTGTTTTTTCCTCATAATTTCTTCCACTAGCTTGTGGGCATACCGTGCAGGGAGGAAGTGACGCAAGAAAGCTTGTCGGAACTGATCCCAGTTCTGGAAGTCATCGCGGTTTATTCGTAGCCATTCCAGTGCGGTACCTCGGAAGATTTCTGGTAATGGCCGTAGCATATGGTCGGGAGGGATATCGTAACATCGGGTTAGCTCTTCTATTCGCTCCATGAATTCCAGAGCATTCCCTGATGAATCGAATTTCAGTCCCCATTTTCGAACCATGTTCATCACCTCGGCTTCGTAGCTCAGCATCGGCATAGCCAGTGCTCGCGTCGGGGTTGCCTGAGGTGGTCGATCGGTTTCTCGGCTAGAGGATGCTGCGGCGGGGGTCGGTCGGTCGGTTGTCGGATATGTGGTCGGCGTTAGTAGCTGCTGGACGGCGGTGTGCGGGTGGGCATATACGGGTCTTTCCACGACCTGTGGAGTCTGTGGCGGCTGAACGGCGGGGACATCAAGGGGTATTTCCACGAACTGTGGCGTCTTTACCATCTCTTCGGAAGTAACTGACATGTCATCATTCTCGGAAGATGAGTCCTTATACTCCCGCATTGAGGCTTTCGCTTCAAGTTCCGCGCAGAGGTCCTGGGTTGATGCCCTTGCCCGCGTGTTCTTTAAAAAGTTGCTCATTCGAGCTCTCAGTTGCAGGACCGTTCCACTAGTCTCTAATCCTCTTGTCTTCATAGCTTCGATTAATTCAGCCTTCTTTAACAGGTAAATCCATCCGGTATTCATATTTACGGACGGTTCCGGTACGGTCAACTGGCTGTCTTCGTCCATGTCTCGTGTTTGAGATTCCAGGTTGGATTGATGTGGTCCCGGTCCTCTCGGTCGTAACGTTGTTGGGACTTCTTCTTCAGGTCCCTGCTCGGGCGCCAATGTGAGGTGCTTTTTGTCGAGGCTGGGGTTAGCTCGCCGGATCGCCAAGATTCTTCCCAAAGAAACACTAACTTTGGTTTTGAAGTTTCCGTTTTATTACTTTTTCTTATAGTCTACCTTATTAGGTTATCATATATACATAGGATTTCTTTATTTGGCTTACTATCTAGTTTACAATGTTATGTTATAATAATCTTAATAATAAATTCGGCGGCGGTGATTTTTCCTCTCGGTATCCTCGGTGTTCGATCTTCTGGAGTCGGTGTCTCGACTTACTGAGGCGGCTTGACTTTCGGACGGGTATTTTAGGATGCCCTGCGGCAGTTCGTATAGGTACACAGGTTCGTCTTGCGACAACCCTGGCGGAACACAGGTCCGTCTTGCGACAGTCCTGGCGGTACACAGGTCCGTCTTGCGACAGTCCTGGCGGTACACAGGGTCGTCTTGCGACAACCCTGGCGGGACACAGGTCCGTCTTGCGACAGTCCTGGCGGGACACAGGTCCGTCTTACGACAGTCCTGGCGGGACACAGGTCCGTCTTGCGACAGTCCTGGCGGGACACAGGTCCGTCTTGCGACAGTCCTGGCGGTTCACAGGTCCGTCTTACGACAGTCCTGGCGGTACACAGGTTCGTCTTGCGACAACCCTGGCGGGACACAGGTCCGTCTTGCGACAGTCCTGGCGGGACACAGGTCCGTCTTGCGACAGTCCTGGCGGGACACAGGTCCGTCTTACGACAGTCCTGGCGGGACACAGGTTCGTCTTGCGACAACCCTGGCGGGACACAGGTCCGTCTTGCGACAGTCCTGGCGGTACACAGGTCCGTCTTGCGACAGTCCTGGCGGGACACAGGTCCGTCTTACGACAGTCCTGGCGGGACACAGGTCCGTCTTGCGACAGTCCTGGCGGGACACAGTTCCGTCTTGCGACAGTCCTGGCGGGACACAGGTCCGTCTTGCGACAGTCCTGGCGGGACACAGGTCCGTCTTACGACAGTCCTGGCGGGACACAGGTCCGTCTTACGACAGTCCTGGCGGGACACAGGTCCGTCTTACGACAGTCCTGGCGGGACACAGGTCCGTCTTGCGACAGTCCTGGCGGTACACAGGTCCGTCTTGCGACAGTCCTGGCGGGACACAGGTCCGTCTTGCGACAGTCCTGGCGGTTCACAGGTCCGTCTTGCGACAGTCCTGGCGGTACACAGGTCCGTCTTGCGACAGTCCTGGCGGTGCACAAGTCTACGGGGAAGTAGCCTTGGAATTTACACTAAGTACCCTCAGGTTCTTAGTACCAAAAATTACCAACAGCTAATATATAGCTATTTCGGGAACACTTTCAGCTGTACACCGGATTGGTACTTTGCCACTTCTGAATGTTGCTCCCTCGTTTCGGAATTTTCCTCTCCTCTCATGTAATTTTGTCCAGAAAGCGAGTGTGACTTATATGGCTGAGCAAAACTATTTATTTGTTTACATCACATGATTTGTGTTCGGTGTGTGGAGCGTAATTCTCTCTCTCTCCCTCGGTGCATTACGTTGGTTACTGGTGTTTGATCGCTGTTGGCGATATTGTACCAGTGCGGTAGGGGGGGGGGGGAGGTATGTTTGGTGGTTTATTTGTTTATTACTTTCGGATGACTTCGAGAGTACTGTGGCTGGTACTAGACCAGTGCGGGGGGGGGTGTCTTCGGCATGTAACGAATGCTTCGTTACAACCGGATAAAAGAAATCAATAACGCACTCGTTTCCTCACTCACATTCCAGTCCATACTGGAATGGTGTCAGAAGTCAGAGGCCTTACCTTACAACAGAAGTTCCCTTTAAACTAAAGAAAAAGAGGTTAAAAGCATTCCTCACAATATGCGCAATTACGCCACGCCATCCCCAAAGTGTATGTAAGCGCTTTCAAAGCAATTTCACCCGTGATGAGGAAGGGGGAAGATTAATTAATCGTCGTCGCTTGCATGTACTTTGAGTTGCAATTAGTGGCAAAAGGGTCAAGTGCTATGTACCGATTGACTCTCTCTTCCTCTAGATAGACGGCACCCTGTCAAAATGGGAAAAAAAAATTCCAAAATGCAATTAACTTTGCAAAACATTGAATAATAATGGCATGCGACGCTGAGAAAGGGTACCTATAGTCTTATATGTATCTCTACATGCACAAGCCAATTCAGTTAGTTCGTTTGTTTGTTCTCGCGGAACTTAATTCCAGAGATAACAGTCGCAAAGCCCGATAAAGAGGTTACATTTTAATCTGCCCCATTACGTACGAATTCCCTCGCTTTTGGCTGCCCGTTTACATGCAGGCTTTGCGCGTTGTCAGGCTTAACCTGAAACTCTATAAGAATGTGCGCGGTCATGTGTACATGTAAAATGCCGTGTCACATCATCGGCATTCTTCCTTAAGAAGTAGGACGCGCGTACAAAAAGACGCGATTGTGAAAATGAACGTCTGCTGAGCGTAAGTGGCTTCAGTACACACACAAAAAAAAGGGAAAGCGTTGGCATTTCGCAAATGTAGGGAAGAGTGCAGTGAACCTTTGTCATGATGGATGTCGAGAGCGAACTTTTGGAAATTTATAATTGAGGTGAACAAAAAGTCTTTCCTTAATCATAATGTCCAGTGGGCGATCGAAATCTATTTTTATTGAATATCCCAACAAATATAAATTGGAAATTATTTATAGCGAAACGCTCACAATATACATTAACACGAATGCGCTGCTTCTATAGCACCCAGTCACATAATTCCCAGGGCTAGGGAAATAATTTTGTTTTCGTTTCATATTGGGCCCGCATTCCTGGTCTCGTTTCGATAGAATACTCGTGCTGTGTAAAGGAAACAAAACGAATCCCTGAGCATTCGTTTTGTTCGTAATGGCATTAGCTACTCTCTATCGCTTATGTATTCCGCTCAGTGTTCCCGCATTGAACAGAGTCAGACCGACCGACATGAGTTTTAGAGGAAAACGACGCCGTCGTCGTCGTCGCCGGGCGTAACCATTCTCAATGTTTTTGCGTGTACTATAGGTATATAGTGTGTGAGGTCAATGGAGTTGTAAATTCACTAACTACACTCTACGAATATTTAAATTTAGTCGTCCTGTTTAGGGGGACGCAAAACGCGTCCCAACACAAACAACAACGACCACTTTACAAATTGAAACAATAAATTATAGTATTTTACAAGATTGAGTCGTCCCTCTCGGTATATAGTTTTCCAGCCATTAACGTATGAATTATAGAAGACACTTCATTGATGACACATGTTATAAAGCACAAAAAAAAAAAAAACGCGGGAGCGCGCCTGGCCCCGCTATAGATAGATAGATACTCGTAGCCGTAGGTACTCTTCGACGGATAAATGTAAAACACTTGTGCGTTTTGCTTGGAATTTATGCGATCACATTAAATGGCTCATTCGTAGTCGCTTTTGCCTGCAGTCGGCTGCTTGGAGATGTCAGCCAGATGAGTGCCTTTGAGATACTTAATTGGATGACAAAACGAGGATCACTCTGTGTGAATTTGTGATCTCTGAACTGTATAAATTTGTGTTTCTTTTTTGTCCTATCCGATTGGGAGACACAAAACCAATCGACGACAGTTGTATTGTAATTCGAAACAAAATGAAAGAGAAATGTGTGTGTACGTGACGTGGTGGTGACTTGCCAACTAATTTCAAATAAAGTATCGTTTTGGATGGAGGAATGGAAATGGAAATGGAAATGGAAATGCGTGATGTGTGCTGAAAGAACGTGGGTAGTTTAATCTGTGCGCTTGGGGCATTTTGTTTTATGAATGGGATTATCCAGGGATGATTGGATATGTGCGAGAATGCAGGCGAGGGTGTGTTTTAATTTAATGCGGATGACTTTGTAAATCGTTGCTAAATAAATAAATAAATATGTAGTCGTAGCGTTTCCCTTGTGGATGCCCTTAGTTGTCATTGAAACGGCGTTTAGTTGCTTGGGGGCAATTAAAGCCATACAAGTGGGACTAGACTTCGGCAGTATATTTTGTTCCAATCCTATTCAATGTTAAAAAAAAAAATGCTGCTCATTCAATCGGGAAGGTGAGGAATTACCTCTCATCCAACTGTCCTCACAAACTATCTACTACAGACAGATAGATGTGATTTTCTACAAGATTTGCTTTACTGCACCAATCGGATAAATGAAAAAAAATATATAAATAGTTAATTATTTGTTTATCCGAGGCTATTTCACTTCGTTTCAATTATCCGGAGAGTTTTCTCCAGTCGGATAAACGCAAATCAATGTCAATTAAATCTGATACATTTAAAATTTGAGGATGTGATTTATTTTCGAGTTAAACTCTATTCTATTATCCGGAAAAACCTACTGTCCATTAAACTGGTTTTGGAATTCAAAGAATTCTACACCATTTCGCTTACAACATCACTTTGACAAGTGAATCTACTGAAATTAACTTTTTACCATATTGATTCGTTTATCCGTTTTATGTATTTCACTTGGATAAACGCAAATCGACGTTCCAATAAGTTGAATGCACCTCAATTAACTAGGGCTTCACTTGGATAAAGCAAAAAGTCGGTTTATCCAAAAACATTTTCAATTGTAGATCATCAAATGCTCTTATCGAGGTGCAGTGAAAATATGAGTTTTCATATTCCTCGTATCTATCTAAATAGAAATTCAATATCACTTCGTATTACAGATTTTAGATCTGAATAATGTACTGATTTCCTTTTCGATTTTTGCCACAACCTCACTCGGATAATTGAATAAATAATGGTAAACATTCTATAATCATGGCAGTTTTGAGTCTGTTTTACTTCTTTACAATTATCCGTGAGTTTACTCAAGTATCCGACGCTAATTTATCACAATTTGTATAAAATCATTTAAAACTTGAAGATATGATAAACTGTTGACTTTTGAACATACTTCGTGTTATTGGATGGACTTAAAAAGTCTGTTCTTCGCATTCATCAGAAAATCCCAGTTGTTGGATAAAATTACATGTCAGGTCATTAAATTTATCCAATAAGTAGACTTCAAACGGATAATGGAATAACGTTCTTAACTATTGAACAATTGAGCAAATTCTGCTATCGAAATTGATTGGTGAAAGTGGACTTCTGAGTTTGTGGCTTCTTTGCCAATTATCGGGACGCTCTACTGTAGTCGGATAAAATACAATAGAACCACATTTTGGATCTTATAACTTACATTTTTGTTTTCTTTTCTACATCTGATTTACTGGGTTGGTGATGAAATCTCCTTTTCCAAAATCCCCTTTCTAAAATGAAAACGAACTTGGTGCTGAAATCTCTTACTCCAAAAGACCCTATGAGAAAATACCCACGGGACAAAATCCCCCATTTTTGGATTTGGAGTTATTAATTCTGTCGCGGTGAGAGATTATGTCCAATGAAGGATTTTGGAAAAGTGGATAACGTAGGGATCCCGATTTACTAAACCACTCGGATAAGTAAATGTGCCGTCATAAAGGGCGAATGTTGTCTTATTCTTTTTTTACTTGTTTCTGACTATCCAGTGAGTTTACCCAAGTCGGATAAGCGTTTATAAGTGCGTCGGAAAAATTAGATACTTGGTAAGTCCGGTTGCTGTCTTTTTGGACGATATGTGCGATTGTTGGAGGTTGGCAACGCACAGCAACTTTATTCAGAGTTGTTGGCAATCTTAATATTAAATATTATAATATTAATTAACTGCTTAAAACGAGGAGCTTATATACAGCTTCGACCGTTAGTTACATCTCCCTAGGTATTGATTTGCGCTGGACAGTCGTTTATAATATAAATAATGTCGGAGGTAAAATGGAACCTTGTGGGAGGCCTTTGTGGCATTCAAGATCAGTTTGTTTTTTATCAGTTCAACCCATTTGGCTTTGTGTAGATCTTTGTTCTTCAAATATCTGAAGAATAAATCTTCTTGTATGTCCATTTTCGCAGGGCATCCCAATTCGGATTAAATAAATAAATAAATAGGCGACGCAACAGGCGGTAGGCGCCCAAGGCCTAGCTTCTCGCAACCATTCGTTTTGTGTGAGTTCCTATTTTTGGAACGAATGGAAGGGACCTACAATTTTATGCCGAGTCCGAACGGCTTAATTGAGAAGCTTTTTCAGGACAGTCATACTCTCGGATGTTTGTCAGACGTTCGCGAGAGGTGGCGCAGTAGAAAAAACCTTAAGATGTAATTTGTGTGTTTCCGGGGATCGAACCTGGGATCCCTCGCACAGTAGTCCAGCACACTAACCACTGCGCTACTGCGCCCAATTCGGATTAGACGGACTAAATTTTGAACTGAACGGCTGTAGGAGTAATCCACTTTTTGTCGTTCTGAGTTCAACACAACTGCGATGTTTTTCAGTGTCCAGTGTTTAGCTACATTACTAAATTGCTAGCCATTATACAAACTCCATTCAAATACAGATTAAAAAAACATTTGTCTGTAAATCTGCTGTACAAGCACTTTTGTGGTCGAACACTTTAATGAATAAACAAAACTACATTAGCTTCCAATTGCCTTCTCTATTCTATATTTCAAAACCTTTCTAGACACGACTATACACTCCCTGCATAAAAAAAACACACTGTACACAGCCTAACCATACTCATCTCAGCATCTTTCAAAACTGTCAGTGATGACACGCAAATGCCATGTTCTAATGACACCCGAACAGTTCATTTCATCTCTACTCAAGTTATGGCTATAGCTAGGGGTTCATATACCTACCCACCCAACAAGGTGAAGATAAATGAAAAATCGTTTTTTGTGTTTTTTTTTGGCCATCAATCAAAGGCGATACACCAAAAAGGAAAACAAAAAAAAAAAATCAATGCACTCACACCGAAAAACGCTGTGTCTTCAAAACCAGACAAAGCATCTAAAAAAAAAATTACACCCTTGAGGGTACTTAACTCGCACGACCAATCTATTTCAAGAACACTTTCGTATACGGTAGCGTTTTCCTTTTTTTTTTTGTAAAGGATTAGACGTCTTCTGTGTTTCTTTTAATAATGACTATGTTATGTAGGTGCGCTGCATAAAGAGCACAATGACCCAAAACAGCAGCAAAGCCACATTTGTTTGTCAATGGAACTTAAGGAAGATATTTAGAAGCGCGTGGGCTGTAATCAAACTGTAATATCAGAGGGCAGAGTATATAACTCATGGAATACATTTTTCTTTGAATTCCAAACGAAAATTTAAATTTAGTCGAATATACACTATAGGAAGTGAATGACAGTGTAATCAGAGATGATATTGTGCAAGAACTACTTAATCAAACCCACATCCCACACTTTTGATTAAAATTCTCCTCCATACGATCAGATTGTAGTTTATGGTTTGTTTATGCTGGAAGATGATTGAAATGTGGTTCTTCCTTAAATTGATTTTTTATACTGGTTCGTTGGTTTTTTGTTTATTAAAATTATTTTGTGTTGGTGGAATCGGATATCAAGGGTGGGACGGGATTGAACACAACATAAAACATTTTATTTGCTTTTAAATTTCTTACAATCGAAAGTTAAATCCGGCAAAAAGGGCGCTCTAAGCCGGAATTTATCACACGAACAGGCGCCAGGTATATTGACAGTTTCTGGATCTTAAAAAGCTTCTCTGCATATAAGTAACCATAGCTTGACGAAATATTCGGCCCTAGCGAGGTATCCGTCGGAACGGAAAATTCTCCGATTTTATACGAATCGGAGGATTTTCGCAGCGAGGTATACGTCGGAACAGCTTTTCAGAACTTTGGAACTTTGTTCCGACAAATATGTAACGCACACTGGCGTTTTGCGTTTCAGTGCGATGAAGTGCGTTTTTACTGATATTTTTGACAGCTTCATACGAATTTTCTTCCGATATGCTCCGACAGGAATTGGTTGCGGAATTTGTTTACGATTTGCAGTGAAGTGTTGACAAATGAAAGCAATAAAGAAAAAACATTTTAGCAAAGTAATTGGTTGTATTTGTTGCCTAAATGTGTGTTTCCAGGGCAAACAAAAAAACGAAAAAACAAGCACTAAAAATAGTCAAAATCCCGATGTACCACGAAACAACATCATATCAAATCAATGCGTTGTCGCATTTTAATTATTATTTCCGAAAGCGGATACCTCGAATGTAATTTGAGTCTCCGACGGAGTATGCGTTGCGGAGAATTTTCCGTTCCGACGGATACCTCGCTAGGTCCGATTACCTATAATGTTCCCGAAACATTTTCTATTGTGGTTAACAACGGAGATCTTTGATTCCAAATTACATCCCCAACACGTAGAGAAGGGTTCAAGTCTTATGTCTGCGTGTTCACGGAGAACCACTAGCCGATATCAACTAATTACTGAGTGGGGTAGCGAGGAGTAACAACGATTCTCACTAGTTGGGATTGACCGTGAAAATTTCTGTTGGGAAATTTTGTTGAATTTCAGTCTATGAATTATTGTTTGAAAGAATAACATTAACAACAACTTAACTAACAACAACAACAGCCATTTACTCGTATACACTCAATCTCGTATTTACTTCAAATCCAACAGTGTCCCCAAGCAGGGGGGTTGCAGGGGGGCAGCATGGCCTCCCATACATATTCCACTGTGCCTACTAGATCGGTAGTCAATCTTGGGAGTTAGTTCATTTGGGAATTAGTCTATATAGAACAAAGTTCCACTATTGGGTTTTGCTTCATTCTCATATTGGGACTTTGTTCATTCTAGAGTTGGGTCTTAGTTCCTAAAAATCATGGGAGTTAGTTTATAGTTCCCAAATTTTGTGGGACTTAGTTCATTTTGGCTAGAGGGAGTTATTCCCAGTTGGGACCTTGGACACCTTATACACGTTAAAAAAAAGCTTTTAATAATGGCCATGCCCACCTACTCTGAAAATGATGGTGGATGAAATGTTGGTTGGCTCATAGATGAGTTGTCTGCTATATGACGTGGCTGTCATACTCTGAGTACCAGACCATTGTGCCTTGAAAAGAAAGTCTTCTCACCAATAGGACTTTTTAAAGGTAAAATATTTTAACAATTTCTCTCAACGTCGAACTCTAAATGAAACACCCAATTACCTACCGCGCGCCTGTTAGGACACGTACAAGTTAAGTTAAGCAAGCCTAACTTACAACTGACAATAAGTGCATACCTTCAGCGTCAAAGTGCGACTACACCCCATTGTTATCTTCCTCGGGCGTCAGGGCAGGTATTTCTTGACACCTCCTAATTTGACTGTGAGTGATATACATTTTTGAATACCTTCTCAACTGTCGGCGACAGATTTCCTTCAAACTTCGTATTTAGAGTTTGTGGGCTTCCCGCTAGGACAAGTTTTTTTTTCATGGTAGCCCTAATATTAACGGTACTTCCCATATAACAATTTTACGAAATATTAAACAGTTTACATTTTTTCAAAAACGGCTCCAACGATTTAAACCAAAATTGATAGTTGAGTTAATGTGGGCATGCTTAGCATGACTGCATACCCAGTTTTTCGCTGAAAAGTCCAGCAACGGCAGTTTTGAAAATTGGCTTTTTCTCGAAAACGGTAAAAGCGACTTAAAAAACATATTTTTAAGGTACTATCGCCATTCTTAACTTGATAGCAAACTCAGTTTTTCTCTAAAAAGACTGCGTCCTTTGATATCCACCCAAATCCCTAAGAATAGTACTTTAAAAAAAACTATTCATATCTCAAAAACGCCATTTTCGATTATGATAAAAATGTAACTGGCAGGTAATGCTTAAATCCATAGTAATACCATTTGCTCAGTTTTGAGCTAAAAAGTGTTTTTGAACCATGAATGCGTCTTTCGATTTCCACCCCAATCGCTAAAAATGGTACTTTAAAATCTGTTCTTATTTCGAAAACGCCATTTTCGATTTGGATGAAAATGTAACTGCTACGTAATGTTTATATCCTGAAGAATACGTTATACTCAGTTTTCAGCTAAACAGTTTAATAACAATGCTTTTGGAATCCGAATTTCTAACATTTGTCAGCATAATTTTACAAAAAACCGCTCTAACGATTTTGATCAAAATACATATTTAAAACAACATAAACATTCTAAACATGATCACGTACTTAGTGTGGTAACAATTCACTTTATAAGCTCTCTTAACACCAATAACTTCAAATTTTTTCTCAAGATATAAATAAAATTAAAACTGCGTAAACTCTGCAACGTCAAGCAAATTGTTTCGAAAATTCCTGAAATCTCAGCGATAAAGAAATTACTGATAAAAGCGTTCGTCATTTAATCCATTCCAATTCGTTTTTTTTTTATTGCCAGAAGCGATGACTGTACAGTGTACATATTGTACGCAATATTAATATTCTCATATTAATAACAAAATTTGATCTTCTCAAGGTCTAACCCACTTTTGCCTTTCATATCCGGAAAATATTGATTAGAACGTAAATTTTCTACGTGTGTATGTACTCAAAATTCTCAAAACTACAAACAAGCTAGTAAATCAACAATTGGATTTCCATCCAATCCATACAACGAGACGCACTCGATGTCTATCAAACGCATGAAAGGGTTCGATTGTTATTTTGCCAAACAGATACGTCACTTATGAAAAATGGCGATAAGAACACCCCCTATATGCATAGGCGGTCAATGTAAACACAATCATGAATGAAATACACAAAAATATGAAGTTTTCTGTAGAAAAATACGTAAATTTCCTATATCAACATTATGACAAATCACTCGGATAATATCGTTGAAAAACGTGCCCCAAACTAATTGTCAACATTGATAAGGTGTCAGCAGCATTCATTGAAAACAAATTTGTGACGCAAAATGTGACGTTCGTTTTTTTATTTGTACAGTGATTGAGAGCAGACAATTGTATACTTTATTCAAAGCAATATCATTTCGTTCCCAGAGGAAAATGTCTGAAAATACGCTCGTAAAAAAAATCCAAATTGTTTTGTTTTTTTCTTTGCCTAAACAAAAGTTCTGCTATAAGTAGGCCAACCCATTGGACCAACTTTGGATAATCAAAAGTAATTCACCCATTAAAGCAACCTTGAATTGTCTTAGATTCAGTTTTGCCTCCTGGTATGTGGGCTTGTCTGCGTCATTTGGTTTTTATGCGAGGGAATATCGTTCATAAAATTGTATTAGTTGGAAATTATTGACGATTTACACTGCCAAGTGGTTCCATTTCCATATCCACTGCTTATCACTCAGGTGACGAAAAAGAACATATTTATGATTTAAAAGAGCTCCTCAAGCACAATAAAAGTGCTCAGTTTAGAATGACATATCGACTTTAAAACAAATGGTCAAGAGCAGATAAGTAATCACAAGTCTTTTGATTGATAAAGAAAAGCCCAAGGGCAAACAACTACCAGTTTTGAAATTCAGCACATGTTTGAACAGAGTGTTTTGTAAGTCATTCACAATATCGCAGCCATTGGGTAACCGGAACAAAGTTGTTGGCCAGATAGTTTTATGTAGGTACTTAGTAAAACATTAAATTCCTATACCTTTCAGAAAAATGAGACTGAAAAGGATGATGGAAGGTGTCTAAAATGGTTTTCCAAAAACAAATTTGTTAAAAATAGTCCACACTATAATGCTTATAAGAGTTATGTAAAGTCAAAAAGGTGTAGAGAGATAGGGTGTGATAGCTTTGTCCGCAGAATCGTAAACAAAATTGGTTTCTGGTCATTTTGTAAATCTAGGGTACTGCGGTACTGCTAGGCTCACCTGGCGAACTCTGGATAAAAAAGATGTAAGGAGCTCCTGCGGTTTAAAAGTTCTAGCATCTTGCTGTCATTAATGGCATTTCCGGGCAATGCATATTAGGCAGACATGGACTTCTGAAGAAGCTGTAGAGAATAAGGGGAGGATGAGTTTGTCACCCACTTTCTTTGCAGCTGCAATGCTCTAGCACAGATTCCCAATCTATTTCATACTGCGACTCCATAGATAGGTTGAAATATTTTATCGACGCCCTTCTAAAAGCACAGATGTGTAGAAGAATAGAAGCTGATCTTACTAAAGATGATTTTTTGCCCAAAATGGAGGTCCTTTTTCAAACGCTCCGAAGCTAAGTCAGCGAACAAACTGCTTTGTCTATGTTCATTAACTTTGAGCTCCTGGATTAGTTGGAACTTATACGGGCATAAGCCCAAGTCCCGATGCAAAATTCGCCAAGTTGGAATCTGCGAAAGACCGATTTCGTATGCACGGCGAGGAATTGTCCGCCTCGGGTTCTCCTGTACACTCTCATGGACCGCGGCAATGCTCCTGACCAATCTGGCTGGCAACTACCCGTACCAATTGAAAAAACCCTTATTTAATTTTGAGTGCCAGGCAAATATACGAGTGCCAGCCACGAAGCAAGTTTGACTGGAAATGCGGGAAACACAAACGCGCTTACTAGTGTAACTATTGGATTTCGCTTCGACCTTGCTCTTGGTATTCGTAAGGAGAAACATAATGGCCCAGGGCGTCGCGACGCGCAGTTAGGGAACCCCTGCTCTAGCCAATTTAAAGAAAGACCTACTTAAATAAATAAATAAAATAAATAGGCGGCGCAACAGGCGGTAGACACCCAAGGCCTAGCTTCTCGCAACCATTCGTTTTGTGTGAGTTTCTATTTTTGGAACGAACAATTTTATGCCGAGTCCGTACGGCTGAAGCTTTTTCAGGACAGTACATGGCTTGCATGTCAGTAAAGTTATCATTCCCCTCAATCCCAGTGGTATGCTGTATGTTTATGCGCAATGGGTCGACTAACGTCCTAAGTGCTTCTCTCTCCGAGAGCCACTTCCACCTATCTAACTAACTCAAACTACAAGCTCAATGCAACGGGCAAATACCACAACACAGATGGTAAGGAGCGTGATGGAAAAGAACCAGTCGGAGACTTAGTAGGTCCGCTGTGAAACCCCTGTTAGAAGAAGACTGAAAAATAGAACACACTAAAACCCATCCGTGAAGTGTAGGAGATCTGATATCTGAAAGCCTGCTTACGAAGAACCTGCTAGCCTTTGCTCTTTGTAGAAGAGATCATGACGTAATCTCGAATGACAAAAATCTCGAAAAGTTTTTTTTTTTTTTAATCTCGAAAGCAAAAATCTCGAAAGACTACCTATTATCTCGAAAAAATCTCGAAAATAAAAAGTAAATTCGAGATTTTTTTTGCACCCATCCCATAGCTAAACAGTAAACCCAGCAACAGGGTTGCAGGGGGCAGCATGCCCCCCCATACGCATCTCACTTTTTAACACCATTTTTAATATTAATTCGAGATTTTTTTTTCGAGTTATCATGGTAAACCCTTTGTAGAGTTGGAGCTCTTTGAATGGATACGGGGTAGCAATTCGCATCTTCTCCCACGGGCCTTCTTACATGCCCTTTTTGTCCATTGCTTTTCCAAGACAAGTTAGAGAATGATTATAAAATATTCATTCATTCAGAACTATCGATTTTCCGCCATCAACTGTAAATAATTAAAAATCCCTATTTCGCCTCAAATATGAGATCTTTTGTGGTGCCATGTAGATTTAGTCTTTGGTGATGAAATTTTGATTGAAATTTTTGATTTTTCTCTTCCTAGAAAATAGAACGTACTCAGTTTCCTGAGGAGCTCTTTAAGAGAAGATTCCATTAGTTCACAGGTTTTTGAGACGAATTTGCTGTAACCTTGAATTTTGATTCTCTTTTGTGTAAAGCTGCTTAGGATTTTGTTGATGGTAAGAAAAAAGTCGAGTAAAATTTGAGCTGGATATTCAAAATGATTATTTGTACCGCTCACTGTAAACCAATGCGTCATTTTGAATAACCAAAGGGCCTGCTTCAATTAAGCACAAAGGTGTACATTTTCAAGAGCTCACGCAATGTTAGTCGAAATATTTAAATTGAAAAATGGTTGCACTATGCACTTCCGCATGGGGTTTATTCACTATACCCCAATGTAAACTACTATTCACCTATAAATGTAATAACGTCGTAAATATTGCACCCTTGCTGTTTTTTTTTTGTGTTTCTTAATTAAAGTTGAGTGGATTTAGTACATTTGTCTGTATGAAAGCAACTCAGAACTTAGGAAACGCATTTTTGCAAATTATAATTAAAAAATATTTCATATTCCAGGGTGCGTCTGTGGGGTCATTTACCCACAATATTGAGGGTTGCATGCGATGCATTTTTAATTAGTAGGTATACACAAACAGAGACCAAAATAAGTTTTCGAAACGCACGTTGTATTACACGCAAATAGGGTGTAACTATTTGCGTGTAATGCACATTAGCATCCCATTTAAAAGCCAGAAATAAATTCTTTGCATTTTCCATTCACAACATTAATTGCCTTGCCATATGACATACTACACAATGTAAGCAATAACTGACCATCACGATGGATAACTTAAGCATTTCAATTTTATTATGGGGTAAACTGCGTGCAAATATAAAACATTTGTCGGGCACGCACTCTAACATATTTTGTAATAGAATTGCCTGCCGCTAACCCGCACGCACACACATGTTTTTAAGCTGTATTTATTTGTGCTGTAAAAATGTTTACAAATCACATATCTTATAGGGAAGGCGGAACACCCAAATGAAAATCTGAAATAATGACACCAACACCAGGGGATAGATAGACAGATTGCACTTAAAACAGCCCCTATCGTTATGGAACTATTGTTTCTATTTTCTGTTCAATGTGCGACGCATGGAATAAAATAAAATAAACATTACAAAGGCACCTGCATGGAGTGCAGGTGCAATTGACCATATTCAACAGATATCCGCTGGGGATAGTTCTTTCACTTGTCACAAACACACATTATTTTGTTTTTGAAAAAAGGACTAGGGGTAGTTAGCAATGCGGTTCTAATCATGATATTGACAATTAATATAAATTACAATGTCCTTGTTCCGTTTCCATTTGTTTTTTGCAGTTTCGCACACACTCTTCTATAAATTAGAAAAGTGTGACATTCATATCAAATTGTCATTTTCATGACGACGACGGTCATTTTTACGGACCTCAAAAACAGTGTTTGAACTGAATTCACTTGTCCTTACCAATTACCAGACTTTTAACACACATTCATCTAGGTGTCAAATGTTAGGTTAGGTAACTAAACCTTGATTTAGTCAAGACACACACTATACTCTGTTTGTTAAACTACTGAACGAGGGCTCCCGCAGTTTTTTTCCGTTTCCCCACCTCTAGCAAAATTCTAAAACACTTTCTAGAGAAAGCGTCTCAATTCGTAACTAGAATCTGCAACAAATTGTGGGTCTCTTGTATTCGTTCCAAAATTATCAGCAGTAACTCACGACTTTACATAGCCTCAGGGAAAAAAGACATTTTTTTTTTTTTTTTTTTTTTAGATACTTTATTCTCAAAATTCCTATATTAATATTATTACAATTTTCGATTTACCTATGATCAGAGAATAGTTGGAACATTTAATATTAATTAAAAATAGTGATAAATGTCACTTTACATACAAATATTACAATGTGGGGTGACATATGTATTAGATAACTAACCACTTAAAAACTCAAATAAATAATTTACAATTAACAATTTTCAATAAATAATTTACAATTAACAATTTTCAATAAATAATTTACAATTAACAATTTTCAATAAATAATTTACAATTAACAATTTTCAAATGAAGAAGTACAAGTACAAAAGATATTAAAACAAAATAAAAAATGAAATAAACTCAAGTTCAAAAACAGATTAGGAGACAAAATGCAACAAAATTTCAATTTCACTATGGTTTATGTTTAATAGCCAACATTTTACCTTACTTAAAAAATTCTTTAACGTTCGGATGATTCGAATGTCTTCTGGGAGTGTGTTAAAAAGTTTACAAGACACAATTGTGTAAAAATTTCTTAAGCTTGAAGTACGAAATGGTGGAATGATAACCAACGACATAGAATTGCTTCTAAGATTATGGCTGTCATTTATGGGGCTTTGCAAATAACCACCTCTTACAAAAAATATTTTGAGTACTTTGAAATAATACAAATGTCTTACAGGTAGAATTTTCAGTTCTTTAAACAGATTAAATGTATTGGCCAAATAAGAAGTTTTGCATATATTTCTTATAGCAGACTTTTGTAAAACAGTCAGTTGTTGGATTTTATTATAATAAGCACCTCCCCAGCAGCTAATACCATATTGTAATTTGGAATGGAAAAGCCCAAAATAGACATTTTTTAAGAGATTAGTTGAGCAGTACCTTCTAAGTCGATAAATACAACGCAGAGTAGATAGCAAATATTGCTTTAAAGAATAAATGTGATCACACCAGCTCAGATTTTGATCAATTATGACGCCTAAGTATTTATAATTCTTGACTATTTCAATTTCGAAGCACCTTGAATTACAGTCAATATTTTCATTATATAATATCTCACAGCCACAATTAGTAAGACTAAGTCTACGGCAACTAGCTGCATGGAACAGAATGTGAATATCAGGGATATCTTTCGCGAAGTGGCTAAAGCACATGAGTTTAGTTTTACTACTTACAATTATTAGTATCTAACGCACTAACTCCTATACGGTTTTGGGCATGACTGCATGAGCTGTAAAGGGGGAGTCGTGGGTGCTTGTTTATACGGTACACTTTTGTAACGTCAAGAAGGAATCACTGGAGACATCATAAAGTATATATATTCTGAATCAGGATCAAATTTTGCGTCCGTCATGGCCATGTCTATTTGTTTGTTTATTGAAAACACGATAGCGTCCAAACGAATTGACCTAGACAAATGGAATTTTCTGACAGGTCGTCAGGTTGATATTGAAAATGGGCTATGTCGGTCAAGTAGTTTTGGTACCTCCCATACAAAACCAATATTAGACTCATATGTGTTGTGTACGTACTAACTCACGCCCAACATTTTGCATGACTTGTATGCTGTAGAGGGTATCAAAGCATCAAGCCATAGGCCGATGGTAACCTGGTTTACTTGTTTTAAAATCGTAGATCGTAGATTGTGGGGGGGAGGTGGTATATTAAGTCCCAAATCACTGCGGCCACAAGTGGGCCTATTGTGATATCCTCCAATTATAGCTCATCCATGATGCCGCAGTTTGTTATAAAGGCGGCTAGCTCTTTGGGTGTGCTGGCAGCTATATCCGCTGCTTCGAGGTAGAATTTACCTAGATAACGTTGACGTGTTTTGGTTAAACAGTTGCAGTCACATAGTATGTGTTCTGCTGTTTCTGCGTCCTCGTTGCACATTCTGCAAGTGTCGTCTTGTGCTATACCCATTGTCATCAGGTGTTTTTTGACTCGACAGTGTCCTGTGAGAAAGCCTGTGACCAATCGAATCTGACTTCTACTTAATTGTAGTAGTTGTTTCGTTTTTTTGTGGGAACTGTTTGGCATGAAGATTTTGGCTTGCCTGTTTCCTTCGGTGGTCCTCCAGAAATGCAGCTTCTTTTCGTTCAGCCAGGTTTTCACACTACTTTTTATAGTGTTGATTGGTAGCCCGCAGAATGGTCTTGGCATCATGAATTGGGATGCGGATCCTTTTCTGGCTAATTCGTCTGCTTTTTCATTGCCTTCATATCCACTGTGTCCCGGCACCCAGATCAGGTGAACCTTGTTTGTGGTGGCCAGTATTTGCAGGATTTGGAGGCAGTCCCAGACCATTTTTGAAGTTATTTCAAAGGCGTTAATTGCAAGTAGAGCTGCCTTGCTATCAGAGAGAATGTAAATGTGCTTATTTGTTATAGCCCTGTTTAGACTCTCTCGAATGCAGAGTTCTATTGCATGTATTTCGGCCTGAAATACGGAACTGCTTATGTCCATACTAGCGAATAGGGACGTTTTAGTGCACGGACCGTATACTCCGGCTCCAACTCCTTCATCTGTCTTGGATCCATCTGTATACCATACAGTTGAACCGTTGGCAAATGTTGGTCTGTTCTGTTCCCAGTTTAGACGGTCTGGGAATGTAACCTTAAAGTTGTGTCGGAAGTTAAAGCGTGGTAGACATTTGTCTGTCAAATGTATTCCAAGTAGTTCATTTTGTCTGAATTCTTGTAGGATATCAGTGTGGACTATGTTGGAATTTGATTCATCTTCTGTGATGAGCGTATAGGCGTTGACCATTGCTTCTTTCATGAGTTCTAGATGAAGTGGTGGGATGTTTAGGATAACCTCGAGTGCAGCTGTTGGTGCAGTTTTCATTGCTCCAGTTGCACAGACACATGCTAGTCTCTGTATTTTGTTGAGTTTAGCCTGTGCTGACCTCTGCGTTGCTTTATACCACCAAACGGCGGCTGCATACGTGATAATAGGTCTTGTTATTGCCGTATACATCCACAGTGTCATTTTGGGGTTAAGTCCCCAGTTTTTACCGAGTAGACTTTTGCTGGTCCATAAGGATAACCTGGCTTTGTCAATAGTTTTGGTAAGGTGAGAGTTCCATGTGAGTTTTTCATCTAGTGTAATTCCTAGATATTTGACTTCAGTTGAGAACTCTATTATTTCGCCGAAGAGTGTAGCATTTCTCAGTCTTTCTCGCTTTCTTCTCTTGGTGAATGCGACTATGGTGCTTTTTTTGGGATTGACTTTGAGACCAACTTTTGTACACCATTCAGCAACTAGGTTTAGAGCCCTCTGGAGACGATTCGAGATTGTGTCTTCGAATTTGCCTCTGATTAGGATAGCTATGTCGTCTGCGTATCCTTGGACATAGAAACCGTCATTACTGAGAATCGTCAGTAGTTCATTTACTACGATGGACCATAGTAGGGGTGAGAGTACTCCTCCCTGGGGGCATCCTTTCGTAGCTATCATACTGAGTTTTGTGCTGCCTAATGAGGTTTTTATTGTTTTGTCCTCTAGCATGCATTTTATCCATTTACACGTAGTGTCGTCAACTCCCATGTTTTGGATACCTCTATATATTAAAATACTTTTGATCTATTGTGAAGTGTGAACCTCTTGCTTCATTTAATAAACAGAAGTTCGTGCTTTCTAGGCTGATTATTATTTTTCATTCAACATATGTACATATTCATGCGTTTAGATTGTTTCCCCAATTTGCAGGGTTACGGAGCACTCCCTGAGAGTCCGATTTCAAATCGATCTAATCAAATGAAACATAAAGAGTTGCCCAAAAATTCAACTGATATCACAAGTACAACACCAGTTCAGTATTCGATTCTCTAAAGCGCTAAGCACTACTAGTTTTCTTCACCCAATAAACTTGTTTTTGTTTACCAAGAGTCGCAAGTCAAATGACTATATGTACTACAAAATTGATCGACCCGAATCAAGTGGCGCCGGCCGTCTCAACTGTCGTAATATAATTACCGTCGAGCTATTATGCTGTCACTGACCTCTCTATAACCTAAGAAATGTAAATTCAGAGAAATGAAATAAAACATTAACTCTGAAGACTCATCAAATCACATAACAAAACCGTGTAAGTGCATCCTTGACCTTAGACCGAATTTCTACGTCGCCGACAATCTCAATTCCAGAGGCAATTGCCCCCTCAGTATAGAGGTAATTGTTCAACTTTAATCAATCATCCAAAGAGTGAGACCGGTGACCATTGATTTCGATATTTTGTTGATCAGCAAGTGGTCGTTCAGTTAAATAAGAGTTCAATTTTTTTTTTTGATTAAGCGCTGATTGTTTGCTAAGAAAAAAATTACTCATACTCTCTTTGCATTCATTATCATTTCTTTTAGCTTGTATCTGTTTGTCTATTTTTCACAAACGTAAACAACAAGAGGAGAGTCATCAAATTCCATCAAATTATTTAAATCTGTTTCGTTATTCCCCCCATCTATAGTCTTTAGGGTTTTAAGCTACGCTATAAAATTTGTTTTTTTGGTCCCATAAAAAAAATTGAAACGCTTGCGTCATTTCCAGATCAGAACAAAAATGACTTTCGCATTCGCATACGATCGCTTGTGAGGCGCTCTATAATGCGAATGACCTTTATCATTAGGCCTACACGATAGCCAGCTATGAGTAGTGCCCTAGCCTGGCCACTCATATAGTGTTGTTGCAAAAAAACATTCGAAATCAGACACTTTAAGTACAATTCAGAGCGCTGCGCAGTGCTCCTATTAAGTTCCTCCTTCGCTTGAGAAAATATAGAAAATATTGTTGGACCTAGAGTACATGTTGTTGTACAACAGAGTCGTCGCTCGAGGCGCTGAGGCAACCATCAACCACCAGAAGTTGTGTTTTCTCAGATAAGACATTGATTCACTTGAAATACGCGCCCGCACAGGAAGTGTTTTATCGCTCTGTACATTCAAATGGAAGGCTGTTTGCTATAAAACATTGTACAGCTCTTGGTTTTTTTTTTAACGTATTTTCTTCAGATAAAAGTGCGGCAATATCGCTGGAATGCAAATGAGACGAATTGTTGTTTCTTTTGCTAAATGTGATGAATAAATTTCCAGATTAAACATCCGAATTAGATTGTGTATAAAGAGTTTCGAATGCTTGCCACTCGTGTCATGAATTTTACAGTGTAAACATTGACATAAATAGATTGGCGAAACATTTAAACAAGATAAACCGAAACCGATGTCTATTGATTTAAAGGATGTGTTGTTTTTTATAGGTAGGAAAACAACAAACGACGTGATGACTCAAACCGCATACGTATTGAAAATCTCAAAAACGATTGGAATATCTAATTTTGAAGACGGTTTCTAAGATAAGGCTACTTGTATGGCGCCACTTTGTAGCCACTTGGCTTTGAATTTGTTTACTATTAAAACTGGCTTGAACATTTACAAGTAGGTCCTCTCAATCAAATACCTACACAAGATCTTCTCTCGGTATGGTGATCTGATATGATGTGCGAATTTAAAAAACGAAAGCAAAATAAAGTGGCACCGCGATAACATTTGACTGCGCCACTATTCATAGACGGTGACATTTTTTAACTGAGAGTATGAACTATATATAATGTCGCTGTCTACCGGAAAATTGTCGTTTTCGACTTTTGTTTGGAAATTGTTTTTCGCTTTGTACATACAAGTAGATACATCTTAAATGTCCGATGAGGGTGGGCGCACTGACTCAGTTGCTAGTGTGCTCGACTACTGAGGGAGGGCTCTCAGGTTCAACTCCCTGAAAGACAAATTAAATCTTAAAGTTTTTTCCGCTGCGCTGCCGCTTATCGCGAAGGTCTGACAGACATTAGAGAGAATACCTGGTTTTGAGAAAGCTTTCTAATTTAGCCGTTCTTATTTGGCACAAAATTGTAATTCCCTTACATTCGTCTTAATAATTACAACTCATACAAACGTGTGGTTGTGAAGAGCTACAACTATATGCAACTGCTCGATATTTGAGGCCATTGATGGTTCTTATTCTTGAGCATATTTTTTCAAATCTTCTCTAAAACTCCTACTCCAGCGGATTGCGAAAATCAGCTGTAAATAAGATTCATTTGCTATAGTAGCAGGTCGCATAGTCTCAAGCAGATCTTTTTTAAATGGCTAGTACCACAGATAATAGAGTTACATAGATATCGCATCCAGTGCAAATAAAAATGATCACTTTTTTTCATTCCCTATTTCAAGCGATTTGTTGAAGTCAAACCTTGCAACCAAATTCAACAGAACAAAATCAAACCTATAACACGATTTCCAAACAACACACGTTGACCTGTGACTGTGAGTTGCATTCGAAAGATAAATACATGTGCTTATTTGAATTCGTTTTCGTTTGACAGTGCAACGCCAACGACTGACTGATGAGGACGGAACTATAGTATCTGTGCTACTACTCTTTATATTGCGACGACAGATGTCTCTTAGCATATTCCTACCAGTTGAAGCCATGGAGCCGTGGACGGAAGAGCACGGCGTTTTTGCCTTTAACAGTTTCGTCCGAAATAATGAGTCGGTTACGGCAGTAAATTTCGTTTCCAGGTTTGGTGACATTCACTATGGCCTCCTCGGTTTCCTGATTTATCCAGTTGCGAATATTTCTTGTGGGTTTACCTCAAGACACGTGTTAACGATCACAAGCTCCAAATCGACCGACGAATTTTGGAAATAGTGGATGCCAACTTCAAAGAATACCTCCAGAAGTGCATCGCTGATAGTGGCCACCATATGACAGATGTGATTTTCCACCCTTTATTTTCTCAAATGCTATGAATTGGTGTTTCTAAAGTCTGTTTGTGTTGTGAGTCAAGCTGTTCTTCTTCGCTGTTATGAATATCCATTTTTTGTAAGGTTTTCCCAAAATTATCAAAAGGACTCCAAAAAACCGTAAAGGTGATCTTGCCACCTTAAAAAAAATAAATAAATAGGTGGCGCAACAGGCGGTGAACACCGTAGGCCTAACTTCTTCGATCCATTCGTTTGTGTGAGTTTCTATTTTGGGGACGAATGGAAGGGACCTACAATATTATGCCGAGTCCGAACGGCTGAATTGAGAAGCTTTTTCAGGACAGTCATACTCTCGGATGTTTGTCAGATGTTCGCGAGAGGTGGCGCAGTAGAAAAAACCTTAAGATGTAATTTGTATTTTTTCTGGGGATCGAACCTGGGATCCCTCGCACAGTAGTCACACTAACCATTACGCTACTGCGCCCACGATCTTGCAACCTTATATGAGTAAAATTTGTCTAAATGCTGAAATACGTATTTTAAAATTAATATTGCAAATTACTATTACTAAGTTTTAAGTAAATCCGACAAAAAAAAAACCATGACGTATTTCTTTTAATATTGAAAGCCCATTCCTTTTGGGCTTATTTTACTGAACAGATTGCGCCTACGTTAGAACATCGAATTTCAAAACTCACAACATCAATTCAAAATCATGCGCGTTTTGTAATCTTATAATTCCATCCGTCATGTATGGATAAGAAAGAACATTTTAATTTACATATCGATTCGTATGTCAGCTGTTGGTTGTCAATTCACTTGACATGCGAAATGTGTTAGTTGTACAATATTATAACCAATGGCTGTATGGTGCTTGTACAACATTTCGCAACAAAACAACTGAATGGCCCAATTTATTGTATTAAAAGTAGTCTACTTTGTTTACCAACGTTTGACATCCTAACATACGTACATTCTGATTCTGTTTAGGTTTTTGTCAAACCAATGTCACGCAAATTCAGAGATTCATTTGAATCAAAACTTCCTCGAATTTGAGAATCGAATGATATTCATTTGAATGTTGTTCTATGAAAGTACTAGAAGAATATCATTTTCGAAATCTCCTGATGTGTAAATTTAGCTGTCGCAATACAAATACTATTTTTATTAGTCTTTAGAGTTTGACAATCATTTTTTAAAATAGTATATATATATCAATAGAGGTCAAAGTTTTCGTTCGCTTCTTCGAAGAACATTTAATTCACCGTTAAGTTCCTCTAAGAATCGCAAGCGATATAAATGTTTCAAGTGAATTGTTTGACGTTGGCGTCATAAAGACCCTCGCGAAAAAAAAAACAAACTTCGAAATTCTTCTACTGAACAAGATCAATCACAGTTTTTGTCGGTTCTCCAATATCACATTTACAAGTGGAACCAAGATGGCTATACACTTTATTGTGTTACCTACTTTGGTATCGCGTTCATTTTTAAAATGAAATAAGGTGAACCGATAGCAAAAATAATTTCCTTTCGATTTTTTCCAATAAAATTCACCTAGAAGAACGCGTTCGTCCGGCAGTTTACTGGGGGAGTGTCAAATGTGAACCCTGTGTATATGTAATAATTTTGATCATTTAGTTTGAACAATAATTCCGGGTTGTGTCTTGCTGTTAAGATAAAAGATATTGTCAGTAAGTTGTTAACATTTTGACGTTACACTTAAAATGTACCTTCATTTGTGTCTTTCTGTTAAGATATAAAAGATATTGTCAGTAAGTTGTTAACATTTTGACGTTACACTTAAAATGTACCTTCATTTGTTTACGCCAATTGTCATATTTTATGAATAAGGCGCAAATGATGAGTGTGCGAAGTTTTTTTTTTCACAATTTGCTGATTTTTTTTTAGCAATGACAGTGACACGAATTTCCAGTAAGAATGTTAATCATTCTTCTGATTAGGCGTATTTTTCTGAGAATCTATAGCTAGCTCACTTTTACTTTTACATGCAAAACTGTTATAATCACTTGGTTTTGTTATACTCACTTTTGGTTTTGCATGTAAAAGTAAAAGTGAGTTAGCTATAGATTCTCACAAAAATACGCATATTGTCTTTTTCTTTACAACCATCGTAATCATATAGACAGATGACATTTTTAGACTTTCTTCATTGAAAGAAGAGACAATTATTTTGTTTAAAACGTTACACCTACAAAATTTACAACTAAATGTAGCAAAACTGTCTGTATACAATTCACAGCCATCAGATAAACATTCGAAGAGTCTTAAAGTACGAATTCCTAAAACTGTGCACACAATGAAGTCGTGCAGCTTTTTGACATTTAGTCAACAAATTTCCAATTCCAGATTCCACTCTTAGCGAATATTGTACCTTCTTTTATTTTTGTGCCTTTGATACAAAAAGCGGGCAGTTGTCAAACCACCGCACATAAAAGCCAACCTTTACGGGTAACGACTCTGTGTGCACTATTCCATTTGTTTGTGTTTCGACTTTTGACAGCCCTCTCATGATTGCGGTTGGCTCTCAGGCAAACTTCAATTTTGTACGTACGCGCCTGACAACGTCAATCATATCCTGCGTGACAAATTGCAAAGAATTATCCTCTCAAAGCATTATGCAAGGGCATGACTTTATCTACAAAACATTTATCGACGTCGAGTATGTTATTTTTAACATAGCAACAACACCACAATAATAATAGCCAAAGTATGTCCAATTCCAATCCCATTTCGACTTAAGTGTCTGAGTTCCATATGAATTGCATGACTCAACCATATGCTAGAAGTGACAATTGTCTGGTCATTACTCCATACCGATCTATTGTTACTAAATAAACAAATACTTGGCGTAGCAAAGCGAAATTGCGTTGACAGCTCACATGTATTCGCAACAGCACACACATGCTTCGCACATGATCGGTTTCAGTCGACCGACACCTCCTAAATTACCAGGCCACTTACATTTTTAGCTAAAAAAAAACCAAACTCTTCTACCTACTGCTGTTTGGTATATTTGTAAACGGAGCGTATCTCCTCTCCGTCCGTCCGTCCGGCGGGCAAAAAAAAAATGCACAACAGAGATAATTTTTTTTGTTTGTATTTCATGTGTCAAGTGTGTTATCCTAGATCTGTCAGCAAAAAAGAAAACGCACGTTTTTTGAAACAGAAAGTAGCTATGCGGGAATTCCTCGAGAAAAATAAAACGAAAATATATACACTCAAAATTAGTTGTTTACTTCTAAAAATAAATCAAAATCGAAAATGTTTACAAATTTATTTATTCGAAGCGAATTTGTATGGAACTGGTCTTTTACTTGTTTGTTTTATATATAAACAATCAATTTTTTGGGTCGGCAAATAGTGCTAACAAGGCGCTTCTCACGAGGTTAATTTTTCGTATTGGCCACGTGTCGATTAGAGTCTATAAAAATAGTGTCATACTTGAACACGATTTCTGTTGACATTTCAAATCAAATTGAACAAAATCATTAGAACTGACGTCAACAATGTCGTTGGCCTTGCATGTGCAGCAGTGTATAAAAACAAGATTTCTTCCACTGACGGAAGTAAAAGAACTGCCATTTGTGTTGTTCTTTGTCTGACAAGTTAAGAAGCCAGTACGAAAACGAGTTGTGTCAAACGCCAAAAGCAAGAGTCAGTACCCAGCAAGAGTCAGTACCCAGAGTGAAAGTGTATTTTTATTTTATGATAATTTGAATGACATTCTACACCGACACCGACCGGCGGTTTATGTTGCTCTTGCAAGGTAACTTAATGCGATTATCCGTTTTTTTTTTTTTTGCACATAAAATCAAAGTTTTGTGCGATGCAACAAAATCGATCGACTCGATGTCTTCTCTGCATCAGTATATAGTTGATGGTGAAAAACAATTCCATGGGAATGTCGGCGGGTTTCCTTTCCTTCGGTATACGAGTACCATTGAGTTAATACGGCAAATATGTACTCAAGGATAGACGCCAGCCGGGAGGGAAACTAAATGCGAATGTGACTCGAGTAAACAATTGAATAAAGAAAAAAAAAGAAAGAAAAGGAAACCGTTGAAACATATTTGTGGTTTCTCATGTCATTGATGAGAATGCCATCCAGAGATATGGCTATGTGATATCCATTATTATTTATCTTATGACCAAAGGTATACCGAAGATTCATTACAGACACACAGAAAAGTCGGCAGTCGATCAAAGCAAGCGATATCTAATTAGCGGTCTCTAATAGGAATTAGTGAGGACAAATTAACTGGTCGTTAAAATGAAGATTGTTTTTAAATGCCCTCTTAATTAGTTATTAAAAGATTTTCAATTGTTTCTAGTTATGGATGCATTCGTTCGCTAAATGCAACAGTCGACATGAGCTGTATTCAATTGCTCACAATTTTCACCTAGTCCTTCCAGTCAGTTGATTGACGGTTTAACAGAATCGATGACTGCTCTCTGTAGGCTGTAATTTTTGAAGACCACAAGACCTCTTCGGCTTTACTAGTGAATGGCATCAAGTCCTTACCTGGCGGCTTAATTTGTCCATTTCCTTGTAAAGAAGATAGCCATCTGATGTAATTTCATATTAGCATCCAATCGGTGTCCAGTGTAGCTATTCGTTTTTAGGTTTCTTTAAAAGCCATTTACGGATTTCTGTTAAATCAATGGCCATAAATCAATTATAGTAAGAGGTCATATACTAAAGAGGCCCCAGTCAGCTTTTTAGCGGTTTTTGTGTCAAATGTCTGCCTACATCGAATTCGACAGTCTATGATCGGAGTAGGTTTCCTCTCTAAACATGTTTCATCCTGAGGTTTCCGTCTATCCTTTCGTTAGGGATATGAGGACCGAGTATGGAAATACCGGAAAATTCAAGAAGGTCCTCCATAAGTGCCTATATGCATTTGCAACAATTTCTTTCAGTTAGTTAAGTGTCAACTCATTATCATACTACATGAGTTAAACGCCTTGAAGGTTGTGAGTTGCTCGAGAAAGGGCGGTTTACCTTTTTTTTTTGTTAACTATATGGAGCCGTTAACGCCATTTAGGATTGGCAAATCGATGAGTCTCCACTGGTGTTTGTCTAGCCTGCGATCTAGCTTGCGAAATTCTACTATCCTCATCTGGAGATTTTCATTGACAGTTGAGTCACAGGCAGCCTGACCCTCTTGCTAGCCTTACTCGAGGATTGCGATATCATCGTGCTTACTTCATTTTGGACCTTCGGAGCATCGGCCCGGATGCATGTGTGGCGACCGCTTCCGTGTCGGTTGGTTGTCGCCTGAGTCTGTCAGAGACTGAGGTGGATGGTAAGATGCTGTCCCTCCTCGTCTCGAGCAGTCTTCTTAAGCTGTTCGGCTTGTCGTCCCCTACCGCTTTTGCCTGCGATTGGGGTTCCTCCCAATCGGACTGTATTTAGACTTCGTATCCTTCTTCCGAACAGCTGAGAGTGGATTGGGTCTGCCCGCACAACTGAGGTGACTAGCAAGATGCTTTCTTTCATCGTCGCAATTAGTCACCTACCGGTTCTTTCCCTTTGTCGGTCGTGTACGTCTGGGACTTTCTTGGAACAGCTTACAACGGGCTCGAAGAGTTAAAGAATCCTGTCTAGCTGATTCGAACACTGTTGGTCCTGACTGCTGAAGGCTTCTTCCGCTTGGGTTACTCGCTGTAGCAGCCAATATCGGGGTGCAAGCTATTGTAATAGACTCCGATCGGGACCACTCCTGAAAGTAGGCACGTGAGTTATGGAGTTTTTTCCTATCATTTTCGGACATTTCTCCCACTTTTTTATCCCCAATCTCTTTCCTAGTAGCTTGCAATTTTTTTCCCATTTTGAGCTAGCTATGAAGCAGGTGTCGCTCGATCCCAGAGGAATTTTCTCCAGGCTTGCTTCAATTGCTCCAACGCTTACTCTCTCTCTCTCTGACACGGCAAGCAAAATGGGGAACTCCTCAAGGAGAATCCTCTCTCGTCTACTCTGGAATCTTGTTCTTAACAAATTCCTCCGCTATATATTGAACATACCGGCCGCAGAGCTGTTGCTTAAGATGATAACGTCGCCTTTTCTGTGTCAGGCAAATACCAGCAGCTGATTATTATTGAAAATGTGTCATATTTTCCCAATTCTCTGACGACCTACAATATCCACGCTGGGTTTTTATACTCATGCCAGCTTTAATATACATATTTAGTGAAGTAGTAAAATAAGCACAGTCAAAAAAGAATTTATTTTTTAAACCAAAGAGCTTGCCGTCAACTTCAAAGTGGCGTAATTTAAGTAATAAATTGGCGCCAAAAGAGTTTAGAGCGAAGCTGCGCGAATCAAGTTAATTTTTTTTTTTTTTTTTACAAAATCGGAGTGCGCTAATATTTTTTGGTGCCATATCTATTCAAGAGTCAGTAATTTTATTGCTTTTTCGAATTAATTGCTCGAAGGCATGGGTGACATTTGGCTGTTCAGTTTGTTGGATGATGTGACGACTGACCTTTCAATGAAAGTCAACTGCATCCAATAAGTGCTTTGCTCTTATATTTGAGTCGAAATATTGTATTTATATTTCGTAATTATGTTGTGCGAGGCAACACTAGGTGCGGTATCAGATTTTTGTGTGCAACATAAAGTTGATTGTAGAATTCTCCTCACAAATGTGTTATGCACTAAAAGCGATGAGAAGGTACCCTATCCAAAATCTGTAACCCTAACCAATCTTAGAAAATACTCGTCAGAGATCCGTTCATGTCATAAGAAAAACATATATTTCATCATTTGGTGTCGTATTTTACTTCTTGCGTCGCTGCGTTGTCGTCGGTCGCTACAAAACCTCAAGGTGTACATGTTTCTTTAATTCCCTTCCCTATTACAGTGTCTTGATACCTCAATTAAACCGCAAACAAAACAATCTCAATGTGTGCTCTCCTTCTCGGAAGCATATCATAAAAAATAAGAAAGACCCTTAACTAAACAACAAACATAACCATAAGTGCAAGAAATTTAACAACAACAAAAAGTGTAAAAAAAAGTGCAAAAGATAATAAACGCTAGCTGTGTGTAATAATGTCATCATTACAACAGAAGAGACCCAGCGTCTCTAACTGGTTCTCATCGTTACGCCGTCAGCCAAAGAACAACAAGAACAAGTCCATCCAAGTCGACAAGAAATTCCAAAGAAGTTGCATTGACCTCACATCGCAGAGCACCTTTTATATCCAGCCTCTTCCAGCATCACCATTGTCTTCCACCGGGACGACCATTACAGCCGCAACATCGAGCGATACGCTCGACGATGATGACAGACGAGGTCTTGTTAGTGGCAAGAGAGTCAGCCAATTGTGTTCGCAATGCTGTTGCCACCTGCAACAAAAGAAACAGCAGCCACCACTTCCAACGCCGCCATCTACGCCTTTGTCAGCAGCACCACTATCACCTCAATCGACATCGCCTTCGATCCTTAGCCGAGACCATAGCCTTACATATGAGACAGAGTCTGATGAGCGGAGTGATGTGCGGATTAGGCGTTTGCCAAGTACGGACAGTAAATCGATTGTCTACAACAAGCGTTCCGAGTTTCAACGCACCACAACAACCAAGACGACTCGGACTGTGATAATAACCCGGCCAGTGGAGTTACTACTCAACGATCGTGGCGAAATAGTGTCGAGAATCGAGACGCAACGTTCCAATAGCCTGGGCTGTGTTCTCGATGACAGCGATGACAGTTCGTATACACCAACGATGCTGGGTTCATCAATCGCGCTGGGCAGTAGCGATTTCAAATACATCGATGACAGTTCAACGTCACAAAGCGAGACGAACGTCAAAGAGAATCTATCAGCGCAACAGTGTAACAACAACAACAATGAGCTGTGCCAAAGCTGCAGGAATGTTATGCAACAGAATAGAAACAATTGGAAGAATTCCTCCATGAGGAGTAAAAAGGTATGAAAGTGATTTTTTTTTTGTTATTTATAGCCGAAAACTATGAAAAGTAATTAAAATTATTTAATTTATGCCGCTGCACCAGATTAGGCTGTTTTTTTTTGTGTTAGCTAAAGAATAGAAAGTTCGAAAGTTGACTTTAAATTGCCGGATACTATCTATAGGCATCAACAATAGTGGTATAGTGGATGACGGGATGGTCATTGGTCAGCTGATTATTAAGAGCGAAAGTGTAGAGAATTTCTCGTCGATAATGAGAGTGATTTATATAATTGAACTTTAACGATAATTGCAGTTAACATTGCGCGATTTAAAGTTGAGGATTTATTGTCTGTGACTAGGAGGTTATTAAAAATATGCTGAGATGTTATCTTTCCAGCCATGACCATCATCCAGTTTTGTAATATAAATTGCAATCTTACTTAATATGAAGTAAACTACGAGTAGAAAACATTATGTACTTCATACATGCAGGTTATTCCTCTAAATTGACTCTGTGGACCGAACCGCTTGTGTCCATTCGGTCTACATGGTCGGCAGTTTCTGCAGACACCATGTGCTTCGATAGCTGGTTATGTAAATCGACGAGCTCGGTATGCTATAAGCACACGGAGCAATGAGTTTTATAATTAATTTTCAACTCAAGTATAAAACGTTCCACTGTACTCCACTTACTCAATGAAAATTTAAAATTTTAATCCATTTTGTTAATTTATTGTTTTGACATCCATCACGGTCCTTACCGTAGCTAATGGTCAGTACAATAAAAAATACTGATTCCCAAACCTGCCTCTATGCAGAACACACTTTTTTAAAAACATTTTAGAAATCACTGAGTCTAATGGTTACTAAAATCTTGACGTTTTTATAATAATCTCTGACAATCTGATCCTCACTATTAATATAACGATCGTCACTGTCACTCTAAACGCTCATGTAATCATTTGTGAGCGTTTACATACGATACGATCATTTGGTCAACTGATCGTCAGTCATCACTCATCAGTTAAGTTAAAACCAGCGATCCTGACATGTATCTCTATATAAAATACATTAATAAAAGTTGAAGATCGTCACTTAACCGGCTATCAGTGATCGAACTGATCCTTTTCTAAAGCTAATAGTCTTTGCGGTGATCAGTTACATGAATTCAACTAAATCTCTCAAAAAATTTGCCATTTTTGTAGTGATCTCTGATTGGAATCCATCGTGATCGTCACTTTAACATCGCAATTCTGAACTCTCAAGTAATCGTTAATCATCGTTTTTATTAGAAACTTCTATCCTCCCTTTTTATTCTATAAAAAAAAAACACATTTTTAGAGACGAAAGATCATAACTTTAATAAGTTATCTTTATCAACTATCATCGTCGAAAAAAAAATCATTTCTGTTTTAATTTTGAATAGTAATCCAACTTTTTGTAACTAGGAAAACCGAGCGGCCAATATTTGACCGCTTTCTAGCTTAAACTCAGTAAATAGAGGCACACTTACGTTGTCCTTATGTCAACTTGAAATAAAATCACGCGGTGACTAAATTCTATTTTATACGAATTGACCAAAACATCTGCTCTATTGGAATCGTTTGATATACGACGACGCAGCATTTACTTAATAAATTTATAAAATCAATTTTATTGAATTACAAACAACTCTCACTGAAATTCATCAAATTTAAAAATTTTAGGTTTTCCCTCAATCGCACAATATTAGTCGTATTTTATTATGCCCGTGATCTGAACCAGATCACAAATTAACACTAATTTGCAACAACAACACGTGATCCAACTATCTATCTGGATAATTTTTCATAATCCAAATAGATAGTATGATAGTATACTACTAGGCGAATAATTTTATTCGTGTATGTTGGTAGTTCTATGAACAAAATACAAATAAAGTGGCTTACAAAATTTGGACAACCTAATAACCAATCAAACCACTCCGTTTCTCGCATAAAATTTGTAAGCCACTGTCAAATGTCAAACAAATTATATAAAAATTGCAATTGATACTGGTTTGTTTTATTATGCTGATCTGATCCGGTTCAGATCACGGGCATAATAAAACACGGCTGTTATCTGTATGCCAACATAACGTAAACTAACTAAACTGCCGAATAAGCCTAAAAATATGCAACGTTTTTGATTCTATTGCAAATACATGTACTTCTGGGCTATTAATATGCAATACATTAATGTAAATCAACAATTATTTTTTTTTACTAATTTGCATTGTTTGTGAAAATCATCTACGGAAATTCACCTTTCATTTGGTTCATATTTCATAAAATTCAGTTTTGAAATAACGCCGGAATCGGTTCGACAAATTGTTTACAAGACAAGTAGACCAGTAGTTTTATAGTGATGTTGATCTTCTCTCAAAATGCAATCATCCTCACTTCAATTTTCCAACTCTTAAACGGCCAAGCAATTCGTTAGTAGTGCCATTTAACGTAAGGGATTCGAAACTGTTACTTTGTGATCATGTGACATATTCTTGACAGGCTATAGTTTTTGGCAGTTGCATTTTTGACCGCTGAAATTCGAGTAACACAGCTGTACAACGCTGGCCATTTATTATCACAGCGGGTTTCTCCTCATTTCGGAAGAAATAAAGGTCTGATGAGCCGCCATGCCATAAAGGCGTAACAGTAAGTTTTCCTGGATGCAACGACATTTCATTTAACACTTGTGGGGCAATTATCCAAAAATGTAACTCGTCTGAGGAAATGATTTTTTTTTTCAGGATCAGGATCATTTTCCAATTTCTAAACGATCGGGAAACGTCAAACGCCGAATGATGAAACTGCAAATTGCAATTATTCTAACTATCATCTCTCCGTAAATATTTCCCATGGGAAGATGTATTTTTTTTTCAGTTTGTGAAATCCTTTTTTGCTATATCACTTTAAACTGAAGCACTCTGCAATTATTCAGCACCACCCACAAATGATTTTGAGATAATTCCAGCAAATGTAATGGTAAAACCAATCTGCGTTAGAAATATATTAATGCAACAATAGTCCAGCAGCAATTTAATTAAATTTAATTCATCATTAGTAAACAATTTGATTAAATCTCTGAAAAGTGGTGCTATTGTTATTCTTGTTAGTTAAATATGCATGTAGGCTCTTATTAGCATAATTCAAGTTAACCAGATCGTATCAGTTAAAACATAGTTTTTTATTCACATAATCTGCAACCACAATTTGTATTGTTTAATGTCCTCAACTTGAATTTTTAATTATTTTCCAAATATATTCACTGGGAAGGAAACAACATTCAATGGGAATTTTTTGTAAAATTAAACTCGGCGTTCAATAGAAAAATACGTGTGTGTCATTGGCGTGATGCTTTGCGATAAAGTAATGCATCGGCAGATTTCAAGGAATTCCGTCATACAAGTGGGGCTGTGCTGTAGTACATTCTTTATATGATATCATCTTGTTGATATTTATACAGTAATACAAATTGATTACAATGCCAAAGCCGTATAATGGTTTTAGATATACATACATACATTCTGTTGCCATGAGACTAATGATCTTAAATGATTTTTTTTAGAGTTTCTTATAAAAATACCTCTTAAAACAATTCACGTTCAGGGTCAGTTTTTATTTAAAACAAAAAAAAATGTGTTGACAACTAACCTCCTCCCCTACCTAAAACATTCTACAAATTACATCGCACTTTTATTTTTCATTGCTATCAGTGATTGATGTGCGCGAACGGTCTTACCCAAAGCGTATACTGCTTTCACTATTTGTATTCGAGTTCTGAAATTAAGACACGTGCACACGTAATACATTTTGTAAGACTACGACAGGATTAATCAAGGTCGTTGACTGTTTAGATTTTTATTTTGAGACTGGAGAGGATTTATGCCATGGTTTCAGTTTTATCTACTTATACAGTCTGACTGATCGACGGTTTTATGAACGCCAGACTATTCAAATACATATATGTATATTCTTTTGTTTATATTTACCACGTGATCCGAAAAGATAAACATGGCGTCAAGTGCAAAGTAAATATTGTTATTGGGGACAAGTGCAGTGTATTTACAACAAGCTAGAGATTTTGAGTTCGTCGTAACCTACAGACGCGATTAAGTCTCGCGGAATATTTTTACCTCGTAATAAAAATTAAAGCTTAAATGTCATGGGTTTAGATAAGTTTGTGATTTATTTTTAGCGAACTGGATAAAAATGTTCTGTTTTTAGCAAGGAGTATCTTAATTTCAGCTAAAAACATGCTTGAATACAAAGTATAAAAAAATGTAATTTAAAAAGCGGAAATAAAATTGTTGCAAAAAAAAAATTGTTACATTGTTTTGGCTATAGAGAAAAAGAAATGAAAATTGTTTATTCGTTTTGTTTATAAAAAAACATTAAATTATTTTACGAAAACTTCTCAATGACCGGCAATACATTTTTCGAGGCGCCCGGTCCACCAAAAATGGGAACCCATCTCTACAGTATTCTGATAAAGAGGATTTTTTTTCTCTCCATATTTCGCAAATATATAACAGAAATTAGCATCAAGCTCTTTTGCTGAAAATGCGTGGTTATGGAATTGACACGTCTCTTCCTTAATGGATCTATACCTTTTTGACCTTTCAATTCTATAGTTGTTTCATATAATTGGTTGGTGTTCCCCAGGGCTCTGTTTTGTCTCCGATACTATTTATTATTATTGAGTTCTTGTCTGCTCTTCCTATTAATGAGTTCTTGTCTGCTCTTCCTCTTTGGCAGTGGGACTGGAACACAGCGAAATTTCTAGGGTTCGTTAATCTATAATGCATTTCTCTCGGAAAAGGCGAATGCTTTAAAAGCGTTAATTGCTAAGTTAATTTTTTCAAAAAACTCAGTTATTGATAAGGACATCCACCAATCCATCGGACACAAATGCAAAAAACGTATCCCATCCTCAATCAGTAAAATCCTTGAAAAAGCGAAACAAATGGGAATTCCTACAAAAAAGCCTCAAAACTATATCTTAACTCACCCCCCATGGCATATCAAACCTGAATCTATTATATTGACTTTGGCTCATCATAGAAAAACAAACACCAATAAAGCTCTATACTGCTCGTTATTTTCGGATATTTCATCAGAACTTAAAAGCAAAGGCTGGAAATTTATGTTTACTGACGGATCCAAATCACAAATCAATACACCTTTTGCCGTCACATTAGAAGATGGTTATATTCAAAGCATTGGCACCCTCCCGGAGTTCACCTCAATTTTCTCGGCAGAAGCATTTGCAATCCTTCAAGCGACAAAGGCAACCATGAACCAAAGAGGTAAATTTGTTATATGCTCTGATAGTATATCGGTTCTAAAAGCTGTACTCAACCCTAACAACAACACCGAACTAGTTTCTGAAATAAGAAACAAGATTACTATGATGCCAAACAAAATCAAACTTATGTGGACCCCTGGACACGTAAATATTCGTGGTAATGAGGAAGCTGATAAAGCAGCAATATCTGCAAAAGACGCACCAGTATACAAATTCAATTTATTTACAAAACAAGATCTCCAAACATATATACATAAAACCCTTAAAGCCAAACAAGCAATTGACTGGAGCCTCTATCACCACCATTACAAAAAAGTAAACGAAGGAAAACACCGACCAAGATATCCCACAAACCAATCAAAGCACAAAATTTCAAACTTTGTTCGCCTAAGACTCGGTCACACCTCAACAACCCACCAACACCTCCTCACCAAAAACAACCCGCCGCTATGCACCGCCTGTAACACAACATTAAATATCCCCCACCTCCTAGAAAATTGCCTAGCCTCAAAATCCATTATGGAATCTATCTTTCAAAACAAACCAATCTATGATGTATTAAAAAATCCAAACTATACAAACATTGAAAATATAAATAAATTTATTGATATCCTTAAATTAACTATATAAATATTTAATTAGATAAGAGCCAATAGTCTCTGCAGCTAGGCTCTATAATCTGTTATGTTACCTTGTAATTTTAATTACTTGTTAATAAATAATAATAATAATAATAATAAAAGCGTGCCGAGATGCTTACAGATAGGTGTTACTTCTGCACGTAACCAGGGAAATAAGTTACACAGTTTACTTGTTCTCTGTAGCTTAAAGGAGTTGTAGGTGATGTACAGTGGTTTTCTATCCTGTAAGCAGTGTTGTTCCACGACGCGTCGTTTTTAATTGTCGACACTCTGATGTCGACAATAGCGTCGTCTATGTCGTCAATGTCGTTTATTGCGTCGTCTATGTCGTCAATGTCGTTAATTGCGTCGTCAATGTCGTCAATAGGATTGTCAATGTCATTCAAAACAGCTGTTAGTGCAACGTCTCTAGCTCTACTAGTTACTAGTAATAGTAAGCATACGCGCAGGAACAGAGCAGGACATGATATATGAATTTATTAATAAATTAGAATTTAATGACTGAACGACTTTGAGTTGGTCAAGTTGAATAATAAACAAGCAGCTAGTTGCAATAATTCCAAAATAAATCTTTTAAACACACCTGATCGCCTCAGACACTTTTTTTTATTCATCTATTTAGAAATGTGTGCAAAATTTTAAATAAATAAAAACGTTTACCCATTTTAAAATAAAAAAGTTACCTATTTTATATTTCAATTGTCTTAATTTTATAGAAACTATAATGTATTGCTTGATTGAACTTTGTCGACATGTCGTGTCGTCAATTTTGAATTAACGACACGTAATTGACGACGCGTCGACAATTGCGTAGTCTACATGGTGTAGTCTACGCGGCACAACACTGCCTGTAAGGCGCTTATATGTAGCATTTCAAAACACCTGTCACGATAGTACTTAAAAAATAGTTCAGCTAACTAGTCTTCTGGGGCCTGTACCATGAAACAACAAGTATTGTGGAATGCGAGCATTTTAACATATTGCTCCGATAAATTGCTACTGTTTAACAATACTTGCTGTTTCGTGGTACTGGCCCCTGAGCGCTAACTAAATACGTAACTTAACTTTGAGGGCACTGGCGCTGTGGTCATCCTGGGGGCAGATCAAGTAAAATGAACACTTTGGAACGATATCGTTTTCCCTAAAGCTCTCTCTATCATATCTGTGGCAATAGACAGAGATTGCTATTGTCGACACGATATCGTTCGATCGTTTTTATTTTATTCGTGATCTGGCTCCTGGCTGTCTCTTATTGGTGTCGATACAGGGGTGGTCCGAATTTCCTGAGGGAGCTGAGATTTTTATTTCATGTAATTATCTGGCTATATTGTCAGAATCAAGATTGTTAATAAAACCGAGAGTGTTCTTAAAACTTGTTTGGTTACCTTGAGTCCGCGTAGGCTCGTCTAAAAATTGCACAAATTACGAAGTTTTTAGCTTTTTCATTATCCCATAGCGACCGGGCTAGGCAGCACACAATATTAGTAAAACACTAGTTGACACCTACGTTCGGGTGTACTTGAAAACACCAAAGCAGAAAGTTAATTATTCTCTTGAAACTGGTAGGCACAGAATCTCGTCGTGAGTCCTGTGCCAGAACACCAGTTACTTTTACTCTTTTGTTCCCCCTTCCGAATCGGAGCCATTGGAAAGTAACTTCATATCATTTTACAAAGATAGTTTGGTATTTCATTCTTTCAAAGGCTTAATTGCTTTCTGAAGTATTTTTTGGCGCATCCCTTTCAGTGCGTATTTCTCTGTATAGCGGATCAGACTCTTGTTATTACCGTGTTTATTGCGTCTAGGTCTACTATAGATATTGACTTACAAAAATCGTATTGGCATCATGCCTCTTCGTGTCTATGGCTCAGGAATCGGATCGTAATTTAATTCTGATTTTTGGGGCTCTATGCACTATGCGTTATTATAGTGGGTATAGGCGCACTCTCGTGGGGACGAGCTACACGGCGCCCTACTTTCTTAGCGAGGAAATTGGAGACTCCGCTTTTTGTCTTTAGAACTCTCGAAGTGTCGGAAATCAAGGGATCTAAAGCAGCGTTTAGACAATCAACCTCACCGATACACATTATAGGGTCAAACCTAACTAAGGTGTCCATCGTATCTCTATAAAAGAGAACATGTTCTCTTTTTTTGGTCCGATCTTTTTTGCACTATCTTTTTTGTTACGGATCTATTTTTGTTCTCTTTTTTAATTCGGTAGATAAAAAGTTTTATTTAATTTTCCAAAAGATTTACTGACACTAAAAAAAGCAGAATGAAATTGCTTTTGTTACCATGAAAGTAAAAACTATTGTAAATAGGTTTTTTAAAACTGAACTTTCAACAGAGGTAATTAGTTATTCAGTTTTAAAGCGGATTGTTTCAAATGCTATCAAAAATCGTTTGATATATTTGGAAAAGAAGATTGTTAAAACTCAGTTTTTAAGTTTTACTTGGATGAAACTTAATAAAAATTTAAATTGGCAGGATGTCGAAGATTCCATCGTTTATCTTAATTCTAAAAAAGTAAATAATGTAGGTATAACTGATTGCAAATGTTTTGATGTTTTTTCGAGTTGCAATACTTTTTAAAGAAAACTCAAAAGAAAATAATTTTGATGAATTGCGTTCGCAAGAAAAGTGTTTTTTTTTTTTCAAATACTCAAATATCCTGAACATGAGTAATACAATCCCTGAGCAGAATCCCTCAGTTCAAAAGCAGACTTAGGCGGCATCTGGAGGCCCTTTGAGCGATGATGAAGATTATTTCAATATTTTTGATTCTCTTTATTATTGTTTTCGTTGTACTTTCTATTTTAAATTAGTCTTAGGAATATATGTATAATATATTTATGCTTATAATATCGATGAATCCAATTCGCTACTTATTAATTAAATTCTATCTACTGAACTTAATTTCCTTTTTTTCTGTTCTCTCTTGTTTTCTCCAAACAGTAACAAATTATGTGTACATTATTGAAGCTTACACAATTTTAGTAGATATTATATCTTTCTGTGTTAAGATTATTGCAACAAATTGAATTGAATTGAAAATGTCGAAAGAAAGAAAATGTCCATTGGGCCAATGGACACAAGATAGAAATAGATTAAAAATGTCAACTGTTATACCATGTGAACACCAACATGACTAAGCGAAAGTGATTAACAAATTACGAAAAACGTTCCCACCGAATTTTATGTATTTTATTTTGACATTTCTATCATTTCCTGAAACTTTTCTCCCAAAGTTCCAAGAGGAATAATTAGGTAGTCTTTTTCATGCCAAATTGCACTGACAATATGGCACTATGTTGGTGGGAACATGGTATATTATTACCTAAATACTATTTTTTATAATTTGTTTTGTTTTAATTGTATTTTCTTAAAAAAAAATAATGCATTCGTGCTTCGTACATTTATGGTAATTAAAATATATGTTTGAAGTTTTTGTGAGTGTATTTTTTTATTTTGGGTGTTCTCTATTTTGTCCTCTACGAATGTTCTCTTTTTTTGATGTCTTTGGAAGAAAAATGTTCTCATTTTATAAAGGCCACAGATGGACACCCTAAACCTAACCCTTTAAACGCGCCCAAAATGTGAGCAAGGAACACTTACAGTGAGCGTCAAAAGTAAGTGAAGACCAATGCTCATTGATGTTTTCTTTAGGGTCTTGAAAGAGGTATAAAAAAAAACAACAATCTATAATAAATTTGACAACGAAAACACAGCATAAAATGCTATAAATATATTTAAAAAAAAATTGTTTTCAACCCCAAAAAAAAAATTAAAACATCATTAGTGCGGTGTTCACTGACTTTTACCGCTCACTGTTGAAGTATGTAAAAAATATTCCTGTACACAATTTCAAAGTTCTGTAGTGACTCCATACAACATATGTATAATGTAAGCAGATTCCTATACAAAAAATACACGCCTCAGTCCAAATTAACATCTTGCCAATTTATTCCGTCGTCCGTCTGATTAAATTCAATTTAATCAATCAAAAATTGGAAATAAAATTGCATAGAGCGCAGCACGTCCATGTGTGTAAACACAAAAATTATGAAGGTTTCTATTTCAGTAAATTATGCCAAACCGGGTGCGTTTCGTATCGGAAATTCCCAAGTACACGAGTATTTCTCACGCAGGCAAACTTATTCCGTTTATACACATACTCGTCTATGAAATATTCAAAAGGCCACTTGGTTTACTTGAAATCCAACGAAATGTATCTCTAACTCTATGGGCAGATACTTCACTCTGGGTGCTTGCGGCTGGAACATGGAAATGGAAACCCCAAAAATAGAAATTGTTTTTAGAAATGATAAAAAAAAAACTTTCGCCAACCATTCTCAGCATTTTAAGTGACACGAAGAAAGGAGCAAATCGAATCTGGAATCTTATTTCGGTTCAATTTTATTGGCCGCGTTGAAATTCACGACTCATAGTTTGCTTCGTGGAAATATTATTGTCGTGTAGTTATTTTTATTCGCGTCATTTTGCGAATTAGCATCACACAACAAAACCAGAATCAAAACGCTGAAGATACGCGCATACCCTGCCTAAGTAATTGTGTAGAAATTTACACTGTTTAGATAGAGGTTGTGTATATATGGTTTCGCGTTGTATTGAACGCCAAGTCGATGATGTCATTAAGTAAAGCCGTGACGGTCCGACCAAACAATACTTGTGATTGTTTCGTAAATTTGCATTTTTTCAGATCACTTGTTTCAACGCGTAACGTTTTTGACATTGGAGTTCATTCACTTGGTGCAACTGGTGTCATTCAATCTGTATTCGGGGGTCAATGGGGAGCGCGAGATAAAAACATGATTTTGTCACCTTAGGTTAACTTATCTTCGAAGAAGTATTTTTATGACATCTTCATTTGAATGTTGTTTATGCAACGCCAATGGCGTCGAGATAAGAATGCTTATTAGTCATCGTAATTCTCTGGAAATGTTTTTGTCTTGACGCGTGTTCACAAGTGGAGGAGTTTTGGACGTAGCTTTTCAGCACAAAACTTAAATAAATCTTGAATTTTGTTTAATGTTGCACTCTAACCTTTATACCGAAGACGGAGTAGGTGTTTAGAAATATAATGAATACCACGCTAATCAGTTCCAGTCGTGGGTCGTTCTGAAGTTGGCAGCCAATTAGTCTTAATTGAGTTACAGCGTTGGACAAAATTAAGCTGAGCAGGTTCAAGTTCGAATCCCAGAAAACTCTTTGACCCATGCAACTTCTCTGTTGGCTGGCAATTTTATTACTCCTTTGTAATGACGCAAGCGGTAAAATGTACTTTTGAAATGTAGGAAGCACCATGAATAATCGAGGTTGACAACAAAGCCACATGAATGTATCCATTCATTATCCAGTTTTACAAACTATCACTGGGGTTTTCATGGAGGTTGTTCGCCAGAATGATAACAAGGCAACCGCACTATCATATCATATTTTATTCCATAAAATCTACATACAAATGATGTTTTATTTTTATATGAAAAAGTTACATGATGAGTCAATTTATGTACATATAAGACAACCGCAAACGAGTCTTAAAGTGAATTCAACTGAGGGTATTCACACTTTGTGAACCAGTTGTCAATTTGTCATAAATGCAGTTGTTTTATTTTATTCCTAAAGACCTCAGTTTTATGGGGTCATAGCGGGAATGACTTATAATGTTTGTATTTGCGGTACCTAGGAACACCCATATAGAATTCTTGAAATTTTAATTAAAACATTACCTCGGAAGAAGACTCATTTTGTTGCAGTACGTACGGTAATGATCCGGTTAAATGAGAAGACTAGGAAACAAATTAGACGAAGCTAGGATGAGATTGGTTAAATTCAGACGACCTCGTAAATGTGTTTTTGCTTCTTGATGACCGCTTTAAAATAATATCCGTAACTTGGAATTTGGAAGTTTTCCATTCGTCTCAAAAAATAAAATTGAAAACAAAATGGTTGTGGGAAGCCAGACTAAGGGACCTGTTGTACCAATTATGTATTGCAGGCGTTCCCAATCTTTTCCATACAGTGACACCTATACAGGTTGTAATATTTTTGCGACGCCCCTCATAAAACCACACAACGAACAAAGCACAGATATGTGAATAGACGCTGAGCTTACTGAAGATTTGCTAAAGAGTTTTTCAATAAGGATTAGTCGACTTTGTAAAGGAATAAAACAATCATAAACAGAGGTATTAACAACATCAGAATGTCCATCTTGGCATCTGCTGTGTGACACGTAGCGACGTCTTGTCTGTTGTGTGTAATCACCTCACCAACGTAATTTTCAAGAAAAAGTACTGAGCAATGACGCCGCACGCCGGCCGGTCTAAAATCCGCACCAAACATCTTTTTACGAATGAATTGCCACCTCATGTGGGTTGGCGTCGTCCTATTTACGGCAATTTGGCTTGTTAACATAGCCGTTCATCAGAAAATGGGCCCTGTCGCTAAAGATGGAGTCTTCTATGGCCGCGGTCATTATCATTAACTTTGAGCTCCTGGGTTAGTTAGATCTTGAACGGGTATAGGCCCAAGCCCGACGCAGAATTCGCCAAGTTGCTGTCTGAAAAACGCTGACTTCTTGTGCACGACAAGGAATTAAGTCCCTCGGTTGCTCCTGTACACTTTCATAAGCAAAATTTATCAAAGAAACATCGGCTGTAAGAGGGCTCTAAGAGTCTCAGGCTTGTTGACATAGACTCGTGACACAAAAAAGAATCTGAAACGTTTAAATCAGGCGATCTTGTCGGGCAGCGCAAATCGTCAAAACGAGAGATTAGACCACCCGGAAATGAAGCCCACAGAATTTCGATTGTGGCATGTGCATTGTGCAGTATGCGCCATTTCCCAATTCATCTGTAAAGATCGCCGAGTGATGCATAATTGCGTGGCATCGTCTGGTCGATACTCCGGGTCCGGGCTCCTCTGCGACATCTTCAGCCACAGCTGCGGTGTTTTCAGCAGAACGGTTACTCCGGGGCCAGCCAAACCTGGCAGTATCTCGTGTTGTCCCATACTCTAGGAGAGCGACTAAACGTCACAGTGTTTGCCCAGTTGGTGTCGGACGATCGGGAAATCTTCGCCGAAATTCACGCTGCGCCAACACCACCGACGAATTATTCCGCAAGAAAATCGAAACAATTATTCCGCGTTCTTTAATGCTCCGTGTTCACAAAAAGTCAAAGTAGAATTGACATTTGCCACCATTTGCAAAAATTATAGCGCCTTACTTAAGGAGGAGTTGTAAACCAAACATCGAAGAGGAAATCCAGTTAAAAATAAAAGCAACAAGACACGAAGAGATACCTCAGCAAGGAAACCATTGTAGAGTCACAGTCCGTGTTGAGGCACAACAACTGCGACCGAAATCTAGGTGTCAGGGTAAACGAACTATTCCAGGCAAGAATTCCGTCCAACCAAACAAAACGAAGCAAGGATAACAATGTCTAAACTCAAGTCTAACAAGGCTGCTTTAGCAGAACTATTTAAGGCAGCGGTAGACGGCTAGGCGGAGAAGATACACCAACTCATCTCCAAGATTCGGTCGAAAGAAAGTACGCCTTATGAGTGCAACTGCGGCATTGTTTGCCCGATATACAAGAAAAAAGACATCTAAACTGCACCTCTATAGAGGCTTCATATATTTTCTTAATATATCATGTACATGACTCCGTTTTTTTTTTTTTTTTTGACTTTTAAATTCATTTTTATTTAATTCTTTTTTAAACTTACATACTAGACAAAAATGATTAAATCTAAATTAAAACTAACATTTATCTTATTCTAGCTTACTGGCTCTTAACGAGCACTCTAAACTTAACTATATTCTTATAATTATTGCCTTTCGGCCTTAAATCTATCAATTTTTGTATTTTTTGCTGTTTTTTCATTTCCAAGAAACTTTGCTAAAAACTTGGACTCTTTATTATTTGGTTTTTCTTAAAACTACCTAAAACTACTTAAAACTACCTAAGCTACTTAAACTAACTTAAATATAATCAGGGTGATGAGCAATCTCTCGATTGGTCACCATCCCGATTGCGTCGATGGTCGCCTGGCAGTCACCAACATGGTGCACACGCGCCGCCGGGACCCGAGCGAGGCCATAAGCGCCGGTCAAGTCTCGGTAGCACTCATTCATGTTGACGAGCCCGGCCCCTCCCAAAGACCCCCTAAAATACACCTAACTAACTTACAAACTAGCTTAAAACTAAGGAGGATGTTACGTAGGTAACGCACCGACCCGGGAGAGCGTGTCTGCCCTCACCTCTTCCTCAAGCCACCAAAATTCGGTGAACTGCTTTAAGGTATCAACCATGTCCCTATCCGCAATTGCGGTATTAAAACGGAGGAGCTCCTGAGCATTGGCGGCGTACCCGTCGTGGATGAGCCGCTTATCCCTCGCGCCGCGGTGGCTGTGGTACAATACCGGCACACCATCTTTATTCTGGACTAACCCTTTCATGTCTGCATGAAGAAATGCCTCAGGCGGGACAAAGCCAGACCGGAGCGTACTCTCGTGGTACATTAAATTCGGGTAATAACCACCCGAGATCAGATTGTTAGCGTTGGCCATCGCCCTTGCAACGTGCCTTCGAATCACCTTAATTAGGAAATTGTCAATCCTATTCAATCGAGCCCCATCGTATAAGGTCTTGTTGGGATAATATTTTATGTACTCAGACTCGGGAGTTCTAAACAACCCTAGGCAGGTCCTGAGACACTGTCTCTCAAACACCCGAATCTTTTCCATATAGGAAGGCGCTATATTGAACCAAATGGGACAGCCATAAGCGATGATCGGCCTTATAAGGGCCACGTAGCATATGACCTTTACTCTGGAATCAAGTTGACTGCTGCGAAACAGTCTTCTTGTCAGAGCATAAGCCCTCTTGGCCCCAGCAAGACAAGCATCTATATGTTTGTCAAAATATAGATACTGGTCGAGCCAGATGCCAAGATACCTGACCACGCTTCGCACCGCCAATGGTTGTCCATTTTGTCCAATAATGGCTAATTTTCGCCAGTTTTTTCTGGTATCCCTAGAGGCCCTAGCCAATGGAGTTCTAAATAGGATTGTTTCCGATTTTTGGAAATTGATTTTCAATTTCCAATCATCGCAATACCTCTTAATTTGATCGAAGTCACGCTGCAATAGGATGTTGATGACCTCGACTTTTGGACCTGATCTGTACGCCACTAAATCGTCTGCGTACGCTATAGCATGTCTGAGGGAACCCACCAGATCACTCGTGTAAATATTAAACAAGATCGGAGAATTCACCGCTCCCTGTTGTAAGCCGTTTTTAATTTCGAAGACTTTGCTCGAAGTCACGTTGCCAGATTTGACTACGAACTTCTTTCCCATAAGCATGTCATAAATCATATATAGCAATGGTTTTTGCATACCCAACCTAGTCAGCTTATAGAAGAGCCCCTCCAACCATACGGTGTCGAAGGCCTTCTCAAAGTCGACCAGGCAGGCACCCGTGCATTGGTTCTTGCATTTGTGCCACTGAATGTCGGACACCAATTTCGACGCGGCATGAATCGTTTCATGCCCCGCTCTAAAGCCAAATTGATTGTCCGGAATAATCTTATTTTCTTCAGCCCACTTCAAAAGAGCTCTATTAACGACCTTCTCGAATACCTTGCTAACATTCGGGAGCAAACTAATTGACCGAAGATTAGCCGGGTTGGTCCTATCTTTATCCCGTTTGGGGATAGGGTGTACCACCGCCATTTTCCACTGCACTGGATAATATGCATTATTCAGCGCATTGTTAAATAGCGTGGCGAAGATCTCAATCGCTTCTAGAGGCAGGTGTCTTAATACGACGTTTGGGACACCGTCAACTCCCGCCGACTTTTTATTTTTAAGTGACTCAAAGATACACAAGAGTTCATCTTTGCTCACGAACAACTGGGAATTTGTCCTTTCATCGGCGATTATGCCGTTTGCAAGGTTGTCGTCATTGAACACGGTGAAACCGTTGTTCTCGGATCGCCAATTATGAAGTTCGGTGCGAAGATAAAAGTGGTTCAGAAAGGCCCTCTCTTCAAGATCGTGATTACGGCGAACTGGGTTGTTCACAGTATACACGGTCTCGAAGAAAGCGCCCATCAAATCCACTCTCTCCTGTGGGTCTTCGACCACGTAAAAACCGTCGTTCGAGTCGGCACTTTCCGGACTTATGCCAGCAGTCAGTAGTGTCTGTCTGTTCTCGTTCGTCCGAGGGATTCGGACACATGAAATGTCGTTATGATCCTTCCGCCTGAACAGTTTATTTATTTGTGGGAACATGTTCGGACTACTGGATTTTATAGCCCGAATTTTATTGCCCCAATACAAACTTACAGATTTTCTGTAATTCTCGACTATCAACTGTTTCAGGTTTTTGATCATCGACTTCAGTGTCCTCATCTCGGGATCGTTCCTGTCAGTAAACTGTCTGTGCAGCTGTTTAAGCCTCGAGAGCAGTCTACTTTTGTGTCTGTATAGAGCATCGATTGTCGCGTTTCGATACTTCTCAGTTTGTTCTTCGTCAGTGGAACGTCCTACCTTAGGGATAGTCCGCTCCATTGTCCGTTTGATGACGGCATTCATTTGCAATAAATGGCTGTCGATTTCATCGTTTGTCAAGTTCCTGTTTGTCGGTGGGTTGATCTCACTCGAACGTATATCACGCTGTAAAACTCTGGAGAAGCGCGACCATTGTGCTCTTCGATAATCGAAGGAGCGCAGTTGATCGTACTCCTCCAGCTGCGTTTGTTCGTTCGGGATCCGTATTACAACGGCGAGTCCGTAGTGGTCACTATCGTACTCGACCGTTCGTAAACAGTTCCGCGTTCGTCGATCTGTGTCGGTCAGTTCTAGTCTTTCGTCAACTAGCGATACATGACTCCGTCTGGGGTACTGTGTGAACACCATTTGTCAACGAAATGATTGGCCATAACCAGTGCGGTTTAGGCCCCGGTATGTCCACAACCAATAAAAATTCACATCACGACAGACACTAGAGAAAGGACAAGGAAATGTATTTTTGCGACTTTGGTGTAATGTTCAATATTGTTATTCATGTTCTCATATGTTTTGTTACATACAAGTCACTTACTACTTTTGCAAATACAATTTTGAGTTCACTATCGATGTTTTAAAAACTGTGACAGTATTTATGTTTAAGATTTGTCCCTTTCTGGTTCTTAAGAGAACAATTTCGCAATGGACAACACAACACTGCCCTGTTCGAAAGTTTTTGGTTAATATTAGTCGTATGTGTAAAAATAGCGGCATCTCCCAGCCATTTTTAGTAGGCCCCATAAATCCAATTTTCATGAGTGGGAACCGTGCAGTGATCTTTCGAAAGTCTGTCATCAAATACGATCCACATATATGCTAGACCACATCGTACATCTTAAATGAGGACACCATTTGGCAATAAAACCCGCTCTAAGATGGCTAATTGAATGTTTTAGAACCCCCTAAAGAGTCATAAAACGTTTTTATTATACCAAGTCCAGATGAAATAAAAAACCAACCAGATCTCGTATGAGGCAAAGTCCTACTTTGTATTCATCATCATAAAAGAAAAGTTGAATCGTCCAACACGTAGTGAATTTTTACTTGCATATTCTGTATATGTCTGGCTATCTAGTGATTGCGTCATTGTACCTTAGTCCACTAGAGAGAGAGACAAATTTTTAATTAGAGAACAAAACGCAATCCAAACAAGATAAGACACAAAACCGGGGAATAATTAGCCCGCACAAATTAAAGCGCAGTCGTACTATATAGAATATCGCCTGCCGTTTCATGGTATACGATAATTAACCCACTAAGGTTATATACGTACTACTATAATATACTTGCAGTTAATTGAGTGCAATGAGATAAATGAATTACTTCCGAAAGCGCATCATATATTTATTATTCCCGTTCTAGATGCATCTTTCGACTTCAAAGCAAAATGTGCTAACAAATTATTTATTTCTTTTTCATTTCAGCAAATCAAAGATGAACTGTGCGAAGTAGTCTCAGAAATGGAGGCGCTAGACGTGCCCGAAGACTGCAAACATTCCAACAAAGATAAACAAATGTCGATAGGCCGTAAAAAGTTTAACATGGACCCGAAAAAGGGTAAGTTTTGTACTACTTCATGTCTCCTCCTATTTTTGAAACCATAAAGCGGCACTAATATCTTATTACGATCGTGTCCTTCTTCGCCTCATTCTGGATTCTCAATGAGCCACTAATAGTTGTTGTGGATATGGAATGCGACATTTTTATTGCTCATTATGTTTTGCCTTCTGCAGCAGTTTCAGATTCAGTGTGGTGTCGCTTTTCTTCGCCTTGCCCTTGTCACACGCATATGCTTTCGACTCCTCCATGAATTTATGCTTTTGTATAGATAAATTGGAAAGGAAGGGCGTTAACGCGGTTCAAGTATTGACGGTTCAATTTGATAATCTCTCTTCCAGTGAACCGTGCCAATCGAATCTAAAACCAACAAGCAGGAGGGGTGCGTGACTTTATTGCTCACAGTTTTGCGTTTATGTTTCGCCGATTAATTTCCGGCCTTGTCAATCCAATTGTCATTTAGAGCGACGGCAGCGGCGGCCTGCGCCCTTTTTTCGCGTTGTTTCAGCTCTTTCCGCTTGTGGTTCAATGCTTTGATTAATTGGAGTTTGAGATTTTATTTCTTGTTTATTTATGGATTCTCGTTTTGATTTATTATCTTTGTTTTCTTATAGGTATAGAGTATTTGGTGGAGAATCGTCTTCTGCGGATGGACCCTCAAGATATTGCACATTTCCTATACAAAGGCGAGGGACTTAACAAAACTGCAATAGGTAAGTGAGATATATTTGCATTGATATTTGTGATTAATGTCGTCATTTGTATGCAAATGACAGGAAACTCAGTCGCGAGTTTTCTTGTTTCGTTCGTTCTTTGTGTTCGTAGCTACTTTTAGAGATAGAATCAATAAGGGGTGTCTTGGCCGTATATATTTAAACCTACAGTATTTTTTTTATTTGACTTGGCCGCATCCGAAATAGGTATACATATTACGTTGCCGGCGTTGATGTAGAGGTATAGAGTTGGCTGGTAGGTAGCATCACAGAAAATAAATGTACGCAGATTTCAAAAGGCATAAATGACTTGAATACAAAGTTGTGACGAAAATCCACTTAAGTTCTGTCAAATGCCTAAATTGGGCGACTAACAACATCGCAAGATTAGCCTCCTCAGAGTAGAGTTATCTATTAAGAGCAAAGAGGTAGAATATTACTCCCATATTTGCAGCTCGTGACTAAAGTATTCACTTAACATACATCATACAAAGACGGACGTGCAGTTCGACAGAAGTTGAGTAACATACACTCAAGAAATGCACAGAAAACCTGCCATTTACCTATGCTTATTTTTAATAGGTCCTATCATAGAAGATATTCCCAGGAACTGAAGTGTAGCGGTACCGTTATTCAATCCTACTTCAAGTAGGTTTTGGTCCTCAAACGGTTTTATGTTGTCGTCAAAATATATGATACACGGCCAACGCTTTTCAACAGATTTTTGAAATGGCAACATTTTTGGTTGACCATTATAACGAACTTTCTGTCCCCGTGTAATTTCATTAGCTAAACATTTAAAGCCAGTACCCAACTCGTGTTTATATTAAACTCCCCTTCGAAGTTAGCAGAACATTTTAGTAACAATTGCGTATCTACAGTCTTCTATACTCCCTTGCCTTTTAATAATATTAATTTAATAAATAATTTTATTTCTTCCCAAACTAGGTGACTATCTGGGCGAAAAAAATGATCTCAACGAAGATGTGCTAAAGGCTTTTGTTGCACTACACGACTTTACAAATCTCATCCTAGTACAAGCTTTAAGGTAAGATTTCAAAACCAAATACATATACCTATAAGTATGTATGCCCATCCACTATCACTAATATAACTTTTAAATTTTAGACAATTTCTATGGTCATTTCGATTGCCTGGTGAAGCTCAAAAGATCGACAGAATGATGGAGTGTTTCGCCCAGCGATACTGTCAGCTAAATCCAGATATTTTCACTAACACAGATACCTGTTATGTTCTCAGCTTTGCAATTATAATGCTCAACACATCCCTGCATAATCCGTCGGTAAGTGCATGTGTTTCTATCGAATTACAACATATAGCGCTCCAGCTCGATTAATACAATGAAAACCAATTGAAATCCACAATTGCGGCACGAGCCAGAACAACCTATTTTTGGACTAGACCTACCCTAAAGCATTGGATCACTGTGCGCACACATTTTCCATTTGTTTATGTTTGTTTAGCTAAAAATAGGTCAAGTATAACAACACTGCTCTCTATGCGATCGTTTAGCATTAAATTTATTTATCTGCCAAAGAGCGATATGTTGTGGACTGCGCGCGTTACATGAATGACATAAATGTGATTTTTCCATTTTTGTTTACATTTTAGGTGAAGGATAAACCAACCGTGGAGCAATTCATATCAATGAATCGTGGTATAAATAACGGTGGTGATCTTCCTAGAGGACTACTAGAATCTTTATATGAATCTATTCGAACGGAGCCATTTAAAATACCCCAGGACGATGGGAACGATCTAATGCATACGTTCTTCAATCCCGACAAAGAAGGATGGCTGTGGAAACAGGGTGGAAGGTGAGTTATTTAGCTGCCTCAGTTGGACATTTATGAACTAATCGTGTTTGATTTGTAGATACAAGTCCTGGAAGCGGCGATGGTTCATATTGAACGATAATTGTTTGTACTATTTTGAGTACACAACAGATAAGGAGCCGAGGGGTATTATTCCACTGGAGAATATCTCTGTAAGTAGCAAACTGTTTGGATGCGCTGTGCGATGGGTGTTAATGAGTGATTGTTTGATGTTTTTTTTTTCTAGGTGAGAGAAATTCATGACAGAAGTAAACCTCACTGCTTTGAACTGTTTGCAACAGGTGGAGCTGATATTATTAAGGCATGCAAGACTGACTCTGAAGGAAAAGTGAGTACACAACTTTGTGTTTATAGATTTTAGTAATTAAATTACCTATTAGGAGTGTGGTTCTATAGACGAATTTGGTACTCGAAACTGTTTTGTCAAGTAATTGGTGACTAAAGAGGCATTAAATGCAAAGTGTGGTTACAGTTTTGTTGTGACACGAAATATGATGACAGATTATGAACAAGTTCGTGATCTCATTTGAAGTTGGAGAAAAGTTTGAGGAGTTGATTGATAAGTATGTTGTAGTTAAGTGAGCATTAGCCACTTGAGTCATATAAACACAGAGATGCAATCAGTCATCGATTTTCTTGGAACAGTATACATTAATCAAAATGGATTCTGCACGCAGCACAATTTACCGATTAATTGGTTTACGTTGCCAGGCGATGAAGTGTAAGGTAACTGAGCAAAAACTTACACCATGGCTATGTACAACTTTCAAAGTGAACAAGCGCACATGGCACCTAGCAATCTAATCGCTTCAAATTGAAAGCCGACTACGTAGCCGTGCGCACTTACCCAATAAATTAAAAGTACGTAAAATTCGTAAATACCCCTACTGTCCACATGTCTCCAATATCCAAACGATTAAACAGTGCTCGCTCATCATTAGAAAAATTTTCTCCGATTATGGTGTCGGCGCAAACAGTAGTTAGTTTTTCGATATAAAATATTTTAGCAATCTCTCTTGAATTTTAATTGTTCCAAAATCATAAATTTTGTTTGTTGACGAAGATGATTTTTTGACCGAAATTGGGATAGGTTTCCAAATGCTCAAAAGATCCCAGTTCGCGAATGCGCGGAATGATCAGTTCTTGACCAATTTGAATTTTGCACTGAAACAGATCAAAGTCTTCTTCTAAAATTCGCCAAAAATATGTGTTCAGAAATCAAAGACATTGTCGCAATCGAGTTTAACACATAAAATAGAAATAATGGCATGATAGTGTCCCCAAGAACTTCCCCGCCACTGCAGCATCGGCAAAGTTCTTCTTACATCAGGCGCATTTTTTTCAAGTGGTTCCGGGGAGACGGCCATAGATTTGTTGTCCTGGACCCAGTAGGGCGATACCTTGTGGTGTATTTGAAGAACCTTGAGGTCTTCTGGCCTTAGGGGGCTAGTGTTTTCACTGCCTAGATCTACCCTTGGAAGACACTGGTATTTTCCGCGTGGCGTATAGATTTTCCTATGCCCAGATTCGAAGCACATGTCTGACATTTCGAAAAGAATCGAGTATTCGCCCCGAAAAGATCCTAACAAATCGCTTAAGAGATTGTCCGTCTTTATTCATCCTTGTTTACCCAACCTCTTACGAGCATAGTATACTCCCTCCTTTGTGAATTTTTTTTCCATTTATGCTCCACTCTGCAAATATTTTAAATGGTTTCTTCTTCTTTTCAGGTTGTTGAAGGCAAACACACCGTCTATCGAATGTCCGCAGCAACGGAAGAGGATCAACAGGAATGGATTAAACGTCTAACACAGTCAATCAGTCATAATCCATTCTATGATATTCTAGTACAAAGAAAGAAAAAGGCGCTGAGCAATAGTTAGTATTAGAGAAAACCCTCAAACGTTCAAGTTTCATCTGGTTTTGTTTCCTGCATGCATGCAAAACAACGCTACACACCGTCTACTCAAACTCCAATATACATTTACTCAAAAACACTCAAATCACCACCGTCAACATTCACTTGTAAAATGGATGTGTCTCTCACCCCCTATATTTATTCATATACATTCTGTTCTTTATTATTTTCGGGACCAACTCTGTCCCCCTCTGCTCATGTTTATAAAATTTAAAATTCCTTATTATGCGTGCAAAGAAAAAACAATATTCCTGATCGTAGATTGTAACTTTCATTCTAATTAAACTCCGTTTGTGTCTCTATTGTGATATAATTTATTAATTTGTTTAGACTTAAAATTAAAGAAAACAAAACAATGTTTGTAAAATCGTTATATAACAGTGAGGGCAAAAGTAAATTTAAATAAAAAACAAAACACTTAATAAAAAAGTAAAACTCAAAGTTTAAACTAAAAAGAAATGCAAACATATCTTCTCCTATACTATTATGCGGAAAGCTTTGAAGTGCTAAAGAAGACGAGAAACATGACACCAATGCGCGTGCCGCAGTAAATAATATTGTATAATATGTAATTATAATTACTCAAGAGAAATACTTAATTTTAAAAATCAAAATCAGAGGCTTGTACTACTAAGGCAATGAAAGCGAAGACGCGGCAAATTGTGTTGTATCACCTTATTTTCGTTTTGTTGAATGTGATATGTTTTTGTTTTAGAAAATGTTTTCATAACATAACATTATAGTAACCTCTTAAAATTTTTCGAAAAAAGAAAATGTTGTGAAACGACGCACGGCTTGAATTTATTTCATTCATTTTGTGCCTAAGCTGATGAGGTTGTGTATAGTTATGAGTAGTTTGGTACTAAATGATGATGAACTAGGTGGAAATGGTCGTAGCAATAGCAGTTTAAAATGATTTCGATCTCTCGATCCATTGTATGAATTAGAAATTTTTTAACAACTATTAAATGTTCATCGTAGGTACCTATACATATTATAATTAATGAAATCTTGCATTATTTAGGATATTCCTTTGTATATTGTTGATTACGAGGTAGCGTTCTAATTTTGTAGGCCAAAATCGTGAAGATTTCGAGTTTACGCACACATTTGTGCGCAAAGCGTGCCATTCAGACAAAAAGCATATAACGAGTGTGCGTAAACAAACCTTTTATCACACGTTATGTCTTTAATCTTTTATCACCTGCAATTGTTTCGTTGAGATGCGAGTGATACGGCAAATACTAATTCGAATTCGAATATCTGTCTTGATTTTTATCCCACAATTTGCTTCTATGGAGCAATTTAGAAACTCATCAATAAAACTGCCTTGGAATCACTTTAGATTTAGACCAATCGAATTAACGGTGTGGATAAAATCAAATATTTCCGGACACTAAAGAGCCCAAACCTTGCTACCTAGTCACAACAGATCTGATTGATCTGCGCCTTTAACTCTTGGTCACACTCTTTACCCTTGTCCTACTCTGCAACTTCTAGTATAAAAAGCTCCCGTTCGCCTTAATGACCATGTAATGATATTACTTTGCCGTAATTACTACGTTGCGATCCAATTGGTTCCAAAGTATCAGCAATTGGTGTAGTCGCAAAAGAAAAATATTTAAGTTCTATTTAAGAGCAATTAAGGTTTAATTTAGTGTGCGCATAGGAACCGTTTTACCATCAGATTTCTTTGCAACGTTCAACCTCGTCAGTTACTATTAAAACTGCAAAACAAACTCTAATTTCTGCTCAATTGAAATGACGTTTAATTAAAAGACCTATACCATGGAAACTATTGGTTTTATTTATGAAATCAAACTCCAAATTGTAGTTTTTCAAAAGAATTTAATTTCAATAATCAGAAGCACAGCAAGCAAACACCTCTCCTTAATATAAATACAACTTTGTACATAATATTTGTAAAACAATATTTCTCAACATTTGCAAGACCCTGCATCACTCATAATTGTTTAGATAAATAAATTAAATTTCTTTTCAAATTTACAATATATTTCTTTTTTATTTTTATTTTTACTTAGTACCTTTAGTTTGTAATTGAAAAAAAAAAAAAATATTTTTGCATAGGTCTAGTGTTATTATTTTTATAGATAATTCGTATTATTTCTCCCTTTTATATAAAAAAGAAAAGGAAACTCCCATGCAAGAAAAATAATAAACGAAACGAGAAAAGCAAAAAAGATATCAAAATATAATTAATAAAAAAGTTAAACATATTTAATGCAATATTTAAAAATAAATTATTATTACTACATTATAATTATATAATCCAAGTGAAGAAATTAGTTTGTTTTCTTCATAAAACAAAAAATATGTATGTATTTACAAATAGAACGTTATTGTAATAAGATTGTAAATTATATATCGCTTAAGTATGAATTGTAAACAATATGCTTTATAATTTGTATAATAATTTAAATTTTTTTTATATATAAACCTATTATACATATTATATGCTATACGTAACAGAGAAACAAAAATAGAAAATAAAAACATTTATATATAAATAAAAGAAAATTTGTTATTCGTTTTTATATCGTCTCTTAAGAATTTGATAGACAAACGATTAGAGACAATGAAGTCACAATGACAATGAGTACGTATTGTATCCCATTTTTCTTACCTAACTAGATTAGATTAAGAGTAGGCAAATCCTTCACCGACCCTGCCACTGCGAACTGTCTAAAGGAGCCTATTGTGCCTTCCCTGGAGAGCCATCTAAGAACTCCGGAGACAGTCAGGATGTCAAAATTAAACACTACATACAAACAACACTAACAGCGGAATAATTTTGACAGCCTTTTGTTAAACGTCATAAAGACCACAAATCATTTCCAGCATTGAATGTGGGTGTTGACATCAAACGGATTAAATGGCGCTGGATTGTCTCTAGTTTCCTCAGTGTAGGTATGGCTAATTAAGAAAACCAAATGAGAACATAGCGTAGCAGTGCTTCCAATGGAATCCAGAAGGTGTACGGCGATTTGGAAAACTAGGAACAACATGTAGGTCAAATGTTTTATGATAGAATCTCAGTTTTAGAATTTGCAATCGAGTGTATTTGTATAGCTTGGGTATCGAGCTGACAAGACAATAGAGAGATAGAGAGAGAGAGAGAGAAAGTGTTACTTCCACCACGCGTTACCGGAACACAATCATTGTACGTGTACAATTGTATATATTGTAAAGTACGAGTACACGAGTGAGATCATCTATAAAAACGAGTGACAATAAAGTATAAATATAATCACCCCTATTCCCGTTGGCAAATCGTTAACAAAAGTTCGAAAAAATCTGAATATCGTCTTTACAACGACACATGAGTCGTATACGACAAACGCCAACGGGAATAATAGGGTGAATATGTACCTACTGCTTTTTGTTTTTCGGTGAGACCGTTTCATATTTGCCTCAACATCTTCAATCAAATTGTTCACCCAATGCCTTTAAACTTTGAAGTATTTTTCGTCTCAAATTTACTTTAATTGGCTAAGACCATGGCAACATTCATCGATTAATATTACACATTAGCCACATTCATTATATTAAAGATCTTTCTTACCAAAATATCACAAAAGTAAACAAAAATTAGACACTATTTTCATTATTTCATCAAATCTAAAGAACGAAAAACGATCTTCAAAAAGGCACAACTCTATGACATCTACTACATTCTATTTCAGCAGCACAACTCTAGTATTTTTTCCAATACAGCTGTCACTTTTTTTTTGTGTTGGGCGCGTAATATCTACTGGGAGCAATCGAAGAGGTTATGTATACCTGCTACGATCTCTGGTCGACTAGTACGTTTGTGTGATTTTTGTAGGAGAAATTCGGATTTTTGCGATGGTGACGAACTTGGGTGGGTGGGTTGCGACAGGTTGGATGGTTGAAAATTTTGAATAATTTGAAAACGCCTGAATTGTTTGTTATGAAATTTGCAATAGGGGTTTTTGATGTTGCTTTAAGGTAGGTATTAACATTTTTTTTCCACTAAGCAGATAGGGATAAGGGAACAATGGGCGCTTGCTTGTCTTGACGTTTAAATTGATCAACGGATGGGCATGTTATGTTATAACCTTTTTTCTGTTGGTAGTTTTTATTTTTGTGACTGAACTAGATTCTAATCTCAAATTTTGTAACCAGTTGCTAGTTTTTTGGAGATCTATCGTTTCGACGTAAATCTAGGAATAGGGAGGCAAGGCAAGTTGTGATTTGTGAATCAGCTAAATGAGATTTCTAAATATAAATGGAATACGAACCATTATCAGAGTTCGGTTCATTTGGGTTGGAATGTTTTTGTCCTTTATAAAAAAAGCTAATTGCTAGTTCGATGTCAAGGCATTGGTTGCATAGATAGGATCGTTAACATAGCCTTCAACTTCTTTTCATTCACAGACATTTTTGTGACACGCTGTGGCTAAATCTTTTAAAATGTAATATGCCATTTCATTATATGGTTCTTGAGGGGCGATGGGGTCATCTTTTTTCTATGGAGATTTCTCGATTCCGCATATACATTTCACTTAATTCCAGATCAAAATACACGTCAATAATCGTGTCAATTTGTTAAATGCTGACGTCAGATTTTGTTCACATACAACTTTAAGACGAATCTCCGTTTCGAAGACCGAGCCATCGCGGATGTCAGAGCGCTTAGTCTCGACAACTGGAAGCAGCGTGCCCGCAGGAGCCCTATAATGAATGAATGAACAACTTTAGGGCAGCATTTAGTCATATTGACATCAACATGTCAAAAACTGACACGATTTTTGAAATGTGTAATGGTAGCTTAACAACCAAAATTGGTGGTTTTACAATAGTTGAATAACGTAGGTATATTTGCATATTATACGTATAGGTATACGTGGTGTACTTATACTCGCCCAAATCTTTTTACTTGAAATCAAAATTATCCAATCTCAATAAAATGTGATGTAAAACAAGTCTGTAACATAAATGGTCTAGGGAAATAAAAATAACTACTATTTTATATGAATTTTGTTTAAGTTCATTTATTAATGAGGGAAAGATTTTATATACATTAAAAAAATAAGCTAAATTTAGAGACTAATATAAATCTACCTTAATCTAGCACCCACATATCAGATTCTGAAAGCCTCTAAAAAAGTTACTGACGTGCAATAATAGGTACAGTGTACTGCGCAATGTTTGTAAACTAGTGAATTGACGTTTTGTAACCTAAAGTCTAGTCATTTTCGTATCTACTTTAGGCCAGTGTTACATGAGTTTCAAAATGGTTGTGCATAAATTTTGAGCGCGTTTAAAATTGATACAACCAGAAACAATTCTTTATTTTTATATTTTGTATAGGTACAGAAATTTCAAAATTACAATTACCTACCTACATATTTGAAAAATTAAATTTGACAAAAACTAGATGACAAAGTAAACCTTGCATTATAGAATCACAATTGGTGTTGAGAATATATAAAAAAAACTATTTCTGTGGACTCTGCATGGCGTTATTCATTTCAAAACTTGCTCTATGGATCTCTCATTTTTGGCCGAAGCTGGTGGTCTATTCTCTCTGGTTTGTGCACTGACAGGAATTTTTCAATGATTGCTATAACCGACTTGTCAAAAATATGATACCACCATTCCACAGATTTGTTCCAATACTAGATTTCAATGATAGCTATAACTAGGGCCTTAGCTGGAAATGACTTGATAAAATGCATGCACCCACTCATTTCTAAGATTTCGTCAGATGAATGCATGTCTGCATAATCTTTAGATAATGATTTGTTAAGGCACACTTAAATTATGACAAGCAGCTGTACAAATTAAAAATCTCGTGTTTTTCTACCCAAACTAAAACTTTTGCAAGACCTTTAAATATAAACTTAACCTACCATCGCTTATGGAGTACAACCCTTTCGGTTTCCATATAATATTTTATATTCAGGTTCAATGACGTTCTTAATCACACTGTTCATAGCACTAATGTGTTTCTCCCGAGCTATGTTTCTTTTGTAAACTTTTATTCCCGGGCTGTGGATCAAAAACGCGTTATTCAGCACATGAAACTCATAGTCCAACAAACACATTGCGAAACCCTGAAAAGAGAAGTTATAACTTATTAAAAAGGACACGCTTAAGAAAATCTAAAAAAAAAGACATTGAAAAATATAACAATAAAAAGGGTCCCGTTCGTGTACGTTACGTAAAATTATTAAAATGTTGCGAAAAGATTATTATCAGCAAAGAGATGAAAAATTTGAAATAAGTGACAGTTAAGGTTGTTGGCATTATAGACTATATGGACTGCCAGTAGCCAACTTCATGTACATATTTATGTTTCAAATATTCAAAATGGTAGAGAAGACACGTTACTGTTTTAAAGCGGATATGTGAAAAAACGTGTGCCGCCGCCGAATTTAAACATCCATAATAATGTACTAGCGACATTTTGTCAAATGATATCGAAAAAGGGGATGCTCAAAACTCTAGTTGACTACGGCCGACAGCAGGCAGCCGTCGTATATGGCTCGCTTCGCTTGCGGCAAGGGTTTTAAACTCTAGTATATAATTTTTGGACATTAACTTTAGGATCCAACTTTTATCTTTATAAACGGTTTTTAGGGCGGCAGGATTGATAACGTCAACATTTTTCTAATTGTCGTTTATGAAGATAGCAGGTAAATTTAGTTTCGTCTGAGTTGACATTTCGATTGTTCCTGGCTGACGTAGTAAAAGTGGCGTTTACGACTAATCTAGTTTTATCGTTCAGAGGAAACTGAGTGCAGAAAAATCGATTCGACTTAGGACGACTAGACTTGACGACTAGAATGTGCCAAATGAGTTTTAACAATAAATAATAATGGGTGAGATTCTATTAAGATTACCAATATCAATCAATGGAAGGGACAATTTAAAATGCCGAGTCCGAACGGCTGAAGCTTTTTCAGGACATTTATATTGTCAGATGTTTGCCAGACGGAAAAATTTTAAGATGTATGCCCTTATTGTTTAAGACGTTTTCGTTTTTCGTTTGGGGTCTTATTTCATTTCTACTTATTTCATAATGAAATAAAACCCCAATTTTTATTAGGAAATAAGGCCCCAAAAAGAAAATAACACCCCAAATTTTATTAAAAATCGTTGTTGTTGTTTCCTGTATAATTTTTTGGGCCTTATTTAATTTTTTTTTCTGGGGCCTTATTTCGCGAAGCCCTTACAATATTGTTAGATCTGTCAATGCTCTGACAATGAGCTTACAATAGCCAACTACCTTACAATACAAAATTGCGCGTTCAAACGGTTGTAAGATTTTGTCCCAAAGTCTTACAATTTTATTGTCAGATGGATGTCTTACAATCGTCTGACAATGACTTTTCTGACAACGTTGTCAGGTTGAAAATTGTGTGTTCACACGGTCGGCACATATTTGAATATGAAAAATTGGTCGATCTGTTGTCAGACATTGTCAGATAAATTCAGTCTTGTGGATTGTTTTTTGTAGTTCGGATAATGGAACAAAATATTGCACTTGCGAGATTTTAACTGCCTACGTGTTGGAAGACTGCGGGGATGATGAATTAACACAAAAACGACGTAATATTTTGAAGGATTGGGTGGTCCGTTGTTAGCAGGAAGAATTCTACTCTTAATACCAAGCTGAGGAGCCGGAACTTTTTTGTGAATGGACTCAAAACAATCCGATGAATTTATAGCTTTTGTGACTCCACACATCAAGACACCAATATGCGCGCGATCACCCAGGAAATCGAGACGGTTTCATTGGCAGCTCCACCCAACTTTTTTTTTTATTACCTCTACCTCTTACCACTGGGCTTCTTTGGGTAGTTTATACTCTGCGCATCCAACAACCCCATTCACTCTGATCTCTGACTTTCTTTCTGTATAATTTTTATTTATAATTTTTTTTTTTCGACTTTTGCAATACCAATTGGAATTTAAATTTCCACAGTTGTTCGTATCAATATCTTCTGAATTATTTTCCACCGTTTAAAAGATTTTGATTTCGCTCCTAAACCACTGGTTATATTGTCTGACAATGATGAAATTGTAAGCAATTGTCAGTTCCAGGCGGAAATTATGGCGATTAAAGAAGTCTTATCCTGGCTCAAGAAAAACGTCATATCCGTTAAGGATATCTACATATTTTCGGACAGCCAAGCAGCCATCAAATCCTTGGATTCGATGTCTATAACTTCTCTAGTAGCCCTCGACTGCCGATCGTCTCTTACGGAGATGGCCGAACAGTTCAACATTCACCTAATTTGGGTGCCGGGGCATAGAGACATTCCAGGGAATTGTAAGGCCGATGAACTCGCTAGAATAGGAACAACTCAACCCATTCTGCCGGATAAAGGCACCCTAGGGATACCAATCGCTACTCGCAAACAAAAATTGAAGCTGAATGCTATCGAGAGTACAAATCTTAGGTGGACGAGGTTAACCACTTTTCTAGCGACAAAACAAATTTGGCCTAAGCTGGATCTGAAACGCTCTAAGAAATTGATCTCTCTCAACAGATTGCATATCAGCACCACAATAGGTGTCATTACTGGACACTGCCTGATTGGCAAACATGCCGCAAGGCTGGGCCTCTTCGCAAACGACTTTTGTAGAAGCTGCATGGACGAGGAAGAGGAGGAAACTATCCCACACCTTATTTGTTCCTGCCCAGCTCTCTCCCGCAGAAGGAAGCTTCACTTAAGCGGCCCATAGACACTACACTTGTGTCTGCACCGGTGTCGGTGTGTGCTGTGTGTGGGCTGGTGCGCACACCGATTTTGGTGTCAGACACGGTGCGAGTAAAATCAAAAGTTTTTGATTTTTGGTGTCGGTGTCTCGATCGGTGTGATGTGTATGGCGGAATGCCACACCGGTGCCAGTACACCGGTGCAGACACAAGTGTGGTGTCTATGGGCCGCTTTAGGAGCCTTCTATTACAACGACTTGGGCGATCTGACAAGCATAGACATCAGAAGCCTCTTACGCTTTATAAAGAGCTCAAAATGGTTCAACTAGTAGGGAGATCTCAGATCCTTCATCGTGGCATCACAATGGACCTATACTGGTCTAAGTGTGTTGGCGTTTTCAGCTGACAGCCACTTTCAACCAACCAACCAACCAAGCAATTGTCAGCTTCCATAAACAACGACATCTGACAATTTTTAATAAGTCTGATAATAAAAATTGTGTGTTCAGATGATGGTCAACAACCTGACATTTTAATTGTCAGATGGAGGGCTGACAATGTGCTTACAATGACTTTTCTGACAATGCCCGCGTTCCACTGACCGCTAGATGAGCAGCGGTATGCCAAACTCCATATAAAAAAAACTGACATTTCAGCATTTGCGCTAGAACTCTAGCACATATTGTGAAATGCCAGTTTTTTTTGTATGGAGTTCAGACGGTTGTAAGACATTTGGGACATATTTTTAAAGTCAACACACAAGGCACGATTACTTTACGTATTGGCAGGGTAAAAGGACACCCGAAAAAATGTAGGAATAAAGCAGCTTCTCTGCTGATTTTTCTCTGAGGCTTTTTTGTAAAATACATATACTTTCCTAATATAAAATATGTCTGTTTTCCTACAAAATCAAATCAAAAGTACGCGAACAGTCAATATTAAGTAACTCACCTGAATACGTTTGTTCTTCTGTCCCTCCCATGTGACACGTTCATCAAACAATGGTTCTTGATTATCACTCACATAAAACGGTTCCCAGTACCTGTATTTATTCTTTCTTTCACCGATCGTGAAAACATTCATTTGATCTGTCTCATTCGCTGTCATCCAATCGGTGATATTCGGCAAATCATGACAGTTTTTGCAGACTTTTTGATGGAACAATATGGCAGTTTTATTCTCCAGCATCGACTGCAGTTCTGTTTTGGTCTCGGGAATGTTCGCATCTTTATGGACTTCAAATACTGCCAATGGAAATACCCTTAAATGGATCCAAATAAAATAATAAATAGAAAAAATATTTCAAAATCCGTCTTACCTAGGTCGAGGTCCATACAATACGCTGGGATTCCGTACTACCATCTCAAAGAACTGATCCACAAATCCAGGATTTGGATAGAGTTCAATATCGTTGGCCAAAATCAAGTGCGTAATGGAAGCTTTGCGGGCAATGTTCCTACCCACGTTGATGGGATATAAAAGATCATGGACATGTCTGTACATTGCACTTTCGTTGACATTCAGATATGGCGGTTGCAAAGAACAATTGTACGGCCATTCGAGAGCTTCAATTTCATTGAGTGGAATTGTAGCTGGCATGTGATTGTTCATGAAATAGATGTGAAAAGTCACATAGTACTGAATTAGTTCACTTTCCGGCAAGCAATTGCGAACATATTGAATTGCATCTAAAGTTTTGTTGAAATCATAACCAGGCGCATAGAGAGCAATGCTGACTGGAGCTTCCCATCTGAAAAAAAGCAAAATGTGATTAAAATGAACTTCCTGTCAAAAAAGAAATGAAATGTAAGACATTTTTTTTAGGCAGTGTTATTACTTCGGGTGTTCATTTCATACATATGTCAATTCAGTATCAATTCGTCATGTAAGAGTATACCACTAGCAATTATTGTTTACTGGCTATAGAAATGACGTCTCAATAGAAATATATCTTTCTAAAAGCTTCATTTTCAATAATTATTATTGACTTGGGTAATGGCTATGCAGGTGGAGGGTTCATTGTCATTGCAATTGAAAGCAATAAATAAGATGTCTCAGACCAAATTGGCCAAGGCCACTGAGCAATGGATTAAAAAAAAGTGCACACACACTTGGGGACATAAGGGATAAGTGTGTCACTACAACAATTATTATTATTTCAAGTCATTAATATAAGCTAGAGTCATACAATTATTATTGTTAATGTAAATGACAATAAGCATGCATTAACCTAAATCAGCTATACCTGTCATAGAGAAGCGAACTGTAACCGTGTCGGTAAGATAGACAGATACCTTCAAAATATTGCACGTTAGAAAATAAAGTACGAAATGGATGTCACTAATAGATTCTCCTATACTGATAGGCGGTGAAGCAAATATTATACAGATTCTGAAAGTGCACTTTTAGGTCTTAGCTCTGTTGAAGTTTAGCATTAGGTAAACAGATAAGCCTTCGATTTTTTTCATTCCTCTAGAAATGCAGGAAGACACTGATCAGCGCTAGAGCCGTCTGTTTAAGGTCAATTTTATCAGGGTTCCCGACAATAGGAACATATGTACTGTACGTAGATGGAAATGAGAGACCTTGGCAAACGTGGCTCGCGTACGCATTCTGCTGACATGTAATCCCCTTTATGATACCCCTTTCTTGTACCTACTTTAACTTAAAGCGACAAAGTGAAAGAGTCTAGAGTCCAGGGGCCTATTTCATAAAACTACAACACTAATAATTATTCGTGAATTCACTTGTAACTTGAAAATTTTTGTTTCATAAAGAATATCAATTCACTAATAACTACAAGTATACCAGGCTTGTAGCTACAAGCGAATATACAACTGCGGCGAACTCTTCTGTTTCATAAAAGTATTTGCGCAGAAAACTATTAGTGACGGACTTGTAGCTACAAGTGAATTTCTTACAAGAGTAGAGAGACTAATAAAACCACGTACTGGAGAAATTTGGCTTATTCGCGATTAGAATTTAGTGCTAACAATGTGTCCTTAAAAAGCTTAAAAGAAAAATGATCTCAAGCAGTGATGACAGTGACTACGAAGACTACCGGACACGTGAACCGCGAATTTTTAAAGAGGATTATGATTTTTTGAATGGGATGGTCTCAGAAAAATTTTGCATGGAAAGGAGGACAAAGTGGCTAAAATAGTCATTTTTAGCAATTTTCAAAAATAATAAAAAATATTAGCGAAGAGATTTTTGAAAAAAAAAATGTTTGCAGTCACTACCCTAAATCCGTGTTTGGTGCACTGAGTGCCCCAAGCAATTTTCAAATCCAAGTTTAACGTATTTTTACTACGCAGCTGCCATCTACATCTGAATTTTCTGAAAGGTTCGTGCCTTGTATGCATACAAATAAAAGAATGAAACTTGCACTTGTGTGCTTTACCGTGCGGTTATTATTTAAAAAAAAAAATAAGATTTCGTGTTATGGTGCACCCAGTGCCCCACAGTGCTTTTTGTATGGAAATCGCTGTTATTATAATTTTATATTTTCTGCCATGAATTAGTATCTATGTGTATTTTGAATTATTCACTTTTTTATTCATTTTTGAATTATAGGCATTGAGCCTATACCTACATTTTTGTGTGTAGTAGGTGCTTTTGAATTTACAATATAGTAGACGGTTCACAGGTTATACAGATGGGCAGAAACAAACTAATTATTTTTATTCCCCAGTAATTTTGTATAGGATAAAGTAGGTAATTTTCAGGATAAAGACAAGAAGAAAAAAAGCTGTAAATTATACATACCTACTAACAAAATCGTGAAAATATTGGAGGCTCCAATTTTGACCAATCTTCACAGGAGCACTCCAGGGCCAATAACTAAGACTATCTGTAAGTTTGAGCTCAATCGATTTGGTGGTTTTCGAGACATACGATTTTGAATGTATTTTTTGTATGGGCGGTGCCACGCCCCTTTGTCTAATTTTGACCAATCTTCAAAGGAACACTCCAGGGCCAATAACTAAGATTATCTGTAAGTTTGAGCTCAATCGATTTGGTGGTTTTCGAGACATACGATTTTGAAGGTTTTCTTTTGTATGGGCGGTGCCACGCCCCTTTGTCTAATTTCCACCAAACTTCACAGAATAGCCTTCGTGCTGCAAACACAGATTTTCTTAAAATTTGAGCACATTCGGTTTTCTGGTTTTCGAGATATTCTCTTTTATATATATAGATACAATTATTTTTTGTAAACCTTCTATAATTTTCTATGAAAATAGTACGGGGGCACAAAGTGCCCCTGAACACGATAAACAAGATTTTCAACACACACGGATTGAGGGTTAAAATTGTTTGAAGAAACTTGTTGCATCAAAACATTTTTTTTTTAGACCGAGGAAAAAAGTCAAAAAAGTAGACTTTTACAAAAGTTCTAAATTCAGTGGGTACTTAATGGGTTAAGGAAAGTTTTGTATCATTCAAACGGAATTTAAATGACCTTTTCATTGATGCGAAAATTTACATGAGGAAAGTTCAAATTATGAGTAGAATTAACTTTAGTTTTGTTAAAATACTTATATCCACCATTGTAAGTCCATGACTTTCCACAACAATAACCATTCGACTTAGCCTTTTTAGTTTGTAGTTACAGACTTGTAGACTCGTAGTACTTTGATCGCTACACTTATAATTTGAATCTGCCGTACTACAAGTGCGGTGAATTTTTTATGGAACACAATACTACAACTCCATACTTCATTTGCGCTTGGAGTTACTAGTCTACAAGTACAACACACTTGTAGTTTTATGAAATAGGCCCCAGGAGGTCTGGAACCATCAACTTTGCCCAATGTACAGAAAAGACCACATTTTGTCTTGATTTCTTAATGTCTACTGAATTAGGAAAAAACGTTTTTTTTATTGGTTTTAAATTGAAGGAAAAAAAAAATTGAAAATTGACGGTCATGTCATAAAAACTAACAAAGTTATCAAAAATGATAAATTTATAATTTTGTTTTTTTCAGCTCATTGAAATATGATGTCATTCATAAAATTTTATCGATATGTGTGTAATAAATGTTGTCTGTCATAAAAATTACATTTTTTGTGTCGTACCAATTACGGCGTTATTTCAAAGCAGAATTCTTTTTTTGTTAAGTTCCCGAAGGACATTTTCGAATCATTATTCACTGATAAAAAACGATTTCTGGGTTAATTTCCACTTTCAAACACAGAGACCCCTTTGTAGTTGGTACTGCCTTTATCTTTTCTTAATGTTCGGAGAAATCCTCGCATTCATACGGTATAATAAATAAATAGATGGCGCAACAGGCGGTAGACACCCAAGGCCTAGCTTCTCGCAACCATTCGTTTGTGTGAGTTTCTATTTTTGGGACGAATGGAAGGGACCTACAATTTTATGCCGATTCCGAACGGCTGAATTGAGAAGCTTTTTCAGGACAGTCATACTCTCGGATGTTTGTCAGACGTTCGCGAGAGGTGGGGCAGTAGAAAAAAACTTAAGATGTAATTTGTGTTTTTCTGGGGATCGAACCTGGGATCCCTCGCACAGTAGTCCAGCACACTAACCACTGCGCTACTGCGCCCACATACGGTATACAAATGTTATATCTTCCTCGGCTTGAAAACAGTGCCCTGACAATATTTCTAACAGTGTTCACAGTTGTTCCTGGCCTAGTTTCAGAATTTCCCTAGATCTTTTACGATCGAATTGAGCCCAAAGTGCCTTGGATACTGAGTGTCCGGTAAGGTCTGACCACCTCCGGTCGATTTCCTTTGTTATTTGTTTCTAATTGTACCTACTCCTTATGATGCATGGAGGTGGTTTAATATCCTCCTCCTCCTTGGTAGGAACAACTCTTCGCATCTTTTCGCAAGCTGCGTCAGCTTGCTCGTTTTCAACTATACCGCAGTCTCACTTAACTATATAGTCTTACTAAACTATAGGTACATATAGTTTCACCCGGTTCTGACTTCATTGAGCATTGTGCGACAGTTCTTGACTATTTCAGAATTGATGTATTATAGATTTCAGTGCATTGAGTATATGGGCTGTCTAGTGTCTATCCCTTCCAGATGTAGATCTCGTCCGTAAGAACAGTTAGAACTTCTGATTGGAAGACATACCTGGCTTGAATCCGGTATTCGTATAGACACTTTAGGATTTCCTTCTAATTCTACGCAATATATGCCAGCTGAGGTGCTTCCGTAGTTTTTGAGCCGTCTTTACTTAATTACTTTATCCCCTCCAATGCCCTAGGGGTACTAAGAAGCCCACTTCTTATGGCTTAGAGTGCACGTTCTGCCCGTCGCTAGTTAACCGACTGGAGTTTGCTTCTTCGTGGCTTTTCACCACACTAGTAATTATGATTGCACCATAGCAGGTTTCAGGCCCAATGTCTCATTAATGTATAGAAGGAAAATGTTGGAAAATAAAGTTAGATTAGATTAGATAAAACAATTGGAGTACCTACATTTCTAGTGCATGACTGCAAGCTAGCAACAGCAACATTAGTGCACATTATATGCACACAGAGCAATAAAACTGCGGATAGCGTCATCATAAACGAACCAACAGCACAATTTGCGCAGTTCCTACATACGAAATGTGTACCAATATGTGTACACTATCTGGTGACGTCAGGGCTACATACGTATGTGGCTTGCTACATGCCGTGTATTTGCACCTTGAGACAAATAATGCGAAAATGTTTAAAGCTGGCATAAACTCAGCTACTCGAACATCTCGACGACACGTTTAGGTTTAGTAGTTCTCGGTTACCAAGTTGTGTGGTGAAAAAATAGAAAGAAGTTTGTCCCGCGTAATCAGACCAGACTAGATGAGTTGGTTATTTGCTCAGTTGATCTGTTGGAGGTCAGTAGGTCTCTACTGCTAATAACTTGGGACTTTAGAGCTACTTGTGGAGCGAGAAGGGAGCAGGAATATCAGCATTCACGGAGAGAAGCTACTCCAGGATCAATGCAAAAGAAGGCAATAGAACTCTTGAGCAGAGCATGCCACAAATTTGACATCCGCACGAATTCACATCCAGTCGGAATAATCACTTCACATCCTTAAGTCTACATTTAAATAAAAGTTCTGCCTCTAAAATACTTTCTGGTAAATTGTATATCTACATAAATTCAAAATTAAATGTCCTTTCAATTTTACCTCGGCAACAGCACTGCCAAATTATCCAAAAACGTGTAGTCTCCGTGCGTCGTATACGTAATACTATCGCCACAGCTCAATCCGCCGTGTTCCGCTCGAATGTAGTTTTTCAATATCCAATAGTTTCCATCCTGGATCTTTTCCAATTCAAATGGCTTATCAATACAGCCTAAAATTGATTTCACTCTCTCCTTCACGTTTATATTTTCACTTTCATTCACTTCGAACACTAACGTACTACTTGCCGCTGAATCCGAATCCATTAAGTAAAATACGGAAAAGAATATAATCAAAAGGAACGCTATCACCAAAATTGGTTCCTTGAGCATTTTAAATTTTCGCATTTTGACCGTTGGTATACCGTTGCCACAAAAAACATCACATCCGAACAAGACCCTAGCACCACGGCGCTTATTGGTGTAGTGGATAACCTAGTTAGTGTTAGCGGCAATAGTTAGCCATAACTTGTGTGCGGTATCGATGGATGAAAACTTACTTCTGTTTGTATACACTATTGCTTAAAAGTATGACGCAAGTGATTCACTCTATAAAATATCTGGCAGATTAGATAAAAAGAGCAGTTAATTGATATTCGTTTATTGGCCTAATGTCCGTGAGCCTGATGTAGTTTAGTAGTCTAATAACTTGAGACCGGATTATATGCAACATACAAAGCAAATATGCATGAAAATGCTACAAATATGCAACATTAAGTGATAAAAAATTGTGTTTTTTTTATATAGTTTTTCATTTCAAATTCAGCATAAAATATATAGTTGAATAACAATCTTGTTATAAATGTGAATTTATTTAACATATTGTCACTTTTAAAAATGTTAAAAATCATTCAGTTGTAAGATTATGTCTTTGATCACTTAAAATATTTTTACAAGTGGAAAGGGACCGTTTCACATCCACTGATGTAACTGGACAGTATTCGAATTTGGATGCTATGTTAGCACTTTTTGTTGTTGACAGAAGTTCACCCGTCCCATTAATAAAACTATTAATTTGACACAACGCTTGAAAGCTTATACCATAGCCCAACCGTTGAAGAATGTCGCTCCTCTTTATTTCTTACTAGCCACTTCCCTTTTTTCAACGCTTATAAGACGAATTTAAAAAAAAAAAACGATGAATGAGGCATGTAATGATTTTGACTTATCTACCAACATACAAACTTTCAAGTTTATACGGCTGACGGTTCGTGAGTCCCCCTTACTCCCCACGACCCCTTTACTCCTCAACAATTCTCACCCACTCTACGGCCTAATTTGGCCACATATCTATAAATCAGAAAAATAATCATGAAAATCGGACGAATGGTTCTCGAGTTATGGAAGGACGAACAGACGGACGTTGCATTTTATATAGTTGTAAGGATATGTATATGGAAGTAGTATGCCATGGATATAGGGGGTGGGCCATTTAATAGTTTTTAAATCATAGGTTATTTTGACACTGACAGCGGTTTTCTGCTCGAAATCTTGACAGAAAGTCAGTATCATACCTCCGCGGAACGAAATGAAAATAAATGTTTGTGCAAAAAGTTCGTCAGACTGGTATGCTAGTGGACAACACTCATGGTCAACATGGTCGAGAAGCCAATGCATTAACAGAGAGTGACAGTTTGGTGCGGATTGTGGAGTGGTGGCATCATTGGACCATTTTTCTTCGAAAATGAGGTTGGGAACAACGTTTCGGTCAACGGTGGGCGTTACAGAGCCATGTTCCGAATTTTTTTTTTACTGTAATTGAAGACATGGATTTGGACGATCTCTGGTTTATGCGGGATGGCGCGCCATTCCACATAGCCCATACCACAATCGATCTTTTGCGCACCAAATTCCCAAATCGTGTTATCAGCCGTCTTGGCGATGTCAGTTGGCCCCCTCGTAGCTGCGATTTGACACCTTTGGACTTTTTTTTGTGGGGAACCGTGAAGGACCGATGTTATGCCAACAATCCGGAAACGATTCATGCACATAAGGCCAGTATCATCCAAGCAATCCGTGAGCTACGGCCCGAAACCATCAACAAGTTCTTGGAAAATTGGAGTGCCCAGAATGCGCTACTGCGAAGCCAGCCGAGGCAGCCACTTAAACGATGTTGTGTTCCATAATTAATGGGATTGTCTGTTTTTACTAATAAAGCATAATACATGGAAAAAAATTAATTTTGTTCATTTTATTGCATTTTTAAAAAGAAACTTGTATTAGGCCCACCCTTTATAGTAAAGAAACCGAGTTTGAAATCGATCGGATGAAAAATAAGAATATTCTTTGAATTCCTTTTGGAGTTCGAATTTCCCCAAATTACTTCTATATGTTCACTTTGGCCAAAAAAGGAAATTTGTTTCAAAATATCAGTTTCTCAGTTACCGTTTGGGCTGGGCGTTACCTCAGCAACGCGGATACACTTTCAAGACGTTTTATCAAAATGGCCACATAGCACCTACATATCCACATGATTTCAAAAAGAACTGTCAGACCAAGTTCCGTCTTATTCCTCAGAAAATAAAATCATTAATGCTTTTGTTATGATCCTTAACTAAATAACAAATTTATTTGAACAAAATTATTTTCTTCCTTTTCACAGACTTTTTAAAATCGCTCGTTATTCTGCCGTCCCTGTTTATGAGATAAATGCCTCAATGGCCCCGTTCCAATGGCCTCTAGTCGCCTAGCACATAATATCCCTGGTGGATGGAGATCTAGAGATCCTATAGAGATCTAGCGGCACCGGTAAAGTGACATTAGAACCAATTTGAATTCATGTTATTTCATTTTCATGAGAGTCAAAATGTATTTTGTGCCATCATGCCGAAAATTTATTGTATGTATGTATGTAATAGAGACATTAGCATAGGCCTCGGCCCTCATTGAAGCTAAGCTCCGGGCCTCCGGGTATCGTAGAATAGCGCCAATGCAAATGGACAAACTAAACCCGTAAATAAACTGTTTGAATAATTACAGAGGCGTAAATATTCAAGTTTCTTACATATACCAGTATTTATCAGGAACATATATGTAGGATGAAGAGGTCCCATTTATTGTAAATCTTGAAATTACTTCGAGTTCTAAATCTCTTCCATATAGCTTTAATTTTTTTATATTGTTGATGATTTCCCAATTTCCCAATGTCTAAAAATACAAACAAATCTTTTAAAATCGTTAATGCTTAAAGAGAAGTTGATTCCTCCAAATGGCAGTTGCTTCTTCGGGTGTATCGTTCACCATATTGAGAATATTGGCCCGTTAGATCCGCAGTTTAATTTAATGGTCAGACAGCTTCGCTATGAGAGCTCTGAATTTTTAGAGTAATTTTAAAGTAAACTTTGGCTATGATGAGAGCACTTTCTCTGTCTAAGCCACTCCGCGAGGCATTTTTAAAGCGTTTGTTTGCGAAACCGCTGATCTTAACATATCCAACTTGCTGAATCTGTAGTCCAGTGCCAGCCAAACTCTTGCCAATTGCAGAGCATCCCGATTTCTCAGACACCACACTACAGGTGTCAACTACGGTGGATGTGTCGGAGTCGGAAGTGTGCAAATCCTTATTTTCTTTTCTGACACGATCTTGAAGTTTGGATGGGGTCCACATGACACCGAGAAGTTGTGGTCGTGTGCTATATAGCACAAGGGTTGCAGTGGCTGCACGATCTGATTGCTCTTCTGGTTGTAAGAGTAAGTTTTTGTTTATTTGGTTCGAATTATTGATCCCACGAGTATCCGGGAAAGAAACATCACCCATGCCGGAGCCCGGTACGGCACAGGAAGGCTGGCTTAAAACCGAATGTCGCTTGATATTCGGAGTCCGCATATATGAGCGACTAAGCACTCTCTTAGCCACGCATCCCTCAGCATATATGCTGTTCCACCTTGGATTCGAGATTTTATAATTCGGTTTACTGCCCATAGGCAGTTCTTAGTTAGTTGCTCCTCAACAGCCTGTCTGCCATGGGTGACCCTTCAGACGACTACCGCCTTCGACAGCATAGCCCATTGAGTCATTGCAACATTAAGCCTTCGAGCCGGCACTTATACGATTGCGCACACGTCAAGGTCCCTGAATTCCCATTTTACACCAAATTGGAAATATTTGACTTTTGCACTTTTACTTTAATTTTGACAGTTCGTTATTTTTTTCAATCTAGCAGAGTTAATTTTGCGCTAGATTGAAAAACTTCCCAGAAAAGGATATTTCACACAAAATGTGCTAGAGCTCTAGCGCAAATGCTGAAACGTTAGTTATGAAATATGCAAACGGTGCAAACTACCACCCAACCTAACCTAACCTAACATTAAGAAACAGGGAGTTTTTCTGGCGAGTTTAAGAAACTGAATGATTGTAGAATTTTAGTGGTTAGTCGAATCTAGTCAAGAAATTCCATTCTGAGTTAATTGACATTTCGTTGTGTCAACGTTTTCCATCAATTTTAAAACTTTTGTGGAATTTTCACTAAAATAACAAATTATGACAGCAATTACGCATAACTACATAATTTATTAAACGTTTTTTTGAAAATAGTTTGCTAAATTGTTTTAGTTACATTTTTTACTACATTTAAAATGTGACAATATAATATTCGACCAACGGCAAATCGATTTCAAATAAACCTAGTATGCACAGCACATACAACATACATATTACATAACTTATACTAATAATAAATACTAATAAAAATAATAAATTTTCCAAGATTGTGAGAAATCAAGTGGGAACGGATATTTGATAATCGTAGACATATTTTAAACAAAGTAACTAATTAGCGAAATAAAAATAATCTATCTATCTATCTAATCTCTAACAAATCAGTTATCAATAAAATTACGAATGCCGAATGCTATCTAAGAAGTTATCGAAACATTTATGGGCGTACCTACTTAAAAAATATGATTCTAAATTAATATAAGTATAGGAAATTGCACTCAAAAAGTGATAACATAAGTACATATATTATAACAGCACTTGATTATAACTTACTGCTTCCTGCTTCAAATGAAATATGTTCTTAAGACTTTCGTCATCATATTACACAACGAAATGCACTTGTTCGATGCTAAACAGTAGAACTACATATGCCAAAGTTGGACTTACGTCTTCAACCATAAAGTTGTTAAAGAATATGTAGGCCAAGGGCCAGACTTTTTGTACGAGGGATCGGATTGGGAGATTCCTTTGATCCCTCAACAGAGACCAAGTACGCGGAGCTGATCAGAATGGGGAAATATACCGAATTTGTTATGAAAGTGGTTATACTGCTCAGCTCAGCCATAAATGCACATTCTGATACCGAGGAAGCTTTAAGGTTCCCGTCGGTATGAACCGATATAAGCTTAGGCGTATTGCAAATTCGACATTTAAACAAATTAAAGAAGCGGCTACATTTTATACATAAAGAAGACAGTGTTATGTAATCTGTAGACTGTGCTGGATTCTCATATACAAAGCTGTGGCCGGAAATGAAAAAGCTGATGAGCTAATCGTCATTTCATTTAAACCAGGCCGTAACCTTAGATGGGAGACGATTGAGAACAAAGTATATTACTGATAGTGACACATAAAAGATGGGTTAAGGTCGATTCTTTTGTCAAAAAACAGGGAGACTCTTTAAATTACAAAAAAAGAGTGATTGTAATTTCCTCTCTCATAGCTGTTATCATCATCGGACATATCATAACAAGAAAATCTGAATCAGCACGTACACATTCTTTGCTGTCACCAGAAATATAATTCTTGGAAGATACTTTTTCGAGGACTTAGAGGCAGTGTTGCCAGAATTTTAAAAATCAAAATGCTAAATAGGATACAAAAAAATTCTAAAATGTATGAAGCTAAATAAAAAAAATGCTAAACGAAAAAAAGATATAGTTTTATCAGTCTTTTAAACAAATTTCATACGAATTCTTCTAAGTACAGAAATAATTTAAAAGGTGTAGGACTGTAGGTACCTACCTAATCCATTTTCAATTGTGAAGGATTTCATAAATCTTTCTATTTTATGATAAAAAGAGCAATCAGTTTTTATTAAATTATAGAAAAAGAAGTTGTTATATACCTACAAAGAAAATTGAACGAATAAAATGAGATACTTCAGCGTAACGAAACAATTATTTCAAGTTACGAAAAACACATCACTAGAAGGTAGATATTTGTTAGGTAGGATAACATATTTTATTGGAGAACTGCATAAGCATAAAACTTTAACACCTAGACAAAGCGAACGAATTTTCCCAGCAAAAAACATGAAGTCGTGTTTTTTTTTCAACCTACTTTAAATGATCAAATAGTGACTTTTTTAAAGAAACGAGTCCGTTCCAAAATTTCACGTATTCCTGTTTACCACCAGAACCATATTGTTCCCCAATTCGTATAAACTTTCACTATAATGTTGGCCTGTTTTTTATTCGGTTGGGGCTTAGCTTTTGCCAGCAAGTCCTCCATAGACATTACTTGCCGCAACGTCAACCATTTCACACAATAGGTACATGACATCGTCTTGAATTCCCAATCCCTAGAGCCTAGATGAACTCGCTGTCAACGAAATGTTAATCGCCTTTGTTAGGTTACTACAAACTTTAAGTTTTGACCAAAAAACACGAATACGATACAAATAATACAAGCGATCAATCCACTTTTCATACACTGTCACTGCATTCACATTTCCCATCCCAATACTTCGGAAAATGGTAGAAAAAGTGAGTACTTATTGCACTACACTGCATCTCAGGCTTGGGACCAACATTTCAATGAAAAGAAAAAAAAAAATGCTTTCAAATCTGCTAAAATGCTAGATCTAACATTAAAAATGCCAGAATGGCATCACTGCTTAGAGAATAAAACGGGATCATGACGTAATCTCGAATGACAAAAATCTCGAAGGCAAAAAATCTCGAAAAGTTTTTTTTTAATCTCGAAAGCAAAAATCTCGAATGTACAAAAATCTCGAAAGACTATATCTCGAAAAACTCTCGAAAATAAAAAGTAAATTTGAGATTTTTTTTTCACCCATCCCATAGCCAAACAGTAAACCCAAGCAGGGGGGTTGCAGGGGGTCATGCTGCCCCCCATACGCATCTCACTTTTTGACACCATTTTTAATATTAATTCGAGATTTTTGTTATTCGAGATTATGCTTTCTAGATTTTTTAAATTCGAGATTTTTTTTTCGAGATTTTTACATTCGAGATTTTTGCTTTCGAGATATCGTGGTAAACCCGAATAAAACTCGAAGGACTCACTAGATGATGACCGTTTCATTGATTTATCAAAACTTAGCTTCTTACAATAGGCTTCGCACAGCTTTAATCGTTTACTTAAGGCGCGCATTGAAGTGATGAGCAGTGGCGTGGTGACCAAGTGGCAGGTGGTATAGGAGTGCGGTGTGGCGATGGAATGGCGGCGAAGTGGTATGAAAGTGATTTAACGCGCACTGAAGTGGCAACTGGCAAGTGGGTTGAATTCTTGTTCGCATTTTAACACTTTTCCTTATATTTTATGTCATCACATTTTCTTTGGACGTTGAAACAAAAACCAAAACACCCGTTTCACATATAATTTTTCAAAATAAACATATTTTCTTAAACCGTTTTCATTCACTTTAGATTACATTGAATATGGCAGGTAGAGTCATGTAGTTATAGCTCTTTAAATGAAAGATTATTTAATCAGCGTTTGTGTTGCTATTAATGACGAAGATTTTAACCGATTGATGTTTCACACAGAAGTGCGTTCATGATTATCAAGAGGTACTTGTTTGACTCGATTTTTCAATCTGTTTAACACTGAGCTAGAGATCTTAAAAAATAAAGACACAGAATTGTACCTACGATAACCTCATCACATCAAATAGTGATATTGCGTACTTGACGGACCTGTATAAATTGTTTAATGATATCAATCTTTAACTTTGACGACTTGAACTAGATTAAAACACAAAATTTCGTTGCTGCTTTCGTAGCCAAACTGCTTTTACGACGCAAGAAAAATTTCGGCAGACGTGAGTTTCACAATTTCGACAATTTATCAGCAGCATCCTTTAATAATGAGGATTTGCTTGTTTACTGCCAACATATGGAGACATAAAACCTCCACAGTGATTTAAAAAAAAAAAAACGTTTCCAGAAATACCAGACTGGGTTTTGGCTCCTTTTTCAAATGTCAACACAACACGATCATTCCAGCTGGAAGAAGAGCTTATAAAACTGACAATAAACGAGGAAATACAAATTAGATTCAAAAATGGTTACCAAGGATTTTGGTTACAAGTGCCAATTTCGCAATTCTACTCTGGATTGTGGTCGATTGTTCAACAATTTTTGATAGCATTCCCTAGTCATATGTGGATTTAGAGTTGTGTCAACGCTGCTAACTAATGTCGTTTTCCATTGGGACCATCAGATTTTTATTTCAGATCTCAGATTTTTCGTGGCGAATGGAACATGAAAGCAGATTGATCTGCTTTTGTAAATGTATTAGTGCGTTATTTGACAGTACATCAGCTGTGCAAATTGTTTTCTTTTGGCGGTGCAAAAATACGAAAAATATGAACTAATTATGGATATTCATTTTCGTCTTCTGACGACGAAGAATCGAAATCCATAGATGACGAGGAAGAAGAAGAAGATGACGAAGATGATAGTAATTGCTCCAAAATTAAGTTCATGCCCATTATTTACGTTTTTGTTCTGAATAATTGCTTTTCACGAGGCTTTTCGTAATTTTGTTTTGAAAACAAATTCTGAATGACGTAAAACAGCTGTGCAGGGTATATTGGCATTAGTGAGAGTATGTGTAAATCTCGAAAATTATCGAGATCTGCAAAAAGTGATCCGAATCAAAAAAAAGATTGATTTTTTGTCCCAATGGAACATGAAAAGTGATCCGGATCAAAAAAAAGATTGATCTTATGTCCCAATGGAAAACCACATAAAAAACGAAATCGTTTGCATGTTACTAACTTATATACGTCTGTTTTTGAGTAAATTGGAGTCTGATATAAACAAACTTTCTAAAAACCATCAGATTCATGCAGGGGCGTAGCGAGGGTTCGAGCCGTAGGGGGGTGACTTTCATTGAAATGTTGACTTATTTCAGGAACTAGCCGACTGTATAGAAATCATGTAAATCGGCCCAGCGGTTATCGAGTTATATCTAACGTCAACGAGTTTCACTCCATAGAAGATGTTTTTTGTATGGGAGGCGCCACGCCCCTTTGTCCAATTTTGACCAATCTTAACAGGAACACCCCTGGACTAATACCTAAAGGAACATTCACATAAGAGCGACCAACGACCTACGATCGAACGACTATTCGCAAGCTTTGACAGTCTTTCAGAATTCAGACAGAATTTCAGCCATCAGTTTCTACCCACAATGTCTAGTTTGAGGTTAAGTTCGAACGAATATTTTATTCGCTAGTTTGTGGAACGCTAATTAAATGATCTGTATTGCGAATAAACTTTGACAATTCGCGACAAGGGTGTTTTCGTTCGCGGCAAAAAGTTTTGAATTCGAAATTTCGTTATTTAAACTGTTTATAAACTTATTTTCTAAACACACGTTTGGCGCGAATTGTTAAAGTTCGCAATCCACATCAATAAGCCGCGAACTAGCGAATAACACATTCCTTCGAATTTAACCTCAAATTAGAAATGCCAACCGTCTTTGTTTAAAATCGAATCGAAACTCGCTAAATTTTAAGGATTTCAGTCAACAAATTCACCGATGCCGACCGTCTTTTTTAAAATCGAATCTAAACTCGCTAAATTTTAAGGATTTCAGTCAACAAATTCACCGATGCCGACCGTCCTTTTTAAAATCGAATGGAAACTCGCTATATTTTAAGGATTTCAGTCCAAACTTAAGACCTAATTTTTGAAAATTTATCGTTGATTTGCCGACTCTTGAAAAGAGTCACGCCCCCCCCCCTCGCTTCGCCCCTGGATTCATGATTCTGGTTCTGGTTTTTAAGATGTGGTAAAGTTAAATTTTAGGGGCCGCTAGAAAATTAATTGATTCTCAAAATGTAAATGCGGTAGATAAAATAAGTTTGGGAATCCACGTCGTCGCCACTCGATTGCCACTGAAAATTAAACTTGTTCGAGACAAGTGTCACTAGGCTTCACAATCACACCACCTGAAAAATGCCACGTCGGCGATGCCACTTGGCCACTGCCACACGACTCCAATGCGCGCCTTGCTTAAGATATTTAAATTACACCCGATCAAAAAATCTAGTTTGTCTGAAATCTGACAAAAAAATGTGCAATGCCCAATAGAATGCGAAGTTTCCCATTATCTATTGTGACCAGGGGCGTTGCGAGGGTTTGAGCCGTGGGGAGGGGGGGTGACTTTCATTGAAATGCCGACTTATTTCAGGAACTTGCCGACTGTATAGAAATCATGAAAATCGGCCCAGTGGTTATAACGTCAACGAGTTTCACTCCATAGAAGATGTTTTTGGGAGGCGCCACGCCCCTTTGTCCAATTTTGACCAATCTTCACAGGAACACCCCTGGGCTAATACCTAAAAGACCATTCACATTAGAGCGACCAACTACCTACGATCGAACGACTATTTGCAAGCTTTGACAGTCTATTAAGTATAGATCGCGGCAGTTCGCGAATCTCAGCCATGAAATGCCAACCGTCCTTTTTAAAATCGAGTCTAAACACGGTAAATTTTAAGGATTTCCGTCGGCAATCTCACCAATGCCGACCGTCCTTTTTAAAATCGAATGGAAACTCGCTAAATTTTAAGGATTTCAGTCGGCGAATTCACCGATTCACCGATTTTAAGGAGTTCATTTGGAACCTTTGAAAATGCCGACTTTTGTATACATTTATACAAGTTTAAAAACCTATACCTAATGGAAATCCAAATTTAAGATCTAATTTTTGAAAATTGATCGTTGATTTGCCGACTCTTGACCCTCGCTACGCCTCTGATTGTGACCTATAAAATATTAAATGTGAAATGTTAAAAATGGTTTTCATTAAGGCTCAATATTAACTACAGACTACACAACGAATTAAATTTAAAAATCAGAATACAGAAGACATCGCAAAGATTTTTAAATTCAATTCAAAGGCGATGACATTCTTTTCTACTCTACTGTTAATATTCATCTCCCTCTCAGTCTCAATGACAAAACAGACCTTCATTATGTTTAGTAATGACACGAAATTATATTCTCTAATTATTACAATAGAATCATATTCCATCTACATTACTCAGTTGTCTCCATTTGCACGATTAGTCTTGGATATGTTCTGTTCATGTTGTCATTAATTGTTGATTGACCGACAATTTGTGTTATCAATGACTATCGTTTAGTAATGAATCAATGAACAATGTCAATTACCAGGGCAGCAAGAGATTTATGCAAATATTTATTCAAAAATTATTTCTAATAAGTTAATGATATCAAGAAGACAAGAGTAAGGAATGAATCTGCAAGACGATGGCAAGAATGTCCATCGCGGTCAATTGCAGTAGGTTTATACCAAAGTGGGACAAACCAGGGGCCAGATTATGTAAGACGAAAAAGATCGAACGCTTTCGTTTCGACCATAGCAGTCTCTGTCTATTGCCACAGATATGATAGAGACAGGTTTAGTAAAAACGAAAGCGGGTTTCGTTTCGTTTTTTACAGAATCCCACCCCAGGTCTGCTACTGCAATTGGAAAGTATCGTGGGCATCGTTGTCATATCACGGGTTCACAGAATTTCGTATCGAATTGGTTGACCTAAGAATATGTCATTTACTCTTCGCTATGATGACTTGGTCATCATTAGTGCCTCCCAACAGAATGAGCTATAGCTCGTACTTGATAAGCTTGTAACTATGTGTTGAAGTTACGATTAATGGAAACGTGAACAAGGAGCTGAGGTGATAGTCGTCTCCAGAATCCCGCTTAATGCACTCTGCGTCTGCAGGTCAATTTGAAGATAGCTAGGTCACTCAAAGCTTCGGGTATGCGTATGCCGTATGGATGATTCAATAACCTTGCCACAGGCTAAACCATAAAAGGTCCGAATCCAATGGACTTCTAAGACACAAGAGATGTACAATTGCCATGCTAACAAACGGCATAGCCGTACATTGTGTCAATGGTAAGCATGCCTGAAGTTTAAGTATCCCCTACAATGATTTCTGTAGGAGCTGCATAGATGAGGGAGAAAAGGACACTTGTGCACTTGCCTTGTATGTAGAGGTTAATCACAGATTTTATGCTGGGAGAGGGTGGAGATTCGTTGAAAAGGAGAAACAGCGAACTCTTCAAGCTAGCGCAGTATAGGATGACATCACATTTGGTTACGCGCTCAAGTGGAAGGTGTACCTTTTAAAGAGCGCAACTGGAGACAGTCAAAAGATCCGTGTTCCTATTCCTTGTCAGCTGGAAATCAGCTGACTAAACTCCCTTTGGTTTTTTTCAACAGCCCCCGAAACTACTATTCGTATTAGTTCGGGGGTCTTTTTCCGTTTACCTCATATTTACTGTTCTTCTATGAGAGTGCGCTATGGGTTTCTTCTCTTTTCTTGGTTTTGAGCAGGGGCCCTACTCTGTATTTCGTTCCGAAAGTCAATCCTATTCGAAAGTGCATTTCGTTCCGCTTTTAATTTGGTACTCTGTAAAACATTCGAAACGGAAAAAAAAGTACTAGACACTTTTCCCTTTTACGGATTAGTTTTTTCGAGTCTCGAATTATTTCTCATGAAATCTGCAAATTCAAATCAAGAAGGGAAACCCAGAAAGGAAAGGTATGGAGTACCTGCGAATGTGCCATACACCACCAGGCGTATAAATAGAGGAACAACTTCATCAGCAGGATTAGTGTTTGAAAGAACTTGTGCCAGTTTAAAATTATAATTTTAAAAGAAATAATTTAATAGAAAACAAAAGAAAATGGATTCAGTTGCACTTTGGATGGATACAGGAAATAATGAAGAACGAATTGAACGAAAAATTATACGGGACAAATCAAATATTATGTAAATGTGTGATAAAAGGTAAAATTTTATTGGTGGCAAAGATTCATTTCACTATTTAACTATTAATTATTATTTTAGTTTTGTACAGAACTTTCGCCTTTCGAAGAACGCTTTTTTGTATGTTTTAAATGCCATACAAGATGAATGCCCCTATTATGTAAGACAACTACAACTAAAGTTGAGTTGTCACTTGGTTTTATTTAATTCAAAATTCGGTATTGTCCGTATTGTAATACACAACCTTGATAGAAAAGTAGTCTGTCAAAACACAACAAAGATGGTAGTGGTTGTCTATAAGTTGTTAGTTAGTTTGGGTTGTGTGAAAGTTGAGTTGAATTGAAGACAACTCAACTCAACTAAGTTGAGTTGTCTTACATAATAGGGGCAGAACTCTCTGCTCCTTTACGGTCAACTGCTGTTCCGGCCTTCCTTCCACATTTAACTATGATGCCAACCTCTACCACAAATTGTTCGATGTTTGCTTGGCGTCCGGGGTTTTTAAATGTCCCTTGGCCAAATCGGGATGAGAACACATGAAATCCACCAACATCTCGAATTGTTTCTGTTTCGTGTGAATATTTCTGCTCGAAGATTCCCTGTAATTAAATTTATTTGTTTAAATTGTTATTATAAATAAGATTTTCAAAAAAAAACTTACATTTTAAGACATTCGTAGTCAATTTCGTTATCACATTTGTTGTAGAAACAGATTTTCCGTTTTCGAATGCTTTTGACATTCGGAAACGAGTTGCCAGGTACGAAAATTCCACTTTCGAAATAGTCATTCCGAAAGTAGTAGATTTCATTCCGCTTTAGAGATAGAGAGTACAGAATATTCGTTTTCCGAAAATTTTACTTTCGGAACGAAATACAGAGTAGGGGCCCAGAGTTTCGATTTCGATGAAGGAATATTCCCTCCTGCGCAGTATTTTTATATTTACCCCTGTTTTAAATATATTTTTTTTTGAAATAAGCCTATCAAGTTCGTTATAAATTGCATTTTTTACTTACATTTTTGATCGCGTCTTTTCGTTTCCACTATTTCACATCGAATGACCAAGATCGATTTGAAATCACTTGGAAATCGTCAAAATCGATTTGTGGAACACAACAATTTCACTTTTTCTGAATTCCGAAAATTTCTAAACCGAAATCGAATAAAGTGAAATGTAGAACACAAAAATTCATTTCCGATCGATTTCGATTTCATTTCGAGTGAAAGTGAAATGTGGAACCTAGCTGTATAATAAAATTAATCTTTTAAGCTACACGAACAACACAATTTTCCAAAATAAAAACACTTTTACGATGTCCCAAATGAGTAATGACAGATGTTAGCTGTGTGCAATATCACGAAAAGTGATTTCGAAAAAATTTCGGAGTTACCGAATCGGTCGGAATGCAGAACACTGAAAACGAATTCACTCGATTTGCAATTTCGATTTCATTTCACTCGATTTCTGGAACCTAGCTGATAATCTATCTTCGATTCCAAGTGGTCTTTCCGCCGTCCATCTGCTGCACGTGAAGAAAGTATAAAAGTGTCGTCTACAAATGAGTCGCCGTAATGGCACGTTGCATGGGCCGCATAATGTGTAGGTAGATATGCATTAAAATATCTGCGGCCGGTTAGAAACTGCGTTATAATTTATTTCTCCGTGTTTTCGCTCTGTCCATTTCACATCGTCTCTTGATAAGCCTACCTTCAGTGTTATACCTTTTTTTTTTAAGTGGATTCCAAATCCTGGAGCACTCAGACGAATCTCGGTCCATTGTACTACCAAGCAGAAACTCATTTTTTTTGGCGTAGTGGTGGAGGAACTCAGATATTATTCGTTTCTCTTTATGGTCGGTGGCAGAGTATTGCTGTCCCCCGCCGGGGCTCGAACCAACGCCGCTCGGGTCACTCTAACCACTACACCATGGCCACCGCCCTTAATTGCCATCAATTTTTGGTAAGCTGTTTTCCTTCAGTGGTTGCCGCTTCAACTCCTACTTCCGCCCTCTTCTCATACACGAGCTTTCTCTCTGCTGCTAAGAGGTCAATGGGTGTTACTCCTGCAACGAAGAGAGCGGAAAGAATTTGCGATGCGCAGGGCTCCGCGTTTATGTACTGCTGTCATCTGTTTTCTGTACTTCTTTTGTTTAAGTGCAACTGGTCATATTTCGCAGCCATACAGAAGGATGGCGATCGTAATTGTCATGGCCAGCCTTCGCTTGCTTTCTCTTGGTCCTTCAACGTTTAGCATGGCTCTGCTAAGTGATGTAGACACTCTAGCCGTTAGCTCGCGGGCGAATTTAATATGATTCCAGAAAGTGAGTTTGGAATCGATAGTTATCCCAAGATATTTTACTTCCGGGAAGAAGAATAATCTCAGCCTAAATTTGATGTGTATAGGATAGTTAAAACATTGGATCACCAGGTTGACGCTAATAACACTTTGTCCTGTTTATACAACACCCAAAAAACAACATACAATATCTTAGCACGGAAATAAAGTAATAACAGAAAACCAAAATTATAAAAGACAAAGAAACAATTTATTATCATTTCTTATTGAACAGCAATGTCCACACAACATGTGGCATGCAAATTAGATTTCCGTTTTAACGCTTTTATCCAGATAAAGCTCGTTCTATCGTTAGTCCCAATGAAGTTGGTGTCCAATTCTTCAAACTTCCGTCACTCAGCATGACCACATTACGATCGATATAGCAGAATAGTTTTCCAACTCGATAGACCTGTAATGACAAATGGAATTTTATTTCTAGGATCCAACATTCCCATAGAATCACTTACCTGCTTGCCAAATTCTCTGCGACCAGGCATGGGTGCGAATATTACGCCACGCTCTGCACACTTTTGCGATACGAGTTCTTTGAATTCTAACTGTGTAGGTGGTGCTATTTGAAGATCCATCAGCGCCGGAGGACATGTTGAAGAACTAATTGACGTTGTTGGCTGTGGCTGTGGTGGTGCAACTGGTGTGGGTATGGACTGAGCTGTTTCAGTTGCTCGGTGCATCATTTCGAGTGCTCGTCGAAGATGCTCCTTTATCATTGGCTGCTTTAGCAATTCCTCACCGAGAACTGTCTTCCATCCGGTATACCATCGAGAGATTTGATCAAAGTCTGGCGATTGATTAAGCCAGAGCACAAGAACTTGCATCCATTTGGGGAAGAAGCATTTGTCGAGAATTTGTCCCATCAGCAGTGGAGGTATCAGTTCATTCCATTCCCAAACTTGATTCCACAATTCTAAAACGGAGGAGGTTGATTGTGTTTATTGAATAATTGTCGCATGTCTTGTGCGATGGAGTGACTGTGTATGGAGTATGGAGTATGAGGGTGCAGTTTTCATGCTGATGTAGATGAGTTAGTAGTAGCAATTGATAATAACATATTAAAACGAACATTCTAAAGAGCTTAGGTTATGAAACAAAAATACATGACTTTATTTTACATTTAACACTCTTTTCAAAATCACGATAACACACGAACCACTCCAATTGAAACACAAAACAGCAGAATACAAACAGGATCCGTGGAGGTCAACTATACAAGTAAAAATTACGTAACACACGAATCAATCCAATATTAAGCGTGGTTGATGGTAGAGTGTTAATAGGGGAAAACTGTTGATCTTATCAACAACTGATCCCTATGCCTCGTTCACAATGTGGACGTGATAACTAGACGAGAGCGAGGCGAGATTCGCTCTCGCCTCGTTCTCGCTTTAACCTCGTCCGGCAATTCACAATGAAACGTGGTACGTCGGCGAGTTTTTCTGACAACGAATAGAGGGACCATTGACTTATTATATATGGACTGCTAGTGAAATGTCAGTTCATACAAATTTTGCCCAGAAAATGACGCCAACATAAACTAGCGCTCTTGGTTCGGAGCGAAAAATAAGTGAAACAAAATGACGAACCATCTTGGATTTCTCCATAGAATGCTAGAGGCACCTATTGGGCGTGAGAGAATTTATGAGGTAAATTCAAATTGTTGCGTCACTGTTTAAAGTAGATGGCATTGGAAAACGAAGCCAATGATCACAACCATCTTTGATTTCTCCATAGAATGCTAGAGACACCTACAGGGCGTTAGTGGATTTGGCAAGTAAAACGGTTGAAATTCAAATTGTTGCGTCATTGTTAACAATAGATGCCACTACAAAAAAGTGTGAATCTCCAAATTATTCCGCTCCGAACCAAGAGGGCTAGTGGTTATGTTGGAACCAACGCGAAGACGTCTACTGGCAGTCCATATATAATAAGTCAATGAGAGGGACCACTGAAACTACAAAACCATATTGCCACTTCGATTTTTTTTTACAAAACAGAGCTGCACTTTTATTGCTTTTTTAGCACTATTGCATGCAGTTTGAATATTCTAAAAATAACCAATTCGCAGTTTTCAGGCGTCGCTATCATCAGTCGCTACCGAAACAAATTCTGTTGCTTTTTTTGAGCACTTAAACTTAATGACTGAACTAAATCTTGGTCTTAAAATGTTGCTTATGAATTATAAAGTTAGTTAAAAAAAATTAAGCAATTGTTGTCTAAGGTTGAAAACTCACCGGATAAAGCAAAACGTGTTTTTTTTGTTTCGTGAAACAAGAGCACATTGTTTTATATGAGGCAACACAGACACATGTTTTTGTTTTTAAGAGTTTCGGTGGTGGTTGTCGAAAATAAATGCCATTGTATACAAGCATAACACACACCGAATACAACAAAACTTTTTCGAAATAATTGCCTACTTTCTTAGAGCGCAACACACACCAAAGAAAACAAAACATAAAAACCAAAGCAAAACAGAAAAACATGTTTCGTTGCCGATAGTTAACCTGTTGTTTTTGCGAAACAAAATTTAAATGTCGTTGTTTTTAAAATGTAAATAAGATTTGCACAACTTCATTGTCTGAGTCCGATCAACACTAGAAGCAAGTCGTAAATTCCATACCAAACGAAACAAGAAAACAAAACGTTTTGTTTTGCTACATTCTGTTTCGCTTGTGTGTGTTCAAATAAAAAAAGATTTTTTTTCGAATCAAAAACGTGTTGTTTAATCTAGTCTACATTTTCTAGAAAATTAATTTATTAATTTTTTCCTAAGTACAACTTTTTCTGTTGAACTTCTTAGTCAATTCCAGAACAGGTTCCAATGAATTCCTATGAAAAGCATACAGTCTTACATCCTAATAAAATTTGCTCAAGAAAATGACCCCCAATAACCAAGAAATCAAAAAGAAACACACTCAAAAGATATATATTTTCGGGGCAATGTTTGTTTAAAGAAATACGAAATTCCCCTTTTCACCGTCATTCATTATTATGGGAAAATAAGTTCTAACATTATCGCTGATTTATTTAAAAATTTCTCAGAATTATCAAACCGTATCAAAATAATAACAAAAAAAACGATAAAAGTGCCGCCCTGTTTGCTTGAGAAAATACAAGTGGCAACCTTAAGTACATTTCTATGAAAATGGCGTCGCTTCCCACTCAGAGAGTAAATGTCATCGGTGTCTCGGGCGAGATTTTTCCAAATTTCCGAAATGGTCGCGAGACGAGGCAACGAGTCTCGCGCCATTGTGTATTGGCGCATGCATTTTCTTTGACCCCTTTTACACGCAGAGTGTTTTCACTTTAGTGTCGAGAATGTGTTGGTAAAGGGGATGAAAAGTGCAGGGGATAGCCGAACACTGATGGGCCGCGAATTCCCATCCGATTCTTGTATTCTCTTTCGCTCTCTTTCGTTATTTTCAGCGTTGCTTTATTCTCAAACCGTACTCAGTCGCGATAGACGTCTGCATTTGCTCTATTTTCGAACTGTATGCGGTCTGCGCCGCGAGCGACGAATGAGAAAAAAAGGAAACAAAGACAATTTGACAATCAAGGCACTAAAGTGAAAACACTGAACGTATAAATGCACCATAAGTGCCCAAAAGAGAATTAAGAAGAGTCATGAGTGAAAAAATTCTGCGTGTAAAAGGGGTCTTTGATTGGAAATTATTTGACAACTCGCGCTAGACTCGATCTCGCTCTCGTCTCGCTCTCTCGCTGTATTGTGAATCGGCCATAACTGTCATATTGTACGCAGCGTGCCACCTCTGCTGGTACTCAAAGGGGACTTGTATGCGAAGGAAAGGAGTACTCACAAAGGAATCGACATGTTATCGACAAACTAAGAAACTATAATGACTACGGAAAACATTTTCTTGACTTTTGCAATGCTTAACGTGCTATGGTAGTAAGGTGCCTAAAAACCTGTCACAAAATGTACACTGTTTATCAGCTGACAGGGAATCAACTTTCAAACAAATATGAAATACGAAACCAACACAAATCAGAATTGGAAATCACTATCGCTATGCACTGATTCTGCTGTTTAAGGAACCCAGAAGAAAACCTGAATGCGCGTATAACATGGACTTGGCAGGTGGATAGGCGGTGAATTATATAGTCTCCTCCCCTCCGAGATCATGCAGCTTCTACAGAAATCGTTTGCAGGGAGTCCCACCCTGACAACTACTAATGTGCTTATATTGGATCCGTTTAGTCCTATTACATTAGGGATTAGACTAGATTATGGGGCGCTTGAGATGGGCCAATTCGAGAAGCTCAAAAGGCTCCAGTTTAAAGCAAGGAAATGTAATGTGCAATAGAAGCGGAAAACAAAATAAAAATCTCGTTAGACTTACCCAAATCTTGCTGCAGAGGGTTGATGACCATCTCGTTCAATGCCATTTGCAACTTGGGAATGATGTGTTTGAGTAGAAAAGCTTGCATCTCTCCAACAGCGAATGCGCCCTTCCATGGTGTAAGCATTGCTCTGGCCGAACGATCTTGGGGTAGCCAAGCCTGTAGCGCATTACCTAATTTCTCGCGAATGGTGGGAAATATGTACTCCTCCATTTTGTGTCCCAAAATATTGTTCCACGGCAAAATCCAACTGTGTATAGGCACAGTATCTGTGAGTGGGTCCCATTCCTTGACTCCGCCAATGAGTCGGGGCAGAATCAGCTGTTCTAGGACATTGTCCAACACCCAAGTGGGAAATAGTGGGGCCCAGCTGTCCAAAAGAGCTGCCATTTTCTGATGCATCTTGGGATTCCAATCACTCACGGTCTGCCTAAAGCTGGGAATGACACCTGCCCATACCAGTGACGAATACGGATCAAAGACATTCTTACGATCCTCAGACTGGTGCATGTCCAAAATGGTTCTCCACTTCTTGATGGTATCGGTAAATCGCGTTGGCTCGTCCAGTGGTTTCCATGACTTCAGCTCATTGTTGACCAAGGGGGCAATGACGCCAGCGGCCAGATCGCCTAACGCAAACTCCTTATACTCTGCAGCGAAGTCTCGTTGTAATTCGACAAATATCTTTTCAGCACGGAGGAGATTTAAATTTTCTGTATTTGAGGTGAGCTCTTCGACCAGTACTAGCGCCCTCTCTAAGGTATCAATGTGATCCTTTTCCAATCGCACGATTTTCTCTAGACTCCTTTTCTCATGATCGAGGGCCTCTTGTCTGTCTGTGGCATCGCGCTCCGTTTTGTCCAATGCGATGATATCCTGCTCGCAGAGGTTCACAATCAGATTGAGGTTGTGCATTAGCTCAGGCAGAGCGAATCCAGTAGGTTTCTTTCCAGCCTGGTGATCGTACAGATCTTCGTCGATGATTTTCGTCTGCCCCAGAGCATGATAACCACTGAGGACACGTTTCTCTGGACCGGTCATGTCAATTACTGGCACATTGCCCAATTTTTTACTCAGTTTATCTGACAATAATCCACTGGATGACTTTTTTCCCTTTTCTATGACCTCCTCGACGCTGCGGTAGTAGTACCGATTTTTCTTCGTCTCCTTCTTGGTGTCATCACGCTTCCATTTATTGAGTTTGTCTTTGAATTCCTTGGCCTCGCGGATGTCTTGGTCCTCTATTTGTTTGTGCTGCACCTGATCGCCAATAGTGGCTGGAGTTTCGGGACCATACGCACCAATTGCACCGCGACCCTTTCGCAAGTGTGCCTGTACGGGTTGAGCAATACCTTGCAAGTCTTTCCCCAAACCCTTGCCAGGTTTGTAGCCCATTTGTAGCAACAGCTTGGCACCGATTCCCTTTGTGTGCTGTTCCCATGCACCCATTGGCTTATTGCTGGAAGAAGGTTGCGGCTGCTTCATTCCGAATCCCGCACGTGCGGGCTTAGCGGCTTCCTCCTCCTCTGAGGAGCTGTTACTGGGGGAGTTGGCATCGTTCACTTTGACGGCCCGATGTGCTGGCCGATCGTCCTCTGGAGGAGTACAATGAATTTGTCTGTGTTAAAAGAAATAATCTAGAGAATAATATTCATTGTACACCTACCTTCATCTGTGATCTGATTGTCGTCGTCCTTATCTTGTTCATCTTTTTTGAAACTGCCAGACTGCTGAATGCCGCCGGTAACAAAGTTGACGGGTCCAGAACTTCGACCTTTGCCTCGCCGACCGGTCATCTCGGGCTCGCTGTCATTGTCACTGTCACTATCAGCCCATATTCCTGGAAATATACATACAAGATAAACCAAAAGAATTAGGGAACTGTCTTTAAGGTGAGAGAAAGGCTTAAGCTAGTTAAGCTAAAAGCATACGTAAAGTTTTAGGTCTAACTTCTGGCACTTTATAAACAAAGGTATTTGTCCTAACAAAGTAGGTACCTATATAAGGACCTACATAATATATAAATTGATGATATTGATGTGTGGCATAATGCTCCAGAATGCGTTTTGCCCCGATGTGGTGGGTGGGCTCATCAGTAGAAAGGTTGTATGTATTTACATATTATGAAGTTGGTTCAGCTGTTCTAAATTTGAGGAAGTCGATGATGCGAAATCACACCGTATCCGACTACCCACATGTTTGCAGGGATCTTTCACAATAATGCTTTATTTACATGTCTTTCTATGTTCCAGACTCCAGTTTGTTGGAAAAAATATTCTAGAAACGAAGTGTTGTCCAAAGAAAAGCTGTCACTTTGAAAAGAGAACTACCATCAAACGTTTTAAAAAGTTTTATTTTTTCTTGTCCCAATCTAGTTTTATTTTCCATATTTTTACAGTTAAATTTGGTACAAACTGAATAATAAATATTGGAATAAAATACAAACCGTAAATTTGTTGATTTTTTGTCAGCTTCCGTCGTGGACGATTCGGATTGAATTCATTTGCCAAATCATAGTCGTTGATTTCAAATGCTTCGTATTCATTGTCCGACATTGCTTCGAAATAAATTTTTACAGAATTGTTCACTTAAATTAGTTATTTCTACAATAATTGCGATTGTAAATTGGGAACAACAAATCTTTCACAAACAGCAAATAAAAATACAACAAATGTCAATTTTGTAATACGCGATAGTTGTTTACAGTTGCCCTTAAACTGTAATATATTAAAATGGCGCTGTGGTGAACTTTAGAATGTAGAATTGTAGTTTGATAAGAATGTTTCTTTCATGTTTTCTGATAAATATCGGCGCAAACATTTTGATAGTTTTGTAATAAATCGCATAATTTTCTGTGATTTATGTAGTGTCGAAAAGAAAAGTTCATCAGACTCATATTTTGAAAAACTGATTTCTTTAACACATAAAAAAATATAGTTGACAACGGATTCATATGACATTTTAATAATTATTCTCGAATAATTTACGCGGACTTAAGGCCCCGACCCATAGAATCCGTCGCATCCGTTGCGTCGACGGATTAACGTATTCGACGGAACGAACAGTCCCATAGAATCCGTCGCATACGTTGTTTTCTGCAGCATTTGACAGTTTCTCTCTTTATCTCAATATTTCCACCAATGAAAGTGCTTACTCTCACGCTGTGCCAACTGTCAACGGATGGACGGATAGAAAAGTAGAAAGTAAACCTACTTAACCGTCGCATCCGGGACGGTTGCTTATGGGTCACCTTCCATAAGCTGCTGTGTATTCTATCAACCTGTCAGTCGAATATGTTGCCGCAACGGATGCGACGGATTCTATGGGTCGGGGCCTTTAATTCTGCGGATGTAATGACAATGATGAAATTATACGCGGTGGCCGCTATGACAGTTTCACACAAAATGCCATTTAGCAAAGAAAGAAAGAAAGAAAAAAAAAAAAAAGAAATCAAAGTAAAGATTCAACTTTGCTTTGCTTAGAAAAATTTTAAAACAAATTAATAAAAAAGTCGTTACCTATTTATTTAATTTGTCTGGTTTAAAATACAGATTAAAGGACAGATAAATCGTTTTAATATAGATGAAGTGAATAAAACCAACTGCCCATCACATTACATCAATAATATTTACTGAACTACAAAGTTCTTATATATTTTTAATTTCCCTTCAATCTTCAGCTACAAATCAACATTTCAACTGTGGTGAATCTACAACCGACTGCACTGTAACATCGCCTTAAAATAAACCCACGGTAAAAACGGCAGCCATCAAAAATTTCCTCTTCACTTGTCATTTGTTGTTGCTGTCAAAACGAGGTTGCACGTCGTGCGAACAACAACTCGCGCGCTACCCGGGCAAAAATGAGTTTAAAAATTTTGTAATCCAAGGCGAATAATACCAAAAAAGTGTCCACCACAAGAGCAACATTAGAGCACGTGTAGTGAATAATAGAGACGTATCAAGAGTGTAGAATAGTTTGCGCATCATAGTTTTCCGCGGTACTTATCTTCCTCTAGAAAGAAAGTTGTTTGTTGGACATTTCGTTTGGGGGGAACACTTTTAACAAAATTCCAGAATCGTGGACCAGAAAGTGGGCTTCTTTTTTGTTTTTCGGTTCTGTGTGTATTTCCGGGAAAATCACGTGCGTGTGTGACAAGTTATTAATCAGTGCTATTTAAAACGCAGCCGAAACAATGGTGCAGGTAAGCTAATACAGATAGTTAGTATATCCATTTATATTGCATAAATTCAAAGGTCCCGCAACGGGAAGGGTGTACAATATTGTACGTGTACATTGAGGCAAGGCAACCCCAAGTCGAATATGCCCAAAAAACCAACCCTTAGAAGCTGACACCACTGTCTCACCCTTCAGAATACGCATTTTAATTATTTCCCAGTTTAATTCGCAATGTCCCAGAACGGAATCGGCCTCAAAATTTGGAATTTCAACCACCTTCCACCCCATGGGTTATGGCTATGGATGATGGTGGTTTTCCTCACCCTCTTCGTTCGGGGATAATGTTTAGTTTCTACAACACTATACAACTTTCACAGGATTTATTGCGTTTTTCATAAATAAACGATGTGGGGTATATTCGGTCGTACCAGAACAGAGCAGGCGAGAGTTTAGTGCACAGCCCAGCTCCCAGAGTGTGTGTAAATGGATAGAAACGCCGCCGCTCCGTACTCTCTCTTCAAATGGGATGATGTATTCTTGTACAGGACCCGAACCCGGAGCGGATGGTGGGGGAAGTAGGCCTGTGTTTCGCGGAAAACCGTTTCCCATTTTCCGGAGTTTCCTATGCGCCGCTCGGTGTGTTCTCTACCTACCTAGCAGGCAAGTACAAAAAAATCGCCGTAAAATGGAAAATGGAAACGACGACGAACGACGAGGAATTGTGTGTATTATCGATTTTGTGTTTGTCATATTGTTTCTATTGGCCTTTTGTTTTTGTGTGACTCTGACTCTCCTCCAAACGGTTTGAGTTTCGTCGTTCCTTTTTTTCCAACTGCTGTCCCACGAATCCTTTTTTTTTGCCGTTCCTCGACTGTCCCCACATAGGAAAGCACAGAAAAAACACAAAAATAGCATAGAAGCCAAAGCCACCCTCTTCGCTGGCACTCTGCAGTGGATGGATGTTTTTTTGATGTCCTCGTTGTTATAACGATTTTTTTTCGGTTCGTTTTGAGATATAAATTTATATACAGTTGGCCAGAAAACCACTTAGTTAGTCAGTTATGTATATATATATGTACTTTTGAATTATTTTTTTTTTTGTTGTCATGGAGGAGGTACCACAGTAGTCGACGGCGGCGGGGGTTTTGCTGAATTTGCTCTCCAAAGTAGTCGCTCGACGTGGCAAATGAATCTATGCCAACATTTGCTTTTCAGCCAAGAGGGTCAATCTTAAGTTAAAAGTCCAAAATCCACCATTGTGCTCAGGTTCCTTTGAAAGTCGTTGCTTTTGTTGGCAAAAGACCTCTCAACGAATAGCCAAAGCGAATTCGACTCTAATTACGTAAGTCGAGTGGATACACTTATGTCCTTTCATTTTTAAGGAACACTATTCACTTTAGTTGCCTGACATCAAGATGATGTGAACTCTTTGAAATGTTGTCCTAGGTACTCGCTACTTTGGCATGACTTCAACCGGTTCGCGATTTCAATATCTCCATTAAAAGTTTTCCGCCCTATGTTTGTCTTCAATATTTTGTGAATTCACACAAAAACCTATCCCACCACGACAAACAGATTGCCTGCAGGAAGCTCCCCAACAAACAAACGCAGTAGCTATCGTGAAATCGATAAACCGCATGGTTTTGGCCTACAGCAGAACTGAGATTGAGTGGGTGTTGTAGGTACGAGTATAATTGATTTTTAACTGCTGTTGCTCCGAACTCTGAAGGTCTGTCCTGAATAAAAATTGCAAGCGAGCAAGGAGGTGTCTTAAATGATTTCCACGATATAAGACTTTCACATGTTTAATAAAGAGCAGTCCTATGCCGAACACTAACCGGTGGTTTTCCAAAGAAAAGCAATAAACTGCATGTCAGAAATTCAGAAGGCTGCAACAAAAGCAAAGCAGAATGGTGAGATGGCAGGGTGTTTGCCAGGTTAAACTAACGTTTACGTGGTCTCAACCGAGCCATTACTGTGAAGGAATAAAGTTAAAGCGCACAGAAAAAGGGGCACATCACTTTAATTTTGTTCACATTTGTGTACTCTTAAGTGTAAATTGGAAATGCATTTTTAGAAAGTGCATTTCACCACCATTGCTTGTTGTCGGTCTTAATTAGTTGCACAAGTCACATTCAGTATTCCTAGCAGTCCTATATGGCCAATAATGCTTTAAAAATTGCATATTTAAATAGAGTATGTTGGGGTACTACATTTATGTACATACTTCCCAACCATTCTATAAAAAGCTACAATTTTAAGACTGTGTATAACAATGAGATGGGTTCGATTCTATATTACTTGCGAATTACAGCGGTTGCAAGAGTGTTTTCTGAGAGAATAAATATTTTTTTCAATGAGTTACCTTTTCTACCTGAACAAGCATACACTTGTGTCGACCTATAAAAGTTTTCCTATAGTTGAGAAGTTGTGCCGAATACAAAATTCGATAACGACAATCACCACCATTATAGGAATATCTAATATAGAAGATAAATTAAAACTATTGGAACTATTGGACGTCGTATATGAACAATCGGCATTCAACAGCCGCCAAAGAGGTCTTTCTTATTCTGTTTACTTTCCAATTTGGTTAATACCCATGTTAATTCACCTGCTCTGCCTTAATAAAATATCTTATCACGCACACATCTTTCACTTGCTGCTTTCAACCCTTAGATTTTATCTTGTTTTTCGTACGGAAACAGATGGTCATCAAGTCATCATCTTTAAAATTTTACAAATGAGAGGGGCAGCAGTTTGAAATGAAAGAAGACATTTTCCAAATAAGTGTAGAACATGTTCGAGAATGACTGCCCGATACCCTAAAGTGAGAAAAGTGCAAGGAAAAAGAGGCACAAAAAAGATCTACCATACAGTAGAATCAATATACGAGTGTGGATGGATAGCTACTCTTAGGCCAATGTTACACGACCTTCTTTTTTTCCGCGCTTCTCTTTGGTCGTCATTGTCGTTGTTCTCATTACGCTGGTTGTACCTAGACATGTTAGCCTGTATATTTTAACTTAAGATTGGTTGCTTTGTTTGCAGCTCGCCACAATATTTCATTGCTATACGTAAGTATTGGCCTTACTATGACGTTCATGCATAGAATTCTCCTGGGGTTTGGTAACCACTTAGTGCCAAAGATTCGGTTGCAAATTTAGAACGCGTCATTAACTGGCTGTCACCCCCAATTTCGCATTAATATTCCTGCTGTTGAGCAGACTCACAGTTATATTGGTTGTTTTTTTTTTCGCCTGCTTTGACTATATTGAATGCTCCTTCAATGTGAGGCGTGTATTCTTTGTAGTTTAGTAACCTTTTTACTATCTTAATGCCGTTTTGAAGAATAAATACATTATGTTAAACTAATACGTATCAAGTCGTTTGAAGTGGTTTGGATAGGTTTTGACAGTTTTTGGAATAAATACTACTCCAAGCTGACAGTATATGGCGGGTGTATGAAAAGTCGGATAATAGGAAGCATAACTGATGGCAACAAGCTAAAGCTAAGTACACACGATTGTAAGATCTTACAATATTGTCAGATCTGTCAATGCTCTGACAATGACTAACAATGAGCTTACAATAGCCAACTACCTTACAATACAAAATTGTCCGTTCAGACGGTTGTAAGATTTTGTCCCGAAGTCTGACAATTTCATTGTCATATGAATGTCTGACAATGGTCTGACAATGATTTTTCTGACAACGTTGTCAGGTTGAAAATTGGGTGTTCACACGGTCGGAAGATATTTGAATATGAAAAATTGGTCGATCTGTTGTCAGACATTGTCATATAAATTCAAAGTCTTATGGGTTGTTTTTTGTAGTACGGATAATGGAACAAAATATTGTACTTGCGAGATTTTAACTGCCTACATGTTAGAAGACTGCGATGATGAATTGATACAAAAACGACGTAATAGGTCTACTCCACACACATCAAGACACCAATATGCGCGCGATCATCCAGGAAATCGAGACAGTTTCATTGGCAACTTGACCCATTTTTTTTCCTTTATTACCTCTATCTCTTACCACAGGGCTTCTTTGGGTAGTTTATACTCTGCGCATCCAACAACCCTATTCACTTTGTACTTTCTTCCTGTACAATTTTTTTTTCGACTTTTGCAATTCCAATTAGAATTTAAATTCCAATTTCCAAAGTTGTTCATATCTTATCTTCTGAATTATTTTCCATCGTTTAAAAGCTAACTTCGATTTCGCACGTAAACTACTGGTTATATTGGCTGACAATGAAGAAATTGTAAGCTATTGGCAGCTTCCATAAACAACGACATCTGACAATATCCAATGAGTCTTACAATGTCCTAATTGTCTGACAATAAAAAAAATTGTGTGTTCAGACTTGTTCAGACGATCGTCAGCAACCTGACAATTTCATTGTCAGATGGATGTCTTACAATTGGCTGACAATGACATTTCTGACAATATTGTAAGACAAAATTGTAAGTTCAGACGGTTGTTAGGCATTTGGGACACATTTTTCACTGACAGATCTGACAATATTGTAAGATCTGACAATCGTGTGTACTTAGCCTAATTAACTAAAACAATTCACGTGTATTTTACAGTTTTCTTCTGTTGGGGAGTCGTGTACCCTCTCTGCCCCCACTGACTACGCGCATGAGTCAAAGTGCAATACGTTACTGCTTATTTGTTAAAATTGGTTAAGTTTGACAGCCGCAAAAGGATCTACATATGCTATAGAAACATTTTTTTTTTGTATATTTTGATAATAGTAGTCGAATATTTCAATTTACCGCACATTAGATCGACTAAAGCTGAATAACTATTTGAACACGTTTCCTTTTTGTACCAAACATTTCCGACTTATTTTGAAAAACTGAAATATGGGATGGATACCATATGCGGTACAAATTCTTTTCAAGTTGTGCATTTTTACTCATTCTTCTCAAGTGCTTTTTGAATTTAATTCAAGAATTTCGAGCAGTGGTTTTAAACTACTTATGAATGTATACTTTCTACGTATTTATAAAAAAAATCTCAAACATGACGTGGACCACCCGGGTTGACTTACCTATCCTCATTTTCTTTCCCTAATTCATCATGAACAAAATAAAAAAAAAACGTCTGGGATAAGTTTCTGATTGGGGTTTTTTTGTTGGTATATAGCTGGAATAATTCTTGTGATTCGCTACTCGTATATAAATATGTAAGTATATCCTTCTTACTGTGAAAAAAAGTCGTGTTTCTCAATGCGTAATTTTTTCACTTCAACTTACAAGGGATGGTGGCAGATTTCCTGGAGAGACATAAGAGCAAACATATTTTCAGCTAACTTGAATTAATTGCGTTCTAAGGAACAAATTTCAAAAAATGATTTATCAGTTGTAATATTATAATCATTTGCTATCCAGGGATAGTTGCTAGGAACTGTAACACACGTGTAAATTGTTGCTAAGTCCTCGCTTTTGTAGATTGACCTCATTTCCAAGCATAATTTTCTCCCACTTGCAAACATTTAAAGAAAAATATTGTTGAGAAGACAAAACCTTTAATTCATCGACAGATTCCCTAGAGGGTTCGTTTGAACATTACAAAAATATTTTTGTTTTTTCCTTGCCAAGAAGTGGTAAACTCTCAATTATTAAACTTCAGTCAGGCGTCTTTCTGTGAAGTTAAAGTCATAGAGCAGATTTTGGTTTTCTTTCGTCCATAACTATGACGAATTCCATTGACCCCTTATGTTGTTTCCTGGACCATGAAAATGAACTTGCAATCTGTTTTATATTTGCCACCAGTTCCATTGAACTTACCTATACCTACCTCTATCGGCTGATCGGTTTAATGATTAATGTTTTTAACCATAAATCTTAAATTGATGTTCATCTACCCACTGACCTTTTCCTTTTCTTGTTAATTTTTTTTTTTACGCATCCTTGTTCCCTCTCTCTTCTTAAATTCATAAAAATATAGAGTACAGGTACGAGTAGCTCGTACATTTTTATAGGACCCACCTTTTGTTCTATCTGCAGGACATCCTATTGTATGTGTATTTACGAACAAGTAGATATTATTTTAATAGTATTCTAGAAATTGTTCAAACCTTTCAATATTTTCTTTAAATGTGGAAGATGAATGGCGGTTGTTTTCAATAGCAGTCATTGAATCTGCAGGAGATGTTTGTGGAGAGAAGCGGCTCGATGTGGCCGCTGTTGGTGGGATAAATAACTGCGTGGCTTAAGACCATAGTCAAAATACGAACAATTCAAAAGTCTGTCTTTATTTGTAGTCAGTGTAGCACAATGCACGTTAAGAGGCCTATTAGTTATAGGTACTCATTTATGCCAGTAAGTGGATTATCATTAAAGGGATCAAATCCAAAGATAGTGCACTTCCTTCTGATGAGAAAGGACACTGGACATCTTATGCAGGGGGAGAACGAGGACTTCTCTGTGTTGGAGTATGATATAGATATCTTTTTGTACCAACTATTCAAATTCAAGCTGTATTTGGGTAAACGGCGCTGCCTCCCCTTCTCATAACTGGATGTTACTGCGCAGCCTATCGTCAGATGTCAGGCAGCTATAAAAGCCCTGGATATACCAAATACCAGAATAATGGTGACCGAAAGTAGATGCCAAAAGAACGAGTAGAGTTCTTTCTATAAATAGGAATAAAATTAACTCCATTGTGGGAGCCATATAAATGGGCCAATGTTTGGCATATATGCATGCTTGTATAATGGGACGAAGAGGAAGAATCATTGCTCATCTCTTTTGCATCTGGCCAGCCCGTGTTACCTTTTAAGGGATTAGGTACTGAGTATAACTTGTCTCGAATTAACGTTTACTGCATCAGAAAAGTATTTTTAAAGTGTAAATGGCTTCACCGAACACCAACACGCAACGTCGCGTCCTAAGGAACGACTACATCGTACACGCTATCAGTTTAATTTTTGGTGCAAGGAGTAGGTAACTGCCAACCATTTCGAGTCTGAAGGCTCGATCGTAGATTGCTTGAAGCACTCTGTTTCTACTCTGGAATCAGTGTGTTTCCTTCTTTTGATAATTACTTCCCCAGCACTTAGCTACCAGTGCCTCCACAGACGGAGCTGCCAGAGGCTATAAACATTGGGAAGACTGTTTCAAACCCCCCAGACAGTCACGTAGAGTAAACTAACCTAAAGCATAGCCTCTGCGAAGAATGTTTCAATTTTAATTTGCAACACCTAAGGACAAGCCATATTCTCCTCGCTAATGATTGGGTCATCCTTGGATTCTCACCGACTCAACTTCAGCTCGGTTTCAGCGGGTTTGACTCGCATAGTTCGTTTATAAGAAACATCAACATACGTGTGGTACTGAATATCGAACAGCTATATTTCTCCGGATGGAGCGGTCCATGCTTTTGTGATTTGGTCACGTTAAACGCATGGCTCCTATACTCGGATTCGACGCATGATAAGATGGCTAGATGTAGTCGTCTACCAAAATCTGACGAGTCGGTGGTCAAAGATCTAAAATTATGTGGACTCTACTCGACTCATATAAAGGATAGACGGGACATTTGAAAATTAATGACTGAAAGAATTTGGGTCTACCGGGTAAAGTGGAAGAAGATGTCCGCTAGCAGGTACTTACCAAGCCCTCAACCAAACTGGACATTTTCCTAAGACTGTATAGACAAATACAGACCATGTCCTTTTAGATACTTATTCCCTAAAGCAGGCAACTAAATGCATTAGCTCTGATAAAATCGAATCGAACCCCCAAAAACAGTCAACATTACCTCAGCCAAAAATGATATCACCTCAGGCGTTGCGACCGAATGACAAATCAAATTCCACCATGTTTGTGTGTGTGTAGTGTGTATTTACCCAACGTCGTCCTCGACAAAAAAAAAAAGGGAAAACATAAAACCCACCATACCCGCAGCATAAGAAGTCCTTTTACGATCCTGGCTGTCTCTAAAAACAAAATCCATACTAACTTGGGACGGCAAACTCCATAAAAAATAATATTACTCCGTGTGCAACAATTTGAAAGTGGGAGGCTCTGCATTTGCCATCAGAAGGATGGCATAGGTTAGGTCTCATTGCATGTCAGTTTAACGTCAGGCATAAGAGAACTCCAACATGACATGAAACCGAGCGCACATTAAAAGTTCACGCGGAAGAGGAATCTCACGTTTTGACGAAAATACCTATATGGATCGAGTGTATCAACTGATTAACTGACTTTTGAATTTTGATGGTACCAGTCACAGTACTGTCGTGAATTTTTTTTGTTTGCCCTTTCAACACAATTAACTGGAAAGTTGTTGAAGTTTTTGTTTGGTGGATTTATTTTTTCGTCGGATTGCCACTGCCCAAATTTTTTGACTGGGTCTCTGTATATATCGATTCATATTGCCACTCCACCTCAAGTGCAAGTCATGTAAAATGCGAAACGTGTATACTATATATCGAGAAATTTCCATTTTACAATGCACATTTCCCCCCGCCCACAGATGTAGGAGGTGCAGCATGCAGCTTGCTGTTGCATAAGGCCTTCTGTGCTACTGCTACCCCCCTTGGCTTTGATTGAAATTGAACAAAAACTTAATTTACTCTTGTAGGGTAATGGCCTTCAAGTCACTGCACGTTATCTTCAATCGGAAACGAACGAAGAAAACGGAAGTTGGTAAGTTCTAATAAATCTTGCGGTTGTTGAGTGGGTTTGCGGGTTGGTTGTGCGGCGGTGGCAGCTATGGTTTGCGGATGAGGGTTCGTGTCAGTTCCTTGTTTGTGCTGGAGCTCTTCACTCCTCGCCGGCATGTGATTGTGTTCAGAGTTTATTGTTGGGCGGGGATGGAGAGTATAAGCACAGAAACACATGGGCATATGCCATAGGATCTTGTACAGTTCAAGGAGGAGGCCATATTGTGTAAACTTCAATACTTCTCCAAGATGCTCAGAGCCCGGGTATTATTATGTGTACATTGCCTCATGTATCTGTCATTTTCTTAATGCACAAGTTGCTGGCCAATACATAGAAGGCATTTATATATGGTATATTCTCATTTCCACAAGCAGGGCAAATGATGGTCGTTTCTGTAGGAGCCTTAGAGCTGTGGTATTGAGCCTATTTGCATGTTTTATGCAAATGCGTTTATAGTGTGTACAGTAGAATCATCAATGGCAGCTGGTTTATAGTTAGATTAAGTGGTTTTCAGACGGGGCGGGATTTTGATAGTCCTACTGAAAGGGGCGCAAGGGGGCGATAGTTACACAACGTCTTAATTAAGAGCAAAACTAAATTGTCAGCTACTTCAAAATGTTCCCATTGTCCTTGAACACAAATATCTCTACTCATTTCAGTTAGATTAGTATCTATTCAACATTTTTGAATGAAGAGAAAGGATTTCTTTTGTAATTTGCATAAAATGTCAAGTAGGCATTCTTGTGCCTGAAAATGGCAAACAGCCCATTTTTTCCATAGCTCAATTATTTGTGCATCATCCGGTGAATGCGGAGATCAAGTTTTTATCCACTTATCCCTTTGTCAGCGATGATAGGCAATTTTCTACTAATTTCAACTGAGTAATACCCTCAACACATGTGCGGAGTTCACTGCGCAGCAAATTCTGGACCCACCACTGCACTGCAAGATGTCTCTATTTCTAAATCAACTGCACGACGACGCACGCAGAGAATTAAATTAAAAAGACGTGGGAGCATCAAATTTTAAAATTCATCTCATGATGTAGAGGAGGAAAACTTTTACCTGTTGTTTGTTTTGGCGCAAAAGTTGTCATTCTTTTGCTGTAATTTTTTTTATGAACGAAAAACGTTGGTCCCAATAAGTCGAGAAAGTCGATATCGGTAAAGTGCTCGCCGCCAGAATTGATGACCATTCGTGTCCGATTTATGACATTTTCCATCACTTTGTCAGATCTTCCGGCGATAAGTCCTCGCATTTTTGACGGATATTCTCTTTGAGGGCTTCAAGAGACATAGACTCGGGACTTCTAAAAACCACAAAAAAATAAGCCTGGAATGGTCTCGTCGCTCCATTTCGCGTCCGATTTATGACATTTTCCACCACTCTTGTCAGATCTTCCGGCGATAAGTCCTCGCATTTTTGACGGATATTTTCTTTGAGGGCTTCAAGAAACATAGACTCGAGACTTTTAAAAACCACAAAAAATAAGTCTGGAACGGCCTCGTCGCTCATGATGATGATTTTCGCCGAAAAGTTGTATCCCTCGTAGTCCAGTTTCAGGATGGCTTGAGCGTAAGTTACACGTGCTTGGCCGTCAGCAAATGTACTGTGTGCACTTTGCGAAGGGAGCATCCTGCAGTCTTTCACAAAAATTGTATGTAAAAACGACCGATTGATGCCCAATTGAGTGGCATGTCGTCTGGTCGATACTCCGGGGTCTTCTTCAGTGACAGCTGTGATATTCTCAGCAAAATGGCTGTTCCGGAGTCTTAAATCCATCCTGCGGAATTGAAGATATTAATAGTATGTATTACAGAATTTTATGGTACCGAGTCGTAATAGGTCTTCCAAAAAGGCTCTGTCGAGTGTGCAATATTTAGCTCTACCTATTTCCAATCATTCACTGAGGAAATAAGTCAGGGCTTATATTTCTTGTGGGCGTTAAAGGGAAAAGCTAGCTTGCCAGCATGTTTACCAATTGCTGTTTCAAAAGGCTTTTTCTTAATTAAGTCGTGTGTCCTTCCTTCCTTCCTGAATATGTGAGGTATTTAAGATGTTCCACTTCCGTTTGACCATTGAAATGAAGTGGTGGACAATTCTAACCTTAACGAATGTAGACTGCCTCTTTAAGGGAGCCATGCTTTAATGTGTACATGGCTGTTAATTAAGATTGCTACATATTAACTGATAGTGTCGGGTTGAGACTAAATATCTTGCAAACCTCTCTAATCGCTAGTAGGTATGTACTTCCGCCTGGAATTCACCGAATGAATTCGGAAGAACGAGAAGACACCCGATCCTATGCCGCATTCCGTCTTGGAACATTCCATGAAGATCGATACTTGGTACTTAATTTTGTGTTATTTTCGATCTATTGAAAGTATAGTTTTGAAAGAGACGTTTTATTTGATGACATTTTTAGATAAAAGCATCTTTTTGTAAAGCAGTTGAATGGGGGCTCAACCGGATTGACTTTAAGTCATGACCTGGCTTCTTTTATTCAAGTAATTTCCGCTTGAAAAACGCTTCAGTGTGTGCCTTCTTTATAGCTGCTCAGAGAAATGTCTTCACCGATACCTAGACTCACGGTTTTGGGCTTTCGTCAATGCTGTATTGCTATCTCGTACCAATTTAATTCTTGCGGCTATTCGAAATAAACGTTTTCTGTCAACTTCTATCAGATCAGTGACACAAAATATTTTTGGTCGACTCGCTGTAGCCGTGTAAACGACGCAGCAAGCCGCTGTAACCAGCTAATTTCTAAAAAAAAGCCACGCTCAATAATATTTTTATGAGCATCTTTACGGAAAAAATTGAAGAAAAAAATCACCTTTTAGTGGAATACAAAGTATTTTAATGACCTAATCCTATTCCCCTCCTACATCGAATTTTCCTTTAAACCAAGTCTCCTTTTATTCAACTCTATAGTTCAGTGCCCCAAGATCCCTTCTTATTTGCGCGATCATTAGCTTAGATTAAAGGCAAGTCTTTTCTACATGAAAATGAATGTTCTGCTCGATGCGCATTTTTTCTAAAGTGAATTAAGTAATAAAGATGCTGCTGTGGAATATAGGGAACAATAGACGCATCTGCCCAAAGTGGGTCAACATCTTGGATGAATAGAATACATACGGATGAAGATTATTATTGCACTGTAGCTAAGCGAAGTTTGTTACTTTACATACCACTTATGGGATTGTAAATGTACATTTCCGTTTGGAGCTGCCGTTGCATATTTTATTTATAACTGTTCTGGTAACCTACAAATTGTTATTTCCCATTATCACAATTGATGGGTGTTATGAATTTCCCGAATGATATGCCTATCACTGTTTGAACATCGTCTATAAAAAAGGTTATGTTTCTGGGGATTTAACCGGTCGTTAAATTACTTGATGGGACTTTGTATCAAGGATATAAATCTGTAAGAGAATTGTTTTTCACGAACAATTGTATTGAAATGCGAGGTAGGCTTGCCTATGAATTTATTATTCAATATCTGACAAATTTTGGGAGTTTATGAAGTAACGAGTTGCCTAACCCCAACCGTGTCAAAACTGTGAGGCCACCTCGTCGACAAAAATATTGTCGTGTCATTCTATCAGCCAATTTTATCCATTTTTTTTGCTATTCTGGGCTGTTAAAAAAATTAATATAAAATAACCGGCTATTGTAATATTCGTGCTGCGATGTTTTCAGAAAACCTGGCTTTGGAAAGTGCAGAGTCAAAGCTACCGTCACCTAAGGTGGGGCTTCCCTTTGCTTCGTTGTACCTCATCAGGAGTCGAATCAAAGCCACCTCAGCCGTTGTATTTTAAGCATTTTAAACAACGTCGTTGTATAGTAAGTCCTTAATATTGGTCGTTGAATCTTGAATCTCCTCACTCCACGCTCCATCGATACAAACTGGGCCGATTTATAACCCGAAGAATCTTTCTCGCAAAGAGCTTTACATCAGCTTTCAATAAGGTCTTTATAGTTCTACAGCATACAGCAGAAGCGGAATGATTAGTGTCTTGTACAATATCTCCTTTGGTTGAGAGAGGACTTTACTTTTTGGATGCTTTCTTTAGCTATTGACAAAGGGTAATTCTTCGTTTGAATTTTTAAAGTGCGTCACCTTGTCGTAAACATTTTGTCGACCTAAAAGAGTTCAGTGCTGTTGTTTTCGACTTTGAGGGAGTAAAAAGATTTCTCCATCGTCATTCCTGCGATAACGGACGAGTTTGAAAGGGATGCGGAAATTTAGCATTTGTATAATTCGTCCATATCGTAGGCGACTTTGATTGGTTCGTATGTGTATAGACCTTGAATTCCAGCTCTTTTTTTCTAAGATTTGCTCGATGATTGACTTTCTTGGCCTAAAATCGCACTGACATAGTCGATCAGGTTAGGCGTTCCCACAGTATCGCCGATATTAAGGAGACGATCATTGCGGCTCCGCGAAATAAGGCCACAAACATAAAAATGAAATAAGGCCCCAAATTTGGGGTGTTATTTCATAACGAAATAATCTGGGTGATCACAGAATCCGTCGTATTCGGAATTTTGCTACGAACCCCGAATAAACTATGACAGAATCCGTCGTAGTGGACATTTTTGCTACGAATTTAATCCGCCTTAGTAGAAATGTTTGCTACGAATTTAATTCGTAGGAAAAATTCCCACTACAACGGATTCTGTGATAGTTCTGGGTATTGATCACCCAGAATACCCGAATTTCAAATATGAAATAAGGCCTCACTGCGATGAAATAAGGCCCTAAAAAAATGAAATAAGGCCCCAAATCTGACAGTAAACCCAAGTAGGGGGTTGCAGGGGGCAGCATTCATTCATAATGAAATAACACCCCAATTTTCATTAGGAAATATGGCCCCAAAAAAGGAAATAACATCCCATATTTTATTCAAAATCGTTGTTGTTGTTTCCTGTAGAATTTTTTGGGGCCTTATTTCATTTTTTTTTTGCCTTATTTTGCGGAGCCGAACATTGCCTATCTGTAATAGCATCCCCCAAAAGATTCAACCGCACGCTTCTTGTGCATCTGAGCAATCGAAATTCTTCCATTCTTTTTTGCGCGTTGAGCTGGAGGGTAGCTCTTGTAGCGTAGCCAGCACGCATCGGTGGCGGCACTTCCGATGGCTCGCACTGTTTCCACTGATCCCCTGCACCTATGCTGGTATTGTGTTTGCTGGGAGGATAAGGAAGGCGCGGTCGGCAAAAGTTGTGGTCAGGCAATAGTTCCAATCTATGTTTCGCCCGGAACATTCGGACATCCAAGACACTGGGACTGGAGGCATGCCGGGCATCAATCGTTACGTTGTTAATTTGGCTGACGGTTGTATGATCTAGAGACCGCCAAGTCCTCAAATGTATATTCTGGTCGATTAGCTTGAGTTCGATACCAGAGGTATTGTCGTGCAGGCTGTAGAGTGTAGAGCCCTCATTTCCGATCCTGACGTTAAACCCTTAAAGAGCAATCTTCACTTTGTATTTCGGGCACTTATTGTAGCTCTTCCCAAGAAGATCGTAGAACGCTTCCTTAGCTTACCCTTTTTCTACATGAACCCTTGAGAACAGAACAGAGTCATACTTTAAAATTGTCCACGGACGTAGATTGTAACCAGTTTAGGGACCTGCTATTGTTTCGTAATAATTGTTATTTTTCCATTGTATAGTTGAAGTTATTCCAACGCGCAATCCCCAATCTTCACGACTTACATTGAGCTCTTCGATTTGTATAGCTTGGGGCTGACTCTATGTCTCAGTCCTCTTGGAATCATGAGGAATCCTGGGGCATTATGTACTTACTGACTATACGCTATACTATACTGAACGCTATATAGTCCGAGACCGACAGTGACCTGTGGCTCAACCAACATGCCTCTCCAGTTGGATCCATGTCAATCTGCCTTGGGAATTCCCTTAGGTCTTGTTCTAGTTCTACCACGTATCCTCTCTACAATAGAGTTGTTGTGCTTTATAATGTCCTAGTCCTCAACAAAAATTCAACATTTTGAGTTAAGCTTGTTACTAAAAATTATTATTATAACTACCGCGCTTACCACTGGATAGTCCATTTTGGGCTTGAATTGCTCCATCGACTATTATTGCTCCCTGATTTTTGTTTTACAGTGAAAGAGATTATTGCTTTGCGTGGACTGCAATTGAACAGTTTTGCTGTATTTTATGTGCAACGGCTATAGGATGCGATTTAAAGAGCTATTGCGGCTAAACCAGCCAATCGTTTTTGTGGTTCGCCCACAATTCCAAAGTAAGTACGTGCAGCTCATTTTTTTTCCATCGCAGAATCGACTAATTTGCTTTTTTACGTATATACGCCGTTGGTCTATAAGCGTTCAAAGCTAAAGCACTTTGCATACGACCTGCAATATTTTCAGAAAAAATGTTGCATAATGCAGGAGGAAAAATGGCAAAAAAAAATCGTTGATACCTGATTTCGCCTGAAATTCATTTGTTCACTTTTGTTTTTTTCTTTTTTTGTGCAACATAACATATATATGCAGAGCCAACACAACGGGTGTATCTATACTTTTGTTCATAACTGTATCTCTCTCTCTGCCACCTGCCTACCCAGCATTATTCAATCACCGTGCCTCAGTGGTATGTTTTTTTCATTTTCTGTGTTATTTATTTTTTGTCAAAAGTTCGCGGTGGTGGATGATAACGAGACGAGGGGTTGGACCTCTTTAGTCCAAATAAAAAAAAAAAAATTTGAACTGGGAAAGTCGATACTTTTGCACCCTTGTTGTTGGCCCACTACTTGCAGGCACTGCCGAAAATTTTTTTTTCGGGTTGCGCCGATAAAAAACCAGGACCTGCCATTGGGATTGAGGTTGGGGTGGTCCTGATGGAGAATTGGGTGTTTTATGTATTGAAGCAGCGGCGTTCTCGCCCGTTAATGTGTTTTATTTTTGAAAATTTCCCATTTTTTCTCTTATTATAAAAAAATAATTTATTTTTTTTTTTGTTAAGCTGCTTTGTGTTTTTGTTTTGTGTGATTGGGCTGCTGATGCATTGGATAGTCTGCCACACTGCCACTGCCACACATATGCGAAAATGCCCAACTGGACTGATATTGTCAATATCTTGTTGTTTTGTATGCGCTGCATTTCATTAAAGAAAATAATACAAGCGCAACAAAAAAATTATGCAGCACTTTTGTTGCTACTGCTGCTATCACCATGATGATGGCTGGTGGTTGAGAAGAGTTGAGTATGCACCCAGCAATGTGCTCCATAGCAATTGCCAAAAATAAAAATGAAATGAAAAGCAAGTGTGTCCTGCAAACTGAACGTATTTTTTATTTTTTTTTTAAATTTTTTTCGAGGGTGGTGCTTAATTTAAAAATGTGTTTTACACTTTGTTTTTTGGTAATTTTTTTATTTTTTATATTTTTGCATTCGCTTGCGGAATGTATATGTGGTGTGGTGTCCTTTTTCGGGGATTCATTATTATGCTCATGTTGCGAAAATTGCAATTGGCGATGGTGAACCATTGGGGGGGTTGCATTAATAAAAGGAGAAATTAAAAGAAAAATTGTATCTACTTTGTGAATACATATATGCACGAGGACGAGCATATACATACATTATATATGTGGAAAAAGTACATATATTGAAAAAGTTTTCATATCCTTATATGGTCATAAAAGTACAGTTGTGTCGATTGGTGGATTTACGGATGGGGACGTTTTTAATTATAAAATTAACAAAAAAATATAAAAAACAGAACTCGTCAGCGCAACGTTAAACCAATGAGTGCATTAAAAATTAAAAAAAAAAAAAGAAAAAAATTGCCAAAATAAAAAAACCAAATGCATTTTTAATGGAATCAATTTAAAAAAAAAAGATGTTCCCTGAAATAAAAGCCAAGCCTTGAGAGTTATTGGAAATAAGTACAGTCGCGGAGTTGTGACAAAAGTTGTTTTATCGATCAAATATTATGCATCGATGCAAAGTAATTTTCAGAGTCCTGCTGACAATCGAAAATTGTCAAATGCTATATATAATTTACACTAACGCTATTTCTGTTAAGCAAGTCATATTGTGAAAAATCCCTATTTAAAATCTGGAACATAGAAGGGCGACATGAATCCCCTTTGGGTGGCTAATGTATTTGGGCCAATTAACATGGCTACATTTTGGGATGTGCACAACAACAAGTGGGACTCTGGGTCGATTTCGCTTTTGTGCGATACACCTTCTAACGTTTGTTCAAACGCATAATGTCCATCAGTGAAGCTTTGCTGGTGTTTCTCCAAATGGGTATAGATGGATCGAAGACGTGGAGTTTTTTCTATTTCATTTATATAATTGCAAGTCCACATATAGTCTCTACGCCGCCCTCTTAGTAAACACCTCTTTTTGGCTGATAAATATTGCAGCGTTGGTTTTCTATACAATACATAATTTTTTTGTTTTTTTGTACTTCCTTAACTTAGTCGGAGAATACAAATTACTCCCGAAAATGACAAGTTTCTTAAGAGCTAGCAACTTCCTTCGATTGTGGTCCAGGGGTTTAGTGTCGAATAGCTCACTTGTTACCTACTTGTGAAACGCATTTGGTTCTTATAGTCTTTACCTAGTCTCACTTAGATGGCCCTTCAGTAGACCTGATGTAACCAGGAATGGGTATCAATATTCGGAAACGAACCATCTGCGACAGCTTGCTGACTTTTGTCAATGATCATGCAGGGATGTCAAAACTAGATATTCCTCTTTTTAACTCGTTTCTATAAATGCCTTATAATCATCAACAGATAGTGGATACTGATCTGGACTTCTTGATATTTCTCGAGGAACAGCCGTACTGTGAATGTTTGGTCGGTTATTGACTTACAGTTCTGATAGGGTCCAATCAGTTCGTTGACAAATGGTTTCAGAGGCTTCTATCGTTAGTTTACCACTATAGGTTTATCACTCATTTGGCCCTCAATTAAGGAATGAGATCAACCTTTGAAGTGCGAGATTTCCGACCGGAACTGTAATGCGATGGGGCTCTGGAAAAGGGCATGAACCTTTCCGAGGTATGAGCATAAGGGCGCAGTGCACTAAACCCTCGCCATTATTATTAATCAATGGTTTCAGGGCAGATCCTCATCTTGTATGCGATGTTAAGGAGACTGAAACCTCTATAGTTGGCGCAGTTTAGAGAGTTTTGCCTCTTGTGGACCGGACAAACGATGCTGAGGTTCCATTCATTAGGCATACTTTCGTCTAAAATCCGCAAATCAAATCTTGGAGATGAATTGGGGCATGTTCTCCATTATGTAGTCTCAAGCTGTCTTTCGTAGTTCGGCTGGGAGGCCGTCAAGTCCAGCAACCTTTTTGGACTTGAGTTTAGAAATTGCTATCATCACTTCATTTTGGTCGGGTGGACGGAAGTCCTGTCTTTCATCGTCCATATTGAATGGTTCATTCTGCCTGACACCGGAGTCGTATTCGGTTAAAAGTCTTCCGAAGTGGTTTTTCCATATCCTCAACACCGACTGTGACTTTAGTATAAGGTTTCCTTGCTCATCTTTGCAGGTCTCTGTTCGGGTCTTGTTGCCTTAACAAGTTGTTTTAACTCTTGAACTTTGGTAAAGCAGTCAATTCAATTAAATTCAATTAAATTCTTTCTGTCTTTTTCCTCCTGAGAGGTCGATGTTCTTCCCTACTCTTGTGTTCGTAGAGCTTAGGAACCGCTCTTGTTCTTCTTTGCAGCGCCGCTTTGTAGGCTTTGGCCATGTTGCTTCGCTGCATGGATTTGTTGGCACTCTTCATCAAACCAGGGTTTTCTGTGATTTGTGGTCGGGTGAAAACAAGCACATAATCAGTTGCGGCATTTGGGATAAATTCTTGGCAGCAATGCTACTGGTCCGCGCACTTGTTGTTGGCGCATAGGTTTTCGCAGTTTTTTTGCGATGGCTTTTAGTTTTGCCCAATTTGCGTAGGTACTTCATCAAATTCGACCCGTACTATTCAAGCGACTTGTGAGACATAACAATAAAAGTGTCGTCATCCAAAAGAAATTGGTCTCCATCACTGTTGATGAAAATTCCTCCTTCTTTCATCGGAAATTTTTGAAGATAGTTGCGCTCATGTTCATGTTGCCATTTCGCAGTTCCAGGCAAATATTTCGTTAATTTCCTGACACCCGAGGTCTCCGATCTTACTTACTTATGTAGATGGCGCTACAATCCGAGATGGATCTGGGTCTCAACCAACACGCCTCTCCAGTTAGCCCGATCTTTGGGTAACCGCCTTCAGTTGCGCACTCCAAGTTGGTTGAAGTCCCCTTCCACTTGTGCGCGCCACCTAAGGCGAGGTCTTCCTCTACTGCGTGTCCCCTCCGGGTTGGAATCGAAGACTCCGATCTCTCTGCTCTAATTTGGGCACACGTCTTTTTTGCTTCTTTCTTGCAACGTCTTCAAAAAAATCTGTTTTTTTTTACAGATGAAAACTTTGTAAGTTGGTATGGTTCTAAGGCAATTTTTTTTTTTTAATTTCTTTGGGGTATATAGTATATTAGAATGGTTCCGGTCCTGTGAAAGGTTTTTTTATACCCGGTACCACACTGTGGTGAGGGTATATTCACTTTGTCATTCCATTTGTAACGCCCATAAGGAGGCGTTGTAGGTATGACAAACTATATATATTATTGATCAGCATCACTTTCTTAGTCGATCTAGCGATGTCCGTCTGTCTGTCCGTCTGTCCGTCTGTCTGTCCGTCTGTCTGTCCGCACGATTACGGCCGTAATTTAAGAGCTATCGACTTGAAATTTGGTAAGTAAGCTTTTATCCACCAGACTGAGGCTAAGTTCGAATATGAGCAAGATCGGATGAAAACTACTACTACCTCCCATACAAAAGTATCAGATTTATATAGCTTTTTATGTTAAAAATTAAATTTAAATAGCTACAGTAAAGATAGCAAGTTTAAACTTTGCACGTATTGTTTTAATAATATTTAAAATTTTTTGACAAAAAAGGAGCTTGATCGAATAAAAACTACCCATACCTCCCATACAAATATATAATTTTTTAATACTAAAATATTTTTTTATTTTACAATAATAGGCGTATTTTTTGGAAATCTATAGTTAGTTCACTTTTACTTTTACATGCAAAACTGGTATACTCACTTTTGGTTTTGTTATACCCACTTTTGGTTTTACATGCAAAACGGTTATACTCACTTTTGATTTTGTTATACTCACTTCCCAAAAAATACGCCTAATATAGTACCGGGTATTTGAGCTTCGGCATAGTCGAAGATAATTGTCTTACTGGTTTTTTTTTTTTTCTTGAGCTGAGACTTTGAAGGGCGTTGAATCAGTGAAATACTGAGTTGGAGGCTTTATAGTTGCTTGACTGTCCGTGAATATGTGGATGCCAGTTTTTTTGAATGTGGTTGACCTGGAGTTCAGCTAGGTATAGAGACATTCTGCATAGATCCATCAATCACCGATTCCATTTTGGAACCTTCATGTAAGACCATATGGTTAATATGTGTGATCAATAAACGTATGGCACTTTCTAAATTTGTATCAACTCTGGCTGTTTCCTTTCATCACATCAAATAATCCTTTTGATGCCACAATTTCTTTGTATTTATATAAAATGCTATTTCCCTTGTCCAAGGATTACCATATAAGTTGGGTTAGGTATCTGTCATTGCATAATAGCCAATATTCGTCACTTAATCATCGAGAGAACACACCATAATATAGGCCACACAGAATATATTCTCAACTGAAGTTTGTCATATAATCCAGTGGGCGTTCCCTATTCATCTAAAATTCATTTATACATATTATTTATTGTTGGAACGTAATCTAAGGCCGACGGATGTGTTTTTAGTCCAAAATGTTATCTCTAAGGCTTTTATTCTATACACAGTATCTAATACCCTTGTTTATTTATGCGCTTAAAAGGATTCCTTGTTTGTCTTAAAAATCCTAATAGATCTTCAGTTCTCTTTATCTATATTTGAATAAATATATTTGCTAACGATATACCTGCAGCATTCTCTATCGATTTCTTAAACAATATATTATACATATAATTCCCTTTGTTATTGGTCCATTTGTCGTCAGGTTTACACTCCTATACACACTTTGCCCCATCATTACCCAAACTGTTCTCTGTCTTTCTTCATGCTCGTATTTTGTTATATAAGGAGTAATCCTTACAATAGTCCAGAAGATACATTCTGCACATGCTATCACACACATCTAGCAGGTGCCTACAATTCACATGTTTGATATTTATCTAATAGATGTACACTTCCTGTGATACTTGGAATATTCGTCGTGTAACTTGTATATATGTTGTATCTGACAATCTCAAAGAGCCTCCGCACAACCATATACGGGTATTATATACATTTTCAAATGATTAGCATGAGTTTGAGGTATAGTTGGGGGTAGTTGCGGAGGATACCCCCTAACAACATATAATCGAAGGCAATATAAATTCAAATTGATTTTCTTAACAATGACAATGTAATCTTATTGTACAGAGTAACCACTCCCTTCTGGAGAGTTTTGGTTAACTCCCATTTCCATTAAACAGAATAAAAAAACAGCTACGGTAACTAAGGACTGTAAATTGTCACAAGCCATAAATCCACAGCCTTATCGTCAAGTCTATTTGTCTATTTGAAATTGTGAACGATTTAGGTCGGAATGGGCCATTCATTATAAATTTCTTGCCATTTCGCACTTAACACCATCGACTTGCATGCCATTACTTGCACGACAATCATATTTTCCCTAATGCGACAGCTACTGGATAGATAACGTCTGCCAGTATGCATGTGCGCCATCGCATGCACTATTCATAAAGTTCGCTCACCGTAACTGTCCACACCGTTTGGTTATATACAATGTACACACTCTACCCTCTAATGTCACTCTTCAAGTCGCGGTGGATCTGATTGCCAGCCACCTAATATTATCGTCAACGTTTTGCAAGCTAACTTGCTCAATGTACAGACAGTAAAGATCAAACTGCGATATTCGGCGCGATAATTGAATAAATACGTCTTTGACATGATGGTTCTTATAAACACATATTCATCGAATTAAAGGACGTATAGATATAAATCGATGGGCCTTAATCATACCCCGGGCTGGGCTGACGAATGTATGCATGTAGTCAGGGAAACGTATCGGCGCACAACTACTTTTATTTATTGTGCTGACCCCCTTATGTTATTAATTACAGGACACGATAGAGGTTTTGACATACCCTATAATCAATCAAATAGGTTTTTCCTCAGACACGCACATTTACAAAGGTATGGCAGTGCGGGGAATGGTTAGTTCATAAATCAATAGTTGTATTTGAGTGTGTCCTTACTAATGGCGTTCTTATTACAAGCAGTTACTGGTTTATTACTGAAGCGGCTATTGACATTCATCAAAATTACTATAAATATTAAAATAGCTCGTCAAAGGACATGTCACAGCCAAAGGATAATAAGACAAAGCGGCCCGTTGGTAATTAGAGTGTCAAAATGGGATTGGGTTGCTTAACTGCATTCCATCTTATCTTGTCAAATAGTTGGACGTGTGGCAACCACCCTTATCGATATATCCTTCACCTCATTATACGCTAAAAAGGGACGAACTACTTTTGGAATTCCGATTTCAATGGGGGAAGAATATCCTTTAAGATGTTTTATAATCCTTGAAGAGTTTAAAGGACACTAATCTACCGCCATAGGCATTGATTTTCTGTCATGTTCTGACAAATGTCCTTTAAGGCTTAAAAAATGGTAAAAAAAAATGGTAAAAAAAAAATTCTCGCTACCCGAATTGACCACAGACTTTAAACAAATCCATTGATGTTGTCAATGTTGGATTGTAGTCGCTCGTGATCGTATTTCAAGGGGTTTACATACAATCAACTTGTATAAATTTCGAGAAGAAAAACCTCGTCTATGTGACAATATAACATTGAGTTTAGTTTGGGTACCGAAACTGAAATGTTGAACTAAGATTGGATAGAGAAGGTAAGCAAAAGTCCGCGATATTCAGAAGTACTAAAAGCTGTTGAGTGGGTGGGGCACGATCATGCAAGTCGTCACAAATTCCACCAACCCTAAGTCCATGGGCCTTAGTATAAACCATCTTTAGTTGTAACTTCAAATTTAAAGAGTACCAATATAATCATTTTTAAGCCTTCTGTGAATTATAGCTTACTAGCCTTGCCATCGGCTCCGCCTGCAGGTTTCTTTTCTTTTAAATAAAATTAAAATTTATATACTCGTTGATGAACAATTAAAAGCATTTCTTGAATTAAATTACATAGATTTATGAGTATAATGGCAAATGAAGCGTAGTAAGGTCCAATTAGAAAAGTTTGCTCCTTTTTTTTTCAACCCCTATAGGACGAATTTAGAAAAACGATGAATGAGGCATGTAATAGGTTTAACTTATCTATTAACATACAAACTTTCTATTTCATACCACTAACGGTTCGTGAGACCCCCCCGCGACCCCTTTATCGCGACCCCACAGATCTTTAAATGAGAAAAAAAAATCATAAAAATCGGACGAATGATTCTCGATTTAAGGAGGGACGAACAGACGGAGGTGGCATTTTATAGTACATAGTATGGATTTTATATACCTTATAACTGACTGAGTTTATTCCCCTAAACTGAAAAACGCTTCTCCCTAATCTAACGGGTACTATAAACAAACAAAAAATATCAGAAATGTCTGGCCAGACCTCATAGTTGACAGAAGAGTTAACCTTCATCTTCAACTACCGAAATGTTCGCTATTCTGACTTCGTAAAAGTTAACCTGGACACTAAAAATGGTTATTAGTACCGCGCAATATCTAGAAATTACGCAATTATGAGATTTCGTACATTTTAAGTCGAAACAAGTAGTTAGTCAGGAAGGGGCTACTACTTCGTCAACTAAAAGTGCTTATAGTTGACTCATCAATTGACCGTCTATAACCTTAAATTTTGATGCCCACATATTTCAACTATATTAAGACCTACTGTCCACTTATCTGGGCTTCATATGCACGCTTTCGTCATTTGTAGCTGGTTGTACGGAGCGGAAAAGTCGGGAATGTGACTCCTTCTCCATGTACAGAGCTTCGTTTGTTCGCAAGGAAGCTGCAAGCAAGCGTACAAAATGCTGCAAAAGACGAAAGCGTGCGTATGAAGCGCAGCCACGTGGACAGTAGGCCTAATTGCTCTTCTGTTTAAAGTCAACACTGTTCAACTTTTGTGCGTTTTTCGAAAGATATTCTGAATGAACCCCGCCGGTCGAGCAGGGCTTTTTCGAGTGCATTTTTGAAGATCGTCTACAACTTACATAACGATGTGTATATGCGCTAAATAAATGTGAGCGACCCGCAATACTAATCAGGATGAGTGTATCTTACCTAACAATCGAATCAACGTTAAAACACATAAGTGCACCAAAGCGATTTTCCCCAGCGGTCTAAATTCTAAATTCTAGGAAAGAAATTTTTTTTTTCTATCCATTTGATCGTGTTTTCTTGTTCGAATATGTTGCAAGATTCCAATGCTCGATGGTGACAACCCTGGACTAGTCGAGCACCCTAAAATGTTAACACTCATTTGATTGTCAATATTTCGGAGTGACAGCCGATTTGCCAACATATTTCAATAGGGGGAAGCTAAATCTGAAATTTGTATTAGGTACCTATATATACTCTGGCAGTGCTGCCAGTGTTTTGTCATAAGAATTCCCACGCAAGTGCCAAAAAAATCCCTTTTTTCCCTCGCCTGGCTCAAAAAAGTACCTCAGATTTTCCCACACATATTTTACAAAGGAAAACAAAAAAAAATACGAAAAAAACAAAACTGCCTCAATAACTATGGGGAAAAACCTTGGTGTATTCCACTATGCCTATTTCAACACCCTTCAAAGGCTTAGGGCCAGCTTCAAAGGTTCCGGAAAATATTATGTGACACAGAACGCTATTCGACAGGTAAAGGAGTATCAGTGTGGTAATAAAATCCCTGTGATACAAGTTTCTAGGATTCTTGTCTGTCAATTATTTATTTACAACTTGTTTGTCATAGTGTTTATGTATTATGAATATTTATTAGGGTTCATGATCAAATTGTTCCAACTACTTTTCGCATAGAGACTGATGTAAATATTAGTTTTCTAAAAATTCAAATAAATCCATGTTGTGGCTGCAATTTACGCTCGTCAACGCAAAAATTATCTGAAACTATATTTTTTCCAACCACTTATAATAAATATTTGCCTAAAGGCTTTAACAGGCACTTGAACCGCCTGATAGTCTATCCTAGACTTTATCTGTTAGATCACTATCCGATCTGGCAGATAAGTTCCTGATAGGCTAATCGAGACTTTATCAGCTAGTCTTGAAACTGACCTTAGCCTCGGGAACAGAACCAAATTTATGGTGGGTTCCTGGCCATGAATTCTTCGAAGGAAACGAAAAGCAGACGAATTGGCCGGAATATGCTCCAAAACCCCTTTCGCGGGATCGGAATCTTTCTGATATACCCCCAAATTGGCTAAAAACTTAGCCATAAAATGCTGGGAACATACAAAATGTATCTCATAATGGGAGAATATCCCAGTTTTAACAATGCTCATAGCAGACATGATATCAGAAACATTGTATAGGATTCCTTATAGGACATCATGGGTTACAATTCTACCTAAGCTCAATAAATCTTGCCAACTCAGCGGAGAACAGGCTATGTACAGAGAAGACGAAACAACATTATATGCGAATTTGGAAGGAAGATCTTCTCCAGGGACCAACTGGACCCGAAAGAGATAAAATAATCATCTGCAGCAGTATCATAAACTGTACAAAAAAAGTGAAGAACCTCCTAGCCTAAACCCTCTTTCTAATGTATGGTACAATATGTAGATCTTAATCAGGTCTACGCGCCGCTTTTATCGGCTAGGATAAAAGGCTAGGATAGGGTAGTCAGTCTGCATTTTAGTTATTGCAAAAAAACAGGGGTGGGATTCTGTAAAATACGAAACGAAAACCACTTACGTTTTCACTAAACAGTGAACATGGCTCTATCATATCTGTGGTAATAGACAGAGACGATATCGTTCGGTCGTTTTCATTTTACGTTATTTGGCCCCAGGACTTCCTTCTTTTTGTGTCAATACAAGCGCTTGTTCATGGACGCAGTCAGGTGTATAAAATAAATTGTCTTCCTGAAGTTGAACACGAAAATTAAATTAAAGTTTCAAAGAACAAAAATTCCCTTTTGTTTGTTCTGGAAAACGGAAAGTTTCCCTTTTTCCCTTTTAGCTCATTTCGAGTACAAATATTCCCTCAAAAAGGGAAATTTCCCACAATCTGGCAGCACTGCTCTGGGAAGCTAATCAGAGGATGGCTTTTATACAGCCTGTGATAGACCTGAGCCTCAACCAACATTCGTCTTCAGCCAAGGCGATTCGTGGACCTTTTTTTCAATTTGCATTAAGTTTTCAAATGTCCCTCTTATTCTATCTATATAATCGTTTATTCATTACAAGAGTCGCGGGTTTAGGATACTTAAATGGACCATCTAAAATTCTTGAACTTCCGACATCGACCCTAAACCATTAAGAGCAATCCCTTGATCCAACTATCCCATCCTGCGCCGACATATACTACGCCTGCCTGATGGGATGGCACTAATCGAATACCACGTTTTGGAAACCGAGTTGGGAATAACGTGACCAAACCTCCGAAGTATGGACCGCTTTGTTCAGAAAAGTAGTTGCTGACGTATATTTTGGAGTTCCTTAGTTAAGAGTTGGAACAAGCAGGCAATAAAATAAAAGCACAGCACTGATAGAGTTTTCATCTGAATATTCCCACCCACACTGAAGGCCATAATTTCCCTTTTTGTTTAAAAAAAATTAATTTTTCAATCACTAAAAACCAATCAAAAACAAGTTTTGTCAACAGAAACTCTAAAAATAGCGGTGGACCCACAAACTTTAAATACAAAGTTTGAAACAAAGCCGTCCAAGCGTTTAGGTATCAGGGCTATGGGACAGACAGACATACAGAATTGCGAGACCCACTTTTTTGAGTTCCCCTATCATCGTAATATCAGAATTTATTAAAATCTCAAATTCGAAATTTTGTGCGAAAACAATACATATCTATCTTTCTCTACGTATACGAGAAAGTTAAAAATATCAGAAGTGATTTCTGCTGTAAAGGAATTCGTCATTCATCTTGACCAAAAAGCGGTAAAACACAAAGTCTAAGAAGGGTGTTTCTGATGTCATTTGGGTGGACATTTTTTAAATTTAAGTAAAATTATATTTGCTCTTCCAGCGCACTCAGTTTCATATTTTTTTCTTAAAACAATAGGGAACTTCCTTAACTCACCCACGACACCCTTTTTTACCGCTCATTGCTCTGTCCGAATTACTGCTCTCCAGCGCGATACTCCAGCTGTTTTTGTTCCCTACTCAGTATGTCGCCTTTTTGTTCCTCTCCTATGACTAACTCTGCTCGAGCTGCCTCAACACTCGCGCTACCCCCTCCCGTTTCCTGTCGTTTTTTCGTTTCAACACAGTTCGAAATTGCTGCCCAATGACCCACAAGAACTCATGTCGTTTTTTCGTTTCATCAGAGTTCGAAATTGCTGCCCAATGACTTACAAGAAGTTTCACTTCAACTGATTCAGCCCTAATTCTCGCGTCTCCTGTCGCTTTTTCGTTTCATCGGAGTTCGGAATTGCTGCGCAACGAAAGAAAAGCTATTTTAAATCTAGTTTCCGAAAAAACATAAACTCCCACGTTCTTGAACCATTGTCATCGAGGTTGGGTAGTAAGTCAACTGAAATGTGCAAGCATCTTCACACTTAATTTTCAATTTTTCGCAACAAATTAGAGAACACTTTATCCATGATTAGTCTCAAGACATTGAACTAAAAACAAAGTTTTTGGAAAACACTTCTATCATGACTTAGAAGGATAGGTTTAGGTTTACATGCGCGTAAAAATATATGGGAATCATAATCCCGTCGGCCTTTTTACCTAACCTATATCTGCGGTATACGTACATTCCGTACCATATGTATATAGTCTGTGAGTTAGATGTACTTATATGACAAGTTATATGCAAATTCAATTGCAAATTTCAAAACAACACTTCGTTCATATTCCCAAGGGCAGCTTCATGCATTTTACTATATATGTACGACTATGTTCAAGGTTACATGCCATTCCTAACCTAACCTACATATACTCATTGATAATTCAAACCACTATACACAAGTTCAAAAACCTCCAAAGTTACACCAAAACAAACGACGACGCCACCCACCCACACATGATGACCAGACCGACCAAAAACAAACAATATCGCATCCTCCACACATCCACCTTTTTAAATACTTAAAGCGCCAAAAACCCAAAATCCACACGAGAAAAACTTAAACTTAAACTCAACCCAATCTCTCAGAGATGTGGGGCAATAACCCCCACAAGACCATCATCTACGCCAGACCTAAAGCAGACCAGACACTGATCTCCTCTAACCGTGGCGTGGTGTGGAAGTCGTTCACTTCTCAAAAATTTTAAAATGAAGACAAAAACACATATCCCCCCTTATACAGCGATTACGAACGATATACATACGTACACACATCCAACAACACACACACATACACACTATTTCTCTAAAAATAGCACAGATACAAAATTACCCAAATTTGCCGGGAAAAATCATCCATGCCCCCTTCGGAGAAGCTGGGAGAGCGCACATATAATAATAAAGTATGTCCACCATTGCGCCCATTCCCAATGACCACCCCCTCGACCCCACATTGGCGCGTCCGAAATGTACTCTCCATTCAGGAAAATCCTTTCCTTTGCTTTCATTTCTTCTTTCGTCCTTCGTTCGTTCCTTCCATTCGTGCTCACCTCCTCCCAAGGAAGGAACTAGTGCAATAGGTTAACCTTGAACAAAGATGCAAGCGAGAACAAGAATTTTTCACTCGGCATCAGCAGTGGCAGGGAAATTTCGTCGAGACATCCTCCGACGTCGTCGTCGTCGTCGTCGTAGTCGTAGTCGTAGTCGTAGTCTCCGTGGTGCTGGTGAGATGGGGTAGTGGTCGTCGTACTGTGGACGACGATGATGACGACGATGCTGCTGCTGTTGGTGGGGGCTTGATGATGGTATGCTTTTTTGGTCTCTCTCGGTAAGGAGCTTGGGGGTGGTGGGTGGCTTTTGGTTTTTATCATCATCATCATCATCATCATAATAAAAGGCGTACAACTTGGTGTGCGGTGTGTATACTCTTCTGTTCGTTGGCTACTACTTCCTATACACCTCCTGCTCCTGCTCCTGGTTCTGCTCCTGCTCATTCGGGGTTAATGCTTTCAAATGGAATACATTTATATAGAAAAGTAGTGGTAGCGGCGACTACGACGACTATGACGACGTTGAGGAAGGCAGCCAGCGGAGGCGTCAGCGGGCAGCAACGGGCGGAAATACAAGACTAGAAAGTTTCACTTGTTGAAAAGTAAAAGTTTAATTGAAAGTATTTGCCGGCAAGGAGCGCTCGAAGGAGGCGAAGTGCACGAGGAGGAGCGGTGATAGTTAAGGATGCAGCAGTAGTTTTGCAGACCATCTCTAGGGCATCTCTCTTTCAAAATCATGGTGGTTGGGTTGTTGGTGGTGGCGGCAGCGACAACGACGACGATGATGTTGATAATAATGATGATGATGATGTCGACGACGGAGACCGAGACCGAGACGACAACGACGACGATGATGATAATGTTGGTGTGGAAGGAATTTCCCAGGTCAGCTCATTCGGTAAGTAGGTGTGGGGTGGTGCAAAAGTATTTGTCTGTCGACACAATTTTATATGCGGTGATAACAACCTCCTTGACCTTGATGTGTGAAACGAAACTTCTGAAGGCGATATTTAAATTTTACTGCACATGCTGAGGGGTGTTCGTCTTTAATTTAGGTCCATGCTCGCTGCTCGCCCATCCCCATATGCGACATGCGAGTAAGGAAGGTGGAGCAGTAAGTTGTTTTTGTTGTTGTCGTTTTTGGGACTGTGTTTGTGGAACTACCTACTAAGCGCTCAATTACTTTAAATTGTTTGCTAACTCTGGTCAATTTGGCTTGTTTAACGCCGCCCACGCGTCGTTCCACTCGTTGTCGCCGTTGTTGTAGTTGTCGTCGCACACGAGATGTCTTCTCCGTGCATTTCAGAGACTGGACAGTACTTTCAATCCTTCACATTAAAAATTAACGAACATATTTACTCTTCTATTGCTAGCGGCTATTGGCGGCAGCGGCAGCGGCAGCGGTGGTGATGTCGACGACGACCGACGGCTTCCTTCCTGATGCATACGGGGTAGTTGTATAGTATATGTATGTTTATGGAGCTTGTAATGCACGAGCCAATTGAATTGGACGGAGACGACGCGCGTATGCAAGTTGATTATGTGCAGCAGAGTGTGTGCGCGTTGTCTGTGTGCGGTTAATGGAACACACATTTGAAGTAGGAGTCGTCATTGTCTCCTCCGCCGCCACATTCTCTCTGTCGCACGGATGATATTACAAATTGGTTAAGGGTTTTAATAAATTAGATTTGTCCGCTGTCGCTGCCACTGTGATGCAATGAACAGCGCGCGGGAGCACAAACTCTGTTTGTCCACTTGTGAATATATCAGCAGGGATAATAGTGTCGGTATGTTCGACATATATGTAAGTTGTATATGGATAATGTGACATTTGTAGCTTAGAGTATAATAGAGTTTCACTCTGGAATTCAATTGACACGAACTTGTTTTGTGTTTTGAAAAGTTGTATACAATGACGCCATTTAGGAGCGGCATTATGGATCAATAAATCTTGGCGTTGGTATACATATTATATAGCTGGACTGACAAAAGGGATAGAAGTTGCACATTACTATCCACTATCCAGAGGGAAATGTGTTTTGCTTCAATATGAATATTTGATGGCGCTGTTGGAATAATAATCGTTATTCAATAAATTTGGGAGTGCTCCAAGGATACATGATAGTGGCGAACGTAGGGTGTTCTTGGAAAATGAATCGCCAACTTCAGAGCGAATATTTTTCGAAATATTGAGAATTGAATCTGAAGGGAGTAAGGGAGGTGGCAACTACACGTTTGTGGGTGCAGTGGCTCAGTGGGAAGGAAGGGTCTCAAGTTTAACGCCACGAAAAACACAAAGAACACTTTTTTTATGCAGGCCTCTGAGAGTATAGGTTAGGTATACCTAATTGGCCTCAGACATCCACTGTAGTCAATAAATGAAAGACTGTTTACTGTTTACAGTAAGCCAGCTTTTTGATTTGGTCTGCTAGAATACCACTCAACTATTATTTAGTATTTCTATGAACTTCCAGTGTGGGCGCAGTAGCGCAGTGGTTAGTGTGCTGGACTACTGTGCGAGGGATCCCCAGGTTCGATCCCCGGAAAAACACAAATTACATCTTAAGGTTTTTTCTACTGCGCCACCTCTCGCGAACGTCTGACAAACATCCGAGAGTATGACTGTCCTGAAAAAGCTTCTCAATTCAGCCGTTCGGACTCGGCATAAAATTGTAGATCTCTTCCATTCGTTCCAAAAATATAAACTCACACAAAACGAATGGTTGCGAGAAGCTAGGCCTTGGGTCATACCGCCTGTTGCGCCTCTTATTTATTTATTTTATGAACTTCCAGTAGGTACCTACGTTTTTGAGTCATTTGCTGTAGAAAGATCGGAAACGTGGTTGCTTTATTGGTAAACAAACTCATTTTGTGAGAGCCGTTTCAGTTTTAGTCATCTTAAAGACTGTTTTATTGAAATAATACATTCGGAATCAATCCAAGCCTACATTTTATTGAACCTCGACTTTTTTTTTGCAAGAATTTTTGAGTCTCTGATGGTAATATGTGTAGCCTTCTCTGTCCAAGTTGCGTTGATATATGTTCCACTTTCAGTTGTCCTCCATTTCAGTTGCGATGGTAGTGCTATACAAAATAAATAACTTGATGGGTTCCTTTTGTAAAGAGACCACAACTTAGCTCCTTTAACTACTCATAGATATGTCGATGGATTTTCTTGCGTATCACTTTGACTGCGACCATTTGAACGCACATTTGAACACCTACGTAACTGCAGCCTTTGAAAAGTTCTTCCTCAGTCAGGCGCATTTTCCATATTATAATTCCTACCAGGTGAGGGTAAAAATGGTCTATCTATCCCTAATAGTTTCTTGATCCTGGTTTTGTTGAAGGATGACAGGTATTCATGGAGGTCGACTCTCTTGTGCCAGTCCGGATACTGTCAGAATGATCGTCTTGTTCTGAAATAGCTATCGCACTTTGTCTTTCTAATTCATATGCTTTCTCATTGCCTGGAATGCCTTTATGTCTAGTGACCCATCAGAGCTCAAGGTCTTCACAACAGCATTTCACAACTTTTAATTTTATCTCTGTTGCAGTTATTGCTTTTATAGCTTCCTGACTGTCAAGTTTCTTGTGAATTACAAGTCTCAGGTATCAGAAATGTGTTTTCCGCAGAATTTGTGACAAATTGTGGTATCTTCCTTTTATTTGGGAATAATTGTAACTTCAAAAATTGCTCGTTTTTCAAAAACATGTATGGAGCGCTAAAATAATTTAAAGACACATTCTTTACAATTAAAATTGTTTTTTAAATTTAGTTTTGTGTCATTGCCACCCATTGCTCTCCCTTCACCCAACACCACTAAAGGAAAATGCTTCTTTGTCTATTTGATACCTCACAATGTTGATGTCCTTTTTTTGTATACAGTGGTGTCTTGTTAATACATAAATTAATCCACTAATTTATCAAGTGTTCTTTTATGATATGCATTTGATTGATGAGCTCTTTATTACCATATTGCCAAACCCATATTTATGTAAGGTAATCCCATTCAAAGTTGCCACAATGGCAGCGGTTGCCATAGGTTTTGCAATATTAATTTATCACATGTCGAAAACTGTGTTTAAATAATTTTTCAAAATTTATGACCATCCAAATGTAGTTAGGCCAATTGCTTTGCTCCCTGTAGTGTTTGAACGCTTGAAAAATATATATGTATAAAAGAAAGTAGAAAATGTATTTATCTAGGTCTGTATTTAAATAAACTATGTCCTGTAGCTCGTTGGCTCTGGTAGTTCGTTGCCTGCACTTCATAGCTTCAAGTAGTAAACTTGTAAATGATTGTCCCTTCTATTAATGGTGCCCTTCATCAGTTACTTCACCTGTTAGTTTCGTCCAGCTTTCATCACTCAAAGTCAACTCTTTCTTGATTGTCACCCGATGTCACAAACGCAGCCAATATTTGACTGTTAGTCGATTTCTTAATTCCTCTACTTCGCTAAGCAGAGGTTTGCCTTGAGACGCTCATCGTATAAGTTCACCTCTCGCCTATACAGACGGTACTATGCAGCTTTGCAGTAGTATAGATATAGATATTATAAAAAGCAATGCTCCCAAGTGGCTACCCTGTAGTACCCCAGCTCTAGTTCTATATTAGATACTTTAATTTTTACTTAAAAAAAAAAAGAAAAATACTGACCGGAACATGCCTCTTCACTCACCCATTAATTTGGATGAGTTATATTTTTGACCAAATGGAAGGTACCTAGAGTTTAATGCCGAATCCGAACGCCTTAAATGAGAAGCTTTCTCAGGACAGTTCTACTCTCGGAAGTTAGTCAGACGTTCGCGAGTAGTGCGGGAGTGGGAAGAGCCTTGTAATTGGTGTTGGGGTCAAACTTGGAAACACTCGCTCACTAACCACTAGTTTGACTATGTTTCTAAAACAGTTAAACCTAATTTACATCATTGAAAAGTGGATCTCCCTCCTACCTAATGTTGTGTTTCGACAGCCGCTGTCACAATTTGCGCAACCATTATCACAAAGCTAAACAAAGCCACCATCAGCATCGTCGTCGTCGTTGTTGTCCTTCTCCTGTTCAGCTATTTATCAATAAATTTTGAAACACACACAAAGGACGAAAAAAAAAAAATAAAAATAAAACAACAACAAACAAGTCTTCAGTATTAAAAGACGATGCAATGCAATGTTGTGAATCCCTTATTGGATACGGAACACGTCAAGTGGTCCTGATGGAAAGGCCACTGGGTGTTCGGTGTATATGTATGTCACATTTGGTATGCACACTAAGGGAAGGATACTTTTCCCTTTTCCCTATGTGCGTCAACGACTGCAATTTCAGTGCCCATCTACTCGGTGTATCTGCAGCAATAGACTATACGGTATGGTATGACGGAACGTAGATACGAAAATCGGTTAAAGAATTTTAAAGCATTTGGCTGATGTCACTTCATTATTTTTCGTCGTCTAGATAGAGATGAACATATACAATTTATATATGTAGTATAGTATAGTTCCTCAAATAGAACCCCCATTCGTTTTGTGTAGCATTACGTAAACGGGATTTTTATTTATTTTTTGTTTAGTTTTTAAATAGCCTCCTAGAATAAACAAGCCAAAACGATGAAAAGCTTTTGGATCCCAAGCCAAAGAGTAAATAAACCCACACACAAACAGCTATATACACATAGATTACAGGATAAAGAACTGCATTCATTCATGTGTCAATGATTAGGAAGTGCCAAGGGTATAATGCACAAAAAGCATGCAATGCGTACAAATCTTTTGCTGCAAAATACCTACATATGTAAACAGTTTTAGTATGTTTCCTATGAGTTTGTGCTTCTATAATCGTATACACAAGAATATTTAAAAAAAAAAAGGAAAAGAACGAAATATGTATCCATTAGTTGTGTGTTCCTGGTTGTTGTTTTTTGTTTGTTATTTGCTCCTGCGTAGTTTTTAAAGTGCACAAAAAGAAACCAAAGAAAAATATAAAAACATAATAGGCTGTTTTTTTTTCGTGTGTATACGATATGCCTAGCTATAGTGAAATTGCCAGGAGGATTGTGGCTTTGACTTGGGAATGCACCCAAGCCCATGAGCATAAACACAAGTCTTTCTCAATAAAATTTGCTCGCCCATCAGCAGGAGAGTTGCTTGTGAAATCTTTGAATTTACACATCAAAGAAAAATATTTTTGATGACATTCACATTAGTGAAAGCATGGATGCCACTAAACTGTTAAAGTGGCTATTATTAAGTGATTTCAAGTAAGTTTTCCCTTTGGTGGTTTTAATATTGTCTCGACATAGAGTATATTTTTCCGGTGATCGACCTTTATCTCGTGCTCCTAAATCTTTCCGGTTTGAATGGTTAGTCTCGCTTGTGTCGCTCCATATGTTTAAAACTTTAAACCTTTCAATAAGGTCATGGATTTGCTGAATTTCAGTCTTGAAAGTCAAATCGGGGGAAGTTAACGATAGATTTGTCATCATAATCAAGGGACTTAGGATTATATCATTGGCATCAGATGGGCTTTCTTTGTCCTTCTTTTAGATGGAACATATTGAGTTTATAGATAACTATGTGCGAGCAGGCTCCTTTGTCCACCCCTCTTCCTTTGGGATGTAATTAGATGAATGTACCCTACACAAACTTCATTAAGACCGGTGTCCTTGTTATTTTTTACAAGCTGTACCAACCTCATATCCCTGCTAGAACGATGGGTGCGACAGAATCTTACATGTGATAAAGTTGGAGGTAAGGTCGTTATGTTTAGGGTTGGCCCTAAAAACAAACCCAACTTTGGACCGATAAACCCTGTTCTTTATTCGTCGAACTCTCTCATATATGAACTATCAAAAAATGGAATGGAAAATTACATTTGTCAAGAAAAAACGTGTAAATAGATCTACTATAAAATTAATGCAAAAGCTAAGATAAAAAGTGGAAATATCCAATAATCCAAGAGGCCTGCTCTTCAAACAAAATACCTCGCAATGCTTGCTAACCCCACTTAATCATAGGAAGGTAAAAGTCGCCCAAGTTTCAGTAATCATAGAGGCAAAGTCGAAATGGAAAAACTTACTGGCATCAGCATTGAAAAACTGAAAAAAAAAATTGCTCGATGAGAAAAACAAAGAACTGGTCCAGGAACTGCCTACAAAGTCTGACTTCCAGACTTCCTTGTATGTGCAAAAATAAAAGGGCATAAAAGGGGTCCTCTCTGCTCAATCAACCTATTAAACTAACCTAACCTATATGTGTAGAAATATCTGGCTTCAAGATTCGTCACGATGAAATCTCGGAGAGTTGTCAAACTAGAGACGCGAAATAAATTATTAGACACTGTTAGATATTCTGATGCAGAAAAAACACAGAGTCCAACATTGTGGTACACTTACCTGATAAGCCTAAGGAGGAAAATCCATTTGCGCCGGATTGGTGGACGATAAATGAAAATAAAAGTCGTAAAAAACGAACTAACTAACTTGACACCTTTCTATTAGGATGCGCTCATGATACTGTTAGTAAACTGCCTTCAAAGTCATACACTTTTAGCGGTGGTGTATCAGAAGATCGCTAAATTAAACCAAAAGTCAAGACATACACCAAAATAACCAGTTTATAGCACTTTATAATAAATGTTGCATACCTGCAGGCTGATTCGAAACCGAAAGTACTACTTTGACTTGTTTTCCTGAGCATTTGTTTACTTTACTGTGTGATGCTGAGATAGATTACTTAGGGCCGTTTGCTGATACGACTCATAGAGATTTAAGTTCCACATAAACTCTTATGTGACAAAATAGTACCCCATAAGTAGAACTTAAATCGTTATGAGTCGTATCAGCAAACGGCCCTTACTTACTTAAAGTGGCGCTACAGTCCATGGTGGATCTGGGCCTCAACCAACAAGCGTCTCCAGTCAGAACGATCTTTGGCTAGCTGTCTCCAGTTTCGCCGACTAAATTAGTTAAGGTCGCCTTTTACTTGCGTGCGCCACCTGAGTCGCGGTCTTCCTCTACTGCACCGTCCCTCGGGTGTGGATTCGAAGATCTGGGATGTATGTTGCATAAAAAAAAACCTATTGTCCTTAGACAGATCTTCGAGGAGAGTATAACATTTTCAAACCAGCTTTGACACAATCGAATAAGCTCTTAGGGCTTAAAAGCTGTTTGTCTGACATAAAGGTGAGTTACGAATTCGTTGGTTCTCTAAATTTGCGGGTCACACATGACCATCTTAAATTTTCCACTCTGATTCTGATACTTTCATCACGGGGATTATCTTGGAATATTTGTACGATTAGAGGTGCCCTTGAGAGGTCCCCACCTAAAGATTTGATACTGAGCACTGAGTCTTTTTTTTTTTTTCATTTTACATACAATATATTAATCTGAAACCTTGTTAATGGATTCCAAATGACGTTGGGAATTAGAAAACAAAATTGTGGATTTCGACAAAGAATTTAGTGGACCCAACAGAAAAGGAACTGCTGCCTCTGGTAAATAGACTTCTCTGTAAACTTTTGTCATCTCCCACTCTCACTCCCACTGCGGACCAGTGAACCGCCAGCTCGCAAAAATGCCTACGAAGACCCGTATCGATACCCAAATGCTTTTCACATGTCATGCTCCGAGGGTGATCAAATAAAAGCAAGGCGAAGTCATTCAAGCTACGCCGGCATAATGACTAAATGACTTCTTATAATGAGCACACTAGCCCTCAAGCTAAACATTTTCTCCAGTGTAAAATTAAAAGAATCGCGCTGTCATCTAATTGCCAATCTTTATGGGGACTGCTCCCATATGCGACTCTCACCAGTCATGTGCCTTACTTGGATTTGTTTGTCTTGATTTCAGAGAATTTATTTTATACGGATGAGACTCTTTGCGTTATAATATTCCCACAGACAAAGTAATAAGTCTCATCTTCTTCACGGTTGTAATTTTAGTGCACAAACTTTTTTTGGTTCGCTGCACATTAGTTAGAGGTATACGTTCCACAATCGTAAAATAAAAAAAAAAAATACCTACGTGTGGAACACACTATTCACATAGGAAAGGAACCGTCCCCCTTTGTAGCCATTTGATACATTTTGTATAATTTGGTTAAATGGAAAGAAGTATAGCTTGAAGAAGACCTCTGTTGCGGTAGGAGTAGCTATAGGTAGGCATAGGATATTAATTGTGATTGCATGCGTGAATGCGATGATGAGAAATAATCACGCATTGACTGTTAATCACATTTGAGTTCCCCCTCCTGATCCAGATATCGACCGTCGTCGACGCATGAAATGTTTTATAGTTTGTTTGATCGAAGATTGTGTGGTTCTAAGAACACAACCTAAGCACTCGTATTTAGATAGTGAGTAGCTTTATCGAACTGGTTAAAAAACGTTCTCATGTTCAATGCTGTTCTTTTTCTTTAAGTGACAGTGACAGATTGTCCGTGTCGCCCCTTTACATTGTGTCAAAATGGGGAACCAAGTAAATCTTCGAGCATGTAGGTAGGTAGGTAGGTAGTTGGGTGCTCTAGTGGCGGCTGCCACAGCTTCACGTAGACCATCAGTTGGGTCCATTGTGTCCAGTCACGGGAACCTTCCATTACATACCTGTTGGAGACAAAGAATATACCGCTTTTATTGAGTCACCTAGATTTGGTATCAATCACAGGTATTCACAAGCTCTTGCATAATCTTCGAGCATAATAATGTATATTCAACTCCAAATGCAACTTTACTGTGTGTCTCTGTCTATTAACTCTATTTGATTGCAAGTTCAGTAATGATTCCACTCCAAAGACTTAAGTACAATTTATTACTGTTGACATAATGACAAATGGCGATCGCATTCGCAGTTCTCAATTGAGTTGATTAAACACGTTCTTTCTCTGGCAAGACAATTGCTAGCAGCACGTAATTAGATTAGTGGATATAACCAGAACTGACTTGTTTAAATATTTGTCCAAATCCGCATTTCTCACCACCACCACGAAATAATGAATTTATACAATTCGACGCATTAAATCTTAAAACTCCACATCCTACATCAATTTATTTTCGAGTAATCTTCTATAGAACCTTTTACATGCCATTGAACTCTCCCCAGAAAAAGAAAAAATATTTAGAACAAACGATTTTATAGTTTTCAACCCCTAAATTCATGGATATTGCCTTGCACGTGTTCGTCTTTAAAGAGCTCAAAAATTAAAGAGGGCATCCACGTCGTTGATTCTTCGTATTACGTTTACGTATACGCTGTTGCTTCATGTTTCCTTGTAAATGGATCCAGGACAAAAGAAGTATTTTATTCAAGTACGATTTTGTGTATAGGGAAGAAAACCTGTTTTGGAATTCTTATCGCACGTTAAATATTTACACAAATATTACGTGGAGGAATTTAAGAGATTTGTTAACTAAATACCATGAGTGGACTCTGTAATGTAATGTTTGCGGTGCATTCAAGTAAATTCCATTACGTCCAGGTGGATTTGTATAGCTGAAAAAAAATATTAATTTGTGTGAATTCAAGTTGAATAATGGGCAATGTGTACTGGTAAATTTTTAATTACTCTATGAGAAAATTTTTAAAACCCCATCGTAGCGTTGCTTAACTATATTTAGTTGAATTCTTAATTAAAATTAAACAAGCGTTTTCTACCATTTAAGATTTATTACGTACCAAAAGAAAGCTTATTTAATTGCTCTAAAGGTGTATCGTTTAAGATATTTCCTACTTTGGGAATACAAACATCCCCCACCACTGTCCAACGGTTGTACTCAGTTATTTATAGTCCTTCAGAATGGGCCTGAGAATGACTCAGATAATGGGGTTGTTTTATTGAATATCTATCTCAGGAAAACAAAGTAAAATAGAAAAATGTTCAAGTGACTTGCTCCAAATCAGCCTTTAGGTATGCAACGCTTTTGATTAAGGGAGCTGTAAACTGGTAATTTTAGTGGATGTCTCTACTTTTGATTTAATTTCGGGGTCACTAGCTAAATGACGCTAAAAGCTGTTTATTACCAGTATCTTTTCCAAATCCTGCCAAGGTGTCATAAACCACACGTACATTTCCGCTAGGGCTGAGAACTTAGCTGCTCCCAAGTCACTTCTACTTGATATAAATACTTAGTGTAAATGTCAAAAGGGTCAATTAGAGTATAGTTGTTGCAATTGTGTGCTTAAGATTCTGATTTAATTTGTGCCTTAGTGAGAGAAATCTTCCGAGAGATGCTATTATGGTACTGGCGACTTATAGGGGTAAAAACTGTTGACTTTATTTTTCATTTGTCTTTCTAAGCACATAGAGAGAACCTTTATTAATATCGAAACAGCCCAGTTAACAAATGTGCTTCGTTTATGTCAATAAGTTTGAAGATTTAGAGGTTGTTGATTCCGTTCCAGGACAAGCAATATTAAGGATCGAAGCCCGTTTATTTAAAACTGTTTCATTTCGAAATAAAGGATCGAAGCCCTTTTATTTAAAACTGTTTCATTTCAATCGATTTGAACGGAACTCTTGAATTCGTTGACTTACTTACTTACTTAAGGTAGCGCTACAGTCCGGGGTGGACCTGGGCCTCAACCAACAAGCGTCTCCAGCCAGCACGATCTTTGGCCAGCTGTCTCCAGTTTCGCACGCTAAGTTGGTTGAGGTCCCATTCCATTTGCGTGCGCCACCTGAGTCGCAGTCTTCCTCTACTGCGCCGTCCCTCGGGTGTGGATTCAAAGATCTTCCGGGCCGGAGCATTCACGTCCATTCGCTCTACATGACCCAGCCACCGCAGTCGTTGGACCTTCACTCTTCTGGCTAGGTCCATGTCGCTGTACAGCCCGTACAGTTCGTCGTTGTATCTCCTCCTCCATTCACCGTCTATGCAGACGGGACCGAAAATTACTCGAAGAATTTTCCTCTCAAAGCAACCAAGAGTAAGCTCATCCGCTTTTGATAGAGTCCATGCCTCTGCACCATAAAGCAGGACTGGGATGATTAAGGTCTTATAAAGGGTCACTTTAGTTGTTCGAGAGAGGGCTTTGCTACTCAATTGCTTTCTTAGCCCAAAGAAACAGCGATTGGCAAGAGTTATTCTTCGCTTAATCTCAGCGCTGATCTCATTGTCTGAGTTCATAGGTAGACAAAGTTCTTTACCACCGCAAAGTTATATCTGTCTATAGTGACATTCTGTCCAAGACGTCGGTGTTGGGTGTCCTTTCTAATTCGTTGACACAGCTAAATATTTGAGACTGAGGCCAGTTTAAAAGTCTCCGTGGATAGAACGCATCCCTTTAGGTCGGAACGATACGTTTGACCGTAAAAAAAATAAATAAAATGTACCTAATATCACAGAGGGCTATTGGCACATATATCGAAAGCAAAGCTGCCATAAGACCTATAGTACCCTTCGTATAGTAAGATGAACTTGACTCTTAAAGAGATAGCTAGGCAGTAAAACCTTTTGCTGGGCTCCCGGTCATTGCATTCTATAGGGAATTGCGTAGCGAACGAACTTACTAAACTTAAGTAAGCTCTTGTAGCGTTAATAATGAAAGCACGTACATATCCGCTGTGCCATTTTAAACATTCCCCTCATGCTCACATGATAGATTGACACATCTAGGATTATAATGCGAAACAGCAGGACTCATCTGGTCAGTCATGGTCCTAAAGAGATCCAAGGAACTCATACGAATTAGCTAAGGTTAGGTTAAATAATAGGCACCGTAAACAAGGGCATATTTTCAGTGTTTTTTTCTCGTTTGGATTTTCCAATTATAGTCAGCAAGAGCTTTTTTGTGTCCAATATTAGAGCCAAATTAAATACATATAGATAGATGTAGCTCCCAAAAGGTTTTCTAAAAAAATGAACACGGCTCTGGGATCAGCCAAGTACCAACTCTTCGACTTTCATCAATGATAGATTTCCTATCCAAAACTTGCAGTTCTTGAGCGATTAAAAAAACCAAAATCCCCTTTAGCCATTCAAACCTTTGCACAAATCTCACACTTTATTAGCGAATCACACACAAATCGCCAATGGCTGGCAGTGCATTGACTTCGTTATTTTTTTAGATGAAATCTCCAGCAATTAACGTTTATTTGCCGAGACTATAAACAAATGAAAAATCAGCTAGTGGGTAGTAATCCCTCCGATTAAATTATATCTCATCGAAGGCAATCATAGCATTTATGCATTGCCGCTTCACTTATTTTAATAATGTTAATTCGTTTGCATTTAAAATGCTTATCCTACATGTATATAGTATATACACCTATAATCTATATGCCAATCATAATTGTACAACCCCTCAGGGCATACAGCAAATAGCAGCAGCAGCACATAGTGCAGGATTAATATGTTTTATCGATTTTCCATGCAGAAATATGGGGGTACCCTCTCTCTCTCTATTCTCATTGCCAGGACAGCCCATGACGTCCACACACCGTCCGCCCCATCACATAATCTCATCCCACCTGACCTGTGTCGTGTACCTCTTTATACTGTCAACCAATTTTCCAATTGCACCATTGAAAGGTAGTTTCCAAAATAAAATTAAATAATTATTTTTCTTTATATAAGGATAGCGCTTGCAATTTGCAATACACAACCAACCAACCGCCCAAGTTAAAAATAAAATTACAAAAAAAAAAAAAAAAAAAAATCATCAAATAAACATTAAATATTCGCCATTATTATTTCTGCGATGTTTATTTCGGAAAAAGTTGAAAAAAATCGCATTTTTGTGCCAAAAAAAATGCTCTTAACAAGCTTTTCTGCTCCTCGACCTACCAACCAAACAAGGCGAAACTCCATGTCCATCAGCAACAACCCACTGGGCGCGCGCCACCTGCCTCCATATTCGCAACCAACCTATATGTAGAATTTTTTTATGACTCAAAACTATTTTCATTCATTTTTATTTTTTCTATTTTTTTTTTTGTTTTGCAGATTTCTTTTTTGGTGTATTTTTTTTTCTCTGTTTTGCTTCCGTTGTCCTGAATTCGACACTGCCATTCTCAACATACAACCGGAGATTACATTTTTTTTTTTTTTGATATTTTTTCGCTCTGTTCTGCTTCTCTACTGTTTACTACAGATGTATACCGCTAGTGCTATCTGCAGGTTGTTTCAGTTGTTCTCTCTCGTTCTCATGGTTTTCGTTATCGTTTCGTCGACGAACGAACGAACGAACGAACGAAATTCGGGCCACACTCCGCTCTACATAGAGATATTGCTCTTTCTCATGCCTGCCAACCAATATTTTTTTTTTCTACTGTTTTGTACTCCCCATACCCTTCCTCTTTGCAACCCCCTATCCTTATGGTCTACGGTTGTTTGCTGCATTAAAAGGACAAGCAAACAGCACAAAAAAATTGCAAAAAAATGCAAACAATTAAAAAAATGCCAAAGCAAAAACAGCAACAACAATAGAGAGCCAGGGGGTAACAGGGGCAACAGGAATAAAAAAAAATCTCCAATCGATCTCTCTCTCTTTTTTAATGGAACACAAAAATGTTTTTTTCCCTGATTGGCAACGTATCGAAGCACAACCCTTAATTATAAAAAAATAATTGTCTACCCTCTGTCGAAAAAAAAAATTCCTCCTCCTGCATCATCTCAGTGACTATATGTGGGGTGGGGGTGGTCGGTAGGTAACACTACCGCACTGGTAGTGGCTTCGTCGAACAGGGTCCCACCATTTTAAACAAAATAAGTCGCGATGCAACACAAAAAATATATAACCCATAAACACGAGCGCTGAGTAGCCTCCAAAAAAAAGGGGTGTATGCTAGAGTGCCGCTGGACCTTGTCGTCCTTTGTCGGTTATGTATGCATGCATTCGTAAAAAAAACCAAAACACCCAAATTATATATTCCCAGCCACACCGTGTGACAACTGCTGAGCGCAGGATGCATGCATTCCCAGGTATGCTGCTCTGCTACTGTTGTCCTGTCTCAATCCCCGTGAAAATAAAAATCGAAAAACTGTCAATAAAGCAAAAATAATATATCAGTGTTTCGTATTTTTCTGTTTCGTGTTTCTCACTATTATGGGGGACTTTCAATTAAACGGGAGGTAGCCGAGAAAATCAAAAAAACGACCAAAAAGTGTCCCTTTCGTTCCTATATATCTACGTTCACGTGTGAGTGTGTGTGTGTGTTTTTCGGCGGACAATCATCATGCTGACTGCCCTCCAAAAACGGAGCATCATAACCCACCACCATCATGCAGCGAATTTTTTCTTCCATTTCTTTAAATGTCATCCCTTCGCTACCCATACCCCTCCCCCTCCCACCACCACTACACTAGAGTTCTCCACCCCACCACCCACTAAAACGACAACGAGGAATCAAACTGCCAACTGACGTAAAGCGGAAGTATACAGAGAAGAGAAAAAAAAACTAAAAAAAAATAAAAACCCAGTGTGGGTGGGTAGCGAGGATAAAGTGCACGACGATGTGTGTGGCAATAATAAAAAAAAAAGCGAAATGAAAAAAAAGATGATATACGAAATAGGGAAAAAATCAGAAATGAAATCAAAAAGAAATAAAGGACAACTTTACTAGCGTATACCCCACATTATAGTCAGCCAACCATCATCAGGCTGGTAGCCAGCCAGCAACCATTTGAGCTACCTCTATCCTGGTACTCATAAAGTCCATGCTACTGTTGTAGGGGGATCGATGTGTGTTGCTATACTACACGGTGTATTATACCTACACACACTGTGACCAGGGTATACCAAGATCATTCATTCCATAGTCATCATGCGGCTCTAAACCTAAATCTAAAAGAACCCAACCAACGAAACCCCTCGACCTGTACGTCACCCGTCCGTCTCATCATCGTCATCATCAGCGGCCAGGGTAAATGCTGATGCTGCTATTTCCTACTGCTACTGCTGCTAATGGACTGTGGCACGTTCAAAAATCAAAAGTGGCCGAAACAGTCAAATTCAATTTGGAAAGAGTCTCGTCTATTGCTTTGACTTTTGACACCGACCGTGACCATGATGTGGTTGACAAAATTAAACTCTATCGCCAGGGTTGTCGAAAATGGACTTTTATTGAACAATATTTGCTGTTTTAACATTTAAGAAGTCACTCCGGAAAGCCGATGGTGGGTAGTGGAACTAACGAGATTGACAGCTTTCCAGTTGCAGAAGGATTCGAAACTACGACACATTTTTGTTTTCTTTTCGGAAGTTGAACCTGACACCTCTCTATTTCTTTCAGTAGTCCAAAACATCAACCTCTTAGCAACATCACTAGAAGATTGTAAAAAGAAGAAAACTATATCCTATTACAACCCTTTGAGTAATTTCATCGGCTGTACAAGCTGAAAAAAGTGGGAAATGAGCCACCTCATCCGAAAATCGGACAAAAATCCAAGAGTTTAGCTTTTCTATGGAAGCTTCTGAATTGAGTTAGGATGCAGACTTGAATTGTAGGTCCCTTTTTTAAAAAATAAAAAAAAAAAAACTCACAAACGAATGGTCGGGGATAGCTAGGCCTACGGTCTAATATGTCTAATGGGCCGTAGTTTCATGTTTATACAGGCTGACATATACTCGGGGCAGAAACCTACGAAGTAAAGAGTTTAGTGGCGATATTCAACCACACTTTTGGCTCGATTAGCAATGCAATAGATTATAGAACAATGTCGACTTTACCTTCCGCAGTTTCATGGTTTGGTTTCACTACAGCGGATACCACAACCCAGTGACTCTCAAACTAACCTAACTAAATATTTGCTTGACAGTTGTAGGTAGAGAAAGTTGGCAATTATTGCTGCCGCAACTTGGTCTACGATCGCCTTTTAAGTTGACATGACGAAGAACCAGATCTACGTAAATCGATTTTCGAACGATGCTTTTATTACAAGCTGAAGCGAGGTAAACTTTTAAAAAAAGTCAACACTCACGACGCCAGTTTATGCTTCGGCTAAAACTGCGAATAGTTGCAGGCGGTCTACCGATTTTATATACTTTCTATATTCGAGAGCCACAGCATGTACAACCGCTACAGTCTACAGATACCGTAGCTGCGTTTTTGTATTTAGCCAGTTTAGCGCGGTTCTCCTGTGAGGCCACCAGTTCGTCAAACCAGGGTATTTTCTTCGTGGTACTTCTGATCGGCCCAAATTTCTCTAATGTCCTCTTATTCAGTTCGAAAAAAATTGTAGAAACGTGATATCTTCCTTCAAACGTATGAGCCACAATTTACAAATGGTTTGTTTACCTACTACATATTATACAAAATCGAGAAACAAAAATCACCTACTGCCCTTAATTTCAAAGGCCTACCAATTCATCATTTTCTCCAATAATTTTTTTTGTCATTTTTGTGCTTTACTTATCACTAATCACAAAGTCCGATTGCAATTGCGTAATTCAATCTCCGCAAAAATGTCCTTGGGACTCACGTACCTACCTTCGCATGACTTGCAACACGCATCATGACGTATTATTAAAATGTTATTTGTTATTACATTACCATTTTGTTAGAGTATACGACAGATTTAAGTTTCAAAACATAGCTCACACTGATACCTACTGACTGAATATAAGGGCTGAAGAAATCCCCAGTTAAATACTTTTTTAATTACAATTTACCTACCTAAGAAAACACTCGCATATTGTTATGTTCATTACCTTTTGCGTGCATTCGTTTCGAGCAAAATTTATATACACTTCCGACAGCCATAAACTAATTTTTGTTAAAGCCCGATCACGCAACTCAGAATACGACATCCCTTTCAACTTGACGACCAAAGCGGCTGGCGCGACGTCTGCACGAAGGTCCTTATAGTCAATCAACTTTTTTTCTGTTTTTTTTTTTTTTTAAATAAATTAAAATTTGCATAACGTGTTTTAAGTCTGCAAACCTATTGCGTGAAATGCAATATTATAATGACTGCGGGTACGAAAGTTATTTTGCAAATAATTAACTTTGTTAATTTCGCTGATTTGAGGTTAATGGTCGGTCGTAGGGCAAGTAGAAATTAGTCAAAAAGCTAATTCATCTATTTCCACAGGAGGTACAATTTTACATATATTTAAAATGATTTGGTGTCGATGATTGGAAGATAAAAATACTCTCAACGCTAGGCAACAATTACGAAGAGATTCGCGAACGCCTTGAAGTTTTGAGATGGGAACAAACGAACGCCAGTATTCAGTTCGTGTTGGCAGACTGTTCCTATTTTCCGACAACATTTTTAGAAATGGCTGCAATTTTTTCGTCAACAAATAAATAGTATTTGTCAGAAAAAAATTGGAAACGTCGACAAAAATCAAAAAAACGTCTGAAATTTAATAGAAATCGTCTGAAAATCAGATATTGGAAACGTCAGAAACAATTTTTAAAGAATAAGTCCATAAAACAAAAAGAAAAAAAAAAAAAAAACATAGATGAATTTTGAGAATCGGCGTTGGGGTCCTTAATTCTTTAAAATAAATGTTTTTAGACGATTTTTATATTTTTCAGTCGATTACTATTTGTTTTCAGACGATTTAACCTTTTAGAAATTGCCCAAGCATTCGTAAAATTTCAAAAAAGGGTTTTGATTCATTTTGTTTGACCTAAAAGAAGGTAGAAAACATCGGAAGCATTTGAAATTTACCCCAATAACATTTGACAATCTTTTCCATACAGAAATGCAAAGTTGACCAAACTCTAAAAAATTCATGTAATTTTGTTGCCAAAATCTAAAATTTGGTAAACTTTTTCGATCGGAAATAAAAAGTTGGACAAATTCTAAGGAATTCCTGAACATACTAACAACTAATACTAATATTTGTCAAAATCTGTCCCGGTGAATTTTGGGAACAAAAAAGCCGAAAAATTATCACAATTTCGTAAAAAATGTTCCTTCTATTCAGTGAACACTGTGACAATGGCATTTAATGATCTTTTCCGTACGAGAACAAAAAGTTATAAAGTTCGCAATAGTCCTTAAAAATATTTTCTTCATACAAATTCTTGAAAATTTGTTTGGGCTTGGAGCTGGATCAATTTTTTTCTGAACAGAAGTACAAAAGTTTAAAAAATCTAACAAATTTTGTAGAAATTCATACTAAAAATGCTGAAAACAAACAAAGCTCCTGCAGTAAAAACTTCAACCCTGTCACTCCCCAAGAATTTTTTCTTTCTTGAAAAATTTTTAATTTTTGGCAGAAGTATCTATGTAGGTACGCGACCAAGTCTATTTTTCGTATACCTACGATTACGATTTGAAAAAGTCTCGGCCCATTACGTAGGATTTCATATTGGTTTAACGCTTGACGACACCACAGAATAGTGCACATTGCCTATCTAATATGGCGGCCCATTGTGGTCTCTTTCATAAAACATATACGTAAAAATGATTAGTAAGGCCCAAAGTCTGTCACTGAAAAAAGTACCTACGACAAAAAAATGCGACAAAGAAAATCGTACGAATTCATAAAGAACTGTCAAAACGAACTGATTGGGCAAACAGTCCGTCTAAATAAAATGTGGTGGACCGCGACCGGACTTCACCATTTCAGTGCGAAACGGAATTTTTGTAATTTGCTTGCCAAGTCTTTGTATTTTATATTCCTCATGGTAGGCAGAAGTCTATACATGAGATCCAGGATGACTATATCGTCTTCATAGGCCTCTATTTGCATTATCTTACTTTCTAACATTTTGAGAATTCGTGAGAATCCAAACGAGGAGTAAGAGTACACCCCCTTTTGATATTCCCTTTCTTGCCTTCTTTCTCATAGAGCTGTGTCCCATGTCTGAGTTTATAATCATCATCATCCATTCTAAGATGGATTGGCTTAGTTGTATATCTTTCACATTATTGCAAGCTCCTTCCATGTCAAGAAAATCTGCCATTATGAACTTTTTGTGTGGAAGTGCTTTCCTTTTTGAATAGATTTAGCGCTCTCTCTACTGATGATGCTTTTAGGTATGCGTTTGTTGATCACACATTTAGGAAATTGCTCGAGCATCTTTACGTGTAGGTCAATAAGTCTTTTTAGTGCTTAATAGAATCAATGAAAGACTGATTGGTCTACAATCTGTTGGCGGTAACATGGTTCGGTTAACCTGCTTTGGAAATGAAGACGACTCTTACCACTCTCCAGAGTTGTTGTATTTTGTATTTATCTCGCGCTCATACAGCTAGATGTCATAAACATAATATTGTGTAGACTCCAATTTTGACCAATCTTCACAGCAACACTCCTGCACAAATACCTAGGATTGTCTGTAAGTTTCAACTCAATCGATTTGGAGGTTTTCGAGAAATAAGATTTTGAATGTTTTTTTTTATGGGCGGTGTCACGCTGCTTTGTCCAATTTTGACCAATCTTCACAGCAACACTCCTGCGCCAATATCTAGGATTGTCTGTAGGTTTCAACACAATCGATTTGGTGGTTTTCGAGATATAAGATTTTGAATGTTTTTTTTTTGAATGGGCGGTGCCACGCCCCTTTGTCCAATTTTGACCAATCTTCACAGCAACACTCCTGCACCAATACCTAGGATTGTCTGTAAGTTTCAACACAATCGATTTGGTGGTTTTCGAGATATAAGATTTTGAATGTTTTTTTTTTGTGTGGGCGGTGCCACGACCTTTTGTCCAATTTTGACCAAATAAAGCCTACGTATGTTGCCTACCTTTTCCATAAAGACCATACTAATCAGGTTAGTAGTTCTTACGCCATTGGGGAACAAAGAAAAAATCTACAATTTTATTACATATATGTATAGATATTGCACGAAGCCCTCGAAAATAACATTAACATACAAGTTTCAACTGCAGGAGCAAAAACAGCTTAAATTGAAAAATATGGTGTGTAGTCATGCGTAATAAACCTCTCGCCATACCCTATTTACCCTAACCTAATTCTTGGTCTAATTTGTTACCTTGTTGTTCAGCCCTTTAACTTTGTTTAGAACGTATGAACGTCCTCTTTTAAATCGTGATGCTCCACTGTGTACTCTCATCATCACCATCATTCGACGCCGCCAGCAGAGTTTGCCACCATCATTTCCATCATATCTCTGGCTCTAGGAATCCCCCAACGAATTTCCTATACCAAATAGCATTCAAGCACCCCACCACCATCATCCCATACTGCATCAGCATAGGTACTCTGCGAAACGTTGGCGGCGTCGTCGGTCGGCGGCGGCCGTGGAAAAAAAAGGTTTCTATTTCATCCATCCGTCCATCCGTTCATTCGTCCGTCAGTGAGATATTTGCTAAGGTAGAAAATAGACCCACCGCATACCATCACCCCCCCTTCCTCCCACTCACACACGCACACACATACACACACACTGACCTCCTCAAGCGGGCAATGGAAATGGAAGCAGAGAATAGAAGACGACAAAAAAACAACAGAGCACAACACAGATGATTGAGGTAGTACCAATTCGTAGCACAATCCATATCCTACCCTTTGGGGGTAAACTTCCTTCAAAAAACCACCATGAATGCTTAAGCTTTAAAAATCCAAGCATCACGGCGGATTGTCCTCATCTCCGACTGTATTTTCTTGGTCCTTTTTTTTCTGCCTATTCTCCACCGCTGTCGTCGTCGTCGTTGGTCTTCGTGTCCCTGCTTATTTTCTACTTGCTAAACAGTGTGTTGCGAGGTGCTGCTGTTGTTGCTGTTGCTGGCTACTACAGTTCCTGTGTGTTGATTGTTGAAAGGATGTTTTCTTTTGATATGTTACGCTGCTGAGCTCTGAGGAGTAGTACTCCACTCAGGATGTGACGTATTTTTGTTGTCGTTTATATTTTCCATTTCCAATATGTACTATTTGCAAGATTTAAGCTTGAATTGTTTAAGCACCATGGATGTCCGGCAGCAGGGAATATAACGTGGACGATACGGTGGACACTGTATATGCGGATAAATTCATTTTGATTGGATGTAGGCGGAGGCTGACTAAAAGGAGGTTGAAGTGAAAATGCAAGCATATTGTGAGAAATCCCTCTTTAAAAACTGTGGACCAACTGTGTGTGTGTGTGTGGTGGGTGAGCAATAGCAATGCTCTTTTGGAAGGCCAACTTCTGGGAATTGAACAATATGTAACTGATTTTTGCTACAAGGTTACACAGGCAATTTCAAAGGGTTAACTTTTGGTTGTTTCGTTTTTCTATTAAACAATTCGTACAAAAGTTACTCAGAATTGGGGAGAGCGTATACGTACATAAACGATTTGAACTTTTGAATAGACTTGATGTCATTGACTTACAGACGAAATTCACAGAAGAATAGGTACTTCTGGCTGTTAATGTTTGACTCAATTCCTTTGCGTTTGCTACTTGTTTATAAAGGACTTTTTGTTCGTTTTTATTTTACGAATTGGGTCAACGAACTGGGAAATTTATATACATATAGGTACAGGTAGATGGAAGGGTTTCAAAAAGAGGGCAGCAAGTTTGTGTGATCGTTGAATGAGAATTTTCTGGGCTCAGAATACTGAATTGACATATTTGGCCAGTTTACACATAATTTACAAAAGTTGCATGCTTACTATTGTTCATTTTTATACAACACATGACCACCCCATACCCATATACGAATCAGGCAACTCGTCACATTTGGGAAGTTTTTGACGGCAATTTCTTTCTATTTTATTTTTGAATTAGTTTTTACTTTCCTTTTGACGGCTTGTGGACTTGTGTCTGTCACTTGCGAGCTCTATCCCACGCGTCTCCGTAGGAAAGACCTTTCTATAAATTATCGAGATTTTTAAAGCCACTTAGTAGGTACCCTATCCAATAGTTCAAGGTAGATGTCATTGAAAAGTTGGCTGTAGAGTAGTGTGATCAGTATGGCGATGGATAAAATACAGTCCAGCTCGCGTTTTCCTTTACTTTGTTCACGTTTAGGCATAATGGACTGTGCAGAAAGTCATCAAATATACGTTTTATAAGGATCTGCGTATTTTTATTGTAGCTTCATGCACCGTAACGGGTGACTAAGCTCGCCGGAGCTCATCTTTAGGCGAACGGAACTGCTTCTTGAAATACCACCTTTTCCAGCCCGGCCACTATTATCGTCTTATCTTCTATGGTCTTTGTCGATGTATGTATATCCTGTTTTTTTCGATCTTTGTCTTAAGCGCTCTCTGGATGTAGGAACATACTTATTTGGGTCAAATTTTGATCGCTAGTCCGCATAGTTCGTAATCGTATCAGCTAACCATCCTGTACTTGATGTTTCCGATCAGTCTTGCCGTCCATCTTCCCCTGGTGGCTCTGCTTCAGGGTTCTTGCCGTCAACCTTGATGCATCAATAACTGAATCATTTTTATTTTTTCCACTTTTTGCTTCAAGTTTCACCTTACTGGCAAGGAAGCTTAGAAGATATTCATCTAAGATTTTGATTAGCTCGAATTGCTGGTCCAGTTTTGGCACCATGCTCATGCTTCGCTTATGCGTCAGTTAACATCGTGAAAAAGGCTGTCATATCGATGATAGATCCCCATCCAGCTGATTTGACGGGTGGGTCTGTAGTTTAACCCGAGTTTTTACACAGAGTTATTAGTTATTAGATTACATACTGCTGCCTTGTCCTCCCAGTGGAGGTTATAAGTTCTTATTCTGAACACTTCGCTACCGCCCTTGCGATTTCGCATCGGTTTAACCGCCTCTTAAAGCAATAAAGCAAAAATCATGACGCACATAGACGTCAATTAATTTGCTCCAAAATCGTTCACAAACACGTGTATTTTTTTTTAGAAATATAGCCTTTCACAAGTGGTAGAAAATATTCCCCCCACTTTCACAAGTGGAAGTATTTTGCCAGCAAAAGCCACTTTACAATTTCTACAAAAATAAAATGTCGATCTGTATTCAGCACATCTCCATTGCCATCGATAATTCTTCCAATTCTTATTGAATCGATCTAAAAAAAGTGTAACATACTAATTTCCATTTATTCTATTTATTGCAGGCATTAGATGAATACGATGTCCAACAGGACATTCCACAAGCCATCCAGCTTCTCGGCGAAATGAACAGCAATGTGAAACAGGTGACCGATTTAGTTGAGGGTATGTTACAGCGAGTAAAACGTGGTGAACTGACTACAGAATATGGCCTAAGTTTTCTTGAAGTTAAATATCACATGTTATTGGATTATTTGATCAACCTGACGTATGTTGTTCTAAGAAAGTGCTCTGGTAAGTTGAAGAAACATAAAAATTCGCATGAGTATTCTAAGCCATTTACTCTTTTTTTCTAGGAGAAACAATAGAAGGCGATCCATCGATTGAAAGACTCATTGAAATTCGCACAGTTTTGGAGAAAATCCGCCCGATTGATTATAAGTTACGTTACCAAATTGATAAATTAGTTAAAACCGCTGTAACTGGTGTCACAGATTCATCGGATCCCATATTGTATAAGGTAAATAAAAGTTGGACTATTAATTTGTATTTTCCGCTACATTCTTTCACCTACTTGCATTTGTTATTTTCGAAACACTTTCTTACCACTCATACCATATCAATCATCCCTTCATTTTAAATCACTAGTTTTCCTTTAAACCGCATGTGCCTAATCATTGTAACTTTCTCAGTTGCATATTGAGTTTTATTTAGTTTTGGTGATTTTCATTTCAACAATCATTCTCAATGCTCAAGGTAATACTCCAAAGTTCACTCTTTAGCCCCGCATGGGGACTTGTGTACGAAGAGTTAACTGCTTGGCATCCTTTTGATTTTCATGTTTGTTACAAGTTTTTTGAAAATCGACTAATTTCAGCCCAATCCGGAGAATATGCTGACGAACTATGAAGAGGGTGAATCCGAAGCTGATTCCGAATCGGACTCAGAAGACGACGAAGAAGAGGAAGCTGGCGAAGGAGCGATGAAACCCAAAAAGGCAGCTACAGCGGCGAAGAGTGGTATATATGTGCCGCCGAAAATTAAACCCGTTTACTATGACGGAGATGAGAAGCCGGCTGATCGCGACAAGAAGATGATTGAACGTGCTAAAAAGAGGGCAATGACGTGAGTAGTTGACACATAGAGAGTACTTGGAGTTTGGTGAATTTTATTTCTATTATTAGAACCTCAATGCTGCAAGATTTGAAAGAAGAGTACCTTGATGCACCAACTGAGATCTCGTCCGGCTCTAGGGCCCAGCAAATTCTTTCTACAGCACAAAAAGAGAAACAGGAATACGAGGAGGCATATCTCACACGTCTACCTGTCACAAAGGCCGAAAAGCATCGGCAAAGGAAGCTTACTACGCTTGGTAAGTTTGATTGATATTACGTGGTTGTGTTATGTTTTAACGGATATTTTGTTGAGAATTGTTTAGGTTGGTAGTACGTCCTTGATACATTGTTGATCTTTGGAAAAATGTTGCTTATACTTTATGAATTGTTCCTTGTATCGAAACGGGCATGTAGAAGTTTAAGTATCTCGACGTAACGATCGATGAAAGAAGTAATTTTCCTGTGGGACTAATCTTTAATCAGGAGGACCGAACTTGGTATCAAAACTAAGATAACGATCTTATTCGTATGTTCCAACTCCTACAAGAGATTTCGATAATGGCTGAACGAAATTACAAATAAAAGCTGCCGAAATAAGATTTCTTTGTGATACTTCTCAAAAACAGAGCGGTCTATGCTTCGGTAGTTCAAAACGCATGCGTTCACTTACTTGTCGAAAGTTAAAATTGACACTTTTTCTGTAGAAATGGCCATAAAAGATATCACAGTTATACACAGTATACTTCTTTTGTTCAGTTCATTCCACCTACTTTCTGGATAAGAAAAATATCTATTCACGACCCATTGAAGCTTTGTTCTTCGCTGCGATGGCTTGCATTCTTTGTTCAACCAAGGTTTGCTAGAACTAAATATTTTGGTTGGACGGGGAATATTAAATTCTATACTGAGTACACTTATTATTTCTAATATCAGTTCATAGCAACGATGCAAAGTAGTTACGCAGCTCATCTCAATAAGATGTTCTATAATTCCAAATCACCATTGTCGATCCTGGAATCGTGGTTGTGGCCCTTATTGTGATTGTCGATCAACAATCGTCACGACAATTGTCGATTGCGTCGATTGATTTTAGCTATTCGTTCGCACACATTTTTATCACTTCCAAGAGAAAGCATCGACCAGACATTTGTAATCGACTACAAGCGACTGTCAAATCGACAAATATCAATCGCAATCGACAATCAAAGATATATATCGATCGACAGTTGTTGATCAACGAGTAACTATCGACATTCACAATAGGGGCCTGTGTCTTATTGGTGTCGGTACGAAATAAATGGCTGATACTAAAGCATAACACGAATTCCTTAAAGGAGCAGTGATTTTGTTGCGTAATTCTCTGAATCTGTAAGAAACAGATCGAGAATGTTCCCGAAATGTTGCTGGAGTCAAATGCAGCAAAATACGAAGTATTCAACTTGTTTCCCTGCCTCGCACGGCAATAAAGTCACCAAGTGTAGTAATTTCGGTTCAATTGGTGAACCTACCCCCTGTCAATCCTGTCGGACAAATGGCGATATAATTTGGACGGCTCCTTCAAACTCGGTAGAACATTGGAGGGCGACATTTATTTTAAATAATAATGTTCCATCGCACTTTTCAGCTAAATCTGTTCCGAGGCCACTCTTATATCGAGAACGGAGATACAATTCTTGTCCGGAACAACGAAGATATGTGGAATTCGTTAATGAATTTATTTGTTTCGCAGTTTGGGTTATGGGGCTTTTTACATACGTCTGTTAGCACAATATATATCCGTTAACATGTTACATTCCACCTTTTGACTCCCTTAACATATTTCCTAATCATTCAACTCTTTCATTTCATTTAAGGTACACTTGGTGACGAGATTCTCGGTGAAATAAGTCGTGATCCAAGTTTATCAGCCGGAGGCGGTAGCAATAAAAGAAAGAAGAAGGCCGGTAAGAAACGTGGTGGTAAAAAAAGGAAGTTCCATTAAATTCACACAAAAATTGTTTCAAATTATACGTTTTTTCTTTCAATTTAATTTTTATAATTTTTTGTTAGAATTTAAGAATTAAGTGGTTATACTTTCTTATTATTAAAATATAAATATATATTTTGTTTTTTAAAAATAAAAGGAGAAGAAGAACAAACAATGTTCATAAAAGAAACATTAGGTATAGCGAACAAAAGAATGTTTTTTTTGTTCCACAACGTCTGAATGAAACTTAAATAGAGATATTAGAAACCTTTTTTTGCGTTTGTTAATATTTTGTTGAATTAATTTCGTTTTTACTTTAGTTCAAAGTATATATTGTTTCCTTAAATAAAAATGTTTCCTTTTATTCTGTTAATTGATTGAATTTTTGTTAATTTCTTAGAAAATTTTGTTCAATGTCTACTTTCAAATAGAATTTTCTTTATATTCACATTCATTTACAACGACTTTGGTTTAATGCTTTGTTTACTTCTATAATTAATATTTGATTTAATTTGTTTAATTTTCTTAACGTTGAATTATTACATATAATTTTATAAAGTTTTATAACTTCTTTTTAATAAAGCTTTTATTTAAAGTTGATTTTGTTTTGTTTTTTTTTTTTCATAAATTTTGATTTGGAGAGCTTGGGATTTGTGTATTTTTTCTACTACTTGTGATTAATGGAAGCGGGATTTTATACTTCAAACTAGCGGACCCGACGAACTTCGTCTCGCCCTAATTTAGCGCCTTCAGATAAACTCCAGAGTGATAATAAAACACAGATAGTTCAAATTTGAATGTCATTTATTGGAATGGAATCGAAATCAGTAGAGAGCGATGTGATAAACAGGGATTTTCGATTTTTTTTCCAGGGCAAAAACAAACAACGAAGGCGGTTTGCCAACATGCGAACAGGCAACGTACAGTGCTGACCGTGCGAAAAACAGGGAAATTCGAAATTAATCCCATTGATTGTCATCGCAAAAGCCATTCGAACAGGGAACTGAATCCGCTTGAATTGGAATGGAAGATCAGTTGGAATAATCGGAATTCGTGGGATAAGGACTTCCTCTCCTTTGAATTTGCCCTTGATGATCGTCGCTTGAATCACATTGTTCATCAGTTTCTTGATGGACACCCGCGTTTCCGATGATTCAGATTCCGCTACATGATTATGATCGATCCCACCTTCAGCTGTAAATTATCCGGTGGAATTGCTCTGGCACATCAAGCGAGTTCAAAAATTCCGTCGGATAATTGGTCGCTTCATCCTCGTCGGTCACGCTGTCAACGGATTTGTACGAATGCAGTTCTCCAGCGAATTGACTTTGAATAATGAAATTCAAGATATCGACGTCCTTATTCTTCGCTGCTAGTATTGCCCGTTCACTAATCCAATCGAGATTTTTATAATTTTGTGCAATTCTGGGGAACACTTTGGTGATGAGTTCCTCCTTCGACGATGTTAACACGCAAACAATTTCCGGGAACGATATCAAACCGGTCGAAACATCAACAGGAATTTGGCCATTGTCAAGCGCCAGGAGGTTAATTTCTCCACCCAAAATGTACGCAAAACATCTTTTATCACAATAAATTTCACAATTATCCGAAATTTTCCAAGCTTCACAACGAAATTTGCACATTTACATCGTCCAAAATCATCAAATCATGGGAATAAATTCCGTTGAAAAAAAAAAAATTCCAATTTTTTTGCGTTTTCTGGAATTTTCCGAGTTTTGCACTAACAATTTTCTATTTTTCCATTCGAAAAGCCATTCCGGAACAACATACAAAATTCCATAAAAAAAAATCAATTTTCGATTTTTCCAATTTCCCTACTTTTCCGGAGGGTTTTCCCAAAATTTTCTTTCGGAAGAACCTTTTCCTGGCAATTACGAACAACTAAAAAAAAATTTGAGCCAAATCGGTCTAGCCGTTCTCAATTGATGAATTACTATACATTTTTCCCACCCTTTTTATATATATAGAAGATATAGGGTATACCAGCAGCTCTCCGTGGTTTCGTTTATGTTATTTTGTGTAACCCACAGAAACGGGGTCCTTTGTAGAAGACGCCACGAATGATTTTTATTTTCTACAAACGTCTAAAATTTCGAATCAATCGAGTCTCAAAACTATGAACAGGCCTTGAAAGACTGATAGTGAGGGTACGAATTGAGCAAACTTAAGTTGGAACAGAAATATGCAGGCATATTAGCGAACTCTGCCCAATAGTGACCAATAAGAAATCAAGACTCATGATCGAATTAAAACGCAGAGATGTTTGCCTACTGACTGGACCTCTTACAGGAACACTTTGCGATAGGTCTATATGCGGAGCTGCTGGGCTTACTTTTGGATGAATACTACAGAAGCCAGCTTAAGACACTCCTAAATTTGCGGAAGACTGTGAGTAATACAATTTCTCGCTTAAATTGGCCCCTGACAGTTTTGAGAGAACAGAAATTTGTTAACAAATATTTCATAAGATTCTATTAAGTGATTGTTTGAAGAATTGCATTCTGACAGTCCATTCTTCGAAAATATTCTTTTTGGAAACACATTTTAACGTTTCTCGTGTTAGGAAGTAAACCTTATACTTCACTTCGCCTAAACGCCTAAAACCTACGCCAATACTGCGGGGTGCGTACTAGAATTCATTATATAGGGTGGTACTAAAAGAGTAAAGCGGAGATCAATCGTTTTGTTATTATATAGTAGTTTTTATAGAAATGAGTACAATGGATCCAAATCATTGGTTTTCCGAAGCCGCCGCTGTGACCTTTACTAAGGCATCCATCTGCCTACCAACACAGCTGGAAGGCTGTTCGTTTAGAACCCTAATAGCGTAAAAAATTAAAATAAGCAATTGGAGCAACAGATATCCGCATGTATGGCGAATATGCACTCTAGGCCTGGTTTCCCCCAATTATTCGTTTGCGTGAGTTTGTTTGTATATTTTTTGGGCGAATGGGACGTCGTGGGCGCAATGGCTCAGTCCTCAGTGTTTAATGCGGTGGTTTTGCTTAAGTTTTTTTCCATTGCGCCACCTTACGCAAAGCACTGACTAACATTCGGAGGTTAACTGTTTTGGAAAAGCTTCTTCGGAAACAGATTACAATTTTAGGCCCATTCCGTTCGCCCAAATAATGTGCGTTTCGTAATTTTTGTAGCACGTGTATCGCTATCGATAATCTTTGGAGCCTTCTTTCGGGCTCACACATTCAGAATATCGAACCTACCCGATCTGAAACGACAAGCCTCTCCAGTTAGACTGATCTTTAGATGTCCTCTTGCACTTGTAAGGCCCATTTAAGGTGGATACCTGCTCCGAATTCGCTCTTCACTTCCTAGCAAATTTAAGTTTGTTTTCCCTTCTCGTACAGTTCGTATACTCCCAAAAATGGTACAATTTTTAAGGGCTTTCTCTAAAGTCGTAATCGTATTCGTCAACTTACCAAACGGGTGCGGTGTCAAGTGCAATACTTTACGAAAGTGTAATCAAAGTGAATCCAGCTCTACCGATTTTGTATTTATTTATTTACAATTTATTTACTTTACTAATTTATTTACTTATAAATTAAGTTAATTTATTAAAATATTTATTTTTTGTTTGCCCTTTAGTTTAAATGTAAATATAAATTTCTTTCAGACCTATAAATTAAACAAAACGAGAAAAAGAAAAAAAAAATAAATAAATTATGAACTAAAACTGTTCTTTACGACTTAATAAATTTAAATTTAACACAAAAAAAATGAAAACAAAAATAAAAATGTTGAGGCCATTTTAAAATATTATTCATACTAAATTGACAAATTCAGTTACCACTCGATAGTTTTACAAAATCAAAACAAAAAGGAATAACAACTTTTGGATTACAAAATCTACAAAACAATATTATTTAATCTCTTAACTTCTTTATTTCTTATATACTTCTATCCTTATTTCCTACCACAATACATATATAAAAAAATAGCAAAGTCACACAAATACAAATGAAAAAGACGCCTTGAAAATATTTAAAGAAAAAAAAAAAAACAAAATCTGCAAAACCAATAAAAACTAAATGAAAAAAATATTTTGTTGTTTTTAGGAGTAAAATACATATTGCAATAAAGAATTATAAATAATTATAAAAGAAAAACAAACTAAGAAAATAAAAATCGTTATACTTATATATATAAAAAAAAAATTAAAAATAGTTACCAGAAACAAAAACTCGCAAAAACCACATATATAGAAATAAACCAAACGAAACTTCACAATAGTATTAATTTTTAAATTACCGAACAAGACAACAGTTGCCTTAATTACCATTTAAATAGAAAACAAAAGATGAAAATAACTTAATTATTACTTTTCACTGAAATGAACGAATATTTCTTTAAAACAAAACAACAGAACTAAAAATGCAGATGACAACAAAAATAGATTTATATTAATTAAACAAAAATCTATATAAAAATAATTATATATAGCCCCACCCAGTAACAAAACAAACAACAAAGAAATCAATTCACAGTGGAAGATGGTATTTTTTATATATTTAAATAAATGAATAGTAAATGTAAAAAAAAGAGACAAAACAAAAATACTCCTAAAAACAACTTAATCTACAGTTGCAATGAAAATATTCCTAAATACAAATAAACCGAAAAAACGTCCATAAGAAAAATGTTCAGATTTCTTATCGTATACGGCTTAAGTTGAAAAGTCTTCATTTTTCAAAATCCACTTTGGAAACAATTTTAATTGATCAGTTTCGATTAACACTTGTTTGAAGGATGTTTATAATAAAAGTAATTATATTTGATTTTAATTATAAAAAATTTATCATTTACAATGAACAAAAGTGCATGTTTAAGACAAATACATTGTGGAGTATAGGGTCTTTAAGTTTAAGATACCGAACAGAAGTTCTTATTTGTTATTGTTGTTAGAATTCGATTATTTTGATCTACTACATTTTAGATTTTGTATTTTAGAATGTAACGGCCTCCAACTTAAGGCGCTTCGTTATGATAGCTGTAACTCTGGGCGAGATTGAACAAAATTATTGTTTTATTTTGTGCCGATGATTGAACCTAAAACCATAAGCCTACCACCGACCTGTAGTTTCCACCCCTGCTTCTACATATGTAGGTAGGCGCATTTGTTCTAAGTTGTCCAACCACCGATCTGAATCTTTCACTTCTGCTTCTATGTAATTTGGTGCTTTTTTGAAATTAGAACCACGCTGTTAGCTAAAACGTTTACCTAAAACCTCGAACTCAATCCCGGAGCTATAACGTTGTTTCCATATAAGTAGGTGGATTTTTTTTCGGTGATTGAACTTGAAACCTTGTGTTCAGAGCTATAGCTTCCACCACAGCTCCAGGTTAATAAGGTGACTTGGCCCGGAAATCGAACCTGGAATACCTCGCTCAGTAGTCCAACAAACGAGGTGTATTTTCCCCGGGGATTGAACCTGAAACCTCGCACTTATGAGTAAAATGTACATCCACTTCTGCCTGAAATTAGTGAGCGTTTCTCACAGATGAAGCGCAACTATGCTCAAAGGATTGGTAATTCATCATTTGATATGGCATCATCTCCAGCGGGGGTATTCCATCGTCACGGGTTGGACAATTGTATAATAAATTTGTTGTTTCCTTTTCAAATTTTATACATTGCTGTATCAAATCTACCTAGACTTTCATTAAACCAATAGTTCTATTTGTTAGTTCATTTTTAACGTAAAGAAAAATACGCCACCTTAATTTATTTTGAAAATAGACAAGATCTTTTTCTCTGTCACGGGTGGGACAAATAAAAGACATGATTTCCGAGCAGTGAATGTTTTTACAGAAATTCTGCGAATTTATTTCACATATTTATTTAAAACCTTTTGTTTCTTACATAAAACGTTCTTAGGTACTATAACAAAAAGCGAATAAAAATAAAAATTATTGTCTTAAGACAAAAAAAAATAAAAATGTAAATGTCACGGGTGGGACAACGTTTGTCACGGGTGGGACACGTACGAATTTCTTTGCAAGAAACGATATTTTTTTAGGTCAATTTAAAAGAAAACAAAAAAGTTATAATGTCATTAATTTAAATGTTATTTACTATGAATTAACGAGGCCAAGGGCTCGCAGTCTGAGTCATTCCAATCACTTTTGTCTAGGTCCGAGTATATCTGAGCTACACTTAATTTAAGGGCCCTACACGTGATTGGTTGAGATTTAAACGTAAGGGATATTGTTAAATTTCTTGAAATAGTGATATGATTGTACTTTTGGGGTAGCAAGTTCCAAATCCACAAACCAGAGAGAATAGACCACCAGCTTCAGGCAACAATGGGAGATCCAAAAAGCCAGTTTTGAAATAAGTAGCTCCGCCTCTTTTTCTATCTGTGAATAGGTGTTGTACCACAGAAATAACTGTAAATGTTATTAAGTGCCAGTGTATGCGTGACCAAATTCGCCTCCATTTACTTTAACATGGCACACGTCCTTAACCACCTAATAACTTTTTGAAACTCTCTCATTTTTGGCCGAAACTGGTGGTCTATTCTCTCTGGTTTGTTGGTCACGCAAAATACGGGCTAATAACGTATAACTCTAGCAGACTTGAAAGCCTAATAGACCTCCGGGACAAGTGTCCCACCCGTGACACCCGTGACTGTCACGGGTGGGACACTATTATTCTTCTAGAAAACTCTCTGAATAACGTTCACAATAGAAAAAAAAGTCACATAGGTTTTCATTGTAAAATAATAATATTATTTATCAAATTTTAGACATAACCTCTATGTCAGTAACTAATAAAAAAAACTTTTTCTGTATATTTGTCACGGGTGGGACAAGCAAAATGATGTTTTGTTATTATTTAAATATTATTGATGCACTTACACAAATCAAAATACAATTTCTCGTATTTGAAGCAGAAAGATCGCGAAATTTAATTAACACTTCAGATGCGTTTTTATTTCGCCCAGAGCACACAAAAGACGGTTAAGTATTTCCAACATTGGAAAAAAAAAGTTGCGTTCGAAACAACTTTTGATCGTAAGCCTTTGATAACCATTAAAAAAAATAAAAAAACAATCTTATTTTTGTGGATTATGTTGATTTTGTGTTTTGGCTTTTGTTTTATCTTATAGTTAATAATAAATAATTATCTTCATAATTGGATACCAATGTTCACTTTGTCATGGAATACCCCAGCGGTGACAATGTTCTTCTTGAGATGGAAACCTAGCAGGTTGCACTAATGGACCGATTTCTATCGGTAGTGTCGGATCCCTATCGATTAAAACCAACTACGTAGCCTTACAGAGAGATTTGTGGCCCCGAAGGTGTCAAAAGAAAGTCATTCGAACTTGTTTCATGTGCACACTTTACGGCAACATGCTTCACATATCTTCCCCAATTGCCGTGACTCTTTTTTTTTTAACAGGTCCGCGGCGCCGTCAATTTGTTAGCATCTTTGGCGAACAGATTCCATTAAATTGGATTTCAAAATGTATTCCTTTGATTGATAGATTACTTAATTGGAGGTCAAGTGCTTACCAAAGAGTCTCATTAACAATATCCATCCATATCCATGACCATCAATAATCTCAAGCCTTTCCATTACTACTGGCACTAGTGACACTTTGTATTCACTGCGACTAGGTATTGGTGCTACGCGTTGTGGATCAGCAGTTCCGGACTTTCCGGAAAATAGCATCTTGGCTTATGAACTACCAATGTGCCCTATTTCTGCCTCGTAAAGTCTCATTCTTGTTGAAGTCATCTGGCATTCTGAGGTTTTCCCTGCCTTACTCGGCGATCACACTCACATTTTAGAAGCTAATCTCAGTTATAGTCTTATACCCTAAAGCCGTAAAATTGTCTTGAGTCCATATCCGGAGGTATCAGGTAACGAAGTGTGCCAATTATGCAATCCCAATTAATCCCATTCCTCTTGTTCTTGTTGGAGGAATTTTGGAATTCTGAGATTCTACCCTAATTTAAGGGAGAAACACAACAGTTTTTTTAAGGTTTTCATGTTCCTGCTGAGTCAGGCTTATGCTTTCAGACTTAAAATCTGATTTTGAGCCGAATGTCCCTATCTAGTTTTGTAGACCAGATTCCCAGTCATAGTTTAAAGTACATATTTCCACATATTTATTATTTACCAACCGCAAATCCCTTTCCAAGTTTGCGATATCCTAAACCTCAAATAACAATTAATTTCGAACTTCTACGAACGATCTCGAACTTATCGACCCAACTTCCACGAACAATTAAAAAACTTTAGTTACTGTAACAATAAAATGGAAATAGATTAATTTTTCAAACTGTTTTAGTGCCTCAAATTGTCATATTTATGATTATTCATAATGAAACTTTTTAAAGAAAATTTAACAAACAAAACAAAAAAACAAAAAATAGTAATAAAGTATAAGAAAAAAAAAAAATAAATCAGAACTATTAAACTAAATATCAACATTTACTTTCCTACTGGTGCATTACAACTTACTAATAAACTAAAGAAAAGAAAAATAACAAAAAACAATTATAATATAAGAAAAAACCAAAATTAATTAAATTAAACGAAATTTTAATCTAAGTTTATCTAAAAGAAAATCTAATTTAAGTACTCAGTTCTTTCTTTTAAGAAACAAAAAAATAAATTCCAAGTATTAAGAATTTAAAATTATTTAAGAAAAAAAAAAACTCTTTTCGAAATTTTCTAAATTTTACTCAAAATTAATTTCATATTTTGTATATGATATTTTTGGCAAACATTTTTGGCTATAAACTTTCAAATTTTTAAACAAAAAATTACAACAAAATTCAACCGCTCATATTCAAAACCATCAGAGAAAAAAAAAAATACCAAAACAAAAAAGAAAAACTTCAAGTGTAAAAGACTGATATTAATTTATTAATGATTTTTATTAAATAAAAATTGATAAAAAAAAATTGGACGCTTTGTAAATATAATACGAAACCGGAAAGCAAATTTGTTGCGCTAGATAAACCACACAAAATGGAAAAAGAGGGCGTTTCTGTTTCTGTTTTTCCGTTTTCACCAAGTTCGAGACCTTAAACCCTATGTTCCTCTTTTTTTCACAAAATATAATTGGAAAGAAGCATCGCCTTAGTAATGAGAAAAAAAAAAACACTGACAATTAACAAAAAAATAAAAAAATATAGTTAAAAATGTAATTTTTATTTTTTATAGCCAAAAATATTTTTTTAAATTATATTAAGTAAATATTATGTAGTATTTTTAGTGTTTAATTTTAATCTATGTATTGATAAAATTCGAGCTTAAAAAAAGTATTCAGTGATTATAATACAAAAAAAAGAAAACAAAAACAAATTGATTTAATAATATTTATCGAAAAGCAAAGATATAAACAAATTAAAAAAAAAAAATATTTAAAATAATTGAAAAATTTGCAAAATTTTGAGAAATTAAATTTGAAATAATAAAAAATTGACAGCAAAAGAGAACATTTTCGATGAAAGAAAAATGTAAATTATTAATTTTTTTTGGCAAAAATAACTTTTGGAATGTTTGACAAAACAATTACCGCTGCGTAATTTGTGTATTATATATACAACAAAATTTGGATGAACAAAAAAGAAATCAATTATGCATAAATATTTAATAAACACACATGAAAACGCATAGAATTGAAGTTTTATTGACGCTTGTTGCTTATGGTAGTGAGTCAGTTGACGATTTGTAAAATCCACTGATGAAGTGCGTGGTCCAATTTATAACGTCAGCTTCCGGCCGGGATAGCAAAGCGGAAATGAAGCTAAGCCTAAGAGCCTCTAAGAGCGAATCGACACTATGAAATCCGAGTTCAGTATGGTTACCACCGAAGCGCTTCTGCCCCACACACGTAGCTGCATCCAGCTTCCATTTGTCTGGTCCGGTGGCCACTACTCGACCGATTTGTTGGCTCTCGTTTAGATCGGACTGTGATAGGCTAGTGGTAGGTTGGTGCGTAGTGAATTGGGTTGATAGTGTGGGTTTCCTAGTGGATGTACATTCACACATATTTGTGGCGAAAAACGCTTCGTTACAAACTTATGTGAGAGTTGTCGAGCGAAAATCACTCTTTCAAATGCATAAGCAAGCATATTTTGCTTTAACTGTTTAGTGGAGTCATGAAAAGATTTAAAAACGCCCCAAAAAACCGTCTAAAAATACACTGAAAGATACTCTAAAACGATTAGAAAGAAAACCCAAAAACGAATTGAAGAAACTCCAACAAATACCTCAAAAACGCCCCAATAATGCTTCGGAAAATGCCCTCAAAAACGACCTTAAAACGCGACAAAAAATTACTCTCGGTAAATGCCCAAAAAACGCACCACAAAATGACCCGAAAACACTCGAGAAACCGCCAAAAATTACCTCAAAAACGCATAAGAAACCGCCCAAATGTGGTTGAAAAACGACTCAAGAAACACTACAATAATCGACATAAAAATCAGTAAAAAATCTCTCCGAAAAACGTACCGAAAATCGCCCCAAAAAATTGTCCGAAGAACGCTCCAAAAACTGTCTCGAAAACTAATTGTAATTTTCTCTAAGCCTACATCATTGGCCCATACGGTATAACGAGGAAAAGCCCACCAAATCTACGTCGTAATGTCGGATTTTAAGCAAGTAGCTAGTATCTTGAATCAAATCAAATGGGGAGTTTTTCTGCTGTGGAGGATTCTGGACTATGAGATTGCGTATAGTGGATTCCTTACTAAACTCATCAATATCCATACAAAATTCTGTACTTGCAACCAACACGCTTTATTTTCTGCTTAATATACATATTTAAAACAAAATTTATATATAAAAAAAAAAAATAGATTCCGACACAAGGAACACTTCCAGTTAAATGACTAACATCGCTCTCTATTGCTCTTCAACAGCATGAGAGAGAATCTCCCTTTGAATATCTTGAACTTCGGGAATTTGTGTAATATCCGGCAAATTCTTGTAACAATCTTTTACATGGGTGTAGAAATCACACAGGCCAGTCTCCTCATTGAATGCCAGATATTTGCCACACGTGTATAACCTTGGACGATTCTTCACACAGATAAAGTATTGCCTGCAGCTACTATCACGCTTGCTGTAGTAACGTAAAACTTCTTCATGTCCTGCTGCGATCTCATCTTCGGTTCTTTCAACTTCGGGACAAGTGAATCCTAAGAATGCTTCAGCATCACAATCGGACACTTGATCGGGCCAATCGCATTGGTACGTGTCTGAATTGAATGCCAATCCTTCGGGGCATTTGGTAAGCGAAGCAACTCCATGAGCGCAGTTTTTGTACTGACCACACTGTGAAGCGTCACCGATTCTGTAAAAGCCAAACTGACGTGGGCATTCATCACTGGCATTAGCTGGTTGGAGGCGGGTTCTTGGTTCAACACATGTCGAAAATGGGGCGTACGTACAGTCGCCTTCGGTTTCGGTACGTTGATTGAAGAGCAAACCATCGGGACAGAGTTTTTCTTCGGCAACGCCATCGATGCATTCGGTGTAGGCATCACATTGGTCAGCGGCAGCGTATCTGGCGTTCTCCTCCGTGCATTGGATGGCGGATGCTGCAATGAGAAGGAAAATGTTGTTCAGACTTGATGTTGAATTGGGGTTTTCTTAAATAATAGAATCGTAGGCAAGGCAGAAACTTACGCTGATGTTCATTCCGACTAAAGAGAGTAAGTAACTCGTATGTGCAAGTTATATTATTGGCAGGAAATGAGGAGATCTGAAAATTCCATTTCCATTCCATTCCATTTGATGAAATAATTCCAAATTATTTTGGACAGACTCTCGTATTATTAGACTAAACAAGAATACAGAGAGCCTTCTGGCAGTAAACGTACCCTAGGACCTACGCTCTTTGTAACACAAAAACCGCAAAGTTAAAAGACCTTCAGCTATCGGATCTAATACACTTTATTAGGAGTACCAACTGGTTCCGAAATCGGTTAGCAACTTGATTGGTTTTGATCTGTTCCATTTTTTCAACCTCAGTAATCAGCGGATTCATAGTTCTCTGAGTGATCGCGATGAGTTTTTTTTTTCTCTCAGAAACCCGTTGATAACCTTTTGTCTTTTGTCTTTTGTCTTTTGTCTTTTGTCTTTTCTCTTTTATATTCCGAATTTGTTGCTATTTTGTTACTACTCTGAATTTGTCTTGTGCTTATTTAAAAATTACCCATGAAACTAAAACAAACAAAAACTTTGAAGCAAAGGAATTGCATTTATTGAATATCCTTTCCCAGGACTAGACGTAAAACAAATAAAAATAACACGGAATTAATTTACAAATTAGCCAGCTACCCTCGAAATGTGTTCATTTTAAAATAAACCACGTTTATCCGTAATTTGGACGTCCTGCATTCTGCTGTCCCTTTTGTGGTTGTTGCTGTTGCTTAGCTGGTTGTTGGTAAGAGGAACCGCCTCTTTGTGCTGGCTGCTTAGCTGGCTGTTGGAAGCTGTTTCCAAAAGCACCGCCTTGTTGTGGTTTCGGTGCCACCTTGCTGGGTGCTTGTTTAATTGGCTGTGACTTAGCTGGAGCCGAGCCACTGCATGTAATATTCTCAAGACCATCGCAGGCACTTATTTCGACATTGAAGCCTTGACCTTCGCCGCAGCTATGTAGTCGTGGTTGCCCGTTTATGCAAAGGAAGTAATGCTGACAATCTTGTGGTGATGGATAGAATCGGTATTCCTCTTGTCCGAGCAGCTCAGACTTGGCAATCTCGGGACACTTGAAACCCAAGAACGCCTCAGCGTCACAGTCTTCAACTACATCGGGCCAGTCACATTGATATGTCGCTGAGTTCCAGGCCAAACCCTCTGGGCAGTCCAAAATGAATCCTTTACCACCGGCACAATTCATAAACTGACTACAATGACTGGCATCGCCCATGCGGTAGTAGCCGAATTGATGTGGGCACTCATCGGTGGGTTGGGCGTTCTGGGTTTTTGTACGTTGTTCGCAGTCCACTTCAATCGGATAGCCGCATGGATAGGCAAACACATTTTTCTCGTTGAAGAGTAGACCATCGGGACAGAGTTTTTCCTCGGCTACACCATCGATGCATTCGGTGTAAGCGTCACACTGTCCGGGGACGGCATAGCGACCGTTCTTATCAGGGCATCCAGATGCTGCCAGCGCTGAAAGAAAAGAAGAAATTATATTCACGTTAATACAGATGCTTTGCAGTTATCTTACCTAAAATGCGCTAGAGAATATGTTGAGAGATGAGGTCATTTGTTTTTTTTTTTTTTAATGAAATGAGTTAAACAAGTCCGACGTGCAGTACAAAATTTCAATTTCGTCTTAAAGACGCCACATTGTATCTGTGACTCACTAATTTAAAAATAAAATAATATTTGTTCGTCTTAGCCACAGTAACAGACCGGAATAATAATTTTTCAAAATCGCAAACAACAGAACATTAAATTGAGTTTGGCGTCTGCAGTTGCATACCAAGAACTAGATTGGTATTCCTAGCTAAAGATTACGTTTAACGAGAAATGAGAGATACAGCTTCCGATTAAGAGTCTTCAGTAAGAGTTTATGTGGCCATGCTAAGGCCACATGTTGAACGCTTTATTCAACAACAAGTCGACCTTTCTGGATGTCATTGTATCGATGCGATAACATTTCAAGTAGAATATTAAAATTTATTACTCAACTGGTTTATGGGCTACTTATACTGGTTAGACTGTGACGAATAAATTCTTAATGGCTACCAACTGACTTAACATTTAAGCAGGTTACCTTTTTAAAGGATATATGAAATGTTTATGGATTGAAGAGAATGTCTTTCCAAATACGGATGTGTTGCTATGTCAGTACTCTAGAGATGTCAGTTAAAAGATCGAGTAGAAAACAATGACAGATGAGACTGACGTGAGCCAATGGTAATGAGCTAGAGGTGATCACCTGTGATGACCTTTATATTTTATAGTTAAATGTTAATTTTTTTTTTAACTTAACATGCAAAAAAATATTCCAGATTGACTCAAGTCTTGGTGATAAGCTCACTAGCACCTTGTCACTGCAGTATACATTTTATTTCTGAGTGATTAGAATGATCCGGAATTGGTAAATTAAGTCTCTCCACTTTAGCCAATACATTTTGTTTGTTTTCGAAAAGACACAATAATTTTTACTTCTTAAGGCCCGGGTTCCATTGACTACTAGATGGTTAGCGACACTTCAAACTTTATATAGACAAAATTTACATGTAGCACATAAATGTATAGATATAAGTTTTTTGTATGTGAAGTTTGACGTGTCGTTTCAGTTTCACTTAATCGTCGCATGTGCTTGTCAAAAAATCATCGAATAACAGAATAATTATCTGGTTGGTCTTACTTAACTTACTTAACTAGTTTGGTTGGCATTAAATTGAAAGTGGGTCTTGATAGTTAATAACTTCATTCCAGCTCAAAATACTGAAGCTAAGTGGGATCCATTGGTGCGGTGGGATAGCAATATACGCCATGGAATAGATCACAGAAATACGCGAGTATTGGTGGAACGAAGAGTTATCTCGCAGGATGATCGGAAACCTCGAAAAGTATCAAAAGTTGGCAAGACCAGTGTAGTTTCGGGGCTGCAGAAAATCCCATGTGTGTCTTCTGAGGAAAGTGATTAAGGGGTTAAACAGCTTGGATGCCACTATATGCTACATATGCTACTTTGCCTACACTTATTCTCTACACATCTACAGTATAACACGTAGCTATAAGGATGACATTTTTATCTCTACCTGAAACTCCATGGAAACTCCCGCGTCAGATCCTTGGTCAAATGTCGAGTCATCCGTGACATTTTGACCATCTTTCTAGTTTCAGTTCCGCTCAGCATCTGTCCCGAACAGAAGGAAAGTTGACTGCATAAAGTATTCTCGGTGACTGGGGGCATATCCAGGGTCTGGGATTTACCTAATCTTGAATTCGAGTAGTAATATTTGACTCCCTAGAGGTTGTCTCGAAGAATAGTATTAAGGAACTAATAACCCTCTCGGTCTCGAGTTGCACCACCATCTTAGAACTAAACGACCCTCTTTAACACACTTCAACAACCAGGTCAAATGAGTTGTGGTACAAAACGACAGATAGTGTTAATATGCTCTAAAAAGTGTCGAAAGTGTCCTCTATATCAAAAAAAGAAAACCATACCGTATCCTTTCCTGGTCAAGAGCGTCCTTAACTTTATTTTTGAACGGAATTTCACAACTATTGCCGAGTTGGTACTTTGGTAGGCTTGGCAGTTCTCGGAGAAATTTATTTAAGCAGTGAGGAGGTAAGCCTGATCGGTTAAAAGAGGATATTAAAGCCACTTTTATAGCAGTCGCCAGGGTAACTTTTGAAACGTCAAATTACGAGTGTATCGAAAGGGATTTGACTTGGTTCGATATGCCGCTCATCTTCTGCCTGATGATGTCAGTTTGTGGTGTGTATACTTGCGGGCTGGTTAGCCCGATTTGGGTTGGGTTTCTAGAACGAGTTTATCATCTTGGCAGCTACGTACCTCTATATAGGTGTTTCCTTCAAGGACTCGGTTTGGATGTTGGATGTTTTTTATTTTGCGCATTGCTGTTTTTCTATCCGTTCAAAGTGTCACTTAAATTGGCTTTAATCGCATTTAATCGGACCGATTGTGCCGACGACAACGACGAAGTGATTGCCGAGTTTAACCGCTAGAGTTTATGAACTTTTTCATCTTATAAGGCTCTTATAGAGGTGATAGAAATTCCGACAGAGATAGCTGAAATAGCATAGTTGAAAGACTAAGCTACGAAAGTCGGCGGCGGTTTCTGCTACTGAAGTTAAATCCTTGGTAATTCAACGAAAATCTCAAAATACTTGGCTCACAGCATCGCACTGCTGTGTACCTAGGACAAGTCGACAAAGCTCGCAATGAGTTCGCTGATTAACCTCAATTCCTCTGACACTGGCTGAGTCCCCTATCACTTAAGGAAAAGCACACTTAATACTAATCGACTTCCACCTTATTCAAGAACTTTCTAACGTCTCATTATGTATATCTAATCTTTACAGGTTTCTAAAGAGGTTTGGGTAATGACCGAAAGAATAAGATCGCGGATACAAGCTGCCGAAATGAGATTTCTCCGTTGTATTGCTGGTGTGACTCGTAGAGATCGCATTAGAAATACCAGAATACGTGAGGAACTCAATGTCGAGCAGCTACTTCTCCGGACGGAGCGGCCCATGCTTCGGTGGTTTGGTCATGTCCCCGACCAAGATTCCACGACGTGGATAGACCCAGGATGAGATGGTTAGATCAATTCCATAATCTCTCCTCTACCCGTATGGGGCTCATGATGATTTGGAGTCGATGGCGGAGGATCGAGAGCTATGAAGGGTCCACTTGAGAAACCTACACTCGCGACCCACTTAATGGACAAGCGGATCATTTGAAAATGTATGAATGAATGAAAAGGTTTCTAAAAATGAGGATGGCTGGACATCGTCCAAGGAGGAGAACGAGGTGAAATCAAAGCTAACACTAACGGCTATAAGGTATAACAAAATTTATTCTGATTTACCTAGTCGTGAACTTAACATAAGTGGTTATTGTATTTCAATCAAAATCACATTTTAAAAAACACTCAATTCTAAAAATGTGATTTAATTACGCGAGGCATGTTTATCTGAGCAGTAGTTATTTAAAAATCTGGAAGTTTTTTGTGTAGAAGTATATTTTTAACGAAATTGTGTTATTTTACGCTTGGCTTGTCGTTTACAACAGATATAAGAAATGCGTCCATTTGATTTCTTTCAGTGCATTTACTGGATGACATCTTTACACAATGATCTAAAAAAGAAGTGGCGAAATATGGAAGACAAGAAAGCACAAGTTCTAACTTAAAACACAAATTGTCGAGCTCGAGTAAGTACCTAATTCATTGAATAACTTCATGGTAGAGAATAGTATCAAATCAATCTTTGTATGCTAAGTTTTGGTTACATAGGCTTGCGACTTAGTAGTTTATCATAATCATAAATAACCCACACCATCAGAAACCTAAACCAATTCGCCCATACATTTTTCTACAAAACCTAAAAATGGGGATCCCTACATTATCCCCTTTTCCAAAATCCCTTATTGGACATAATCTCTCATTTTTTTAATCTCTTTTTCCAAAATTTTCCGGGACGAAATCATATGGGATTCCACCTATCTACACGCAATTATGTACTTATTTATTTGCTCGTTAAAATTTTCTCTCTGGGTCTTTTGGAGTAAGGGATTTCAGCTCAGGGGATTTTGGAAAGGGAGATTTCATCACCAACCCCTAAAAATGTCCTCAATTTTCTTCAAGTACTTACATACTTTAACGAGCTCCGTAAATATTTAAATTTATTTTCGATTAAAACCTTTGCTAACCTTCCCTGTCATGCTACCTCACTTTATATGGTATTTTGATATCGAGTTTATAAAAACCTTCATCTGCTTTGTCAGAGATTTTGCAAAATGATTTTTTTTTTTTCAAACTAGAGCTATGCCCTACGAAACTGGTTTTAAAAGCCATGCGTTTATCGGCTATTACCGGATACCGGCTTGTAGTTTTATTTGTAGCTTAAAGTCCAGCTGTATTTAAGCCAAGTGTTTTCAAGCTCAGAAAATTTTAAGGCAAATCAATTATATTTATATATATATAGGCGCAGTAGCGCAGTGGTTAGTGTGCTGGACTACTGTGCGAGGGATCCCAGGTTCGATCCCCGCAAAAACACAAATTACATCTTAAGGTTTTTTCTACTGCGCCACCTCTCGCGAACGTCTGACAAACATCCCAGAGAATGACTGTCCTGAAAAAGCTTCTCAATTCAGCCGTTCGGACTCGGCATAAAATTTTAGGTCACTTCCATTCGTCTCAAAAATAGAAACTCACACAAAACGAATGGTTGCGAGAAGCTAGGCCTAGGGTGTCTACCGCCTGTTGTGCCACCTATTTATTTATTTTTTTTAATTATATTTCTAAAATTAGGTGATCAGATCAAATTTTTTACTGTTGAGAGCTTTGGAAATATTCCACTGAGCCGCTATTTATTAGCGGTGCCTTTCGAAATAACTGTCATTCTATGAGGATCTTTGACAAATTTCCTACGATAAGTGAGTGCTAGTCTGACACTGTGTACCTACATGGAAACGATTAACTTGTCTCAAAAACAAAACTTAAAAAGTTCAAGGCAGTATTTTACTAAGTTTAACAACTTGCTGAAGTGTTGTGTCTGAGTTCTATTGGAATTTCTCGACTAATTATTCAGTTGACATTTCGATTGTGTCTTTGACGTAGCAAAAGTAACATTTACGACTTGACCAGTCAACATTTTTGAATATGCCCATTCTCTTCTCTTGTCAGAGTTTTTCAAAAATACTTTCAAAAATATCTAAAAATTCACCTCACTGACATTGTAACTGATGGCTTGTTAAGAAATGCGGTAATCTGAACAACACACTCACTAATAATGACACAAAACAAATTCTTGCATCACTCCGATCACAAATCATCCCTCGGTTTTAATAATTGCATCAAATTAAAGATGCTGCACCCATATCCCATCGTCCAACCCGGTGGTAATTAATGTCACACTTTGAATTTAAAGTTCACGTCAAATTGAACAACGTGTCTAACAAATTTCATTTTGACCAAGCGTTAAAATTCCAATGCACTTCGCATAGTCTCTATACAAAAAGCTTGAAAGCACTAAAATCAACAACAACAACAACAAATTTATCGCATATTTCACAGTAGCAAAATGTATATCCATTTGAAATTTGAAACTTTCCGCTAAATAATTAAATTAGTTAACAATACCAACCTAGGGCTCCGCATAGTGCCAAGCACAGTCCAAAGTTAAGTACAATCCTTGTCATGTTTATAGTCACTCTAAATAGTTTCACACTTTACGAGGGCGGCGAATGTCGTTATAGTTCACCCAGAAACGAGACTAAAATAAAGTGTATGTGCGCGCGGATACCCTTTTTAATGCGGGTTGTATGTGTTTATCTCACGGATGTAGAACTGCGACTGATTTAGACTTGTTGAGCTTGGGTATCATGTTTGCGCTGCTGGCTGGGGCATGGGTTGCAAGCACAAGAAGATTCAGCAAGTTTTTTGTTTATAATTTTAAAGGGGGGTTTAATTTTTTGAGACAAAAATAGTGGAAATACAGCATTCGCTAGAGAGATTGATTTTTGGTAAACAGGTTGGGGTGGGTGATAAATATCTGATGGAGACAAGCTTTTTGTTTAAATGTCAACTATATGGTAATGGATGTACCTGGAGCAAACACGTTGACAAAAAGGTCTAAAACAGTGATCAAGAAAGTTATGAAAAATAAATATGTACCTGCTTTAAGCAGTCGGCTTGTGGTGAGTGATTTGGTGCAGGGAAATAAGTCCCCGGGAACTAAGTCCACTGAGGGACCTAGTTCCCACCTAGTGGGAAATAAAACCACTTTCGTGAAGTGGACTTAGTTCCCATGTAAGGTGGGAAATAAATTCCGAAAAATTTGAGTGGTTTTATTTCCCTTTCAATATACCCAATTTCGCACATATATTGCAAGTCTGACATTAAACCCAAGCAGGGGGGTTGCCCATACGGATTTAACTGTTGAATGTGTACTAAGTTCCCATAAAAAACTGTTCCCACCTCACATAGGAACTAATTCCACTTCACGAAAGTGGTTTTATTTCCCACTAGGTGGGAACTAGGTCCCTCAGTGGACTTAGTTCCCGGGGACTTATTTCCCTGCACCGAGTGATTTAGCTAGACTTTAGACTGTTGATAGATAGTACCAGATAATCCGCTCCGCTTTGCCTAGATTGCACCTATTTAAAGTGCCTAGGGTAGTATGCGCACTTTGAGTGATTTTCTCAGTTTGGTTTTGGGTTATTTTTCTGGAGACATTCGCAAGACATTCGCATGCTGAGTGTTAGGGATGTTGAGTTAGGGTCCATTAACATGTATTCCGAGTGACGTTTTCAACGATGCTCTGTCAAACAGAAGAAGTTAGTTTGTATTTAAACATGGTGCCTCCTATAACTAGGTGATTGGCGTTACCCTCATTCCAATACCCCAGGCCATGTTTCCTGATCACATCTCTGAGCCCCTCATCGTCGTTGCTAACCTTCGCGCGTTCAGGTCCCCCATCACAATAATAATATCTACATTCACCGTGCATTTATGTAAACTACTTAGCTGGTTGTTCAAATCATCCTTTTCGTCCTCAGTCGATGGTTTTTTATTATTGCGTTATCCTGATGAAGACTTATCATACTCATCAAACGATATCACAAAAACTTACAGACAATTTATCGCTAATTTCTGTCCTGAAATGGGCTCAATTAATGTTGTCGAGACATCCAGTCTCATTTTGACGTGAAACTTCTTATGGCTCATTTTTCTTATAGCTTAAAAGCTAAAAGCGACATGAAATGGAAATGGGTAGCGCGCGTGTTGCCGCAGCTTGGACAGAATGATGAATGATGATGGGAGAGACTATAGACGTTTTTCTTTTTTATTTCAGATCTGAGCTCTAGGTTAGGTTAAGTTAGGTTAGAGTAGGGTGTCCATACACCTCAAACGAAAAAAGAGGACATAATTTACAATAAACGATTGAGGTCCTCTTCCAAACGCTCCGAAGCCAAGTCAGCGAACAAAAGGCTTTGTCTATGTTCATTAACTTTGAGCTCCTGGATTACTTGGAACTTGTACGGGCATATTCACAAGTCCCGATGCAAAATTCGCCAAGTTGGAATCTGCGAAAGGCTGGATTCTTATGCACGTGGAGGAATTGACTGCCTCGGGTTCTCCTGTACATTCTCATGGATTACGGCAATGCTCCCGACGAATCTGGCTGGCAAAGACCCGTACCAATTGAAAAACCCCTATTTAATTTTGAGTGCCAGGCAAATATACGAGTGCCAGCCATGAAGCAAGTCTGACTGGAAATGCGGGAAACGCAAACGCGCTTAATCTTTGCCTATTGGATTGACCCAGAGAGATCGAAGTGACGCACAGTTAGGGAATCCCTAGTGTAGGTATTGCTATATATAGTATAAAAAAAATACATATTTTTATTACAATGATTTCGATATCAATTGAAAATGAATCAAATCCGTTTTTGGCTGCGTTTAAAATGATATGGACTGGACAACCTTTCAATTAAGGCTTTTCCGATAGGTACTGGACTTAAGTTTATAAAAAACGTTTTTCAAGCCTGCTTTTTTTCACTTTGTACATTGTTTTTATATTGAAATTGAAGGTATTAAAAAAGAGAACAAAAAGAGGACACAATAAATAAAGAGGACAAAAAAAGATCCAAGCGAAAAAAGAAAGTGTAAAATAGATCGCGGACAAAAAAGAGGACATGTTCTCTTAAAAAGAGATGTTCTGGAAACCGTAGGTTAGAGGGGCAGTTTGCAGTATAAGCAATTTTCAGTCAGAAGCCATTGAGGCCCATTGTGATTACCCTTTTGTAGTACATGATAGGACATGCATCTAACAAAACCATTCGGATCTGTTGATAAATCTTTTTAAATCTGATACAGGTATCGTTGCTAGATCTAACAAGCCGTCGAAGAACCGTACAAGAGTAGCGGCGTTCTTGGAGGGCTGGGCAGTGACACAGAAGATGTTCCACAGATTCCATTTCCTCTTCATCTCTGCAACTTCTGCAGAAGTCATTTCTGAAGACACCTAGTCTTTTGGCCATGTTTCCAATTAGGCAGTGTCCGGTTATTACCCCTACGAGCACTTGGATTTGGTTTCTATCAAAAGATGTTACATAGTATCTTTAACCTTTTTGTATCGATTGCTGACCACAAGCTACGAGTTATGGTACAACCGGGAGTGTTGTTCCATCGTTCCTTAGCCAAGTTTAATGTGACATTGTCAATGAGACCCTTAGCTGCGTTGAAAGCTGGTAGTACTTCTCTGTCAGCTAATAGTACGTCCATTTCAGAGCCGCATCTAGCCAGTTTATCTGCTGCCTCATTCCCTTCTACTCCAACATGTCCAGGAACCCAGCACAGCATTACTGTGTGATGGTTTATTGCTCTCAATGCCGAGAGGCACTGAGCTCTAAATAGACTGTACATTATATGTGCGTAATCAGTCTTTTACTCAGCCAGATCATAGCCGGTTTTGTGGTCTGATCATTCACTGAACGAAAAAAGAAACACAAATGAGCTCTGATGTGTATGAGGCAAAAAAGAAACACCAACTTTTTTTTTGATAGTTCAGGTTCTGCCTAAGAGGGGTAACACATGTAGTGAGGCTCTAACTGGGATTCAATGAGCGACAAAGGGGCGTCCCAGTGTGACTTTAACTTCTTATCGAGCTTTATGAAATTTCATTTTTATCGCAAATCGTCTAGGCTGATCTTTTTTTTCTAAAAGGGTTCATTGAGAGAGGATTGCATTTTTGTGGGTTTTTGGACACTTCACAAACCTCTTCATTTAGAAAGAGGAAATATTTTTGCGATTTCACATGTACTTCCAGCTAAATGTGTACAAATAACACGGCCTGATTGTTTCATTTCTTAGATCAGTTGAATCCTTTTAACCTAAGGCCAATGCGTTTTCAATCTCTCTCATAGTGGGTCCCATTTTTTGTGCACAACGTTGAATCAATCAATATTTTCTCAAAAATTAAAAGTTCCCAATTTAGTTGATAATAATTAGAAGATCAACATCACTTCGAATAATCGGTTCAATTGGTAGAATGTCATACGAAACATTCTCTAAAAATAAATCTCTACAAACTAAAAGCATTATAAGGTCTGTTTTTTTCCACATCTATCTCAGTGAAGTAAAGTAAAGTAGGATTTTTAACACGCAATTACAACAACTACGAACTGTTTGACACAATCGAGACTCTATATAGTTGTTGTAATTGCGTGTTAAAAATCCTACTTTACTTTACTTCACTGAGATAGATGTGGAAAAAAACAGACCTATAGACTAAGAGCCCACAGTAATTTTTGGGTGTGATTGATAACACAATATAGCTCACATAATTAGGTATTTGTTAAGTAGGTGTTCCTAAATGTTACCGTCTTGCATGCTGTAGTGGGGGAAATGGTTAGTAATACTATATCAAAAATTCTGTTTTTTTTTTTTTAATTACAAATAATTGGTATAACAACATTAATATCATTTCAAAATGTCGAGTTAAGCCCTGAGCCCTGATTACCAATATGGTAGTCCAAGACGTTTTGCAGGCGGCCTTCTGCCCGCAAGACGCTCTTAAAGTTGCCTAAAAATCGATTTTTTAATCGAATTGATTGTGATGACACAAGGTCCACTGGCAGCGAGTGCAGTCTAAAAACTACCTCAACAACTTTGACCGCACGCTTCAATTCTGAAGAACTTCAAAATCTCAACCGACAACACTCAATCCATCTCTAAAATTTGACAAGAACTAGTCAACATGCCGACCAGAGCAATCTGGAATGAGGACACATTTTCAGAAGATGAATCAGTTCACTTCTACACTGACGGATCGCAAACCAAACCCGGAGTTGATGGGGTGTTTTCTCCGACAGTCTTAATCTTAAGCTCTTCTTCCGTCTACCAAACTACTGTAGCGTGTTCCAGGCGGAAATTATGTCGAGTCTTATCTTACCTCAAGAAAAACGCGAAATCTGTTAAGGATATCTGCATATTTTCGGACAGCCAAGCATCTATCAAATCCTTGGATTCAAACTGTACAACTTCTTGAGTAGCACTCGTCGATTCCCGATCGTTTTTTACGGAGATGGCCAAAAAGTTCAATATTATTCACCTATTTTGGATGGGCATTTTAGAGAATTGTAAGGCCGATGCACTCGCCAGAATAGGAAGAACTACACCCATCCTGGTGCACAAGGCACCCTGGGCAAACCAATCGCTACTTGCAAACAAAACTTAAGGCTATGGAGAGTGAATATTTTAGGTGGACAAGGTGGCATGGCAATACATGTCTAGCGACAAAACAAATTCGGCCTAAGCTGTATTTAAAACGCTCTAAGAATTTGACTTCTGTCAACAGACTGCATGTCGGCACTGCAATGGGAGTGTCATTCCTGTCCAATAGGAAAGCACGCCTAAAGCAACACATTATTTGTTCGGTGCTTCAACTTATAACAGGATTGAACATTTTTCTCGAGTTTTAATTTGGTATTTTTTTTAAAAGACCAAAAAATGTACATACACTGCCGGTCGGGTCACTAGGATGAGGCCATACATTTTGCAATAGATTTTCACTCTTTATACCTGTTGAAAATGTTTTACACGGAAACTTATACTACCTCTGAAAAGGTACATATTTTCCCAACAGTAAGCCATAAAATTAAAGAGCAAATAAAAAACACTTTGATTGGAATTATGTCCTTTTCGAGCTACACAACTAATTTATCAGCAGACGGCTTAAAGTGATTGTTTTTGGTGATGAATTCTGACAGTCAATTCTCCTCTTATAAAGATATTTATGTTCCCTGTAAGGAATCTTGGACTTTTCTGTACCTTCAATTGAATAAGCGCCTAAAAATTTAGAGATTAGCCATCAATTATCGAACACAACAGAGAGGATTGCGAGGACGATAAGCCGTAATATTTTTATAGTTATGCGAAAATGTTTTTGGGTGAAAGTAAAGAAATCTGTCTGAATAAATGTACTAAACACAAATGTCGTCGTTTTAAATCCAATACCCTTTAAAGCAGTCCTTGAGTAAATTCAACTACCTTTTCTTTAATATTCTTGGGCGGATGACCATAAATGACCAACAGCCTGACATTCATTGTCTGATAAATTATTTCTAATATTAAATAAAGAAACCTAAGGGTCTCATTAAATGTTGTATATACCTTATAAGATTATACAATTTTGTTTACATTCGCTAACTCAACCTTAAGAGTAAACAAAAAAAAAATTCAATGAAAAATAATGCGTATACGCCCAGGTGTACCATTTTCCTGTGCAAAAGTGGATTTATTGCTACGGCAATTCAATAGTGATCAACTAATTGATGTGCATATGTAATAAATGTGCAAATAAACTTGAAAATAATTTTATGTCATCGAAAACGTTTAAATGCAATTTAACACTCAGCCCCAAAACTACTACCGACTTATGCAAACCCATTCAATTCATTGATTCATCGTCACTCGTCACTTTTCATTTCTATTGAAATTCAACTTCACCGTGTTAAATCTGTTAACCTGATTGTTATGAGCATCATTCTTCGTATAATGTGTCTTTACATTTTAAATTAAATACAAAATGGTTACGCAAATCTCCTCCAACGATGCTGATAATTACGTAAGCGATCCCACAGCAGCATCTTCACAAAACGTGTATCTGGTGGTTGGTTATTGTTATTGCTGTCGCTGACAAAGAAAGCACAGTATCGCGGATTTGTTGTAAAGCTCTCACTGAACTTAATCTACGAGCATCCATTACGATTAAGGTATATGTATGGCCAAAGTGGATCTTCAACTCGATATGAATCTTCAAGAGCGGTACGGTACCATCCACTGGGATGGTGCTGACTGGGATTGTGCTGACGGAGAAGATAAACCGGTCGCCAATTTCAGTATACCGCAGTAAGTATGCTAAATAGACGGTCAAGTGACCTTGACATTTTTTTTGCTGGTTTCGAATTTCTACCTGAATTTCTCGTTTAAATTGTGAGCACGGTGATAACAGCGAATTTTTGTTTAGCTAACTTAACTGGAGTTGGGCAATAAAATGGATCTTCATTGAATATAGCTGTCGGATTAATATTATTATTTGTGTTGTTTGCGCATCATTTGTAAAAGATAATAGATATTGACTTAAAAATATATGATGGTCGATGAATGGATATCTAAAAATATGTATGACCGTGGTAGACAGTGTTTTGGATGATTAGTTGGTTGCTGTTTTCGCATTTTTGAATTCCTGCCTAAGGTTATGGAAGTTCATCGAAAATTATGACGAAATCTAAGAAGTAGACCTTGATAACACTTGTTTTTGTGACTTTACAATAGGATGGATAGGATGGATTTTTTTTTTAATAGAAAATGGTTTCGCTTACTTTTCAATCCATGCACTTTTAGAAGGTTAGGTGAGAAGTGCATACTTTCACGGGCGCTAATTTGGCCCATTGTGGTCCTGAACTCCTGCTTCTTACAAACCGGTTAATGGTCATTAGTGATACCTGCGCTATCAGATAGGATAAGGAAAAGGGAATGAGAGTTGAAGGAAGGAGGATATAGTGGCGAATGAAAAGTTTAATTTTAAGGAAATCGTTGTCTAGGTGTTTTTTGAATCTTTAAGTGTATAGAAATTTTCTCCGTTACTCCAAATCGCGAAAACTACTAGACAGATTTCATTTGGCATTATTTTTAAAATGTTTCTGAAGATTGTGAGATGGTTTTAGGCTATATCATTCCACATCCTTTGAAACAATTTTTACCCAGAATGTATTCTCTTTTTCTGCCTATTCTCAAATATACTTATTCAATACAAAAAAAAATTACTTATGGGTTGTTCTTGATCGTGGCTCTGCTTTCTGGTGGTGGGTATACATGAAAGCTTTCCTTTTTCGTTTAGCCCAGCAAAAAAGAACTGAATGCGTTGTCTTTTCTTACTTGTTTTAAATCGTTTTGGATAAAGCGATAATAGGATTACTAAGTACTCGTAACGGCTATTGAAATGGGTTGTCGAAAATCTAAATGTTCCCTTGTCGCATCGCAACAGTAATTTTTTTTTACCGATCCTTCTAGTCGTACAAGTTCAACATACAATAAATATCAAATCGACCCTTCTGGGCCCTATTTCATTAACATTGACAGGTAACACAATTCTACAAATTTGTCGCACTTGTCTAACAATTTTTCATTTCATAAAATATTGACAGGTGACATAACTGTTATGACTATTTTGTCATTATCATATTTTGACAAATTTGTTCTGAACAATTTTTCATAGTTATAGATATTTTGACTAGTTTGCTGTTGAAGCTTTATAGGTTCGCCTTTTTCGTATATATATAAAAAAAAACTTCGGTGCTGTTTTTCGAACATGCAATTTTTTATCAAATTTGAAATCACTCAAATCACTTAGTGCGATAAAATATTATTATTATTATATTATTATTCTTTCTTTAAAGTGTCGAGTCCGTACTGCACGAAATTAGATTTAAAAGATTCTTCATCAATTCCGCTTGAAGAAATTATAATATTTAGCATCTTAAATCATACTTGTCACTTCACTATCAATACTTGACCGAAACTTAAACGCCTGCCGGAATTGTCAATTACATACTGTCAAAATTGTAACTTGTAAAATTGTATCTGTATAAAAAAATTGTCAGTACAAATTTGTCAGTAAATTCAAGACAATTGTTTCAAGAATCCTGACAATTTTTTTATGAAACCAAAACTTGACAATTGTCTGCTATTTCCCGACATTTCTACAAAATTATATAATTATTTATGAAACAGAAATTTGACAATTGTCCAATTGTCAGTTTACAAATTGTCACCTGTCACCTGTCGCAATTGTTAATTTTTATAAAACAGGGACCTGATCGCTCTGAATTTAAGTTTTATTAGATACATTAAATCCACAATCAAATTAGTCGTTCTCCAATTGACCTTTTTTAAAGAAAAAAAAAGCTCGATTTTTAAATTTTTTTCACCTTACAGCTAGATTATAAACTCGACAAAATTTCATAACAAAAATTGGTAAGGGACTGCTCTCCACTTTAAGCGAGGGAGTTGCAACGACCAGCATTGTTGCATACGAATTTCATCTTAATCGTAGAAAAGAATCCAACCGCATACTGTAATGAGTCACAAATTATATTAAACATTATAATCGTTCGCGAGATCTTAAATGTTAGTTTGTAGGAGTTCATTGCCAACATATTGCCACACTGTAATTCACTGAATGACGTGACGCGATGCTAAACAAATTGTTTCCAGGAAACTGACTCTTTGTGGGTGCGCAAAGGTGTGAACAAATTTATTTTGCAAAACAAAAGCAATGCGGGTTTCATTTAAATGCGAGGAAGCTGGGCAACACTTACTTACTTACTTAAGGTGGCGCTACAGTCCGGGGTGGACCTGGGCCTCAACCAACAAGCGTCTCCAGCCAGCACGATCTTTGGCCAGCTGCCTCCAGTTTCGCACGCTAAGTTGGTTGAGGTCCCCTTCCACTTGCGTGCGCCACCTGAGTCGCGGTCTTCCTCTACTGCGCCGTCCCTCGGGTGTGGATTCGAAGATCTTCCGGGCCGGAGCATTCACGTCCATTCGCTCTACATGACCCAGCCACCGCAGTCGTTGGACCTTCACTCTTCTGGCTAGGTCGATGTCGCTGTACAGCCCGTACAGTTCGTCGTTGTATCTCCTCCTCCATTCACCGTCTATGCAGACGGGACCGAAAATTACTCGAAGAATTTTCCTCTCGAAGCAGCCAAGAGTAGCCTCATCCACTTTTGATAGAGTCCATGCCTCTGCACCATAAAGTAGGACAGGGATGATTAGGGTCTTATAAAGGGTCACTTTAGTTGTTCGAGAGAGGGCTTTGCTACTCAATTGCTTTCTTAGCCCAAAGAAACAGCGATTGGCAAGAGTTATTCTTCGCTTAATCTCAGCGCTGGTGTCATTGTCTGAGTTCATAGCGGAGCCTAGGTAGACAAAGTTCTTTACCACCTCAAAGTTATATCTGTCTATAGTGACATTCTGTCCAAGACGTCGGTGTTGGGTCGCGGCGGGGCGAAATGGTGTCATAGCAAGTACGCGGTTCCCGCATCTCGATATTCATAAAGGCACATGGAGATCTCCCGATCAATCAACCGCCAACCAGATTGACCACATTGCGATCGACGCAAGGCACTCCTCCAGTATTATGGATGTCCGAACGTTCCGAGGGGCCAACATTGACTCGGACCACTACCTTGTTGTAGCCAATGTACGCCTTCGGATATCCCGAACACCGCCAATACAAGTAAATACCGTGAGGAAGTTTGACGTCGGACGGCTAAAATCGCAAGAGGTCACCAGATCCTTCTCCGATCGAGTCTCTCTCAATCTCTCAAGAGGTTCTATGCAGCCAGCATCAAGCATCGAAGACCAGTGGCAACATTGCCAAAAAGCCATCAGAGACGCCGCCTCTGATGTGCTTGGTTTCACACGACCACCACAACGAAACCCCTGGTTCGACGACGAGTGCCGGCAAGCACATGGAGCGAAACAAGAGGCATACAAAGCGGCGCTGCAAAGAAGGACCAGAGCTGCTCGTGAGCTCTACGCGCAGAAAAGAAGAGATGAACACCGGCTTCTCAGGAGAAAAAAGAAAGAGCACGAGAAGCGCGCGATCGAGGAAATAGAGAGATGCTACAGCAGGAATGAGGTTCGGAAGTTTTACCAAAGGGTAAAAAGAACCTGCCAAGGCTACAGAGCCCGAACCGAAGCCTGCAAGGACGAACAAGGGAACATCATAGTAGAAACGTAGTCGATGCTGAGGATATGGAAGAATTACTTCTGCAGACTGTTTAACGGCGATGACGAACTAAATCCCGCTGTCAGGCAGAGTGAACCATTCAACCTGGACGATGAAGACCAACAATTCCGCCCACCCGACCTGGACGAAGTCAAGATAGCTATATCTAAGCTTAAGTCCAACAAAGCCGCTGGAGCAGATGGCCTAACCGCCGAACTATTCAAAGCGGCAAGCGATGACTTGGTTAGGAGCATGCACCAACTCATCTGTAGAATATGGTCGGAGGAAAGTATGCCCGATGAATGGAACCTCAGCATTGTTTGCCCGATCCTCAAGAAAGGAGACTCTCTGAACTGCGCCAACTACAGAGGGATTAGTCTTCTTAACATCGCCTACAAGATCCTATCTGCCGTATTGTGTGAACGCCTGAAGCCTTTTGTCAACAACCTGATTGATCCTTATCAGTGTGGCTTCAGGCCAGGAAAGTCTACCATCGGCCAAATATTCACACTGCGGCAGATCTTGGAAAAAACCCACGAAGTCCAAATCGATACCCACCATCTTTTCATCGATTTTAAAGCCGCCTATGACAGCATTTATAGAGACGAGCTATACAGAGCAATGTCTAGTTTTGGCATCCCTGCCAAACTCGTCCGTTTGTGCAGGATGACAATGGAGAATGCACGCTGCTCCATCAAGGTCGGTAAAGAACGGGCCATACCAATAAACAATCACTAAACTCGTGTTTAACTAATTTCGAAACTAACTTTAGTTTCGACTTTAACTTTTACTAAAATCGACTTTAGTAGAAATTCTAGTACAACATGAGCCAAAGCTAGTACGATTTTCGCAAAACTGACTGTTTATTCGAGTGCAAATCCAAATTTCAAATAAATCATAATTTCAGATTTTTCTTTTTCCTTCTTGTTTTTATGAAACTTTTTGTTTTGTGAAATTTTATCAATAGTTTCACACAATTTGTTTGTATGTAACAGGAGTCAGGGCGCCGATAAAATGGACTACATACATATTTGAAAATAAAATTAAATGTACAAAGCCCATTTCGTAGTTTGAATAAGTTGAAAAATGTTCTGTAGATAATCATACTCTATTGCATTTCGAGATGATTAAAATAAGACGCTTCACAAAATAAAAATCACAAACACCAACAAGAGAAAAGAAAACATTGCCTTTGAGGAACGAATATTTGAAGCTTTATTATCAACACAAAAACAGATTTCATGCTTCCACTCTACCGCCAACACGTTCTATGCAATTTTAAAGATAGTTATGAATGAAATCTAATCGAATCACTGCTTCTTAAGAATTTCAAATGAATTTTCAAATTGGCTGGAAAACTGACATTCCACCTTTTAATGACACTACTACGATGACACTTATAATTAAACCATAAGTTAGACACGACTTTCTCAGGATCGAAAGTTAGAGTTGACATTAGGGTTAACTCGAGGATAAATTGGTTATTGGTACGCAATATTTTTTAGTTTCGACTTTTGCATTAAAGTCGAGTCTAAATTTGATTGTTGGTAAGGCACAATGTTCTTACTTTCTCACTTAGGTAGCGCTTCAGTCTGAAGTGGACACAAATTACATCTTAAGGTTTTTTCTACTGCGGCACCTCTCGCGAACGTCTGACAAACATCCGAGAGTATGACTGTCCTGAAAAAGCTTCTCAATTCAGCCGGCATAAACTTCAGACTCGGCATAAAATTGTTGGTCCCTTCCATTCGTCCCAAAAATAGAAACTCACAAACGAATGGTTGCGAGAAGCTAGGCCTAGGGTGTCTACCGCCTGTTGCGCCACCTATTTAATTATTTTTTTATTTTTTTTATCATCACTGTTCTACCGCTCTGTTAAACGGGCCGATCGATAGCACCGGTTGATTTGTGACAAGGCAAGCATGAAGTATATTCAAGATTTTAAGGCGGAAAGTGGAATCGTTTCCTACAATAGGCGTATTTTTTTGGGAAGTGAGTATAACAAAACCAAAAGTGAGTATAACAGTTTTGCATGTAAAACCAAAAGTGAGTATAACAAAACCAAAAGTGAGTATACCAGTTTTGCATGTAAAAGTAAAAGTGAGCTAGCTATAGATTCTCAAAAAAATACGCCTAATATCACTTAAAAGCAGCCACCAAATAAATATGCATAATCAGCCGTATTTATAAACGTGTCGTAGAGGTTGCGTAACTTTACATACCCTCTAAAATGCCCTTAAACAGGAAAAACTTATTTATAAACAATTTTACAAACAATTTAAGCAACGTACAATTTAAGTAGCCGCGTAACTTAAACACACATGCGTTTAGACTTTAGAGGCTGCGTAGAGCTTGCGTAAATTTGATTTGTTTTGTTTCTTCTTTTTTTATCTATGTGAGGCACGGATTTTTTAAGTGATGATTGCATTAGGTACCTACATACAACATATTCGATTTCTTCATCTAAAATATTTTTTTTACACAAAAAGGCTGTCAGAAAACAGTGGATATCGGTTTCAGTAGAAGAAAGTACTAGTTTTCTGTATTTTTTTGTAATAGTTTCTGATATATTTCCCCTTATCAGGACACCAACCCTGTTTAGTGAATCAACCGTGGAAAATGTTTATATTTATTTATTTATTTAATGACTGGCTTATAATTAAAATTATAAGACAGCTGGATAGCCAGAGCATCAAAGGCCTTCGGATAAGAAAATGTTTATAAATTTCAGCAAAGTAGTGTAGAGGTTGCGTAAATTCTTACGCGATGTTTAACTAAACAAGCTCTCAGAGGCATTTTAAGGAAATCTAACAACATAATTCTAATCGAATAGATAAGTCACTTTATTTCAAATTCAAAATTTAAAAATCTTAAAAAGTCATAGTTCCTCTGAGTTGTGCTAAATGCCTATCGGCTAGTTGAACTCAGACATGCTGGAATAGTGTTCTTGGTTAATTTCCCAATCATATATTAAACAGATTTAAGCTTTTCTATTTATTTTTGTTATTCAGATATATTTCACATTTACACATTGCATTTATCTTTTCAGTTTCAACTTTATGAGGCGATGTGTTTACGTGCCACTCGTAGGCTACTGAGAGGTAGAGTGTACCCTATACACTCTTCACGGTTTCATAATTATTTTCACTTTGACATCTATAATGACACTGCATTTCATACATTTAAAAGAAGTGAATAGTCTAATGTAGGTAATATGACATTACTTACTTACTGGTACGACATAATTTTGATTCATTCAGCTGATGAATCCCTCTATAAACATTTATGAAAAAGCGATTTAAACATTTCAAAATAGCGCATAATGGTCTTTAAATAAATAACAATTACAAACTGACACAATGTAGATAATTGCAATTTTTAAAGTAACAAATACCTTGCACGCCTTGTTTGACTCCAAAAGAAATTTCTCATTGGATTTTTGCAAACATTTCCTTGTACATTTGAACATCACATAAAACCACTTTCATTTTTCCAACAGAAATTCATCAAAGGATCTATTATAAAATGTACAATTTTAATGAAAAATCTAGTACAATCGAAGGTGAATCGACTACGTTACCGGGTGACATTTGTGATCAAGGTACCCACTAAATGACCGATTTTGTTATTGTTTTGAATGTAAATCCACATAATTTAGTGACGTATCGTTCGCCCACGGATGTGGTAATTGTTCCGGCTACATCGAAAATTTCGCAAATGGACAATAATCATATCGTTTGATTTTGTTTTCGTTTTTAGTACGTATTTGTTTGCAAAATGACAGCTGCAATTATGTATATATATATTTTTTTAAATTGTTTCTTATCATGTAACTACCAACATTGTGGTTTTTTTTTTCAAATAAATTAATTGAAATGAGTTATAATTATTGAATGTGCTGCAAGTAAGCATGTGCTGTAACTACAAAAAGAAATGCAACCATAATTAGCCCAGAATGATCCTTATTATATACAAATTTCAAATATCCGATTGCAACCCGAATTTATAATAGGCGTATTTTTTTGGGAATCTATGGCTAGCTCACTTTTACTTTTACATGCTAAAATGGTATACTCACCTTTGGTTTTACACGCAAAACTGTTATACTCACTTTTGGTTTTTTTATACTCACTTACTTTAAAAATACGTCTAATAAATTATTATCGGAAGTCTTAAAAATGTACATTTTTTGATTCATCGATATTTCTAAGAAAACACATCGCTATGCTATTTGCTACATTTTATTTCAGCTGCACATAACTATGCAATCTACTACATTTTATTTCAGTTGCACATATCTAGCGAGATTTCAATGTATCTGTCACAATTTTTGTGTTGGCGCGAATCGACTGGGAGCAAAAGTGCACGAGCGTGCCTGCTAGTATTTCTGGGCGACTAGTATCTCAGAGGGATTTTTGTATGAAAATTCTAATTTTCGGCCGGCCGGCCGCAGTGTGTCGTCGTCGTACGTTGGATTTTTTTGACAGCTGCAATTTCAAATAAAGTTCGTTACGAGTTTGAGGCTCGAAATTGTATTATCGATTATGTATGCAGACGCAGAGTGGTGAATTTTAAGTGGAATATGGGGGATAAGTAAAAAAAAACAAAGCAAGTTGGAAGTAACAAAAACGAGAATGGAGGCTGTTTTGTCATGGGATCAGTGGAAATAAGGTCTTAGGTGATTGAATTCGCATACGTGTGGTGAAAACGGTTGGGAACCACTGTTATACGGTTATCAAATTATGACAAAATTAAACGAACAATGATGGAGCTTTGAACATGAACATGCTGAAATAGGAAAAACTTTCCAGATAAGGAAAAGCAGTGTTGGCTGGCACATTTTTAAAAATAAAACTCATCCAAATGTAAATAAGGGCGCAGTGATTAGTGTGCTGCACTACTGTGCGAAGGATTCTAGGTTCGATCTCCGGAAAAACACAAATTACTTCTTAAGGTTTTTTCTACTGCGGCACCTCTCGCGAACGTCTGAAAAACATCCGGGAGTATGACCGTCCTGAAAAGGCTTCTCAATTTAGCCGTTCGGACTCGGCATAAAATTGTAGGTCCTTTCCATTCGTCCCAAAAAATAGAAACTCGTACAAACGAATGGGTTGCGAGAAGCTAGGTAGGTCTAGGGTCTCCTACCGCCTGTTTCGCCAAATATTTTTTTTTTAATGTTAATAAGAAGACTGTAATACCTACTTGAATACCTATTTAACTTCCCACAAGTGAATATGGAAACTGTAGCCGTCCGTCTTCTACATACCCTCTCCAGGACCCTTCCCTTTTACCAAACCAAAGTAGCAGTAGTTTCCTAGAGCAATTCTCGCTGTATCTGCACTAGGATTAAGATCTCATTCGCTTAAATTATGTTTGCTCAGAGGTCTTAGGTAAGTCAGTGATTTTCCAAGTAACAGTTCCGATTAATCATTAGGTATATCGGAACAGACGTTGCATTGCATTTGATCTAATTGCACTGTTTTACCAAATTATTGGGCAGGCATTCGTCATGACATTAACTTCTAAAGAAACATGTAGGTATCCCATGGAATTCGCAGGTAAACTTGCCGGCAGTTTAATTGCAGTACCAGACCACATCTACTTACATGTATATGCAAATAGATCGCCATAATTCTCCCCTTACGTTTTTCGGCGAACATTTCAGTAGCTCCAAGGCTATGCTTGTTTTCTAGAAGAATTTCCAATTAATTCTTCCTTACGACGATACTCACCTTTTGGTGGTGATCTTTAAGCCCTTTCCACTTCACAATAAAACAACGAGTGTGTACTTTTTTTTTAATTGATTTTTCTTTTTATTTTTATTACCATTTTGGTCGGCATTACAAAACAAAGAAAAAATATATTTATATCTTTACATATTCATACTCTCAACTTATATAAATTACACTTTTTTTTTTATTGTTTAACTAAATTTTCTTTCTCTTTAATTTTGCAGTAAATAAACAAAATAAAAATTCAATGTACAATCATTTTTTTTAAATAAAGAACAAATATAAAACAGAATTGTCCTTTCGGATGCAAAGGATTTCTAAGTTATCTTCTTAATTCGTATCTATAATTAAGTTTTTGAATTAAAATGTATTTTTAACTTTTTTTTTTATCTTCATCTAAGGCACTTTTCTCTTAATTTTTCAATAGGATAACATTTTTTTTTTCTTTTTTTTTATAATCATCGTATTTGATGTTTTAAAACGTACTTTTAGCATTTTTTTTTGTTGTTGTTTAAGGTAGGTTGATGTTTTCGTTTTACAATAATATTTATAAATTAACCAATAAAAAAAAAAATACATTACATTATATAAATTGTAGACTAGAAATATAGTTTAAATTAAAAAAAAGTGCCTTTTCTAGGAGCAGCTAAGTATATTATATAACTAGAGGTTCTTGTTTTCGCCAAAAGAATGGGTTTTGTGATGTATTTCTTAGAATGGGTGGGGTTGTTAAAATATACAGAAGTCATTAATATGAAAAGGTCGTGATTGGAGTGGTACAAATAAATTCATTCATTCAAAGTAGTCAAAATGGGGTTTAGACACTTCTTTCACGGGCTGTGAAATCTTACAGACAAGCTAAACTGAAGCTGTTAGTAGGCTTTCTGCTTCTAGTTAAAATTCTTTGACAACGAAATAGAGCTGAGTACTATTTTGTCCCACAATCTAGTGCAACCCTTAATCCCCAATGCAAAACTACTAGTATGATGAGGTTTCAGTTCCCTCATGATTTTGACAATGAAATTGGAAATGGGTTCGAATACGTTGCCAGCAATTTATTGACTTCGCTTGTCGAAAAAAAGATCAGCTATGAAAAAGTGCACAATGACCCGGAAAGCGAATCTTTTACTTTCTACGAGGTCTCGGATATATGCACATTTTATGCTTGGCTCAAAAGTTTTGGGCGTATGGCTGTTAAAACAAACTCCAAAAATCCAAAGCGTTTCAGCGGCTAAATTAAAGTCGTCTCTACTTTTTATGACGGTGCGATTTAAGACAAGTTGTCATAAGTTCCACATATTAACATCTTTTACGCACTTAACCGAGATTGGTCATTGGTCATCTTCGCAATTTTTATTATTACTTCAGTACGAAAAAGTATCACTCAAGGCCCTGTAGAGATCCTACCATAATACTGATCTTAGATCTTTGCTTAAGCCCATACACATCTCAATTATGATGGACGCTGAAGACTCATGCAGTTATCACTTCTGCTTACTTAAGTGCGAGTTCCCTTATTTCGATTTCTCATTATTGGAACTATTAGAGTGGATTAGTTTTAAAAGAACAACCGCGACCTCTATGACTCTATGAGCTGTACGAAGATGTGGATGTAATCCAAAAAGCCAAAACATGTCGAATTCATTGGTTCGGCCACATCCAGCTAAGAGGGTCTTCGAATTCAAGCCCCCAGGTTCGAGAAGACAAGGAAGACCGAACCTCCGTTTCAAAGAACAAGCTATCGCGGTTGACAGAGCGATTGGTCTGGACAATTGGAAGCAGCGTGCCCGGAATCGTAGAGGATGGAAGGCTGCAGTGTCTCAGGCAGATACTCTTCACGTGTCTGTAGCCCGATAAGCAAGTAAGTAGTCTTAAAACTGATTCCTCTTACAGGAGTTGGAATAGTTAATAAGTTTATAAGGGGATATTGCCATAATGAGAGACACATTTGCGTGACTAAACGAAAATGAAAGCCTTGTAAATATACAAAACCTTTGCTTATGTCGTTTTCCATTGGGACCATCAGATTTTTATTTCAGATCTCAGATTTTTCGTGGCGAATGGAACATGAAAGCAGATTGATCTGCTTTTGTAAATGTATTAGTGCGTTATTTGACAGTACATCAGCTGTGCAAATTGTTTTCGTTTGTCGATGGAAACATACGAACTTCATATGAATAATCATATCGACGAAGAATCGAAATCCACAGATGACGAGGAAGAAGAAGAAGATGACGAAGATGATAGTAATTGCTCCAAAATTAAGTCCATGTCCATTATTTACGTTTTTGTTCTGAATACATAATAGCTTTTCACGAGGCTTTTCGTGACATTGTTTTGAAAACAAATTCTGAATGACGTAAAACAGCTGTGTATTGTTATTAGTGAGAGTATGTGTAAATCTCGAAAATTATCGAGATCTGCAAAAAGTGATCCGAATCAAAAAAAAGATTGATTTTTTGTCCCAATGGAACATGAAAAGTGTTCCGGATCAAAAAAAAAGATTGATTTTATGTCCCAATGGAAAACCACATTAATCTATGGTATTACCGAGAGAAATGTTGGTATGGTATAATGTAATGGGAGACAATACGAGAAGTCATTGGCTTCGTGTGTTTAGAGCAAAAAAAATAGGAAATGCGCCTTTATAGTTTATAGGGGACTTAAGGTGGGTTTCCACATGTCCATATTGAACGACACCACCGTCAGTTCATTGCCACTTATGTTAATTATTGACAAAAAATCGTTTGTCAGTTGATTGACCAACTTATGAACTCGATGCCAATTAATTTTTACTGTCAATTATAGACAAATTGACATTCTGTTTGACAATTCAGCTATTTCCACTTGTCCAGTGGCTTCAAGCAATTTTTCGCTATTTCCGCTTGCCAATTTTTGAATTGGCATAAAAATACGTCAATTGTCAATTTCAAATCGACAAGTGGAAACCCAGCATTAAGCGGAATGCAAAACATCTACTATTTTCGATTAGTCGTGTAACGATTTTGGTATTTGGCTTCGGTTTTTCTCCGCCTAAGTTCGAAAATGAAGGTTTTGTGACTTTTTTATAGTTTACTGATCTTTAGATGCGGCGTTCTCTTAAAGAAATTGTTCTTCGAAAGAACGAAACTATTTTAGAGCAACGCACGTTTTTTTGAACGTTCCAAAATCCGATTTCCATTTTATAAGTTAACTCACAATTAACCTCTTTACACTTGCGTAAACAAGGGTTGCAAACAGTCACGGGATAAAGGGATTTTCTCAGGTTCCCCTGAATACTTTTTTCTACCATAACTGTCTAATCGAACAATAATGACAAATTAAATAGTTTTTGCTGTTTTGGTAGACCTTTCGACAAATGCCTGCAACCCATTCGATCAGTTAATGACTTCTGTTGTAGTCTCTTTTTTTTTTGTTTAGTCTAATAAGGTAACGAATACTTTTACATGTTTTTCGATAAATAAAACAGGAATGTCAGGGTATTAGGAATCCGGAAGGCAGTATGATATAGATGATGGCAAAATGACACACTTTACAATTATTAAATAATAATAAAACAAAAATACTAAATATTGGTATTATTAATACTAACAACCTGGCTTAGGAAAACGGTTTTTTTTTTTTCTTTTTGCGTATTTCTAACTGATCTAAACTAAAACTTGAAAAGATATACAAAATGAATTTCTTCGTATCATCAATTAATTATTAATTATTCGCCTACCTATTAATTTTTTTTTGTTTCTTTTTCACTTGCATTTAAAATTATATTTTATTTAAAATTACATTTCATGAATTTGTTTCCCTATTTTGTTTATTTTTTTTTTATATTTTATATGTTTATGCATAATTTGTCTGTATTTCTAGAAAATATTTTTTTTTTCCTCCATTTTTATTCTTATATATTTTTGTTTAGTGAATAAAAATTGTTGTTTTATTCTTAAACCTAAAGATATATCACTTTTGCACTTAAGTATTAAGTTTTTTTTTTTTATTATTTTTTTAATTTTACTTAGCATTTAAGGTTCCTACGGTACTATGTTGTCTGTTTTTTTTTTTTATTTTATTTTTATTTGGGCTATACTAGGACAGTTTTGAGTTAAATTCAGCTTTAGCTCTGTCGGTAAGGAAGCAGTTTTGTAATTTAGTTTTTATTTTATCTGGTAGTAGTTTTTAGATATATTTTGCATTTTTTTTCTATAGATAATTATGGTATTGTGATGTTTTTTTTTTTTTTGTTGTTAGTTGAATTTGGATAGAAAAGAAAAGGCCAAACTTGCTACATTATTTGTATTTACTTTGTAACACTAGTCTGCTTTTGGTTTGTTAAATGTTTTAAATTTAATTTACTGTTTAGATTGATTTTAAGAGGCAAATATTAGAGAGCGGCCTAATGATTTGTATTGAATTGTGAGCATACCGCCCGATTGTGTCTTTTTGAACCTTGGTCTAGCTAATATAATAGTTGCTTTGTTTTAAATTTCATTTGATGTGTGATGGAATGGAACATAATTAGTCGTAACAAAAGAACTGAGAGAGGAACTAAGAATCCAATGAAAGAAACATGGACAACGATCTAAGCGCCACACGAAAGACTACAGACCTATTAGTCATTTCTCCTCAAGACATTTGAAAGGCTTCTTGACAGTCAAATAATGTAAGAAGCAAGAACTGCAACGGAACTTTATGTAAATGCAAAGGTACAGTAAAAAAGGACCTTCATTTTAAAGAATTTGTTGCCTTTTTGGACACTGGAGGGGTTTTTAATACAGCCAGAGGAAAGGCCCTAGCGAGAACAAGTGTCGAGCACAGTATTACCAATTGGTATGGCATGATGTTTGTCATAAGACATATCAACTCCACTCTCGGACATAGTTCAATAAGGAAATCAGTCATTAGTCATGTACTTTAGAGAACTTATCATTGCAGAGTTCAACGTTACTGCTTATGAGGATGATGTAGCGATTTTAGTTCAGGGACAATTTTTGAGTACCTTCTCAGACTCGAATGCTGGTCATAAGTGATCAAAGAAAATATGATATTGCTCGATTTTCTCTATAGTCGAGGGAACTGTATTGTTGTTCAAATCTACGTCGCTCGGATCCCAAGACAACACTCTATCCATCGCAACTTGATTAACCTGAACCCACTGTATACACTATATATACATTTCTCACCGTATATAGTGTATACAGTGCGTTCAGGTTAATCATGTTGCGATGGATAGAGTGTTGGCTTGTTGTTAGGTGTTCAATCAAATTAATTAGACGTCAAAAATGTTTCATCTAACTTCCGAGTTCCGGAAATACTATCCAATGAGGTATGCGCGTGTTCTTTGACATAATTTGTTGTTTTAACGACCGTTGTTAGTATTCATTTGAGCTCAAAGCAAAGTTCATACCGTAACAAACAAATTCTCAATTCAAATTGTGGAAAAAGGGCAAAAGTCTAAGTGGCTATTGTCACCTTCATGTGAATTTGTTGTTTACTATTTTATGGGCTACTTCGAAATTGAGATTGACGTCAAACTTTGGCAATTATTTAACTATCTGTGTTAAAATAGAGCTACAAAATTATGTCTTACAAAAGCGGTTGGAATAAATCAACAACAATGATAAAGAGAATTTCAATTTCTACTGACGACCTTGAAAAAATGTTGATATGTGAAGGAATGCAATCCTTAAAAATGAAACATTCGCCAAGTTTTAGAAAGTTTTCAGCATATTTCAAAAAACAACTTTTATGACTTGGTTACACGTTTATATCTGGGCTACTTTTAACGTTTGCAATGTTTAACAAACATTTTAATTTCAGGAAGGTTCCTTCAATTGAAGATCTATTCCGAAAACGTGTCAAACTTTTGTTGAAAATATACATCTCAGAAAGAGAACTACCCAATTTGAAGAATCTTACCAAGTGGTGAAGATTTCAATCAAAACGCATACAAAATTCAATCAACGGAAGGAAGTGCCATTTGTGTGATGCACTTAATTTTCTTAACACACATAACTGTGTACTAATATTACTTGATCGGAAGGAGTACGCGTTGGGTATTTTCGTCGATATTGAGGGTGCTTTTGATAATGCGACTTTTGACAGCATGTGTAACGCAGCTAGACATCACGGTATAGATGAAACATTGGTGTTGTGGATTAAAGCAATGCTAATGTACAGGACGTTGATTGCCGAGGCGGATTGTGGCAAATGCGTCATGACAGGGGTAAACAGGGGCTGCCCACAAGGTGGTGTTCTGTCTCCCCTTTTATGGTGTATGGTAGTAGACTCTCTGCTAACGTTACTCAATCTTCCTGGAACCTACACACAAGCCTACGCGGACGATGTCGCCGTTCTGTCTGTCGGCTCGAACCTAAGGACTGTCTGCTCTCAGGCGCAGAGATCCTTGGGCTTGATCGATGATTGGTGCACAAGAAATGGGCTTTCAGTGAATCCTCTTAAAACTACGGTTGTTCTCTTCACGAGGAGGAGGAACTTCACTGGTCTGACTCAACTTGTGCTAAAAGGTGTCACTATCCCGATCTCTGACGAAGTCAAATATCTTGGAGTAATCCTCGATAGAAAACTTCTTTGGTCCAAGCATGTTGAATCGAAAACCGATAAAGCGCTGTCGACTTTCTGGCAGTGCAAAGGCGCTTTTGGTAAGACATGGGGCTTATCTCCGAAAAGGGTCCTTTGGATCTATACGGCAATGGTAAGACGACTTCTCTCATATGCATCGGTTGTGTGGTGGAACAGGCTTTCGCGGAAACGTGTTACTGCCTCTTTCGCCAAACTCCAAAGAACAGTTTGCCTTGGCTGCACAGGGGCCTTCCCCAGCACTCCGGGTTCTGCTCTAGATGCTATGATGAACCTCCCCCCCCTTGGTATTTTTATCATGGGGTGTACACTGAAAACCATCTCCCGTTTAAAGAGAGGTGGCTTTTGGTACCACGCGCATTGGAATTTTGATGAACTTGTGCGAGAATTATCCTTTGACCCCTGTCTTATGGATATGCCGTCTGATGCAATGACACCAGAAATCCTACTGCGACAAAACTACCACGTCAACTTTCCTCAGGCAACGGAATGGCTTCGGCCGGACTCTGAGCCAGGGAAAGAATGCCATCGTGTATTCACGGATGGCTCTAAAACCGGACAGGGGTCTGGTTCTGGAGTCTTCGTGGAATGCGAGAACATTAGACTACACTACCCTTTAGGTAACCACGCGACTGTCTTCCAGACGGAGATTTTCGCTATCCTTATGGCTATGCGCTATATTGTGACAAACAGGTGGACGGCTAGAAGTATATGCGTTTGCAGTGACAGCCAGGCTGCACTAAAAGCGCTGCTTAACCCTCTCACCTCGTCCAAGCTAGTGCTCGAACTCAAGCTTGCTTTGAACTTGGTCGGTAGGCTAAACACGGTCAAACTTGTTTGGGTCCCAGGTCACACTGGTATCCAGGGAAATGAGATCGCTGATGGGCTTGCCAGGCTGGGTTCAGAAGAAGCTCTTTCAGGACCTGAACCCGCGCTGGGTCTGCCTGCATCTGTGGTTGGGTCATCCATCGATATTTGGGTTTCTCGCAAACACGAGCGTCGGTGGCGTGATTGTGCTGGGTGCAGACAGGCCAAGCGACTGCTTCCGGACATCTGCAAAAGGTCCGCGTCCTTTCTTCTGTCTCTCAGGAGAATCGACTGTAGACTGCTTGTGGGCGTCCTTTCGGGCCACCAAGCTTTCGCCAAACACTTAAATGTATTGGGCTTGAGCGACACCACCATCTGTCCTGCTTGTGGAGAGGACGATGATACGGCGGAACACTTCCTCTGTAGTTGTCCTGCCTTTGCTCGCATCAGGTGGCGGATTTTTGGGGCTGACGTAGTGAGTGCCGAACATCTAAGCTCTTCATCACTGAAGCTCCTTCTTATCTTTCTTCGAAAGACGGGAAAACTAAGTACAGCAATGTAAGGTGTCTGTTTGGCAGTACAATGGACCAGTAGTTGTGTCTGAGTGCTCCATCGGATAGTAACAACCTCCGACAAAAAAAAAAAAAAAAAAAAAAAAAAAAAACTAATATTACAAAATAAACCTGTACATATTCTAATTATTATTTCCTTACAGAACTCATGATATAGTCAAGTTCAAATAGTAAACAAATAAATGAGTTTGCTTAATGTGAGCAACAATAAAGTAGTAACAGGGTTTAATGTTGTATACAAGGGAAATGGGACTTAGACAAATTGGAACAATGAAACTGGCGGTAGGTTTATGCTGCTGTAGGATGCATGGATCTGGGACAAATTGCCAAACGAGCTAACGTTCGCGGAATTAAATCGTTTTTAAATTCAAAACAAAAACAAATGGTGTCCAGCAATTCGGCCATTGATTGAATAAAGTCGCAGAGGATCCACTTAAATTAAGCTTTTAGAAGAAATTCTTCGAAGGGGCAATGAGGCAACGCTGACTTACAAACAAAGCTACACAAGATGTTCACGGATGCTGCTATTTGGCTCTATGTGATTGAATAACATTTCACATAAAAATTGTCGAAAATTGGTTGTATAAAAACTAAGTTTGTTAATACTAGAGTTGCAGAAGACATTACCAGAAGACGCCACGAATAGTTGGTGGCTGATTCTCGGCGCTCTGTCAATAAACGCAAAAGTGTGGACAACTCATAAGACCTTTAATGGGAAAAAAAATGGGAAGGGAGTTAAAAATCAATTTGTGGAGTTAACAATCGATGATGTTACTGAAAATCGGGCCTGAGATGTCCAAAGGGTCATCAAAGAGTGGCTTGCCTAGTGAAATGATAGGAGAAAGTGGGCATACAAGATGCAAGATACGTTGAATAATCATCGTAATTAAATCCAGATTTTGAATACAATAACTGAAGAACTTATTTCGCAAACCCAAAAATGTATGGAAAGTTAATATTTTAAATAGTTAGAGGTCAAGAATTGGAATTTCAACGGGCAACTACATCGTAGTTCTAAATGCATATTGCAATGCCGCATTGCACACAGCAATGCGTTGCTTTACCAATTTATATCAGGTCTGTTTGGAGTGGACCGCGTTAACTACAGAACTAAGTTCGCACTCGCCACGACAACCCTTGTTCGAGATGAGCACTGGGACGATTTAGTTGAGCACTGCTCAGACCCTAGGTATTTAGCCAGGGTGAGTGTCCAATGCTGGAATTTTTTTGTCAATCATAGTTGTCATTTGGATGAAATCTGAGCGTGCACTGGGGCTGACCACGTCGAATAAACTTGTTGCCGTAATAGTTGCTCATTATGCTCAAAGCCTATTGAATTGGTTGCAAATATTTCTGTAGCAATCGTTGAAATTGGTGTGCGTACTCTATGACCGTCTCTCGATTCCAATACATCATGAACTCTACAAAAAGACAACTCGCAAAAACACAACTTCTGGCAAAATTGTAGGCACTTGTATGTCGCTCTGGTACAATTCAGCGCACACTTAGCTCGCTTACGGATATGCTTTTTCAATGGTGATAAGTTGATAACTGATAAACGTTAGCACTGAAGGTATCTTTGAATTTACCTTAAAATTTGCTGTCAATCGGCGCTCCATTAAAATAACCTTATAAAGGCAGTGATACCTGCCAAACCAGTTAAGTTATCTCATGTGCACAATCAAAACCGACTCAAGAAACGCACAGCCCTCTAACTAAAAACGCGATGGTACAAAGCAACTATTTATAAACCTTTTTAAAACACTGCTACTACCTCAAAGCCACACACAAAGCCTAATATCTGCTTAGCTTTACCTACTTTTGTTGCCCATTTAACCATTAATATCAATTATTTTATCATTGACTGTTTTTTGTTTGTCTTCCAAATTACAATATTGTACAATTCTATTACAAATATAATTTCTAAAATCTACACACATTCAATGTTTGCTCTAAGCAACTAATAGACAATAGAAAAAGTTCTCTACAAAACAAACAATAAGACTACCTCCTAACACGTTTTACAAAAGTACAAGAAAAATAAATGCGCAAAAGTACGAACAAAAAAAAAAAATAATAATAAACAGAAACAACTATTCTTATACAATAGAAAAAAACAAACAAAAAATTAGACGAAAATAAAATTGATAAAGGATCACGCAAACAATACACACACACAATCAGCCACAAGGAGAGCTTAGAGAATTCCCTGAATGATCTGGTGTGTATTGCGTGTCCGTATATCACCAATATACATATGTGTGAAGTATTCCAAGTCAGATAAGTTTACTTAGTAAATTCTTAATGATCTCCGATAAATATCCTTTTTTGCTAAATTTTCTACTCGTATCTAGGTTAAGTCTTTTCTTCTTTATCATTCTTTGAAGAGGAAGTAAAAAAGGATATTTATCATAATTACTATACCGCACATCCTTTCCGTTGGCCATACATTATCCTCAGTTCGGGGTAGATGATCTTTTTGATCAGTTGATTTGTTTTGCCCGCCAACATGGCACGTCGCGTGTCCTTTTTAAGGACTTTTATGCCTGGCTTATGCACTAGGAATGCATTGTCCAGTATATGGAACTCGTAGTCTAAGACACAGAGTGCATAGCCCTGGAAACGAATACAAAAATATAAATTATCTATCCACGGTTTTCCTTTGGTATTTGTACTCACCTGAGTCATCTTATCACTCTTGCCCTCCCAGCTCAGTCGCTCATCGTAATGAGGATCGGCATTGGTGCCAATATAGATTGGTTCCCAGTGAACGAAATAGCCGATGCGTTTGCCAATATGGAAAACGCCCAACTCCTCCGTTTCGTTGGCCGCCATCCATTCCTTGGACTTGGGCACACCATGGCAACTGGAACACACTCGCTTGTGGAATGGTATGGCCTTGCCAAGTCGTAGTAGTTCTTGTAGCTCTGTTTTGTCTCTTGGCACAGCGGCAGTGCTTTCCACCTCGAAAATTGAGAGCGGAAATACTCTAAAAAAAAAAAAACATAATAAGATTAGATGAGTTCTATACTGATGACTGTGAGAGGACTTACCTTGGCGCCTTTCGATGTAGATACGCCTCATTCCTGGCAATCATTTCGAGGAATTTCTTAACTAGACCAGGATTCGGATACAGCTCAATATCACTGGCCAAAATGAAGTGGCTGAGAGCTGAATCACGAGCGATATTACGGCCCACATTTACCGGATAGAGGAGCTTCTTTTGTGTCTTGTAAAGATGACCGGCAGACACATTGAAGAACGGCGGCGGTATGCTACAGTTGTAGGCTGTTGTCAGTACCTGGTCGTGCTTGGGCACAGCCTTGGGGATATGTTTCGTACTAAAGTATATGTGAAAGGTGACATATTGTCGAACGAGGTTACTCTCAGGGAGGCAGTCTCTTAGGTATTTTATCGAGCTAACAGTTGGCGCAAAATCTGTGCCGGGCGCGTGTAAAGCTATGCTAACTGGTGCATTCCATCTGAAAAAGAGAAATGTGACATTATTAGTGTGAACTTGGTTTTGGGTCTACAAAATGATGAGGGCGATTAATGGTAAACAAGTTCTGGGACATCCCTATCGAATGCCCTAAAACTGGTCACTAATCTAGTTGAGAAGCTACTTATTAGCTCATTACTCATACTCACCTCTCAAGCAATGGAGTAAGATTATCCAAAAACGTGTAATCAGCGTGCGTAGTATACGTTATTGTTTCATGGCACTTTAGTTCGCCGTGCTCGGCCTGCACATAATTCTGCAGCACCCAAAAATCACCGCGCTGCAGTGTGGCGGCTTTGTATTCTCGATCATGGCACTTCAAAAGCGATCGCAGTCTCTCGTCAAAGTCTTTCTCGTCGCCCGTCACCATATAACCGTCGGGACTGGAATTATTTACATAAGAACTGGCCTCCTGAAGGACACCAGCATCCAGGGTCGAATCAGTTGGTGATTCTGGGATTTTCTTTTCTGGATTCTCTTTTGTTTCCAGCACTTGAGGGTGCTCGGCCGTTGGTGAATCGTTACCAACCGCCGCTGGAGCTTCGTCTTCCTCTGGTTGTTGTTGTTGCTGTTGTTGTGCCTGTTGTGGCTGCTGCTGTGACTGTTGTTGTTGCTGAGGCTTATCCTCCGACGTTGACTGGGGATTTTGATCAACCTGCTGCGATAGGGGTTCCCGTACATTTGCCTGTTCACCCTTAAACGCCGCGCCTGCCTCAAGATGTCGCGCTTGCGCTTTAGGCGCTTCCTCTTGGATTATAAACGCTGAGCCGGTAGAAAAATTACTACCACCACCGATCATCACATGACTTCCCAGATACAAAATCACGGCAACATTAATAAGAATACTGCAGCGCAGCAGCCAGTTACGTCTGGTGAACATTTTTGGAACTTGCTGCTCACGGCTTAGTATGGTGGAACTAAGTTTAAGTACACTTTAGAGACACGTCTGTTATTTGGATGTGAAGAAAAAGAAGGACTTGGTTATTGCCTCTTGTAGAGCTGACTGTATGTTATTGTTTTGTTGTCTGATGTGGGTTAGAAGATTCAAAGAGAAACGAAGAGAAAAAGGAAAAATTTTCAGCTTTTAGTCGAGGATTTCAGTCGTGTTCCTTGGAAGTTTTTAAATTTTTCATTCGTTTTACGATAACCACGTGAGGTTATTTGCTTTTTCGTCCTCATTTAGAGTTATTTCTTGTGTATGCGGCCAAATTTGCTTGTAATTGTTTAGCGAGAAGACTTTGTTCCTCTGCCAATGAAAGCACTTGACCATTTATTTGTGAAAAGATATCTGGAAAGAAAGAGAGATCGAAAAGGAAATATGAATTATTGTTGGTATTTTCAGATGAAGAAATTTAAATGTAATATGCACAAGTGGCAGCAAAAAAATAAAAAAATAATAATAATTTCAATCACCACGAATAACTAAATTCAAATTGTAACGTCTATCAAACTGTTATACTGCACAAAACTCACCACACCACTATTCCCATCCAGAGCAAGCGCATACATCGCTGAATCATCTGTCAACAATCTGACAGTGACAGCAGCACTACCAACCACAGTTCAGTGGAACACGTTGTTGTGAAGTCTGACGGTTGTGAATTTGCGGCAAAATTATTTATTTTCCTGTATTTTGTTTTTTATTTTTCATTTTAAATTGTGCGCAAAATGTCGACAAAGATACTCGCCAACGATTTGGATAATTGTCTAATCAATTTCGACCGAAAAGTGCTCGTCACCAATCTCCTCGACGAATATGGTGGCTTATTGGAGGAAATTGCAAAAACTGTCAACGAATTCCTATCGGCAGAGGAAGCCAAGGGTAAGAAATTCGAGAAAACCTTTCTACTACGAGGCGTGCAAGCGGATTCAACAAATGAAGTCATCACAATTGTTCCGGAGAAAAAGTTGAAAGAGCGAGAGCAGAAATTAAAAGATGCCCACAGCATGCTGTATAGTGCGGAAACTGCTGGTGATTCCAAGTCGCCGCCAACTGAATTTGTCCCTTTGAAACATTTTAGTGTTCACCTGGATAGTTTGGTGGTGAAAGATGCGGCTACAGTTGCATCAAACGGACTTACAACGACAGCGGTTGCTGTAAAAGAAGAGAAACAACCGGCGAAAAAGACTGGAACTGTGGGCGCTATGTTTAAGAATCAGGAGAGCACTTCTACTGCGAAGAAAAGCCCCGAGAAGAGTACACCAAAGAAGGCAGAGCCAGAGAAAAAGGCGGGAGCGCTGGGCGCTATGTTCAAGAAACAAGAAACCGCGGCAACGTCGAAAAGGAATTTGAAAACTGAACCAGAAAAGAAGAGCAGCAATACTGTTGGGGCTATGTTCAAAAAGCAGGAATCTACCGCTGCTAAGAAGAGTCCCGAGCAAGAGAAGAAAGCCGCAAAATCAAAGAAAGGAATGACCAACTTCCTCACTAAGAAAGACGACGCGGAGAAACCAGAACCGAGTGTAATCAAACCACCCACACCAAAAAAGATGAACGAGTTTTTCAAGAAGGATGACGCGAAGAAATCCAAGGAAGAGCCACCAGCAGCCGATGTATCCATCAACTTGTTCGAGGAGAGTTCCTCCTCATGTGATGAGGAACTTCTGGATAAGCTCAAACGTGAGCTAATCAGCGACGATGAGGAAGACAAACCATCGACAAGCAACAAACGTCGTCGCATCATTGATTCAGATGACGAAGACCCTGAGCCAGAAGTTAAAATCGAACGAAAGGACGTCGAATTGGAAAAAAATGCGGAGAAGTCACAGGTGTCAGAGACGTTTATGGACGAAGATGGCTTTATTGTAACAGTGAAGGCGAAGAAACCAGCGGCTGTCAGTAAACCGAATTCCAATCCCACACCGGTGAAGATTAAGAAAGAGTCGCCCAAGTCACCAACGCAGAAGAAAGCAGCGAGTAAGACGCCAGCTGCCAAAAAGAAGCAGGGGAACATCATGAGCTTCTTCAACAAGAAGTAAAGTGTATAGGCGAACACTGGGAGTGCTCTGGGCAAGGGGATAGTTAGTAAATAAAGAATAAGATATGTTATTTCATGGATTTTTATTTTCTGGTTGCTTTAGGTCAAGGGGCCATTCGAAAACTCCATTGTTTCTCTGTCGAAGCGTGTAAGCAAAAATGGCACGTTGTTCTAATTTGTGTCTCTCTACTCGCTTTCTAGGAAACACGACTTAGCCAATGTATGTGAATTGTGAACAACATTGGCTTCTTTGGAAATGACCAACACTTTGGCTGTTACTAATAAACGACGAATACAGAGCCCGAAGGTTTCTTTGGTCACCAAATAGTTGAAAAGGGCTGTATCATAAGTGAACGGACGGTTATTGCTTTACTTATCATCTACAGCAGCGGTTCCCAATCTTTTTCGGTCGCGGAGCACTTTTCTGGAGAGAAATTCCTGGCGGAGCACTTCGTTGTCCGTACATATCCCATTTTTCGTAGATAAACGCAATTATTAATTTACAAAAAATGTAAAATTCCCGATTCCAAAACTTATAAAAATTACCAATATTTAGTGGAATCCTTTATTTTTTTTTTAAACAGTAGTCAATCTTTCTGAAGAAAAATCCGGCATCTTATAAATAAATGAATATAAATTTGGCGCAGCAGGTCTGTATAGGCACCTTAGGACTAGGTTCTCACAACCATTTGTTTTGTGAGTTTTTATTTTTGGGACGAATTATGCCGAGTCATGCCGGCTGATTTGAGAAGCCTTTTCAGGAAAGTTAGAGTCTCGGATGTTTGTTAGACGTTCGCGAGAGGGTGATGGAATCTGTGTGTTTCCGGGGATCGAACCTATAGGACCCCTCGCACAGTAGTGCAGCACACTGACCAGACCTCCTTAATGTTTTCGAAAAGCTCTTCAGCATATTTCTTGATTTTTTTGCTTTTAATGATCTTTCGATGTCGGCCCACGCACAAGTTTCCAATTGGGTTCAAATCGGGACTTTGAGCGGGTCATTCCAAAACATTAGTTTTGTTATCTGTAAGCTATTGCTTCACTCTCCGTGGAGTATGCTAAGGATCGTTGTAGTGTTGTAAAATCATATGTTACTGGTATGTTACTGCAATTCTTTGATTGGAAGACGCCTTACATACACTTTTCCATTGGATCCAAATAAATTAAACTTGCATTTGGTACTCCAAAGAACTTTTGTCCAAAATTGCTATGGTTTTTGTAAGTGGAGTCTTTCGAAATTCCGGCTCTTCCTTAGATTTTTGTTGACATAATGTGTTTTCTGTGGAATATGCATCTACGAGGATTTTGTTCTACGACACAGCGCCAAGGCAGTGAGTTCTGATGGAGTTTAGATGCAATAATCTCCCTAATTTTTATGGACATTAAAAATGGATTGACTCTACTTGTCTGGCAATCATCTCTTTGGAGTAGTTTTGAGTCCAATGTCCTTTCTTTTGCGGTTCTCAAAACTTCTAGTATTTCCTCGAAAACAAGCTTCGTAGAACAACCAAATCTCTTCGTTATCAACGCCATGGATTCGTTTCCATTTTGATAGCTCTGAAGCTCTGGAGTAGGTACAAGGTTTAATTTTACGCATTTTTGTACTGTGTAGTTTCAGAAGCACAAAATTAGCTAGTCCGACGGAATTTTCATATTTTTTCCCATCTTTCCGCGGAGCACTTGGATTTTCATGGCGGAGCACCAAGTGCTCCGCGGAGCACACTTTGGGAAACTCGGATCTACAGGATGCCCACGTTCATTCATATTGCGACAAACTCGTGCGAAGAGCTTAGTTTGAGTTGGGTTAGGAGCTAAGAACTCGCATAGGATTGTGAATACCTAGAGGCAAGGCAAGGCCGCTAACTGAAACGCTACGGTTTCATAATTAGGGTTAAGATGAGTGATAGAAACAGAGATACTTTCTTTTTAGTGTGATAACGACGGGCCTAGCATAGTCTTTAAGTTATGCGCCTTTTTTTATCCAGGATTTTGATCCCAATGAGAACTTTATTTTAATTTCGAAGTGGGTTTTGATTTGCCAAGACGTGAATCAAGAACGAATACGAAAATCCAATAGACTATCTACAGAAAAGGCGTGTATTGGAAGAGAGTAGGCGACAAAATGGAACCGGTAGAGAACACCAGTAATTATATAGTGGATTTGTATACTTGAAACCGCCCCAAACAACTAGAATTCAATGGCCGAAAAGGTTGTTTATAATCTACTGATAAAGATTAGTCTTCGCTTTGTCAGAGTGACGAAGACAAAAGATTGTTTCCATTCTGTGTTGAGATCAGTTATTAAATCCCCAGTTGACCAGTTACTACGAAAACTCTTCTGGGAAAGGAATTTCTGTTATTCAAGATATTAAAAAGCTAAAGATTTATAAGCGTTTTCACAGTCGCAGAGAGACGGGACGTAAATACTATCAGTTGGTTTATGCCGTGGCGGTTTTGAGTAGGGCAAACCGGGCAATACACAGACGGGTAAGACGATTGACGCTTTATGAGCTGGGATTTTCTTAATTCCATTTTCCCCAAACCAGTCTTTAAGGCTTCAAAAAATGTAATTGAAGTTGATTTCAAGTAAAAATGAAGTCGCTGAACTGTTGATGTTGAATGTGACATCGCTATCGAAATCAGGCATCGTTATCTACAACGACAGGGCAGCCACCATTAAAGCATTCGAATTTGCAATAGTAAGATCTAAATGGGTCATGATTTATTGTGAATCTCTAAACAATAAACAATAAAAACGTCAAGATACAAAATATCTTTGTTAGCGCTGCAATAAAGATGGTGATCTAAAGACGATTGTAACTATATATGAAACAGACATGGCCAAGAATAAGTTGGCGTAGTATTATGAGCCGTCAAAATTTCAGCAGAGAAAATATCGAAAATTTTGTCGGAGTACTAACAGGCTACACGGAGTCACCGCAAATGATTTTAGTCGCAGTTGCATTGACGAAAAGGAGAAAACACCCTTCCACTTACTATGTAACTGACAGGCGCTGTCCTCGATTAGAAAGCAAAGAAGAGTAGGTAGGTTCTTCGAGGAACTTAGAAATATTGCCGAAACGGATATCACAAAAATACGCAATTTCTTCCAGAGCTCTAAAAGGTTGCAGGAGTAGCGGACAAAACCGACTCTGATCGTGCTAGCAGAAGACTTAACTTGGTCTAAGTGACTAATTCCTTATTAGGCCCTAAAAATCAAGAAGAATCTGTGGCACAATTTTCCAAAAGTCTACTTGCATACGCTGAAGACATTCCGCGTAGTCACAATTGCGAAAATTTCCATATAAAATTATCCATTGTGACCTTCAAAATATTTAATTTGAAGACTAAAAATGATTATTGGTAAGGCCCATTGACAACATTATGGCAGAATGCAGCCAGCAATCACTGGTGCGTTTGCAAGTACTCAAAAAATACATGCTGTCAACAAGAAGGGACACATCGAGAAATAGGTTAGAACGTCACGATAGACAGCTATAGCTTTGAGGTGTTTAGGGACTTTGTTTACCTCGTCTCCGCTATAAACTCTGATAATGACACAGCAGAAATCAAACGAAGAGTTACATTTGCCAACCGCTGTTTTTTTGACCTAAGAAGGCAACTTACTTTAGAAAGGCCTTGTCAAGAAACACAAAGGAGACTCTAGTATCAGGCACGTAGCCAGGGGGGGGGGGGCTTGAGGGGCTGAAGCCCCCCCCCCCCCCCCCCCGAAACGCTATGCAAAAAATTAGAAACTAAAACTCCTGCAACCATTCAAATGCAAATGTAACTTTAAAAAATGTCATTAAAAAACACGCACCAGAGAGCTGAAATACTCGACTTCTACGCCTTTGTGAAACAAGATTCATTGAAAGGCATGACAGTATTATTTCCTTGTAGAGCTCTTCAAATGCATCTCAATAAGTCTTGAAGAAATAACCAGCAGAACGTGGGCGATGTCTTCGAAAGCATCAACACTTTTGGCAGCGATCCAAAAGAGTGATTTCCTAGTGAGCCTCATAGTATGCGAAAAACTATTCAGTTTAACGGTACCCTTATCAGTTTTCCTACAGACCAAATCCTTAGATTTCGTTTCTGCTATCGACCGCACAAAAGAAGTTCTGAATTCTCTTAAAAACATCAGAGAAAATGCCGAAGATTTTTTCAGAGAGGCTTTTCAATCCGAATCCCAACTTGCCGAAGACTTATTTGAAGTTGAATTAAGAGCCCCAAGAACTTCATTGAAACAAAGTACGCGTTCCAATCCAGAAACCTCTTCTACTGAAGCCTATTTTAGAGTGTCTATACTGATTCCTTGCATAGATTCGTTAATACAAAATCTTACGGACCATGAATCTGGTCAACGAAGACGTTCTACCATGTCATGTCAAAAAAAAAATCAAGTCGTCTTCTGCTTTGAAAAAAATAATTTTAGTATGTTCGTTTACGTACATACGATTTAAAAACTAATAAAAATCAATGAATTGGAATATACAGGGTGTCCCAGTTAAGCAGTATAATCCTTTAAGGGAATATTCCTGAAGTTCCGCCGAACAAAAAATTATACGGCAGGGCAATTATTTTTTTGTGAAATTTTTATCCTTTAACCTTTGAGAATTAAGCCGTTTTTTGTCAGACAAAAATGGTCAAAAAGAGACTCGATATTTCTCTAAAATCAACTTTTTCTTTCACAGCACCCCATAAGAAAAATTCCATGGGTGTTAGGTAAGGAGATCTGGGTGGCCAAGGATTGGACCAAATTGACCAGTTCATCGCTCATTAAAAGTATGTTTAAGGAATGGATTTACCCCGCTGCTACTTTCACAAGGTGCTCCATCTTGTTGAAAAAACATCGCTCTTCTCTGAAAAAGAAGAACACCTTCAAGGAGTGCTCTAAGAAATTCGCTTCGACAGTCCGCAGAATGTTCTTGAGGATGTGTCCGTACCGGTGCTAAATGGAAAGGGTGTAACCTATTACTCTGGAGAGTTCTGTGAATCCTGGTTCTGGGAAGTACCAATTGCACAGCTAGTCCTCGGACCTGACTAAAGGCTTAACTTCCACAGCACGCAAAATCCTACCCTCAATTTCTGCTGCCGCTGCGTCTGAATGTCGTTTTTTTTTTTATTTCGAGGAGCTCACCCGGTATCAACAAGGCGCTGATACGTATCAGTGCCAGGCTACATGGTGTATACTACGATTTGGGTATCGGCGTTAGTACTCCTATCTTGCCAACGAAGCGTTTCCATGGCAGAACCCGTTTACAAACACTATTTCCGCGTTATCACGTTTTGAATACGTTTTGTGGAGATCAACTTATCAATGTTAAGCTTTTTTTTTCATATTCGACAATTAACACTGTTAACCATTCCTTATAATTACGTTAGTTTATTATTCTGACTTAATTTTGTTTGACAATTTTTTTTTTTACAAAAACGGCTTTCACAACAACATCTGTTGATCCGAAAAGTTGCTTGACATAACTTTTAGAAAATTTCTCAAGGATAAAATTTTCATAAAAAAATAAAAATTTATTAAGTAAACATAAACATTTTGAGAAAAAAACATTTTAACTAAAAAAATGTAACAACAAATTTTCAAAATGTTGAGTTTAAGGAGCCATAACTTTTTTGTAGCTGCACACATGTACCCGAAGTGCATAAGACTTGTATGCGATTCTAAATTGTCTTTTCAAAATGCATAAAACAATTTTTGTATCTCTAATAGTTTAGAAGTTATAGCGTTTTAAGTGGTAACACCTCCAAATTAGAGTTCATATGCTGTGACGGGCCATAACGTGAAATATGGTGAAAATATGGTGAACATCACGAATCTTCCCTTAAAGGATTATACTGCTTAACTGGGATACCCTGTATATAGTTTTTTGTTTAAAGAATTCCTCGTAAGATTTGGAAGCAAGCCCCCCCCCCCGAAACAAAATCCTGGCTACGGCCCTGTCTAGTATATAAGACCCTCATCACCCCAGTCCTCCTCTATGGCGCAGAAGCAGGGACGTTAACAAAGGCGGATGAAGATCTTCTTGGTCGTTTTCGAACGCAAAATTCTTCGAGTGATTTTCGATCTCAATTGCGTTGGAGGAGATTTAACATATCCTGGTCAGAAAAGTACGTATTAGTCGACCAAGATTGCTAGGACAAGTAGAGCGAATGGACACCAATGCTCCGGCCCGAAGAGTCGTCGATTCCACACCGAAGGGACAACGTAGTAGTCTTAAATAATCCATCTTCTCTAATCCACCAACGACTGACCAATCCATATCATACAAGATGAGATGATAACTCAAAAGTATGGATTTGTACTTCTTGGGTTTTTTTTCCAGGATCTGCCTTAGTGCGAACATTTGATCTAAGTTGGACTTTTCTGGCCTAAAACCGCACTGCTAGGGGCCAATCACCGTTCACATAATATGGCAGATAGGATCTTGTTTGCAATGATAAGCTGACTGATACCTCTGTAGCTGGTGCAGCTGAAGTAGGCTCCTTTTTTGTGAATGAGGTCTGACGGAATCATAAAATCATGCAACACTTTTGGGAAAAATTATATATCTCTAAACATGAAATAAAAACATATTTTACTCTGCTAGAAAATAAATTCATGTCTGGTCACCACCCAACCCATACCCAGATCTAGTTCAAATATTTCACTACAGAATTTCAGACTTATTTAGTCAAATCACGCTCCACACACAATTCAAAGAACAATAATTATTTTACGGCTCCACTATGCATATGACGCAATTCAAAGATTTCCAACCTACAATTCGATCTTATTGTCTATTCATTTGGAATCCCAAAAACCCAGAAACCTAATTGCACAATACTACCGTATTGATGGCACAAAAAGACCAACCAAACCCATACAAATCTTCGCCATTATTCTGAATGTCAATGGAAAATAGTAAAATTAAAAAAAAAAATAATAATTCCGAAAAATCACAGTGAATTATTCACATCACACAGTTCGAGTGCGATGATTGCGCGCGAAATGAAAAAATAAAATAAAAAAACTCTCGATTTGTTTGTTTTCTTCTCGAGGAACAATTTTGTATATTTTTATACCCGGTACCACACTGTGGTGAGGGTATATTCACTTTGTCATTCCATTTGTAACGCACATAAGTAGGCGTTGTAGGTATGACAAACTATATATATTATTGATCAGCATCACTTTCTTAGTCGATCTAGCGATGTCCGTCTGTCTGTCCGTCTGTCCGTCTGTCCGTCTGTCTGTCCGTCTGTCCGTCTGTCTGTCCGCACGATTACGGCCGTAATTTAAGAGCTATCGACTTGAAATTTGGTACGTAAGCTTTTATCCACCAGACTGAGGCTAAGTTCGAAGATGAGCAAGATCGGATGAAAACTACTACTACCTCCCATACAAAAATATCAGATTTATATAGCTTTTTATGTTAAAAATTAAATTTAAATAGCTACAGTAAAGATAGCAAGTTTAAACTTTGCACATATTGTTTTAATAATATTTAGAAATTTTTGACATAAAATGAGCTTGGTCGAATAAAAAGTACCCATACCTCCCATACAAATATATAATTTTTTAATACTAAAATATTTTTTTTATTTTATATTAATATAGTACCGGGTATTTGAGCTTCGGCATAGTCGAAGATAATTGTCTTACTGGTTTTTACTGTATTTTTTCCATTCGACATTTTAATAAATAAATCACTACTCTCATGCATATTGTACAAATATTGAAATTCATAGTGAATGAGCAGAAGATAAATAAAAAAAAATCTCAATTAATATAGTTTATATGATTTTTTTGTTGTTGTTGCCTGTGAAATGTTTTTTATGCTACCATGTCCTGGGGGAGAATAAAAAACATGTCGTTGCGTTAAAGAAAAAAATTAAATAAATATTTTTTTATTTTATAATGCATATAAAACAAATTGCTAACGAATTTTATTCATTCACTTAAATAAATAAAGTTTTGCAAAAGCACTTACATGGTAAATTTGTATTTGTAAGGCTTCGGGTAAAACTTTGTTTGCAGGCAGGGGAAAAAAGTTTCGCAACATGTGGTGGAAGGATAACACTCGTGTGGGTAGTTGTTAACAAAATCAAACTCGAATCCGATGTTGGTGGTGATGTTATTTTAATCAATACTGTGTAAGTTACTTTGATATCAAAAGTTTACACGAAACAGGCTGATGTTTATAGGTAGGTACTGGGAGTTTTCTAATTAACAGAAAATATTCAAAATGATTGATTTCGGGACTTATTGCAATCCCATATTCAATCAGTTTGACCATCATCGACAGAATTTTGCTGTCGACCTATTTGCTGTCTAATTGTGGCATAGGTTTGTGCGATGTGATTTGGCTGGCGTTTTTAGTTGTGAGGGTTTTGTTTTAGTCTTGAGGGTAACCATTTTACGGGGGCCAGAGCTGTTAAAATGAAAATATGGCCTGAACATATACTGTTGAATATTAAGTCCTGAATTGGACTTGCTAGACTTATATAGCAACACTATAAACGATCTGTCGGAATTGACTGGCTGAATGAGTCTCAGAGGTCTAGCATTAGTCCCTCAGAAGGAGTATGTATGGCGGATGAATTACTGGATTGAATCAACGGGGTCGTCAATAGTCAGAGATGGCACCTCTTACATCACTGAAGTGGGTTACTGGAGTTGAAATCACGTCCAAGGGGCTTATCAAAGGGTCTGGCCATTCAGGTTGGGAGTTGTTGGGGGTTGTTTAGAAAAAATGACAGCAGCGGATATGGATGATCGAAATGTTGACTACGAATATTGAGGACAACGAGCATCGGAGCTTAAACTGCAGCTGAGAATTTGATAGAATCCTGGAAGAGGAAGACTTAGACAAGAAATTTTATGTACGGTTTCACAGATTTAACAGTGACCACTGAAGTATCCATTCTTCTTTAAATTACGGGTCGATTTTTGTTTCGTAGTCATTTTTGATTATACGAAGCTTAAGTGTCAATGGTGAGAAACTACTCAACTATTGACGTACAATAAGTGCCCGTGAAGTATGACGCTAAGATTGTCCTTGGGGCGACACTAACGAAGAGCACTAGAAGTGGGCGGTCCAATCTGTTGAGGGATGCTATACTCCAGCGGTATATGTTCCAAAGTTCTATACTATAGGGTAAACGATCTTCTCAAAGGATACAAGGCCCAAACGCAGCCTAAACAAATAAACATGGGAATACGGTAGTAGATTCACAGTCGGTTCTAATAATTTCGAAAGAACACTTCTGAAGACTGTCGGACAGTATGATCCGTTCAACCTTCAATAGTCTAAAATTGCTCCACCCGACCAAGACCAAGTGAGGATGAGGATAGCAATATCTAAACTAATGTAAGTCCAACAAGGCTGCTGGCGCGGATGGCCGAGCTTTTTAAAGCAGCGGAAGATGACTTTGTATGGACGAATGTATGCCCGATGATGGAACCTTAGCATCGTGTGCCCCATTCACAAGAAGTTCGATACTCTGAACTGCACCGATTACAGAGGTATCAGTCTTCTTAACACCGCATAAAAGATTCTATCTGCCATATTGTGTGAATGCCTAAAGCGTTTCGCCATTAAACTGATCGGCCTTTATTAGTGCGGTTTTAGGCACCAGAAAAGTATGAAATTTACAACCCAACATCAGTACAATTTTTCAAAAGCCCGTTCAACTACTTGCATAATTAATGATGATGATATTGACAGTATCGGGAGCACTTAGCGAACTGTCAACGGCGCGTTTGCACGCATTGAAATGGAGGAGACGAAGATGGATCTAAGTGCTTCTGAGGACAAAACGAAGTATACAATTATACATGCTGTCATCGAAAAGACTCTCAACACCGGCGACTTGTTCAAAAGGTCACAATGGACCTAAATAACTTTTAAGAAGTCAAAAACCTTGTCTACCCAAGCTCAACAATTACCTCGCAAAATTACATAAGCGCAAAGATAAAACGAAGAATCATTCTTGCCAATTGCTGTTTCTTCAGGCTAAGAAGTCATCTCTCTCTCCCTCTCATACAACCAAACAGATATTGTACAATACCTTAAACATCCTGGTTGTGATGGTTATTGCAGAATAATGGACCTTATCGAAAACCGATGAAAACCTATTGGAACCCTTTGAGAGAACGATTTTTAATTACAAAGCTTACATTTTTTACTGATTCTTGGAGTATACAGATTGGGGCTATGTATGGAATAGCACATCGGATAAATGGCCCGCACGGCTTTGCTGACAAGACCGTACTCTTTTATTGAAATTTTCGATGACCGTTTCGCATAAATGTTGCTGAATTTCATTAATACACTTCCCAATTTTCTCTTTCAAGGCGTTGTGGTGATCGCGGGCTTGTTTGCATAGACCTTTGATTTCAAAAAAACCCAAAGAAAAAAGTCCAATGACGTTTAATCGCAAGATCTGGATGGCAAATTCTGATCGCAAAAACGGCCGATTACACGATTAGGAAATGACTCATGTAGTAATTGAATTGGTTCTCTCTCTGTATGACATGTGACACCGTCTTGTTGCTACCACATGTTGGTCACATCCTTATCTTGTAATTTAGGCACTAAAAACTGGGTTATCATGTCACGATAACGAACACCATTAATTGTTAGGTACTGCCTGCCCAGCCGCATTTTCGAAGAAGTCCGATATTGCCTCCAATGAAAAATACCAAATAGTCAAGCGTTGTGCATTTGTTTCTCAACATTTACTTCTGTACCCCAAATGTGACAATTATGACGATTAACGAAGCCATCAAAATGAAAATGAGTTTCATCACTTTGTTCGAAAATTGCGGACTGGAGCTGACAAACCTTCATTATTTAAAAAAAAAAATTGCTTAACAATGAAAATGCGTTGTTCTTTCGTATAGCGCTCCATTTTTACTATAGGCGTATTTTTTTTTTGGAAAGTGAGTACATATAACAAAACCAAAAGTGAGTATAACCGTTTTGCATGTAAAGCCCAGTATCCTGCTCGCGCTAAATTTTAGCGACCGCACTTCTCTCCACAGCACAGACAAATGCTCGCTAAATTCGTTGTCCAGGATATAGATGGGACACGCACCCATATGTTATTGCCACATGTATTTTGATTTTTGTTATTTTTTAACTTTTTTCCTACTCACTTACATCGATTATCAAGTATTCCAGGAAATAGTCAATTCAAAATTTGTTTTGTTTCGGAAATGTCAAAATTTATCGCCGATTTAATGTACCAGACAGTTCTTTCGTGAGCTAAATTAGTGTTATACTCGACTGACAATTAGTGTGTTCGATCTATATGAAAATAAGAATTTAGCGTGCGGAACAGGATACTGCTTTGCTAAACTGCTTTGCTAAACTGCATCGCTAAATTTTATCTCTGTAGACATTTTTGTTTGGGAGATAAAATTTAGCGCGAGCAGGATACTATATGGGTTTAAAAGTAAGAGCTAGCTATGGATTCCCAAAAAAATACGCCTTATAACCAGGGTTGTCAGGTTTTAAAAACCGGAATCGCCAAACGGTAAATATAAAACGCCAAAAAATCGCCAAATTTCAAAATTTTACAGTCTCCAAATCCAAAAACCATAAAAATCAAATGAACTCGTAGTTTTTACGTAAAAAAAACTTAATGCAAATGCTATGCTCCTGGAACTCTAGCTGTACTAAGGCATTTGTCATTTTGTACACCCTGTTCCAAAACTTCAAAACGTCTTCTTCGGGTACTCTTTCTAGATAAAATTCATTTGACCAATTGACAGAAATTAATTTTTCCCACTGAGCGTCAGTAAGTTGTAAGATTTTGGGTGGAATCAAGCTTACAAGCAGACTTTTAAAATAGGGTCGCAGTTGGCTTAAGCAGACGCCTACTGAAAAATATCCCAAAGAAACGAAAGGTCTGTTGCAGTCAGACAATCTTTTTCGAATTGCTCTTAGTAAAACAAGAATTAAATCGTTAACTTGGTTCTTAACTTTATTCACTTCACATGCTTTGTGCTACCACTGGTTACTATAGCGATTCTTTCAAAATCCTACCCTAAATCAATATCTTTCCAAGCTTTAAAGTTGTCTTCATTCGTTACAAATTTTAATATTTCGTCACAGTCATCGCAGATGTAAGGTTGAGTGAAAATTACAAAAAAAGAAAAAATATGAGGATCTTGGTTAAAAAAAACTTAAATCGCCAAAATCTTAAAATATCGCCTTTTTTGGGGTGGGTCGCCAAACCGATTTTCGTGTCGCCAAATAAAATTTCAAATCGCCCGTTTGGCGATAAATCGCCACATCTGACAACCCTGCTTATAACCCCCGTCAGCTGTCACATTGATATCTCTTTTTTCCGTTGACATCACTGTACTATTAAATGGCGCAAAATTCAAATTTTGCGTGAATTATGGGACACCCTTAATTTCGACGAGTTTTTGAGTTTATCCCTGAGGGACAACAGAGGAAGTTCTCACTTCAAGTGTTGCGCACAATTGGAGAGCAACCTCAACCTACTTGGTGTGCGTAAAAGGATGCTGCTAGCTAGGGATCGCCATTTAAAGTGACTAATTATAAAATAACATCCGTGAAAAATGTTTAACCTCTAGGTATTTCCGAAATAAGGTTATTTGTCGTTAGGCAACTGTGGCATGAGTGGTCAATAAATTTTCATCTTTGCAACGAATTTAGTGTTGTTAGTTGGTGAATTTGAATAGAGCCCCCTAGTTTCATGTGCAAGTACCTCCGTACAGTGAGCGTCAAAAGTGAGTGAACACAGATGCTCTTTTGAGCTTTCTTTAGGGTCTTGAAATAGGTCTAAAAAAAACAACAATCTGTAAAAAGTTTAATAACGAAAAAACAATAACAAAGCATGTCATTTCGACAGCAAAAAATAATTTACAGATATAAAAAAAAATGTTTCCAAACTCCAAAGACAAATGAAAACCGCAGTGGTGTGCACTTACTTTTGACGCCCACTGTATATCTACAATTTTTAATTGTGAATAGATTTAAATAAGTGCAGCTTTCGTGTCAGAAACTCGTTTTGCAAATTTAATAAATTTATGCTGTAGGAAAAGTCCAACAAAGCCTTGAAGACGACGTTATATACGTAGTTTTAATATTTTCATAAAAAAAACGTGTTGATGTAAACTTCAAATAATTATAATTATGAGAACTCATAAATTGCTTGTTATTCTTTTCGTCAGTGAACAGGTTTTGAACAGAAGCACAGACAATCATCTTTCTGGTGGATTTTATTTTTGGGACTGAACCGATGTTTTTACTACGCATAAAAGTGTCTCATTAGTATAAGTAATTATCTTTCGATTGCGACTCTTGTTAAAGATTTTTAATGGTTACTAAGAATTTTAAATAAGTCCAGCACCGGAAATGTATAAGGTTTAACCCAGGCAAACAAGACGATGAGTGTATAATTATGTATCTTTTGTAGGTAGCCAGTTTGTATTTGAGTGCAGTAATGAGAAGAAAAAAAAAGTTCAACAATAGCGGTCAGTTGGAACAATGAAATAACACCGACCATCATTATAGTCAGGGTGGACCCTTGACAATAATTGCTCTTGAAAAACGGTAGTGTAGTGCTTTAAACTAATATATAAATTGTCAGAAGTTTTGTGTGTGCCAACATTGTATAAAATAAAACTGACTTTTTACGAGACTGATAGAACCAAACGGGTGTCTTTCATTCAGGATACAACAGATAGACAAACTAATATTTGGATTTTGTCATTTGAAAAAGAAGTCTTAAGCTAAGTACACTCGATTGTCAGATCTTACAATATTGTCAGATCTGTCAGTGAAAAATGTGTCCCAAATGTCTTACAACCGTCTGAACTTACAATTTTGTCTTACAATATTGTCAAAAATGTCATTGTCAGCCAATTTTAAGACATCCATCTGACAATGAAATTGTCAGGTTGCTAACGATCGTCTGAACAAGTCTGAACACACAATTTTGTATTGTCAGACAATTAGGACATTGTAAAGGACCATTCACATGGGAGCGTACGAACGAATTAATGAAATGCGAACAAACCACTTTTTATGCATTTATAAAAAGAAAATTGCACATTTTATTATTCCAAGAGGAGGATAATTAATTATCCCATCAAATTGTATTAAGAAAACAAGTTTATAAATAGTTTAAATAATGAAATTTCGAATTCCAAACTTTTTGCCGCGAACGAAAACACTCTGGCGCGAATTATCAGTCTATTCGCAATCCACATCATTTAAATCGCGTTCCACAAAGTAGCGAATAAAAAAATCGTTCGAACTTAACCTTATTCCAAGAGGAGAATATATTGGAATAATAAAATGAGCAATTTTCTGTTTATAAATGCATAAAAATTGGTTTGTTCGCATTTCATCAATTCGTTCGTTCGCTCCCATGTGAATGGTCCTTAAGACTCATTAGATGACTACATGAAATTTGGCCCCAATGAAAAATGGCCCCAAACTGAAAATGAAAAAAGGCCGCAAAATATAAATTTTACGCAATTTTCTGTTGTTGTTGCATTTCATGTAAATTTTTGGGTTGATTTTTCATTTTCAGTTTGGGGCCAAATTTCATGCAGCCTCATTATACCCTCCACAGGAAGGTATATTCACTTTGTCATTACATTTGTAACGCCAAGAAGGATTCACCGGAGACCCTATAAAGTATATATATTCTGAATCAGGATCACATTCTAAATCGATTTAGCCATGTTCGTCTGTCTGTCTGTCCGTTTGTCTGTCTGTCTGTCTGTCTGTCTGTCCGTCTGTTGAAAGCACGATAGCGTCCAAACGAATTGACCTAGGGGAATGAAATTTTGTGAGAGGACTTATTTTTACCGTCGTCAGGTTGGTATTGAAAATGGGATATGTCGGTCAGGTAGTTCTGGTACCTCCCATACAAAACCACTATTAGACCCATGTGTATCTACGTCTGTTGAAATCACGATAGCGTCCAAACGAATCGACTTAGTCAACTGAAATTTTGTGAGAGATCTTATTTTCACGGTCCTCAGGTTGGTATTGAAAATGGGCTATGTCGGTCAGGTAGTTCTGGTACCTCCCATACAAAACCACTATTAGACCCATGTGTATCTACGTCTGTTGAAATCACGATAGCGTCCAAACGAATCGACTTAGTCAACTGAAATTTTGTGAGAGATCTTATTTTTACGGTCCTCAGGTTGGTATTGAAAATGGGCTATGTCGGTCAGGTAGTTCTGGTACCTCCCATACAAAACCACTATTAGACCCATGTGTATCTACGTCTGTTGAAATCACGATAGCGTCCAAACGAATCGACTTAGTCAACTGAAATTTTGTGAGAGATCTTATTTTTACGGTCCTCAGGTTGGTATTGAAAATGGGCTATGTCGGTCAGGTAGTTCTGGTACCTCCCATACAAAACCACTATTAGACCCATGTGTATCTACGTCTGTTGAAATCACGATAGCGTCCAAACGAATCGACTTAGTCAACTGAAATTTTGTGAGAGATCTTATTTTTACGGTCCTCAGGTTGGTATTGAAAATGGGCTATGTCGGTCAGGTAGTTCTGGTACCTCCCATACAAAACCACTATTAGACCCATGTGTCTCTACGTCTGTTGAAATCACAATAGCGTCCAAACGAATGGACTTAGGCGACTGAAATTTTGTGAAAGATCTTATTTTTACGGTCCTCAGGTTGGTATTAAAAATGGGCTATGTCGGTCAGGTAGTTCTGGTACCTCATATACCAAACCTATATGGCATGATAACACTTTTACTTGTTTTTATTGTCAGATGTCGTTGTATATGGAAGCTGACAATTGCTTACAATTTCTTCATCGTCAGGAGCGAAATCGAAGTTTGCTTTTAAACGATGGCAAATAATTCAGAAGATATTGATATGAACAACTTTGGAAATTGGAATTTAAATCCTAATTGGAAAAGTACTTAGCTTTAGTTCTAGTAGCCATCAATAGATCCAGTCATCTTAAAGATGATCAGCGAAGATAATGTGGTTTCAATAGGATGCCGCCACATCTCTACAACACCTAGAACACCGGTAAAACTATGGATTTATCGACCTTCAAGGGCAATGGGCAATCAGTCATTGCCTTTAAACTCACAATACCAAAATGTGAAGTAGGCAACGTCAAGTTGACCTGCATTGCTGACCAGATTTGACAAATTTCTGGTACTGGATAAATAAAAAGCTTCTTTAGATAATGGAGATCCCTATCGGCGGCCGGCGGCAGTATACTCTTGTAAAAGGGTGGTAGGTACCAAATGGAATATTTAAGTCAACACAGAATACATTGGCTTTAAACCAACGTGTAGAGACCCAATTTATGACTTTTATTTTCCGTATTTTTATTTTATATAGTGCGACTTTATTTTCATTGTTTTACATTTTATATAGTATTGGCATCGCACAGTTCCGATACATACTACACAACGCAATTAGACCTACAACCTACATAATATGGAAACCGGTTCTGGACATAGAAGCTGCAATTTAAGGGCCTTCAAAACTACTCAGAACCTGCATTACACTGAAAACCTTTATTTAACAAACCACGCTTAACCTTTTCCGTCTCCAATAGGTACTATAGAGAAGGTAGCCGTAGCTGCATTAGACTCAGGGAGCGAAAATAATAGAGAGACCAAATAGGTTAACATATGTTAGTATCCGGAGTCTACAAGGACTCAAATGTCATGTATTCCAGGTGGCGTACGCAAAGACTAGGTTCCATGAGTTTTTAAAAGCTTTTCAAGGCACGATTTTACAGCCAAAGACGCTGAGTACGCTTAAATCTCAAAATTACGACTTATCTCGACATTTATGACAGCTTAAGCCTTAAAATTTGGTAAATAGACCTTATTGCCTTTAGAAAGCATTTAATAAAATATGGGCGGGATCGATTTGATTTTAGAGCGATTTTAGAGGGCTATCTAGTATGGTTTCTTTTTAAATAGGTTATTTTGACACTGACAGCAGTTTCCCGCTTGAAATCTTGACAGAAAGTCAGTATCATGCCTGAGTGAGACTGGTATGCTAGGGGAGAACACTCATGGTCCCCGTCGTCGTACGGTGCGCACAGTCTAGAATGTAGCCGAGAGTGTGAGACTCAATTCACGAACATTTCGTCAAAAATTAGGCTGGGAACAAGGTTACAGACCCGTTAACCAACTTTTTATACCCGGTACCACACTGTGGTGAGGGTATATTCACTTTGTCATTCCATTTGTAACGCCCATATGGAGGCGTTGTAGGTATGACAAAGTATATATATTATTGATCAGCATCACTTTCTTAGTCGATCTAACGATGTCCGTCTGTCTGTCCGTCTGTCCGTCTGTCTGTCCGTCTGTCTGTCCGCACGATTACGGCCGTAATTTAAGAGCTATCGACTTGAAATTTGGTACGTAAGCTTTTATCCACCAGACTGAGGCTAAGTTCGAATATGAGCAAGATCGGATGAAAACTACTACTACCTCCCATACAAAAGTATCAGATTTATATAGCTTTTTATGTTAAAAATTAAATTTAAATAGCTACAGTAAAGATAGCAAGTTTAAACTTTGCACGTATTGTTTTAATAATATTTAAAAAATGTTGACAAAAAATGAGCTTGGTCGAATAAAAAGTACCCACACCTCCCATACAAATATATAATTTTTTAATACTAAAATATTTTTTTATTTTACAATAATATAGTACCGGGTATTTGAGCTTCGGCATAGTCGAAGATAATTGTCTTACTGGTTTTTTACTGAAATTGAAGACATGGATTTGGACGACCTCTGCTTCATGCAGGATGGCGCGCCAGGCTATACAGCCCATGCCACAATCGGTCTTTTGCACGCCAAATTACCAAATCGTGTTATCAGCCGTCTTGGTGATGTCAATTGGCCACCTCGGAGCTGCGATTTGATCCCTTTGGACTTTTTTTTTTTGTGGGGAACCGTGAAGGCCCGACGTTATGCCAACAATCCGGAAACGATTCAAGCCCTTAATGCAAATATGACCCAAGCAATCCGTGAGCTACAGCCCGAAACCATCAACTAGGTCTTGGAAAATTGGAGTGACAGCATGCGCTACTGCGAAGCCAGCCGAGGCAGCCACTTGCACGACGTTGTTTTCCATAATTAATGGGAATGTTTGCTCTTACTAATAAAGTCATATTACATGGAAACAATTTAATTTGTTCATTTTATTGCTTTTTTAAAAAGAAACTTGTGTTTGGTCCACTCTATAGATCTAGTCAGAGTGCTGTGAAGAAGGACAAGATAGTTAGGATAAATTGAAATGTGCACGTTGATCAAAAGTTGTCAAAATTTCCAATAGATGGAGCTGAACAGACAAACACGCTGAGTACGCTTAAATCTCAAAATTACGACTTATCTCGACATTTATGACAGCTTAAGCCTTAAAATTTTGTAAATCGACCTTTTGACCTTATTAAATGAAAGCATTTAATAAAATATGGGTGGGATCGGACAAAGGGGCGTGGCAAACGTTATTTCTCGACACTCATGGAAGCTAACGTTTTAAATTTGAAACATTGATGTGCATTGTCTTGATAGAAAGGAACATATTTCGGGTAAGCTGGGTCTATTAAAAAATCTATTACTTTACATTAAACACGGAATTTAAGGAAATTATTATTACTAGGTAAAATAATTTTTCTTACCAGCTACGTATATATAACGAGTGGAGATAGCAGTTCCAAGATACAGCTCTTGTTCTTACCTGAAAATAGACAAAAAATACACTGTTTTTAAAAATGTTCTAGTTTGTGTATATAAACTTGATGTTGATTACAGATCTTAATAAGTAGACTGTATTTATACAAGCTCTGTTCTCCTCTTTTTTTTTGAAAAGGTGATAGTAATTAAAACCACATTTGTCAATAGACTGACCGGACTGTAAACAGAGAAATTTTCCTTTTATTTAATCATTTAAGCAAATAGAAATAGTTCCAAGGAAAAACAATTGATTGCAACAAGTTGTTTCATCTGTGAATTGTTTCGATAAATTTTTAAAAATATTCTAAGTAAGCACATGTTGGAAATAAATTACGAAAACAATACAAAACAGCTGTCACTTTTCAAATGGAAAACCCCACACGCGAATATTGGCAAGTGTTTAATAATTATAAAATTTACACTTACAGATTTCGTTAAAGTTTAAAAGTTGTACAACTTTTATTTTTTGCAATGAAAGTTTTTTTTTTGTTTACCTATCCGCATTTAGGGTGAAAGTTATTTGCAGACATTTTTTGGTCTAATAGCGAACATGAAGTTCTATAACAAATATACCGCGCAGCGATGTTAATTAAATTAGTAAACTTAAATGAAAAAAAAAAATAGCTTGGCAAAAAAAAAAAAACTAGATTTTTTTTCACAAGAGTGTGTAAAACGATGACACATGGGAAGAACAGATTATAAACAAAAATCTCCAACTTATTTGAGGAATTTAAGACTTTTATTATTTTTTTTAAACTTCTAGTCACGACAATTTAATCAGCCCTATCGAGGTATCCGATCGGAACGGAATTTTGTCCTCTACGCATACTCCGTCGGAGACTGAAATTACATTCGATTTATCAATACTTCACTGCAAATCGTAGTAAACAAATTCCGCAACCAATTCCTGTCGGAGCATATCGGAAGAAAATTCGTACGAAGCTGTCAAAAATATCGGTAAAAACGCACTTGATCGCACTGAAATGCCAGTGTGCCTTGCATATTTGTCGAAAAGAAGTTCCGAAAAGCTGTTCGGAAGAATACCTCGAAACAAAAATCCTCCGATTCGTATTCGTATGAAATCGGAGAATTTTCCGTTCCGACGGATACCTCGATAGGGCAGAATATGTTTATTGATAAATTTGCTTGTTTTAGGGTTTTATTATTACTTTACTTAACTTTTTACAAGATGTACTTTTTTTTCGACAAATATATAACGAGAGTGGAGATCTTACCGAATATGTATTTCCAAAAAGTTTTAGATGCAAATATTTAGGCACATTGCTCATTGTTTTCCCGTATAGTCTCGATCACCCTCATTTATATAAATAAGGCGAACATCATTGGGGCTTCTTAGAAATGAGACATCGTTTAAGGAATCAATAACGTATACTCCAGATGCAATGTTTTACGATATCCGATTTCAAAAGTAAACCCCTTAAGCTTCATCAGGTAATTCTACCATTTAGGTCTTTCTGACTCATAAGTAACTTTAGCCTTGCATAGCCTTTACTATTTTAAAGGTGTGACATTTCGCATATTATGGTCTAGGCTTTGTACTCGCAATACTGCAGCGATGTATTCTAGTGATGTCATAGAATAGTTGCGCCACATATAAATTTAGAACCCTTAAAAATAGGCACAGTAACCCCCAGAATCACACTGGTAGTTTTAACTACACTTTTAGTTTAAACTTCAGTTCAACAATCAATTCTATTTCAGAATTTCGTTTAAACCTTAAACAGAGTTCATTCTGTAGTTTAAGTTAAACTACAGTATTCTGCCGTTTAAACCTCAGATTGTCGATTGCCGATTGTCAAAAACACAAATATTTGACGTTGTTTTGCGTATGAATTTGCGAAAAGCCATCAAATTCATTCATTAAATTTAGTTGAACTGAGTTCAATTGAACTAAAGTTCATATTACATTGTGAAACTGGACGAGTTGAACTTCAAATTTTAGCTCAAGTTCAGGTTCAGTTGAACTTTAGTTTAATCTTACACTGTGAAACTGGGCGTAAGTCACAAATAGTTCTGAACAAACTGTCAGTACCAACCAGACAATCTTATGTACCATCGGACATCGTGAACTACTGTAAGGAACTACTCCAATCACTAGAACTTTCATCAATCACGTACACGTACATCTGAAGCATAATGATCGATACGGGATAGTACACATTCCTGGGACCAAAAAGAATACCGATGACACCAAAACATTGGTAGAAACCGGACTGGTGGAATTTTTGGAGCAAAGCGGATCCCAAGAAAGACAGCACAAAGGCGCAAAAGTCCATCCAAATGGGCTAATAAAGTCTTAAAAAGAAAAAGGAATGAAAGAAGCAATGTATAGGCCCATCAAGTAGAATAACCAATCCAATGACATCGTGGTTGCAGCAGAGGGTGAACTTTCCTATGCGGAAATACTCCACAGAGAGTTAAGGCCGATCACAAGCTTGGCAAACTCGGGGAGCTGGTATATAGAAAATTCAGGGAAGGGAATCAAATTAACATGTCTAAGGAGCCACTCAAATACCGAGGAGTAAAATTGTATAGCCGGCTACAAAGATTGGCATGCATCGGCAACCTATGCTATGTCTGACATTGAAGCTTTCATGGACCTAATGTCACTCCAAATTTTTCGCAATATAGTCAAATTTCTTCAACTATGAATAACACAGGTCATGTGGACCAAATAGCAACCTACAGAAAATAATCCACAGCTAAGATCACAAGATTGTTAAGGCCTGTTCACAGTTTTTATTTTCTGCACAGCAAATCCGGCAATTCTGCTATTGATTGACTTGGACGGACGATTAATTTGACCGTAAATTGGATTTTGTGGGCGATTTTCGAAATTTTCATAATCTGCCAAACATTGTTCTGGCGAAAGTCTAGCAGCTCAGCTGTCAGATGGGTTGTCACTAGAAACCGTGTTGCGAATGAAAAAAAAAAACAAACCTCTACACAAAATAAACCTAAGCTAGTCTCGCGGGAAAGTGGCCAACTTGTCCGAATTTTTGTTCGTTCGTACTATGAAACTGGAGCACAAAAACGCAACTACTGGACCCATTGTACTGTCAGAAAGGCATCTGGATCAGTTGGTTCAGTTTCTCTGCATTTCGGATTAAGAAGGATTACGCACACTTTGAAGGCACCCTTAAAATGAAAAGAATGACTCACCAACTTGTCTCCGTATAGTCGCTTTGTAAATATGATCCCACTCAATAAAAACCGGCATACCGTGAACTTGGGTAACTTTGACCGGGCCGCCTAACATTGACCAGTTTTTCCAGCGCCTCCAGTGCCCAAGTGAAACGAACAAACCCATTTTTCTCCACCCGTGCCATCTGTTGATTAATAGGGAAACAATTTTCTGAAGAGAAAAATGGTGTGTGTTCATTTATGCACTGGACATTTCAATAAACAAACAAATCTGACAAAATTTATCAATTCAAATGCCACTTTTTAACATTTAAGGAAATTAAAATAAGTGACACTCAGATTGGAACGGCGACGGACAAGTCATTACTGTGACCTTGCCCAGATAATTATAAATTCATATGACAGCTGTCACCATTATTCACCTTAATGTAACCAAAAACACGCATCTACAGTAAACTTATCTATCCATGTAATTACATGAAATATTTCAATAAGCATTAGCTGTTTTATCAGTCCAAGCCTTCTCACCTGAATACACTTGAGCACTTTGTATAATTAGTTTGGACGATAAGAATTGACATTTCAATTGTCAGAAAACACATCAACCGATGGGGGAGTATTGTAAAACAATAATAAAATAATTGTTGAATGTCTGTTGGAATTAAAACAAACAACTGAAAGTTAATTAACTTCTCGAGTAAGCCAACTACGGAAATTACATTTAGAAACTATTGCTTCCAACTTTATGGTACATTTGGGACAATGTGTGGGTTGTCCATATTAAGGACAGAAGGTTCCAAAAATCATATACGGTCCACCTACTCTCCACCTCTAGAGCAAAGACAAAACCATACTCTTGTGACAGCTCGGAGCCGTCGCAAATTAATTCCGGCAGATCGTTACATTGTAGCAAGAAGTCTTAACCCACTTTACACGACACTAATGATTGATTGACATGTGTATGCAGCAAAAAAAAAAAAACATTCCAACATTTTTGTGGTCAACTGGTATCCGCCTGATGTGGCAGCACATTGCGGATGAAAGAATGTTTTCAGCCACTAATTTGATCTTTGTAGGCTGAGTGAATGAATTTCATTAAATCAAAGTGCAACGCTCGCCAATCCGTGATGTACAATTGTACACAATGAAAAGCTTTAAATACGACGCAGCCATCCAGGAATGTAGAGGATGAAATAAATAAAAGGATTTATTTCGGTGTAATTAATTCTACTCGTATCCGTATGTCGCGTTGACATTCTCCTCCCGCGCCATGCGAATCAATCAAGCAATCCGATCCACGCGAGGAGCTGATGGTAGGAAAAACCTGCTGAAATACAGAACATTGCAGCATAAAATCCAATTTCGTAATTAATGCAAGATAGTATGCATGTCCGCATCACGACAGCAACATGATGACCGGGTTTGCTGCGAACCATTAAAGAGTTCAAGTTGTGACTTTTCATTCAATTCAATCAAAAAGTCTGGCACAAGGCGGAGGGTTCAAACCCTAGAAAACTTAAAAATTTTGCGAATAACAAAGGGTATAGATATCATGAGGAAGGAGGACACGAAAAGTAGCTCGCACGAAGACGTTTGAGTCCAAAATGGACTTTATATGTTTCTTTTAACGAATGTACCTCCTTGTCCCATGAGCCCTCTCATGCGGGATCATGACGTTAACTAGAACGACTAAAATCTAGAATGGTCAATATCTCGAAAATGAATTTGATAAATCTCGAATGCAAAAATCTCGAAAGACTCTATCTCAAAAAATCCCCCCATACGCATCGAGATTTTTTTTTCGAGATTTTTGTCATTCGAGATTATGCTTTCTAGATTTTTTTTTCGAGATTTTTAAAATTCGAGATTTTTTTTTTCGACATATCGGGGTAGACCCCTCTCATGCAATTAACCTCCCAGTGATGGAGACGGTCAATATGCCTAAGCACATACTCGAATGTGGTCATAAGATGACTAGAGCGAATCTCGCCTGTCAAATCAGAGCGCCTTTTAGAGCCTCGTCACGCTCGGCAGTAGGACGGGTATGATCCGAAATGGCTATATACAAGCTTTCCATCCCTTTCCAAAAGGGTGGATGCGCCTTTCAGCAATAGGGGCATAAGTGGGCTTAAGGCTTCTCCAAAATAGCATCGGCTTAGGATATGTACATGGAACACCTTTGCGCTCACAGGTAAAAATACAGTCAAAATCGCTTACAACGACATCGGTTATAACGACGAATCGGTTATAACGACCAAATTCTTAGGTCCTGACTGAGCTCCATACTAATCCCATTGAATAACAAATCGGTTACAACGACATCGCTTACAACGACCGATTTTTTCCTGTTTTTGAATTAAAATATTGGTTACAACGACTAAAATCGACTCAGCTGTGGGCGCGACTGAATTTTTTTCTAAAACTGTAAACTGTTTATGTATCTTTAGCTGCAATGTATCTGTTACCGTTTGTTGACATGTTATTCTTTTATTTTTGTGTTTATTAGTGGTTTTGAGTTTGTTCAACAGTAGGTTGGAAAATTACTTAGTGAACATTTTTCAGTGTGTCGTGACGAGTGGTTGTAGAAATTTAATTTTATTCGGTTCGTATTATATACTCGCATGTATGTATGTCAAGAACAAATAAGAATTATGAAAAAAAGGACCTCTACTTGAAAACAGATTAATTTACATGTGTATACCTTGATATCGGTTACAGCGACCTATCGCTTATAACGACCAAATTCGCTGGTCCCTTGAAGGTCGTTATAACCGATTTTGACTGTATAGAGCCTGTTGAGGAGGGTATTAAATATCGACTTAATATAAAGGGTCCGCCAAATAACTTTTTTTTTTTTTTTGAAAATGCTTTAAAAAAAAAAACTACTGAATATTTTCTCAAATTTCTTTTTTTATTTAAAGTACAATCCTTCCGGTTAATAATGGAAAATAATTTCATTCAAATGGCTGCCTCGGCTGGCCATGCAGTAGCCTACACGATCGGTCCAATTTTTAAGCACATTATCGATTGTGTGCAGCTGTATTTCACCAATGGCTTCACGAATATTGTCCTTTAAAGCGTCAATTGTCTCTGGCATGTCGGCGTAACACTTATCTTTTACGGCACCCCACAAATAATAGTCCAACGGTGTCAAATCGCAGCTCCGCGGTGGCCAAACGACATCAGCTCTGCGGCTGATAATGTGATCTTCAAAAACAGGGCGCAAAACATCGAGTGTAGCTTCGGCTGTGTGGCACGTAGCGCCGTCCTGTTGAAACCAAATGTTGCCAATATCCTCCTCTTCAATTTTTGTGAACAAAAATTCGTTCAACATGGCCCGATAACGATCGCCATTGACTGTAACGGCCACTCCTTGCTCATTTTCGAAGAAAAAATGGCCCAATTATGCCTCTGGACCAAAATCCGCACCAAACAGTGACTCGTTTTGGGTATATCGGCTTTTCAATGTATGCGTGCGGGTTTTCTGTGTACCAAATGCGACAATTTTGCTTGTTTACATACCCGCCAAGATCAAAATGAGCTTCATCTGAAAAGATGATTTTTTTTGGCACACATTCTGCAACATTACCATGATTTTCAAAGTAATGTCGCAGTATTTCCCAGCGTTGTTCAAGCGTATACACAACCATATTCGTTCAGCGGAAGGATAAAACTAATTATCTGTCAAATCAGACATGAGCTAAGTGTTACCATTCGCGAAATAAGCACTAGTTAAAAAAAAAAAAAAAAAAACGTTAGATGGCGGACCCTTTCGTTTTTGTTTTTTAAGCCGAGGACCTAGGGGATTCGTGAAGTAGCACGTGCATTGTATGCTCAGGCGGACTGGGGATACCTACTCAAACTCAAGTTCCAGGTTGGCAGGACGTATTGGAGCGGATTTTTAATTTTTGTTAAACTTCCGATTCGCCAAGGCAATGTTAGGCACGTTGAGCTAGAAGATCTAATGTACCAATATGGTCAGAAAGCTAGTAGTCCTTACTTCGTCTTAGTGGATGTTGCATGTTGCTATCACCAAAGGATTTATTCTACTCTTCGGGACCCATTTTTTCACTAAAAATATGATGTTGAAGCAGTGCAAGACTGATGATTTGGAGTCAATGATGGCTGAGATGAAGGCGTTTAAGTTAGTTGACTGCCGGCATATAATAATATGTTGGCGTCTTTTACAATAGAGTTGTAAATATGGCTTGCGCATTTTCGAATGACGTAAAGAACTGCCAGGATTACACTTGCATTTTTCCTATTGGTACACACCCGAATTGGTGGGTTATTGCTTAGCCACGATTCTGGATAGCTTTTTCTTGAAGTACAAGGTTTTTGGAAGGCGGTACAAGTACCTATTATGTAATCGCGATGATCATGTAAAGTTGTGAAAGATCCGAGAGCAGAGTCATTCGAGTTGGATGCGGGATAGTCACTAATGCTTAACTGCTTCGTTTGTACCAAACTTGTTAAGCACTTTATTGCAATTCCTTATTTTTATATAGGCGAGACAGTGTTAGACCTATTAAAGCTTCTATAGCTGCTGTGGGTTCGCATGACTCGGGAAAGACTCAGGCACGCAGGATGTTGTACCTTTTTGAGCTTTAAAATGGTTGTCTCTTTTGGGTTGCTTTATTCCACAAAAAAAAAATGTGATGATAGGCCAGATAGGTCCTAAAATACATGCAACGGCATGCCAATAAGGGTTTAGTTGTTTTTATAATTTTGCGGTTTATGTTGGAGTTCCAATTTAAACGGTTATCTGTAGGTTTACTACAAGACCTCAATGACCTGACCATGTACTGCCCTAAGTTTATATTCATTTTCTTTGTAAACGGAACTATGACAGATTTGCTAGGGTTTATGGATAGATGTTCCTTGATACACCAGTCTAGGAATATTTTCAGGCCGTTTGGCATACATGTCATTACATCGTTTGCCTCATTGTCCCCATTGTCAGTTCGATTGCAAATGTTTTTTGTTATTTGCTCCAGTGTTTCTATAGAGATTAGAAAAAGCGTGCTCACGATGTAATATAAAAAAAAATACAATTTCACAATTTTACTAGACCTGGATACACCGAATCGTAATACCCCTATTGTCTCCAAAATCCATGGCACCCTCTGAGGTATTTTTAGCTCCAAACAAATGTAAAATTAAAGTACGTTCGGTCGTTCATATTACTCAACCTCCTCTATGTCCATAAAATGTTTGTTGACATGAACCATGAAAAAAAAAAACAAGCTGGATGAAGCTAGATATAGCTGGATATAGTATTTATATTAGCTGTGAGAAATATATTTTGGGTTTGCTATAGACGCGATCACTAATTTAACTGCTTGCTGGTTCCTTATCAATTCTACTTAAATATAGAACTTTGTTATCATTACATAAAATCATTGTCACAAGCGAAAAAGACGATAACCCAACGACTTCAATAAATAATTATTATTATTCCAAGACATTCTTGTTACCCCCATCCATCAATTTGGTGTCCATTTGTTTCACATTTGCATACGAGCACCGCAAATGCATTCCAGAAAGACGGTCTTACTTTGCAAGTCATTTTTTTTTCTTTTTCCCAGCTACACTGATTTTTTATTTATTTATTTATTACTGCCGTGTAATGTAATATTATCGTCATATTGTAAAAATAAGAATGAGACCGCTGGTGTTCCACAGGGCTACGTTCTCGGACCTGCCATTTTTAAATACATACTCATAATGTACGATGGTATCTTGCGAATGCTGATCTCAAAATTTTGGGAAAACATTTATTTTAGCTGGAATTAATTGCAGACGAAACCTTTGCATTTGCCAAAAATGGCTAGAATCGAGGAGCGTCGAATTAGCAGTGCACCAGGACGGAAGCACTGCTTAAGAGTAGCTATCCAATAAGGTAGAATTTTAAAGTGAATGTTGGACAATCGAAAATATGTTTCAAATACCTCATAATTATAGATAGCAGACTAAATTTTAGAAGCCATATGGAATATATTTCGAAGAAGGGTCCCAAACAGTGATGGGACTTCTACCACTTAAGTGGTATTTCTACTACTTTTTGCTCAACCCGAAATTCTACCACCCACAAATCCAAATCTACCACTTTTTCAGATGGGAAAAAAATGGAACAATAACGCATATAATAACAAATACCCACACACTATAAGACTTATTTTCCATCATCCACATAATAGAAACCGAGTGGTTGAATAATTTTAAACTTTTGTGCACTGGAAAATTGGTATACTGGTACTGAACTTTGGAAAAAAATTGCTGATGCTTTGTGAGGTGACGTTTATAGAGCTCAAGAAAATTTGTTCTGAATGTTTGCAAAAAATTATTCATCATATTTTGGGTAATGATACTTACAATAATAGCATGTTTTAAAAATCTACCACTTTTTGATTTCCCAATATACCACCTTTTGCCTACCCTCAAGTCCCAACACTGGTCCCAAAGTATTGAGAATGTTGCCAAATTATGGAGGGCCAATCAGTACCAAATGCATTGACTAGAGTTGTTACCTCCATACATACTCAATCTGGACGCATGCATTAGCGTAAAGAGGAATCGATCGCTGATCAATAATATCTACAGATTGACACATAGATTTGAGGTGTATAGGTTTACTAGTACATACTTATAGGTCAATTTCAAATGAGGCGGCACACTCTTTCACAGGCGTGATCCCTATCGAGATACTAGGTGTCGAATTGCCGAGAAAATAAAAATCCATAAGAGGACTATTTCAGTAGTAAAGTAGCCACAGCTATGGGACAGGCAGATGATTATTATAGACTTATTTCGAGGAGAGAACCATGAATAAGCAGAAGTCATGAAGAAGTAAATTATCATTTGACAAAATTTGTATCGGGTCACGGCAGTTGTCGACGATATCCTCGTCACTTTCAACGAAGCGACTGCCCAGAATCTCCTGCATGTCTGGAATGCAACTTAGATCCAGAAAGTTGCAAAGATTCCTTAAAGCAAACCAAAATTCGGACAGTGAGTTAAATGCTACACTTGATACGGAGAATATAAAAGTAAAAATTTCAGAGCTCAACTGGAGGCTCAGACTGTAGGAAAGCTAAAGAGCGGATCATACACGACCGTGTACCAAAATTGGTCAGCCTAGAAAGCTAGACGATAGAACTGAGACTTCATGAAGATCGACAAAGAGTTCGAATGAGGATGACTAGCACAGATTGGAAGTATCTCAAAACACTCAGCTAAGTCGCGCACTTTATAGCCGTTTATGGCTCATTTAGTCCGAGTTGGTGCACGCACATCACGCCTTAAAATGTTTGTTTTCTACTCATTATTGTCTGTCACCTTTTGGTCCTCTCTCATGCCTTATTTTGCTTGGTACTGCATTTTGAAGAATATCTGGAGATATCCTTTTCCAAAGGAAAGTGACCTCAGAAACTGTTCTTTTGTGTTTCAAAACAGACCAGACGTTTTCTTTAAAAAATAAATCTGGCCAGTCCATAGTGGTAACACGAACATCCTTCAAAAAGTTAGTTAACCTCAGGGCTTTGTGGCATAGGGCATTACATTTACAATAAGCCTACCTCTGGAAGGAAAGGTAGGGTACTAAAATATTGACTTCGGTTCATCGAGCCGGTGATAGGAACCAAGTCACCCAGCCCATTATACGCAACACATCCCCAGAACATGACAGAGCCTCCACCATGGCTCGATTTTTTCCCAAACGGAACTTACTACCTTTGACAATCATACAAAAAATGTGTTTTTTGTGATTTATATAACTCAAAGGAGCTTACATCTTTCCATAGAACGCGTCTCCAGAACTGCTTTGGCTTGTGCAGATGTTTCTTTGCGAAGGCCAGTCTTTTAAGCTTGTTTGCCTTTGATATATGTACGACACGTCATTAGCTTTAATTGTTTTAAAATATCCTTCCTTTAAACGTAGTCGAACAGTGCGCTCACTGATTGGATTCTTGGCCGTTAAATTCCACTGATCTGATGCAGCAGATTGAGGCTTCACAAAAATAATATTATTTTTAATTTTCCGTAGGAGAACTCGGTCTTCAGTAGACGTTGTTTTGCGCTTAGCACCTGATCTCGTTAAGTTTCTTATGTCATTATCCTTTTTAAACTTGTTAATTTGATAGTGCACAGTTTGACGCGACACATTCACTCCTATTCCCGTTGGCGTTTGTCGTAAACGCCTAATATTTCATTTCGGTTTTAAGTCAATGTTTGTATAACTTTTTTGAGACAAACGATTTGAAATTACAGTGAACAAAAGAAGCAAAATCGTTAAAATCGATAAATCTGAATATCGTTTTTACAACGACACGACATATGAGTCATATACGACAAACCCCAACGGGAATAAGAGTGACAAACATATTTACAATGGGTTTTACTGCCGTTCCAGAGTTAAACTTTACTACCATTGAAGATATGATAACCAAACTCAACTCAGCCGTTTTACTCATGGTTTTTAAATAACTTTTAATCAATTTTTATTTTTTTTTATCAACGATTAATAGGTATAAATTAAAGTCTGTTTGGTTTTCACGTGCTTAAAAGTATGTAAAAACATTTACACAAAGAATTGTACTTATGCCACGCAAAAATTCGTTGTCTGCATTCATTCTTATCTGCAGAAAAAGAATGCAAAAGGTAAACAATATAAAATTTGGTATGACTGTCAGGCTTTTAATCGATTTCGATTTAGTGAACACAATTATTATCAATGAAGCGTCGTCGTCTTATTTGTCAGGGGCTAGTATATTAGTTAGTTGACACTTGTCGAAAAAAAACGTACAGAATCACAATTTCAATATAGATACGAGCATAATAATCAACATTCTAGGATGGAAGCGGCGGCGCGTTGGTACAAGTTTTACGGCTGCAGGAAATAACGCCAAAATAAGGCCCCAAAAGAAAAGATGAAATAAGGCCCCAAATTTGGGGTTTTATTTAAATTTGTTTGTTTATTAAAAATCGTTGTTGTTGTTTCTTGTATAATTATTTCATTTTTTTTTTTGCCTTTTTTCATTGGGGTCTTACTGTTGCTCCTCTCAAAAATAGATTACCAGATACTAAATATACAATCATAATAATTTTAGGTTCTATACTTGAGAATTATTTTTTATGACTAATGACTGTGTCAAACATATTTATCAAAGTCATCACCGTCCATCAGACAACAAAAACTGATTGATGGTTATGGTATCCAATGCTAGACAATGCTAAATGAGTCACGACACATAAAAATCAACCGCCCCCTCGTGGGTTTTCAATGTCAATATCCTTCCCATTGTTAGACGAGTATGCAAATGTATTCTCTGGGAGGATAGGTTTCTGTAGGAAAAATTCTACACCAAGCCGATGATTTCAAAGATAAAATCAATCAGACTGTCAGTTGTGTGTGTCAATCAAAGAAAGCTATTTAAACCACAGATGATCACCAATATTTCGTCATATACGAAATTCTCAAAAAAAAATACATATACCTAACCCCTAAAGCTAAAGTCCAATTCCAAACAGACCTACCTTTTGTAGATATTTTTCATAATCTGCATTGCAGATTGCACTATCCTGCTTCAATGTCACGCGAATCCTTTTATTTCCTCGTTTGCATCAGAAACGCACATGCATTCCACAACCAAAGGATGGATGACAGCAATCCACAAACACAAAAACACACACAGAGAAATGACACTTGGACACGAACGCAATTAGCCTTGTTCCGTTCAATTAATTTTAATTTGCAAACCAAACACACACGCGAAATGAAGGAAACAAAACAAATTTTCCATTAAAACAATCGACAACCGCAAAGGTCACTCAGAGCGTGCACTTGACTGATTCTAATTTGTTATTAATACCTCACTGCGCTTGCTAAATAGATACAAATTTGATTCAAATGAAAAGTATCTGATTCTGGAAAGATGAACGCGCTTTGTTACAACTCTCTTACAGCGGGAAGAAAATGCGGCGCACTTCCGCGAGAACTGAAAAAAATGTGATCCCACCAAGCAATCGGTGTAATCACACGCAGCGGCGGCCGAATGAGGCAACGCAAACAGAACTTTTTTGAACGCGGATGGGCGCAGAAAACCACACACCGCAGCATTTACCGATCGACTCACTACTGGCAGTGACAGCGGACAGCGCTGCTGCTGAACGAAACTCTGAGAACAGCTTCGCTCCAGTAGCTGAATAATTGTAGGCTTCATTTCGCAGACAAGAGAGAGAGAGGGAGAGCGCCACACTACCAGTGCCAGCCAGCAGCAACACCGTAATTCAAGACACTTCGCGGTTCGCAATGAGATTCTTGAGGTCAAGCGTTGAGATTTGCGGGTGGGGAATGCCAAAGTGCGTATGTGTGATGGTAATGGTATCGCAATGGAATGCGGTGTGCGAAATTTAAGACCTCAGACCTCAAGACTTGACTTTGGTTAGGTATTCATTGTGTGCATCACATCCCTTGTATGCAGGTGGGAGACGACGACGACGACGTCTACGTCTGGTGGGCACACCAATTGGCGTATAAGGTGATGGTAAAACAATAGCCGAAGGAAGGTCGTCGCTTTGCGGTAGCAACACAGGTACGCTACGCACACAGGTGATGGTGGTGCGCCGTGGAACGGGTGCGCACGTAGTAAACAACCAATTAGCATGCAAAGTGTGTGTTCGCAGTTATTAGGAGAGAATTTGTTTTGCGCGAACTGGGTTTGATTAGCGAGTCGCATCGCCGCGCATATACATAATCTGACATCTGACAGCGAACTGATTGAAGCTGTGGGAAAGTGTGACGGAAAACTTATTGATATGGAATTTTACTTCCCGCTGAAGGATAGAGAGACAGGAGCTTAGCGCGGGAGCGATGATACATGAAATAGTAGGGGAAAGGTCGGAACAGTGAGACACTTTTCTTTCAAACAGTTATATCTCCGAAAACTTTAGAGCTATCAAAATAATTTTTTATGGTATCTTACGACATATTTCCGCTGTATTTTGCCATACAAAGTTTAGCGAATAATTCAAAAACTACTTCACCATAAGTTGAATTGTTGAAGAAGGTCAAACTGTCTCACTGTTTGACGGGGGTCCGAAGAGTGAGACAACGTAGGGCGAACAGTGAGACACTACAATAATTCCAATAAAATCTCGTCTTAAACTTTTTTTATCAAAAAAATACATGAGTTTTATTCATCCAACATATATTACTTATTAATTAATAAGAACAAAAACAACAAAAAATATAAATATAAAAAAATAAAAAAAACTTCAATCACATTTGACTGTTCATATTATTTTTTAAAAAGGCTTTTAATGAATCAAATCAATTCAATTTGTTTTTTAATGAAAATTAATAGCAATACAATTAAAAATAAATAAAAACATTTTCATGTTGAATAAAACAAAAAAAATAATTATTTGAGGTTTCTTCCATAGCTTTAACATGTCTCACTGTTCGTCCATTGAATCTGTCTCACTGTTTGATTTTCATCATTTCAAAGAAGAAATTATTTACCTACGTAAAAAACTTACAAGGGTATCGTAAATTTTTGTTTGTACAATTAAAAAACATAATAATAACAAGAAAATAAAAAAATATTGGTTCACTTATCTGAATATTTGACGTTTCTACACAAAATTTAGGAACATACAAAAAAATACTTCTGCCCTTTTTTTAAGGTCCTTATACATACCGAAAGCACAGGCGCAGCTGGTTGTTGTTAGGAATACAAACAATAGGTGCAGAATGAAAAATAATCAGTATTGTATTAATCGACATGTGTGTGCGTGTTTCAGGTAAGCAAAAAAATGGAATGTCTCACTGTTCGGACTGTCGCAGTGTTCCGAACTTTCCCCTATATCTTAAATAACATTTTATATAGATTAGGTACTGTCTTATCGACGGAGACTGGCACAGTTAGACTTCTTAGTGGGAGACGAATTTATTTCTGTTGATTATCTCTTGATTGCAGATCGAATATGGCCTTATGTCGCTTTGTGAAAGTGTCATAAGGCCATATTTCGAAATATGGCCTTATGTCGCATGGCCTTATGTCACGGCACCGCACAGTATTGCAGTGAAACTTCCTTCAAATCACTTCACTTTTAAATCGCTTTATAGTAACGATTCGGGTTCGGGTCTAATTGTGAATTCAGAGACTCACTCAAACACACACACAAAGTTTGATAAAAATCGGTCCAGCCGTTTAGGAAGAACAAATAAGATTGTAGCGCGCCACCTACCGGGCCCAATTTACACCATCCACGGACCCACTTAAACACACACACAAACGTTTCACTTCAAAAAACAGAGTTTCAAAGAAAAATGGAATATATTTTACCTTCGAAAAGCGTCATGGCTAAATCGAAGCTCCTACCACACTAACTCTGAATGCATGGAACCTTTACGGCTTCGCTTTGCTTCTCTTGGTCCGATAATAATTGAGGAAAAGGCTAGACATTTTGGAGAGTCGGACATTCGTCATAATGATTTGGCTGCAGAACTATCAAGGGAAATAGAATCAGTCTTCAGAACCGATTGTGACTGTGGAAAAACTATTTCTGCTGACTATTAAATTGCGAAGACGACACAAATTCCACTGTCAGGCAGAATGAACCATTTAGACTGGACAAAGAAAGCCAATACCTACTTCCGTCAACCTGACCAAAATGAAGTAAGGATAGCAATATCCAAGCTCAAGTGGAACAAAGCTGCTGGACCGGACGGTTAACTGACGAACTTTTTATGGCAGCGAGAGATGACTCGGTGGAGAGCATACACCAATTCTTCTCTAAGATTTGGTCAGAGGAAAATATGCCTGATGAATATAAATATAGCCTTTCCATCGTTTGCCCCATCAACAAGAAAGGAGACCCTCCAAACTGGGCCAACTATAGAGGCATTAGTCTCCTCAACATTGCATATAAGATCCTATAGGTATCTGCTTTACTGAGTGAACGTCTGAAACCATTTGTCAACGAACTGATTAGTCCCTATCATTGTGGCTTTGGGCCCGATAATTCTATACAACCGACCAAATATTCACACTACGACAGATCCTGATAGAGAAAACCAAAGAAGTTCATTTTAAGGCCGCATATGACAGCATTCATAGAGACGAACTATCCAGTCGGCCAAGTCTAATCTTGACATCACTGTCAAACTTGTCAAATTGTTCAGAATGACGATGGAGAACGCTAGCTGCTCCATAAAGGTCGGAAACAATGTCATGGATACCTTTGATGTGAAAAAAGGATTTAGAAAACATCATACTTGAGAAAATTGTGCGAAACTGACAGGCCAATACCAGAGGCACAATTTTTCAAAAGTCTGTGCAACTACTTGCATACGCTGACGACATTGACACCATTCTCAGAACGCACCGAGCTGTCACTGGTGCGTTTGCAAGTATTCAAAAATGGGTTTAGTGGTGAATGAGGGCAAAACAAAATACATACTGTCCACAAGAAGGGACACACGACATCGACGAATCGGACAGAATCTCACGATAGACAGTTACAACTTTGCGGTGGTTAGGGACTTTGTCTACCTCGGCTTCGCTATAAACTCTGACTATGACACAACAGCAGAAATCAAACGAAGAGTTACACTTGTCAACTGCTGTTTCTTTGGCCTAAGAAGGCAACTGACTAGAAAGGCCTTGTCAAGAAAGTTAACTCTATGAAAGACATTCATCATCCCATTCCTGACGCTCTATGGCATAGAAGCTTGAACGTTAACAAAGCCGGATGAAGATCTTCTCGGTCGTTTCCAACTCAAAATTCTTCGAGTGATTTTCGGTCCCATTTGCGTTGAGAGGCTTTCTAGAAAGGAGATTTATCACTGACCTCTACGAGCTGTACAACGACATCGACCTGGTGACAAAGGTACGTATCATTCGATCTCAATAATAAGGGCAGATTTGGACTGGCCAGCTCGCTCCTTCCTCCTTTGAAACTCCGCTTTTTTGCCAACCGTCCAAACTCTAGAACACCTGAAGGCCAACATCCGGGCAGATATTCGTCAACAAATCCTCTGTTATGCTGGTAACGGTCACGACAATGACAAACGCCAGAAATCGGCTTATTCCACTAAATGGACAATGCAATAGTGTCACCTTCCTGATATGATTTCCAAGACTGTGTAAAACAAAAATTAGGGCATTATTAAAAAAACATTTTGGCATCCTGTAGGCGGCAAAATGAAGGCATATTTGACAACGGGAGCGGCACCTTTCATATAAACGTGATAGTCGCAGAAATTCGTAAACAGCGGAAGATTGCTCCTGTCTATCATCTGGGATAGCCGTTGCGTCAATGGAAGGGACCCACAAATGTATTCCGACTCCGAATTGCTCAATTGAGAAGCTTTCTCAGAACAACTATACTCTCGAATGATTGTTGTCAGACGTTCGCGAGAAATTGAAAAAACCTTAAGAAGCAGTTTGTGTTTCTCATGGCGATCCTGAGACCCCTTGCTCCGTAGTTGGGCACACTATAACCACTGCGAAAAATCTCCTCATAACTTGTCTTACACAGCATCCACCTCAACCTCACATTTCTATAGCTCAGAATCAACTACCCACGGCACCGGAAACAATTGCATTATACGCACGAAATTGCCCCACACACATATTATGCAATATAGGAAGGAAAAGAAAGGATTTCTAAACCAAGGGTCAAGTGGTTAAGCACTTCCCTCAAACCAGCAGCAGATCTTCATGCTGTACTTAACATATGCTTGCGACTCATAAGGATGCATTTATTTACTTCCCTTTTCTTTCGAGTTCTGCCAAGCATGAAGCACGTAGCTACTTTGCTTAGGGCCATGTGTGCCTCTAGTGTGTGTATGCCCTCATCAAAATGTAATTTCGTAACTTGTGGCAAGCATTCATTATTTCTCGTGTAAAATATACATCCTATTGCTGCGACGAACAAGGCTTTCACATCGCAAATATGTTTTCTATAGTCCTTTTGTTTGGAGTAACTCCATTTTCAGCAATTGTATCCCATTAACTTTCGAAACACACACACGCACAAGGGCACAGCAACAGCATTTAAATAAATACCCACTTCCCATCAGAGCTCTAGTCCTTGGTACCGGTTCCGTCCTAGTCCCGCATCCAAATATCAACTGTTTACAAATGCATATATCTATGTAGGTATATATGACACATGTCTTAAGCCGAGCGACACAGAGAACAGTATCTACCTACTTGGACTCTGTCCTATTAGAAATTCCACTCGTTCCCAGCCTCCTATATCTAGAACTACAATTCCAGCCGCCGCCGCCGCCACCGCCACCACATCCCAAATTAGAATTTCCAATTTACATTTGCCAGCAATGAATTTCATGATTTATTCAGCTAGCAAGTGCTTCCATTGATTTGCATTTAAAATGTTATCTACTCCGAGCTCAGACCCGGACCCGGGGCGAGGATGAGACTCTCTGTGGGATTCTAAGGAATACTATTTAAGTTTCCGTGTATATTTAATTTGGCAATAGCAAAAAAAAAATTATTTACAACTCGAGTCTAATTGCACGAAATAACCACCTTGACTGGTGAACGACCCCATAAAGCATTCGCAGAATTCTCGGCTAATTAATCTTAACAATCTCCTCCGAGTCCGATTATACCATTGCTTGACCACCAGCATTGGCGTGGAGCCATCATCCACGTCAAATTATGATGATGTTCCGCACCACGCGCGGCATGAACTTGAGAAAACAATCTCCACAGCACTCGCATGTCTCCATTAGACAACCGACGACGACGGTGGGGATGCGTGCTATTGCGTGCGATTGCATGGCGGGAAACTTGAAAGACCCGTCTGCGGGGAGGAGGCGGCTTTGCGACAACGCGACAGATAAGACACGACAAGGCGCCCTGCAGTGCGTCGTCATTGTGTTCGGATCTTTGATTCAATGTGATGGGCAAATATTTAATGACACACCTGGTGGTATGTCCTAAGGCTGGTGCGCTTGGAAGATGTGGTATCAACCTCACGGTGAGGAATTTATTGGAGACTACCGATGCACAAGTATGTGCACAATTCTGTTCCACTTAGCAGTGAGTCTGAGAACTGAGAAGACACCATTCCGTGTGGAGATGGAGATGGAGAGTTTATTGTGCGATTGGGTGTCGGTGTTGGATATGCAAATGAGTCAATTCCGTGGGGGGGATTTATTTTCCGATGCATTTTTGTGGTGTCCAACCGACGAGGAATGGTGACACATTTCTGGGATTTGCTTGGTCGTTTTATTTAACCAGCAATCAATGTGGAATTTCCGTGTGTGTGAAAGCGGGCTGTCCGGTCACTGAAGTCGATAAATTTCGTGTTCGCCTAATTAGCTTAACATTGTCAGAAGTTTGCATGATCGGTTGCTTGTTGCACATTTTAAAGGGATCAATTTCACTGCGGTGTTGTAAAAATAGCATGAGTGAGATATGGTAAACAGTATCTGTATAATCAACTTTTTGCCTATGGCTCCAAGAAGGTTCCAACTGAATTTGGTAAAGGTAATAGGTTTAGGTACCTACATACTTAATTAAAATGTCAGAGGACTGAAGAATTCCCAACTTCAAGTGTATACGTTTGAAAATCATCTACGAAATGGAAAGTTACCACACTTCACCTAACCTTACCCAATCTGGCTTAAGTCAGTGTGCGGGTACATCTCGAAATATGTTTGTCATAACCGTAATAAGATGAGTGGTCCATTTTAAGTTTTTGACTGAGCTCAAGTGGATTTTTGTTTATTTTCCTGACGCCAGCTTAAGCCCACATAATCTGATATTAGTTGACACTTTTAAGCTAGCAATGAGGTACTTTGCTGAAGTATTCTTCTTCAAAAAGTTTCAAAATCATTTACGACATGGAAGGCTATAACAACGCACTTAAGTGATATAATAATCCAGCTTAAGCCAAAGTGCACTTTTATTGAAATTGTGTTTATCGACTAGAAGTAGTGGGCCATTTGAAGACATTGATAGGCCTTATGTAAGTGGATTTTTGTGCATTTTGTTGACGCTAGCTTAAGGCCTTTCGGCCCACTCAAGTTCGTGGATAGAAAAGATGAAAAGGAGTTCTTAAACTGACTTTATACCATAATCAAGGGTACCGCGAAAGAGGATATTTAGTAGGACACATTAATTTTAAGCTCGTTATAAAACGCGCTCTATAGGGTACTAGTGTAACTAAAAACTAAGCTTTTCGATACGTCACTGAGTTCAAACGCAAAAGGTGCACTTAATTAACATTTTAGCAAAAGGTAAGTTAGGTTAGATTAAAGTGGATGCCAAGTGACGACAGAAAACTTTGGCTCCGCGAAATAAGGCCCCAAAAGTAAAAATGAAATAAGGCCCCAAATTTGGGGTGTTATTTCATAATGAAATAATACCCCAATTTCAAATATGAAATAAGGCCCCATTGCGATGAAATAAGGCCCCAAATCTGACAGTAAACCCAAGCAGGGGGTTGCAGGGGGGCAGCATGCCCCCCCCCCCCCCCCCCATACGTTTTCGTTTTTCTTCTGGGATTGGGGTCTTATTTCATTTTTACTTTTGGGGCCTTATTTCATAATAAAATAAGACCCCAATTTTCATTAGGAAATAAGGCCCCAAAAAAGGAAATAACACCCCAAATTTTATTAAAAATCGTTGTTGTTGTTTCCTGTAGAATTTTTTGGGGCCTTATTTCCTGGGGTCTTATTTCGCGGAGCCGAAAACTTAGACCAATGATAGGTCCGGCCATTCGCTTCCAGGCATATCAGCAGTCATTGAACTACGAACTTTCAGAGAATGAGATAAACCGTCACCTTGTAGGGTTTCTCTACTGAGAGATCTTCTGACAGATGTCCTACTCAGATTAGAATTATAGGCAATTTGGGTTTTATTTAAAAGGTCTGAGGTCTTTCGGTCTTACATGAGAGCATTTGCGGGCCTTGGCTTTCAAAACTACCTTTACTTCTCTCCAAATTAAAAGGAATGTTAAACAGATCTAGACAGACAGCTCTTAAGGACTATGTCTAGCAGTGGCAGGATGATATCCGAAGTCGTTTGCAGTTTGACTGTTATTATCTCGTCCCGTTCTACGGATTTATAGGGTTTGAAGCTATGTAGCGCCCAAAGGATAATGTTTCTAGTGGTGCTCAGACCTTGGAGGTTGGTTATTTGCATATTTGATATTTTCGGATTTAAGTAACTAGTAACGCTTGACCTGACTGGGCTACCTAACCTAATGCCACTATAAGCAATGTAACCTCATATGCCATGGAAACCCACTCCGTAGGTAGCAAGGCCAAAGCCTCACTTTGCCAAAAGAGGGCGTATACGTCTAAGTTGTTGAGCCGAATACAAAACAAAACCATGCTTAAGGGTTAAAGGTGCCGAAGATGAAAAATCGTAAAGTCATTGCAAACGGACCACCAGATATCTGGTGACTTCTGGTAGTAGACAAGCCCAGAGCCCGAAGGAAAGAAGATGAAAATTAAACAATTGAAAAACAACACAAACTTAGACCTTTTCGAATGCCGATGAAAACCTTTTAGGACATTTTGAGAGTAAGATTCGATCCAGTTTGTATGGATAGAGGGTGGATGATGAAATCTATGGGCTATACACTGACTAAGTCAAAAAGCTTAAAATAAAACGGCTAAGGTGGAACATGTGGACAAAAATACATCAGACCGACGAGTCTTTGAGTCATCACTGAGTGAAAGAATCCACTTTTGGTGGCGCGCATAATTGAAGAGTGACCACAGCTCTATAGAGTGGATTTCCAGTTGAACCCGTGTTCCACCTATACGTAAGCACCATTTATAAAAAAGAAAGTAAGACCTCGAGGGACACCTTACGATCTGGAATCTTTGGAACTAACAGCAAAGTCTCGATGTCAATAACTTATACGCAAGTCCCTGCCATTAAGATCACTGTCAAGTTAGACCTCGAAAAATATACATACAGAAAGCGCCAAAATAGATATCCTTTCAAATATAACCAAACAGAACTTCATGGACTGCCATCCAATTGAATCTTTGACAGCTAAATCTCTATCCAGCTTTAACAATGTTAAGTAACCGTTCACAAATGTATTGCGGTCAACGAATCTGCTGAAGAACTAGGACGATCTGGCTTAAAATTCGCGTTCTTAGGACCAGAACCGTATTGGAGAGTAAATTGGGCTACTATTCTAAGGTGTAGACGGCCCGGAGACTGTCTGGAAGGGGTTAACTCCTCCGATCAGGTTCTCTGAACAGAATCGGTTAAGAAGACGTATTAACCGCAAAGAAATTCCATCGACGGATTTCATAAAGGAGGTAGGTACATATACTAGAGAGAGACCTTTTGAGCAGCGAAAAACCCCAATCATTGGCTAAGCATGAATCTTTAAAAAATGCCAAGTGCCTCTAAAGAAGCGCCAATTGCCCAGCCAAGAGTCCAACTCTTCATCACACTCAAGAGATTTACTTTGAGTAGATTTGGACGTCTTCAAGTAAAATTTTCTCTGTCGAGTCATTCACCAGGCGCCGCAAGCTATCGTCAATTTATTAGATTCAACAAGTAAGCCCCCTTTCGCTTGCCCCTGCTAATGACATTCGCACACAATTAGTTCAAGCGAGCTGCTGCTCTGATTAAAATGTTAAAACCTTTTTTCTGTTTTTCTTGTTTTCATCTCAAATTGTATCTTTTTCTCTGGCACTAATTCCCAGCCCAGACATACAGAATACACATCCATGTGGATGCGCTTAAAATAAACTACGGCCAAGAGACCAATTTAAAAGCGTCTCCATTTGGAATGATTGCAGAAGTCATTAGCATTGTCTTTGTTTTTGTCTTTCGTTCTCGGCAGTCGTTCATTCGTTCGTACTCGTATTGGCATTGACCGTATCAGGGAAGATGAAGATGAACGCTTTCGCCATTCCATGCGCATTTGTATATAAGTTTGACGACAGACACACACACACAGAGAGCGAGAGTTCTTTGTCCCTTTCGAGGGTTAACAAAATACCACATACCCACCACACATCCCATCATCATCGAGCAGTTTCAAACTCACGCGCGTGATATGATAAAAAGGAGAATGATTCCTACTCCCCAACTGCTCGGGGGATTTTCTGTTCTGTTTCAAGTTCATCGCCAGCAGCGGCCCGATGTCGACTTGGCTCCTTGAAGTGGGAGCAATGGAACTATTTCTCATCGACGAAAACGAAGGCGCCACAATAACCACCGACGATATTCGCCTTTAGGGCATCCTTGTAGAGAGTATGGTCTGATTGTACCAAAGCATAGACCAAAAGTGGCGCACAAAAAGGCTCCCGCATACCACAACCGCCGCGTCGAACATTTGCCGTTTAAGATGAGTGAATGCGCTGCGGAACAGTGCTTGAATGGTGAACCACAGAATTGCGATTGCTTTCGTTTATGACCCGACTTGGCTGATGGCTCTTCCTTTCTGAAACTATTACCGCCCAGAAAGCGGGAGCATCCATTAGTGTGCGGCGGTACATAGTCGAGTGACTTAAAGTCGATGTTTTTGTTGATGGATTGAAATGAGGTTGATTTTCTCGCTCATCTTGTTCACAAAATATTTATCTACTACTGCAAGACTAAGGACAAGGATTATCTTAAATGATTTGTGTTGAGCAATCGTATAGAGAGATACGAGCACGATATATCTATACATGAAATGACCTTTGGCTTTTGTTTTTGGAATCCTGTCTGGGGAGCGATGGATTGATGAATGGTTCTTCATCTCATTCTAGATTGCATGGAAATTATTTTGTATTTTTCTTCTACTTCTCTGCAGGGAGCTATTTTTGTTTTGTTGCTTTAATTGAGAACGAAATGAGCTGAGATAGAGAAGGGATGGTTCATGGTTGTATTTGTGTTGCCTGGATACTGAATGATTTGCATTATTCCTTTAGTATGGTAATGGACTATGGAACTGCAGAAATGAACTCCATCTGATTGGGGGAGATTTCTCACAATCGTTGGATGCATATAGTTAAAGCAGTAATAATGGGAAGTGATTTAGCAATGAAGGACCTGTGTAGCTTGTTGTGTTTATTTTTCGATTTTGTTGCTGCCCAGTTTGATTAAAACGAATACAGCAGGTTGAAGGTATTCTGAAGATTTTTTTTTTAAAAGATCAGTCCAAAATATAAGAGCTATAGAAATCTCTATACTAAGTCTGATAAATTAGGCCTAAGGGGTACCTATCCATGTAATTGGTTTATTTATTCGACGTGCCCTTAAGAAATAAGTCAGCTTCAAAATGTAATCGTTTAAGAGGATCGGATGAAGGATTTGCTCTCATTCAAATCTAGGGTTAAGGTTTATACTGGCGGAGAAGGTTGAATAGCGACAACGAACGATTTACGACCAAGACGGATGGGCTAGCTTGAGTGCATGGATAGACCAAGGCGTCTGATTCACTTTTACAAGATTTAGACTGCCAAAAAGTTCCTAATACTCAATACTACCCAATAGAGTGAGTTAGCCAGTCAAGCACTCAAGCAACAGGTAGCTCAAAAGACCAGTGGGAACACTGGACAGAAATCCATCATTAATGATGCGCTGGACCTCAGGTTTTCGGAAATGATAAATCATTTTTTTTTACTTTATTTCCTTTTTTTTTGTTACTATCTTCCGTTACTTTGATTTATTAAAAACTAAAATTTCCTGCTTTTTTTCATTATTTAGCGAATTTTCATACAATCTGCAGTTGGTCCTTCGAGCCGGATTGGATGCGGCTTGGAGTGTTTTGCATGATAATGAAATTTACTACAGAAAAATTTGACTTCGTTTGTTTTCGGAAATTATAAAAGTTCAAGGATGAGGTGGTTCACAATTGGGGTATCAGTTGCTGGTCGATTCTCCTTGACACTGGATACATGTGATGAAACTACCTCTCTTGCTATGGACAACGAGGGTCATTGGAATCGTGATATTTTTACCTTCAAAATCTCTTTGGAGGAGTACTCAACTCCCGCACTAAGAGAAAGGTATTGCCTTGGGTAGCAAAAATCTCGGTTCCCTAACTCCATCTACTATTTTATTTAATATATTGTTTGAGGAGCTTCATGGTTGAAAAAAAAAAGACAGAATTGGAGGCTTCTGACCAAATGAAAAGGGTTAAGGGGTAAGGGTTTTAAAAATCTTGAGATTTCAACCACAAATATTTGAAATTTTTTTGAATTTTTTGAAATTAAGGGTCATTGGTTAGTGTGCTTGACTACTAAGCGAGGGGTGTATGGTTCGATCTACGATCTGTCAAACTACGTCTAACGTGTAACTGTTCTGCAAAAGCTTTTCAGTTTAGTCGATCGTACTCGACATACAAAATAATAGGCCTCTTCCATTCGTAAAAAAACACTCCCAAACAAATGGTTCATTCACACTGTAAATTCTCAGCGTTTTCATGTGATAGGATTTTTTCTGATGGCTCGGAATAGCCATTTACGTCAGTTGTATAAACATATGTATTTACGCAGTATCTCTCAAAGTGGTATCGTTGAGGTTCAACTTGTTGCTTCGAAAACGCGTATGCCACTAGTAATGCAGCTGTTTATTCCTAAACTTGAGCTTTGTATGGATCATTTCTGTTAGGTCGGTTGATAAATCTTGCCTGGGCCCAGATCTCGTAAAATGATGACGTCCGAACGACATCGTTTCGATACTAGCAGTTTCTGTCTATTGTCACAGATATGATAGAGACAGCTTTAGTGAAAACGATGTCGTTCGATCGTTCTTATTTTACGTGATCTGACCCCTGGTTTTCAAATAAAATCTTCGTTCAATTCTGGCCTTTTGTGATTCTAAAATAGTGTTGGATTGGCTCATCTTCCCTCCCCGTAGATGTACCTCATTTGTGGCGAACAGAACTTTGGAAATATTAGATAGGCTATATGTACCTCGCTAGGTTTGGTACCATGTTCGTTCCGAAAAGAATCCTATGCCGATTGTGCGATTCTAGGGAAATTGGGTAGCATACATTTTTGGAGTTGGGTATTTGATGCAAAATCCCTATTTGGATGCTTGGAAGGTGTCGAAGGAAAGGAAGACATGGGATCTGCGGATCTACTTGATATGGGATCAATATCCAACAAGAATATCACTATACATACATTGATAGTCTGGGGACTTATTCCCAAATGCGCGGCGGATCGCTTTTCATGGCGGATTGGTATTTTTTTATTTCCAAAAGCGATTCGATCCATTCGTCACAAGAATTTAATTTATTTTGTATCCACAATAAATCCTCCAGCAATCCGTCACCTAAATAGCTATCGCTTTTGAATGGATCGAATCGCTTTTGGAAATACAAAAATACCAATCCGCCATTAAAAGCGATCCGCCGCGCATTTGGGAATAAGCCCCCTGGCTGCATTAAGGGCGCTAAAGTGAATCATCATCAAATCTTAACTAGTTAGGAGCTGAGACACAGAGCATTATGCGCGCAGAACCATGTCAGATTGTGTTGGGTACCCGGACACTGTTATATTGAGGGCAATGAAAGGGCCGACATTCTGGACAAAAACGGAGAAGAGCTTCCACAAAACGAAACTATTGACGGCATAAGACCACCAATAGCCATGGCCAAGAGAATCATTCTCGAGAAAACTAGAAATAGGGCAGGCCAAAGATGGTCTTACATAGAAGGCAACAGGGCCGCAAAAGCCCTTCGGCCTAAGTTAGACCGTAAAGGTTCCCCAGGGATGGCGATGGGCCCAATATGGTGCCTAATCCACTGTAATGAACTCACGCACTATACAACCTTACCTAGTCTAACTACTAAACCTGCTCGCGAGCTATACAAACAACACCGGCTTTGCAGGATGTGAGCGAGTTTTACCATAACTTGAAAAGTGAAAAGAACGTTTAAGAACAGCAAATCCACTACAGTGATCTGTAAAAGCTGTTGAAGATATTCTTGCGAGGAAAATTCTTGTTAGTCCCATTTGCGTTAATGGGTTTTGGAGGAGAAATTTAACGACGAATTCTATGAGCAGTTGAACGATATCGACCTAAAAAAAACAGCACATTGACGTCGCTTGTGATGGCTAGAACATGTAGTTGTAGGTAAGATAGAGATAGGGATAGCGCCGCATAATAGAGTTTACTAAATCTACTCGTCTACTTCTAGAATTATCATCGGGAATTTTACTTAAAGTGGAGTCCGGCTCGATTTTGTTCAATCTATCTGTTCATTACCTACCTCTTATCTCTACATTCATGACAGTTGAAAAAAAGTCCCTCTGTGCTGTGAAATGGAACACCTTGTAATTATAAATACGTAGATAATCTGACCAGATTTTTTTTTTAACTACAGGCAATCTACCACTTAACATTGATTGTCAATGGTGTCGCAAATAAAAGCTGACAATTAGCCTATTGAAAATGAGAACTTGTATACTGGAGAACAACAAAAAAACGTATAACTATAATTCAAAGCCAACGCTAGCCACTTAATTCACCTTATAATGCCGATAGTGATTGTTACCATAGTCAACTGATTTAAACGAGTTTTCCTATATCACAACCCAGTTATAAACACGGTACCTTCAGAGGCGCTTATAGGTGTTACTACAGCCCAATCAAACAAAAATGTAAAGAATTTGTTCAGCGATTTCTCCCAAAAAAAAAAAAAACCTTTCACTGTCATTCACAAGAAACCACAAAAAAAAAATGAAACAACTAGGCGTCAAGGTGCTAATGGCAATTTGAATGCTCTAACATATTTACAGCTTTAGTACCATAAAATAAAAAGTTTAAAGGTGGATTCAACATTAAATCGCTAAACGCTACCGCGTGTCGAATAAGATCGATTATTTACATTCTTGTTGATCTCTTTAAGTGTTTTTGATACAGATACACTTTCGAAAATGTTCATTCATAGCAAGAACGCCTGGCAGCTTCGGCATGTTAAATACTCACACCATATACAAATATTATATAACACACACGTCAGTGCACTTGATAGAATTATGTGAAACGGCATAGCTACGTCCAGAGAAACAAGATAATCGAGTTTCGATTCAATGCGAATCATGTTGGTATGAGATAAAAAATAATCAAAAGAAACGAAAATAAAAATACCTATAAATGTATCTTTGAATTAAATGATGAGCCGAACACAGATATAAGCGAATGGATTTAGGTCAATTATTCCCTCGCAGCACGTGGTAGTGTGTAGTGTCATTTACCAGATTTATGTAGCTGCTCGAGGGCATTGCGGCTTCGGTCTTGATGGATTGCCTATGGCACATGTGTGGTGTAGTACCTATACCTAGATCGCAGTTCGATGAACTTTGGAGTTTAATTTGCGTTTTTTGACTTTTCTTTTGATTAAATGAAGGGAAAGGTATTCGAAATTGATTCGAGTAGTCGCACCGTTAGAATACCGTTTGCTGATGGAGGCTTCGGAAATACGTTTTTGATATAGTCTTTCAAATATTAAAATTTGGCAAGTATAGGTGCCTATTTGGAAGTGTTGCTCTTGCCATGGCACCAGCATGGTACCTCAGTACTTTGAAGGTATTCCCAAAATATGCCCAAAACCAGCCAATAAGATGGGCAAAACGATGTGGGTTTAAACTTAACTTCATCTCCAGGAAATACAAAATTTCACACATTGACCCTCCATCGATCAAAGCGGCACAGATTAAATTGAGTCTTATTTTAGACAGAAAGTTAAGCTGAAACCAAGAAAGTGTTTCAGTTGCCACAGCTTTCCTTGAAAAAAAGCTCGTATCATTCACTGTGCTATATATTTCAGTCATAAGACTGATGGGTGCAAATAGAATCCAAGGAACTGTTAGTTGCGCATCAGGGAAGAACTTCGGACTGCTCCTTTTGCTGTATTTAATATTCGCTTTTATGTGACAAATATATTGATATTTTTATCAGATAAAGGGCAACATCTCCAGCTGTTCGGCCTTAAAATAACTTCATAGTGCGGGCTAGTAAAACAATTTTCTCCACCGCTATTCTGAATGCACTAACGACCTTTCGAGAAAATAAAGACTATATCATAAGTCACCATAGAATGGTCCGTTTTTGAATGACGAATATATCCACTACTTCACAAATGAATCAAAAACTGTCGGCGAGATACCTCGTAAACCTTAGTCTTACGATTTATTTATTTATTTATTATTGCTTAATACAAGCGTACAGAAAGAACAAATTAACAGCATAAGTATGTGGTTGGGAACAGAAATGGGGTTGTCAAGGATTATGAAGAGCATGTTTCAAAGTTGGTTTTGTGCTGTTCAAGTCAAATATTTTGGGAACCATGTTTGCATTGCAGAGCATTCTTGTTAAGGGTTCATGTTGACCATAGTCAGTACGGTGTTGGGGAAGGCGGAATATGGGTACTGATCTTAAGTGATGAGGATTGGTGTTCAAAAAGATCTGATGAAGTAGATGAGGGCAACTATATCAGCGATAGCTCGACGAGTTTTAAGAGCCTGTAAATTAAGCAGCTTTAAGCGACTCTCATAGGGAGGGAGATTGTATGGGTCATCCCAGTCTAGCCTACGTAAGGCAAACCGAATGAACCTACGTTGGACAGCTGCAATTCTCATAATATGCACCTGATGGTAAGGTGACCAGACTTGGCTGGAATATTCGAGAAGTGGCCTTACGAACGTCATGTAAAGGGATTTAGTGACGTAGGGGTTAGGAAACTCCTTCGACCAATGTTTAATAAAGCCGAGTGCTGAGTTAGCTCTGCTAATAGCGTTGTCGATGTGGGGGCGGAAGCTAAGTTGGGTGTCGCAGATAATGCTCAGATCGCGAATTGAGGAAACAGGGGAGACAAGCTCGTTGTTAAATAAATAAGACCTTTCAGGTAGGGGATGTAGTACACGCAGAGAATGTAATAGCTTTGGATTTTTTCACGTTAAGCTCTAAACGAAGGGTCCGCCATCTAACGTTTTTTTTTTTTTAAACTAGTGCTTATTTCGCGAATGGTAACACTTAGCTCATGTCTGATTTGACAGATAATTAGTTTTATCCTTCCGCTGAACGAATATGGTTGTGTATACGATTGAACAACGCTGGGAAATATTGCGACATTACTTTGAAAATCATGGTAATGTTGCAGAATGTGTGCGAAAATTGCGTACGGATTTTGGAAGAAGAGAAGCACCGTCAGCTCCGTATGTTCGTTATCTTGTGAAAAAAGTGAAAGAAACTGGCATCCTCATTGATAAACCAAAGCGTGAAAAGCCAAAAATAGTGCGTACACCCGAGAAAATTGCTGCTGTGGCAGAAAGTGTGCGTGAAGCGCCATCAACATCAATTCACCGTCGTTCTCAACAATTGAACATTTCGGAGACATCATTGAGACGAATTTTGCATAAAGACATTGGTATGACGCCATACAAAGTCCAATTGGTTCAGGAGTTGAAGCCAACTGACCATCCAATGCGTTTTCGCTTCGCTAAGTGGGCCTGCGATCAAAGATCGCATTATCAGCCGCAGAGCTGATGTCGTTTGGACACCGCGGAGCTGCGGTTTGACACCGTTGGACTATTATTTGTGGGGTGCCGTAAAAGATAAGTGTTACGCCGACATGCCAGAGACAATTGACGCTTTAAAGGACAATATTCGTGAAGCCATTGGTGAAATACAGCTGCACACAATCGATAATGTGCTTAAAAATTGGACCGATCGTGTAGGCTACTGCATGGCCAGCCGAGGCAGCCATTTGAATGAAATTATTTTCCATTATTAACCGGAAGGATTGTACTTTCAAATAAAGAAAGAAATTTGAGAAAATATTCAGTAGTTTTTTTTTTATAGCATTTTCAAAAAAAAAAAGTTATTTGGCGGACCCTTTAATAATGTGTGGCATAATGCTCCAAAATGCGTTTCGCTCCGATGTGGTGGTACACCAGAGGACGCTATGACTGGGTTAGAGACGGAAAATCTGAAAAGGACACTATACCTTCGATCTTCTAGATAGGACTTAACCCAGGAAATAAACCGCGGTGGAAAAGCGGTAGCTTTTAGTTTGAGGAGTAAGACTCTGTGCGAGATTTTGTCAAACGCTTTGCTGAAATCAGTAGCTACGACATCCACTTCCTTACCATTTACCAAGGCGCATAATGTGTTGTATACAAATTCCGTGAGGTTTGTGGTTGTGGATCTACCCTTTAAAAACCCATGACTGTCATGTCATCTTTTAGGGAGATCGCGGAGCAATTTAATGGTCCCCTTTCCTGAGTGACACGAGGCATAGGAATATTCTGGCAAATTGTACAGTCAGTGGCAAAATTATTTGCACAAAAGTAAAGTTAATTCTACTCATAAATTTGAACTTACTTCATGTAAATTTTGGCATCAATGGAAAGGTCATTTAAATTCCGTTATGATTTTTTGAAAATTTCTAAAAATGTCTATTTTAGCCACTTTTTCCTCCTTTTCATACATAATTTTTCTGAGATCATCCCATTTAAAAAAATCATAAAAAATATTAGCGAAGAGATTTGTTTGAAGAAACTTTTTGCATCAAAACATTTTATTTTTGGACCTAGGAAAAAAGTCAAAAAAGTAGACTTTTACAAAAGTTCTAAATTTTCAATGGGTACTTAATGGGTTAAGGAAAGTTGTGTGTCGTTCCAACGGAATTTATATGACCTTTCCATTGATGCCAAAATTTACATGAAGTAAGTTCAAATTTATGAGTAGAATTAACTTAACTTTTGTGCAAATAATTTTGCCACTGACTGTAAGTCGATGATCTAGCCAAATATGGAACAGGAACTACGCTACGTCAGTATTTCGATTACTGCTTATAAAGTCATGATAAAGCTGGATGCTATCGAAAGAACAGACCTTCTGTGGAAAAGTGTTACAACAAGATGATTTGGGTAAAGCTGGGTCTGAAACGCTCTAAAAATCTGGTCTCTCTCGACAGACTGCCTATCAGCGCAAGCATAAATCACCACTGTCTTATAAGCAATCATGCAACAGGGCTAGACGTACACTGGTGGGCATAAGTACTTTGACAAAACTAAAGTTATAATAATAAGTTCACAAATTAATTATAAATACCTATGAACTAACATTTCCGGTTCTTTAAAAAACACTGAAAACGATAAAAGGCACACGGTTTATTATTTTAACATTTTTAAGCAGATTTTAGAAAAATAAGTTGCGATACATCAAGACTAATAATCACCCCTATTGTCGTCGTCGTTTACGACTCTAAAAAAAACGACACGACTGTTTGGTACTGGCGACTGAAAATAAACGACTTTTGTCGCGGCGACGATCGACAAATGGCGTCTGAAATGTCAAAAAATGTGGATTGTATTTTTCGACGACGATCGTCGGTATTACGTGAGGCGCTTTGTGACGACGTTTGTCGTGGAAATGATACATTTCTGTCGTCGACAATTTTGCGGACGACTGTGTGATAATGTGTTAAAAAAAAGTATGTGTACTTAATTTTTAATTAACAAAAAGACAATTATAGTTATTTTGCAGAATGGAGATAACAAATAAAAGGTAATTTCTACATTTAGTGAACGAAATGCAGAAAAATATTCCTTTGGCAAAATCATTCACGAAGGCCTAACAAAAGTGAGGTTAATCGGCAATGGGACGACATAGCCTTATCTCTGAATTGTCTTGGACCACCTTCGACTTCGATAGTCTTCTAAAATACATTTAAAATCTGAAAATAATTGTTATTAACACAATGTATGCAATTTAAATTATTTCTACCACCCACTTATGGATTGGATTTGGTTCGAATTTCCTTCCTTAACTTTACCAGTACTTTTTTCTGGTTTTCTTCTTCGACACTGCTTTCAAAAAACATGTCACACTATTCATTTTTGATTTGTTTTATTAAATAATTAACCAAGTCACAAACAAAACACCAGACCAAATATAAATTCGTCGACTAAAATGTCAAATCCCATGTGTCATAGTTTGTGGAATGTATGTGGGATGTGAGAGTTCAGAGAGTCGAGTCGTTTCAGTTACGCAATACCAAATTCCAAACGACTCGACACGACAAACGTCGCCAGTCGTTTGCGACAGACGACGACGACAATAGGGGTGAATATTCAGTTTTCGGGTGTTTTTTTTTTTTAGATAGGATTAAAGTCTCTCACTATGAAAGCTTTAGGGGTTTCAAAAAAGTTGACTGCACCAAATGTTTCGACAGCGACAAGTTCTAGACACATTTAAGAAAAAAAAAAAAACCCACAAGAGATATACTAACCTTAAAGATATGCATATCTCGAATATGTACTCATATTACATTTAATATCAATAGGTCATACATTTTTTTGGACATACCTGAAAGTAGAAAAAAAAAAAACAATTTATTTATAACCTCGTATAGAAAACGTTAATTAAATAAAAAAATTGTCAAGCTATAAAATTAGGCGATAGAAGTGAAACCTCATAAAGCTCGACAATTGGTTATAATGAAAATGCTGACCCTAGATCACAAGTATTTATGTAATAACAAACAACTTTTTTTGAAAAATAAATCGATTTTTAATTTTTGAAGAATATGTTTTCCACTTTGTTAAGTGAATTTTCAGTCGATCTGTCTATTACATTACACTACTTAGTGGCATAAAACGAGTTTCCCCTCTCTTTTTGTTCCCTACTCCGAGTCTGTCGCCTTTTCGTTTCATCCCATGTCTTATGCTGACCGAGTTACTCCAATACGAGCGCTAACTCCTTCTATTTTCCGTTGCTTTTTCGTTTCTTCAGATATTGAAATTTCTGCCCAACGACCTGTCGCTTTTTCGTTTCATCGTTTCCATTTCACCATAGTTATTACTGCCATAAGATGTTTCACTTAAAAAATATTAATTACAAATTAAGTGAACATCAACAACCGATGCGGATTTCTTCGACGGAAGATGTCCAGTTTATATGACAGCCCTCCACGCCCACTATTCCAGTATCAAGTCCCCACTTTGACATTGCCTAAATAAATTATTAACATCGTTAATGTACGTTAAGAACCATTGCCACTTTTATCCCATATACGCATGACTCTCTAGACGAGTATATTTTTAGCCAAGTCATTCAATGTATTTGTTGGCTATAGTGCTTCGCCAACAACACTCATTTGTTCTTGCACAATGATTTAATGTGTAAAATTATTATCTCACATTTAATGACTTCTTGACATCTGCCTTGAGCCTATACAAAAAAAAAACAACATCTCCGACTACGAATGACGAAATCATAGCTCTACAGCCATCCTCTGTATAATTTGTCATTTTATTTCGTCACATTTCTCATTCATCCTCTCCGCTCTACTCAATCATTAGGTACGGATACAGAGAGACCGACATAGACCTTCTTATGCTTTTTCATAAATATTTAACGAGAAAATAAATTACCAAGTACTTTGCTCATAATTTCGCCAAAGGTACACACAAATTATTTACCTATTACTCGTATAAATCATTTTCTCGTTTTAATTTGCATAAGTGCTCCGGGATATACGTAAACGCTTTAAATGCTGAGTGTAGCTATCCGTGTATACCTATGCATCGCAGCGCAGCGCAGTATCTCTTCTTATGGTGAAGAATAATGTGTCTTCTTGCATTTTTCAACGATTTTTAAATTAAAGCGATCCTTAAGTGAATATGATGAAACGCTAAGTGGTATTTGGAGAGAGTCTAATTTTGAGAAAACGTTAAGAAAACTCCTAAAGATTTATATACAACACGTTGCATTAGGTTTAGACGAATTTGCTTGTAAGTAAATTAGGTACGAATGCGGGGATGCCTTTTTTAATGATAATGAATTCTATCTGCAAGCAATCTTATGTCAGATTAAATATAACTCGGAGCCTATTAGGCCTATCAAGTTGAAATTTTAATTATAAGCAGAACTTATGAAAAGTAGGTAGAGGATTATATTTGGTGCCTCTCCTTTTATAACCAAGAGCCCCTTTACTACCATTTTGACAGGACTGCTGAAGTGAAAAAAAGCTATACAAAAACAATCTAAAAATATGTACATTTAAAAAAAAAACATCTTTCGAGACAAAATTAAAAATGGCTAGTTGAGCGTAGTTAAGTCGATATAGAAAACCCCCCTTTTTTTTAACCCTTATAGGACAAATTTTGAAAAATGATGAATAAGGCATGTAATAATTTTTACTTATCTATAAACCATAACAATTTCAAGTTAATACGGCTGATGGTTCATGAGTTATGAAAAAAAGGGAAGTCAAAATTCAAAAATTCCGTCCAAATACTGCATTGTCTTCAAAACCGAACCAGGATGGAAAATTTCAAAGTTGTAAGTGTAGAGGAAAGGATCAAATTTGGCTTGCAAAATTTGAGCATAACAAGCTTTTCAACAAGTTAAGTAAAAGCCTTTGAAAAAGGGGGGAGGGAGGTCAATGTTTGGTTGGGGGCCATTTTTGCGATTCGTGATCAACGCACAGCCCCAGGGAGCTAACATTTTGAAAAAATGCATGACCAAAGTGAGCACTTAGAAGTGATTTGGGTGAACTCGAATTCTAAAAGAGGAAAAGTGTGTGTTTGTGGGGGGGGGGTGTACAATTTTCTACGTGACACTTCTTATTTCTCATCACAATTTCGATTTAAAACTCGGTTTGTGTAGATACTCTATGTAGCCACATTTTGGACAGAGTAGGCCTATTGTGATAGCACAGGATATAATGATCTCAAAACTACCCGTTGAACCGATAGGAGCTGAAAAGCATGTAGCTTTGTAGCAGCTGATGAACTAACAGGAGCTACTAAAAATAAAGCGTCACAGGCAGCTGATGTGTGTTATGACATTTTATTTCATCATAACATGTCGTCAATGAAGAAGCAAGTGACGGCGAATCTCGTTTTGAAAGCATTAAATGACATAGACAATTTAGAAAACGAGATCTTTCTGAAAATATGAGAAGGCATAGATTGTGGGTGAATCCATTTCAAGCGCATTTATTGAAAGAAAAAAATGTTGTCATTCATTCAATCATTCCTCAACTATTTTTTTTTTCCGCTACATAAGTGGAACGTAGGGATTTGTCACTATTTTTAACTTCTTTTGTGTCCCTTCGCTTGGCGATTCCTTCCAAGCCTTATTTTTAGATCCGCACACGTTTGTAAATATGGCTTCTGTAATTCAGAACTGTTCCCTCTGCTTGTATATATTAATTAAATGTTAAGTATCTATCTAAAAAAAAATCGTGTACCTACTTTCAAGAATTATCAAAACAAATGAATTTTAGGTGTCCAACGGTAAAATGTCAAATTTCCCTCATGGTTTCTGTCTGCAAAAATGGAAAGAAATGTCCTGATATATGTCGTGCCGACTAAACCAGACATACTGATGCCATGACTTGAATCTTGACTGAAATTATATCTCGTTAAGACTGGCTGTGATAGCATGCCTGCCAATAATGACACCTACTAATGTGCTTACAATGGATCTTTTTAGTGATACAAGCTTGTCGCAGTACCGCTTATCGCATTTTGTTTAATTAAACGTTTATAAGTAGCGAGAGGCATTATGATGGAGTTTCTCCTTTAGAGACGGAGCTATTTTTGGCCCCCAACCAGATTGATATTCGGGCACGGATCGTATGACACCTTTATCTAGTCCAGGAAGAAATAGGATGCCATAAGAGAGACAATATGGAGTGATATAAGGATGGGAGTTCATGGATCTCCTAGAGAAATTCTGCAGAATTTTTACAATTACCTACTCAGGCTTCACAACTCGACTAGCTCGGCGCTCTGTGATAGGGGTGCGTAGCGTACTCTATATAAAAAATAAATGAAATCAGTTTCCCTGATTTTGTAAATTATGCTTGAAGTCAGAGTTTTTAGCGACGGGAAAAGGAGGATTCAATTTGTGTAAGAAAACTTTTTTTCATCCTATCGAGCACGTAGCAAAGCACACTCTGGACTTCAAATGAGTGATTTTTAAAGCGTTTGGTTTTTAAAATTGAAAAAAAAAAAAAAAAAAAAAAAAAAAAAACAAGCTGCCGAAATGAGATTTCTCCGTTGTATTGCTGGTTTGACCCATAGAGATCGCATTAGAAATACCAGAATACGTGAGTAACTCAATATCTAGCAGCCACTTCTCCGGACGGAGCGGTCCATGCTTCGGTGGTTTGGTCATGTTAAACGCTTGTCCCCGACTAGGATTCCACGACGTGCTATGGAATCCGTACCATCAGGCAGGCGTCCTCTAGGTAGACCTAGGATGAGATGGTTGGATCAAGTCCATAATTCTAATATTGGTTTTGTGTGGGAGGTCCCAGAACTACTTGCCCGACATAGCCCATTTTAAATACCGACCCGACGACGGTAAAAAGAAGTCCTCTCACAAAATTTCATTCGCCTAGGTCGATTCGCTTGGACGCTATCGTGTTTTCAAGAGACAGAGCGATGCGTGGGTCTAATATGGGTTTTGTGTTAGAGGTATACCAGAACTACTTGACCGACATAGCCCATTTTCAATACCAACCCGACGACGCACGGTAAAAACAAGTTCTATGACAAAATTTCATTCACCTAGATCGATTCGTTTGGCCGCTATCGCGTTTTCAACAGACAGACAGACAGGAACAGGACGGACATGGCTAAATCGATTCAGAATGTGATCCTGATTCAGTCTCAGTTCAGGGTCTCCGGTGACTCCTTCTTGGGGTTACAAATGTAATAACAAAGTGAATATCCCTTCCTGTGGAGGGTATAACAACGTAAATTTGCAAAATTGAGTGAAAATTTGATTTATCTTATAGACGAGAGACTTCACATATCCCCACAAAAAGTAGTCCAGCGCCGTCAAATCACACCATCTAGGCGACCAATTCACAGGAGATGAATTGCTCACCAAATTCGCCACCCAATATGTCCATGGATTCGCGTGCTATGTGCGGCATGTAGCACCGTCTTGTTGAAACTTTATGTCGACCAAAACCAGCTCTTCCATTTAGGACAAAATACAGAAAGTCAGAAATCATCGAACGACAGCGAGTACCATTGACCGTAATGTTGTTGCCATCATCATCTTTGGAGAAATACGGCCCAATGATACGGCATCAATATTCTCCTCTTTACGCACTCTACGCAAACGAGTCGGTGGTTAAGTTTAAACTTCTTCGGCGGAGACATTGAATTAAAAAAAAAACATTTACATCAACACAATTTCGCATATAAAAAAACACACATTTTTAGCAACAGTTTCAAACCGCCGATATCAAAAGCATTTCAAAACCAATCAGTTCAATTTGGGCCACACTGATTAGGAACAAGTAACTTACCAATACCTTAATGAGTTTACGTGATGCATCTATAATGTCCATTTAATAAATCTTCACGTAAATAGAAGGCCCTTAAGGCTACCATTTGGTACCACATCAATTTGCCCTCATCTTTAGAAACGGCTATATCTAATTTGCAAAATGTGCGACAAAAACCACCAAAAGCCCAGAAACAAAGCCTACTCACATTCATTACTGATTGCTTAATGTTGTGCCATAACCCATTAGTATAGCTACGCCGACAACTCTCGTCTAATTACCAAAAGGCTCACTGGTGTGCCTTAACTTAGATTTACTGCTCCACCGATTTTGATACGGTGACTTGCAAATCGTATCCTCGCGCAATCCCAGTCATCCGCCATGACCTCGTACCGCAATATAAAAACTAATAGCTAAGAAGCTAATTTTATGTTACGCCAAATGATGCATGCTCGGTGTGCCAAACATGAAAATACCTCTCGTAGATAAGTATCTTGTTGTTAATTTCAACAAAGATTCGGCGATGAATACACCTCATGGGCGTCATCGATTATAATTGTGAAAAGTATCTGCACAGATGTTGGCGATGATTAAACATAAAATATACACGCAGATTTATTTTTCAGATACCTACAGCAACTCTCAGTTGAATGATTGGCACCATTCAACGCGCGATAAAAGATTAATCTGTGCGGTCCCGCTGGCCGGTGTGTGCGCTGTGTGAGCCGTGCCGAACCTTGAACGAAGATTGACCGAGAAGGGCACAATAAATAAATGATAAATCTTCGTTTGTTTATTTATTTTATGACGCTAATTCTGAGATGAATTGAGATTTGTTTATTCTTTTTAATCAAATGGTCACAGGTGGGTATTGGTCATCTTTACATCGAATCAGTAAGGCACGTTTGCCTCATTAGAAGTGATTTGTTTTTAGCGTTCTGTAGATGTACTGTGTGTGTGATCATGAACTTTATTACGCCATGAAATGTCTGTTTAGTAATAAATTCTATTAATAACTTAAGTCTACCTGGTGTAAGATGGCGTAGACCATTTCAAGAAGATGAGCAAACAACAATCATCAGAAATTATTCGAGAAACTATTGAGTGAACTTGAAAATTCAATTTGAAAGAAGGTTGTTTTTAATTGCTAGAATATCTATGTGCGTAATGGTGCTTTTGGATGTCGACAATGAAATCGAAGCGCCATACTATAAGCTAGCCGAGAAAGCTGCTTCTACCGAAAGTGTGAAACTAAACCTGGGAATCTTAACTCGCCTCGTCTTTTTCCTATTGCGGTCGGCGCCTGGACCCATTAAATATCGATGTTGTGGTGACAACCCGAACAATTTATCAGACACTTAAGTACAATGCTGATCAAGCTATTCATTATTGAACAGGTTATGCGGATCCGCACACAACACAAGGCACCATACATAATTGTAGCCCTAGAGTATTATATCAACATGACTAAAGTGAGCTGGAATGGGACGGACAAAAGAAGTCTTACAAAAAAAAAAGAGGACGACTTATACGTTACGAGAAAGCAATTTTGTTCCCACTTGGCCAAATAAGATCTATTTTCAATTTATTATATCTCACCCTCGGGATGGACCAGAAAGATGAATGTTACCTCAAAATACTCGGGAAGTATTGCCTAACAATTAAAAGCATATCTTGAATTGACATATACACAGATTAAGGCGGCTCTCAGATTGAGGCAACAAGCAATAAGCAACTATAGTTGCTATAGCAACAACTGCCAATAAGCAAACTGCAACATTTTTCGTTCGAACGATATTCAGTAGCTTTGATGTGAGACCTCTAATTGAATTCAATGTAAAATAATTGTGAGAGATAATTTTGCGTGTTTCCTATTGCCAGTTGCTTATTGATTGTTGCCTCAATGTGAGAGCCGACTTATGAGTATAATGGCAACTTACGCGTAGGAAGGTCGAAATAGAAAAGCTTGCTCGGCCTTTTTTCCACCCTTATAGGAAGAATTTTGAAAAACGATGAATGAGGCATGTACTCATTTTGACTTATCTATCAACGTACAAACTTTCAAGTTCATACGGCTAATGGTTCGTGAGACCCCTCTTACTCCCATAGACTCCTTTACTCCTCAATAATTCTCACCAACCCTACGGCCACACATCTATAAATCAGAAAATCATGAAAATCGGATGAATGGTTCTCGAGTTATGGAGGGACGAACAGACGGACGTTGCATCTTATAAAGTAGCATTGATACCATATACAGAGACAAGAGCCAATTTGGCAAAAAGTCTTGAGCTTTTTAGCCTACATCTAGGTTAAAGCCGCTAACATATCGACTTGATAGGCGCTCACGCCTCCATATAGGACAACAACGATGCTACCAAGGAGGATCCCACTAAAAAAATGTATGAGCAATGCAATAAGTTTGACTTTAAGTTCACCTAGGATGATGTTTAAGGACTAGGTGGTGATGCGATTATATGAGAACACGAGTCTTACTATCCGAAGCTTCTCACTATCAAGTCCTATTTTAACCTTCATGTTGATGATAATCGGAAGATGAGTACCAAAACTGGATGTTTGGTACCCAGCGGTCGTCGTTGGCAGCGAATGAGAAAGCGGTAAGGAGGTGTCTTCCCACTAGAGTACTTTTTCTTGTTCAAGGCGGCAGCGGAGGAGTTCCTTAGGTATAATCAAAGGTGACGCTAAAAATTCCAGTCAGTCCAAACATTTTAGTGCCATCTCTATATTGATAGAATTGCTTCAACTGATTGGGATTTTAGGTCTACAGGGATCTCCGATACTACGGAAGGGTATGGGAAAAGATTTGTTGGCGGAGGAAACCTTAATGGGCCAATGACAGCGCTTATATCCCGAAGGGGTTCCTATGGTGCCATTGACGATTAAGAAAGCTCGCCGCATCAATATCGGTAACGACCTAACCGCAACCTTTGTGTGTCAAAAGAGGATTTAGACAAGGCAGTATTCTGTCATGCGACTTCTTAAAAATCATACTGAAAGAACTGATCGAAACTCACAGACCAACACATACCATAGTCACGATATTTAATAAGTCCGTCTAGTTATTTGCATACGCCGATGATATATTGACATAAATGGTATAAATAACAGCATCGTGTCACTGGATCATTTGCTAGTAAGGAAACAAAAGCGGCTAAAATGGGTTTAGCAGTCAACGTGGGGTGAGACCAAGTAAAGGGTGGGCCAAATACAAGTTTCTTTTTAAAAATGCAATAAAATGAACAAAATTAAATTTTTCCCGTGTCTTATAAGTGCAAACATTATGGACCACAACGTCGTTCAAGTGGCTGCCTCGGCTGGCTTCGCAGTAGCGCATTCTGTCACTCCAATTTTCCAAGACCTTGTTGATGGTTTAAAGCTGTAGCTCACGGATTGCTTGGATGATATTGGCCTGAAGTGCTTGAATCGGTTCCGTATTGTTGGCATAACATCGGTCCTTCACGGTTCCCCATAAAAAAAAAGTCCAAAAGGGGCAAAATCGCAGCTCCGAGGGGGCCAATTGACATCACCAAGACGGCTGATAACACGATTTGGGAATTTGGCGCGCAAAAGATCGATTGTGGCATGGGCTGTGTGGCATGGCGCGCCATCCAGCATTAACCAGACGTGCGTCATCCAAATCCATGTCTTCAATTTCAGTAAAAAAAAAAGTCAGTTAACATGGCTCTGTAATGTCCACCGTTGACCGAAACGTTGTTCCCAGCCTCATTTTCGAAGAAAAATGGTCCGACAATGCCACCACTCCACAATCCATATCAAACTGTCACCGTACGACGACGGCAAACATGAGTGTTGTCCCCCAGCATACCAGCAGGCGCGGTGGGTGCTTCATTTCGGCCAAAATTTCTTTTCAAAAAACGCACTGTTTGGGCTACACAACACTCACTTTGGAAATAAGTTTTCAAAATTTCCCAACGTTGTTCAAGCGTAAAGCGACTTATTTCGTTCGGCGGAGGTATGATACTGACTTTCTGTCAAAATTTCGAGCAGGAAATACCTGTCAGTGTCAAAATAACCTATGATTTAAAAAGAAACCACTAGATGGCCCACCATTTATATACCTGTCAAAAATAATGGGGTGAAACGTGTGAAGACGACAGACTTTTTAGGTGTGTCACAACTAAAGAACTTGCCAAATTTAGGCACCTATTGCGAGTGTCGATAGTGGATCGTTGATCGACAATTGTCGATTGATAGACAACTGCGATTGTCGATTGCGATTGATATTTTTGTCGATTTGACAGTCGCTTGTAGTCGATTACAAATGCTTTCTCTTGGAAGTGAACAAATTTTGTGCGTACAAATAGCTAAAATCAATCGACGCAATCGACAATTGTCGTGACGATCGCTGATCGACAATCACAATAAGGGCCTTAATTTAAGGGAAGTCCTTAAACAACTTCCAAATTAAAAGTCTAAACTGGCCCAGATAATAAATGGAACGAGTGTGTGGAAAGTTGCAGATATACTGATGATCCCAAAACCAGACAAACCATCTAATGAGGTTCCAATAAAAAAGCGATTAAGGCAATGTTTTCAAAGTTGTTAGAAAAAGCTCTAGACGACAGTCCAGAGTACCGGCTGTGTCTTGAAGAAGGGAAGCAATTGAAGTGAGTACCCAGCCCTTTGTGAAGAAAGGTCAATTGGAAAGAAATAAAGAAATTCCCCGAAAACTTACTACCCTAAACACCTTTTGATAGATCTTTTAGGGTGACCCACGTGCCTTTTCAACATTTCAAAAAAAAAAATCTTCTCATTTACATGCTTTCATTTAAACGTTTCTGTTAGAGGTTTTTTTTTAAGGCGGCTAATTGAACCACTGGCCGAGGTAAGCGATCAACAGGTAGCATGGCGGTCCCCTCAATATACATAATCGCGAAATGAAAAAAAAACCTACAAATAATAAAGGGGATAGTACTATACCAATCGATTATGACAGCTATATCCCCCTAACCACTCATAGCTTTTTTATTGTAACACCAAAACGACATCTCGCACCATAAACGCCCTCATGCCGATGCCTACTTTACCACAAATAGTCTGCTTCCTCTCCCAAATGGAACAATAAACTACACCCATTTGAGGACATAAAAAAAAAGAATCCGTAACGGAAATGAAGGCCATTCCTACAAAAAACAATAAGCTTTACAACATTACACAGCTCCATAAGGAACATTGCCACCAAAAAATCTGCTAGTCTTAGCTTCATCTACTAGAAGAAAACCCCCCCGCCAATTGACAGGAACATCGAAGGGACGCGACGGCTTTTGGCTTTTCTCTCCACAGAGAACGATTCATCATTAATGCTCTCGACTACATTGAAAAGAATCCGGCAAACAATAAAGTTTAGCATAAGCGCAAGCACCCTTAAATGTTATACTACTTTATTCTTGAGTTCTTCCGGAGCCAACAGCGCACGATATAACAATGACACGAATGACATTTCTCGCCCTCAACCCCCACCAGTAGGGCGCGCGCATACAAACATAAATTACTCGAGGGGTTTCGCTTAACTTCCGATTGTCATAGCTTAGGCTGTGTGCTTTTTGATGCCGGATCGCACTCGATGGCCGTGTCCGTGTCCGTGTGCGTATGTATATTATTTAGAGGTGCCATTAAATTTCATCTTAAACTTGAAAATAAACTTTAAAACAAGTTGCAAACATTTTATCGACGAGAAATGAAAAGACTGATGGAAGCGCACGATAAAATATTTGCAAATAAAACGTGTGCGCAATAAATTTCCTCCTGTGAGAAGACAAACGGATGCCGCTGATGGACAGGGACAGGGAAGTGGAAGTTGGACTGGAAGACCGGAACAAAATTTCATGCAGATATGATGTGAGAGTTTGATGGAAGGTTTCGTCTTGCAATTCACAAACTTTCTGTTTACGATTGTTGTTTTCAATTTGATTAAAAGTTTAGTTGTGTGTGTGTTTGTGTGTGCGAGATAGAGGCATTTACTTTTTAGCAGTGGTCGAGGTCTAGACTGAAGTTTTGTGAATATAGTTTTAGCAGATGGACCTACCTCCACAGTATGATGGGTTTTTAGGTATGTTCTGAAGTGGAGAAAAGTTTTCTTTAAATTTATTTGCAAATGGATGGAAACTTAGGTTAAGTGCTCTTAAAGTTTTGCTACCATCATCGCAAGAATAACGTTTCGTTTTTACGATGTGAAGAAAGGGGCTTAAGTTTTAAGGCAATAATATACTCTACGGTCAATAACCTTGGACAGGTTATTTTTTACAGGTTATGTTCTTAACCTATATTTGGACGTTGGATGAGTTTTTGACCAACAAACTTGTAAATTTTTTATGTAAATATAGTTGAGATGGAGGCTTTCTATAGAGCGTTAAGACTTTCCGCGTTAAATAACAAATAGGTATCTCTGTGAAGTCAATTGGCAGCCAAGTACATGCTATTTCAAAAGCTTATTTCGACTTGCACAACTCCTATGAAGTACCGAGAAGATATGATGCGGCCTTAGAGAGACCGAACGATTTGGAGGACCCTTAGAAAGAGCAGCGAATGCTATGATGAGGTAAAGTTGCTAAGCAAGTAATTGGAGATTGAAATGCGAAGGATATACTACGGTCCAGTAAATGCTAACAAATCGCAGACTTACAGTGTCCTGATGGAAGCAAGAAATATCGCAGAAAGTGAAATAGAACGAGGAAATTATTCTAGCTTGAAACTATTCAGATGGAGAAGTTAGAGCAACAGCTGTAAGGAAGTCATTGAATAACCAAATTGGGGTACCGCGCCTACAAGACAGTCATAGCAAAATTAGGAAGCAGTATAGCTTAGGCCTACTGTCAAAGTAGCTGCGCTACATACGCACGCTTTCGTTATTTGCAACTTTTTATACGCTTGCTTGCAGCTTGCACATACAGAAACGAAGCTCTGTCCTTGGAGCGGCAAAGTCGCATTTTCGTTTAATATGTATGCAAGCAAACGTACAAAAAGTTGCAAAAGCCAGCAAAAGCCAGCTCGGTCGCTAGCTAGCTGCCTCCAGTTATGGACACCCAAGTTGGTTTAGGTCGCTCTCTAATTGTGCGCAATACCTGAGGTGGTAGCTTCGTTGTCTCTTGCTTGTTGTCATTCTCATCTCAGTTGCTATATTTTGAGCTTTTTTTGACTAAGGCCTAGGCCACGCACTGAGACGCAAGCGGCAAAGCGGCAGAGCGGCAAAACTCTGAGCGGCAAAAAATATTTCAAGCATATGAAATTGTATGGATGTGGCCAGGGCAGTTAATTAAAGCAGTCAATTGACTGCAAGTTAAATGACTGCAGTACTTTTTGACTGATTCAAGTCTTTTAGTCAATTGTAAGTCTTCTAGAATTCTTAGTCAATCATCGCAGTCAGTAAGTCTTTGGCTAGATTTTACTTTACTGCCCATTCGAAAAAAATACTTTTTTTTGTTTATTCCGATTGATTTTAATGCGCTGAGCTCAAATATGCAAAAAAAAGTTGGCGGTCTCTTACCGTTTGGGCGTGGCACGCCCCCAAAGTTCAAAAAATCTATTATCTATACATATAATCTTATCTTATATATAAATAAAAATGAAATGTTGTTCGTTGGTAAGGGCATCACGAGAGAACGGCTGGACCGATTTGGCTGATTTTTTTTTTTTAAATGTTCGTAATTCTCCTAGCCAGGTTTTTACGGACAAAAAATTTGTCCACGCCCCCTTCTACGCCCACTTTTTTCAATATATCTAAAATTTACCCTTAAAAATCATGAAATAATGTTTGTTGATACGTGCATCACTTGAGGAAAAAACTGATGAACAACGTTATCGAAGCAACGATACTAAAAGGAAAGTACGAAGGAGAAGACGTTTTGATACCACGAATTCCAATGATTCCGGCCGACATGCCATTCGACTTTAAACGCTTGCAGTTTCCGGTGCGGCTTGCATTTGCAATGACAATAAATAAATCGCAAGGACAGTCGTTGAGTGTATGCGGCATAAATCTTGAAAGTCCATGCTTTTCGCACGGTCAATTGTATGTCGCCTGTTCCCGTGTCGGAAAACCATCCGATTTGTTTGTTTACGCGCCAGACAACAAAACAAAAAATGTCGTGTATCATAAAGCATTGCAATAACAGAAATTGTGAGGTCACAGCAAACCAATCGAAAAAAAGTCTTTCTTTTGCTTTGGTTAGTTACTTGAATATCGACGATACAATCGAAATGTAAATAAGTTACCTGGAGATTCAATTTCAACTCTAAATAAAACATGACCAAAATCTATATAAAAATAAAAATTAAAATTCATAAAACTATCTCTGAAAAATATGTCTTTTCTTTTTTTTACTTTGTTTACACATTTTCAATAGCTTTTCACAAATTCACTAAACGATCACAAACAATTTTTTTGAAATTTGGACAGGACAACGTCTGTCGGGTCTGCTAGTCTATACATATAATAAAACTGTAGGACTTTTCTTTGTCAGCTAAAAACTCAAAAACTACTGGACAGATTTCGATGAAACTTTTTTTTAAATGTTCCTTAAGACTGTAAGACTGCTATAGGCTATGTCGTTTATAGCGTCCTTAGGAACAGTTTTTAGCCAATATGTATTTTCTGAAGAGAAAATATATACATACCTACACATATACCTTGCTACAAATGGATGTTTATACTTTTGCGATCGTCAAACAAAAACAATACGTATACTATACATTCGAAAAGGGTTGATTTGTTTTCGCAGTGAGTGCTATGGTCAGTTATATATGTAGGTATGTATATTATGATCGAGAGACGTATAATACAAAACAGGTTTCATTTCAGAATTTCATTCGATAAGTGGTATGGTAACAGTGTATGGTTCGGGTAGGTAGTTGTTTGGATTCCATAGGAAGAGGGAAACAAAGGAAAGGAAAGGAAATGCAGTATTATAAACAAGATCATGGAGAGGGAGGGCGATGCAGAGGGTGCACATTATATATCTAATACATTACATCCATTATCGATATCGCCACGCAACGTAATAAGAATTTCATTCTGATATGACGTAACAGGGTATGGTTGGGGTAGTTGTTTTGATTCCATAGCAAGAGGGAAACAATGGAAAGGAAAGGAAATGCAGTATTATAAACAAATAGCAAGATCATGAAGAGGGAGGACGATGCAGAGGGTGCACATTATCGCATATCGCGACGCAACGCAGTAGGAATTTCATTCTGATATGACGTATGTATTTTTTGAAGTGAAAATATTACACATATACCTTGCTACAAATGGATGTTTGTACTTTTACGATCGTGTTATGCGACAGGACAAACAAAACAACACTATTTGTGTTAGCAGTGGTCAGTTGTACAGGGTGTCCCAGTTAAGAAGGACAATCCTTTAAGGGAAGTTTCCTGAAGTTATGCCGAACAAAAAATTTTATGGCAGGGGGGGGGTCTATTTTCATCCCGTTATAGCCCATCAAAGTAGGTGACCTCTAATTTAAGTTTATAGTTACGACTAAAAACGCTATAACTTCTAAACAATTATAGGTACAAAAATAGTTTTGTACATTTTGAAAAGACAATTTAGTAGCGCATACAAGTCTTAAGCACTTCGGCTACATCTGGGCAGCTACAAAAAAGTTCTAGCTCCTTAAACTCAAAAACTCTTTTAAAAATTTTTGTTACAATTTTTTACTTAAAATGCCTTTTTCTCAAAATATTGACTTTATAAATTTTCATTTTTTTATGAAATTTTTATCCTTGAGAAATTGCCTAAAAATTATGTTAAGCAACTTTTTTACGTACGATCAACAGAAGTTATAGTAAAAGCCACTTTTTGTCAGACATTACCATTTTTGTCTGACAAAAAGTGACAAAAAGACTAGATTTGACCTAAAAACAATGGATTTTTTCTTCTGGGGTACTTGCTATCAAAGAAAAAGAGAAATATCGAGTCTTTTTTACCATTTTTGTCTGACAAAAAGTGACTTTTACTATAACTTCTGTTGATCGTACGTAAAAAAGCAGAAGAGAGACAAAAAGAAATCTTGTCCCTATTCAAGTGCATGGGAGTGTATAAAGAGGCAAAGTTAGTCTTTAGGGGGTAAGCTCTAGAGCTACTTAGACGATTCGAAAAATTCATTCACGCTACGCAAGAGAACTAAAATAGATTACGCAATGTAATATTTTTTTTTTTACTTTACTTTGTTCAATTGGCCATTATATTCAGAGACCTAAATTAATACAAAAAAGGTTAAAACTGTTTCTAGGCAATACTTCTCCGAGTATTTTGAGCTATCATTCATCTTTCTGCGCCGCCTGAAGGCTGAGCCACACTAAATTCAAAACAGATCTTCTTTGATAAAATACGAAAAATTGTAAAAACAGGATAATTCCAATTCCAATTGCTGAACTGCTTAATGCTGCGTTTTGTATGGTGTGTGGTCATCATGCGGCCTGTGCCGCGCAAACACTCAATTTAATTTTTTTTTATATTCTGTCAATTGACAAACGACAGCACGTGGAGTGCTACTATGTTGACTAGTTGTCGAAAAGGAGTAATAGTTTAAAACTGAATGGTGGGTTATCATTGCTACAATGAGTCAACTTAGTCCTTAGTCAGATTTTTGACTTCTTGAATGTCGACCACCCATCCGCATACGTCAAGAACGCATACAAAATCACGTCAGCTAGCTGTCAGAGGTAGTAAACTAGTCATTTGAGTATATCCATTCAAACCTGATAGATCAAAGTCGCAATCAATGAATCTAAGTCAGTAAGTCAAAGTCATAATCAGAATCAATTAATCGTAGTCCATAAATAAGAATCAAAGTTAATGAATCAAAACACAATCGCTAGATAAATAAATTGGAATCAGTTAATTTAAGTTGAAGTAGTCGACAAATTTCAATTGGGCCTTTCTAATAGTAATATTTAACATTTACAAATATTTGTAGGTCACACTCACAATAGACAGTTTCGTAAGAAAAATTGCACTTTTTGAGTTTTTAAAATTTCCTGGACTCTAAAAACGATTAATACCTCGCAATGTCATGTAATTCGGTTGATTTGATTGACAGCCTCTTGATGCAGTCTCAACGAATTTTAGCCTCAATGCGGCAGTTGCAGATTACAGTGAAATATTTTATTCGTAGATACGTCATAAGAACTATGATATCTATTAATTTATTTGCGAACGTTCAACGAGTCTTATAGTCAATTAGATGTTTGAAAAGATTAAGGTGTAATTATGACGTAGAAAAGACCACCGCGTGAAAGCTCTTCCATATATCATTCTCCTTAGATAAGATGTATTTTTTTTGTTTGAATAAGCACGACACAAACTTAAAAGGGCTTGATCTATATAGCCTAAATTTGCGTTAAAAATGTATTACAGAAATATGCCTTAAATCGGATTTATGACCAAAAATAAGGGTTGCCAACAAGCAATACTCCAAACATTTCCATATCCTTTATCTTGGTATATCATCCTTCGATGATAAATCACCAATTGCGTTGTCAATCACTTATGTATCCGTCTTACATTTTTATGACTTAAGTTCACCACATTAGCTACATTACGATATTGTTTTTTTTTATCCATGCATTCCATTTTTAGACATTGAAACGACTTATCAGTGGCGTAATCCCCACACGGATTACCGTCAATTGACTTGTGACGCCTATAGCAACGTCAATAAGACGTAAAATGGATTATTTTTGATATCGTAGTAAATATAGAGAAGAATATCGCCATTAACGATTCTCGGTGTGGGAGTCAGACAGACGGGATTATCTTGTCTCGCCACGTGGCCAGTCCCTAGGCCTTTTTATCATTAATCCAATAATTAGAATATTCAGCGGGATGGAAAAAGATAAAAATGATAAAAGAGCAAGCAAAAACAAATTATTAATTCGCTGATGGAAAGGACTTTCATTCAATGGCAGGCAAAGGTATCTGCGACATTTAAATATAATGCAAATATTGAATCATCTCTTCGTCGGGACCGTCGGTCGCGTCGCGTCGGTTGCCGTCGGCCGGTCAACAAATTTAACTTTGGAGAATGGCGTACAAAGTCCATGGATTACAATCTTACTATGCGAAATGATTTCAACTTCTTTGACGAAGGGTATCGAAAGATGAAGTTCGGTCGCTATTGAACTTAAGAGATTAACCAACTGAAGGCACAGTCCTTTAACTTTATATAGATTGAAAATCAAACACTGAAAGTTAATGGAAGTTCGAATACAATGGGGTTATTTTCAGTTTTGGGGACACAGAAATTACATCAAATAGTGCACAGGGTTGGTTAAAAAAAAAATCTTTAAAAGAACTAATGACAATCTAGATTTTAAGGATTTTAGAAATTTTGACAAATTTTCATCAACTTTTTAGACCTCAAGCAGCCAACAAGAAACAGTTCTCACCAGATTGAAAATTACCACAGTATGTATAAGTGAAAGTGTGAAGGACGATCCCAATTTGTCTGATCGTCAAAGTGCAGATTGCCATTTGGCCAAGCAACTTAGGGGATATTTTTGGGCAAAAACTTGGATTTGGGTGCTGAATTCATCAACGTTCATGGAATATACCGTCAATGGCCTGCAACTGCAATGCATCTCTATTTCGGTCTCTATCCTGATTTTCGACCAACGTCTGTGGAAAAGCTTACAAATCTGTACCAATGAAGCTTAAAGGTAAATAGGTGAGATCGAATTTTCTCCTTAGTCAGATTAAGTGTTCAAAAGAAAGTGTTTCATTTAAAAAAAAGAATATCTAAAAAGGTACGCTACATAGAGCTGTATGACATTTAATGCAGTTATTTGAACACTATTCGACTTCTTTCTTTAATGTTTAGCGCGTGTCTTCACAAGGGAGTTTTTCCCGAGTCTTAAATCCGCCAAAGACGCAAAATAAAAGGAGAATCTAAAAGGGCATTCCTTTCTAACAACCTATTTATTTTCTCGACTCCGATTCTTACAACCTGGGGTAACACTGGACCTCAAACAATATGTCAGCACGAGCGAGGTATCCGTTTACAGGTTTTTTTCTTCGGTTAGGAATCAAAAACTCTTCGGGCCGGAGTCAATTAATTTTTAGACGACTAATTCGAAATTTTCTATTCAGGTCAAAGTTGTTGTTGTTGTTGTTGCTCGTAAAGTTCGATGTAAAATCTCCTTTTTCAATCCTCATCAATGCAAACAGAGCTTCATAATTATAGACTCTTGACAATTCCTGTTTGCTCGAGAAGGTCGGAAAAGTTCCTGAGAGCATAATTTGGACTAGACTTTGACAAGAAATTGGAACAGAATTCGCCCTCCCGCAACACAAACCAGCTATAAAGGGCAACAAGCATTAAAACCAACAAAATAGGAAGCTTTTATAACCTTTGACTTTAAAACCGGTAAATTTGGAACACCTTAGGAATTTGTCGGGTTGTTCGTATTTTACAGCGTCCCTACAGTGTCAAAACTATAGAAACTTATCCAAAAAAATTAACCTATGTACTTAATATTGTAAAACTTTTTTTTTTTTTTTTTTAACTGACTCGCCAGAGCGATGTGATGCACGTTGACCTAAAAGATCTATTGTGCTTAAAAATTGTCAGGTTTATGATTAGGTTAGTAGCGCCTCTACCTTCCTAATGTAGCTGATGATGCATTCAGCAGAGGATTTTCTTAATTCTTCGGTACTTATTACTTCCCTGAAAAATGATTTCCTTCTAATACCATAGAGAGCCGGGCATTCACATATGATATGCTCAGCTGTTTCGTCTTCCTCGAGACATAGTCGGCACTCCGGTGAGTCGACCAAGTGCAATTTGTTTAGGTGATATCGCAGACCGTGGTTACCTGTTAGGTAACCTACTAGATTTTTGATATCGTGCCTGTTTAGATTAAGCAACTTTTTGGCATCGTTTTTGAAAGACTGTATAGCTTTTTTGGCCTGTCTAAGACCTGGGATGTTCTCCCAATAGGAAATGTTTTTGTTACGTTCCCAGCTGTTTATAGCAGAATTTGTAGTTGATTTGGGGATTGTGCAGAAGGGTTGAGGTCCTACGAAAGGGGTTTCCGAGCCTTTTCTGGCTAGTTCATCAGCTTTTTCGTTTCCTTCAATCCCCTTATGGCCGGGGACCCACCATAAACTGGTTTTGTTCCTGGTACTAAGTGTTTGGAGGGAATTGAAGCAGTGTAGTACTGATTTGGAGTCAATAGTTGGTGAGCTAAGGGCTTTTATAGCTGATTGTCTGTCCGTGAATATATGGATGTTTCCGCCTTTTATACCCGAGTTTTGTATGAGGTTTGTGCATTCTTTGATGGCATGGAGCTCTGCCTGAAATACACTGGGACTTTTTCCCATTGGTATTGAGACATTGTAAAACTTAAAATAATAAAAATAAAATACATTTTTCATAACAAATATATAAAAATCTCGTATCACGGTGTTAGTGATGTCGAACTCATCCGAAACGGCTCGACTGATTTTAATTAAATTTTTTGTGTATATTTGGTAGGTATGAGAATAGAATATTAAGCATATTTCGTCAAAATTGGACATAGGGGCGTGACCACCGTCCATAAAAAAAATTCAAAATCTTATCTCTCGAAAACCGCCGAATCGATATTGGCCCAGAAGAATTCCTGTGAAGATTGATAAAAATTGGACAATAGGGCATGGCATCTCCCATACAAAAAACATCTTCTATGGGATGAAACTCGATAACCGCTGGGCCGATTTTCATGATTCTTTTTTTGTTTTGTTCGTATTGCTGTAGGTATTTCAGGTTTAGGCAGAAAGAAAATTCCAGAAAATCGATTTATTCTCATTTTTCGCATTTTACGAAAGAAAATTATTATCCTAAGACCTAAGCAATACAATTCCTGTGCACGAGCAAAGTCGGGTGTTTTTTTTAGTGTTTTTAGATATGTTTCAAGATCTAAAGAATAATTAAGACAGCTGTCCCGTGCGCTTTATTTTGACGCTGACATTGTATTAACAAAAAAGTTACTAACGTTTTTTAATCATCAAAATTCATCATCATATCTAGTACACTAGTTTCTCTCCGCGGCTTCGCTCGCGCAGCCCTCACAGGCTTTCAAATATCATATATGCTCTCCAATTTCTCTCTACAAATATTAGCTAGAATCCTAGCTAAATTTTGATATAGAGTGCGCTGTGGACTATAAGAGTGTTACAGAAAACAGCTGTTTGTTGAAAATAACTTCCTTAAAAAATTCATCGACGCGAAAATGTGTTATATTTTCGTTGCTCTTTCTTTTTAACTTTTCTGCTATTCCTTGTCTCAAATTTATCACTGTCAAAGGATCTCTCATTGAGGTATTCATTGAATCCTTATTTTTCCGCAACACAACAGGAAAAAAACCAACATGATCTGTCAAAATTTAGCATGAAAAAATGTGCCGAACAATTAATGGGCGAACTCAATTGTGATACGTGATACGTGCAGAACAGTCTGAAATAAATTTTCGCTTAAATCTAGCTCAGAAAATGTTTGGGGTGAATTTTTTATGGAAGTTAAAATTTAGCTCGAACAGCGTACCAAGCTTAATCAATGTACAACATTTCAAATTGATACGATGAACGGCTCGTGAGGCGTCATTGGTATCATTGGCAATAACTCGGCCCAAAGCAAAATTTCCAAAATTTAAAGGGAACCTCTGTGCAAAATTTCAGCTTTCTAGGCTCTAGAGTCTAGAGGGCAAAGGGTTTAGGCGAATTTGCCAATTTCATTTTCACTTCATTGGCTAGCATCAGTTTCATTAAGTTTGAAGGTTTGAACCATGACGAAAATTTAAATATATGAAAAGTAGGCGGTGGGTATTTGAATAATCAGAAAACTCAAATTTGGAAAATTTTAAAATTCATTCAAATACCCTACTTTTATTTAATATAAAAAAATATATTAAGAGTAAATATATATATATGATAATTTGTATACTTACAAAAAGCTGTCATTTGTATAGAAGCATACCTGTAAATAAAATTAAAATAAATTAGCAAAACCAGTCTTCTTGATTGCGATATAACTAAATTATTTCATCAAAGTCTAAAAAAATAATAAAATAGTTGGCGGAACAGGTCCATATAGGGAACCTAGGCCTAGCTTCGCACGGTCTAATTTGGTAGGAACCTACAATTTTTATGACAAAACCAAACGGCTAAATTGAGAACCTTTTACATCAGGACAGTTATACTCTCAAATGTTTTGTTCTACGTTCGCGAGAGGGCTACTTCTCAGTGGACAAAACCCCAAGATGTAATTTGTGATTTTCCGGAGATTGAACCTGGGACCCCTCGCACAGTAGTCCAGCACACTAATCACTGAGCCACTGCGCCCTCTCAGTCAACAATATCAATGCCAGAATGCCGGGACAAGTTGGCACGGCATAATCAGTTCAAGATTGACATTGATTCGGGTTTTAGGCCATAGCAACATTTATGGAAACAAACATGCTGAGCTCTAGAAAAACCCTTCTTCGACTCCCTTGACAAAGTATCGACTTAAAGAGGTTGGATCTAAACTCTTCCCTTTAAAAATGAGGTCAAATAAGTTGTAGAACAAAACGACACATTTGTGCCTACTACTTGCGGTTTCTAAAACCGCGACGCCTACCTCCCTATGTAAAGGATCGTAGAAAATCCGTCAAGAAAAACAGCTCTAAACAAAGTGTGTTCACACTACAGTTACCTTCAATCCAGGGACTACTGAAATAACTTGTTAGCACATTCGTTTCAGGATTCAGATTCGTATAATTTCAGTGCATGCATTCTGAACTTGAAATTGAAAATGCCCCACAACTGACTACATACATTTGTGTTTAACTGTCATTGATCTATATTCGATACAGCCCCAATTGCCACCGCTAATCTCATTAGCAAAACTGCTTTAACTCAACTACTTAAGTCCACAAGGGTTTTTGTTTGAAATTCCTATACTTTCACTGTACCTATGTTATTCAACTCCAAGGCACTCACTCTCTGTCAATTTTTTTTCCTCCAGCAAAACTTATACATGTCTTAACAAATTTAATTGCTTCGTAAATTCAAGCCTCGTATCATCCCTGCTGCCGACATATCCTTGCAATAAATCACTTTCCATCGATTCATCGTCTGTTCGAAACATAAGTCTATTCTTGGACCATATATCCTCAACATACACACGCATGTAACCATTTATCAGCCATCGCCTTGTATACCTCATCATTTACTTTTTTTTTATGTTTTAACTGCCAAAAAATCCATCAAAAAGGGATGAAATATCAGATCGCCTCCATTAACAGCTTCATTTTTGGACTTCAAGGATTTCGTCCTTGTATTCGCATAAATCTGAGTGCGCACGGTTTGGCAAACATATCTTATCACATCAGGGCGAGGTGGGAATTATTACGCACATAAAATAAGATTTTGCCGGAAATGAATACGTGCTGCCATTCTTAAGGACATTATATTTATGAGAAGCAGATGGTTTTCGTCTCTACTACCACGCTTATCTATGGGTGCGGGATTAGACTCTCGTCTTGTGAGCTATTTATAGAGTGACGCATGTTGAATGCTTGAGTTATTCACCAGCGTGAATCGTATAATAGTAGCAGGGAGATGTGATGGAATTCAGCAGCTTACCGTTAATTAAGTAATTAGTACACCGGGAGCAGTTATTCATAACGAAGGAGGACGCTTAATAATAAGGAGTGACTGTATATGAATATTTAGTTTCAAGCTGCATATGTGGGAATAAGGTAAACGGTATACCTATCGTAGTCGGTAGCTAAATGAAAACGATAAGTCATTCTGACTTGCGGAGCCTTTTGTAAGAATGTTTGAAATCAATTTCTTTTGTTCATCAATTCTTTGGTATGAGGACAACAATGGGAAGGGAAGGCACATTAGGGTGTGTTGCAATGTTTTGTTGTATGACATATTGACGTTATAATGATGACAGATCTATGGATTGGAAGTATGACAAGGTAGCATATTCTCAAAATATTCTCATTTCGCGGTATTAAAAAAAAATAAAAATAAAGTGCACGACTGGGTCGCACGAAACTTTCTCTTTTATTGCGAATCTCGCTGAATGTCAGAATAATTCCAATTTTTTTTTGTGGTTGTTATTGGATTTGTATTGCCACTGAAGATTTTGCCTATACAAAAATATACCGTGTGTGAATACAGATCCGAATTTGAGTACATAGTAACTTTTGAGAAATATTTATAAATCGGCTTTATTTGTATTTTTTTTTAAGAACAACTAAGTATATGATCTTGTTTAGAATGCTTATGTTGTCTTAAATGATGTATTTCGATCAAAATCGTTAGAGCGGTTTTCTGTAAGATTATGCAAAAAAATATTACAATTTTGGGTTCGAAAAGCATCGTTCCTGAGTACACGGTATTGTTCAGGATATAAGAATTCCCAAACAGTTAAATTTGTATTCAAATCGTAAATGGCGTTTTCGAGATATGAGCTGAGCAGTTTTCAAAGTACCATTATTAGCGATTGGGGTGGAAATCAGAGGACGCAGTCATGGTTCGCAACTGGGTACAAAGTATTATTCAGGATTTAAGCATTTCCTGCCAGTTACACTTTTATTATAAATGCAAAATGTAGCTTTTTGAAATATGAGTAGTTTTTTTTTAAGTAAATACTATTATTAGCGATTGGGGTGGATATCGAAGGACGCAGTCATTTTGGAGAAAAAATAGTTTAGAGTTTACTACAGTAAATGACGCTTATAAGAAACACGCTTATAAGAAAAGCACGTTTATAAGAAATCTGAACAAAAGCACCGTGTACGAGCACATTTACACCAATGAAAAAAACATACCTTATAAGAAACATGCTTATAAGAAAAACACTGATATAATGAATTGTTTTTACAACACCGATTCTCAGTTTTCCTCTGAAATATAATGTGTATAAGAAACTTTTGTATGGCACAAAAAAAGGTCCCATTTAAATAATGTTTCTTAAAATGTGAACGAACACGCCCTTCATTTGTGAAATTGAAAAAAAAAAAGGATTACGAAATAATATTTTAATTGAAACGAAACTTTTACACTCCGCGCCACTTGAATAGCATACCTACCCACTAAGGTCGGTTTCTATAGCCCCCTGGTCCAAAACCAAGCATGCTAGAGGCTTAATTTTTGTTTAAATTAAAGTTAATTTAATTGTTGTGATTTGACCAGAAGGAAGATTTAAAACTGAACCTTTAAGTATTAACAAAAAATTATTAGCTAAAAACCGGAAAAATGTGGGGCCGTAATTTTGAGCCACTTGAATAGAACACTTAAACGAAAAATATTTTTAGAGAATTCTGCTTCTTTTTAACACAAACTTTACCTAAATTTAAGGTAATTGGAGCATTTTAGATTTAAAAAAAAATTGTTCAATTGTGTTTTCAGCCACCTTTCTGCTCCCAAAATTCACACATCCGGTTGTATATACAAATTGGCCAAATAATTTAGCGAAATCGAAAACGGCCCCTACATCATAACACCTTCAGTTTTGTTATGCAGCCGGTCCAAATGATTAGTCTTTTTGTGGAGCTTATGGAAATAGTAGCTCGGAATCCGGGCCTTCCAAATAAATTTTTTTTTTCGTCTGAGACGACCACACAATGCCACTACGAAGTCCAAGTCACATGTGCGCGACAAAAACGCAGGCGTTGCGCTTTTCGAACCGGGTTAAAGGGTGACTACTTCGCATTTGAAATAATACAACGAATGGTTGTGAGACTTGCTTTGATACCACATTTTTCCCTGATTTTTGGAAAAGAGTGATGAATACATTACATTAATTATGAATAAATTATGTGTACAATGTTTTAATTTATGTTCTGTAGAAAAATTGTTCCCTGAAGATGACTTTCGAAGAAAGTCGAAATATTGGACACTACAATAAAGAAATTTAAAAATACAGAACAAGAGTATTTTTTAAATCAAGACCTATAGCCCGTTACAAAAACATATATATATTAATATAATTGGAGGTCGTAAAAACTAAATCATTTTTTATTTCTGCAATAACTTTGCAAAGCGATTTTTTTTTTGTTGTTTAAAAATGAACATTTTTTATAAGAAACTTATTTTCTTATATCCGTGTTTAGGAAACAAGAAACACACGCTTATTAGAAACAAAAATTGTGGCATTTTGGAGTTTCTTATAAGCGTAATTTACTGTATCAAGTTAAGAATGACGATTGTACCATAAAAATAAGTTTTTGTTAAAATGGTAGGTATACATAATACCGTTTTCGAGAAAGAGCAAATTTTCAAAAGTATCGTTGTTGGGCTTTTATAGCGAAAAACTAGGTACACAGTCATGTGAAGTATGCCTACATTAACTCTACTATAAATTTTGTTTCAAATGGTTAGAGCCGTTTTAGAAAAAATCTAAATTGTTAAATATTTTGTAAAAATTTTATATGGGAAGTACCGTTAATATTAGGGAAGTACCGATAAACACAAAAAAATCCTCCGAGCGGTGAGCCCATAAACTCTTAATACGAAGTTTGAAGGAAATACGTCCAAGCGTTTAGGCTGTAAGCCTATGGGACAGACAGACATAAGGTCGGTCAGAACTGCGAGAACGACTTTTTTGAGTTCCCCTATATCAGAATTTTGAGTACGAACTTTTGTACGAAAACAATATCTTTCTCTTACTACGTATACGAGAAAGTTTAAAACAAATCTGAACAACAGAGAATCAAAAGTAGTTATCATCGAGCTGGCCAATGCCTTGCTACCCTCCACTTCATATAAGTCAGACCGATAGGCGGACATCGCTAAATCGATTCAGCAGAATTTGATCCTCCTATTAAGAATATACAGGGTTCGGCAGAAAGTTCGGACGTTTATGAAATGGGTCGGTATAGTAGGTACTCCTACATTCCCACCCTTTTGGGACGACAGCAATGCGGCAAGCAGCGCTTGAATCCATGGAGCAGTGGACAGTTTTTGGACCGCTTTTTTGCCTACGACAGTTTTTTCCGAAATAATGAGTTGTGGCCGCAGTAGCGCAGTGGTTAGTGTGCTGGACTACTGTGCGAGGGGGGATCCCAGGTTCGATCCCCGGAAAAGCACAAATTACATCTTAAGGTTTTTTCTTCTGCGCCATCTCTGGCGAACGTCTGAATAACATCCGAGAGTATAGCTGTCATGAAAAAGCTTCTTAATTACAGCCGTTCGGACTCAGGTAGATCCCTTCCATTCGTAGTAACTCACAAAAACGAATGGTTGCGAGAAGCTAGGCCTTGGGTGTCTACCGCCTGTTGCGCCACCTATTTATTTATTTATTTTTTAATGAGTCGGTCACGACAATTCGGTGTGAATTTCGTCGCCACTTCAACATTCAAAGAAATCGAGCTGTTCCCACGTTCTGTTCCCACACTGCTTACACGAGGTAGTTTGACGAAAAGAAGACCTCCAAGCATTCCACGAACAACGGTTCGAACCCCTACAAAAGTCGAATGTGTTCGATAAGCTTTGCTTATCATCAATGATCGTTTGGTAAGGCGTACAACGTACACGCCTACAAATTGGGCATTTTGCAAAACTTGCAGCCTTCGGATTACGCACAACGGCTGACCTTCGCGTGTGAGATGGACGCATTTTGAAAGCAAAATTATAACCTCAGTTAGTTAATGTGTGATGAGGCTCATTTTCATCTCACTGGCATAGACAATAATGGGAATACTGTTGCCGTCAAGTCGGAGCTCCATGTCGACATGATCAGCAAATTATATTTTGCCTGATGACGACAATGACAAATACCAGTTCGACGTGTGGGGTTATTCGCCCTCTCTTTCCTGGTCGCGCCATTTCCAGGTTTAGTTACTCATTCATACTGGCCTCCTAGGTCCCCTGATTTATCCATGTGCGATTATTTCTTAAGGGGTTACCTCAAGGCACGTGTTTACAAGCACGAGCCCCGAACCCAGGAAGAATTGAAGAAAGCAATTCGCGTGGGAACCGCCCAAATCGACAGACGACTGTTGGAAAGAGTGTATGCCAACTTTAAGGAACGTCTCCAGAAGTCCATCGCTGGTCGTGGACACCACAGATTAATTTTTCACACCTGATTTTCTTAAATGCTATGAAAAGACGAACTAGAACCTGCCAATAATTTTTTTATGTTTTTGGAAAATTAAGGGTTTGATGATTTTTTTAAAACCGACCTTTCTGCGGTGGCCTGTATAGGTACTTTATGTGGTCTCCGGTGAATAAATTCGTGGCATAACAAAGTGAATAAACTTTCCTGTTGAGGGTATACAAAAAACATACAGAATCAAAGGATCAGAGTTGATATGATCAAAACTTGTAAGCCCAAGGACAATCAACAACCCTCGAAGTCTAAATTAAAAAAGGGGATTAAAAAGGTACTATCTCGTTTCGTGCGTTGAGGAAAAGTACCCACTAGTCGTTTTCATTGAAATCGGGGGTGGATTCGACAATGCATCTTTTAATAGCTAGACAGCAATGCTAAAGTGAATAGGACATTGTCAGCAGATTGTGACCGATATGTAATTGAAACAGAGGATGATCATAAGGACGAGTTTGATGATCGACTTCCTATGGAATATACGCATGTTGAAGTCGTCCTGTGCTGACGAGACGTCGCGTCGATCGCCAAAACAATCATATAACTAGTAAGCACAGAAGTTTCGATGAATTGTGCGAACAAGTTAATAATTTTGTTTGAGAGGACAACCTCCACCAAATTGTCGAAGAAGTAGTAGATATTTTCCAAGGTGCTTCCTTTTATTCCAAGCAATAGCTTGACATTCACAGAGGAAATGAATAGAGGATATAGGTCCTCTCAAAACCTGCACGAGTATGCATTTATTAAATCTAATCTCCTAGAGTGCCTCCTCAGAAGGCAATGCCCAGAGAATATCCCCGTAGCCATTCGTAGCTTTGATCTGCTGAGTTTTATCACTTCTACAGATTTTTTTCCGATCTAACCTAGGCTACAGGGTCTTTGAGTGAGACTATATGAGAGCAAGAAGTCCTTGTAGGGCCCTTGAACGGTTGATAGAAAGCGGGATTTAAAAAAAACACGGCTACATGAAATTTGGCCCCAATGAAAAATGGTCCCAAACTGAAAATGAAAAATCACCCCAAAAATCTACATGAAAGGCAACAACAACAAAAAATTGTGTAAAATTCTGCGAATTGGCGTGACAATTCATATTTTGGGGCCCTTTTTTCGTTTTTCAGTTTGGGGTAAAATTTAATTATGAAATAACACCCCTAAAGAACGTAAACGTATGGAGGGGGCATGCTTTAAAACACACACAAAAAATAAACAGATTCGTAAGGGCTCCCTGAAATTACGCCAAAAAGTGTGTGACCAAAATAATTGCGGCGTAATATTTTTGGCAAAACCCCCAAAAAATAAAAAAGAAAATTCACCAGAATGCCAGGAAATTACGCCATATTTTTGGAAAAAAAGCCCAAAAAGTTAAATGGAAATTACGCCCAAAAAAAAAAAAATAAGGCCCCAATTCTGACAGTAAACCCAAGCAGGGGGTTGCACGGTTTCGTTTTTTGTTTGGGATCTTATTTCACGTTTTTTGGCGTTTTTTTCCAAAACACTTTTTTGGGCGTTTTCTAAATTTTTTTAAATGGAAAAAATGCCCGAAAGAGTTTTGGAAAAAATGGCAAAATTTGGGGCATTTGTGTCAAAATATTTGGGCGATTGTTCCTAGGAAAAAATGCCACAAATTTGTATGGAGGTTTTTGGGCTCTTTTTCCACTTCAATTTTTTGGCGTAATTTCAGGGAGCCTTCGTAAGGGGCAAAATCGGGGGCTTTTTTGAAATGAGGCTTTTAGGTACAGTTAACAGTCAAAATATGTTTCGTTTCAGTCATCTGAACATTTCCTCAGAAAAAAAAATTTTCGCTGTTGATTACATTTACATGTACAAGGTGTTGCCAAAGTCATCAGAGTCACCCTATCGGAAGATGCTTTAATTTTTGCAAATGGCGGCAAATGTCAATTCTACTTTGACATTTATGAAGTACTTAAACAGATACAAAATACACGCGTCAACAGGACGTGAATCGCTATACTCCTAAGGAGTATACTTGTTTCGATTTTTTTTGCGGAATAATTCGTTGGTGGTGCACTTAAACAGATACAGATTATTCCGCAAAAAAAAATCGAAACAATTATACTCCTTAGGAGTATAGCGATTCACGTCCTGTTGACGCGTGTATTTTGTATCTGTTTAAGTAGCAGAGTGAATTTCGGCGCAAATTTTCCGGTCTTCCGACACCAAGTGGGCAAATACTACGACGTTTAGCCGCTCGCCTATAGAAGAGTATGGAACAACATGAGATGCTGACAGGTTTGGCCAGCCCCGGAGTAGTCGGCCTGGTGAGAATATCGCAAATGTAGCTGAAGATGTCTCAGAGAAACAAGGAGTATCGAACAGACGTCGTGCCACTCAATTGGTCATCAATTGAAGGTCTTTATAGAGAATTTTGGTGAAAAATTGTAAGGTGTTCTTTTACAAAGTGCAGACAGTTTGCCAGCTAGCTGTTGACCGCCAAGACTCATCCTAAAAATCGACCACCAGGGAGACAACTTTTCATCGAAAATCATCATGGGCAAGATCGCCTGATTTAACCGTGACAGACTTATTTTTATGAAGTTTTTTAAAGTCACGAGTCTATGCCTCAGGCTCTTCAAGCCTTCAAAGAGAATATCCGTCAAGGAATGCGAGGAATTATCGCTGGAAGTTCTGGAAGTGATGGAAAATGCTATAAATCGCGCCCTAATGGTCATCACTTCTGGCGGCGGCCACTTAGCCGATATCATTTTCTTGGCCAACAATGGACCAACAATTTAAGACATCAAAAAACCGTAATCCAAAATCAGAATCAACGTTTTTCTTTCATAAAAAATAAAAATTACAGCCAAAGAACACTCGACAACTTTTGCGACACCTTTGAACATACATCGCATTCTTCTCTTTCGTGCCGCATCAACAGAGACAGGTACACTCAGGCACTATGTGCACGCCCCAGGGCGTTATGACATCGGGTGTTACGACATGTACTCCCTGAGTGCAACCTCCCTAAAGCAGAAGCACGATCAAAAAAAAAAAATCGTTGCCATTTTTTTTTTAAGTAGATTTTATTTTTTCAATGCTAGATTTTGGTCTGGAGCTCTGAATGGAAGGAAGTGAAGTCAGGAAAAAAGGAAATTTTTTTAAAAAACGCTCCTAAAAAGCAGGCGTGGTAATGAAGGCCTAAGGCCTTCTGGGGGACCTTAGGAACCATTTAAAAAAAAAATTTAATTGAAAAGTAAAAGTCATATAACCAGCCAGGAATTGCCCGTGCCCAGGAATTGTATTGCTTAAGGATTTTTTTGACAAATCATAACCTATTTTATCTCCTAAAGATCAGCAACTTTCGAGTCGAAACCCTTAGGTTAGTGTTAAACAACCTAATACCTCACCTTGCATTCGGCTAACTCTGCAGGTAACGACATAATTCATGTTCAAACCACTTAAATCCCTGTCAACAGTTTCATAATTGAATGAAAACACTCAACCACTGTCTGGGGTGTTGAGAAGTAATCTCGAAAATCTCTCTCAACTCAATTGGTTAAGTAATTTTCGAAAGCAGCAAACCCCATTACACTTTACTTTATACGACTTGTACTCGTATACTCTATCTCCCAACAAAACACTTCGTGACAGACGTTCAAGGATACAATAGCTACATCACGAATGTCAATATTAAACAATATGTCATTATAACTGCAGAATACTATAGAGCCATGTGTAAGTAAGTCATACTTTGGTATAGAGTACATTTATAATAGTACCCGAGGGTGAATACCACCTCCAACACCCTAATCACACTTCACTGACAAATTGCTCCTTTATTTCGTGTTCATTTCGTACAACAAATTATAATTAAACTATTCCGTCAAGTCATCTAGCGTTATTATAAAAGTCACGGAAATATCAAATAAAATTCACTTTCTAGAGCGCGCTGCAAAAGCAGGGAAATCCGTCATCAGGGAGCGAAACCGGAGTGCGTGTCCCAAAGTTATTTCATGCCACCAATGAACGCGATTTAGACGACAGAATATCTAATAATAGAACGGTGAGGATGTTGATGATGATGATGGCAAGGGTGGTATCCTTGTTTTTCGACTGAAGGTGCACCCGAACCGAAAAAAGGCGTCGTCGTCGTTGTCGGTCACACACACCCATGGCGGGGGACGATAAAACACGTGAGAAGTCCTTTTGTGTGAACGCAAATATAGTAAGCTATTTCTATAGAACAATGGAGCCACCTACCTATATTCGGAAAATCGATAGTTTGTGACCTCGATTTGGCTTTTCTGATGTGTTTTTCTATTTACCTGTACTTCGTATCGTACTCGTTTAGTGCAAGTAAGGTACATATATTGAGAGCCCCCTTTTTTTTTTGTTTTTGGTGGGTGGGCGAACCATCAGATGATGGTGGTAAGTAGGTGTATCTATGTCCTGGGTGGATTCAGGTTGTTTTACTTACGATAGGAGGACATTTAAGTGTCATTATTTTTGGACTGACAATAGGATTGTTTTATTAAACATCTAACTCAACAAAGTAAAGCAATGCTAATAGGCAAATGTTGAATAAAAACATTAATTGACTTGGTCCGAATCAGCCTGGAGGTATGCAATCAATTTTGATAAAGTGGTTATTTTGGTCTTTCCTCCTAGTTTCCACTCGCTGAAAGTATCATAAACACATTCTAAATGGTCAACATGAACTATTCTTTCCCAAAAACTCAACGATCAGACTTTAGCTACTTTCAAGTCACTACTTCTACTTGCCCGCTGAAAATTTAGCTTTACTGACGCCTGCTTTTTATTACGATCATGAAAACGTTATTTAGACTTCCATTGGCTCTTCCCTTTTATCCTTCCTCTAAGTAGCCATATCCACTGACAAACTGGGCGCAATTTAAACAACCTTTATCTAGATTTTTGACCAAGGGAAGGGGTATATTATAGTAACAGTGATTTATAGTACTATACCGTCAAAGTTTCAGTGGGCGGAACTAAGGAAACACCTCATCATTACTAAAATTTATTAGATATATCAATCAAATTTTTAAGAAATAAGTCCCAAAAAAGATTGTCGTCCCGGCATACACCATTTAAATTGGCACGAGTTCAATCGAACCACAGGCCTAGGTGTTTCTTTGGATAAAATTCATAGTTCAGGTTGTGAGTGACGTCTCTTTGACGTATTACAAATTGTAACCATTGAGGAGCCATAAGACACTGGCACTAGAAATATGCACTGACATTGGATCAAACATCGCGTTAACTGGAGAGGCATACCGGTTGAGGCCCGGGTCCACCCTGGACTGTAGCGCCACCTAAGTAAGTAAGTACATTGGACCATTTTATATCAAAAATACCGTCATTGTCAGTTTGTAGTACAATACACAGATTTCAAGTAGAAATCTATAGGCTGAATGTCAGAAACGTTCCAGGCTATCCCTTTCTAAACCGTAAAATCTGAAGAAGAAATTAACAGCCTCTTTCTGGACTGCTAAGGGTATGATGTTAAAAACCATATACGAGTCAACTTTAGTGCAAAAATCTGTCTTGTTGGCAGCCTAAGTAAAGTGCGAAATTTATACCTTGCATCAGTAGCTTATAATAATACGTTGGCGGTCTGCAAATTGTTTGAACCGCCAACTAAATCAGCTACGTGCCGTTCGATGCAATCCACACGCAGTCACATTAGATCAAATAAAATATATTTTAAATTAATTATAGCTCGGCCTCTAGACAAAGCAGGAAGATGAATGATAGCTCAACATATTCGCAGAAGTATTGTCTAAAAACAATTTCAAGCTTTTATGCATTGATTTAGGTTTATGAATATAATGACAAGTTGAACGAAGTAAAGTAAAAACAAGTAAAAGTGTTATCATCGGCCTGGCCGATGCTTTGATACCCTCCACTGCATAAAAGTCATGCAAAATGTTCGACATACCATATTGGCTTGGTATAGGAGGTACCAGAACTACTTGACCGACATACACAATTTTCAATACCAACCTGACGACGGTAAAAAGAAGTCCCCTCACAAGATTTCATTCGCCTAGATCGATTCGTTTGGACGCTATCGTGTTTTCAAGAGAGAGAGACACATGGGCCAAATATTGTTTTTGTATGGGAGGTACCAGAACTACCTGACCGACATATCCCATTTTCAATACCAACCTGAGGACCGTAAAAATAAGATCTCTCACAAAATTTCAGTTGACTAAGTCGATTCGTTTGGACGCTATCGTGATTTCAACAGGCGTAGATACACATGGGTCTAATAGTGGTTTTGTATGGGAGGTACCAGAACTACTTGACCGACATAGCCCATTTTCAAAACCAACCTGACGACCATAAAAAGAAGTCCTCTCACAAAATTTCATTCGCCTAGATCGATTCGTTTGGACGCTATCGTGTTTTCAAGAGAGAGAGACACATGGGCCAAATATTGTTTTTGTATGGGAGGTACCAGAACTACCTGACCGACATATCCCATTTTCAATACCAACCTGAGGACCGTAAAAATAAGATCTCTCACAAAATTTCAGTTGACTAAGTCGATTCGTTTGGACGCTATCGTGATTTCAACAGACGTAGATACACATGGGTCTAATAGTGGTTTTGTATGGGAGGTACCAGAACTACTTGACCGACATAGCCCATTTTCAATACCAACCTGACGACGGTAAAAATAAGTCCTCTCACAAAATTTCATTCCCCTAGGTCAATTCGTTGGGACGCTATCGTGCTTTCAACAGACGGACAGACAGACAGACAGACAGAAAGACAGACGGACAGACAGACAGACGGACATGGCTAAATCGATTTAGAATGTGATCCTGATTCAGAATATATATACTTTATAGGGTCTCCGGTGAATCCTTCTTGGCGTTACAAATGTAATGACAAAGTGAATATTCCTTCCTGTGGAGGGTATAATAATAGAGTTCGTACCCCACTTTTCACCCATTAAGAGGACGAATTGATGAAAACAACGGTCTTTCATGCTAAATTTATAGATTGAATGCCCAGCATAGATTTCCTTTGCGGTCATCCGAGAGAGAGGTCCGAGAGGTTTTATGATACGAACCTGACACATGCATTGGCTTCAGTCTCGACAATGACGCGGTAAACGTTGTTCTCAAGGTCGGCAATTGTTGCTGGCTTATTGGCAAGTTGGCACAGATTTAACCTTATCCCAAAGAAAAAAGTCTTACGGCGTCAAATCAGCCATCAAACAAACATTTTGACATCATACATATTGGCAATACCTATACGATCAGGTATGGGACAAACAAACACGACTTGGTACCGCTCCCCGTGGTCAAGGTCTTGTGAATAATCAGCCACTAAACCACGTTTCTCGAATTTCATCTTAAGTCGCTAATAGTGAGCTTGAAACAACGCTTGTAACGCGCTGATTATCCCGCTAACGGGTATACTAAAATATTTTTACGATTTGAACGAGCTGTTAAAGAATATAGCGATCTATGGTAAAAAGACGATTATGATAGAACTATAAGTCACATCAAAAATGGCCGCAGTAGGCTGTCAAAGTTCTGTCATATCTAGTAAATGACTCTCTATTGAATCGAATGGGCCTCCAAAAGTATATATCAATACCAAGTCTATCAGAATGTTTCCTTTCTTAAATTTGAGTCCCACAAAAAGGATTTATGTCCTGCCCGTTTTTAATGAGCGCCGTGATAGGCGTTTTGTCAATCACGTCTGCAGAGTGAGTATAATTTACAGAAATTTCGGGAATACAGGTTCATTTATTCTATCTAATTTGACAAATGTCATGTGCTCTAGTTCATGAGATACACACGATGGTCCTTTTGATGCTTGTCAAATCAAACATGTCTTAGTAGATCAGAGTCGGATTCAGCTCCTATAAATCTTCTACCCGCCCAAAATGTGTATATATACAAACCAGCTCTTTGTCAGTCTATTGTTTACACCTGTTCTCGAAGGACAAGCTTCCAATCAATAACAATCTCTCCGAATCACTTGTCCAACATATTCGATTGTCCTCCATAAACAAAGCTGACAATTAATTGACCCACAGCCGCAATAATGGAAACCACACACTTGTCATGTTCCACCTTAAAGACCGACCACAACGAAACTGCTGTAAGTCACAAGAGATACGGACAAAGCCAAACAAATGTAATTCAGGTAATTACGTCCCCATTTCGGGTGCACTATTGCTTTGTAAATATTGTATGACAATTATATCTTAGCGTTGAATCGGGTTCATTAATTGTAAGCACATTGTCCGGCTCCCATAATCACCTGCCTAAGTAGGCGTCCTATACGCATTTGTATATTGCTGGCTACCACCACCTATAACCTTGTAGGTTGTTCCACCTCATGTCGGTCATATAATGTCCCAATCCTCTGAATAGCCAAAAAAGGAGTAGGCAAGAATAAAGCCATCCACCAGTTCAATTCATTCTCCGTCCAATGGTGCGGGGGTTGGAGAATCTTATTTTTCAAACAATGATGAGCAAAGAAGAAGTATACGGGATTGCTCTTCAAGGATCTTTTTTTTTCCATCTCTCCCCCGTTGTTAAGAGAAAAAAGTACTTTTAATGGAATTTTCCAGATGAATTGTGATTTCCAATTTTGGGAGTCCTTAATTATTAGCATTCTTTTGTCTGGACACAGGACCCTCACCCACCCCATGGTCTGAAATTCATTTCGAATATTATACTTTTGACGCTGATGGGTTAATGGATTAATGGCCTTCGTCTAAATATGAATTGGATGTATCCAAACCAATGCAGCCACTCAAAATATAGAAATTCATATAGACAGAGATAGAGGCAATTTTGAAAGGGGTGGGGGCGTCGGTCGCGCCGTATGCGTAACAATATTATCGTCATTGAGTTTCAAGCGAGCGGAAAGTGCGTGCGATTTGATGGTATTTTCCCCTTTTTTGTTGATGGTGAAAAAATTGATCAATTGGAAAGGAATTTTGTTTATTCAAATTGCGAAAGGAAACAAAAATCGATGAAGGAAGCTCTTTATTTTGTGCTTAACCCATAAGTGAATTTTTTTTTTTGTTTGCCCTTTTTGAGGATTGACTCTCCATGGATGGTATTGGTATCGCTTCGTTCTTTTGTTGAGAAAATCTCATCTGCTTATGCTGGTTGGGGGGATAATTGGATTCCAGTATATCAATTTGCTTATAATGGCAGTCAAAATGTCCTATCAAATTTGGTATCGAATTTTTAATATAATGGCGGTGTTTTGGGCGATTGAGAGGCAAACAGTGAGTCCCCATCTCTCGTTTCTTGTTGAGCTGTTTATGCTATTATAACCGCACTTAGAACGAGCTAAATTAATAATAGATAGCTTGTCCGAAGGCGCCATTTATTATGGACCTTGCAGTCGTCCTATAATTGGCTGGTGAAATGCTGAGCTTGTGTTGGGATAGGCAGTAGGTGGTACAAGTTCGGCGGAGTTCCCAAACTCCAAAGGGGATGTGTCCTTAATTCACTTTTTAAAAAATGCTATCTACTTCAATGTGCTTGTTTTTTTGTAAGGAAGTAGGAGAAAATTTAAGATGCATCTGGAAAATTGATCCTACACAACTTGCAAATCCAACAACAGCTGTCTAAAAAGGTAAAATTAAGGAACGTCTTACACAAGATGTTTTGCTTGAATGCAAAGATATACACGAAGTAACTTCGATGGAAGAGATCTGTACCGCCTTAATAGATAAAAAAAAAGTGCGGATCTGTTCGGTAAACTATGCCGAATACGAGGAAAAACGCGTGAGACAAAAAGACCTAACGACCGAAAGGATCTGTCCTGTATATCGGGTGCAGAGGAATCAGTCACAAATTGAGAAACTGCAAAGCCGGGCCAAACTGATTGCTTTGTGAAGCGAAGAATGTGGAATCTGAACAAGTATTCGATAGTAGAATACAAGAAAGCGGTGGAAACTATATCGATATGTACATATTTTAGAGCTAAAATCAAATTATTTATCTTTATAATTTTACTATCAAATCCAATTTCATTAAATTTTTCATATTTAAATTCATATAAATAAATTTTATTATAACTCATTTTAACTTAAAAATAAACTACACCTTGATTTGATATTAATTTTTATATAAATTATAGAAAATTATTATTCTTATGAAATATTCCAATAACAACGATATATAAATTGAATAACAATTTTAAGTAAGGTACAACGAGGATTATCGATTACAAAACAAGTTCTACTAATTTGTGAACGTAATGTAGATGTAGCGATTTTCTGTGAGCAACAAGGGAAACTATCTGGAAATCCCTGGGATGGGATTCTATAAAATACGAAACGAAAATTATTTGAAAGCGAAAATTTTCTTCATAAAATGTCTTTCATTAGCGACTTGACAACTTCAAATTTTTAATGTGAACGCACCACTAAACCGATTACCGAACTGTCAACGTCAAAATATTCAGTACCTATAATCAACATGTACACGAATGAACAACGTTTAAAAATAATTAAAATTTACTACCAAAATTCCGAGGTCCGACCACCTAGGTCGCAACTTTAGGGAACATTAAAGCAATATTCATAGTCTAGTGAAAAAATGTGAGTCAGAAATATTCGCTGCTTGATGTTGCCGTGCCAGTGAGACTACGTTTTGTTCGAAGTGTGGAGAATATTGCTGCCGTAGAGGTGTCCGTCGCAAACGAGCGAAATCAGTCAATTTTACGGCGTTTTCAAGAATTGAGCCTCTTCCAGCCCACATTATGGGGAATTTTGCGTAAGGATCTTGGCCTACTTGCAGGAATTGGACATCAGTGATATGTGGTTCGAACAAGACGGCGCCACAAGGCACACAGCGGGTGCAACAATCGAGTTATTGAAGTCTCAGTTTGGTGAACGAGGTCGTGTGATTTAACGCCTCTAGACATTTTTTATGGGGCTACAATCAGTCATTGGTCTATGCCGACAAGCCCGTGACGTTAGAGGAGATCAGAGCCAATATTTAACGAGAAAATATGGCGGTATCGGTCGTAGTGTGCGGCCGAGTTATCGAAAATTATGTTCAACGTATCGACCGCTGAATACGTTTCCGTGGTGGACATATGAACGAAGTCGAATTCCATTCACAAATGTTTTGATAATAATTCAAGCCAATACAATTTTTTTTTAGATATCTCAAGTAGTTTGTATTTTATTTAAAAAAAAAAAAAAGTTGTCAGTTCTTAATGAAAGACTTTTTATAACATTTTTCTTTTTTTTTCGCAAACATTTAAGAAGCTCAACTACACAGCTTCTTAAATGTTTGCGAAAAGAAAAAAAAATAAAAAAAAAAACGAAAAAAGTTAAAAAAAGTCTTTCATTAAGGACTTGACAACTTTTTTTTTAAATAAAATACAAACTATTGCATAATTTTAGGTTAATTTTCATAGTTCGAAAAACGTTTGTTTTTGACAGCAGTAGGTACCTAAAAGTATGTAGGTATGTTTTTCGCATTTTTCTTTTCTGGCTCTTATCAGTTGAAATAATCAAAGAAAATGGAAAACGTCAATGAAAAGCCTGTCGTTTTTCTCTATTAGCACGAAACGAAAACATCTTTCGTTTTTTTGAAGTTACACAAAGAAAAAAAAAAAAAAACGAAAACGTTAATAAAAGAGCTTTCGTTTTTTTTTTTTTTGCTTTCCTTTCGTTTTCGAAGTATCATAAAGCGAAACGTTCGTCCAAACGAAACGATTGAAAGTTTTCGTCTTACAGAATCTCAGCCCTGGGGTGGGATTCTGTAAAAAACGAAACGAAAACCGCTTTCGTTTTTACTAAACCTGTCTTTATCATATCTGTGGCAATAGACAGAGACTGCTATTGTCGAAACGATATCGTTCGATCGTTTTCGTCTTACATAATCTGTCACCTGGGTTATCGACACGGCAAAAAGATCTGAAGTGACAGCGGACTTCTTAATGTGGGCTAAGCTGACTGGGATTTATATATTAGCTGCTATATTCCACTTAGCGCTACTATCGACATTTTAAAAAGATTAGTCGTCAATTATTAGACCCTTATGGTAAGATTCTCTTGTTGAGAAATTTTTTTTAGGAAACAGTGAATGTACAAATAATTTTAGTAAGCTGCCGCCTGCTAGTTCCTAACTGACGCGTGAGCGTGAGCGTCCACTTTATGCATAGTGATCATAGCGCCGTTTTATTCTGAGCCAAAACCGGTCAAGAAATCAGCATTTACCGGACGACATTAAATCTGTCTAAATGGAAAGTCAACACGTTAGATGAAGGTCGTTTAAGCTTCGTCGTCAGTGAGGCGATAATTGAAGCTAAAATTGTTGTGTAGTTCGTAACTTTGGTACCACGATAAATCAATATCCAGGTTTTGAATGGTGAAGCATCAAACTCGAGGAAATTGGCGGACCCCCGAAATTCAGATCGGTTTGTCACCGAACGAAAAGAATTGACCAGCGTTCCCTTGGACTTGGTACCGCCATAACCACCATTTGCAACCAGTTCGAAAAGAGCAATTAAGTTTGGCAAGGTTCATTGTTTTAGGAACCTTTGCGGGTACATTAATAATGATTTTTAGGGCAAAGCTTACAAAATTGTCAAGGGTCCTGTATGCAATAGCCAAAGTGTCCGATCTTATTGCGACATATAGTGAACTAGTAACTCGCCCAGAAAGCAGAGTGGTTTCTAAAAATGTTCTAAAGAGTCTGAAAAATACTTGTGATAACACTGCGCCATCTATCGTGAATATCTGACAAACATGCCAGAGTATAACTGTCCTGAGTTTCTCAATTCAGCCGTTTGGATTCCGCCTAAAATTGTAGGTCACCTCTATTGGTCCCAAAAATGAAAACTTACACCCACGAATGGTTGGGACTGGGAGAAGCTAGGCCTAGGGTGCCTATACGGAAAAATCACCCCAAAAATTTACATGAAAGGCAACAACAACAACAGAAAATTGCGTAAAATTCTGCGAATTGGGGTGACAATTCATATTTTGGGGCCTTTTTTCATTTTTCATTTTGGGGTAAAACCCAAAAAAAGAAATGAAATAAGTCCCCAAACGAAAAACGAAAAGGTATGGGGGGGCATGCTGCCCCCCTGCAACCCCCCTGATTGGGTTTACTGTCAGATTTGGGGCCTTATTTCATATTTGAATTTGGGGTATTATTTCATTATGAAAAACCAGCCCCAATTTTGGGGTGATTTTTCATTCTTAGTTTGGGGCCATTTTTCATTGGGACCAAATTTCATGTAGCCTACCGAACTGTTCCGCCAACTATTTATTTTTATTTATTTTTAACACACTATAAACTATTTGAAGCAGGTTAGAAGATACGCGAAAAAAGGCTCCGGAACTGGACGATACTTATTTCGAGTAGCTACATAAGTTCGTGAAATGGAAACCTTTACACTTTAGAGAATATGTACTCGACGTATAGTTTCCAAACCGTTTATTAAGTACAAAAAGTGTTTAAAAACTCCAGGCGCACTTTCAAGGCAGATGAGTAATATCAGACGCCCGAAACAAGATTCCGGGGTGTCGAAAACTGTTAAAAACAATATAACGACTTGTTTAAGGGAAGACGGACGCACATGCTCATATACTAGTGCTTCTAATTGACTTAGTTCTTAAGGGGTCACGGCTGTTAAAGAGTATATCTCTTTAAACGCAGGCATTAAACCACCCCAACGATTCCACATTGCGAAGCCGTTTCGGAAAACTCGGAATAGGTGTTTTTTCATTGTACACGATATGAAACCGAGATGATCGCCCTACGGGACCAATTAGGGAAATGGCTCAGTCTCGATAATATCGTAAATTACATGCTGCAGAATGACGACATAGCGCCAACATAAAGCGAGTAGAGCCAATAATAGAGTAAGCGAAGTCTTCATTCCGCATTCCACGAACCAATGCCTTATGGCGGTTCCGCAACGGATAGAAATCGGTCGGTATTTGAGCTCCAGAACAGAGAGCGCCGACAGTGAAAAGGACATCTAGACATAGACATAGACATATGCCTACTATGCCTAAATTTTTCGACTATGCTGACGAAGAATCCGAGCCTCCTTTCGGATAGGGTTTAAAATTGTAGGTCCCTTCTAAGACTTTTAAAAATTAAACTTGCACTTCAATCGAATGAAAATCTATGCTCAGGGTCTTATTGAACTATATTGTGTAGGTATCACGCGAAGATGTCCCAGAATGGAATATTATTTGTATGACCCACGCCGTAGAGTTGACTACAATTTTAAGGATTTCTGACAACATCATGGTATTAGAAATGGAAACTTTAGATTTGATGACAAACATGGAGAACTTTCAGGCATCTTGAATTCAAAATTAATATCTTTAGAATCCCCCTTCTTTTCCAAACCCACTGGGGCTCATTTCATTTGCTTTTTCACCCATCAACCATTATTATAATAAGTACCATCATTGCCCCGCTTCCATTTGTATCTTCCGGCATCTGGAGCTTCAGATATACATTCATATATATCTACCTAGACGGGACCAACTTCATCAATTATCTTTCAAAAGCGTGTCTTTTCCTTACCTCACTGGGTATAGCAAAAACCACTGCTGCACCTTTCTATCCATGCCAGGCATTCCTTTGCAGCTCCAAAAGAAATGCCGCAACAAGTTTTTTTTGTCGTCCGTCGGTTATTACAAAACCAAAACAGTAGCAACCGCGCGCACACATCACGTTTTAATCCATATAAAGGCAGGAAGAAAAAAAAAATGAGAAAAAAAAAAACAAGAGCCCCAAGGAGATTACGATCTCTAATGTCACGTTGTATGACCTTTAACGTCACCGCGCGCTGCGCTGCTCCATGAGGTTTCATAATTTATGTATAACTCGCCATCGTGGTCTCGGCAAAACGAGAATTATAGGATCAAGTTTCCCGCTGCACACATTTCTCCATCGCGCTTATCGTTGCCTTTCGCAAAACCAGAAGAGATGCTGTGTCGTGGTTATGTAAAAACCAGTGTCAGTACAGTATACTCTCCATCATCACCCAGATCCAAGACGACGAAGAAAAAGACTGACCTTACCGCATACACGAGTATGCCATGGTGCCGCCACCAATTTACTTCAGGAGTGTCCTGTGCGGAAGTAGGCCTTTCTTCTTTCAATTTCCGCAGCACTATTTGACTTTCATATTAGATTGAGATGTTCATTGTCCTCCTGAGTGGCCCCCTGAATTTGAATTCTGCGCCCAGAGTGCCCAATTTATTTACAAGTAGGTATAGTCCTCCTTCTTTAGCCCCGATCATCGTTGGTCCTTTTTTTCCCCTCTTGAATTGTGAATAACGATGTTGGTTTTGTCCTGCCCACCATTAGTTGGTCCTTACACACAAGAGAATACACTTTGCAATGATCACAACGAAAAGGATAACAATCTGTTTTCTTCATGTGGGTTGGCGGTGGGGTGGGCCGGGTTTTCTTTTTACAATTTCGGAAAAGCCCCCGAACATGCGGCTCACCCCCAGACGAATGTAGACCTAGCATTATGATGGAGTGGAGATTTTTACGATGCTGTTGACTGGGCTTATGGAAGGATACTATACAATACATATACAATTGAGAGGGATGAGCTCTAGCAGCATGCTGTGTGGATGTTGGAAAGGAAATACCAGTAACAATTGATGTAAAGGAAATTACAACGAACACGGAAGGAAATTGTCAATTTGATTTGTCACTCACAGAGATAGTGAGCATGTATTTGTACACCAGTTTTGAGATAGAAATATTTTTGTTTCCTTCTTGTACAGACAATTTGATGGTTTTTTTTTTCTTTGGCTTATTGATCTCTGATGGTATTTGTTGAGCTGGTGCCTTTGTTCTTGTATATACAAGAATAGGTTGTGGGAATCAGTTTTTATTTGACAATGAAAAGGAAAGTCATTACTTTCGATGTGGAGGGGGACTAAAATTAATCCAAAGTAGGTACTCGCACGTGTGAGTCGGAAGGCGGTATTATGATGAATGCCGCTACACGCACAAAGTGCCTGGTAATCAATTCTATATTTAGGATTTTATTGTTGCGACTTGCGAGTGCTTTTAGGGCTTTTCCTAGCACTTCGTGAAGGTTTTTATTCACTGTGCAGAACATAAACCAACCCGGCAATCATAAATACAAAAGCAAGAATAGAAAGAATAGAGAACGAAAATCGATCCAATTAGGCACTGTGTAAAATTTAAGCCAAACTGACACTAGCACTTTGACATTTCGACAAGATCAGAATGAACCAAGAAGTGTATTCATCTCTGACTCTGTATTTATAAATTCAAATGACAGCCTGAGCTTCCATCAGATAGTGATGGCAGACGACACAATATATAAGGACTCTTCTTACTCTTCGTGCTGGGGGCGAGTCTTAAAGAATCCTTAGTCAAGTCATAGATACTCTTTTGCTGTCAGTTAAAAACCTATACCAGTCGACCTACCCTGAAAGAGAACTTAATGTCGGCGTAGCGCAGTCTTTAAGACTTTTGAATTAAGGTACATTAAATGAGAAAATCTCATATTTAAAAATGGAGTTTACGACTCACTGGTCATCGACGTTCAGCCCAAATCCTTTGAAAGCAGAAATTTTGCACAGAGTTTCCCTTTATGGTGTATACAAAGAATAAGGAAGAATATTTCGAAATTCAATCCTTAAAGGGTTAAAAGGGGGGTCAAAATTTGTATGGGAACATTTTTATTTTTTATTCGATTGACTTCAAACTCTGTTTGTGTACACTCTATGAGAAATAAAGAAAACTAATTTCTCAGATTTTGGAAATTCAACCCTTAAAAAGGGGGTCAAAATTTGTATGGGAACATTTTTATTTTTTATCCGATCGACTTCAAATGGGGTTTTTTTTTTATTTTTTTTATTAAGAAATAAACATAATCAATCTTTCCGATTTTGGAAATTTTTCTTTTCCCAAGTAATTGGCGATGACCCCTTAAAAGGGGGCCCTTTTCTTAACTCACGAACCGTTCGTCGTATCAATTTGAAACTTTGTAATGCGTCCCAACCTCTGTCGCCGTTGAATATTCTTATCGCTTCAGCTGACTCCAGCGTACGTATTCGAAAGACATTCAAGCGAAATTCTGTAAGAATGGGGTCATACTGGTAGAAAGTGGTACACATCCTCACGATCTTTCTGGTTGCATATGTTGGACAGTATAGAAAGATCTGGGCGGTGTGGATTATAATTAAGGATTTGATAGCTAAGAAATATGTTTTGTCCCGTAGATAGTGGATCAGTTTGCTACAGTATGATCGTTGTTGAGATGCCAGAGCGCTTTACTTACAAATTAATCATGTAATCTTTGGTCTGTTTTCTCCAATATGGTGTTAAACATATTTTTCAGAGACACTAACTACTCCTTAGGTACTTTCTTAGGTATGTTTCCTGGCGATATGTAAATATAAAAGAGTAAAGTAATCCACTAACTGATTGTAAAGAAATCTATGTATGTACAAAATCCTGAGGGCTATGCGAGTAAAGCCGCGGGCAAAATCTAGTATTAAATATGAGCAAAAGAAGGGCGTTTCAATTCTGAGCAACATTATAGGACCCCCTTCGTTTTAGAGCAAATATCGGATGACTTAAAAATGAACTATACATAAAATACTTGGCGCAAAAGGCGTGTCTAGAATGTCTAGGCCTAGCTTCTCACAGTCATTCTTTTGTGTGAGTTTTTATTTTTGGGACGATTGGAAGGGACCTACGCTACAATTGTATGCTTCACTGCATGCAGTACTGCAGATGAAACACATGTGCAGAATTCAATTTGCAGCGGTTCCTGTCAATGAGGGGAAAAATACGTGAGTGAAACAAAGACGACAAATAATTCCCGTCTCTCTTTTCCTCGTATGCATCAGTAGCTGAATTTAAAAATTCGATGCTGCCAAGTCTACTTAATTTAATTCACTGCGTTGCTATGCAACTAGTTATTATGCAAAATTTCTTTGAGTCCAAGCGAAAGTTGACATATAGTACACATATTGGGAGTTCATGAATTGGATTTTAGTTCCTTAAAATCGTGCTAGTTAGTTTCAAGTGGGACTTAGTTCATAGTACGGATATCTAAGTAAAGAAATGTCTTATGTTTTATTAGCAAGTTACTTTGATAAATCAAGAAAGAAAAATCATAGATAGGTTCTTTGGTTTATTTGAAATGGAAAATTCAACAGCTCTGGGTACAACTGAGTTGATATTGAAGGTTTTAAAATACTACGACGTACCAAACTACCAACTGACAATATGATAGGATTTTCATCGGTTATCTCCAGATTAACGACAGGCTCCACCACATCTGGCGTAAGCAGTCTTAGCCAATCGGTTAAATTAGTTGCATTCATGGTGTATTTCAAAAATATAACACTTTTAGGATTCCCAATCTATCATCACCCTTTATATAGTCTCAAGTTCCACCACTGGTTCCCACTATCTACTGATGTCACACCACTTTGAAGCATACAATTTTTATTTGTCACATAGATTTTACTGTTGCAGAATACGTAAAAGGAATCCTGAGAAGGAAATAGCGCCCAAGAAAATAACGCCCAAATCGATGTGGCCCAAAAATAAACAACAAGATGGAAATAATAATAATACGTATATGGAGGCAGGGGGTCAGCAAACCCCCTTGCTCGGGGTCAATGTTTTGCATTTGGAGTATTGAGATTGAGCTCAAATTTTCAGACAATCTTGGATATATGCCCGAAAGGGTTTTATGTGAAGTTTAGATAAAATTGAACAAAGGGGCGTGGCCCATCCAAAAACAAATTTATTTTTGATTACATACGCCAGCCCACGGGTAAAAATAAAATCCTCTCGATGATAGTCTTTGTTCACAGTCTGATTGGAATATCATAAATCTCGGTGAAAATTGAGCAAACATCGATGATTGGTAGTCCCTGGATCCGACGAGCTTATCTCAGCCTTTAAAAAAATCACCATTATAAATTCTTAAAATTTTTAAATTTGGAAATAGCTTTTAATTTAAGCTTTAGCAAAGCCAGTTAAGTTAAAAATTCGCGCGAATTTTGAACTTTTATTTTCTCAAATTTTCTAAAGCTAGAATTAAAAGTTATTTCAAAAACTGAGCCGTCTTTTCTAAAGCTTAAATTAAAAGCGATCTAAAAAGCTATCTGAACTGACTTTAAGCTTTAAAACCGCACTAAACTGATCGATGTGTACTCACAAATTCAATTGTCAGTAAGGTATTTATACTCCTTGAAACCTGTAACGCCATGCCCTTGTAACAACGGTATAATTCGCATTTCTTCTAGTAGACTTTTGCTTTGATACAAAAAATAAGAAAATGAAAAATGCCCGAAATGATTATCAAACAAATTCAATCAAATGAAAAATCACCCGAATAAAATGCAAAAAGGCCACAAAACAATTAAAATACTTTCAAATTTCATAATAATTTTTGTTGTTGTTTGTCAATAAATATTATTTTCATTATTATTTCCCCAATTTATGAGACCTTTTTTCATTTTTTGGGGGCATTTTTTTATTGGGGCCTAATTTCATGGAGCCTGAGCAAACATCGAAGATTGGTAGTTCCTGGATCCGACGAGCTTATCTCAGCCTTTGAAAAAGTAACCATCATAAATTCAAGAGCATAATACTTGGAGAGCACCCACAACCTACAGGAATGATATATATGTACTTGGACGGTGCCCTAAAAATCATTATGGAAAATCAAGGGCGTAGGCACTTATTAGCATGAGCTAAACATATGTTTCCACCATAAGCATAACTGACCCAAATGTAGGCTAAGAACTCGTAGAAAACTATTTGCTACAGCTAGTTCCAAGATATAAGCATAAGTGGAGGTTCACTTTCTGACATGGGACAGTCATATAAAAAGAACAGTTTTTCCAAAGATTGACTGTCAAACAAATCGCTTAAGACAATCTGATGATGAAAATGAATGGTGTAGATGTAGACCGATATACCTATAACACCAACCGACATTTTTGTTCTCTCAAATAACAACACGTCAAGAAGTATATAAGTTTCGAACAAGAAAAAGCTGTCCAACTTAGGATCTGACTATAGGTACTACGATTTATAGGGATTTGCCATCGTGGTGGCTACATCCAACATTGATCTCAATCGGATGATAAGCCCATGACAAAACTTCATTAACCTGCAGATGTCTAGATAAATACTCGAATTGCTCTTCACTTTCCACAAGACCACTCGTTTTCCATTTTTTTTGTCACACATGTACCTAGACCTACTTCATTAAATACTGGTAGGTACCAGTACCACCTACTCCTGTACTTGACACGAATGCGGATTTCCATTATCTCCTGGAGGGCTTTACTTTGTACAAACAAGACCCTCAAAAAGAAGAACTTGTTACATCAGAAATAAAACAATTCCATTGAACCCGCAATCGTTAACAGTATCTTTCTCGGTATTTACCACCTATCCCCATGCACACGGACTTCCATTAAGTGCCGCAAAGACGCACAAGTCTGGGGGCTTATGCATCCGCACAAGAACTACTGTTTAAGGGATTACCATTACAACGACTATCTATTTACATTCAGAATCTCATATAGATACAAAGCGCATCTCTGTGCTCACTGATTGCGTTACATGGCTATACAATTATCACCGCCTCATGTGACATGGCGCATGGTGTACCTACTTGTCCAGTAGCTCATACGTGGTTTTTTTGCATTCGAGATTCTATCTTGATAAGTAGAGGCAAATCAACGCACACGATGGCTCGGAAATCGCGCCATGAATGCGTGTAACGTGCTAATTAAGGTCTCGGAAATAATCTCGCACCAGTCACAGGTGAACGTTGAAGGTGACATGACAAATGTACGACATGTGTGACCATTAAATAAAGAAACAAATTTAAAAAGCGAACCTGTGTGCATTACAGCACCCCAGAGATGCATGACATCGAGTGAACAGCTTGGGTTAAATAGTGCGGTCCGTAAATGGACAAATTGTGCGGACGGGTGTTGACGTATTTCATTTCGCCATACTCCGTATACACACACGTATACGCTAAGCGATACAACGACCATTTGCGGACGTGCTTAAATGAAACTTTCAACAAAAACGAGGGTGGTGCCAGGAGATATGGTTAAACGTCCAAACGGGGGCAACGTCAAATGCCAAGGAATCACATACATATCTCCCATGCGACGACACGGCACGGTTGCATGAATGGCCAGCGACTATAGTGTGCATAGTGTGCTCCTCTGTAAATTTTCTTTGTTGAGTAACCTTTGGTCGTTTCGAGTTCACATACCTTTTGGACGGCTTATGTTCCCGGCCGTCCTCTTCTTCATCCCTTGCATGTCTATATAAGTCGTCATTTAATAGATGTGGGTGAAAGATTACTGCTCTGGAGCTCAACGATGTTTGATTTGATGGTGTGTACGGGGGTACATTTAGCATTTACAGTTTTTATGCCCCATTCCAGGGGTGCAAAGCGGGAGGCAGGCGGGAGCAGTTTAAAAGGATCTTTTATGACATGTTTTGTGCCATTACTAATCCAGTTAATAACTTGTGCAAGGGGACTCGGAGATGACCTTAATGCGATTATGGATGGATGACAGGATGACCATTAATCCGGGCTTTTTCGTTTTTCGTTCACTTAACCTCGGATGATAAGTGGACGCGATATACATGTACATTTACAATTGTTGTGCATAAATAATGCCATACCAATGGTTATCTGGAATTTGTTTTTCTTTTTTTTTCTCCTCGGCAATTGGGATTTCTCCGGGGATGGGGACTGCGCGTTTGGGAGTTTTTATCGCTGGAAATTGCTTCTGTTTCGAGAAGGATGGGACACGTAAAATGTAAATGCTGATAATGAAACGAAGGAACGAAGGGCTTTTGTGATGATTTCTTCAGAATCGACTGGTTGTTTCATCTGCAGTTCGAATTAAATGAAACCATTTAGATGTTTGAAAGCAAACAGCTTACACTGGTCAACAAAAAAACACTTTTTGCATGTAACATGAAAACTTTTGTCTGGTTATGTTTAGGACAGTTATAAGGATAATAGAACTAAAATTAGAATGATTCCAATACGAATAGTTTTTTTGTAATTTAGATTTTATTGAATTTTAGAAATGTCTAGTTTTAAGCACCAAAACTAAGTTATTTCACTAAACTGTAACATAATTATAAATGTAGCTTTATGATTTTCTTCTATATTTTGCTTCAGGGACATCTTGTTTTAATATTTAACAGTAATCCGCTAGCATACGTTGACTCCACTTACCCTGGTACCGCTTTTCTATGGTATAAATTGGTGGAATCCTTCACCGTGTTCATCGGTAACGGCGCCCAAATAGGTATTTCAAAAGGCATAGATCGAGATCTTCTCGCCCATCCAATACGAAGACACACATAAATGTAACACAACAGATGTGTGGAACCCCTGCTTTGTCTTGTTGTCCGATGGAAATACTGTTTATATAGCTTAGTTACTACACTCACAGAAAAAATTTTAATATTTACAATTTTCTGCGTAAAATTTACAATTTTAATTGTAACTATAGTCATTACAATTTAATAGTAAATTTCGCTTATTTTTTTACTATTTTCAATTGTAAAATTGAATTTTGAATTTTGTTTTACTATCTGTTGTGGGAGGCCACATTTCCTGAAGTTTTATGACACGGGGGTTAATCGGTATGTATCGCCTGGCCGATGGATAGGTCCCTCAATGCCAACTTGGTCGTATCCATTTTGTGAAGAACTGTATCCCGACTTCTTTTGTTTGGAAAGCTTCGATTCTGATGTCACAATGCAGGAAATACCCTCGCGGTTCCCCAGCACGATAAAAAAACATAAAAACACAAATTAAAAATAAAATAAAATAGTAAAACTAAAAAAATTGCAATTAAAATAGTAAATTAACCAAATTTGCTATTTAAATTGTAAATAGATGGTTTTACAATAAAAGCATTTAAACATTTTTTTCGGTGAGTGTAATGGTGGCAAATTCCTTCGCTGAGTTTTAAAAGTAATGCAGCCACAAATGCCAGCAAAACTTGTCGGGATCATTTTGACACTTTCTTGACATTATTTAAGAATCACTTAACACAGAAAACAGAAAACCACACTACGCTCTTCAAATGAAACAAAACTTTAGAATGCCGACAATGAAGCAAAAACGGTTTTTTTCAGTTTTGTGGGAAGTAGCTGTAACATGAAAACCAGACCTGATGGAAAAAAAATAAATATGGCGGTAAGCTGAGTGTAGGCGGGTAATTCAAAATTACTAAGCACTTTTCTTGTTACAAAAATTTTGTTGACCAGTGTTATTAGAGACGTTATCCGAAAGAGACAGAGAGAGATTGTAATAGAATATGCTAAATTGAAGAAAACTTAAAGTGTATCTTGGAGTCTCTGGTTGCCATCTATGGCGGAACTGGCTTAGTAGAGAGGGTCTAGTGATTGCCATAGCTCACCTTATATGGCGTTTGTGGAATCACGAGGCAGGTGACTGCTTTAAACTCTGTCTAAGTTCCGCAAGTACCTTACCCGTTTCGAGCCTGCGTGAAAAAGGAGACCGAGGTGCGAGAAAATGTAGAGATCCAGCAGAATGCTTCGAGGCATCCGTGCCTGTCTTTGAGGCAGAATATTCCTGATAACAAACTTGTCAATGTCACTCTTTTTTGTCGTGTTAGGAAGACGCAAATCCAGTACTACCCAATTTACTGAAATTTCTTCGACTTTTGGAGTCTCGTCGGATATCTCATTTCCCGCAATTCCAGTGTGACGGTGACCCGGGACCCAGACAAGAGTCAAAGAGTTCAGTCTTGCGACCAAGTTCAAAGAGTTGTTGCATTTCTGAACTATTTTTGAACGGGTAACATGCTTGAGTAAGGCTTTTGACAGTCACTACAGACGCAGATACTCCCACCCCGCCACCTATTCCTAACAATATATTCCGCAGCCTTTAGGAAAGCATAGATCTCCGCTTGAAAAATAGAGGCATGCTTGCTTAACGAGTAGTAAAGTTTAATGTTGTCGATTTCCCTTGGCTAGCTTTGGAGCCATCCTTGAAAATTCGACTACATCCCATCCAGGCACAAAATCTGTCTGAAGCCAGTCCTGAACGCAAGGAAAGTTAACTCTAAATTTGCACAACAGCCAAATTTCCAGTGTCTTTGCATCAGGCGGCATATCCATGAAACTAGGGTCGTAGGAAAAGTGTCGTGCATAGTCATCGAAACTCCATTGTGGATGATACCAAAAACCACCTCGTTTGAGGTGGTAGATTTGCTTTGATAAGAGAACCCATGATAAATGTATTAAAGGGAGGTAAATCAACAGCAGAGCATAGAGGAGAGCCCGACGTACTCGGGAAAGCATCCGTGCAACCAAGACAGACCGTTCTTTTGAGTTTTGTGCAGAAGGCCAAGGCAGTCACATACTTTCGCGAACGTCCTCTTCACCAAACAGCTGACTAGGCTAGAAAAGGTGTTATTACAGCCGTATAGATCCAAAGGGCCTTTGTAGAGATAAGCCCCACTTTGCCAAAAAAAGTTTCCTATCCAGGATTACTCTCAGATATTTCGCTTCTTCGGAGATCTGGATAATGACGCCTTTTATCACTGGCTGAGTTAGACTGGTTATAATCCTCCAGACGTTACTGTCACTTGATTTTTTCTTGCAAACGTACCTGCGCTTAAAAGTACTGCTGTACGTCAAGTGGGTGGTATGTCCAGGGCCGGGCAAGCACAAGTGACGCAATTCATCAAATTGGCGCTTGACTAAAAAAAGGTAGTCGTCCTTTCCTTGTGCCTTGGATGTCCGAACGTTCCGAGAGGCTAACATAATGATGTGCGTCAAGTTGGTATGTGACAGTCGATCGTAAAAACTGGTACCACTAGATGGTAATAGACAAAGTGCTGATGCGAATATAAACTGCGTAAAAACACCCAAAGAAAGCTGCTAAAAGATTTCATGTCGCAAGGGACCACCAGAACTTTTACGCCCACGCGCGTATCCCTTATCCTATCAGCAAATGCGACACCAGCAATAAACGCTGAGGAGTGGTGGCAATACTGGGTTTCACTAGGAGACCGCAATGAAACCCCTTGGCACATGAAGCCAAGAATGCCGCTGCAGATGCGAACCATATAGAAGGAAGAAATATTGACTTCTTAGAAGGATACTACAGAAAGAGAACGAGTAGCAGCCAAGGATAACAGAAGCCGGTATGGGAATAAGGTAGTGATTTTAGAAAGAAAGCAAAATTACAGATCGATACCCACAACCTCTTCATGGTCGCCTATGATAGTGTATTTAAGGACGAATTATACAAAACCATGTCAAACTACGGCTTCCCTTCCAAATTCGTCCGGCTGTGCAGGATCAGAATGAAGAAATCTAGCTGCCCCGTCAAAGTGAGAAATAACCACTTGATGGTAAAAAAAAGGTTCGTCTATGTAAACTTTGTTTCTCGCACTTTTGAAATTGCTATACCTACAACTGGATACTGTATTTGAACGGCTCAATTTAAGAAGCTTACAGAAATATACTCTTGGACATTTGTCAAACATTCGCGATAAAAGTGGCAACAATTTTGGGTCTTATTTTTATCTGTTTTGCGGTTAAACTTGACAATTAATACTTGATAAGTTAATACTGTGAATATTAACTCAAAACGAGTTAATGAGCTTATTGAGCAGACAAACTGGCAGAATATGATGGAAGAAAACAATGTCGAAGTTCTGTACAATAATTTCGTAAATGTCATGAACAGAATATACGCTGAATCTAGCAAAATAGACACAGCCGACAGAAAACGCAAACAAAAACCATGGATTTCACACGAGATAATTGCAATGTGTAGAAGAAGAGATGAACTCTATAGGAAATGGAAAAAAAACCCAAGATGTCAAAGTTACGAAACTGAATATAAGCGTTTCCGAAATTTTGTAAACCAAAACATACAAAATACTAAAGCCAATTTCTACAAACAAAAATTCAAAAATTCCCAAAATGATCCTAGAAAAACATGGAATATAATTAATGATCTTTTAGGAAGAAAAAAACCCTCAGTTGATGAAGTCATCAAAACCAATTTATGCAATAGTGGCGATAATTTGAATGGCATTGTGGAGAAGTTTGCAAGTCAGTTCTCTGATCAAACTTCGTCGATCATGCATATATGCAATGTAAAAACGTCAAACCACGAGAACTTCCATCTGCAGCAGAGCATATTCATTGAAGAACCAAATGAACAAGAAATATTTCTAATGCTATGTAACTTAGACAGCAAAAAAGGTTCCGGAGTGGACAACATAAGACCTATTGATTTAAAAATGAATGCCACTTTTCTTGCGCGAATTACTCAAACAATTATTAGCCGTAGTATTGAACAAGCCTATGTCCCAAAATTAATGAGAACTTCAATCATTAGGCCAATCTTTAAAGGAGGTACCAAAAAACATTTTGAGAATTATAGGCCAATTGCAATACTTTCGGCAGTTGAGAAATGCCTAGAAGAAGTCATTGTTAATCGGCTTATTAACTTCATTCAAAGGCATAAAGTGTTGCACCCGAATCAGTACGGGTTTCAGAAAAACAAGAGTACAGGAGCATTATTAGGAGAGTTTACTAATACCGTTAATGCGGCCCTTAATAGAAACCTGCATGTACCTACTTGTTATATTTGTCGACTTCAGCAAAGCATTTGACACCTTAACTCATCGAAAGCTAATTGAAAGTCTCTATATAGAATTGGTGTGAGAGGAGTACTAGCGAACTGGATCAAAAGCTATCTTACTGACAGGAAAATTAGAGTAAAAGTTTCGAATACAGTAAGCAATGAAAGGCCAATATCATTTGGTGTTCCTCAAGGCTGCAAATTAGGCCCGATTTTGTTTATTTTATATACAAATGAGCTTTTGCGTTTATTTAAAAAGTGTACTGCCTATGCTTATGCGGATGACATAGCTATTGTCGTTAAACATAAAAGCTTTAACTCAGCCCTGGAAATAATTCAAGAAGAATTCGACGCGTTTTCAAAATGGTGTCATGACCAAGGATTAATTATTAATGTTGGAAAAACAAAAGTGATGCATATACGCCATTCATCTAAGTGCGAGGAAACTTTCAATCTTTTTCATAGAAACGATCGTTGCCCTACATCAGCCAACAACTCAGCTATCGAAACTGTTAGAACAATTAAATACTTAGGAGTCACTATCGACGACCATTTTATCTGGCGGCAGCACATCAATGTTCTACGACTCCAACTGAAAAGTGCTCTTTTCGCCATGGTATACCTCAAAAAATATTCTAACCTCGACGTGCAGAAACAGGTGTACTATTCGCTTGCTGAATCCAGAATAAGATACGGGATCCTGGCATGGGGTCATGCTTCAAAATCACATCTTGATAAGATATCAAATATTCAACATCGTCTCATTAAGCTTTTTAGACAACCTAACTCATGCTTTAAAGTTCTAGATGTTAATGCGATATACCAGATAACATTACTACAACACTACATGGATGATCCAAGATTTCTTCAGCCAATAAGACACAACCAAAACACAAGAAGACGAGCACAGGGGATGCTTGAAGTACCTGCACATTTTAACATATACGGAAAACGCGAATTGAGATGCGTGATTCCTAAAACAATGAATTCAATCCCACAAAACATAAAAAACTTATTAAATTTTAAGAAAAGAAAAAAAGAAATAAAAAAATATTTGCTTGATTTTTACTATGTACAGTAGCAAAATTATTGAATTTGATTGTTAAATTGTTCACTTTGAATTTGACTTAAAACATATTCATAAATATAATAATGTTAAGCTGAAATCTGATAAAAATCGGAAACTGAAACTACCTACTTCAAAAATTTTAATTTTAATATTGTTTGTAACCACCTGCAGATAAGCATTTTGCTTTGCGGGTAATACTTTTGTAAATACATAAATGTGAATAAATAAAATAAATAAATAAAAAAAAAAAAAAAAAAATCCTATCCTATATATTTTCCCAGAGATATCCAAGAGGGCTGAAACTATACGTTAGGACCTTTTTCATTGACTTGGTCTTGGTCTGTCTTTCAAATTGACTCTCAGGACAAATCTAAGAGAAAAAACCGACAACGGAAAATTCCTACACTAAGTCTTCGGGTGTTTAACCAGTTTTTTTTCTAAGGCGTTCTTCAACACCGTTGCGTCTTAATCAAACTAACCTGTCTTTTCAATCCTCACCCATACGGATATTGCAACATCTTTATAGTTAGTTATAGATGCAGCCGTTATTCGTAATTGATTTTAATTAAGTATTCCACTGGGTAGTGCGTTAAATTCCGCAATTGTGGCCACCACAACATTGTTGCTTCATTTCTCTGCAAATCAGTTACAGTTGTTGTACTTGATCTGTGTGTATGGGTGCAGATTCTTCTCTATCATCGCATTCCCAATGATGGAATACAACTTAAGGCCAATGAAACGCATGTAGTTGTTCTTTTTTCGTTCCTTGTTTGAAGCGAACAACAAATTAAATTGCACACCAGCCCAATCCAATTGCAGAGGAGGCGGAGGCCTACGTGCATCCACTTAAGGACTACTCCAACTGCATCTCTCCCTCTGGGGCCGAACATACACAAAGCCAAAACCTATTACAGCACATAGGAAATGCTTGATGAAAGAAGCGCACAACGAGCAGATCTCCATGACGACGACGACCGACCGACGGCGAGGAGGCTTCCTTTTAACTATTTATAGCCATCGCCTGTGGTATGCGTCGTCCAGCAGGGAGAACGAAACGAATAAATTAAATTCTCTTTCCGTCTTCTTCGGGAGTCTCGTCGGCGGCTATGATGCAATGACCGCATCGTTACAGCCAAGTCGGATCACCCACTTGCTGTCCCGATGAGATTTTGATGTAATCGTCGTCGACGACGTTGGTGAGTTGCGGTTCTTCGTGCGCTTAAAAATAGGAAAAACTCTGCGACCAACTGGTTTCTATGGACAAATCCTTTGGGGTATTCATTTATCTATTTGCAGTGACATTGGCACGGGAATACCTCGCCCTCGCCCCACTTCCCCATATGAGAAGCAGTTTCAAAGGCGTTTCCGATTACCATCGCATTGGCTGGACACTAGTGATAAATCCGTTTTGCGATCATGATTACCAAAGCCTCCTCGTATAGTCGTCGTTGTCGTTGTCGTCATCGTCTATCACGTTTCAAGCTCGATGCCAATTAGACTGCTGCAATGCCAAGGTGTAGTACACCATCACTTGCTCGCCACGGAAGAGATTAATTGCATTTTAATTTTACGCTCGTTCTTCTTCGTTGTCGCTGTCGTCTTTTGCTGCGTGCAATGGAATTGAATGTTCGGTGGCGCCGTCATGCGGAGTGCTCTGGCGCATTGGCCGGGTTAACAATTAATATTTTGACATCAACTTGTTGTTGGTATTGAATTACTCATGAGATACTCGTTAGAAAACGAAAACAAAACGAACAAGACTGGTAATTCGATATGAGGACGCTTGCGTTGAGCTATTCTTAGAATGAGTTCGAGGAAGGAGCCGGACTGGTTATCGTGAAATTTCGTTTCAGTAGAACCAGAATCAGTAGCCAGACAGAAGAGACGCTAAGCCGGCGATACGGTCTGGAGGACAATTCTACGTGACAAATGCAAGGAACGTTCCTTGGGAAAGGTGTCTGCGGCATAGAAAAAGGTGTCTGCTTTTTGCATTTCGAAAGATCTATCTAAGATCAAGTCAGAAATGAATCGGTCCCAACTGGAGGAGGGGCTGAACAAATGGATCGATTTTATTAGAAAGCTGGCCAATATCCGCTCAAGGAGGTCGAGCTTCCTTTGGCTGAGGAACGTTCATTCAAATTCTTTATTATGTCTTTGGATTAAAGCGAGCACCGGGCACCTTTAGTTGGAAATGCAGTCCAAGCTTCTCCGGATTCTGATTAACTGCCTGTCTGTATATTCATCTCTCTTCTGATTTAATGAGAAACTAAATCATTGTGCAGTTGTCAGTCAGAAACTGTATCGCTGTCATAAGTCAGAGGAGTCACATGACTTAAAAATTTCAATTTCTATCTATCGTTGTTGGTAGTCTTCAATTTTTTGTGAATTGACACAAGGACCTGCCAGATTCTTGAAGAAGACATAACAAATTCCAGAGGAAGTTTGTGCGACTTCGTAAAGATATAAACTGATTGCAAAGTAGGTATACACGCTAATGTCAGAAAAGCTTGGAGAAAATCGTTATTCACTGTAAGTTTAAAAGTCGAGCTAGAGTTTTTAAAGTCATAAAAATAAAATAAACGGTTTTGGCGCCCTAAGCCTAGCTTCTCGCATTTCTACGAGATTTTGAAAAAAAAAAAAAAATCCTTTCAAACTTGAGAAATATTTAAATTCTTACTTATAACAGACGAAACCAAACGGTGACAAGAGCTAAATCAGGCACCAAATTAGCATTCAACGATTAAATTTAAATTTAAATAAAAAATAATAAAAATAGTAAACTTACGATAAATTAGTATTCAGTTGATTGTCAGACTTACCTGGAAGGAGAATAGAAAATTTGTTAATTGTAATTATTTAAATTATAAAATTTAAGTTAAATAGAAAACGTAAGAAATAGTTCCTAATTTTATAAAATCGTACGTGTGAGGGATACAGAAAAGGGATACCTATACAAACGTCAAATGTTAATACAAATTTCAATTAACACTGAAGTAGTTTTTGACTATTATGATTTTTAGACAAAAACAGCGATCTGCAGCGAGAGGCCGATAATGCAAAGAACGAAACTCGTAAAAAATTTCAAAAAAGCACAAATGCATCAAAAAATGGCCCTCGTGTCAAAGAATGCAAAAAAAAAATGTCAAAGCCAAAAACCTTATATTAAGCAGAGCGACTATAAAAACTTTTTAAATACTAGTTCGAAAACAGCTGTTTCAGAGTGACTAAAAATGCGGCGGTCAAAAATGGCAGAGCCAAGTAAAAAACGCGACAAAAATGTGTCACAAATGCAACGAAAAAAGCGTCAAAAACCGCCCTTAAAAAGTTGTCAAAAATTGTAAACAAAATGTCACAAAAGAAAATGAAAAAAACTCGACAAAATTGTTTCAAAAATGAAAAAAACCTTACATCATATTTGTGTTTTTTTGGGGATCGAAACTGCGACTGGGTTCCGTCACATTCAATAGTCCAGCGGACTGACAACTGAGCCACAATCGCAAAAACGTTGAAAGTCGTAAAAAAGGTGATAAACGGACAAAACAAGATCCACTAAAAAAGTGTAAAAAGGCGTCGAAAACCGCACAGGAACTCGACAAAAAATTTGTCACAACCGCGATCAAACATGAATCAAAAAACGTGAGAATATAATCGTCCAAAAATGTGACAAATGGGGCCAAAAGCGAGTCGAAAACGGCAATAAAAGAAGTAAAAATAAATATGTTTAGATCTGACAAGAGCATTGTCGTCAGATCGTTCAAAACGGTGATCTCATTCTCGGAAAAAGTGTTCTTCATTGTCCACGAAAAGATTATTATCACGGGCCATAAGACGTTTTCAGTTGCTTTTTAACCGCGTTGATCTCAACTTGAGAAATAATCTGTATTTAATAGGACTAATAGGACTTGTAAATACTGTCAAATACACGCGTCAAAAATGCAACGACAAAGGCATAAAAAACGGTAAAAACGCTTTTAAAAATACACACTAAAAGAAAGAAAAAACATATATCAAACAATACTAGAAAAACGCAACAAAAACACGTTAAAACAGGACAAAAATTGTGTCAAAAAACAAAGCGAAATGCTAACAAAACACAGAAAATAATGCGTTAAAAACTGTGTCCAATACGCGCCAATATAGCCCAATAAACTACAAAAAAAACAAAAAACAAAAAAAAAAAACACGACAACAAACGAGGAAATACATTTACAAAAACGATGAGAACAACTTTAAAAACGTTGCTAAAATACCTAAAAAATGAATCATAATTACGTAAAAAAAAAACGGCGTAAGTTGGTTGGAATCAAAGACCCTTCGGGCCAGAACCTTAGTGTCTATGCGGTCTCGACAAAACTTACAAAAAATAGCGTCAAAATCGCTACAAAACACGACACAAAAATTATACAAAAAAAAGTAAAAAACGCACAAAAAAACAACGTAACGACAAAAATCTACTAAATCGCGTCAAAAAATGCAAATGACGAAGATAGCATCAAAAAAATCCGAAAAAACAAAACAAGAAAATGGCATACAAAAAACCAAAAGTAATACGCTGTTAAAATACATTAAATATTTTGTGTAAAACGTGCTAATATAGCCCAATAAAAAGGCACAAAAACATTACAAAACACCACAAAAACATATAATTAAAAATACATCAACAAACGAAATGAAAATCATGTGAAAAAAAACGACGATACAAAATTGCAAATAACGTCAAAAGATGCAATTGCGTAAAATAACGTCAAAAACACACAAAAAACATTTGAAAAGAGCACCAAAATCGGTCCAAAAACATGACACAAAGATGATACCAAAAAAACGCACAAAAAAACAACGAAACCGAAGAAAACCCCACCTTAACCGGGTAAAAAAATGCATAAAAAACATAACGAGCTAGCATGAAAAAATGGCGTAAAAACCGAAAAGTAATACGCTCTCAAAATGCATTAAACATTGTGTCTAAAACGTGCCAATATAGCCCAATAAAAAGGCACAAAACACTACAAAACACCACAAAAACGTACAATTAAAAACACATCAACAAACGAAATGAAAATCATGTGAAAAAAACGACGAAGAAAAATTGGAAATAGATGCATTATATTGGCAAACAAAAACAGGAAAAAATATGAAAAGAGCACCAAAATCGCTCCAAAAACATGTCATGGAAACGATAAAAAAGCGTCAAAAACGCAAAAAAAAACGAAGACCTTTCAAAAAACGCACCACGACGAAAATATCGTCAAAAAACACGTTCTAAAAAACACGACACAAATACAACAAAAATAGCATAAAAAACAAAAAGCTATACGGTATCAAAATGTAACAAATAATACGTTCAAAAATTGTGTCAAAAACAGCGCAAAATATAGCCCGTATTTAAGCGTGTTTAGGGCTTTCAATTAACTTAAAACATTCGCATGGCAGAAAAATACATCAACCATTTATTTGTGACCTACTCGGCCCTATAGCAAACCACTTATAATCCTCTTTGGAGTAAGGAAAATACCAAGACAAGATGGAAAAGATGTTTACCAATCAGTATATATGGGCAAAACAAAGGGCTTCAGCTAGAAGTTACCTTTGAAAACCTTTCAAGTGACAAACACATGCAATTTGTACCCATATACACTTAGCGGTGTAATCGCGTACAAGGACGAACATAACACCTCTCATCATGTGTAAACATAGCGATTCCGCTGAACAAGCAAAATTAATTGATTCGAAATATGCAGTGGCGTTAAGTGCTAAAAAGCTATTACAGTCAAGCACATCTATGCTTTGCATATAACCGCCACACACCTGGCTGTCGCAATCTGTTCTCCAATTATACGAAACACAAATTTACACACCATTAGCCCAGAATAATCATTCCTTAACAGCAGATTCGCTTGTTAATTAACTACAGACGTCAAGACGACAGCTTTATAAATCATCAGAAAATGCATGTGAACATAAAAATTAGCCAGCTACCTTCAGAAGACAACCATGAGCTGAGCTCTGAGCATGTTAATTAAAAACAAAAATTCACTTCAGTGCACATGGTCAATGTTCCATCAGTGTACAAATTACTTCCCGAATCGCTTCAAAAACCCCCACCCATATAATCAAAAGTATTTACCTTTAAAAACTATGATGCCACCACCACCGTTGGGACTGTGATGATGTTGTTGTGATGAATGGTCAAAGTTTAGCCTCCAGAGTGGATAGAGTTGGTAAGTTACTGAGGACTGAAATTAGAAATAAAAAAAAAAAAAACAAATATAAAATATTTCCGAAATGAATTTATAATTGAGGTCCCCCCTGTATCCACTACCCAAGCACTCAGTGGGGAAATAATATTTTCACAATCATTCCCTCTCTCTATCTCTGTCCCTTTTTGCACATTCCATAAAAAAAAAAAAAAAACATTCAAAGCAAAATTACACACAAAACACCGCGCTAAAGAATAACAAAATCCATTGCACAAGGATATACAATAAGAGAATATCCTTCTTTCGACAAGTACCATCTACTATACGGAACGGATACGACTCCTGATAGCTAAACGAAAAAAGGCTCTTACATTAATTACAACGAATATTGTTGTTCTTTCGAATGTAAAACTGATTGCATTCCACTAATGAAAAGCGAAATTTAAGGATATGCTGCTGCTGTTGTTGTTGTCCGTCACAATGAATATTTAAAGAGTCTTATATTTTAACAGTTATTTGCATGATGAGCGTTTAATTAAAATTACACTTTCGACTGAAACGATGGGCAATTACCCAAGTGGAAGGTATGTTATGTTATTATGAAAGGGCGGATAGGTGGTGTGTTAGTGTGCCTAAAGGACACATTACATTCTTGTTGAAATTGTATTAGCTATATCACTCAGTATGTAGATGGTAATGTTAATGTTATTATTTCTTGAAATTTTCATCTTAAGCGGGGGAATGGTTAAAGTTTTACTCATGAGGTGACAGGGGTTGTATATGTGCTGGAATTCTTTGAAGTTAATTGCTAAAAATGTCACAAGTGGAAAACACTTGACTGGAATCTATTTAGGGTTGATATTTTGTTCAAAGGTTACATGAGGAATGGTTTGAGATAATGGCACTCCATTAGGCAGTAGCTATAAGTCAATTATTTAAATCTAGGGTTTAATTTCGCTATTGCCATAAATGGGTATGGAAAATATCAGAAAATTAATGATGTTTGGAGTAAATATGGTTCTCTGAGGGATGTAACTACTTTGAGGCAAGAGATTAGTAAAACTCGAACTAGATTTAAAGCACTTGATAAATTTACGAACTGGAAGAGATTTTTCGCGTTAAGTGCTGCCAGGATTTTTATAGTTATTAGCAACTCAAAAAATTGTTGTACTAAAACGGATAGTCTTAAAAATGAGAAGTTAGTCCAACAGCTCCGCATAGGCCCCTTTTCTCACAACCATTCCTTTTGTCTTCATTCAAAACGAATGAAAGGGTCCTACAATTTTACGCTGAGTCCGAAGTTTTGAGAATATTTGTTCAGAGCAGTTGTAATATCGCATGTTTGTCAGACGTTGACGACAGATGGCGCAATGGAAAAAAAAACTGCAGATAAAATATGTGCTTTTACGGGGATCGGATCTGACATCTGTCGCTTAGTAGTCCAGGAAACTAGCCACTGAGCAACTACGCCCAGAGATAAAATATTGTCTTATTTTAGGAAATATTATATTATTTTAAGAAATATCGTTTTATTTTAAGAAATAATGTCTAATTTTAAGAAATATTAAGTAAATTTACTTTAGACGACGCTCACAGTCCTGAGTGGACCTACAAGCAATAACTTATTTTAAGAAATATTGTCTTATTTTAAGAAATATTCAGCCTTATCGAGGTATCCGATCGGAACGGATTTTTCTCCGCTACGCATACTCCGTCAGAGGCTCAAATTACATTCGAGGTATCCGTCTTCGGAAAGACAACGCATTGATTTGACATGTCGTTGTTTCGTGTTACATCGGGGTTTTCCTATTTAGTGCTTGTTTTTTTCGTTTGCTTTTGCCCTGTAAACACAAATTTAAGCAATAAATACGAAAAATTACGTTGTTAAAATGATTTTTTCTTTATTGCTTTCATTTATCAATACTTCACTGCAAATCGGAAACAAATTCCGCATTCAATTCCTGTCGGAGCATATCGGAAGAAAATTCATATGAAGCTGTCAAAAATATCAGCAAAAACGCTTTTAATCGCACTGAAACGCAAAACGCCAGTGTTCGTTGCATATTTGACGGAAATAAGTTCCGAAAATCTGTTCGGAAGAATACCTCGAAGCAAAAATCCTCCGATTCGTATGAAATCGGAGAATTTTCCGTTCCGACGGATACCTCGATAGCGCAGATTGTCTCATTTTAAGAAAACGCTTACAAAGTATTACTAACTTTACTTTATAGACGGTGCTCACAGTCCGGGGTGGACCACGGGTTCAATATACAAGCCCCTTTAGAGAGCTTAGCTAACTGCATCCATTTGCGGACACCAAGTTTATTGAGGTTGCTTTCTTCTTGTGCAGACCACCTGAGATGGGGCCTTCACCTGGTTCTTTGTCCACCAAAGGTGGACTGAAAGACTCATCGTCGTTGTATTTTGAGATTTTTCACTAGGTCAACGTCTCTGTATAGCCCGTAGAGTTCGTCGTTGAATCTCCTCCCATACACTCTATCGATATAAATTGGACTGGAAATCATCTTCAGTCTTAAAGCCCAAAAAATATTACATGAAGGAAATGTTGAGGTGGTTATTGTTCTAATTTTCTAGCAAACTTATCGAAGATGTGCGGGTGATAGGGTCTCTTTAAAAATAGTCAGCCTAGAAAGTTAGGCGATAAAAGTGAAACTTTACACACCTGGCTGTCGCAATCTGTTCTCCAATTATACGAAACACAAATTTACACACCATTAGCCCAGAATAATCATTCCTTAACAGCAGATTCGCTTGTTAATTAACTACAGACGTCAAGACGACAGCTTTATAAATCATCAGAAAATGCATGTGAACATAAAAATTAGCCAGCTACCTTCAGAAGACAACCATGAGCTGAGCTCTGAGCATGTTAATTAAAAACAAAAATTAAAAATAGTCAGCCTAGAAAGTTAGGCGATAAAAGTGAAACTTTACTTTACCTATCACAGCTCATTCCGTCAGCGGAAGTACCACACATCTCGCGTTAGTCCCTAGCTATTGTTCACATCGGGAGTAACAGCTACAGAAGGCGAGTCTGACTGGAACCCCTCGTTACATCAGATTTGATTTCATCACATAATTCCGACTAACTGCCCAACGACCTGTCACTTTTCGTTTCATCGTAGCTCTGAATTGATTTCCAACGAGCAATAAGAAGTATCACTTAAAAAAAAATGGGTCAGCCTACAAAAGCTAAACGACAGATACTTCATGAAGCTCAGTATATATTGAAAATCTGTATTATATGACAAGTATTTTCAAATGACATCCCTTTTACAGTTCATGACTCATTCTGACCAATTTAATGCCCCACCATGTAAGTTAATCCCAATCCATTTGGTCCCTACACCGAGTCTGTCGTCTTCTCATTCCCTCGTATGCCTCATTTCATTCTGTCTAAACTGCCTTACAACAACGCGCGCTACCCTCTCCCATTTCCTGTCGCCTTTTCGTTTCATCTGGGTTCAGAATTACTGCCCAATAAGCCATAAGAAATTTCACCTTAAAAATTGCAATTTAATGGGCTAGAAGTGATTTGGGAGCAACTCACTTTTAAGTACTAGCTGAATGTATACAGTTGCATGCATGTTGACGCCTTTCAATTTGCGAAAGGTCGAATCATACACCAAAATATGACACTTAATCATAAATGATTGCATAAATGATTGCATACCTTAAGGCTGATTTGAGGCTTAAGAACTTAGGAAACTCCAGTCACAAGCGGACAACACCATAACTACTAGGGGTGGTTAACATTATTCGCCAGCAAATGTAGTTTCAACTAATAAAAATCGGATAACATCGTTGACTCAATGAAAACCGTCTAAAATTAATTTCAACAGCAATAAACAATATGCCAAATAAAAAAATCAATCCCAACGGAGTTTGTCTAAAAAAAAAAAAAAAAAACCATTCACTACCGATTATCACGCTGCCTTCACAACAAATCAAAAATGATTGTTCCCCAATTAGCCCCATAATGGACCAATTAAAAGTTACCCAATCTTTATCCAATCAGCAACCCCATCACTGCTGTCAATTCGGCCCAAACAAACACTATAGCCAACATACAAAGAAAAAAAAAACAAACTCATTTAATTTATTACTGCCTTTATCGTTTGCAATATTTCAATTTTCACTGCCGACATACGACCCCAATTTCGGTGTTATCCTTACCCATTATACTGCAGGAAGGCGACATATCCCATCAATTTTCTAAAGAGACAGCCAGCATCGCACTACCAATATCATCATCATCATCATCATCACCAACAGCCGCACCGCCACATCCATTTACAATAATTGCAATCCACGCCAAAACGAGAACGCAAAAACAACAAAGAAAAACAATTTTTTTTGTTGTCTTCTTTTGGACTGCAGGATGACACAAATCCTCCCACTAATGCCGATATACCAACCTACACTGTCCTGGCATCCTATTTTATGATGATAGCGGTGTATATGTGCCAATTTCTTGCAAAACACCTTACGAGGGTGAAGTGAAGGTGTTTCCCTTTTCCATATAAAATCACCATTATCCTTCGACGGCCATTACGATGAGCAATGGTGGTTTGGCCAAAGGAAAACGAACTTCAAATTCCAATAAGGATAATTATTACAGTATAAAATGTCATTCTGTTTACCTAAATATGGATTAGGTCGATTATTACCATCATGGACGATAAATTGATCGTAAATTTGCCCCGGCCTCTGGCATGTATACACAACATAATTAAATGCCATTAAAGGAAGCGGAGCGGGACTCTGACATTGACACCCCAGGATATTAAAGTCAACCTATGTGCTACATTGCCATTGCCAGCTCGCTATCTCGCTAGCCTTGTGGCGAAGCCAAATTTCAGCATCCTGCGAGGGTGGCTGGCTGGCTGGGATGGTAGTTATATCAATACAAATCCATTTGCTGTTTTTATGGCAATTATACATACAAAAAAAAAATAGTAAGTATACGCCGGTGTGTCCTTAATGGTTTGTGTGGCGCTTTGCAGGTGAAAATGGGTGAACGAAAAATTTTATTCGTTCACAGTTGGCTTTTGAACATTTTCATTATACAATAGTACAGTGAGCGACAAAGACAAATGGCACGCGATTTTTTTTTCGAATTTTTTTGTGTCATTAAAAAAAAAGATGATATTGAATCATTAGTCAGATTCAAGTATAACAATGGACCTTCTACTAAAAGATGTAGGAAAGTTGAGCTTGGTTTAAGTACGCTCTTCGCAGTTGAGTGTGTAGTGCCCTGAATCGAAATCTCAGTATATTTTCAGGGGCCAAACAGACTGAGCTTTTGAAACACATTCGTCGCAATTGGAGAAGGATAAGCCACTTTATGCATAGCCAGGTCTAACCAAAAACACATGCAGATGCAGCCAACGGCATGACTTCCATAGTGATGCACCTAACATAGTTTGAACAGTAAAGCAAAGCGAACAAATCAACCTAACCCGGGGTCTCTCGCCACTTCACCTGCAACCAAAGGCATTACTTCAGGTGGAATTAGTACAGCAGTTTAATGAAGCCGGTAGAGTCCCCATTTTTTTAAAGTTAACTTTGCCAATTTGCTGGATATGAACTGTACAACTGAGCCTGACAGAATCTCACAGTAACACATAAAGCCGAAGGCATGATTTCATCAACTGATGCTTGTTGAAAAGTTGACTAAAGGTGGTAACAGTTTTTTCAAACTCGATGTTACCTCGCTGTCCATTAAATAAACGTACGTGAGTTGAGCTTCCAAAAAAATTACAGTAACGTCAAAACCTGACAGTCTTCATGTGTTCGTTTAAGATGTTTTAGAAAATACTTTCATCATGCTAGAAAGTTTTTTAACTCTATAAGTCAATTTGTTGACTTTGTTGGATTCAAATGTTCCATATGTTTTTTTATTATCATAATCGGACAACATTTAAGAAGAATGCTTAATGATATGTGTTAGGTCAGCCAATGGGTCACAACACAATCGCCCTCCATCGAAGATATGGGGACTCCTGCGAGATTTTAGAACTCATATTCTTATTTACCATTGCTTACGAGGACAACCATTATCATTTTTGTCCGCAAGAATGATGAAGAGGTAGTGGACCAACAAAAAGCGAGTTTAACCTAAAACCTCACCGGCCAGAAGGTCCTAAACATCAACTAAAAACAAAATCAGGGATTTGAATATGGCTATAAAGGGTGGGCCATTTAGTGGTTTCTTTTTAAATCATAGCTCATTTTGACACTAACAGCTATTTCCCGCTCGAAATATTGACAGAAAGTCAGTGTCATAAATCCGCGGAACGAAATTAGTCGCTCTACGCTTGAACAACGTTGGGAAATATTGAAAACTTATTTCCAAAGTGAGTGTTGTGTAGCCCAAACAGTGCGTTTTTTTAAAAAGAAGTTTTTGAATTGAAGGCGCACGACCATCCGCTTCGTTATCGCTTCGCAGTTTGGGCCTTAGGGCAGCTTGAATTGGACAACGATTTTGGGCGAAAAATCATCATTTATGACGAGGCGCATTTTCATCTCGGCGGCTTCGTTAACAATCAAAATTGCCGCATCTGGGGCTCGGAAAACCCGCACTTCATTGTCGAGAAGCCAATTCATCCACAGAGAGTGACAGTAGGGTGCGGATTGCGGAGTGGTGGCATCATTGGACAATTTTTCTTCGAAAATTAAGCTGGTAACAACGTTTCGGTCAGCGGTGGACGTTACAGAGCCATGTTAACCAACTTTTTTTTTTACTGAAATTGAAGACATGGATTTGGACGACCTCTAGTTCATGTATAGGATGGCGCGCAATGCCACACAGCCCATGCCACAATCGATCTTTTGCGCACCGAATTGCCGAGCAATCCGTGAGTTACAGCCCGAAACCATCAACAAGGTCTTGGAAAATTGGAGTGACAGAATGCGCTACTGCGAAGCCAGCCGAGGCCGCCACTTGAACGACGTTGTGTTCCATATTTAATGGGAATGTTCGCTCTTACTAATACATACATGGACAACATCTAATTTTGTTCATTTTATTGCATTTTTAAAAAGAAACTTGTATTTTGCTCACCCGTAGAGGAAAAGACGGAAAGTTTTTACCATCACTATCCAACCAATTACAAGGGTCGCTTAGGATATCCTAAGCCCATCTCTTGATTTTCCACCACCAACTCTAAAGCATCAGGGGCAATCGCCATTTCGGACTTGATCCACCCATCTCATCGTATAGGATGACCGTTGATGGCACCGATTAGAAGCCACACCTTGATGGGGAAACCGGGTTGAGTCAAAACTTTAGTGTGACCAACATCCTTAAACAATTTCATGTCAGTTTTGGAAAAAAAACATAGATATTCGATTCAGTTAGTAATTGGAATGTTCGTTCCAAAAACCGCAATAAACTTGAATCATAACATAAAGAGTAGTATAAGATGATGTTATAAACAAGCCTTCTACAACTATACCTACAGTCAACGTCCCCGAGTGTACCATTGCGTCATTAACTCGCCATGTCGTATATAAAATTGTCGCTCATTAAAAACGGGATTGTCGCGTCTGCTATCATTAAAACGCACAAGTATCCTTTCTGCAACCTGTACAGACCTCACACGCTATGATTTTATCTGTTTTGCTGATAGCTAGAGGTAGCTACGCAGTACGCACTTAATTTATATTTTCGCATCGTAATGTAAATTGAAATTGAAATAACTAGCCGACGACATTAAGCTATTTAAATGTGCCTATACTTTTCCTGTGATTTAAAATGTCTACCAAGCAGGAAGGACCATGGCAGGAAGAGCAGCTTACGATTATTTATAGGTAAGGTATACCCGCTGTTGGGCAATAGCAATAAGCCAGCTATCTTAAAAATTGTGTAAGGAAATAACAGACGGTATCTTATCTGGGATATAGCGGACTTGGAAATGATTCATTACGTGACTCGCAATTATGGCTTGTGTGCGCTTAATATTATTAGAATTGGCTATAATTCTTGAAATATTTACCTATTTCTTGTAAGTACACTTGAATGAACTTAAACGGGGGCTTGTTGAAGCGAGTCAAGTGCGGAAAATGTATCCCTCATGAGCTGTTGTTGAAGTAATGGAAACAAGACACTTAAGTTCTACATAGTAGTTAGGTATGTTATATGATGTCCCTTGTCAATGAGCTCAACTATCAGCACAAGTAGGTACTAGTATTTAGCTTAAAGCTGTTTTTCTTGCACTTATCTAAGGAAATGTTAGACTAGTTCTACACGATGAATATCGAACATACCAATCACACTGCGGCATGCGGATATTTTTACCTATTTTAAGGTATAAAAGGATTAAAAATCCAGTGAATACTAAATGCTTTGAAGGTACTTATTTAATTCGAGTTCGAGGTATACCAAGGTCTGGGGGTCTGGACTGGGGCTTTAGAATAAGTGGTAGAGAATTTGGATTGTGGAAGGCGAGTATTGCAGCTATAGAAAATAACACACATTACATCAAAATGTGCTGGACTACTGTGCGAGGGATCCCAGGTTCGATCCCCGGAAAAACACAAATTACATCTTAAGGCTTTTTCTACTGCGCCACCTCTCGCGAACGTCTGACAAACATCCGAGAGTATGACTGTCCTGAAAAAGCTTCTCAATTCAGCCGTTCGGACTCTGCATAAAATTGTAGGTCCCTTCCATTCGTTCCAAAAATAGAAACTCACACAAAACGAATGGTTGCGAGAAGCTAGGCCTTGGGTGTCTACCGCCTGTTGCGCCGCCTATTTATTTTTTTTTACATCAAAATCGACAAATTAAAAATCGTATTTTAGGAAGCTACGTCAAAGGATTTGGCTACCTAAAAGTCAAGAGTATTATTATTTCCTTTATTTAAATAAATTAAATGATAGTACATAGTTTTATATATTATGTAAAGAGAAAAGCATGGATTTATATTGCCGTCTGCCGATTGATTGATATTTCATGATACATTTTATAAATTAAAAAATGAGTTTTTTCTGTTTTTAATATTGTACAATTTTTATCAATTACATATTTAAAAAGCTATTGCGATACTTGTAGGCATGTATAGTGTATACTATATTGCGAAAGCAACTTCCAACCAAAAAGACCGTTCAACAATTCTTTTGCTTCCTGAAGTGTGAGAAAACTCTTGGAGAAATAGAGTCTCCTAATTTCGAGAAGTATTGGACATTCTGCGAGGAAATGGAAAAAGCCTTCCGGCACATTTAAATTGCAGAGGCTGCATGTTCTTTGAAGATCCCGTCTTTGCGGTATAAAATTTAGGCCTAAAGTCTCAGTTCTGATTTTGAAAATTATGCTGATTTCGTAAGTTGTTAACTCATTGCAGAAATAGTTAGTTGTGTCCAATGAATGGCTTAGATTTCTATAGATGCTTCTAGAATCGGAGGTTTGCGCCCTGTTCAGGCAGTTCTCATAAAAGCATTCGTCTATCTGCGCTATACAATCATAAAATTTATATTGCCAGTCATTGACATTTTCAAGGGTTAGGTTTAGTTCCACACCATATTCTGCTGCCAGATCGAGCCAGTCACTAAAAGGCTTTAATTTACAGCGAAAAGCATATCTCAGTAGCTGGGTCTGAAGATTGGTGTTACGACGCTTTATTACCTTCACAATGTAGTCAGCGTTTGCTTTCAGATTTTTATAATATATTTCGGGAATTCCTTATTCTACCTAAATGGCATAGTTAGGGACTGTTGTAGGAAGTTTAAAGATACTTTAAACTGTTTGATTTTTTTAAGCCCGAAGATTTGATTTGCATAACACAGGCAAGCGTTAATGGTGGCATTAAATGTTTTAAATTTGGATGCTATGTCAACATTTTTGTTGCAATAAAATCTTGGCCACATTAGGTTTATTGCTGTTTTTGCCTTAACTATTTTATCCTCCACATGTGGACGCAACTCGAGATTGTGGGTTAGTAGAAGACCTAGATATTTAAATTTATCAACAACCTCAATAGGCTCACCAGCCAACTCTCATTTTGTAATCTTCTGATGCGTTTTGAATGCTGGAAAATCATTATTTTTGACTTTTATTTTCAGTTCAGTGTTCCCAGTTATCGCAGTACTGTTTCAGTTTATTGATCTGCAGTTGCAGCGTATGAGGGTTATCTATAAGGATAACGAGGTCATCAGCATATAGAAAGACCTTGATGACGACGTCTCCCATAGCAACACCACCAGGCAGGTATTCATGTACATCGTCAATAAAAAGCGCGAAAAGAATGGGGCTGAGAACGCAGCTTTGAGGAACACCAGTATCGGTCTCAAAAAAGTTAGACATCTCATTTCCATTCCAAACCGCCGCTGAGGTATTACATATAAGTTTCTTATAAATTTTTAGGAACTTTGTTGATACACTTATTGAACTTAACTTATAAATAAGTGAATTTCTGTTGACGGTGTCGAAAGCCGCCTTAAAATCAACAAACAAAAGCGTACAACTTTCTTTTCCTTGCTAAGAATCTATTGGCTATTGTGACTAGAGAAAATATTTGGTCAATCGTGGAAAGTCCAGCTTGGAATCCCCCTTGGAAAACACTGAGCCGATTATTACTTTCCACCCAGCTTATTGGACGGTGATATAGGATCTGAGCAAACATTTTTCTCAAGCTATACATAGAAAATATATACAGTGGATTCCGCTTATTTGGGACACTTCGGGCTAGACTGTTTTGTCCCAATTAAGCGGCTGTCCCAATAATACGAAGTCATGATGAAGTACCTATGAAAAAAACACAACAAAAAATTATTTGACTTATAATGCCGATTATTTCACATTTACTTGTCGATGTACTTCTCTCGGCAATTTACTGAAACGAAACTAATAACTAATAAACGAAACAAGCCACGTTGACAAAATAACAACAAACCGCTTTGCACACACTTTGACACTTCTAGAACTGCACAAAGGCAAAAATGTGCGCAACACCACGAGAAAATGGCGTTACTTAAATAGCATTGGGTCAATATGCTTTCTCATCTTCGGTGATAGACAGACAAGCAATGTGGCGATATTTTTTATGTCAAAATGTGCTAAGATGTGTGATGAATATGTCCCGAATAAGCGGCTGCTGTCCACAATAAGCGAACAAAATTCAATCTAAAATATGCATTCGTTTCCGTTCTTTAACATTTGTCCCAGTTAAGCGGCTGTCCCGATTATCCGGTGTCCCAATAAAGCGGAATCCACTGTACCCCTATAATTTTCAGCTATGGCGCTATCACCCTTTTTGAAAAGATTAGGGATTTCAGAAAAATATTTGGAACGTCTTCATTTATAAAGATTTTATTTAAAAATATTCAAAAAATGTTCAGTGCCGCATATTTGTAAAATTCAACTGGAATCCCATCTAGTCAAGAGTAAGTATTGACAAACTATAAAGAGTAAGCAAACCCGCTCTGCTGTACAAAGCGGCATCAGCGGCGGTTTAGAGCTTTCTTTCGCGAATCATGACATGTATTGGTGGACCAAGAGACAAGTAAATTTGTTACGTCAGTAGAGCTAAAGGGACAGAATGCGCTTCGAACTAACAGACCCGAGGCCACCCTGTAAAAAGTACAACTTTTTGTTAAAAACATCGAAAAGCATAAAGCCGCAAACATTTCAGTGACACAGGGGGTTGCTATTATTTTTTCAGAAAGTAACATGAACAATATTTCTTTCGCATCTCAATTCTGAACAAAGTGAAATGGCTTTTACGTAATGGGTTCTAGAAACTAAAAAGATGAAGAGGTTCATGTGGCGTACGTCCCTTTTGAATAAACAAGTTACGCACTCGATAGTTCATAAAGCCTATTTTTAGGTGAACAATAGCAAATCGTTCGAAATTTACTAAATCCAACGGAACATCAACCCTACACTCGTTTCGTTACTCAAAGGGTTTGAAAAACTACAACAATATACCAAGCAGAGATGAAGAAATATATCAAAATCATCTCCTCTTCAAGTACAATGTCGTAGCTAATTTTCTATAGCATACTTTTAGACGAAAACTAAAATCTTTCTTTCAGAGAATACATATTTTGTTGTTTAAATGGTTTTTATAAACTACAAGATCGTATATACATACAACGAATTAATAAGTACATCTAGTGCGGGCCCATTTGAATAGAAAGGCCGTGGTTAGTTTCTGAAGTCTACTTTCAGGCTTCCAAAAAAAATGAAAAAAATCGTTCTTGGCATGATTTTTATTTCAAAATTATATGCCCGTTTATTAAGAAGTTGCTTGTTGGAGTCTTGATATATCCTTGCTGTTTGTTGAGGCTAATTTCGGTCTAAAAAAAATTCAACGGCAGCCCTTTCTATGTTTCTATAGCCCCTCCCTGCAGAAGAAAAAAATCTCAGAGAATGAGTGGGAAATAAGCTTCGAATGAAAGCCAATAACATAAGTTGAAAGACACTAACAACCTTTCGAAATATCGAGGAAGCTACTTTGACCAGAATATGAGTTACGATGGACCAAGTAACGTCTTCAGATTTACAAGTTTAGATTGTCCAAGTTGGTAGGGGTTCTGACGGGTAATAACTTCATAAGATACCAGATAACAGATATAAAATAAAAAATTGGTTCTTACCCAGTGGTTTCAAAAAAAGTATCTCACTACTAAACGCTAAGGAAATACCTACATCTAAGTGCACGACTCTTTAATAACAGGGTGCGTCGTTGATGCATTTTTCATAAAGCCTACTTTCAGGCAAAGTTTAGAAAGAATCGTATTTTGCGCGACGTTGTTAAAAACTACAGATCTTCAACGCTACACGTTACTTGAAAAGATTGAAAATAATTAGAAGAACATACTCAACGTCGATGAAGACGTATCTGCCTCTCTTCAGTTAGTTTTAAAGGCCAAATTAGAATAAAAAGAAATATTTCACAGAACGCTACAAATTCAATCTTGGTCGCTATCCCTTAATTCAAAGGATTTCTAAAAACTAGAAGAATATGCTTATCACTCATCCATGCAACGTCAACAGCTCCCTGATGCAAATATGGTCCTTATCGCCTTAACACTTTTCAAGCACATCAGCTGACAATTGACTTTTTCCATACTCCACTCTCCGACTCCCGACTCCTCCCCAAACAAAGGATATACGACGAGATAGAAACTGTATTTTGTTCGCTTTGTGAATGAAACGAGAATCTAGGTTAAATACCTTCTCAGCATGCTCGTCATTATAGTCTTGAAATTTAACAGAGATCCCAAGCCCAACACTTCCGCATTGCATTTAATACCACACACTATACAATACAACTTTATTCTTATCGATTCAGCAGGCGGGGAGAACAAAAAAAAAAAAAAAAACTCCTGTTGTTGGCCATTCGGCTTTATAAAATCCGGAACAGATGCCACTAATGTTTCTAGCTCACTGCCACCTTCATCATCATGGTCCTCGTCGTCGTCCCGTAATGACTTTGCGTTCCAAACAACAGCACCAAACCGCAACAACAAAATCGAAACATTTATTTACTCTGGCTCAAACACAAAAGGGTTCGACCTAGAAACCAACCGCCACAAGAGTTCCGCAATTCAAATCCTTTTCAGCCAGCCAGCCCAGACCAATCCCACGGGCATGGCATCCTTCTCTGCAGCGAGCATCGAGAATGGTGGGTGAATATGGTAGTTGGTAGATGAACGATAACTGGAAGCCAGTCTCTGGCCAATCCTTTGTGGGCACATCTACACGATTCGTTAATTATGTTTTATGTCTGGTATAGTCCTGCTTTTATATGCCCCTTCGAACTAGGAGATGAAAAAGGACCAACGACGAAATTGCGAAAGCAAGAGGCAGAGTGAAGTGAATTATGCAGAATTAACTGAAATACAATGCAGTGCTGGAGCTGGAGTGAAGCTGCCGCTGAGCCATGAACTATGGGACCTAAATTGGGTGTCCTTATGCATGCAAGAATGTTATAATGCAGTCATTGTTCGAAATCCACCGGGATGAATGATGTGTCTTTGGGTTTTTTTTTTCTTAATATAATTTCGCTCGTCCTGGTGCGCCTTACCCTTCAGAGGCCATCAAGATGACACAGTGTGTCTTTGGCAAACAAGAGAAAATTGCCAATTTGGGCATTTTCGTGAAGTGAATCAGGTTAAGTTCCTTTTTTTTCCTTACAATGAATACCTATACATCTGTGTGTCTGTGGCTGTGTATGACTGAGCGAATTGAATTCTCTCCTAATACTACCAAAGTTTTCGTTATTTTTTTTTGTCTTTTCTTGTCGTTTGCTGTCAAAGTTTCTACGTTTAGCCAGGGGGAAGGCAGAAATGTCATATCATCCTACAAATGGGATTAAGGTCGAATGATTTAATTTGATTATGAAACTGATGTCACATTAGTTGGCATTTGAAGGTGTGATGGCTTGCCTCCATGGATAATCCTGTATTAAGATGGTTTAATGTTTGTGACATTGTGGGTGGTGAGTATATGGTCAAATGGAGTTGGAATGGGACTTTGATTTAAATTTATGAATAGATGCGGTAGTTATTTAAGAGTGGTTAAGTAGCATGGCATTGGCATGATTTTTATTTCGAAATTATATCCCCTAATTTAGAAGTTGCTTGTTGGAATCTTGATGTGTCCTTGCCGTGGTGAGGCTAATTTCAGTCTACCAAAAGTATAAAAATTCAACTCCATTATACCTGCCCTTTCTATATTTATAGAGCGGTATTCTGCAGAAGAAATGAGTGGAAAATAAGATTCGAATGAAAGCCAATAACATGAGTTGATAGACACTAACAACCTTTCGAAATGTCGAAGAGGCTTAGCCCAGAATATGAGTTGTTCCGGATCAAGAAACGTCTTTAGATTTTCAAGTTTAGATTGTCTAAGTTGGTAGGGGTTCTGACGGGTCGTAAGACCCCAGACTTACTGCCTGAGATAGTGCCGAAGAATTAATTAAAGCTCGAGGATGGTAAAATATACAGAGCCTGTCATGACATAGAAGTTTGCGAAGATATACCTCACTTTCGCTGTCACTTGTAAAACTGGACATTTGAAAGCTTTACTGCTGTCTAACTTAACTACCTAATCTTTGTAGGTTTCTAATGACATCAGGATATCTGAACAGCATTGAATATACCTCCAGGAGGGGGAACACCAGGCCACAGTAAATGCGTCTTAACCCGACTGAAGGGGATCACAACGGATCTACAGGGACCATTTGACAGCTTGACCGGACACCTAAACCTAGCTTTGACTATAGGTTAGTCATTATTTTGTAAACCAACATATAGAAATAAATGCAACCTTTTAAGATAGTTAGGGGATCCTTTCCAGTCGGTCTAGTAGCGGAGATAAGAATATGCTAAATTGCAGAGTAGTTGTAAAAGTAAATTCCATACGGGTACGGCTATATACAGTTTGGGTAGCCCAGATGTCGTATCCTACTTAAACTTAATAAAAACTTTGAGAAGTCTTTGCTAAGACACCTAAGCCTTCCATTCTCTGTAATCTCGTGGATAGGACGAACATATTAAACCACTATGATTCTGATGAGGTAATAAAAGAGTACAAAATAACTGACGTAGTGCCACAAGGCGCGGTTCTAGGTCCCTTGTTGTGGAACATTATGTTTGAAGAAATTCAGAGCCTACAGATTCTGAGAGAAGCTTTAACTATCGGTCTTGCAAATGGCATCAAAGTGGTGATTGGAGCAAAAACTATAGAAGATGTTGAAATGCTATGTGTAGTAGTATCGGAGTCCCGAAACAAAGCAAGAGATTTCTTCTGGCTGAAGCTGCCAGTTTTCTATATTCTGGTACGTATAGTAGAAATATAGTTAGTCTTATGTGTGGGGATTCAAACCGGTCAGCCTGTGAAGTTCAAACAACTTCGAACAATATAACGAATCGTTAAAGGAAAGATGGACAGGACACAAAAAAAAACTATAGCTTTTCGCAACCATTCGTTTGTGTGAGTTTCTATTTTTGGGACGAATGGAAGCTACAATTTTATGCCAATTCCGAACGGCTGAATTGAGAAGCTTTTTCGGATGTTTGTCAGAAGTTCGCGAGAGGTAGCGCAGTAGATAAAAACCTTAAGATGTAATTTGTGTTTTTCCGGGGATCGAACCTGAGACTGTGTGAGGGAGTAGTCCAGCACACTAACCACTGTACTACTGCGACCACACAGGACACAGCTCACACTAAAACGATGTATGGATTAAACGGAATCAGGGCGAAACAAATCAAACCACCAAACTGCGAATAAGATATTGCAGTAATCTCACTGATCACTAACATTAACATCAAACTTGGTCACCTCCCATCACGTCGATGGGAATTGACTTTTGAGGGCATGAAACCAGACATCTTTGGATTTGAATTTGTCCGGTTTGAATTTTAGACGCTGTGAGTTTTAATAGCACTAGCTGCGTCTGTCTTTTTAAGTCGAAAGTCTACTGAAGAAAGTTCCTGTAAGGCCAACGCACGTCAGTCTTTGTACACTCTAAAAAATGCGTGTAAAATTACTACGAAAATGTATGTAATTTTTAATGTAAAAATAGGCAAGTTGCGTGTTTATACACACGACAGTAGGTAAAAAAAAAACTTAAACACATAATGTTAGATATTACAAACATTTGTTGCAAATGTACACCTTTTGTGTACCTTTCAACAACTATTGTTTAAACATTACTCTGAAAATGTTTATAAATAAACAAATTTTGTTTAAATATAAACACCTTATGAAATTTACACACACAAGTGTTTAAAGCCCAACAACCAATGCTTATATTTACACCCATCTGATGAAAGTTACACATTTTCAGCCTTATTCATTAGATTCATTTAGGGCCGGTTTGTTCATCTTTGGTTAACTCTAATCAACTGTTATTCCAGATGATAATCATAGAATCTGTTTGTTCAGTCAAATTTTAACCAGAGAATCCATGATTTGGTTAGTTAACCAGAGAAATCGATAACCAGCCGATTTTCGTCGGTTACCGGCATTTAACCAAGGAAATTCTAAAATTTTGTTTGTTCAAGCTTTGACATAGCAGTCAAAAACAAATCATCTTTCTTTCAAAAATAAAAATTAATTTAATAAATAATAAACGCAAAATGGTGTGTTGCTTCGTATCTGTTATGTCGACGCATTTTCAACAACTGGCAGATGAATACGATGCAAGACAGTGTGGAAAAAAATTGCATACATTGCTGCGTCTGTGAAAATTTTAACCATAGATTAAATCTGAGAAATAAACTGGAAAACTGGAACGATTTGTCGCAAATCTATGGTTTGGTGACCAAAGTAGAAAATAAGTGAACAAACGCTTTTTGATTACCACAGATATATAATCATGGGTTAAACTAAATCTATGATAACCTAACCGCAGATTTAACCAGCTCTGAACAGACCGGCCCTTAATCTGTTAATTATCAGTGTCTCAGCTAATTCACGTCAAATGCGAAAATGTCATTTTAATTAAGACTTAAAAAATGCTTATTCATAAAGAATTTTTGCTCGTATACCAGCTAATCAATGAATTAAGGCAATAAGCCTAAAAGTATACCAGCATTTCATATAAAAGTATGCAATTGGTAGAAATATTTGATAAATTCTGACATTTTTCTCTGGAATGTTGTGTGTATGAGATAAGAACGCCATGACGATTTAAGCAAATTGTATTATGCAGTTGACATGAGATTTTTTTTGATGGAAATTTGTAATTTAAATTCGGAAAACACAAATTTTTGTTGTGCTAATGCACAAATCAATTACAAATACGATATTTGATGATGAAATAATAGCATAATAATTGTTATATGCCATGATTTGAGTCAATGAAAAATTTAATTCAGAGTTAATTTGCTCCTGAATGCCGATGTCGGCATTTAATTTTTTGACACTTGATTAAATGGAAATTAACTTCGAAAAAAGTTTATGAATAACGTTTTCTGCAATTAAACCAACATTAACCCTAATTCAGATTTAATTAAGTGTTATGAATAAGGCTGTTTATGTGTAAATTTGCCATTCGATTGTGAGTGACGGTGCATTTGCGAGCTCATATGTGATCAGACCTTTGAATGGAGCGGTTCAACCTTTAGTCCCATTACAAATTTAATTGAAAACAAGTTTTGTGCGCGTGTGTTCGTTTTTATAATCCAGTTGGTTGCCCGATTTCCCAAACCAGACATCGATTTTCTGGATCTTGTGGTGCAAGTAATTAATTATTATTACGCGTTTAATATTATGTACCCCACGCATCTGTCGCAGTCGATGGAGTTCCTGGTGCGCTTTTGCTACAGGCACTATCCTAACTCTACGCGTGGCTCAAAAAAACATGTTAATAACATGCAACGAGTGAACACGCTCATTTCGAAAATTATTGGAAGCTAAAATAAATAATAAGAACAGATACCTATCTTTTAACGCTATGAATTTTCAATTTTTTTTTAAACTGAAGTATGTACATATTTAAAATTTTTTTTTTTTGAAAACGAATAATTTATAATAAAAATATCTTAAGCATTTTTGGATTGTTTTATTTCCTTTAGACAGGTTCACTGCAGTGGCGGGTATTAAGGCCGATGATAATACTTTTATTTGTTTTTACATTTTTTTGAATAGACTTTTTGACGATTAAATATTGAATTTAAGCAATATTACATAAAAAAAGTCTAATTTTAAGCTTCTTCATAGACAATTTTGTTGGAGCTTACACATTATATGTAGAATTTTGCTACAAATTTGAACATAAAAGATTTGAATTTACACATTTTATGTTGATCTATAAACATTTCTTTCTAAAATTCTGTTGAATTTTAAACATTAATTATGTAGATGTACATTTAATTTGAGCATCTTAAGTGTAGAAATACGCATTTATATTTAAAACCTGTGTTTGAATTTACACAACAAAGATTTAAAATTTACGCATTAAATGTTTAAAATTGATACGTGCGTAAAATTACTGCAATTAAGGTAGGCAAGTAGATTCCTCGCTTAATGATAGTAAAATTACACGATTTTTTTTAGAGTGTACTCTTTAAATGCCTTTTGAGTTGAGGTTTGATTTGCGTTTTTTCCACCACACTAGAGAAGAATAAATTGTGATTTGAATGACCATGATGATGTTAATCTAATGAAATATCAGAATAATTTGGAACAAGCCCATAAGGCAGAAATATGCCTTTTTAAGGGTACGTACGAGTACATATTTCCAACGGGGCGTTCCAAGTCAATTTGTGATCCTATGTTATGCCTAGAAAATGTAAATTATACCTAGAACATGTAAATGTAAATGTACTATTTTTCCATGATTTTTAGGATTTTTAGAAAGCAGCATGTCAGTCTTATTGGTCTCTATGATCTTAGATATGAAGCACATTTTTTGACAGCCTTCCAGGCGAGGGGCTGTCTGTCCGTCTGTTTGTTAACTTTAAAACCAATCGTAATGTAATTTGGCAAAGAAAAAGTCTGGAACCAGAAGAAGGATATAGGCGACTTTTCATACTAAATATTTACGAGGAAAGAGATTGGAAAAAGGTTTTGGTTAATAAAGTAAAAAAAAAAAAATTAATATATTTCTACAAAAGAAAATTTAAAAGCCATTTGCGACACTGATGGGAGCTAAAGTTGTAAATTTTGGAACATTGATGGGAACTGTCGTGATAGCCAAGAACATATTTAAGCAATACAATGCCTAGGAACGGGCAAAGGCGGTTGACTACAGCTAGTGACTTTTCAAAGCTGGATCTAACGACTGTGATAGATTTAGAGCCATTTTATTCACTTCAAGTTGAACACAACTTGGGGATTTTTATTCTCAACTGGAGAAATTGCTTTTATTCACTCAAAGTTGACTCACTTAACTTTGGATATTCCGAAGTTGAGAAAACCAAGAGTTGATTAACTTTGGATTCGCTCAACTCCCCGAAAAAGTAGAAGTTATGAAGCAAACTTGGGGTTTTATGTCAAACTTCAGAATTTTTTAATTTTTATATTTCTGTGTTTGACAGTTCACTTCTGTGACGAAATATATAATTAATTTTTGAAATTGAAATACAGTGAATTGAATAATATATCGTGCAAGCTATTTTTGGGAGAATTGGCCATCGTTTCCGAGCAGCGAAGATGATGAGGAGATAGATAATTTGGTACCTACGTGAGAGTCGGCAATACAAGATGCTACCACGTGTTGGAATATGTATTCTTTTTTGCTGCTAGTGTTGGAATGTTGGATGTAATTGCCGCTGCAATTCAATTACCGAACGTTCTTTGTCCAGCGCAGATCGCTCTCGTTCCAACAGAGGCCTCATCCTCATGAAATCAATTACTGAGGTTGAACTGGTGTGTAATTTGTCACAAATATCCCAGGGATATTTTACAAACTGCAGGCAGGCAAACTTTAGGATTTCAACTTCGGAGTTGCAAATTAAAGTAGTGAATAAAAGCAATTTTCAGCTTGCTGTTTAACTCTCGATATAAGATCAACTTCGAAGTTGGCCAACTTTGGAGTTTTCGGCAAGTTGAACAATAGTGAATAAACGGCTATCTGACTATATAACTTTATAACAACTGACGTGGTTTCTGTGGAGATTGATTTGGACACTATATGGAATAAATTTCAGTTTGACAGATGCCGGTACTTTTGCCCACGGATTGAGAGCACATATTTGGTTTTGGGTGTGTGAATACTCCGGCTGCTGTTCTTAACCCATCTAGTGTGTAGCACTTTGCTATGCGATTGCTAAGTTTGTAAAGGGTCCGCCAAATAACTTTTTTTTTTTTTGAAAATGCTATAAAAAAAAACTACTGAATATTTTCTCAAATTTCTTTTTTTATTTGAAAGTACAATCCTTCCGGTTAATAATGGAAAATAATTTCATTCAAATGACTGCCTCGGCTGGCCATGCAGTAGCCTACACGATCGGTCCAATTTTTAAGCACATTATCGATTGTGTGCAGCTGTATTTCACCAATGGCTTCACGAATATTGTCCTTTAAAGCGTCAATTGTCTCTGGCATGTCGGCGTAACACTTATCTTTTATACGGCACCCCACAAATAATAGCCCAACGGTGTCAAATCGCAGTTCCGCGGTGGCCAAACGACATCAGCTCTGCGGCTAATAATGCGATCTTCGATCGCAGGCCCACTTAGCAAAGCGAAAACGCATTGGATGGTCAGTTGGCTTCAACTCCTGAACCAATTGGACTTTGTATGGCGTCATACCAAGATCTTTATGCAAAATTCGTCTCAATGATGTCTCCGAAATGTTCAATTGTTGAGAACGACGGTGAATTGATGTTGATTGCGCTTCACGCACACTTTCTGCCACAGCAGCAATTTTCTCGGGTGTACGCACTGTTTTTGGCTTTTCACGCTTTGGTTTATCGATGAGGATGCCAGTTTCTTTCACTTTTTTCACAAGATAACGAACATACGGAGCTGACGGTGCTTCTCTTCTTCCAAAATCCGTACGCAATTTTCGCACACATTCTGCAACATTACCATGATTTTCAAAGTAATGTCGCAATATTTCCCAGCGTTGTTCAAGCGTATACACAACCATATTCGTTCAGCGGAAGGATAAAACTAATTATCTGTCAAATCAGACATGAGCTAAGTGTTACCATTCGCGAAATAAGCACTAGTTGAAAAAAAAAAACGTTAGATGGCGGACCCTTTATATTATGGATTCGTTGTTTCAGCTCTCCTTGTTGCTGAGCTTGGTAACAAAGTTCTTTTGAAAGCTGAATCTTCTCCTGCCAACAGTGGTAGTTTATAAGTGGTGCATAGAATTGCTACTCCTACTCCTTCTTTCGTCATTCTTAGAATCTTTCTACTAACACAATCCTCATCCACTAGGTGCAAGGCAGTTCCAAAAGCAGCTCCATAACTGCAGCTGGGTAAATTCGCATAACTCCTGTAGTACCTACACAGGTAAGATGTTTGAAAATGTATATGAAGTAGAATTTTTTTTCTAAGCTCTGTATTTCGATTTAAGTTGACACCCAACTAATGTTTAATTTATCAGCTTGCTTGTTAATAATGTCCAACTGTGTCCTTTCTAATATCCAGCTGTTACATATACCATGTTCCCATTACAAGAAAGTTTTTAATTAAAACAAAGTATCTTCCAATTTATAATAGATACATATCTATCTATCTAGGTAGGTTTTTGTTTGAAAACAAAATTTGTTTTCTCAGTAAAGTTACACAATTTCATTAAAAAAATATTCACCCACCATTGGCGTCGCTTCCATTCAAAAAGAAAATAAAAAAAAAAAACATTTGAAACAGTTTCCATTATCCGATTGTACACTAAATCGATTCGTTACAAATCAAAGAAAATCCATTTCGCAGACACTTTCGATTTCGAAAGACTCACACACACACACAGCTACCTACTCGTGAGGGAATAGTGTCAAACGCTTCTGTCATTCGCTTGATTGATGGTGGAGGTCCCTTGCGTCAGTCGAATGAATGAAAGAAATCTGTGCGATAATATTAAATATGTAATTCCTCACTGAATGGAACCTTTCTTCGATAATAGATTGCGCGCATTGATACAGAAATAATGAATATAATCACTAATTGCATGACGCTGGCGTACCTACATGTGGACATAGTCAATGGTATAGGCCAAGACATGGGAATAGGTATAATCCCCACGACGACGCTGGTGATGATGAAGTGGAGTGGAGAAAGTCAATGCGGCGCAGCTCAGTGGATGAAGATGTTGATGATGATAAAAATATTTCCATTCCAATCCAATTGATTTCTTGCTTCTCATCCAATTGGTGTTTATAAAAAAAAAAAGTTTATGACTTTGCACTTCTTAATTGCATCTTGACGGCTTACTTTTTTTTTCCCCCGAGTGAAGAGGTTGCTCTCTCTTGATGATGATATTCCCTCGATGTGGCGATGAGTATGCACTGGCATGAGGTCGCTTATTGAAAATTACTAGATGAAGATACGCGATTAAGTGGGGTTTGTTGGTGCTTCAAACGTTCGTTAAGAGATGTATACATATTTACCACGTGTTTTTGGTTATGAGATTGATGAGCCGAGGGGCATTTAATTGAGACTTAGGGATCGACGGGATTATAGGATTACCCGACATGATCCGAGGTGAAAATGTGTAGGAGTTGAGTGGTGCTTCTTTGACATCAACGATATTAGAAAGTATACGAGTATGCGAATCTGATGAATTAGTGGTGTAGTTCGAAATAGCTATCATTCCTACCAAAGTGACTGTGTCTACGAGTTGTTGTTAATGTAATTCTCTCAAACAATAATTCAGAGATCTGAATAACATTTTCCAAATAATATGTCTTCACTTGTAGGTCGTCCATTTTGGACGAATTGTTTAAAAGTCATTTCCTTTGCATATTTCAAGCTGAAGTCTGATATTTGCTTTTCGGATTTTACTCCTTCCCTAAATCTAACCCAATTTGCTCTACAGCTTCAGCTAGATTACCAAGAAGCTTAAGCTATATACAAGGTGGCGCAAAAGTAATCCTCCTATCAGAAAATGCTATAAATTTTGCGATTGGCCCCTAATGTCAGTTCTGTTTTGACATTTGTGTAGTAAACACATGCGAAATACACGTTAATAAACAATGTTACGCTACACTGCTCCAGAACGCGGAATATTGGTGACTATTTATTTGAGCAATAATCGGTCGGTGACTTTGGCACAACGTGAATTTCGTCGCAGATTTCCTAGCCGTCCAACGCCTACTGGTGAAACACTGCGACGTTTAGCCGCTCGCCTCGAAGAGACTGGCACAACACGAGATGCTGCCAGGCGTGGCAGACCCCGGAGTAGCCGTTCTGCAGAGAATATTGCTGCTGTAGCCGAAGATGTCATGGAAGCGCCGTCAAACGGTTACTGTGAATGGTGAGCGCTACAGAGCAATGATCAACGAGTTCTTTTTGCCGCAACTTGATGAATTGGGATTGGAAAACATGTGGTTTCAACAGGACGGTGCAACGGCATACACTGCACGTGCCACAACCGATATGCTGAAGGATGCATTTCCCGGGCGCCTAATCTCCCGTTTTGGCGATTTGCACTGGCCAGCAAGATCGCCTGATTTGACCGCTCCAGACTTCTTTTTGTGGGGCTTTTTGAAGTCGCGGGTTTATGTCAACAAGCCTCAGACTCTTGCAGCTCTTAAAGACAATATCCGTCAAGAATGTGAGGACCTATCGCCGGAAGTTTTGGGCAAAGTGATGGAAAATGCCATAAAAAGGGCTCAAATGACAATCAACTGTGGCGGCGGCCATTTACATGACATCATATTCTCGACTTGATGTAAAAAAAATTAAAAGACCAAATAAAAATAATCCACAAGAAGAATCAAAGTTTTTCATTTTTTTTTAAATTACAGCCAAAAAACATCGGAAGGTTATTTTTGCGCCACCTTGTACTTGTTCCCCCAAGAGAACAGTTTGAAGATGTGGGTTCCTTTTAAATACGAATCTTAAGTCCGCAATTTTCGAACAAAATATGGCCGTCATAGTGATTTAAAACCATCCACTGTGAAGAGAATAATTGAAAAATTGAGCTAGACTGGATCAATTAGTGATCTTAAATACCCCGAGTGTTTAAGTGACAGTGTCCTGTCACAAGTCGTTCAATAGAAAACATCGAAGCAGTTCGCGAGAGTATTGCTGACAGTCCATCAGAAACATCAATTCGGTACCGTAGTCAAGAATTGGGCATTTCGAGAAGCTGTCTACAGCGAATTCTCACGAAAGACTTGAAACTTCACTCTTAAAAAATTTCAATTGACTCAATTTTTTTCGATTTAACGCCATTGGACTTTTTTCTTTGGGGATTTTTGAAGTCAAAGGACTATGCAAACAAGCCCACGACCACCAACGCCTTCAAAGAGGAAGTTGGGAGGTGTATTAATGAAATTCAGCCAAATTTATGCGAAACGGTCATAGAAAATTTCAATAAAAGAGTACGTACGTACTTGCCAGCAAAGCCGTGGCGGCGGCCATTTATCCGAAAAAAAATGAAAGCTAATTAAAAATCTGTAGATATTTTCTATCAAAATTACATTTTGCGTGAATTGTGAGACGCCCTTTATAAGGCATCAGCGTCGCACTTTTTATGTGCACCTAGATACGAAAGTGGGTTCGTGTCGTGGCTAAGCATGGTTAGTGTGCTGAACTATTCAACCAGGGGTTCTAGATTTTAACCCCAAAAAAACCTGTCGCGAACGTTTGACAAATATCCGAGAGCATGTACTTATCCAAACAAATCTTCTCCACACCATTCGTATGAATTTCGTAAAAAAATTCAAGGCCCCTGGTCCTATATGGACTCGTTGCTAACGGCAATTATTTAAAGACCGCGATTATTAAAGGAATTGGATCGCGATGGGCCCTTTTGGTGCCTAGTGCCGTATGAGACATCTCTCTCATACCCCTATTTAACCTAACCTATACCAGGAATTTCAAGGGAGAGCGGCATGAGATTGTGTCACTAACCACTGCGAGCACAAGGAACGCAGATGCTACTTAAAAGCTTGGCTTTGTCCTTATAGGGCTTTTCAGGTATAAAACAGATATGTTATATATGCAACTGGGGACTCTATCAAAGATGAGTTTTATGATCTAGAAATAATAAGCCTCCGGTTCCTGCTGGAGCAATTCAATACTATGTAAAACAAAGGGCATCACAATGGGTCCACAAGGACCTTAGTGTGGGACAGCAGGATGTACCCTGCTCAGTCAACCCGTAAACCTAACCTAATCTATTTTGTAGCAGCTCGCAATTCTGTGAACAGTAGCACTAAGTTTTAAAGGCAAGGCGGCTCTTTTTAGAAATTCAAACCCATAATTGTACATTTATTGTGTAGATTAAATTCAGAGTTGTTCAGTACAATAACAAAAAGCGGGGATCAACGCAGAAGTAGATACTTGACGGCATAGCATAGACGGAGAAATTCCGAGTCTGCACAGAGCACCTGAGTGCCTTGTTATTCCTAAGGAGATCGACTATTATCGGGAGACAACGTCAGGAGGTCTAATAAAAAGGCAAATAACTGACTGCTGGCTTTAAGAACAGGACGCATGACAGGATTTCCAAAGCAGGCTTGAAGGAAATATTTTATAGTCACAGGGACTAGTAGATTAAGCAACGAAAGGGGTGAAGAAAGAATGTTCTGCAACAAGTTGAAGTAGGCAGGTATTAGCATGGTTTCCGAAGAGGCAGATTGAAAACTGACCAAATTTTCACACCGAAGCATATTCTGGAAAAGACGAAGGAAGATCCAAGTCAAGATTCAACACCTTTTCATTAGCTTTCAAGCTGTATATGATAGCATAGGAGCTTTATATGGCGATGGCCGAATTCGAGGTAAAACTGTCAAACAGGAACTGCATGTGCAATTTTAAAGCAGCTCTTCCTATCTCTTTTAGAACATTCACCACATTTTGGCAAGCTGTGCTATCATGTGACTTCTTCCATCCAGATAATTCTACATAATGCCCAAGGTAAGTGTCAACATGAAAGGTGATAACTTTAACGAATCTTTCATCTACTGGGGTATGAGAACGGAATATATCGACATCATCCGGCATCCCAGCTTGCCATGACAGATGAGTTTATTGTGATTGAAGAAAAGTGGAAATTATGGTTGGTGTTGAAGTAAACGAGGTCAAAACTTTATATCCTTTCACCAAGGTTTGGTAGGTTAGTAGGTTAAACAGGGCATGCGGATCCTCATATACCTAAAACTATGGGTACCATAAGGCTACTATTACACATGTCAAAATTCTTGTCAATTTTTGAGATGCTGACGTCAAAACGAAGTCAGATTTTGTCTACACGACCGTAGGAATCGCAATCTTTGTAGACAATATCAGCAATAGTGTCGATAGATCAACAAACATTTTGTAAGTAACAATAAACCTGCACTACGGTTGTCAACCTCTCTGTTCTATTCCATAATTATTGGTGGCCTAGTACTCATCGCTCAATTGGCGCAAGTGGTAGTACATTCTCTTGGACAATTGACGGAGAATCGAAGGTTAACTTCCTGAAATGGGAAAAGCAACAAAATCTTTCCAAGGGGAATACCTATATACGAAGAATTGACTGTCAGAATTAAACTGTTCAAACAAATTACTTAAGGGAATCTGATTATGAATTGATGGTGTAGTTCACAATTCCTATCGAAGTGTTTGTTAACAAGGATGTTGTTCTGTCAAACAACACTTGAAATATATGCACACCGCGTAGGACCAACGTAACTGTTGCTTTATAGCAACCACGTCGAGGTAGTTAAAGATTTCATCTACCTCGGAGTACATTATGAAACTAGTGAAGATCCACCGAAAAATTGCACTAGGGAACCGCTGCTACTTTGGTTCGGAAAAACAGATGGGTTGGAAAATCTTGGCTTTGAGGATGAAATGTATGCTCTACACACCTCTTATCCGGCCAGTGCTGAAACCTCTGAAGATGAGACCACTAACTCTATAAGCTATACTAAGCCGTGGATGTATGTAATTCAAAAAGTTACGACTGTATTGACTTAATTCTATCGAATTTAAACATTTTCTCCAGATAACAAGAAAGGACTGAACCTTTGGTTCGCAGCACAATGTATCGTTTTTGCTAGAGTGCTTGAAATAAAATAACTGGAAGCTGCATAGCATCAAATATCAGATAGAAACAGTTCCTTGGCAGCCCGTTACAAAATTAATAAGAGGTATTATTGAAATAGTTGTACTACAAACTCAACTATCCTTTAACAGACTGAAATGCCGCAAGCCATTTAAAATCAATAGAGCCTGTCACTATCATTTCTGCGTCTCATTTGTTGTCGCACAAACGAAATCTATATCAAAAAAAAAGCGACAAAGCCTTCTCAGCAAATAATGTCACTTTGACAGGCCTACAGCGTTCGTCACAGGGGTGCATCCTCATCAAAGAGGATGCCATCTTCATAAATTCACTTGTCTATTCGATTTTTTTTTTTTTTTTTTATTAAAATTGTATACTGACCTTCAAAGCTAACCAAGTGCAGAATAGATACATCATCTATACGTGCGGACACAAACATCCGTCCGTGCGTCGTCCGACGTCATACAGTCTTGAGTCCATGATCAAGGTCAAGCTCAGACATTACCAAGAATAATGAGAAAGATGACAGACAAAAAAGCAACAACAACAACAAAAAAAAAATCTCTTTTTACCGAAGAACAAAAGCCAGAAACGAAATAAAAAAAAAATCTAGAATATTTAATGAGTGGCGGCAAATTGCACAGCCTAAAGGCAGTGGCAGTGTATAGTATCCCCAAACCGAGCAGTAGCAGCTGGAGAGTATATTGATACATCAAGGCATATCAGCCAGCTGCAGAGAAAAAAAAAATTGATAAAAAAAGAAACGACCAATTGTCCTTCAATATGATGTCTGTCTATACCTTAAGCTGGTATATGACCGTAACGAAGGATGTACTGTATGTATATGGGGAATGAGGGTGAAATCTCATATGCGAGGATGGTGCTTGAAGATGACCAACCAGCAGAAACCACTCTTGATAGTTGGTTACGAAACGAAACTCTTGACAGCAGTGGACGGACAGTGATTTATTTTTTTTTTGCTTTTCGGATTTTTATTATTAAAAAGGAAAGAGGACCATATGCATAATGGAATATGAGGAAATAATAATCTTGTAGGCCGTTCATGGAATGGGCTGTCCTTCGGCGGCAAAAGTCGATTTCAATCAATAATAAAATCAGTAAATGGATCTTGCTACCTGTCGTCGCTGTTATCTCATTTGGCTGGGGTATGTGTCTCGACAGATACGATTGACGCACAATCAATCGAGTCATGTGGCCAAAGTGATGGATTCGACAATGTCGATAAGTTGACGACAGAAATCTACGAAAACCTATTTTTGCAGTAGCTATGTACCTTGAATTGGGTTAATTATCGCGGCGGAGGGCGAGAGAGCTGAATGATCACTTGAAATGTAATCTAGCTGGCAAGTGGGACGTGAAGTGGCTTTTTTATTTCGCGGAATTTGTTCAGTTATTATTATTATTTTTTATTTTTTTTTAATTTACATAGTACATAATTGTCAACAATACGTCAACAATTTGGAGATAAGCCTACGCAACGACTACAAGTCAGGTATAATTCATCGCATTTGACATTTCCACTGTCATTGGGTGTCATTTGGGTTGGCAAAGGTTTAAATATTTAATTTTCTGGTCTAAGGGTTCGACTTTTTTTAAAGCCAACAAATTACAGTGGATTAAATGTCCGTGGATGAGATGTTCGCAAACTAGTTGCGCAAGGAAAAAATGCAAGTAGGTATACCCCTCCAAGAAATCAAAGTTATAGGAACTATAGTGAAGACTTAGTATCGGCTATACTGTCCGACTGTCAGACCTTTGTTTTACACTACAGTAGTAAGCCACATGATGCTATACACACGACGATAGTAAGGCCGATATTGGCATCGTTATTTGACCTTGCGGCAAGCGAAGGAACCTTAAAATTTGCATCAAAGCAGAAAAGCTTCAAAGACTTTTGCGGAACTGCAGGATTTTGTATTTTGAACACTGTAGCACATCAGAAACGACCGATTGGAGGGCCTATACCAACAAGCCACCTCATACACGAGCTCAGCACAGCTCAGCACCTCAGCACAGGAAATAATCGAGATCTGCAGTCAAATTGGAGATCAACAAGCACCTGAACCAGAAGGTATTCCAAATATAGCATTGAATGCGGCAACAAAAGCAATGCCGGACATGTTCGTGAATACATTTAACTCAGGCGAGAAGGAGTTTTTCCAGAACAATGGAAACGACAAAACCTAGTGCTCCTTCCTAAAGGTAACAAACCACCATTTAAGCCATTGACATATCGGCTAATCTGTCTGCTAGATACCGCCGGCAAAATTTTGGAAGCTGGAACGTATGATATGCAACCAGTGTTGTCACTTGGGACTTCAAAATTGTGGTAGATTGGAAGGAAACATGAGTGGTAGATTTAAGAAATGGGTGGTAGATTTGAATTTTATATGCACGATTACAAGCAGTCACAGAAAAATCAGCAAATATGTAGGATGTAGGATTGTAGGTAATGTGCGATCCCAGCAATCACTGGGCGGATAAGTTCTCCTAAAACTCTCATTAGTTGGTATTAATATAATCATCTGTCCTATTCTTCTTAACTCTTTCCGACTCCAGCGCGTCCCTAAAAAAGGCGGTTCTTCTTCTCCCACTTACGTCCGTTCTTTTCTAAGGTCATAGAAACGCTGATAAATCGTCAGCTTCTGAAATATCTTGAATCACGGAAACTTCTCAATGACCAGCAGTACAATTGTCGTGGCAACAGGTCCACTGATTATTTGATAACTTATCTCCCCGGAAATTGGGAACAATCTCTCCACTACTCTGGTGAAATAAAGATTGTTGCGCTTGATATTTCAAAAGCATTTGTCATAGTTTGGCTCAAGCTATCATCAAGCTGTCAAAAATGCGTGCTTATGTGATCGATGCGTCTCTTATTCAATGGATTAGAAACTACCTTTCTGGCCGTTCAATTCAAGTTGTTTTGGACGGTTTCAAGTCTGAAACTCACCATATAAATGCTGGTGTTCCCCAAGCCTCTGTTCTGATGTCTCCGACTCTCTTTCTCATTTTCATAAATGATTTCTTGTCGGCAACTTCTAATCCAATTTTTTCCTTCGCTGATGACAGCAGCCTTAGCTTCTCATATTCATTCCACGACTCACGTACTTGCTCTTCGGCCGTAGAAGTGGAACGGCAACTTTTTTTAAGCTCATTAAATTCTGACCTTGACAGCATTATAAAAAGAGGTTTAGCCAATAGGGTGGCATTTAAATGCTTCCTAAACGCAATGCTGTCTGCTATCCCTAAAGCAAAAATCAAACTTTCAGCCATTATCAATGAATGGCCCTTACATCTTCGAAACCGAAATACTTTCCATTTTCGGTATGTGTATCCTTGAAACACGTCGTTAGAACGACCATATACACAAACCGCGGTACTAATAATCATTTTTAGTGTCCAGGCTAAGTTTTACGAAGTCAAAATGGCGAAAATTTCCATACGAAATTATCCACTGTGACCGTCAAAATATTAAAATTGAAGACTAAAATTGATTATTGGTAAGACCCAAAGTCTTCAAGAACGCTGCTAATTGTCTAGGTTGCCTCAAACGGTGCAAGATCTTTTGATCTAGCTACAATATTATAGGGCGTTCATTCGCCCCAAACTTGCGTACGCTTCTCATATCTGGTCTGGTGCGCCGAAAACCACATTACACCTACTGGAAATGATACAAAATCGTGCGTTAAAACTAATTGGAGACACGAACATAGGGCATCAATGTCCACGGCGTCAAATGTCAATCTATCGCTTGAAATTCTTAATCTAACTCACTAAGGCCCGGTGCACAATTGCGTTTTTTTCCCGCGCGGGCCCGCAGCGGGTCCGCGTTTGCGTGTTACAGTACTCACACCTAAATTGGGTGGTGCACACAAGTAGGCGGACACGCTGCGAACCCGCGCGTAATTCCGCGATGTAATGTTTGAGGCACAGCCACGGGGAATGGGGCGCCTGTGGGAGGGGGATTTAGTTGGTAGAAATCCCACACAGTTACTCATACTCAGTACCGTGCTGGGTTTCGTCTTTCGAAAATTATCTCTCTCAACGGAAAAAATTTGGAGGGTGCAATCGATGAGGCAGATCAGGACGCTGTCAATGAAGTGGTCATCACCGAAAGGGTATCCATCAGCGGTAGACAATGGAAATATACTAGTAGCAGGAAACATGCCGCATGTAAAAATCACATTTTATATTGCTGGGAGGAACAATTTATTTTAAGGCTACTCATTGTCGAAGTGGCGCCAGTTTATATACAAAATATTTTGAAGGACTATAATTTCACAGATAGATACAGCATACCTGCGTTCCGCAAGGCTCCGTAGGTTTGATTTTGTGGAACCTAATATCCGATGACATATGTACTAAGACTGAAGTTCCTAATATCGTCTTAGGAAATCGGTTCTGCCGACTAGCTAAATTTCTGGAGAAGCTAGAGCACGACCTTCTTGCAAGAGAAACACAGAAAAATCAGCTCGTCAGAAGGGCAAGAGAAGAAATAAGGAACGCCATAGATAGAGCACACTTACCCTTACAAAATGCATCCTAATTTTTTTGTAGCCCCATTTTCATAGCTCCCATTCATTCAAAACTTTTATAAATCGTTTAAAAGTTTAATCGTATTTTGACACAGAGTACTGACAGTTGTCAATTCTCTATTCAGTTTTGAAGGTGTCGGGTGTTGGATGTTCGCAGAATCCCCTCGGCGGTTATTCAAAGTGAATGCACAAAAACGAATATATTAATTCTGTTGCTGGCGGAGGGCACCTGTCTTCTCAATATAAGGGATTTTAAGATACCTACTGCTGTCGTCTCATTTTATTAATTTTGACACTTAATTCTCTGAGCGATAAGTCCCACATACATTCAACACTCACAATAAAAAAAATCCACAGCCCGACTCCCTCAAATTATGCGGGGTTCTTTTAAAATATTCCATTAATACCTAAACAGTCTCCGGGAGGAGTTTTCGTCAAAAAATTAAGCCACTGTCCACTCATACTCATTGCCAAAATGGCATCGTTCTCTTATTAAATTTTCAAATGCAATTATCACGAATGTGCTGCCTCGAAATGTGTATACACTTGGCGAAAGTACACTTAATTAACTGGCTCAAAACACCTTTGGTTTTGATTGGGCCAACAAAATTCCAAACCTAACACGAGACAAATGCGTATCCGTATAGTTGTGAGAATGAGGAATCATATTTCTCTCTAATCTGAGCTGTTAATTGAAACCACAACAAACGCCTTCTTCAATTCACGTAACAAGATTATCCTTAACGCTTAGATTCCTAGGTAAGGCGTATCACCTCTATGGTTGGTCATTCCGGGCTTCCGAGCGAGAGTGTGTCTATAATATTCATTCAAAGGCAGAACCAATTACCGGGCCAATGAAGTGGGATTGTACGGCTAATTAAGATAAAAGGAAATCTTTCAAATTAAAATCTATACACCCCCCGAGGGTGGGGGTGGTTGCCCTGTGTATTGGTAACAATTTTATTGATGTTTATCTGTGTGGAAGAGTTGTTTGTGTATATAGAAACTCGCAACCGGATTCCTTCAATCCTCGTGAGGTTCATTGGATATTTAGTTGCGTTCCTTTGGCAGAGAGAATAGAAAATATATACAAATGGATTTCTCATAGAGAAATAGCAGCACTCCCGAGAGGGGAGGCCAGCCGATAAGAAGGGTTTCAGTTCAGCCGCTCGGCATTAGTGAGAATGATGGCAATACCCAGCGGATGCATTATGAATAGAAATATGCCAAAGGTGTAGTACACATCCGGATTGGCATCATTATGATGGCAAAAGATGGAAATGTAAACGCTGGAGGTGGATATTTATGTGCATATTTCGATTGTGTTTGGGGTTATGTCTGTTTGCTTATGGTACAATGTTATTCAGAGATTATTGAAATCGCGGGAGGTAGCCAACCGTATAGACTGATGACTTTATCGTTTTTATTTGCAATTTGCCTTAAGTTGGGGTACATAAAGAATATTATATCCTTGCCCAAGCTGCTAGGGCAAAGACCCTCGAATATATGTAATTGCTAGGAGAATAATAATGCGAGGGGCCTTGGAAGAGGCAGCAAGTCTTTGCTGGAACATCAAGAATAGTTTACTCAAATGAAACGGGTGCGGTATATCCACTAAAGGTTTGTGTACCTGCTATATTTTTACAACAATTTGAGGCTAGTCCTCTCTAAGCCATTGTTTTGATGAAAAGAAAGAACTCGCCTATAAAGCGACTCTGCAGATGAGGACAAGAGCGCATTGTAAGCTCTATGAGCAAGAGAGATAGGGAAGAACATCGGTGTCTTAGAAAATGGAAGAGCAAAGAAACAAGTGGTCCATGAAATAGAGATGTGCAATACTTTAGGTCTAGAACATTGTTAACAACATTAGTTGTTAGTTTTACCAAAAATAACTAGACCGGATCGAAGACCTGTAGATATAAGCACGGAAAACTTGTAGTAGAGTCACAGTTGGTTTTTAGGATTTGGAAAATGGACGTCTACGGCGACGAATGACCGAAACCATTCAATTTGGACAATGAAAGTCAAGACTTTCGCTTCGTTAAGGTGGCGCTACAGTCCGGGGTGGACCTGGACCTCAACCAACAAGCGTCTCCAGCCAGCACGATCTTTGGCCAGCTGTCTCCAGTTTCGCACGCTAAGTTGGTTAAGGTCCCCTTCCACTTGCGTGCGCCACCTGAGTCGCGGTCTTCCTCTACTGCGCCGTCCCTCGGATGTGGATTCGAAGATCTTCCGGGCCGGAACATTCACGTCCATTCGCTCTACATGACCCAGCCACCGCAGTCGTTGGACCTTCACTCTTCTGGCTAGGTCGATGTCGCTGTACAGCCCGTACAGTTCGTCGTTGTATCTCCTCCTCCATTCACCGTCTATGCAGACGGGACCGAAAATTACTCGAAGAATTTTCCTCTCGAGGCAGCCAAGAGTAGCCTCATCCACTTTTGATAGAGTCCATGCCTCTGCACCATAAAGTAGGACAGGGATGATTAGGGTCTTATAAAGGGTCACTTTAGTTGTTCGAGAGAGGGCTTTGCTACTCAATTGCTTTCTTAGCCCAAAGAAACAGCGATTGGCAAGAGTTATTCTTCGTTTAATCTCAGCGCTGGTGTCATTGTCTGAGTTCATAGCGGAGCCTAGGTAGACAAAGTCCTTTACCATTTCAAAGTTATATCTGTCTATAGTGACGTTCTGTCCAAGACGTCGGTGTTGGGTGTCCTTTCTTGATGACAGCATATACTTTGTCTTGCCCTCATTGACCGCCAAACCCATTTTCGCCGCTTCCGTCTCAATGCCCACGAACGCGCCAGTGACATCACGCTGCGTTCTGCCGATTATGTCGATGTCGTCGGCGTAGGCGAGTAGGTGAACGGACTTTTGAAAGATAGTGCCTCTGGTGTTAGCGTTTGAGTTTTGCACTATTCTTTCAAGAACGATGTTGAAGAAGTCACATGACAGCACATCGCCTTGTCTAAATCCTTTTTTGACATCGAAGGTCTCGGTGAGTTCTTTACCGACCTTGATGGAGCAGCGTGCATTCTCCATTGTCATCCTGCACAAACGGACGAGTTTGGCAGGGATGCCAAAACTAGACATTGCTCTGTATAGCTCGTCTCTATAAATGCTGTCATAGGCGGCTTTAAAATCGATGAAAAGATGGTGGGTATCGATTTGGACTTCATGGGTTTTTTCCAAGATCTGCCGCAGTGTGAATATTTGGTCGATGGTAGACTTTCCTGGCCTGAAGCCACTCTGATAGGGACCAATTGCTGACGAAAGGCTTCAGGCGTTCACACAACACGGCAGATAGGATCTTGTAGGCGATGTTAAGAAGACTAATCCCTCTGTAGTTGGCGCAGTTCAGAGAGTCTCCTTTCTTAAGGATCGGGCAAACAATGCTGAGGTTCCATTCATCGGGCATACTTTCCTCCGACCATATTCTACAGATGAGTTGGTGCATGCTCCTAACCAAGTCATCGCCTGCCGCTTTGAATAGCTCGGCGGTTAGGCCATCTGCTCCAGCGGCTTTGTTGGACTTAAGCTTAGATATGGCTATCTTCACTTCGTCCAGGTCGGGTGGACGGAATTGTTGGTCTTCATCGTCCAGGTTGAATGGTTCATTCTGCCTGACAGCGGTATTTAGTTCGTCATCGCCGTTAAACAGTCTGCAGAACTACTTGTTCTTCCATATCCTCAGCATCGACTGCGATTCTACTATTATGTTCCCTCGTTCGTACTTGCAGGCTTCGGTTCGGGCTCTGTAGCCTTGGACTTTCGCTTACCTGACCAAAATGAAGTGAGAATAACAATAGCTAAGTTTAAGTTCGACAAAGCTGATGGACCTGCTTTTTAGGAGATGTAGGAGATGATTTAGTAGAAAACATAAACTAACTCATCTCCAACATTTGTTCGGAAGAAAGTATACCGGTCCACAAGAAAGCAGATGCAATAGCTATACGTCAACAATTGAGGCATCTGTCCCCTTATCCTTAACATCGGATACAAGATCCTGTCTGTCTTACTCTGCGAAACCCTGAAAGAATTTGTCAACAAACTGATTATTGGACCCTACCAGTGCAATTGGCTCGGAAGGTCCACAATTAGTAACGATTAATGAATAAGGGTAAAATCAAGTAGGTATATATGATGTTGACAACTTCCCCAAATCGAGCGGAACGTACTAAAAGACAGCTATAAGTTTGAGGTAGATAGAGACTTTATATATATCGGCTCAGCTATAAACTCTGAAATGAGATCACATCACAAATCAAGCGAAGAATTACGCACGCCAATCGCCAGTTTCTTTGGCCTAGGTAGGTAGGTAGGTAATTGGGTTCTCTTGTGGCGGCTGCCACAGCTTCACGTAGACCAGCAGTTGGGTCCATTGTGTCCAGTCACGGGAACCTTCCATTTCATACCTGTTGGAGACAAATAATACACCGCTTTTGTTTGAGTCGCCTAGATTTAGTATTAATCACAGGCAATCGCAAGCTCTCGTGTCCGGATTTCCGGCTTGTCCTAGGAGTAACCGAAGGGTTTTGGAGTTTGTTGACCTACTGGAACCACCCCGATTTGAGTATGAATCTCAGGAGTTCTTTAAGATCAACATTCTCCAGATCTCCTAGCTCATCGAAGAAGAAGCTGTGGAGAATCCTTTGTCTCTTTGGCCTAAGAAGGCAATTGGCTAGGAAGGTCTCGCCAAAAACACACAAATGAAAGTCTATATAAAAACATCATCATCCCAGTGATATAAAGCGCAGAAGATAACCAAAAAAACCTTGGTCGTTTTGAACGCAAAATTCGAGAGTTAGCCAAAGATCGAACTAACTGATCGAACTTGCTTGAGGCTCAGGTCCACTCCGGACTGTAGCGCCACCTATATAAGTATGTAGCATCTTTAAGCGAATTGGTTTAGATTCTGATCGTAAAGGTTCCCCAGTGCCGTACTCACACCCTATATAACCCAACCTAATCTAAATAGCATCGAAGTTAGGCCACAAACTCAAATTGAAACAAATCGAATCGGTCTAGCCATTTGGGCTGTTAGCCTTAGGAGCAGGCGAAGATATAAACAGACGTTGGGGCATTCCACAAGACCCACATTTTTGAATTCCCCTATAATTGGAATGTCAGAATTGACAGAGTTCTAAATTTTCTACGCGTTGAAAACTTGAAAGGTAAAAAAATTAACTGCTCAATAAAACTCCTATCCGATCACGATGTGATCACTGTCTGGGAATCCTTTGATAAAAACGTTTGTCCTTTACGATTCCATAAGCAGAAATTAGTATTTTTATTTTTTTGTAACGGAAAATACCAAGCCCTTAGTTTATTATTTAAGCAACATAAAAAAGACCCATAAAAATTGTTTATAAAATAAGTAGTGAAAATATTTACTTAGGATTGTATCGTACTCACGCATACTATTCAGAATGAGAATATGTATAAGTATATCCAAAAATTGTGTTCTTACCTGAAAATAGAAATAAAACAAAAGTGTTAATAATAATGATGTATCTACCTACATATTGTATTTTTAATTTAATAATCTATATATATAAAAATGAAGTTTACCACTCATTGATCATCAACGCCCAGCCCAAACCCTTTGCTCTAGAAAGCTGAAATTTTGCACAGAGGTTTCTTTATGATGTATACAAGGAATAAGGAAGGATATTTTGAAATTCGACCCCTAAAGGGGTAAAAGGGGGGTCAAATTTTGTATGGGAACATTTTTATTTTTCATCCGATTGACTTCAAACTCAGTTTGTGTACTCTATTATAAGAAAAAAGGTAATAATTTTTTTCGATTTTGGAAATTTTGCTTGGGGCCCGAGTTATTGGCGATGCCCCTTTTAAGGGGGGCCTTTTATTAACTCACGAACCGTTCGTCGTATCAATTTGAAACTTTGTAATGCGTCATAACGTCTGTGGCCGATGACTATGCTTTTCGCTTCATCTAAATCAAGCGTGCGTAGTCCAAAGATATTCAAGCGGAATTCTGTAAGAATGGGGTTATATGGGGTTTACAACCCGGTTACAAGATCAATTTTACTGTTTTTAGGGGGCTCATATTTTGCAAAAAAAAAAAAAAAAAAGCTGTAAGTAGTATCAATCGATTTCAAATTTAAAGATGTAGGTAGAAAGACAAAAATAATTCAACAGGGTTTTCGCCATATTTTATATTGACTCCCTGCACCTGCACCCCTTTAGAGGGTTGTTAGGGTAAGCACGCACGAGACGAAATTACTTATAATTGTCTCCAGGATCTTGGTGGCATCATTGAAGTAACGAGTTAAGCAGTCGACATATGCTAAAAATATAGTACCTACTACAACAACGTCTTGGGAAGGTCAACCCTAATGGCTCCCAAGTAAAAGTGGAGCCTAAATTTCAATGTCTTCTCTCACTGTAGCCATTCTTAAACCATTTTTAAACCAGCTTAGCAGCTTTGAATCCATAAATTACAGGCTTCATAGAGAATATGTCTTCTTTTTGATTAAATTAGTCATTTATGAATGCAAAATTTTGAAAAATTTTATAATGTGTAGCCCCATACCACACACGTGCTCCTCCGTACTGCCATAAATTATATGAAACCGGTAAAAGTTTAGTGTGTCAGTTCTATATACAGAAACAGGACCAGACTACACATCACCTCATTTGTTAGGCACAAAAACGTATCTAACATTGTTGGCAATCTAGTTTGTCACTTGGCAATGAAAAAGCAAATTTTCAAGGATAACACGTCGCTATTCCTTTTCGTCTCTCATTTCTATTCCCATTTTATATGGCACAGTAGTGTGGTTATGTGTGCACAAATGGGCCCCCCCCCCCCTTTCAAATTGCTAAAGAATTCGGTAGAATGAAAGAAATGTGTTTCCTTATTTCTTCTGCCAGATGATGATGCCATATAACGCTACTGGCTCGTTTTGCTAAACCATAACCTCATTCATTCAAGAAGCTCGTTTATTCCCACTAATGTGTCGTAAGAGGGAGAACCATATCCTTGCCAGACCGACAGGCGGAAGTCAATAATTCTCCACCCGCACATTTCTCTCGTTCATGGTGGCCTCTCATAACTTTATCCATTTTTGGCGCAGGTAAAGTGCTCCGAGGGTGTTGAGTCTATGGTCCAAGGCTGCCCAAAGTCCATCGAAAATTCGAATTTAAGAACAGACCAACATACATACGACTAAAGCATGCCGCTCTGATATTGGAAAATCCTCCCTATATCCATGAAAAGATTGAGGTCGCATGCCATCAGGCCAGAGACAATTAATGGGATCATGATATATACGTTTAGACCGATTGAGCAGAGAAAGGATGGACATTTGCTGTAGCATGCGTGGGCGGCCGCAGACCGTTTTGGGGGGGAACTAAACAAAAAAAAAAAAAAGGGAAAAACTCATATGGTTTGTTTATTGAACATTGATTTGGATTTATGGGAATTAAATTGTTCGGGTAGATGTTCAGCTTGTAGCTTGTAGATAAAATTTACCATACAAATGTGTGTGTGTGTAGCTATGTAATATGCATAAAGGATTTATATGATTTTTATTCATATAATAGGGACGTGTGGTATTAAACTGAATGCGGTTACATCTAGTACTGGCAACCAAATATTGCATGATTTCATCATGCTCTTACTTTTTATGGCGATATGCAGCTGTGTGACCCTTGCCACAGGAGAACATGCCGAGGTTAAACATAAATGGATCGTAAACTGTTGGTTTATTAGAATCGAATAAAAAACAAACCAAATGTGTAGTTTTCCTTTTGACAATAAAGTCATAACGAGGATGTTGGCTGAGGAGGATACAGAGTTTATTATGTACCTCTGTGTATGGCATGTGGCATTCATTTCACACTTAAACATTTTAATGGGCCAGCGATTACACAGTCATAAAGCTGACCAATATGCCATTTAAGTGGGTCTTAATGCTTTTCAAATCTTTCTCCAGTCGGAGGGATGTGTATGTAATTTGAAAATATGCTTCATGCTACTGCCCATAGATAAGACGACTACCAACAAATGACTAGAACCCAGTCATCAGTCAAGTGCCGCAGGCAACGATATATAAAATGGAGATAGCGGCCATTCTTCCATTCTTTGTCCAGGTCTTAAAAAATAATGTTTTCTTAATACTGCAAGTATACAATTGTGCAAAAATAAAGTACAGAAAAATGGCTCAGTAATGCGTTATCGGATTTCAAAATTAAACAAACCGTTTTTAGCTAATTCGTCCACGATTCATTTGAACTATAACCCCCAGTTTCACAGTAGGAGTTTAAACTACACTTTTAGTTTAAACTTTTGTTCAACAATTAATTCTGTTTCAGAATTTCGTTTAAACCTTGAACAGAGTTCATTCTATAGTTTAAGTTAAACTACAGTAATCTGCCGTTTAAACCTCAGATCAGCCGATTGTCAAAAACACAAATATTTGACGTTATTTTTCGTATTCTTTGAAAGCAAAGACAAGGAACGATTTTAGAAAAGTCGTATAAAAGCTAAGTACTGTACAATACTATCAAATTCATTCATTAAATTTAGTTGAACTGAGTTCAATTGAACTGAAGTTTAGATTATATTGTGAAACCGGACGAGTTGAACTTCAAATTTAAACTCACGTTCAGGTTCAGTTGAACTTTAGTTTAAACTTTCAGTGTGAAACTGGGGGTAAGTCATCTTTCTCCTTCTTTCAGAAGCTGAGCTACGTCTAACTCAAAACCGATTATACTTGATCAAAGCCGAATATATTCAAAAGCGACCGTTTTCGACGTATATAGTTTGGATGGCTTATTCAAAACCTTTATTGTTATACCAAGGCAGCAATCTGAACTGGTGATGGATTGTCAAAATATATGTACCTAGTTCCAGTCGTTTTCGGGAATGTTTTGTGACTCCAATATTAGTTGAGGTCTTCATTGAATATATTCAGAATTATCTGCCACGAGGTGTAAAGCATGCAGGAATGCTTGTCAATCTTGACGTTCTTTTTGCAGATGATATTTTCCTGCTAGTGAACTCACCTTAAGGCTTAAACCTTAGAGCGAATGATCAATAGGATGAAAACTGACTGTTAATTAAGACAAGTCGACACTCGTGATGTGAAGAATAAAAAATTTCAAAAACGACGAACATATTAAAAAAAACTGTTATGAAGTACATATCTTAGAGTTTACTTTACCGAAAACCTGGATATTAAGGGACATCTTAGAAAAAAAAATTACCAAGGAAAAAACTGCCGTCAATGTGGAGGGGAAAAGGTGTTCCACGGAATCCATGCCGTTTACTGCCGTTCAAGTTTGGGAAATGACTATAGAGAACATTATTTTTATCTTCCACCGGACACTTCTCATTGTGTGCTGTTGGAAACAGGCTTATCTCCAATGTTCATTAAAATCTTAAAACCACATTATTAAAGACCTTAGGGTGCCCGATTGCCAAAAAAGTATATCTGCGCATGTAATTAGCTCGAAGACTGGATGGCTCAAGGAGTGTTGTGAACTAGTTAAATCCTGGGGCCAGATTACATAAAATGAAAACGTTCGTAGGAACTCGATTTCACGAAAGTTGTATGCATCGTATCTGTGGCAATAGACAGAGACGGCTGTTTTTAAAACTATGTAGTTCGATCGTTTTCATTTTACGTGATCTGGCGACTGACATCGATTATTAGCCGTGTTTTATTATGCCCATGATCTGAACCGGATCAGATCAGCATAATAAAACAAACCAGGATCATTTTGACATTTGACAGTGGCTTACAAATTTTATGCGAGAAACGGAGTTGTTTGATTGGTTATTGGGTTGTCAATATTTTGTAAGCCACTTTATTCGTATACACGAATAAAATTATTCGCCTAGAAGTATACTATCATACTATCTATTTGGATCATGAAAAATGATCCAGATAGAAAGTTGGATCACGTGTTGTTGTTGCGAATTAGTGCTAATTTGTGATCTGGTTCAGATCACGGGCATAATAAAATAGAGCTATTATCAAAGCTGGAAACCAATTTTGTATCAGCTCTTCGCGGCTGACTAGAGCCTAAACCTAGGGAGTAAAAAAATTATGCGCAGTAGAAGTTATACTTCTTTGGTGTGATTGTGATGATAAGTTTTTTGCGTACTCATTCCGTATGTCGATACATTATTTCTTTCGGTAGTAGCTTATCTCCTCATATTCTTAGAAGTAGATAGAGAAAGCAGTGAGTTTCCTATGTAAAAATGTATTTTAACACCACAAAGCATGCAACGGATCTTTGCAGCAAAGTTACCAACTAAAGGGTCCGCCAAATAACTTTTTTTTTTGAAAATGCTATAAAAAAAACTACTGAATATTTTCTCAAATTTCTTTTTTTATTTGAAAGTACAATCCTTCCGGTTAATAATGGAAAATAATTTCATTCAAATGGCTGCCTCGGCTGGCCATGCAGTAGCCTACACGATCGGTCCAATTTTTAAGCACATTATCGATTGTGTGCAGCTGTATTTCACCAATGGCTTCACGAATATTGTCCTTTAAAGCGTCAATTGTCTCTGGCATGTCGGCGTAACACTTATCTTTTACGGCACCCCACAAATAATAGTCCAACGGTGTCAAATCGCAGTTCCGCGGTGGCCAAACGACATCAGCTCTGCGGCTGATAATGCGATCATCAAAAACAGGGCGCAAAACATCGAGTGTAGCTTCGGCTGTGTGGCACGTAGCGCCGTCCTGTTGAAACCAAATGTTGCCAATATCCTCCTCTTCAATTTTTGTGAACAAAAATTCGTTCAACATGGCCCGATAACGATGGCCATTGACTGTAACGGCCACTCCTTGCTCATTTTCGAAGAAAAATGGCCCAATTATGCCTCTGGACCAAAATCCGCACCAAACAGTGACTCGTTTTGGGTATATCGGCTTTTCAATGTTTTTGCTTGTTTACTTGTTTACATACCCTCCAAGATTAAAATGAGCTTCATCTGAAAAGATGATTTTTTTTGCAAAATCGGCATCTTCTCTAAGTCGATTTTCATGATGATTTTCAAAGTAATGTCGCAATATTTCCCAGCGTTGTTCAAGCGTATACACAACCATATTCGTTCAGCGGAAGGATAAAACTAATTATCTGTCAAATCAGACATGAGCTAAGTGTTACCATTCGCGAAATAAGCACTAGTTGAAAAAAAAAAACGTTAGATGGCGGACCCTTTACTTAGTCTATAAATTATTGCATACTTCTAGGATGATATATATTAAAAAATCCCAATACAAATTTGACTTCCACAACATTCAGAATTTTAACCTCATGCCCGAAAAGAAGGATAACTTCAAACACTTTTAAAAAGATCCTATTTGTGATTACAGCTATTTAGACAAAATATGTATAGTTAACCAAGTTAATCAACTTACAGAATACCAAGACGGGTTCAGAAAAAAATATTCCACTATTGACAACATAATATACCTATATATCCTATCAGCAATCGTACACCTATAAAGTTCTGTGAAAAGAAAAAAGTTTACGCCTTTTTTGTAGACTATAAGGCGGTATTCGATGAAGTTTCACGTAAACTTTTAATATACAAATTTAATGCAATGGGAATATCAACCAAAATTGTGAGGCTATTAGAGAACATATATAACAGCACTAAATCGGCGGTATGGACGTATATGGAGCGGAAGTTTGGGGTCATGCACTTTTTGAAGAAGTAGACAAACTACAAAGATATTTTGTTAAAAGGATACCTACTGCGATTGCCAATTTTCACACCCAACTACGCACTTATGTTGGAAACTGGAATAGAAGAAGGTCATTTGTATACTTTAGACCTACACCTTAGGTACATAGGAAGGACAGTTTTCGAATATGGAAGTAATCGGCTGCCGCATCAGCTTACCTTAAAATTCATGCAAAAGGAGTTACTTTGGGTACTGTTATATCTCGACAATATATAAATCAAACACAAAACTGAAGTTCATTCTTTTTATTCATAAGTGCTCATGTTCGTGGCTAAATGACAACTGAGGGCATACATATAATGTAATGAGAGAGCAAGTTATAAGTGTTATACCATATATAACATCTCCCGCATTAAGTAATGAATATTAACATTCAATATTAATTCAATATTTTTTTTTTTTTTTTTTATTTTTTTTTTTTTTTTTTTTTTTTTTTATAAGAATTCATTACATATTTAGTTTTAATAAATTTTATAATTTTCTTAATGTATACGTTTCATTTCATATAAAATACGTAAAGATATATATACATGATTGATAGATATAATAATATAATAATTCATACTTTTGAATCAGTGTATTTTTGAACAGGCTTGACTTCTCTACCTGATCTAGTTACATAGTAACCAGATGGAGAGCTCTTTATATCAATTTCATTACTTTGCGTTGGTAAGTTTAGGTGTGGTGTTGTCGTTTGACTTGTGTCTACAGGGTTTTGTTGGCTATCTGGCAATTCAAAATCTGGTGATTTGAATTGTGGCTCATGAACTGATCTTCTTAAATGACATGAATTGCGCCGAAGTAAACCTTTATCTTGAGTTTTCACAATATATGACCTAGGTGTATTGTGTGGTTTAACTATTTGAGCTGGCTCCCAAGTTTTGTTTCGTTGTAATACTACATTTTCTCCCCTAGCAAAATTTATTTCTTTTTCATTTCTTATGTGTTTGTCATGGTAACTTTTGTAATTTTGTTGATGTTCTTTTAAAATATTTATAGGATTTTCAAAAACTTTTGGTTTTAACAAACTTTCTTGGATAGGAATTTTAGATCTTAAAATTCTGCTCATTAACAGCTGTGAAGGTGTAGCATTAATACCGGCTATTTGTGAGTTTCTGTATGATAGTAACGCACTAAAAATGTCTTTCCTTTCTTCATATGCCTTTTTTAGTAATTGTTTTGCAATATGCACTCCTTTTTCTGCCAATCCGTTCGAGCGAGGATACATAGGGCTCGACGTTGTTACAGTTGTGTTCCAATCATTTGCAAATTTTTTAAAACTGTAGGAATTAAACGGCATATTGTCACAGATTATTTGATTTGGAATTCCATGGATTGAAAAAATCTCTTTCAAAGCAGAACTCACTGACTGTGCAGTTTTATTTGCCAGTGGTTTTATTTCTAACCACTTAGAAAAATAATCAACAAGCACGAGATAAGGCTTGTTTTGAAAGTCTAAAATATCACAACCTATTTTAAAAAATGGAATATTCGGAATTTCTTGTGGAATTAGCGGTAGTTTTGCATTTGAGCGCTGAAATTTTTCACAGACTCTACATTGAGAAATAAGTTCTTCAATATCTGAAGATATATTTGGCCAATAAATAGACATTCTCGCCATGGCTTTGGTTTTTGTCATACCCAAATGACCTTCGTGAAGTGTTTGGAGCAATTGTGCTCTCAAACTTCGTGGAACAATAACACGTTTTCGAAAAAATAATAGTTCATTCTCGTAGTAAATTTCGTACCTTAAAGGCCAATATTTTTTAATTAAACTATCAATTCGTTTTAATTCATTTGGCCATCCTGTCTTACACATTTGAGTAAGTAATATAAGTTCTCTATCACCTACCATTTCTTTTTTTATAAGATCAACTCGATTGTCTGAGATTTCAACACTATGTACAATGTCATTAAGAGAAGAATCTATATCATTATCATCATTCGATTGAATGTAACTCCTGGATAGAGTATCCGCTATAAACATATTTTTACCTGGCATATACTCAACTGATAAATCATATTTTAAAAGTTTTAGTTTCATTCGTTGCAATCTGCTAGAATGAACTTGTGAAACGGGTTTTTTCATAATAGCCACAAGTGGCTTATGGTCTGTCAAAATAACTATCGGTCTCCCATATATATAATAGTGGAATTTAAGGCACGCGAAAACGATTGCCAACATTTCCTTCTCAATTTGTGCATATGACCTTTCTGAGTTGCTTAAAGATTTTGATGCATAACAAATTGGTCTCTCCATCTGAAGAAGACAACTTCCAATCCCATTCTGAGAAGCATCTGTTTGAATTACAATGGGCAAAGAATCGCTAAAATTTTGTAAAACGGGAGCCTGACATACTTTGGTTTTAAGTGTGTTGAATATTTGTGTATGATGCGACATCCATACAAATTCATTATTTTTTTTTTAAAAGTTCTCGGAGGGAAGATGTCAATTCTGATAGGTTAGGTATAAAGTTTCTCAAATAATTTATAAATCCTAAGAACCTTTGAAGATCTTTTTTGTTTTCAGGTATTTTTAATGCCTTTATTGCTTCGATTCTACTTGCATCAATAGAAATCCCATTTTTAGAGAAGAGATATCCTAAATATTTAACTTCTGTAAGTTTGTATTGTAGTTTACTTTCATTAAATTTTATATTGACCTCCTTAGCTCTTTTAACTACTCGTTCCAAATTACTGTCATGTTCTTGTTTGTTTCTTCCTCCAACAAGAATATCATCAAAATAAATGAACGTTCCTGGCAAGTCTCCAAAATACTTTGTGTTTAGTTTTTGAAATAATTCTGGTGCAAAACTAACTCCAAAAGGCATACGCAAAAATTTATATACCCCAAATAATGAACTAAAAGCACAATAATCACTACTGGCACTATCCAAAGGCACTTGCCAAAACCCATCTTTCAAATCGATGACTGTAAAATATTCCATATCTTCAAATGCTGTTGTCAAATCTTCAAGACGTGGAATTTCAAAAGGCTCTTTTTTAATATTTATATTCAACTCCCGAGGATCTAAACATATCCTTATTGACTTATCTTGTTTTTCAACCAATACAAGGTTATGGACAAAATCAGTGGGATAGTTTATTTTTTGTATAACTCCTAATGTTTCCATTTCTTCTAATTTCATTTTTAATTTAAACCTCAAGCTTTTTGGAATTCGTCGTGGAGCTTTAACGCTTCCATTTGAACCTTCTTTCAAGTAAATTTTGCATTTGTCGGGATAGCAACCTAGACCAGTAAAAATTTCCTTATGCTTTTGAATAAATTCATTTTTTTCTTTCTCGTAATCAGACTGCCTAGATTTATGCACTTTAATTTCATCTATGTTTTTTAAAATATTTAGCTTCAAACAAGTTTCCAGACCTAATATTGGTGCAGATTTAACATTAGCTATTAAAAAGCAGGTATTTATTTTCACATCATTATGGTTTATATGCAAAATTGACATACCTATAACATCAATTTTAAACCCACCATACGCCTCTAATTTAATGTTTGTATCGTGTAACTCAAAGTTAATAAAAAGTTTTCGAAACAATTCAGTCGGTAAAATGTTTACCTCCGAGCCCGTATCAATTTTAAATTGAACACATTTTCCGCCAACATCAACCTTCTCAAACCAACCCGCGCGATTATTTTCTATTGAACTAACTACAACTGATTCAATAGTCAGATTATTTACATCTGGATAATTATTATTAACACTCTCTGCACTACTTATAAATTGGTTATCTACATTGTATACTTTTCGACTAGGGCATGCATAAAAAAAATGGTTAAACTGACCACAGTTGTTGCACTGCTTTCCTTTAGCCGGGCACATCATCGGCTTATGACGATACGAACACTTGCTGCAATTCTGTAGAAACTTTCCATCAGCTTCATCATTCCTTCTCATTTTATAGCGGATCGATTGTCCTCTCTGGCTGGATCCTGCTCTCTGGTTATATCCCCCTCTCTGGCTGTATCCTCCTTGCTGGTTGTATACACGTTCCGTTGGTTTTTCTTTGTCATCAATATCAGTTTCATCTTTATTGTGCACAAACGTGTGCTTTTTACATATTGCACTGACATTTGACTGCCTTTGAACGTCTCTCGCCTGTTCATGTGTAATTTCTGTTATTCTGCAAAATTCGATTGCCTTCTTTAGTGTTAGCTTCTCCGTTCTCAAAAGCTTTTCTTGTGAATCTCCATCTCTAATTCCTAAGACAATACGGTCGCGTATCATCTGATCAGTGATGTTCTCTGTCGTACAGTCGAAATCGCATTTTTTTTGCTTGGCTCACGATATCCGTTAAAAAGCTATCGAACTGTTCACCGGGCTGCTGCACTCTTGAGTGAAATTTGAACCGTTCGTATATGACGTAGTTTTTTGGTTGACAATACGAATCAAACTGTTCGACCACTTTATTGTAATCTTTAGCATCAGCTTCTGATATGTCCAATGTTTCGTATATTTCAATGGCTTTTTCACCCATTAAATTCAACAGCATTGCAATTTTCACTTCATCGCTAAGAGTTTCCCCTTTAGTTGTTGCTTGGACGTAAATCGAAAAAAGCCTTTTAAATTTTCTCCACTCATTGCTCACGTTTCCTTCAAAATTTAAAGGTCCGGGTGCTCTAAATTTGTCCATTTTCTTATCTTTATTTGAATGATGCCACAATTTACATTAATTTAAATGTCTCATTACACTTTTAAAACAAAATAGCTTTCTCTTTTACGGCTGCGCCATGTTATATCTCGACAATATATAAATCAAACACAAAACTGAAGTTCATTCTTTTTATTCATAAGTGCTCATGTTCGTGGCTAAATGACAACTGAGGGCATACATATAATGTAATGAGAGAGCAAGTTATAAGTGTTATACCATATATAACAGGTACGAAATTTAAATAAGCTGGGTGCAGACTTCAGCCAAAGATAATAAAACACCTAGATGACGCATTGAAATGGGAATTGTTGTCATATGAAATCAAAATTCAATACCTTAAGGAGCTTTTCGAAAAAGCTTATACCGCTGAGAAAAAATGAAACCGAAGCTGAACAACACTACTACTACTACATTACTAGTGACTGACTACTGAACTGACACCAGAGTCCAACCTCACGCACACTACTTATAAATATAAACACTGCATGCATTTGCAGTTCTTCATTTAATTAATCGGCAATTGTCCTTCGACGAAGTCAGACGTGCTGCGTTTCATGTGAATTTTGACGTCATACCTATACGAGTGCACATCGATGGATCGTGTATGAGTATCACTCTTCGTTTCAGGGCCAGGCTATGCTTCTCGTTGTCCTTAATGAATGTCCTCCTGAGGAAAATAAAAATCGCACACGCACTTAAATTGATAGCATTAAAATCGGTTTGTATTCTTTTCTTATATTATTATCTCACTCACTACCGTCTGCTCTTGTTTTATCTTGTGTGTATGTGTGAGTACGAGTAAGAAGGAAAAATGACAAACCAAGCACAAGTCAGAAAATCGTCGGTCGGCTATTTGTTTGCTGTGCTTATGTGAAAGAGGTAGAATCATAAATTTGCTCCTTTTTTATGACAGCATGCCAAGCTGAGCCATAGTATTTAAAAAAACGATTTGAATTTGAATCCCTAGTCGGTTTTGATTCCTGTTAGGTGGTACATATTATACACAACTAGCTGAACCCCCGCCGGCTTCGCCAGGCCTTGTATTGCTTTTTACAATTTTTTTTTTCTAATTTTTTGGCCTATCAATTGATCGCCGTAATTACAGACATTTAAAAAAAATCAACTCAATTGGTTGAAAATTACGGGCGACAGAGGGAACCATATAGTTTTTTCCACTTTACCCGCCCGACTTTGCCCGTGCACAAATGTTCTTTCGTAAAATGCGAGAAATGAGAATAAACTGTAACTTTCTTTCTGCCTTAACCTGAAATACAGCAATACGAACAAAACAAAAAAAGACTCATGAAAATCGGCCTAGCGGTTATAGAGATTTGAATGTTTTTTTTTGTATGGGATGTGCCACGCCCCTTTGTCCAACTTTGACCAATCTTCACAGGAGCACTCTGCGGCCAATACCTAAGATTATCTGTAAGTTTGAGCTCAAACGATTAGGTGGTTTTCGAGGTATACGATTTTGAATGTTTTTTTTTGTATGGGTGGTGCCACGCCCTTTGTCCAATTTTGAGCAATCTCCATAGGAGCCACCTGGGCCAATACCTATGGTTATCTGTAAAATTTAGCTTAATCGATTTGGCAGTTTCGAGATTTTGAGTGTTTTTTTTTTGTATCGGAGGTGCCACGGCCATTTGTCCAATTTTGACCAATCTCCTACGGTGCACTTCTGGGCTAATACCTAAGATTATCTGTAAATATGGGCGCAATAGAGTCTGGTTTTCAAGTTATACGTAACCGAACACATTTTAGAACTCATTTTTTAGATATAGATTAATCATTTTTTTAAACAACCCTTCAAAACATTGATGTTCGGTTTATCATCAAGTCACATGTTATTTTTCAATGCTATTGGTCTTGTTTTTAATCAAGAATCGCATTCGCTCTAAATTTTTGTTTCCAAAGTATTTACCTAGTATTAAAGTGGTTACTACAAATAAGTGGACGTTTATGTTTTTCTACATTGTCGCGAGATTCTCCTACTAGTTCCAGCCAGTCATTATATTTTTTAGTTCATTTATCAGGCAATTTAAATAATTTTACCACTGAGTACTTTGCGGCACTTGCGCTGCAAGAAGTAGTTACACACTTTGCTCTCCAAGCCATATTTTACCCTATATTCAGCATTCTTATATTTATTTATGTAATCCTAAAATTAACTCTTAAAACAAAACCAGCCTTCTAAAATCAATTCAAAATTTTATTTTGTAGGTATTTATAAAAAGAATTAAAACTAACCAGGGATTCAAATTCAAATCGCTTTTTAAAAATACGGTGGCTCAGATTTGTTATGTATCTATGCATCATCAGCATCAGCTAACAATTTGAATAGCCCACCGACGATTTTATTTCCTTTGATGACTTCTGTTTCCTTCTTATTTAAGCACATACAAGATAAAACGAGAGCAGACAGTGGTAATAATAAGAATACAAACCAGTTTTAATGCTATCAAATCAAGTGCGACAGTTGTTTTCCTCAGGAGGGCATTCATTATTGAGACCGAGGAGCATAGCATAAACGTAAACCAAAGCCTCATACATAAACGATGCACTTATGCACACACACAAACGATTACAATTACGCGCTGAGAGAAAAGCTTTTATTTTGTTGTATAATCGTTATTGGACTAAGAGAAGAGCTTTTTTGTTGCACGATCGTTGTTGCACGATCGTAACCAATGCGGACATCAGCTAACATTATGATGCGTCATCTGTATATTATATTATCTTTGCTTCAGCCTTAGCTGGGAGGGACACCAATATAACACAAACGGAATGGAACTATAAGAGAACGGAATTGTTATCAAAATTAAAGTCAAGCTACCATTGGATACAAAGAGCGAAGGAAACTGAAAGGTTCTATAGAAACCTAGATTTTGAAATGGGTTCTCAGTACTTTACAGAAACCGACGATCAAAATAAAATAATGTGGATCTTTAAGGCCCGGTGCGACTTGATTGAATTAAATGCAACTATACTTTTATGGCAAACAGGTCAAGAAACTGTTCCTTATGCAATTTAAAAGAAATAGAAAATATACAACATTTCATACGAAAATGTCCTATTCTTAGGAAATTCAGATATAAATTCTTTGAAAAGAGATACTTATTAGAAGCCGAGGTAGTTGAATTGTTAAACGGAGTACTCAGTAATTGGGACAATTTTACGAATTACATTATCAATGCTTTAGCGTTTAGAAAATTTTTAATTGAAGAATTTAGTGTAAAACTGCTATAAAACTTTAAAATCAAATCCCCGACAGACGACATTTATGTCATTGTCGTATGTTCTCAAATTTTAAATTGTAAAATTATTTTTATAACGAAAAATAAAGAACTTACTACATACTACTAATACTACTACTTAAACTAATACCAATTGTTGTCAGCCAAGATGTTGGACGAGCTGTGTGAGCTACATATTGTTCGAACTACAATTCTGGACTGTTCTCTACCTCTGGCCTTAAAAAATGTGCAATCATTGCCCGGTATTGAATGGCATTCATATTACCCAAAACTCTTTTCTCGTTTTCGAAAAAAATATTATCCAAATTGATCCTTTCTGAGGTTATTCCACCCCATACTGTGCTTAGATAGTTTAACTTTTATATTTTGATTTTGGGTGACCCCAGCCCCATATTCTGCAATTTTCCTTACTCACCTTACCATTGAGGTGAAAATGGGCACAATAGCTCATAATGAGTTTGTGAATAAACTGGTCGTTCTCTCTCGGAACACTTCTTGAAAACTTCGATCCTTATATTGGGTTTTAACTCTTCAGGAGTTTGAATTGAATCTTATATGACAAAAGGTATAATTGTTGTAAAATTGTTTACAAAGACTGGTTAGACGTCACCAAATGATGAGAACGACACCTGATGATGTTCGTTTCGGGGTTTTCCTCAATACATAATTTTGAACTGCACAAGGTCTTTCAGCACGCTGAAGATTAAAGACAATCCCTTCTTTCTAAAAACGCTGAATTGAATTAAATCGCTAAATTGTTGTATCACTGGCCACATTTCGAACATGAAAGAAATTTCAATATAAAGTTGAACAACTTTGATTCTTTGTTCTGCGCTGAATCATTTTCTCAAAAATTTCCCCAGTTAATTCTGAAAAAAAAACACATAAACCAAAAATGAAATCATTTTGTAATCAAAGGCGAGTTGGGTGTCATTGAGTAAAGGGGGTTCATGGGAGATCGAAATAATCGCCAAGGTAACCACTTCCATGCGTACCTCGGATAGCAACAGAGAATTTGAACTTAAAATAGAAAAAGATTAATTCACAATTATTTTGGTTTTTGATCGTCATTCCAACAACATGCGAATAAAAAATTAAAAAGCATGTATGTATGTATAACTTGCGTTCAGTGATGGTATAGTGGTTTCTACCGCAAATACGTAGCAGTGCGATAAAGATTTTGAGTGGAAAAAAATTAAACATGTGCCTGTGCCTGGGTAGAACTGTGATATTTTCAATTGAGAGTGTTTATTTACACCTGAAAGAAACGGAAATAAATTGTAAACATTACCACATCTGAGATCAAACGTTTCATATAGTCTTCAACTCTACACACATTTTTCTATGTATATTTCTTCTGTCACTTGTCTTTGGTTTTTCGGAATTTCATTTCGCTCTAAAAATCATTCGCTATTTTAGATGTATCATGTATACAATAAATTTGTAACTCGTTCGGATCTCTTTATCACAAGCCGACAAAACTACACTCATGAGTGAAATTTAGGCCCAATGCACACGGAGCAACTGGAACTAAACCGGTTGGCAACTCGCGTTACAGACCAGTTACGCAATCAGCGGTGACTCGACTCTACACATGAGGAAACTCATCACCAATCAAAGAGTGAATTTTAGGCCCAATACACACGGAGCAACTGGAAAAAAACTAAACCGGTTGGCAACTCGCGTTACAGACCAGTCACGCAATCAGCGGTGATTCGACTCTACACACGAGGAAACTCATCACCAATCAAAATCTGTAGTTCGTTCAGTGTCGTGATGTTTTTCAACCCCTCCCCCACCAGCAACAGGTTGATCTGTTTTTCGCTCATCTTCGACAAGCTAGAAACTGAAATCAATAGGCAACCCGACATGCATATCAACAGACGACTGATTTAAAACTGGTTTTGTGAATCGCAAACTAGTTTTTCAACCAGTAGCGTCGTGTGCCTCGCCCCGTTTGATTACACAGGGTATATAACTCAAAGCAAACTAAGTAGTTGCCAATTCGCATCGCTGATCAGTTTTTTTCCAGTTGCTCCGTGTGCATTCGGCCTTACACTTTCCTTCCTACAGCCTGTAAAAGCTGGCATAACACTGCCATATACCCTTTTTGACAAATTTACTCCTGTCATTAACATAAATCCCATTTAAACAAAACCCATTCATATAGGAAAGACTGAAATAACCACAAAAGGGTATGTAGGATGTAGATCCTCAACAAATACATGTAACTGTACCAACTCGTTTACATCGTAACATAAAAGGTGTTTCTAGCTGTGGCAAAAAAAAAAAACACCTAATTCGTGATTCGGTTTAAAATTAGAATTACAAATCTGTATAACCGCTTCATGCTGTCCGCCCACTTGTGTGCGCTCAATGTATTGTCAACCACTTTACCCATAAGCGCCGCTCGAAAATGGGTTAAATAACGCTCGCGTTCACAATTCATTCCATTTTGTGAAAGGTAGTAGGTAGGTAGGTGTTCCACACACAATACCGCAATCCTCAGAACATGTTCAAAATTAAAGCTCTTCTAGTACATAATTCATGTGATTTCTCCAGAAAAAAAATGGCTAACCTCTTTCATTCTGCCTCCTTCTAGAGTGTACGGGTGCAATTCTGCAAAACAATATCCTTTGCTTTGCAAACCCAACTAAACTCGAGCACTTTGTCATTAAGTCTTTGAAATGAAAATGAAAAAAAAAAAAAAAAAAACATTTAGACTTGTAAACCAACCACCCACCCACACATGACATCAAAAAGGAGCTATTAACTATATCCAGGAATAAAAACAACGAGAACATACTCAACAACTACTCCTGATGGCGGATGTATCTGAAAATGTATCTCATTGGCGGTAATATGTACTACACGAACGAATTTTTTCCTGTTTTTGTGAAGCGAGGAAAAAGGCAACGGCGAAAAAAAACAGACATAAATTTTGGCCATTCGAGGAGTACCTACTCGTACACAGTTTAATCAATAAACACTACTCAACTGGGTTTGGGGTGTTATTACCCCCACCTCCACCGAACAAGCGTCAACAGAATTGCGGCTTTCTATAGCCATATTTCGTGGAATTTTTCACCGAGTCCATGGAGATGGTATTAGGGGTTGACGACGACGACGGAGAAGCTATACTACTACTAATACTTAGCTTCGTCGTCGCTGCAGGGCACAAATATAGTGAAACCGGACAACCAACAGCGGTTGCGGATACTTTTTCTTTGGTTGGGCTTATGTTTTTAAGCCAACAGCTGCATCAAAATTGGTTTCATGCCAACGAAATACAATTTTGTGTTCTCTTTCCAAGGGGGATGGTGATTTTCGTTTTCGCCAAACATGTGTACTCGTATGGGGTAGTGTATCTTTAGCACAGAAACTGCGAGAGCTGAGAATCTGGAGGATGACCTGCTTGGATTGGCAGCGTACAACGTTTTCATTTCCGGGTTTTGGGTGGCAGTGGCAGGCTTGTTTTTGTATACCTGATGTATACACGAGTACATTGAAAACTGCAGCTGTGTTGATATGTGCTCCAGCTCCTTAAATGTCTCTTGGTTGCATTCAGTTTGCATATAGTCCTCGAGTGGCATATGCAGTCCTTTCTTGTTTTTGTTAAGTAGTTTGTTATGCTAGTAGAAAATTATTAAGTTTGTGCATTGTTTCCTTTTGGTGGATTATCCTTTTAAATCAGATTAATGTGTGTGTGTATCTTTTTGAATGCGCTACAAAAGTTAAACGAGGCACAATGCGCGGGTGGGAATAGAATTCAAAAAGTTTATCTTTTGCTGGCAGATAATAGACGAGGGTTTATAGGGAGCCAGGTACCTACCTATATAAAAAAAAAACTGTGTCCTCCTGTAAGGAAGTTAGGCTTATAAGTGGAAAAGTTTGAAAGTAAAACAACAGACGTGGGTTTTCTAAAAGGATTTATTGCCTGCGACAACTTTTAATACGTGTATATAATGTAGGTGGGGATATAAGATATATATGTATTTATGAAAATTAGCATCCAAGCTACACGATCGGAACCAGTAGGCCATCTCCTCTGGATATCGCTATCCTCACTTCGTTTTGGTCAGGTGGATGGACATTTTGTAAATCATGGTCCAAGTTGGACGGATTACGCCGCGTGATAGCGGAATATTGGGTGTATCTGCCATTTAAGTGTTCTTTCCAAATTCTCAGCACTATCCGTGAACCTAAAACAGTTTTCCCATGTTCATCTATGGAGGCTTCTGCCTTGTATCCTTGTTTTACACTCTGGTAGAGCCTTCGACCATTGTCTCTGCAATAGTATCCCACAACAGATTCGAACTCCCGCTTCTGGTGCTCTTTTTTTTTTTTTTTTTTTGAGAAGTCGACCTTCCTTGTAGATCTCGCCGGAGCTCTGTGGTCTGCAGCAGTGATTGATAGGATTCGTTCTTGGCTGCATGGTCGCCTAGCAGTACGTTTGCAGTGTTGCCAGTGATCTTAGGGTCCTCTTATTCAGGGCGACGAGTTCGGTAAAAGTTTCGATACACGAGCTGTTGCGGAAATATTTTTTACAGCCTTCATTGGGTGTAGTTGCATCAAGGATATCCGCATCCGAACTTTAGCTAGTGGTCCCAGTGTATGTTGTCGGTTTGGAACGTTTGGACATCCAAGACACTGGAGCTGGAGGCATACCAGGCGTCGATCGCAACGTGATCAATTTGATTGATCTGGAGACCGCGAAGTCCCTTTGTGTATGTTGAGGTGCAGGAATCCTGTGCTGACGGTTCGCCCGCAGCAAAGTCAATAGGTCTGAGCCCGTTTTCGAACAATCTAGACGTTGAACTACACATGCTTTGGCACCAATTTTGATCATGCTGATAACAAACTGCCTTAGTTGTCTCAAAATTTGCCCAACTTTACCAATCTTACAGGCCTTGAGCATTTCTGAACAGATTTCATCCTCTCTAGTAGATTTTCAAACTTTTAGTGACTTCTCTACTACTTTTCGACCTATTCAAAGCGATGGATCTGTCAATCTGTCATCGTCATACCTTGTTCTGAACTAAACAACTCTGATAAGTGATTGCGCAATCAACAGACTCGATTAAAGAGGCGGGGGTATCTTAAATTTCTAGGCTTTGTATTAAAGAAGATGGAGTTGTAAAGAAACGGCCAATCGATAGAGCTTGATATAGGAGACGATGAATGAAGACGATGTTTGCAGCATCCCTGCGATCCTCAAGGCTATTCAAGTTAATGAGTTAGAGGATCGTTCCAAGAAAGACCGCGGGGGGCAAACGAAGAAAATGTCCTTGTATGTTTTCGATTCTGCTTACATGAGCTTGCTGAAAGGGTGACCACATTTGGCTGGCGTATTCGAGGATTGGGCGGACAAAAGTGGTGTAGAGAGATCTGGTCACGTAGGGGTCATGCCATGACATGCCATTTGCGTGGCAAAAGTCAAAAATGTTCTCACCGTTGGGGGTAACAGGTCCTCCCTATCACGCTAGCATTGAAGTCAGAGGAAACTCCCTTGGAAGAATTTGTATGTGAAGCAGATATAAAATACTATGTAGACAACTTGCATATTAGAAAAATAGGTGGAATGGATAGTATTAAAAATATATATATATCAAAAAGTTACCGAAAGAAGGAATCCAAGTTCTAACGTTTATTATAAATGCCTGCCTTAAACTGCAATACTTTCCTGATGCATGGAAACATGGCAAAGGTAGTTCCAATACCAAAAGTGGGAAAACATCTAGATAAACAAAGTTACAGACCTATTAGTTTACTTAGTAGCATAAGTAAAATTTACGAGAAAATCCTAAAAGAAAAAATTATGAAGATTATCGAGGATCACAAATTATATCCCGATGAACAGTTTGGTTTCAGGCGTGGTCATGGTACCTCCCACCAAGTCTTAAGATTGTGCAATATTGTTCGAGCAAACCGTGCAATAGGAAGATCAACTGGTATGATCCTACTAGATATACAAAAAGCTTTTGATTCAGTGTGGCACAATGGACTTATATACAAAATGATAACCCTACATTTTCCTCCGTTCCTCTGTAAAGTCATCCAAAGTTTTGTTTCAAATCGTCGTTTTAGAGTGCATGTGAATGGTAGTGCATCAAATGTAACTTATTTTCATGCAGGTGTGCCCCAAGGCTCGGTCCAGTTCTTTACAATCTGTACACATCAGATTCTCATGGGTTGGCTTCTTATATAAATGAGCCTACTAGACCTATAGCAAATACTTGTCTTGACCATGTATTTGGTCGTTTTCTTCAGTATGATACAAATCAATGTGCCGGCCTGAATTTCGATCTTAAAATCACAGATCACTGTATGACAGGTTTAATTTTCAATAGCTTAAAATACAACAACTTCTCTCACGCCGTTAATAAAAACTTGAAGAAAGTTAACTACACTCAACTTAATGATAATCTGTTAAGAGAAAACTGGGACGAAGTTTACGCCGAAGAAAATGCTTCTCAGGCCTATGGGTTGTTTATAAATATATTAAAAAAACACATTGATAGGTCTAGCGTGTCTTTAAAACAAAGACAATCAAGAATTAAACTTAAACCATGGATGAATAATTCTCTACTTAAATTAATTAAACTGAAAAATAAGCTGCGTAATAAAACCACTAAGCACCCATTAAATTGCTCTTTAAAAAATCGTTATAAAAATTTGTGTCTAAAAATCAATAAGGAAATCAAATTATGTCGTGAAACATACTTCCAAAACAAAATAAGAAGTGCACAAGGGAACATGAAGAAAGAATGGGAAGTTGTAAACAGTATAATTAGTCGAAAAACGAAAAATCATAACGATCTCATTACACTAAAGAATGATGACGGGAATAATGTTACGGACCCTGAAACAGTTGCAAATGAATTTAATGAATACTTTGCTTCAGTTGCACAGATGTCTAATCCATATGATTTTGCAATTACTTGTAATGGTTGCTCAGCCACACAGATCTTAGATCATACAGTATCCAGAAACAGTTTTGTTTTCAAACCCATTACGGGCCTTGAATTGCTAAAAACAATTAATTCTCTTAAAGTCTCCAACTCTTCTGGTGAAGACGGAATTTCCAATACCATTTTAAAAAGAATCGCTTTATATGTGATCGATATTTTGGCTCATCTTTTTAACCTAAGTATTTTTACAGGAACTTTTCCTGAATTGTTAAAACGTGCCAACGTGTTACCTATTTTTAAAAAGGGAAATAGAAAAGACAAAAGTAATTACAGACCGATTTCTCTACTCCCTGTCATATCTAAAATTTTTGAAAAAGCTGTTAAAGTTAGAGTTCTGAATTTTCTTACTAAAATTAACTTTTTTAGTGAAAACCAGTTTGGTTTTAGGAAAAAGCATTCTACCGAAGATGCGCTCCTGGAATTTTGTCAGTACATCTTTAAAGGATTAGATGACAAAAAATACTGCTCTGCGCTTTTCGTAGACATAACAAAAGCTTTTGATATGGTAGACCACAAAATCCTTTTGCGTAAATTGTATTGCATAGGACTTCGAGGATTTATGTTGGATTGGTTTACAACATATCTTATGAACAGAATGCAAAAAGTAAAAATAGGGAACATTCTCGGTGGTTCCAAGTTTATCAATCTCGGTGTTCCTCAAGGCTCAGTCCTTGGTCCATTATTATTCTTGATATATGTTAATTCAATCTTTCATGTTCCATTTGTCGGTAAGTTAAAAGCGTTTGCTGATGACTTTGCATTTGCGTATGATTCAGTTAACCCACTAAATCAAATTGCTGAGATTAACCATGATGTCCACTTGCTAAGACTCTGGTTCGCTAAACACAAGCTAATTGTAAGTAGTAAAACTAAACTCATGTGCTTTAGCCACTTCGCGAAAGATATCCCTGATATTCACATTCTGTTCCATGCAGCTAGTTGCCGTAGACTTAGTCTTACTAATTGTGGCTGTGAGATATTATATAATGAAAATATTGACTGTAATTCAAGGTGCTTCGAAATTGAAATAGTCAAGAATTATAAATACTTAGGCGTCATAATTGATCAAAATCTGAGCTGGTGTGATCACATTTATTCTTTAAAGCAATATTTGCTATCTACTCTGCGTTGTATTTATCGACTTAGAAGGTACTGCTCAACTAATCTCTTAAAAAATGTCTATTTTGGGCTTTTCCATTCCAAATTACAATATGGTATTAGCTGCTGGGGAGGTGCTTATTATAATAAAATCCAACAACTGACTGTTTTACAAAAGTCTGCTATAAGAAATATATGCAGAACTTCTTATTTGGCCAATACATTTAATCTGTTTAAAGAACTGAAAATTCTACCTGTAAGACATTTGTATTATTTCAAAGTACTCAAAATATTTTTTGTAAGAGGTGGTTATTTGCAAAGCCCCATAAATGACAGCCATAATCTTAGAAGCAATTCTATGTCGTTGGTTATCATTCCACCATTTCGTACTTCAAGCTTAAGAAATTTTTACACAATTGTGTCTTGTAAACTTTTTAACACACTCCCAGAAGACATTCGAATCATCCGAACGTTAAAGAATTTTTTAAGTAAGGTAAAATGTTGGCTATTAAACATAAACCATAGTGAAATTGAAATTTTGTTGCATTTTGTCTCCTAATCTGTTTTTGAACTTGAGTTTATTTCATTTTTTATTTTGTTTTAATATCTTTTGTACTTGTACTTCTTCATTTGAAAATTGTTAATTGTAAATTATTTATTGTAAATTGTTAATTGTAAATTATTTATTGAAAATTGTTAATTGTAAATTATTTATTGAAAATTGTTAATTGTAAATTATTTATTTGAGTTTTTAAGTGGTTAGTTATCTATATACATATGTCACCCCACATTGTAATATTTGTATGTAAAGTGACATTTATCACTATTTTTAATTAATATTAAATGTTCCAACTATTCTCTGATCATAGGTAAATCGAAAATTGTAATAATATTAATATAGGAATTTTGAGAATAAAGTATCTAAAAAAAAAAAAAAAAAAAAAAAAAAAAAAAAAAAAAAAAAAAAAAAAAAAAAAAAAAAAAATCCTCTTGCAATGTGAAGCAGCAATATATGCCGATGACACGGCAATAGTTTCATCGCATGAGTTCAGTCTCAATATCGAGACGAATCTTAAAAATGCGATTGAGACACTGCAAAACTACTACACAAGTTGGAAAATAAAACTAAATGCTGAAAAAACACAAGCTATCTTTTTCACACAAAAAAGAAAACCTTGTTTTCTTCCAGCTAATCAATTACTTGTCGATGGTTATTCAATAACGTGGAGGCCTCTGAAAAATACTTGGGAATACATCTTGACTCAAAACTCACATTTAAAGAACATACCTCGCAAACACTTAACAAATTAAATATTGGCATAAGATTGTTATATCCATTTATAAATCGGAAATCATTGCTTTCGAATGAAAACAAAATATTAATTCAAAAAACAATTTTTCAAGCTATTTTACTGTACGGCTGTCAGGTTTGGGGACATTGTGCTGGTTGTCGTATTAAAAAGTTACAAATCGCACCATTTTGTTAATTTATTTATCTGTTATTTATTACTACTTATTTACTCAAATGTTTACTTTTAATTTGTAAGCATATGCGTTTATTTGCTTATTTATTTGTGAAATTATTTATTTACTTATTTGTTAATTTATTTATTTATTTAGTTATTTATTTATTCATTAAATTATTTATTTATTTTTTTTTTATTTATTTATTTATTTACTTTTTATTTTATTTATTAACATTTTTTTTTTTTATTTACTTTTTAATTATTATAATTTTTTTTCTCTTTTTTTTTGAGAGGTTTGATAGAGGTTTGAGGTTTTTGGTCGTTTTTTTCCTCAAAAGCATTTCTCCGATTTTTTTGTATATATCTTATTTAAAATTATTTGTAAACCTTTTTCAGTAGAAAGACATAAATTTGTCATATCTCTGTATTAAATTTTGTAAATTGTGCTATAACAGATTGTGAATTCTAAACGAAATAAATTATCTTATCTTATCTTCTTACAAAATAGCTGCGAACTTTTAATGGGTGATTTTTAAGCGTTTGGTTTTTAAAATTGAAAAAAAAAAACGAAAATTTCCAAAATTGAGTGAAATTTGTATTAGGGTCGATAAATCAATTCTTGCCATTTACGTTTTGAATATTATTTCGTGTAAATGTTGACCGCGGCTACACCTCAACTGGTCCATCCGAAATGTCCAATTCTGGCATACTTTTTCCAACATATCGACTGGTATAGTGGTATATCACCAATAACCCGAGTTATGTTGTCTTCCAAGGCGGCAATAGTTTGCTGGCTTATCCGTATAAACGAGAGACTTCACATATCCCTTCACATAGTCAAATCGCACGATCTAGGTGGCCAATCCACAGTTACAAAACGTGAGATGAATTGCTCACCAAATTCGCCTCGCAATATTTCCGAAATCATCGAACGATAGCAAGCACCATTGTCCGTAACGTTGTTGGCATCATCATCATCATCATCTTTGAAGAAATAAGGCCCAATGATACCACCGGCCTATAAACCACACCTAGCGGTACCCTTTTGTACTCTCTACGCAAAAGAGTCGGTAGTTTAATGTCCAATAAAGTGAAATTGGTGCGAAATTTGGTCTGCTCAGTAGGACGATTACGACCACCATAAAATGTTCGAAATGCTCTAAACACATTTCTTACTGAGCACGATTTTTGGTAACAAAATTCAATAATTTGCAAACGTTGTTCAGGCGTAAGACTATCCATGGCAATGGTAATTGAGCATTTTTTACTTTGACACATGTCATGAATCACTCGTGAACTGTCAAAATAAAATCAGGCTGAAAAACTAAACAGCAAAAAAATCACCCTTTACATATTGTCCACTTTCCATTGCGAGGAGGTCAGCAACCTGACAGGGCAGATCCGACAATTTTAGCACTTAAACTCACCACGACTTTGTTTACAGTAGCTTTTTAAAAAACAGTATAAGATGTGCGTTACTACTATCCAAAGCAATCCATAAGTATAGATCACAAATGTCAGTATTTAACATTCAAAACTCCTCGATGGAGAGTTCCAACTACAACTTTGATAAAAACACCCCACTCGTGCTTCAAACGCAGATTTTTAAACTTTTCATACATTTTGTTGAAATTTTATAAAACAAACACGTGTGCCCGCCCACGTGCCTACCGTTCACTGAACTGTGAATATATATCCAAGAAATTGAAACCGCCACAAGACTGTTTCTGACAATCTACTTGAATATCTAATGTGAAGTTCCTATTTTTTTTTTTTTGACGTCTTATCTGTTGTTTCTAAAAGTTATGCTTATGCTTGTGCTTGTCATCGAAATAAGTGACGCAAATGGAACACGAATATTATACGTTTTGACGCAATAGGAACGTATCCTACGACATGTAGGTTAAAACATTCAAAATTAATAGTGCTCGTAACCTAAAGCGTAAAGAAGGAAAACTCGACACAGGAGGGTCATGTCATGATATAGCCGCTAAGATGAAACTGTAAAGAAATGCACACGTTTTCTTCATGTAACAACTAACAAGTAACAGAGAAATTGTACCCCTCCTCCTCCGCAAAGTAGAAAGTTGTGTACGCACTCAGCTGAAGACAAACCCTCCCATGAGTTGCTGTTCATTGTACGCTCTAAAAAAGTCCCCATCATCTATGTCCCAGGCGATATACGAGAAATCAATTTTCCCGCAATCTCGTCAGAAAACTTCATTTAGATTAACCAGGCTTGTCTGATGATGGTTGGTAAAATATCAAGTGTCACATTTCACAAAATTATGCTTCACTTGAAATGGCATTTCGTTCTCCTTTCTTGTGTGTGTCGTGTGTGCACGCATCCTTTAATCGAATTTCATGATTCTGGGGACAGCTCCCCAAGGAGACAGGAGCTACACTACCAATGTCTTCCTGTTCGTAAATTTGCTCGACCAAGACTGGAATGTGGAATACTGGATGTGGGTACTTAAAATTCACACGGCATACGCGGCACACAATCACATGTCCTTTTGCAGTGTCTGCTGTCATTGTCGTCAGGTATTTGCCCAAAATGTCACACATCAAGAGACCCGAGTATATTTTATTGCAAATTCTGTGCACTACAATGTTGACGTTGATTACGACTCGTCGTCGTCGTCGTCGTCGTCGTGGTCGTGGCGAACAATGTTCATATAGGAATATCCAATCGACGCACGCTTTGTCTGAATGAATTCTCATCATCGTATCGCTGCTTGAACTCAATTTGTCGTCGTAGTATGTGGCCGACTATAAGGCTTCCGGTTTCCGATAAGAAACTTTGTAGTTTCTTAGAAGCACTCTTGTAGATTACGCTGGCAAAACAATTTCTCGTAAAACAGTGATTTATTGTTTTATGGCATAACAATAACCAAATAGAGGGCCGCAGCGCCCCTGTGCCTTATCGGCAGCGGCAATGGCACAATAAATGGATTTATATTTGGTACCTAAATTTAGTGTTTAGAGACTCACTTTTGGGGGTAGCCAACAAATTGCTGTCGTAAATCACTCCGCGAATCAATGGAATTTATTTGTGGTTGATAATTTGAAGTTCGCCACGCGACTTGGACTGTATTTATAGACGACAACACCTGCAAGGACTAATCAGAGGTGTAGATAGGCTTGCCACCTTCTCGGAAATCTCGTGGAGGACTTAAAAAATTTTAACTTTTTTTAATACCCAAAATGCGTATATTGCCCAATTATTATAAAATAAGTAATAATAAAATCACAGTACGCTGCTCGCGCTAAATTTTAATTCCAATACAAAATTCTCTCCAACAATTTGCTGAGCTAAATTTAAGCAAATCCGCCGAGCGGTACGCTACTTCAGCTAAAAAATCAAATTTTCATTTCTGACTGTACTTCATATATCTGTCAAAATTTAACGCGGCGCCGATTAATGGTTCGGCACATTTTATCAATCTAAATTTTGACAGATCATGTTGGGTTTTTTCCCTTGTGTTTTTTATGTCGTTTTCGATTGGTCGTCCAGAACCGTCCGGAAGCACTCATCTGACAGTTCTTCTCCTGAAAAGAAGAGAAATTTGCTTCTGGATTTGAATTCAGAATCGCGTAGAGTTCTTCCGGACGGTTCTGGACGACCAACCGAAAATGACATTAGAGTTGATGCATTTTTGAAGGAAGTTAGATTCTAAGAACAGCTGTTTTCTCTGACTCTTATATCCACAACGCACTCTATGTCAAAATTTAGCTAGGATTTTATCTAATGTTTGGAGAGAAAAGTTGGAGAGCAGCTTACAATTTTAAATTCATTCCCATGAATCGTGTAGCCACCGTCAAAAGAATTGTAAAATTTCGCAAGCGAAGAGATAGTGGAGAATTGTACCAAGCAATTAACTACAATTACCCACTTTTAGGCAGTAGCAGAAGCGTACTGCAAAACGAAAGGTGGTGCGACATTTTTTTTCATGATATCATGTCGTGTCATTTTTGTATGAGATTTTTCGTTCCGCAGCAGAAGCGTACTAGGCTTTAATAGACAATGCAGATGCAGAGGTCAAAAGTAACTGAAGAGATGAGAAACATGAAACCCTCTCTTCTGAATTTGATTTTTTGTTTGTTATAGTAATTATGTGTGTGGAGGACATTTTTCTTTTTGTGGAGGACGGAGGACATCACCTTATAAAGGAGGACTGTCCTCCTCAAAGGAGGACGGGTGGCAAGCCTAGGTGTAGACGAACAAATAAATGTATCTTGAAAGTTGAAATTGGCGTGCGAAGGCATTGAATGGAACTCATTTGGGTCCGTTTATCTTTTGCATGGGCGTAATTTTTCCGTGGTGACATTTCATATAGACATTCATCAACTTCCACATGGAGCTCCATATAAATGACATTGAAGGGCAGTTGAAGAAGAGCTTGAAACTGCGGAATGACATTTTTCAGTGATAGACTGAAACCTTCAGATAGGGAGGTTCAGAAACATCATTGTTGTCCTATGATCTACGCTCTATGCGTCTCACATTTACGGGGGCCAATCTTATTTAATATTTGGGGTCTACCCCGATATCTCGAAAAAAAAAAATATCTCGAAAGCAAAAATCTCGAATTTAAAAAAAAACTCGAAAAAAAAATCTCGATACGTATGGGGGGGCATGTTGCCCCCTGCAACCCCCCTGCTTGGGTTTACTGTTTGGATACGGGGTGGGTGCAAAAAAAAATCTCGAATTTACTTTTTATTTTCCAGGTTTTTTTCGATATAGTCTTTTGAGATTTTTGTACTTTCTAGATTTTGACCCAATCGAGATTTATCAAATTCATTTTCGAGATTTTGACCATTCTCGATTTTAGTCGTTCTAGTTAACGTCATGATCCCGGAAAGCCATTTTCAATTTGGAGTAGGTGCAAAGTTGGGTATATGCAAAGATGTGTCGATTTTTTAAAATATAGATTTTTTTAAATGTAGATTTTTTTTTAAAATGTTAACAAAAACTTTGGAATATGTACATATGAAGGAGCAGCATGCCCGCGTCTATCCCGATATCTCTAACAAAAAAATCTCGAAAGCAAAAATCTCAAATGTAAATTTAAATTAAATTTTTTTAAATTTAATTTAAAAAATCTCGAGAAAAAAATCTAGAAAGCATAATCTCGAAAAAAAAATCTTTTATTAAGATTAGAAATGGTGTTAAAAAGTGATATACGTATGGGGGGGCATGCTGCCCCCCCTGCAACCCCCCTACTTGGGTTTAATGGATATGGGGTGGCTGCAAAAAAAAAAATCCCGAATTTACTTTTAATTTTCGAGATTTTTTCGAGATATAGTCTTTCGAGATTTTTGTACATATTCGAAATTTTTGCATTCCAGATTAAAAAAAAAAACTTTTCGAGATTTTTAGTCTTCGAGATTTTTGTCATTCGAGATTACGTCATGATCCCATGCATGCCCCCCTGCTTAGGGTCACTATTGGATTTGGAGTAGGCGCAAGGTTGGATCGATTGTCGATGTCGATTTTTAAAATGTACCTAGATTTTTTAAAATTTCTGTTGAATTTAATAGACTTTTTAAAAAAAATATTAATTTCAAGCTGTCGAATTTTTTTCACTTGAAGGTGTCAAAGTGTTGAGAGTACATCAGCTGAAGACCGCGAATCGCAATTAAACTCTAAGCTTTAGCGATGCAGTGAACGATTTTTGGTCGAAATTCATTTAATCTGAACGAATACGTAAACGAAACAAATGTCCAAATCTGTTGGATTGAGAAGAACCACTGACAATAGTAGTGTCCTACAAGCAGATGTCCTGGCAGTGGCAACAGCAGTCCGTAAGTCTGCAGCAGGGTATCGCTATATTATGAGGTATACTGTATACAGGATATTTCGCTATGCAAAAGTGTAATAAGGCTAAAGCGCAATAAGACCAAATTGAAAAAAAACTACAACCTGTTTCTAAGATCACAGACGAATTTTGCTTTCTTTAATTAGTTTTTATGTAAGAATTGAGGTCATTTCATTAGTAAGTGAACGTTTGGCAAGAAGGAAACATGGCCACAGGGACATAACTCCACGGGATATAAGTCAATTTCGCACGAATTTTCTAATGAACTGGAGCTAAAATTTGATAAATTGATATTTAAAATTTTACTTTATTTTAAAAAATTAAAATTTGCGCGAATTTCTATAAGAAATGTCAAGTACATAAAACAAAATTTTTTTTTTGCTGAATTGTGAATATTTAAATTTTGGGGACCTTTTTTCATTTTTCTATTTCATTCAAGATGATGCATATCACCCAAGACATCACAAGGAAACCGTTATTACGGTAGCTTTCCTGCAAGACAAGTAGACTATTGTAGGTGTGGTAATCCCTGGCACACACCACCATATGAGGGATAAACTTTGGCGTAAGAAGAATCTTAAGGCCTTAGTTTGAGAAGTTGGCCTTTCACTTGGCATTATTTTATGAGACCTTATTAAGCTTGAAGCAAGGAAAAAGACAAAAGAGAGGCGAACAGATGGACCGCCCTGAAAACGTGTGCCACAAGAAAGTTATGGCCGTCTTTCAATGAAACTAGGACCGAGACGGACCCCCTTCCACACTCACAGTATTCATAACGGAGAAAAGTACTCTGCAGTACCGCACATACGAAAAATGCGTCTGATGGAAGAAGAACTTTGCTGAGGCAGCTGTGAGAGGAGGGAGTTCTTAAGAACATTGCCCATTTTCTTTATGACAACATTTAGACAGGGTTATTATTGGTGAAAGATAACCTCTCTCCCCCGAACAGGAATCACAATGGGTCATTATTGCTCTGAGCGGAGTACGGCCTCAATTTTTCGAAGCCGCCGTGCATAACCGTGTGACTGGTGAGCGACTGGTGAACCATGATCAAGGATTGAGACTGGAGGACATGTGCGGTTCGGTGCAACTGCAAAAATACCTCGTGGAGGCATGAAATTCAGTCCTATCACAGAATCCATTCGTAAAAAATGCCCGAAGGAAAGCTACGATAGGGACTACGAAAAAATGGCTTCACAAAATCCGAATGGAAGCATTGCCTCATTAACCGCTCTCATTCTCATTTTCGAAATCAGCTGTTTTGTGTCAAACATCGGTCTCTGAGACACAAATTACTTGTTGTTGAAAAAGAGGTCAATATTCCGTTTCATTCGGATTCACGAGATACCTAATTTTACGAATTTCGAAATTCGTAGCAGACTTTCCACTATACGAATGGATTCCATGATGTATTTTTCGGAATTCGTAGCGTATTTTCGATTACGATGGAATTCGTGATAGGGCTGATTTTAAAGGATGCGTTTTCGACTTGTTTCGGGTATTAGGTTCTGAGTCTATGAAAACAAACCACAGACTCTCGTAGCTCTCAAAGAATATATCCGACAGGAGTGCGGGAACTTATCGCTCAAATGTCTCGGCAAAGCGATTGGAAATGCCGTGAAAAGAGTCAACATTTTCATCAATAACGGGGGCGCCCATTGAAGTCTTTTAAAGTCGCAGGTCTATGAGAAAAAGCCAAAGATTCTGGAAGCTCTCAAAAAGAATATCTGACAAGAGTACAAGATTTGAGTACAAAGCGTAGGTGGCAAGTTGTGACTGAAACTGGACCGGAAATGCTATACGAGTTTGATCTCTCTCTCTCGTCTCTCTCTCTCTCTCACTCTCTCTCTTTCACTGACTTGTCAGCTTTTAGGCACTGTCTTATCAGCAAGCATGCAACAAGCCGTATATTCAAACGACTTTTGTAGAAGCTGTAGATATGGACGAGGAAAAGGAGGAAATAAATCTACATCCATTTTTTTTACATTGACCGTCTCTCTCTCTCTCTCTCTCTCTCTCTCTCTTGCAAAAATTAAGACTATACGTCTGGGTCTGACAGCTTTCTTATGACATTAAAAGTCTTTGAAGCTTCATTAAAATCTTAGACTAGTTCAACGCGTATACGCGTTCTTGCTGACGCAGTCACTGCAACTTAACCTTACCTAATTGTTCGTATATTTTCCAATTTGTTGCATGTATTGCACTAAAGTTGGTGAACAGATATCCGCAGTTATACTGACTTGTAGATGGACCTACTTGAGAGCAAAACAGAAACCAATCCACCAAATGTACTATAGAGTAGGACACAAAATCCGCCATCAATCAACCCGTAAACACTTAAACAAAATCATCTCTGACCATGAGACCACCTTGATGGACTAACACAAGTCAACTGCATCCATGAGTGGTGGTATTTCCAAACGACACGCGTTAATGTCAAATGAAGAGTGTTACGCGACAAAGCCATCATTTACAATTGAAATCCGACCCGTCGTCGTCATCCGTCCGTCATAATTGTAGTTACACTCTAATAACATCATGCCACCCGTGGCCACCGATCAGACGCAAAGCAAACAATTTCTGTTCCTGTATCCGACAACCGGCAATCATGATGTCCGTCGCCGCCCGGCCGCCTATCCAATCCAGTAGCCGAAATTCAAATCGAAATTGAAAGTGTTTGTTAAGCAATCCTCACCTGAACTGAACATGGCGGTGCTTTTGCACTCTTGTTAATTAACCGGGCGTATTCGACCAGCTACACGTAGCGGCGTCGGCGCTACGACTTCATGCCGTATGCTTCATGACCCAGCAGCATTGTGAATGTGAATGACGGCGCATTGTGCTACGCGGGGCGGCACAGCATGCTGTTCACCAGAATTAGTATTCTGTAAAGTGGGCGAGTAGTGGCCAAAAGGGTTGAAAACGTCTCTAGCACAACTCGACATCACATTCACATCACACAGCGTGGAATACCAAATGAGAGCAAGTGCCACCGCAGTTGGTATATAGTTCGAGAGCTCCACGCCGCGCTGCCACGCCATGACGGTGGAGGAGGTGCAGTGCCTCATAATTACGCGTGTACTATGCTCATGTAATAGCACTCCATCAGTTGACGCTTTCTTTGAGTAGGTTAAGGCTGGTCATTATGTCGCCATTTCTTTTTCGTTTAGTTTGCTGCATTTCACTTTTGTTCGTTTTCGGCTTCGGTACTTCTCCTATGCCATGTGCTCACCTTGAATGTTTACTTATGGATTTCCACATGCACTCTCCGTATTATAGTTTGCTATGTATGGGCTTCGTGAGTTTTTTTTTTCTATCATCAGTGTCGGATTTGGGTGCCGGAGGGGGGGTGCACCATTATTGGGGCACGTTTCGTGTTTTGGCTGATTGCGCTGCAGTGCAGGACTGAAGGCGACCGATGAACGAGAAAATCGATCTTGACCTGCATTTTTTCGTGCCTAGTTATGGCGGGGAAGGGAGGCCCATAATGGGCATGTTAAAACGACAGTGAAACTATGAACACTTTTGGATCTATAGCTTGCGTGTTGCCAACCACTAGTTGTAGGCGGCCGGCCTCGATAATGGGCTGCAATCGAAAAGGGTTGATATGACGACAACTACTATATGTATACGGACAACCAAGAGAGTCGCGATAATTGAGGAAAAGTAGGTCGGACATGTCAGTTTGACAAACGGCCAAAAAGTAATGCCATATATGACTGATGTGACTTAGAAAAACTGGTGGAAAATGCGTTTGTAATTTAAGTAGGTAGATACTTCATTAAAGTTATTGGCTCGTTTACGGACATTTGTATTGATGGTCAGTCAATGTGTGGGGCTAGGGCGATTTCCATTAAATGTGACTAGATCAAATCCCGAACTTGGATCAGCGACAGTTTCTATATGAAATCCGAACCAAACAATTATCTCTTGAGACTGCAAGGGCGTTTCCTGCACAGCTGTCGGTTTCTGGCCTTTGTAGTCATGACCCTTACCGACATAGCAGCGGGTATGTTGGCGAATACTGTCCTGATATTGGCCTTCAAGTCTTGTAGAAGAACCAAATTGGTGTCCCTTATTGATATGAGGCACTCCGGGAAGTATTCCCTCAAAACAGACATCGATACCCTTGAAGTGTAGGCCGTCGCTCTGTCTTGTTGAAACCACATGTCAAGGACGGATGCATGTTATAGATTGAAGCTCTCAATGCCTCAATGTTCTCAGGTGATAGCATGGGACGAGGACTTCAGTTCTTCGTCTTGTCACCCTCGCGGTTTGTCTGAATGTAGTGACCCATGTAAAAAAAAGATTTACGATCCGGGACAGGGCAAGATGGAGCAACATTGAAACAATTTCGGAAGACGCATTGGGAACACGCATAGAACACGCTTCTCCCAGTTTTATCGCATGATGGCGACTGGCCTGAAAGGGAAGAAGATTTTAGAAACACGCCTGTCGAATGAGACCATTAACTTCCCGGTTCGATTTGCACATTCTGAATGACGGGCATTTAAAAAAAAAAGGAACTTATGTTGCCGTACCCTGTATATTATTATTCGTCGACCTAAGACGATTATTGATATAGAAGAAATAGAGTTGGGAAAAATATAGAACCTTGGGGCACTCCTGCGTCTATCCGATGATAATGTATACAGTACATCATCTACTAAGAAGGAAGATCTACTGATATAACGTGTGGCTGAGAGTTTGGCCTTAAATGCCTGATGGGGGCTACCACAACGATTTAAAAACTTGTAGGTACCAGTCAGCAAGAAAAAAGGAGACTCAGATAGCCCATATGTATCCGTTACGGCTAAAAAATTCTTAGAGATTATGCTCAAGCCACGAATTTCGGCCAAAAAATTTAGAAAAAGTTATCTATCTGCTAAAAAAACACGTTTTCAGAAAAGGACCCTCAACCATAGAAGCAGTAGAGGAGGTCGCTAGGATTTTTTATGAGGATCAGCGCCAGTAGCCGCCATCCACGAACATAAAGTCATGATAACAGCCTTAGATGTAGAAAACGTTTGGAACTCACCCAAGATAGAGTGATGTGCAAACATTTTTAGAGATTCAATGGAATTCTTAGAATTGAGATGCTCGAAAGATGGGTACCTGATCGGATATGAAGATGGTATACCAAAATACATCGTAGATGTCAAAAGACGGCTAAACCAAGTCAATCCAGATGAAAGGCCATGGACTTAGTCTAGCAACAAAAAATACCCAGATTGTCCTGATTACTAAGATTCGGATCCCCACTATAAGCCAGGCAATATTCAATCCACAAAAGATGCAGATAAGTACTTGGGAATGAAATTGGATAGGTACAAAACTCAAATTTTTGCCTCAGGTCAAATCTGCGTCTGGAAGAGCTGCAAAGATCAATACTGTCTTGAACAGTCTAATAGCAAACTTAAGTGGACTTGAAGCCAAGTCGGCGGAAACTTCTTATGACAGTCAAACACGCCATCGTTCTGCGTTCAGCGGTACGGCAAAGAGGAGCTCTCCGGGTGGCGAACTCCTATCGAACAGTGTTTTTTTTTTTGTCACAGGAAACGACTAGTAATAGCGAAAGAAATTACAACTCAGCTCCGGCAAGGGGCTCTGCAAAATAAGGCCCAAACATAAAATGAAATAAGGCCCCAAAAAATTATACATGAAACAACAACAACGATTTTTAATAAAATTTGGGGTGTTATTTCCTAATGAAAATTGGGGTCTTATTTAAGAAGAAATTCAATTCAATTCAATTCAATTCAAAGTTTATTCATATCAAAAGTTCTACATTGATTTACATTAATCCGCGAAGCCTTATGGCTTATCTGCGGAAGATTATTTATCATAGAATTACATTAAGTATATTTCTTGCGAGTTTAGTTTCAATTACAATAAGATTATTTTTTTTTTTTTTTCTATATATATATATATAACAAAGAATATCACATGAATTTACATAGAACATGAATTTACATAGAAAGGTAAAATTCTTTAATAAGATTCTTGCGGGCATTTGGGTTTGGGATAGTTCTGAGCGTCTGTGGAAGTTCGTTAAGAATAGTTGGTACGCTGTGAAGTAGTTGTCTTCGACCATACGTATTTTTGCTCATGGGGACTTGTAGCATTCCTTGGGCTCGCCTTCTTGTATTCACCTGATGTTCAATTTGCCTTCGAAAACGCGCATCATCGTAGTATTCAAGTGCTACCGTCATTTTATAGATTTGTTGGACTTTTAGTACTTTAAAGTTGTTTCCTCCGTCTGCATTGGTAGAATTTCGGTTGTTTATCCTTTTTATTATAGAGTTCTGTAGTTTTTGCAGTCTATCTATATGGGTTTTTGAAGAGTTACCCCACGCAAGTATCCCATAACGTAGCTTTGACTCAACGAGGGCGTAGTATACTTGTTTTTGGACTTGTGGCGTTGAATGGTATCCAAGGTAGAATATCGAATAGAGGGCTTTCTTGAGATCAGAGCGAAGTTTGTCAATATGTTTGTCCCAAAGAAAATGACTGTCGATTGTTACTCCTAGATATTTGTATGTTTCGACAACATCGATGACGCGATCTGGAAGATTAGTTTGGCATATGTTGCTTTTTATGATAACCCCTTGGTCTGTTGCTTTGTGATGTGGTCCACGAATGTGCATGTGTCTTATTTAAGAAGAAAAGAAATAAGACCCAAACGAAAACTGCAACCCCCCTGGGGGTCAATTCTCAAAAATTCTCGCATACGTTTATCTGTCAAAATATCCAATTTCATGCGAAAGACTGAAATTTGCAATTCTCAAATTCCGCATACGAGAATTTCTCTTCGAATGTTACTCGTCTGCTTTTTCTAGGCGGATTTGCTTCTCGCATACGGAATTGTGAGTTTGACAATTTGATTTTTAAATTTCTGTGTGAAATAATTTATTGTGAAGAAGCAGAAATAAGTAAAATGGAAGGAAAACAAAAGAAGAAGATTCTTCAGCAGTTACATAAAGCGTTTGATCTAAATTGGTCAATCATATATGAGTAGCCAAGAAATCGATGAATTCCTGTGCCAAGCGCTTGTTTAATCGAAATAATTTCATAAATTTTGTGTCGAAAAGTTCAAAATAGTCTTTGGGTTCTCGGATATCTCGGTCTATTTGAAGTTGCTCCAACTGCTCCATTGCCAACTGAACAAATGCTAATCTCATTTCGCCCAATGTAGCCATTGTAAAAACACAATTAATTATTTACTGAAATTAGAACCAATCACACACAATCGGAAAATGTTTTTTTTTTTTCGTTTTTGTTAATCGCATATCAAAACCCACATCCACAATATTTCTTACCCAATTTGAATTGAATTTTTTTTTCGTGTCATTCTTTGCACAAAAAGTAGGTACATTTCGACGTAAAATTCTACCTCATGCGAGAATACAATTTTCGCAGAGGTGGAAAAAACTTTGAGAATACCAATTTTTTTCGTATGCGAAAATTTCAGGCGGATTTGCTCGTATACGAGTTGCGTTATGCGGAATTTGAGAATTGGGGTCCTGCTTGAGTTTACTTTACTGTCAGATTTGGGGCCTTATTTCATCGCAGTGGGGCCTTATTTCCTGCAGCCCCGGCAAGCTATAGAGCAAAGAAACCAGGGAAGGTGCTCTGAAAGACTGATCGGAAGCGGGAAGCCGAATATCCACCTCACCCAATTCGTACAGGACACGGGTGCTTCATCAATTATCTCCACAAAATGAAAAAATGAAGAAAAAACGACGAGTCTAGCATGTCGGTGACTTGATTCTACCCTGAACACACAGTCTTCGAATGCAGCAGATCTATTGCAGATAGACATAAAAAAAAAAATCAAACTGAATTTCGACGAGCATTTTAAGCTATTTTCTAGACGGATTTTTTTATGTTTAAGCTCTCAAACTCTGAACTTTACAGTGGCCGGCATAAGACGGTTTGAAGTTCAGATTAAATCAATCTAAAGCGCGTTCATTGGCGGTGTGGCCGAAAAGTTGTTGGATTTAAAAAGGCTCTTCCACGTCAAACTTCTTGTATGAAATCAAAAAATCTTGATGAATGTTACTCGAATTTAATGTTCACCTCCATACAAAGGCATCCAATGAAATATTCTATTTGTGGAAGTTACTTTAACTATAACTACATTTGGACATTCTTCCCCAGACGCTTGGTTAGGCAAACTTAAACCTCATTGACTTGCCCTAACATAGGTACCTCCAGTCTGTCCTTCTATACTTTAACCTTTTCGCCTCAGAAAACTTGGCATAACTTTATTCAAAAGCTTCCGAAAAATCTAAAATTCAATTTGGGACACCCACTCAAGCATTCATCTAGCTAACCCTAATACCTTTTCAACCCCAAGAAAAAAAAAACACAGAGAAACTTTTCAATTTTCCCTGTTACTTGTGTAAACTCACTTTATGAAACATCATCATCCTTCTTCCTTTCTTCTATGAGATGTCACTGATGCAACAAAAAAATTTATATACAATTCCTGCAGTTTTGACATGACAATGTCATGTAAAACGCATAAAGTGTTCTCCGCTCCCAACACCACTGTAGCCCCGCACTCGACAAAAGGACTTTTGTGCATAGTTTGCATATTTTTCGCAAAGTATTAAGTGTTTCCTTGCTGACAGGAATTACATTTTTTTTTCTGTGTGTGTGTGTTATTCTACAAAGCCTTACCTGACCTCTTATACACGGCGATGACTCTTACTCACTTCTATTAAGGACGTGTTTGAAAGTGCACCACCAGAACAACCTTGACCAACATTCAATGCAGTGCTGCAGATCTTAATTGGAAGCCAGTGACAATATACAAGTGCGACAATCCGAGATGATTCTGTGTACAACTACTATAGTGTGGCGAATAATTGATATCACTTCCCTCAGTCCCTCTTGGCAACCAATTAAGCACACAATATGCTAAGTTGACTCAGCACAGCCACACAGCCGAATGAAACTCAAATTCGTATACCTCCTCGGACCGGGAACATTTTTGAAGGTCCTGGGGTTGATATCGCATGTCGGTTCGGTTGTGGTGCAGCACATGTTTGGCTACGTATCCGGTCCATGATTAATGACGAAAATGCAAAAGTATATTAGTGTTGGGAAATTTTATCTGTTCGGTTGTTTTAATATATATAACAAATTATCAGAAGCAATCTGCACATGGTTTTGGATTGACAACAGTTTAAGAACTTGGATACCGATACACCAGTAGCTAGATATGTATTAATTAACGAGAGTGAACCTGAACATATTTTTGAAAAAGATACGACAACCATCCGTTTGGGAGAAGATTGCTCTGTCTCCCCTTGGGGTATCATTTGCGAGCGCCCGCCCCTGCTTGACAACGGGCGACTATAGGCAAAAGTAAAACTCCGACAAATGCGAGTTTAATAACACAAATTCGATTAACCTGTCAGGAAGGAGGGATTTCTTTGGAGTAAGGTTCGATAAAGTTTTATTCATGATTGCCAACATGTAGAAGGCAGATATTTTCCGGGAAAAGGGCGCACAAAAATTCTTGGGAAGTAGCTATCAAAAAAAGGAAGACTCGTTAGGTAAAAATTTACCTGAAACTTTTTGCATAATTAAAGAAAAATTGACGTTAAGAGAGGAATTATAAAATTGGTCGGGGAAGGTAATAAGGCTCAAAATAGATTTATGCAAGAAAGGGCGCCCTAACAGCATCCGTATGCCAAAAGGGTGGAAGAAAGTCAAAGCCCGAGAAAAGGGAACGTTGCGCTTGGTAGTGCCAATGGCAGTGATCCCACATGAATAAATTAGTAGTAAAGGGTGTTCTTTCTTTGTTTCGAAGTGGTAAGACTTTTCCAAGCGACAACCGATTTGACAGGTAACAACTGATTTTCGACTCAGATTGGAGAAGATGACTAAATGGGGAAATTCTGCAGATGTTTATTGGAGAAGAGGTTGGACACGATGAGGTCGACTTCGACGGTTCCAATTGGGAAAACAATGTCAAGTGTCAAGGTTGCAGTCAGAATAACGAGGCGAGTAGGAAAGAAAAAAACAGATCGGAAATGACCTTCATTGGTCACTATTGACCAAAAGGCTCTAGAAATTCTGGGGAACATTGGAATCAAGTTCGGATTTCAAAGAACCGAAAGCGAGGCTACCCCACAAACCCACAAAAAATGAAGACAACGAACAAAGGAAGGGGCACAGTACCCTAGCAAAGCAGCCACCGTCGACTTGTTGCTCTTTATGACAACAAAAGATATAACCTTAGTGCTGGATGTTGTGGATATCGCATTAGTCTAAGAATACCACCAGAGATCATGATAAATTTCAGGGACTAAGGTCCATGATTTATAATTTGTATCACGCAAGGTCAGCTATGAACCTACATTGTTGCAGAAAAGCAATTAATCTACTTCTTTTAGCTTCATACAGCAACAAGGAAACAATCGAACTGTCAAACAGGAAGGTGTAAAAAAAAGTGCAGTGCGTTTTAATTATTTTTTGAATATAAATTTGGTTGATTTAATTCCATATAAACTGAGTTATATACGCATAGTTGAATGGTGTTGCAAGAAACCAATAAATTGCATTAATTTAATATGTCGAAGTGCGATAAATGCAAAGGAGCAATTCGCGGCGAGTCGGGCATAGAGTGTGATGGTGTATGCAATAAGGTATACAACCGCACTTTAAAATGTGCTGGATTGGATGAATATGCAAGTGGTATTATTGGAGTAAATAATATGGTTAAATTCATGTGTAATGATTGCATGCTTTACAATCATACAAAATGTGGATTTGGTAGTCAAGGAAATGCAGGTAAATGTCGAAAAAAATTCACAGTACCTGAAGGAGTACAAAGATGAGTTTGCGAGATCACTGAAACACAACGAAAGCGAAATAAAATCACTGTTGGAGGCAATTGAAAGTAGGTACATGCAAAGATTGGGTGAAATGAAAAAGAGTCAAGAAATGTGTGAAAAAGGAATTATTGAGATGCGGAAAATATGCACAGTTGTTGAAAACTTTAAACAAGAAGGCGAAAGACTATGTGGTGAAATGAAAAAGAACAACACAAGTTTATGTAATGAAGTGAGAAAAAAAAATGGCGGGAAAACAAATGACGTTTGCAGAGAGTGTCAAAAGGGCGAATGACAACAGTCTTGAAAAAGTGTTGCCAACGATGAGAAAGGAGTTACCACTTATTATTAAACCTAAGGGGAAACAAAATAGTAGCAAAACAAAGGAAGATTTAAATAATAGGGTAGACCCAAAGGATCTGAAGATCTCAAATATTCAAAGCTCCCACAGTGGAATAATTGTTATAGAAAGTGAAGGACATGAAGAACGTAATAAAATTAAAAGTGCTATAGAGGAGAATATGGGAGATGCATATGAAATAAAAGTACCGACCAAATTAAAACCCAGAATTCTTATATCTAATATGAACTTCAAACTGGAAAAGGGTGTGCTTATTGAAAAAATAAAAAACCAAAATAGTGTGGTTATGAATAGTGAATTAAAGTTAGTCACATATTTCGAAAGGAAAGTAAATAATATGGTTAAATACAGTGCAGTCGTTGAAATAGACGCTGAGTCATTTCCAAAAGTTCTTGAAGCAGGAAAACTGAATATTGGATGGGAACGATGCAGAGTATTTGATGGTGTAGACATCAGGAGATGTTACAAATGTAAAGGATTTAATCATATATCTTCCGAGTGTAAAAAAGAGGAGGAGACCTGTTTAAAATGTCTCGAAAATCACAAAACTAGTGAATGTAAAAATGAAGCATTAAATAAATGTATAAATTGTAGCCGGGCGAACAAAAATTTAAATCTTGGACTTGATGAAAATCACATGACACTAAGCAGATTATGTCCAGTGTACCAAAACAAACTTGAAGTGAAGAAGAGAATTGGGTATTAGCAACTAAACACGATATCAGGCATTTATATGAATATACAAGGTCTAACCGGAAACTACGATGTTTTAGAGGAATTGGTGCATAAAAATAAGTTTGGCTTTATAATATTAAGTGAAACACATATTACCTCAGATATAAAAAAAAAATGAATATAAGTTAAAAAACTATAGAGTTTTCACCTGCTTATCGAACTCAAGACATACAGGTGGAGTAATTATATATGTAAATAAAGAATTTAAGGCGATTGAAATTAACTCAAAGTCAATTGATTATAAAGCATGGATACTGTTGGTAAAAATTAAGTGTGATAACATATGGTGGAATGTTATTGGATTATACAGATCAGATAAGATGAGTGTGTCGGAATTTAGTACAACGTTAAGCGAATTTATGGAAAATAACTTAAGTTTTACTGAAAGTATCTGTGTAGCTGGAGACTTTAATATAGACTATCTGAATGATAGTACAGATAGAAGAAAAATTGTCGGGGAGATATTAAATAAATTCAGTTTGAGGCAACTAGTTATAGATAAAACAAGAAACACAATGGCGTCTTCCACCCTTATCGATTATGTTTTAACGGACCATATTTCGCGAATTAGAGTAGCAGTCAACAAAAACTGGATAATATCTGATCATGAAACAATTAAAATTGAGCTTCAGGTTAATAAAAAGGACATTCAAAAACCCAAGATGATAAAGTATGTTAAATATAATAAAATTAAATTTTTTTAATGGAACTGAGATCTAGAAACTGTGCGAGTATAGCAATTACGAATATGGAAGGAAATATGTCATTCGAGTTCAAAAAGTGTATTGAACAAAGTTTAAATAGTTTAATTTCAAACTTTAGAATCGAATCGCATTATGTTGAGTGGTTCAATGAAGAATTAAGTGAACTTAAACAAAGGAAAATACATTTGTATAAAATACATAGTATATTAAGAACCAATGAAAGCTGGGAAAATTACAGAAGGGCTAGAAATGTGTATAAAAACAAGTGTGTTGAAATAAAAAACAAGTATATTGAAGGGAAAATTGAAGAAAAGTCTGGTAACCAAAAAGCTATGTGGAGGACAATCAAAAAATATGTTTTAATACAAACGCATCAAGACCTGTGTGAAATTGAAGTAAATGGTGTAAAAATTCATAACAACCTAGACATATCAAATAAATTGAATGAATTCTTTGTCGACAGTGTGGTGAAAATTAATGAAGGCATTCCAAACCTCCAGTATAGTGATTGTATAAGAGAACCAATACGTATCTTTCATTTTAAGCAAATTAACGAAATTGAATTGGAACAAGTAATTAAAAGTATAAACAATAAAAGTGACTTCAATGGCCTTAATACAAAAATGATATTGGATTGTAAGGAAGATATCTTACCGGCATTATTAAATGTTATAAATACATCAATGATGGAAGGTGTGTTTCCAAGTTCTTGGAAAGAATCAATCGTGATACCTGTTGAGAAGGTAGTCAATGCAAAAAAGGTGGATCAGTTTCGTCCCATAAATATGATGCCTGTTTATGAAAAGATCTTGGAGAAAGTTGTGTACGTACAGTTGGAGAGACACCTCATTCAAAATGGAATTCTTTGTGAAGAGCAATCAGGTTTTCGGAAAGATCATTCGACGGAAACGGCTTTGGCATGGGTACTTAATGAGTGGAAAAGAGAACTTGACTCGGGAAATTCTGTGCTGGCACTTTTCCTGGATTTGAAAAGAGCGTTTGAGACGGTGGACAGGAAAATACTATTGCATAAATTATCTAAATATGGAATTCAACAGAAAGAGCTTCAATGGTTTGAGTCTTACCTATCTGGCAGAACACAAAGGGTGAAACTAGGAGGAGTTTATTCTTCGGTAAAGGAAGTAAACTTGGGCGTCCCACAGGGTACAATTCTGGGAGTTATACTCTTTCTAATTTATGTAAATGATATTAAAGATTGTCTTAAATTTTCAAAAGTATCTTTATTTGCGGATGATACATTAATTTATATAGTTGGAAAAGAATTAAAAGAATGTGAAAATAAGCTAAATTTAGATGCTCAGGCGATGTATATATGGCTATGTAAAAATAAGTTGATGTTAATTGTTTCAAAAACCAAAAGTATGTGCATTGGTAATAGGAGGTATGAAATTGACTTACAAATAGATAACTGTGATATTGAATGTGTTGATCAAATAAAGTATTTGGGTGTAAAAATCGATAGTAGACTATTATTTAATGATCATGCCGACTTTGTATGTGCGAAAATGTCAAAAAAAAATATTTTTTTTATATAGAATACGAAAACGAATTTCAAAGAAATGTGCAATAAGTATATATAACACGATTATTTTACCACATATAAATTATTGTTCTTCTATCTTTTATTTGTGTAATGAAGGTAAAATAGATAATCTTAAAATTTTACAAAATAGAGCTATGAGGTGTGTATTGAAATGCGGGTTGAGAACCCATATTAAAGATATGTTAAATGAGTTACAATGGATGAATATTAGAGAAAGAATGAAATTTAATTTATTAATCTTTACTTTTAAACTAAAAAATGGATTATATCCTATGTACCTACAGAGAAATCTGCAATATGTCGGTAGCTATTATAATTTAAGAAATGTGTGAGATTTTCGTTTACCATTATATAGGCGAACTAGTTCACAGAATAATATTTTGTACAAAGGAACCCAAATGTTCAATAGCCTAGATTTAAATATTAAAATGCAAAAAAATATTAATATATTTAAAAAGCAAATTGCACAGCACATTGTAAATTTTTAATATACTTAAGAATGTAAATGAATTAAAAAGAGTTTTTACAACTAATAAATATTTAAAACTAAAACTAAACTAAACAACGATCTGACTGAAGTATCATGTGAGCAGGGGGACAAAAATGTACTCCTATCGTCCGCCTACATGCCATGTAAGAAAGATGAACCTTCGACAGAGGCAGTCCGAACAGTAGCGACGTACCCCAAAGACACGTTGACGAAATCTTCATTGTTGATTGGATGCGACGCAAAAATGGCCGAAAATAGCTGATGGTGTAGTTTGGACATCAACAAAAGGAGTGAGTCGTTTTTCGAGTTTATTCTTTCTTCTAACATTACAATATGTGTACCAGGATTAGGAAAGAACTTCTCTACCAGGCTTTAGTAACAAATATTAAGACCAGTTTAGTTAAAGAATGGAGTCTCAACCGGTGGGTGCCATGAAATACAAGTCTTATGCAAAAAAGTGCAAAACGTAATTTTGGACTTTATTGAACTTTTGAAATCGTCCAAAAATCGTTTTGGACTTTATTGCAATTTCAGAAGAGCAACAAAGTCCAAAATTACGTTTTGGACGTTTTGCATAAGACTTTATTTCATGGCATCGTCTCAACCTTTTGCTCCTTTTCGGATCACAACCGAATTCTCATCCTTCTAATCCTAAACTTGAATAAAAACATACTCCAACCCATCAGAGACCTCCAAAAAGTCAACTAGGAAAAATTTTTCAAACCTAGTAAGTCGCAACGAAGCTAGCCCTCCCATCAGCAAAAGTCACTTGAAACGCGGCTAATATTGCGAAGATGGTGACAACTTGGAAAATACTCTGACTTACCTAGCAATTACTCTGAACTAATAGTTCGTGTCCTATCAGTCGACCTAAAAAGAAAATCAACGCGGTCTGATGGACCTCAGAGCTTCGGAAACTTAGAATAAAAACTAGGAAACTTTTCATTCGGCGACTTTAAAATATTAAGATCAAGGAGAGAGTAGAGGAGATATTATGAACTTGATCTAACCACCTCATACTTGGTCTACATAGAAGATATAAGACGCCTGCTTATTGGCAGGGATTTTATCTGAGGAGAGAACTTTCGCTTTACGCGACCTAACCATACAGACACATCAACCGCTTCGAAGAATTATAGCTCCGCGACATTGCGTACCTTAAAATTCCGGTGATTTTTACACGATTACTGCGAGTCACACCAACAATGCAACAATCCGCGCATGGCCTGGCCATAGGTAAGAGTTGGAACAATCACCGAATTACTTTTCCCGCAGCTGCTAAATGGACTAAATGCAGACAGAGTGATAGAGGAAAATGAGAATAATAGTCGAGTCAATGAAAAACCAGTTCCGCCATCAAATATAGAGAAGAGATTGACTTTTTACTGCTTTTCAGGGTTTCACATTTTATTGCGTTGCTCTTCAAATACGCACATGAAGTTTTGAAAGAGAGCATGAACCTTATCTACCCAGTATGGCTGGAAGATGGCATGCCCGTGGACTATCAGCTCGATACATATATGCCAAAAAGGTTTCTTCTTATCTCTTGAAAAAACTATATCGATTCATATCCCAGCTTAATGTCACGATCACGCACTAGGACTTGCTATAGGATAGATACATAGAGCGAAGGTTTTGCGTTAAAGTGGAAGGTACTGACTTTAATAGCCCCTTGTTCAGTTGCTCATTGTCTCGAAAAAAGCATGAGTTTCCTTAAAAAGTTAAGAATTTTTCACTTAGATACTAAGATAACCATTCCCTTCGAACTTACTTACTTACTTAAGTAGCGCTACAGTCTAGGGTGGACCTGGGTCTCAATCAGTATGCTTGGTATTTGACTAACTGTGTACTACAAGTTGGTTAATGTCCTCTTCCACTTGTGCGCGCCACCTAAGGTGAGGTCTTCCTCTTAAGCATTGTCCCTCTTTAAAATATGTAGGTACTGTCAATAACGCTAGGTACTACATAAAATAAAGCCAAGCGGAATGAGTCCAAATTTTGACATTGAGAAAACGAAACTAGACCAATTTGGCATTAATTCGATTTCATTTTTCGTAAATCCACAATGCATAAACAGTTGAATATGAATATGTATGGGGAAAACTCCGAGCTTAAATCTAAAGTCAGTGTCTTACAAGAAAAAATTAATTTCTTGGAGCAATCAAATCTCTCTAATGTTATGGAGATCGTAAATGTTCCATGTGTTGATAATTCCAATGCAATGCAAGTTGCTGTAGAAATTGTTCGTGATGCAGTGGGAGTGGATTTTTGTGAAAAAGATATAGACCATTGTTATGTTAAAAAAAAAACGTAAGAATATCAGCTGCAATACCAGAGCGCCAGGCAATATTTCATCTGAGGATCACACCAACATTCTTGTTATTAAATTGACTCGCCGACAAACGAAGGAAAACATAATGAGAGCAAAAAGAAACGTTAAACTCACTGCGAAGTATTTTGGTGAGCGTTTTGATAATACCAACATCTATATGAAGGACAGTTTGACTCCGTATGTACGAGAATTATTCAATGCAACCAAGAAGATAAAAGTGACGAAGAACTACAAATATATATGGGTTAGGAAAAATGTAATATTTTTGCGTAAGAAAGAAGGGGATGATGCAATTCAGGTTAGGTGTTTTGAAGATATTATTAACTTATAAGTTAACTCTTTATATTTATTTAAAATTAATTTTAACTCTTCTAGTAACGTAAAAATATATCGGAATCCTAATCCAATCTTATTAATACATCAAAATATTCGTAGTATGGGAAAAAATTTTAATTCTTTTGTTGCTCATATTGATTCGTTGAAATTGTTAGCTGATTTTATTATTTTGTCTGAAATCTGGTTGTACGACTGCGAACTATCCAATTACAATATTCCGGGTTATGAACTATATGGCAATTGTAATAACTCGTACAGTGCAGGTGGTGTAGCAGTATTAATAAAAGAACCGGTCAATTGTGAAGAAGTAGTAAAATATAGCCTTAGCAGTGCAGATATCGTTAAAATTACTTACAAACAAAACGATGAACTTATTACAATTTTGTGTATCTATCGCTTGCATAAAAATGGCTTGAACAAAAGTGTATTTATTGAGCATATGAATGAGCTTTTGAAGAATGTAAAATCAAAGAATTTAATTGTTGTAGGAGATATAAACATTGACGTTTTAAGTGATAGTAATGATTCTGACAAATTTATGCTTTTAATGTCCTCATATGGTTTAAAATCACTTGTGAACGCAAAACACAAATCTAAAGCGACACTACCATAAACTGAGCCTGTTAGTAAAAAGGAAAATTGCTATTTGTTGAGAAAAATTTTATTCACAGAAGTTCGAGAACTGCAGAGGTAATGTAAAGGAGGAATGGAGAGTTGTCAATAGCATTTTAAGTAATGTTAAAAAATGTGAAAGCATTAGTGAAATTCAGGTTGATAATGTTTTAGTAGATAATCCTATGAATATTGCAAACGTGTTTAATAGCTATTTTGCTTCTATTGCATCAAATTCCAAACCTGATCCTTCTCAAACCGACTGCAGTTGTGAATTATATTCGGACGTAATTGATGATGCTTTTCAGTTTAATAGCTTTGTTTTTCAACCTTTTTCATCACTAGAAATTTATAAATGCATAATGAATCTTAACAATAAAAAAAAAACTCGTGTACCTCGGATGGAATAACTAATTGTCTCGTTAAACGTATTGCCTTCTTCATTGTTGATGTTCTATGTTATATCTTTAATATGAGTGTTAATTGTGGTATTTTCCTGTCTGCGTTAAAAGCTGCTGAAGTTATTCCTCTTCATAAAAAAGGTTGTCGAAAATCAATGAGTCACTATAGACCAATATCATTACTTCCAACGTTCTCTAAACTATTTGAAAAAGCAATGAAAAATCGTATTTTATCATTTTTAAACAAGAATAATTACTTATGCTATCAACAGTTTGGATTTCGCGAAGGTAAATCGACAGAAGATGCAATTTTAAAATTATGTAGTGAGATATGCAGTGGTTTAAATTGCAATGCTTGTCCTATCGCCTTATTTATTGACATGACAAAAGCCTTTGATATGGTTAATCATATCATTCTTCTGGACAAACTCTACAAAGCTGGATTCAGGGACTCAGTATTAAATTGGTTTAAGTTCTATCTATCAGAAAGAACTCAAAGAGTAAAAATTGACGGAGTTTTTAGTAATATGTTGCAGTTACGGATTGGTGTGCCTCAAGGTTCAGTTTTAGGCCCTATTTTATTTCTTATTTATATAAACTCTATATTCAAACAAAATTTCAGTAGTAATATAACAGCTTTTGCTAACGATATGGCACTTACATACGTAAACAGTTCAGTGTTCGAGTCGGTGATAAAATTAGAGACTAACGTGCAACTGTTAAGGCAATGGTTTGCAAAACACGAACTAATTGTAAGCGAAAAAACTAAGCTTATGGTTTTCAATTTAAGAAATCCAAGTCTGCTTGAAAGTAATGTCATTTTTCACTCTGCTATTTGTCCGAAACTCTCAATGTCCGCTCATAACTGTGGTAAAGTAAATTTTCATATGGATGTATCCTGTTGTTCTAACTGTTTTAAAATAGAATCTGTTGAATGTTTTAAGTATCTGGGAGTATCAATAGATAAGCATTTGAGTTGAAAAATCCATGCAGCTGACTTGAAAAAGTATATGATGTGTGCGACGCGTAAAATATTTCTGTTACAACCTCATTGTTCTAAAAAACTTCTCACAGCAATTTACTATGGTCTTGTTAACTCAAAACTACAATATGGTTTAACGAACGAGTTGGGGTGGAGCTTACAATAATACAATTGAACCACTTCAAATAGCACAAAAGCATATTGTCAGAATTATTTGTAAAAAAAGTAGATTAACAAGCAGTTTGCCTTTATTTCGCCTCCTCAAAATTTTACCAATAAAACATTTATATGTTTACAAAGTTCTTAAAGTGTTTTTTATGCGTAGCGGATACAGTTCAATCTTAAGAAATTCAAATGTTTACAGTTTAAGAATAAACTGTCAGAAACTAGTTAAAATACCGGTGACAAACAAGACAATTTTTTTCAACTTTTATACTGTTTCAGCACCTACATTGTATAATCGATTACCATACGAAATTAGAATAATTAATATACAAAGCTTGTTTTTAAAAAAAAGTGAAACTATGGCTATTCAATATAGATATTTCTCAAGTCAAAAATTTGTTTATGAGCAATATTTAACATGTTTCTTGTATTTATCTTTTTATTTCCGTAAATATACGTTATAGTGTTAATATTTATTTAGTCTTAAATCAATTATGTTTGTTCTTTTTTCTTAGAATTGCTGTTTATAAAACAAATCACAACTATTTGTACTATTTTTTAAATCTTTTGTTTTATGTAAAATCTTAAATTAATTTATTTTGTTCGTTATACTTGTTATAGAAAAACCCCACAGCTATTGTATATTTATTTATCGAATGGGCCATTCGCCTCTAGTCTTTATAAGGCTATAGAATGTCACCCTATCATTTTATTCCTCAACTTAGTCGAATTTATAATATGTATTAAAGCATCATCCCTGGAATAAAATATACAATAAAAAAGGCATGTTGCCCCTGAAACCCCCCTACTTGGGGTCACTATTGGATTTGGAGTATGTGAGTTGGAGTTGGTTGGATATATGTGAAGTTTCTTTAAATCTATACACGTATTATGCTGATTCTACAAACAAAATCCTATGAATTTGGAAAACTTCTTTTGGCTCAATGTCTACAAAAGCCTATACCCAAGATATGTCGAATTTTTGGACCAACTCGGACTGTAACTGAATCCCTTTTTCAAAGTCTAAAGCTGAATCTGCAGTGACTAGAGATTTTAAAAGTGTGTTGACCGACACCGCCCTTCCAACCCAATTTAACGGCGCGTCGGTCTGTAATCGAATTTTCTCTCATGACGTCCTATTTTATATGTAAGTCCCCCAAGCGCTTTAAAATTATCAGCAAAAATGTTCCCATACCCATCTCAGTTTATCCTGCCAACTCGATGCTACTTTGATGTGACATTTTACTGCAACAATTTCGACTTTATAAAATGTGTCTCTCCAACAACGCGTCGAATTAAATTGCCATAATCCCGATGGATATTGCCATATATCCATATGGCAATAACAGCTTCATCGGTAACGATTCATAAAACTCGCATCTATATCGCTACCGCTGCAGCAGATACTTACGCGCGTCTGTCAAACTAAATTCAACATAAACTCGATTATGACTTGCCGCGTCGCGTTGTGCATAAATCTATAAAAGAGAAAAATGAAACGCTGCAAACTCAAAGAGAGTTTATACATCTACGTGACCAGATAAATGAGGGAAAAAGATGGGAGCAGTACCGGACTGTGTAAAAGTTCTTGAATGTCGGAACAAAAAGTTTTTTTTTGCGGCTGAGATTTGGCAAATACAAAGTCACTACTCGAACTCACACCCACGGTATACGAGACGCTATACGTGGGGCCGTGTATACCTTATGTAGCTACATGATTGGGAATTGATTTTCAATAGAAGTCACTGTGGATGCAAAAATAGTGCTGAGTGCTGCAATGGTAAGCTGATTCGACCAAAATGACTCCCTGCTGACTGTCACTTTGCATTAGAAACCGTCTAACCATGACCAGAATTTGCGCAACCAACCTATGTTGTGCTCCATCGAGTGTCTGAATTGCAGATAATTCCGTTTTTGTTTTTGGGTGTAATTTTTTTTTTTATTTCTGTCGGCCAAATTTAAGCCAAAAAGTTGAATAGAGTCGAGGGGTGGCGGGTATGGGTTTTTGGTATGTCGTGATTAAAGGGGGTGGGCGAATGAATTAATTTCCGGGGAACTTTTATTTTTTTTATTTTCTGTTGGTTATGTTGTTTTCAGATAAAGTATATATGACCGCTATCAATGTTTTATTTTAATTGAATGGGGAGGTGGATTAAATGTGAATCATTGTAAGTACATATACCGGGATTTGGTTTTTATTTTTAAGGTTTGTCAACCTCAGTTGATTAAAATGTGTAGAAGGGGACATCAATGTTGGTATATTTAAAATAAATTGTTTATATACTTGCTCAAACTTTAAGAAAAGTTTTCGTCATCCCATGCACTCTGCCTCCATTTTTTCAGTGCAATAATTCTGGAGTCGACAGTTTGTCATTTACCTTTCAAATGAAGTTTTCGAATACCAAAAGGTGTCTTTTTCGGTGCCGTGAATTAAAGTCGAAGGAAATAAGGTCGAATCCTATTTATTTCCATTTTGATTGGAAATAATAGGGGCGTTTTTTTTTGCAATCCTATATGGGCTTAAATAAAACACAAAAAAAAAAACGACTTACTGTGACTTGGCAGTACTATGCTAGTTGACCTTTGACTTTTCAGCTGTTCCATTTTTGTTTACACCAAAAAAATTTGCAGGCAGTCAATTAGTTTTTAAATTGATAAAAGACGAGAAAACGTTAGCTATAAGAAATACATTTTAGTTTGAGGTGCCTTGTTTATTGTTGGGAAGCTTTGCAGCAACAGCAAGTTCCAGCCGTAAGAGCGATTTGCAGGACGTAATGAATGTGCTTGCACTTTTAGTGGATGATTCAGGACGATTCAAGTTCCAGCGGCGAATCAGTGGCAGTGCACAACTCATTACGTGCACTGTAGCATTTCAGCAGTCCCACTCTGGTCCCAGTGTCTGTTCCTAAATCTAAATTTTGAGTTGCAATCTTTCTTGTCCCTATTTTGATTGTTGATGTTTTTTTTTCTCTCTTTTTTAGGGGAGACTGGGGCACCGTGGTTTACATGCTGAGCAGTTTTGAACTAGGCTGGGTCACTTTTGAACGGCAGTATTTGTAATTGCTTTTGCCAGCTAATAAGCTTCTACGAGCTTTGTAATTTTTTAATAAAATAAATTAACTTTATTTTTTAAATAAAAAAATCCAAAAACGACTAACAGAAGAAAACTGAAATTTGATTGGTGGTGGTAGCTTAGCTTTTATTTCAATACCACTTACAGACGACTTGTTCAAACGTGCTGCGATAGGCCAAGCGAAAGAAAAATGTGCAAAAATACATACCTTTATATGGTTCCAAATGAAGCTGTGCCTTAAAGATGTATTTTAAACAAAAAGAATCGTTTTATGTAATAAAAAAAAAAAACATAAAATCGTTTTATGTAATTATGACCATTCACATGAGAGCGACAAACTACCTACGAACGAACGAATATTCGCAAGTTTTGACAGTCCGTTCACATGAACACTTTTCTAGGTCGAGGCAGTTCGCGAATTTCAGCCATCAGTTTCTATCCGCAATGTCTAATTTGAGGTTAAGTTCAAACGAATATTTTATTCGCTTGTTTGTGGATGGCGAATTAAGTGATGTGGATTGCGAATAAACTTTGATAATTCGCGTCAAGGGTATTTTTGTTCGCGGCAAAAAGTTTTGAATTCGAAATTTCGTTATTTAAACTGTTTATAAACTTGTTTTCTTAATACATTTTGATTGGATAATTAATTATCCTCCTATTGGAATAATAGAATGTATAATTTTCTGTTTATAAATGCATAAAAAGTGGTTTGTTCGCATTTCAACAATTCGTTCCTTCGCTCCCATGTGAATGATCCTTTACAAATAGAAAGTTAATATATGCAATTTAAGCATAAAAACCGTCTCATGCGGCTGCTTCCAGGCGAAAGGATATCCGAAGGTCGTTGACGACTAAAGAAGACGGTATTACCAAGTTTAAATTTTGGTTAATATGTACTTTTAAATATTTTTTTAATTGTTGCCTTATTAGCACTGTTCAAATGGTTAACGTTCAAAGGTGCCCCAGTCTCCCCTATTTATTTTGGTTGTCAAATTAACGTCATTTATGACACAATCGATAGCACTTTCGATAACATTTAAAACAATCGTAGATTGGTAGCACAGTTTTTATCTGGGCTAAGGCATAAGCCCCGATGATTATCCGGGCTAACGATTTGTATGGAAAACTTGCTAAGCCCATATAGTACATATTGAAAAAAAAACGCGCCTAATGTCGAATTCCAAAAATTTTTTCGTTCGACTGTATTTCCAAAAAAAAAAAAAAAAGGATGGAAATAATGTTGATCACTTCAATAATGATTATTTCAGCACGCCTACTCCAAATCTGACAGTAAAAACAAGCAGGGGGGTTGCAAACATGTTTCACTGCTTATGGCGTTTATTTTTTTTAATTTTCGACATAATTTCCCTTTTTTCGACCTTTTTACCATTTTGCTATGAAAATAAAATCGACCACGAAAAAAGGTGCAATTCAACATTATTTCCAATCAAAATGGAAAAAAAAACACGATTCGACCTTATTTCCTTCGAATTTAATTCACGGCACCGTCTTTTTCGCATACACAAGTCTGAAAATGTTTTTTCTTTCCAATAAGCAGAGTATTAGCGCCGGATTTAGCATGGATTTCTTCCCTTGTATTAGACAATTTGAATACACTTTTTTTTGACAAACCAAAGATTTAGTTGTCGTCGATGGTAATTCTTGGTCAGATCTTCACCCTATATACAGTTAGCGTCAAAAGTGAGTAAACACCAATGCTCTTTTGGGTCTTGAAAAAGTTACTAAAAACCAGAAATCTTTAAAAATGTTGATAACGAAATAACAATAACAAAAAGTATTTCATTTCAACAAGATAAAATACGTTTTACATATTTGAAAAAAATAGTTTTCAAGTTTCAAAGGGAAATCAAAGCATCACTGCGGTTTACTCACTTTTGACGGTCACAGTAGGTCAGTATCCCGATTTCCTAGACGTTTTGTTATTAAAATGTAGCCACAACACTACATATAAACCCTATGCTTAGCTAAGCTTGTCAGTCTTTGGTCGGTCAGATTTACGATGCTTTCTTTTATACTTTCATCTTTTTATTTTCAATACTTCTCTTGGGAAACTCGAACATATAGCGGTTCAAAAACGCCCCATATGCTTGTTATATATATGTAGATTCTGCACAACTAGAACCACTCAAATATCCCGAGGGTGCAATCGATGGCAGAAGTGCAATTTCGGCCTCGAATAATTTAACGCATCCTTAAAGAACTAGATTGCAATAAGGCAACGGGACCCGACGGAATCCCATCTATATAGTACTCAAGAGCTGTGCACCAGAACTTGCACCTGTACTCTGTAAGCTGTTTAGCATGTCGTACTCACAGAAGACGTTTCCTTCTTGCTGGAAGACCGCTCGCATTCAACCTATTTCAAAGAAAGGGAGAAAATGTCTGCCACAAAACTATTGTCCAATAGCGTTACTTTCAATGCTCTCAAAAGTAATGGAAAAGGCAATAAATGTAGAAATAATGAAATATCTAGAAGGCCACCGATTAATAAGCGACAGGCAATACGGATTTTGAAGCCATCGTTCCACTGGAGACCTGTTAAGCTACGTAACGCACTTATGGACGCAAACAATTGAACAACACGGCGAATCCAGAGCCGTACCCTTGGACATATCAAAGGCATTTGACCGAGTTTTTAGGCAAGTTAGCGTCTTATGGATTACCACAACAACTCCGCGGATGGATGCAAAATTTTCTTCTGGGAAGATCGATCCAAGTTGTTGTAGATGGTGTATCATCCAATTCGTTTGCTATAAATGCAGGAGTGCCCCAAGGATCTATTCTATCTCCAACTCTATTTCTTCTCCACATCAACGATTTGCTTGGATCGACAAATAATAATATCTACCTACAGCTTTGCAGATGACAGCACTCTTATATCCTCCATCTCGAATAGTGGGCCTGTGAATGCGGCTACATCACACAATCAGAGATGTGAACAAATTAGTTCTCTAAATGATGATCTGGACAAAATCTTGCAGTGGGGAAAAGACAACTTGGTTGTATTTAATGCAAACGAGACACAGCTCACAACATTTTCTAGGAAAAATGCATCAACAGTTCCTCAGATCCAAATGGATGACCATACAATCCATCCCAAGGACTCAATTCACCTTCTAGGAGTCACAGTCAATTCAGGAATCACATGGCAGGACCACATTTCCTATATCGCAATATTGGCGTCTGCTAAGTTGAGCTACTTATTTAGAGCAAAGATGTACCTTAGCCCCAAGCGACTTCTCCTTCTCTACAAAGCTCAGGTTAGACCAGGCTTGGAATATTGTTCCCATATATGGAGCTCGGCCCCAAAACATTCACTTAACCTACTTGACAGCATACAGAGACGAGCAGTTCGACTTATTGGAGACCCACTCACATCGAATCTACAACCGTTGGTGAACAGAAGACAAGTCGCTGACCTATGCTTGTTCTATAGGTACTCCCATGGTAGATGTTCCGAGGAACTCAAAGACATTATCCCTCGAAATGCAACTTTTGGGCGCCCCACAAGACAGGCTGCTAATGCTCATGACCATACAGTACACTTGAAAACCGCGAGGACATCAACTTTCCAAAACTCCTTCTGTTACAGGACAAGCAAAGTTTGGAACTCGCTTCCATATATTGATATATTTCCAGAAGACTACAATTTGCAGCAAATTTAAGTGCAGAACTAACATACATCTGCAAGCATCTCGGGGCGCTGTTGAAGCGTTATAGGTTCGCCTTTCCCGAGAGAAGTATTTAAAAAAAAAAGAACAAAAATTTAATTATTTTAAGTTGGCGTCCTCTGGAAATATGTTTCCAGGTAGCGAGTTCCAAAGCTTACTTGTCCTGTAGCCCAAGGCTTATGAAAAAGTGTTGACTTCGCAGTGAGGAGTACACCGACCGCCCGGTGATGTGAATCTTTCAGATGCAGCCATTTAAGAAAGTCCGGAAATTCCACAGATTAGACTTGATTTTTTTTTGGAGTAAATCACTCGCAGCAAAATACTCATTGGCTTAAAGTTAGTCGCATTGTACAACAGAAAAGCCAATAAGACTCTATTTAATAGAACAACATTCATTAGTATAACGGATCATACTACTTGCCTGGTTCAAATTTGACACAGAAAGAGAACAAAAATAACTTAAAGGACCGCTTTTCGCAAGACCCTTTGATTTGGCTGAATCTAAATTTGTCAACACATGAACCGAGAACAAATAAGGACATTCAAAGCACGACCGTACCGAAAATATATAAAAAAAAAAGAAATGTTCCAAAGCCTGGTTAACCAAACTAAGTTGAACTTATAGTTGAACGAACTTCCTCACACGTATTGCTAATGATCCCTTTGCCAATACACAAGATGATATAAAATTTTAATTTACTGACAAATAGCTCGAAAATCAAAACATTAAAAAAATAAAACACAAAATTAATTCCCAGAATCACACATGCACATTGCACACATCTCATTTACAACCGCTCAAGGTATATGAACATCCTTAATTTCCTGAATCGACAACAGTGAATATTAACATTTCTTTCCGTCAAGACCTCAGGTGTGTATAAACATTTCGGCAGAGAAAAAAAAGGCAAACCCATCCTATCATCACTCAACTGTTTCAAATTGACATTTACAAATATCCTGTTGCCGAAATTACCTCGTGGTGAGGTGATGAAATAAAACACAAATGCACCCCACCACCCAAACCCTCATTCAGTTGTATATAGATAGGTATATCTGCCAACCCTACCTTGCTGAGGAAATAAAATGATCCCCAACCTTGCTAAGGAAATAAAATAATCTCCTAAGGTGAGCAGCGCAATCGCTGCGTATGTGGAACGTAACGCAATAAACGAAAACCTGCCATTAACAAAAAAAAAAATACTGTAAACTCTTCTATCCTTAAAACATAAAAATATAAAAAGACGCCGAGAGCGGGAGAGAAAGTGCTGCGGCTTTCACTTTCACTCAACCAAATGCGCCCATGTGTTGCTGGGAAATGTGCCAGCAGGATTTAGTTTTTGATGTATTATCCTTTACCCGAACTAACTACATCTATCTACAGTTCGGATTTTGTGCTTGTTTTTCTTCTCGTCTCTTGGATAATGTATTCACCGGGTTATTGGTGGGAAGGGAACGGTGCGTGGTTAGAGGAAGCTCTTTGTAGAGGAAATAATTTCCAGGAGAGCTAGGTTAGGTACTGAGATTTTTGCATTTTTTATTGAAAAACATCCATCAATTTGACTTTGATACAAATTAAAATTCAATTCGCCTAACAGATGTGGTGGTTGGAAATACCTAATTTATGGGCGAGAGCTAAAAACACCAACAAAGTAGGGCGAAGCATCCCTGTACCCATCTAGTAGTGTCTTATTTTGTGTTACAATGCGGGTTGTGGACAAAATTCAATTCGCACCTGGGGAAGACAGCACGTGATACCCGCTGTTAAATCAAGGGATTTATTCCAAACATATCGCTATACAAGGTGTAAATTGTGGCAAGGGTTGAAGATTCCCTTCAGCGATTACCTTACTACTTAAAGTTAAGGTAAGGTAGTTGCTGTGCGAATGATCAAGTTGGATGTTTATTACTATTGGAGTGGGATGAGAGTGAAGTTCACTTTTAACTGGATTTACTGTGGATGAAATTTTAATAAGATAGTCCGAAGGATTAGGTGAAATTGAATAGTCGAATTTTTTTTTTTTATTTTTAATACAACTTTGACTGATGTTTTGGAAATAGGCTTTCAGAAGCAACTTTGGAATATTTCAACTTTGGAATATTTTATTTTGGGCAAAATTGGATTGTCGACTTGGCTGCTGTTTTCTTCTTCACACAGAGACACATGACGCCTTTGAATTTCATAATAGTAAAGTCGTTTTTCTAGATATCTGCATATTTTCAGACTGCCAAGCAGCTTTCAAATCCTTGGGCTCGATTTTTAAAACTTCTTTAATAGCTGTAGACTGCCGATCGTCTCTTATGAAGATGGCATCTCTAGCAACCAAACAAATTTGGCATAAGCTGAATTTAAAAAGCTCTAGGAATTTGATTTCTCTCAACAGACATATCGGATAGGTGCACGCCGTAAGGCAAAGCCTTTTCGGTGCCATGAAATAATATAGTCTTACTACGTTTTGGACCTTTTTGGCATAAGACTTTATTTCATGGCACCGCCTTTTCGCAAACGAATTTTGCAGAAGCTGTATAGATGATGAAGGGGAGGAAACTATTCCTTACCTGCTTTGTTCCTGCCCAGCTCTCTCCCGTGAAAGGCAGCTTCGCTTAGGAGCCTCGCAACGACTTAGGTGATCTAACAAACACAGACATTAAAAGCCTCTTACCTCTTCATAAGAAGCTCAAAATAGTTCAACAAGTAGGTAGATACAAACGCTCTCCAATGATCCGTTCTTAGTGATATCACATGGACCTATGCAGGTCTAAGTGTGTTCGGGTTTCCTACCCATTTTCAACCTATCCTAATTTAACCTAGTCTTTATTTATATAGTGCTAGTATAAGTATACAGACCTTGCATTTATATGACCCAAGTCAAGGACGATATCAGCCTTATTGATCGCAATTTTGTTAATTACCGCGAAGTGGACATCGCTGTACCCTATAAGAGTAGTCAATACCTAAATAGCGTAAGTTAAAAAAAACCTTTCACAGGAGTTAACTAAGGTCAAGTTACGTTTCTATCCAGCACCGGTCCCTGGTATTTGGTACTAAACTAAAAAAAAAAAAAAACAAAGCCTTTTTAAGCAAACTTCAGACATGGACATGAGGGTAGGTATAGACATAAATCAGACGAAGATATATATATCCTTAATTCTCGAAGAAGGTCGGCAGAAAGCACCTTTTTAAAAAAGAAAGAATACTCTTGCTTATTGGGCAAAAGATCTGTACAACATTAGCAAAGAAACTAAAACAATATTTTCAATAATGTACAAGGATAGACAGTGTTAAAGGAAACTGAAGGCTGCAACATATAGCGATGTAAACGCTAAAGAGCCTTTAAAGTGATGAGGTAGATAATAGTACCTACCGAGTCAGGCAGGCTTTGAAAAGTAGTTGCTAAGAAACCAATCATTGGACGGAATCCTAAAATGAAATGCTCAGAAGATGAGTACAGGCACAGTACAACACAGAAAACACAGCACCATCGGAAGCTGGGCTATTAACCGTTTAAATCTCGGGACTCAAATGGTCTCTCCCCAAAAATTTAAAGGGTATATAGCTTTACACCTGAAAAAGATAAGTGGTCTTACATGGGGATATGTTTGAAAAACATGGAGAGATGTTTATTAATTTTCAATTCACGATTGTATTCTTCTTAAGAGGACCCTCAATAACAGTCGATGTTCCGCAACCAAGCTTAATCATCAAAGGCAGTCACTTCTAACTATATCATTGAAGCCCTATCTAGAGGACGCTTGGCTGATGGCAAGGATTCTATAGAGTCCGTCTTGGAGTCCAATTTATGGGTCGAGAAGTTAAAGTGGTATTTTGTACTTATGACTGGTGAAAACAGTCCTTCAGACCGTTCAATGTAACTTTGTTGTTGGTAGAACGACGAAGTCAAAACGCTCAGAGCAACGTGGCACACCTCGTCTGAAACAGACCCTAGCAAGCCAGAAGAACGGCCAGTTATTTTCAGACTATAGCGAGGCCCTATACCTCAAATACGTCATAAAAAAAAGTTAACCATCAGCCCTATCGAGGTATCCGATCGGAACGGAATTTTTTCCGCTACGCATACTCCGTCGGAGACTGAAATTACATTCGATTTATCAATACTTCACTGCAAATCGTAGTAAACCAATTCCGCAACCAATTCCTGTCGGAGCATATCGGAAGAAAATTCGTACGAAGCTGTCAAAAATATCGGTAAAAACGCACTTGATCGCACTGAAATGCCAGTGTGCCTTGCATATTTGTCGAAAAGAAGTTCCGAAAAGCTGTTCGGAAGAATACCTCAAACAAACAAAAATCCTCCGATTCGTATTTGTATGAAATCGGAGAATTTTCCGATCGGATACCTCGATAGGGCTGCATAATTTTACCAGAAAAATGTTCAGCCTGTATGAAATATGACTTAGAACGTCTTGGGCGGCTCTCAAGTCTTACGACAACAAAGGTTGACCACATTCCTTAATTGAAGGCGATGTATATAGAAATCAGACGATATAGAATTGAAAGACTGTGAAATATGTGCGCAAATTTTCGGGTAGAGCGCTAAATTGTTCGGTCCGAGAGGAGAGAGTAAAATACCTAGAAAAGCTATACTCAACAAGCGAATGGTTATGAGAAACTACCCCCAGCGTGCCGAGGTATAAACAATTTATATTTGAATGCTCGACAGGGAAGTAGGCTAATTTTCAAAGAGCACAACCAGTAGATACCTTCTCCACAGATTTGTGCACAAAATCGAGGGTCTGCCTTGTACCCTGAATATTCAGAAGAAGACATAGAGCAAACAAAGTTTCACTTCAGGCGAAACAGTCAAACCATCAGCAGCTTCCAATTAGGCATATTTTGAGGTCAGAGAGTAACTGGTTGGAGTTCTGTTTCTGTGAATGAGGACTTTCTTTGTCACTACCCAGCTCTCTGGCAATATGTATAATTCTTCGGTACGTATTTGTAACCGACATCATTCTCCCTGACTTAGAAGACCTTCTAAAAATTCAATAACACAACTGAATGGCTTAAAAATGCACAGCTTTTCAACGGTTTTACTGTATGAGAGTCATAAACCCTTGGGCAGCACAATTTAGTCCTAATGAAAGCAAACGATTTATGGGACGTTGTGACTAGTATCAAAGTCATATTTGTTGAAGTGCCCATCAGCATCAACTGGAAGCCCGATTAGATCCAATGGAAGATAAGTAGACATAAAAGAATGTTTTTGAGCAAATTTTGCTTCAAGGTCTTGTAATCGGTCAGGGATTTGAAATTATGGTATCAATGGTCAACTTTTATCTTAGTTTTTGGTCAAGCAGTCATTTTTCTCTCAAAATTTAGGAAACTAAATGTTAAATCTGTTTCAACATCTAAAAATACTTGTAACTCGCAAAAAGACATCGGCACCGCACAGAGATGAAGGATCACTCTTGCTAACCCCCGTTTCTAAGAAGAAGTATTTAAGAAGTAAAGCCTCACGGAACCAAGAAGATACTGTTCAAGACCTCAATGACCCTGGTTCTAGTGTATGGTGGAGAAACATAGACCTTGTAGAAAGCGGATGAACAACTCTTGTGACGGTTTGAGAGGAAGATTCTTGGGGTGATATTCGGTTCACTTTGCATCGAAACCAGCGCCAGTCCGACGAGTCTTTTCACCTCCAAGAACCAACTGAGCAGATAAAGACTCCACCTTAAGTAGGTAAGGCGCGCACAGGATTGGTGTGATGGCAGTGGCGTGGTGACCAAGTGGCAGGTGGCATCGCTTAAGCCTATGTAAACAAAGCTCATGACAGCGGAGTGGAAGCAACGTGGCAGATGGCGTGCCCCTCGAACAAATTCAATTTTGGATTGCAAGCGACGACGTGGATTTATAGAGGCTTATCCCTTGTAGAGGCGTTACCGACATACGTAGAATACTGTCATGTACGGAGGGTCAGCCTATAGTAACTGTCATGATGCTTATACCGGTTCAGTATATCCATAGTCAATGGCACCACTTCTGAAGAAATATTAAACCAAGACTCGCTATGTCTGTTTCTGTGTCCTTTTATATGTTTTGGGACAAAATCTAAACTTTAAAGTAGTCAAATTGTTCTTAACTGCTTCTGCGACGACGCTACCCAAAACTTTCTCTTAGTGAACTAGCCAACCCTCTATAATACCATTATTGTGGTCATCAGATTAATTAACAACATGCCACAACTAGTCAGTCACTCATGACACAATCAAACGTCAATCCAGCCAACAGTAAACAACCCAATAGCACCATCAAGTTGTCAACTTAATTTATATAATTGACCCCAGAAGATGGTTGTTATTCAGACCGATTGATTACCTAAATTGATTCCTCATACCAAAAGAGAGGGACACACAACCAATTAAAAGCACTAAATGAAAAATTGGCACCGACATTAGTGTGTCGTCCCAGCCGAACCATCTGAGCCATCTGAACCAATTTAGGTATTCTGGTAGCTCCATTCAATTGCATAATTGCCAAATACTTCATTTAACCCAGTTCGAGTGTGGCCCGTGGCCCCGTTGTCTCCTCTAGCTTTTGTGCCACCTGAATTGCCCAAAAAGCCAAAAAGAACAACATTGCACACATGATGATTTCCACTGCATTGACCCCAATACATCATATGAGATGAAATGAAATTAACAAAGGCAGGGATACCAAAAGATACATAGATGCCTGATGTATCGCATCGAAATGTATGAATTAAGTCCAGAGGAGAACGAAAATATTTCTCGAATGTTATTGTTCCGGTTCTCATTTTGGAGTCGGAGTTCTCCTGCTGCTGTTGCACGTGTGGAGCTGGAGATAAAAAAAAATACATTTAAAATGGGCTTTGGGGTACACCATACACAGACTGTCTACGAGGACGAAACGGAGCAATTTTCTTGAGTCGAAATCGATTGTGCTGCATTTTCGTGCCAATAGAGAGAGAAAGAGAGACACACAGAGAGAATATTTTTGTTGGTGTGACTTTCGTTCGAATAAATTTTGCCGTCGTCAACAATATGTTTGCCGCATTGGGTTTTTGTTTGATTGCCTCCGCTGCCATTTTTCCTTTTTTTTTTGTCTGCTTCTTTCCAATTGAAATGGGTTTTAAGGAGGAAACCATTATGCAACTATTAGGCAATTGCGCTGCTGGCAAGGATGTTGTTTTTCGACGTGTTTTTTGATTGAGTTCAATGTCAATGAGTTGTGTGTTTGTATGTTGTTCGAATCGAAGTCGTCGTCTTCGGGCTTTCTGGCGCCAAGCAGAGCTTGCGTCTTTGCTTCCTTGCAGTGAAAGTGTATGAGTATAACTGTGTGCATTCAAGTGTGCATAAGTTTAAGCACTAAGCTATTGATTGATTGAAGGCAGCGAAATACTTTTTTTATGAGGACCATCAATGTAGGGGGACTGGATTGAGGCGAACGCTGGCAAAGTAAGGTTGCATCGGCATGAATGTGTTGAATGGAAATCACTGTTCCTCAGCAAGGCCATGAATATAATGTGAGGTACTTGGTAGTCTAAGGAATGTGTGTATACCTGAGCCAGAAAGCCAATCTCGACAACTACTTTCAGCTTCGGATGCCGAGTTAGATCTTTTTTTATTAAAAATTTATTTTAATGCAAAAATGCAGCCACTGATAGGCTTTTTCAAAGCTTCTCCGTCTTTGAGATGTGGTACATACGGACTACGTAAAAAGGAGAGGGGCAGTTCGAGACACTGTAAAAAAATCACTAGAAGACAAGGAATTTAAAATAAGCCTTCTATCGAGATCTAAGGGGCTTTCAATAATATAGAGCCAGCAGCTATAACTAAATCACTTGAAAACCTAAAGACAGATGCAAAGCTGAGTCACAGGATCAACCAAATGTTGTTTAACAGGGTTATCAATTGGCTGCTGTTAGCTGATAAGGTCAGTGCAAAGCGGTACTTCGCAGGGTGGAGTACTTTTTAGTCATGGCTCCTCTAGCTGCATTTTGAAACTAAATTTGATGGATATACTATATTATGATGAGCTAAACATTTGATGACAAATTGCGCAACTAATCGTCTCAAGATAAACAGGGACACCCTCCTACTTCTTACCTTTTTAAGAAAAGATTTATTGTTCTTTAAGAGCTACCCACGACACAAAATTAGGCAAGTAGAAGGGTTAAAAAAAAATTGGAAACTAAGCAGTAAGGGGTGATAAATGAAGGGTAAGATGTTCCCACATTGATGAATGCTATAATATTGGGAGTAATTTGTTATGATTGCAAAAGTAAAAGCAAGCTTGTGACACTTGTCATTTCCAGTAACTATTTGTTATATAGGTAAATTTAAATTTTTAGTCAACGTTAAAAATGTTTATACTATAGCTTGAAATTGATTGAAGAGGCCTTTTGTAAGTTTGAGACTTGGTTTTTATTCTGTACTTCTATCTTGAGGTAGGTCCATTTGGTCAGTTGTTAGTGAAACGTCTGAAAAACCTGTAATGAGAAAACTCGCGACAAAAATCCTAGGCCCTTTGTATTCGTCCCAAAAATTAAAGCTCAGAAAATGATTGGAAATTTAATGTCTTGGATTGACATATGACGCTGACATTGTGACAATCACCTGATTTAGGTATGGATATCTGTTATTGCAACATGGTGGTGATGGATGATTGCTGCAACAAGCAAGGGCTTCCAACTCTGAACACTGAAAACAATCTTCCTGGCTTATACCCAGGTAGTAAAAGTTTCCGGGTAAAACATTTTCTACAGGTATAAAGAGTGAAAATCTATTGCAAAATGTATGGCCTCATCCTAGTGACCAGCAGTGTATAAACCGACCCCCTGATAATTGGTAAAAGTGGTTTTCATACCATGGAGAGGAATTCTTGGCAAAACACTCTCATCTTCTTGCTGAGAGTTATACTTGCACTAGTTTGCTCTTTGAAGCCAAGGATGCAACATGCTTACTAGATACAGTAAATTGTGCAAGACTATGCTTCATATCCTGTTTGGTAGAATTGCATGAGGCTAGACAACAGGTACATATCTTCGACGACATTGAGCGCCATTTCGACAGTACAAGTTTTGACAGTATGAGCACTGTGCAACTCTACTCGACTTAAATGCAGGGCAGTGTGTTGAGATATTAAAAATTAATCGTCTTTAATTCAAACCCAGAAAGTAGGCGATTAAGCTGTCTACTAGCATAGGTTCAAGGGAAAGACTGTGGCTACTCATGGCCCATTCATTCTCAACAGTCGCAGTGATCCATACAATAAAATTAAACTTTCTTTGGTGAAAGGACTATAGTACCTCATGGTCGTACGGCTTCTAGCTTAAGACAAATAAAAATAAATCTAGCAGGATCGCAGTGCTGCACCGCTCGCCTCTCTCGAAAGCGTTCTACCAAAATCGTCGAAATTCTATCCTTACCCTAAGGATCTTTACAGATATTTCTGAGATTAGTAGAATAACGCATCAGTTAAAATAAAATATGTATTGAGTTTACCAAAAATTAGTTAAAAGCACAAAGACCAGCAATGACTAAACGTCAAAGTGCCAGACATCGTTGGAAGAAAGCGTGCCGGTTTCCAAAAGACTTATGTTGCATAACACGAATCTAAAGGTCCAAAGTCATATCTCAAGGGGGAAGTTCCAAAACAAAAAATCGACAAATTTGATATCGATGGTACTATCGGTGCAACTTATAGTCATACATACATACATACATACATACATTTTCAATGGCCCGCTTATCCATTAAGTGGGTCGCGGGTGTAGGTTGCTCAAGTGGACCCTGCATAGCTCTCGATCTTCCTCCATCGACTCCAAATCATCAAGGGCAATCCCCATACGGGTAGAGGAGAGATTATGAATTTGATCTAACCATTTCATCCTGGGTCTACCTAGAGGACGCCTGCCCGATGGTACGGATTCCAAAGCACGTCGTGGGATCCTGGTCGGGGACATGCGTTTAACATGACCAAACCACCGAAGCATGGACCGCTCTGTCCGGAGAAGTAGCTGCTCGACATTAAGTTCCTCACGTATTCTGGTATTTCTAATGCGATCTCTACGGGTCATACCAGCAATACAACGGAGGAATCTCATTTCGGAAGCTTGTATCCGCGATTTTATTCTTTCGGTCATTACCCAAACCTCATGACGATAGGTAAGAGTTGGGACAAATACCGAATTAAAGACTGACAACTTAGCTTTGACACTAAGTTCAGTCCTCCTGATAACAGAATGACCAAGCTGTCTCAAAATTGACCCAGCCTGACCAATCCTACAGGAAAACTCAGCATTGCTCCTTCCATCACTCGTGAATAAGACCCCGAGATACTTAAACTTCTCCACCTGTTTCAATGGGACTCCACTAACATGCAGATTGCATTGAACAGGCGTTCTGGAGACGACTTATAGTCAAATTGAGAAAAAGGAAATGACACAACACAGTGTCTAAGGTATGACAATCAAAGCGAATTCCACACAAAAAACAGTCATCTTCGTCGACAGCCAGGCCGTGAATAAGACTGTCTAAAAACCAACTTCGAAGTGGACGGACGTCCGAGTTTGATGTTTAAAGAGACACTGGCCTGGGCTGTGCATCGGTATAAGAGATTACTCCGACCTCACTAGTTAGGTCTGTCTGGTTTTGGGATCATTATTATTTTATGCTCGGTATATGCGTTCGTTTTTCAAATACATAATATGTACCTATGTAACTAGCTTTTGCCCGCGGTTTCGATTGAGCAGCCCTCAGGATTTGGTATACAAAGGTGAGTTAGTTTCCTCTTTTGTATTTATATATCGCGCAGGAAACCTACCTACGGAAATACATAAAGAGCAGTTGGTATCTCTGCAAAATAGGAAATCAAGAAAACCTATCAAAAATTATATGATCTATTTCTCAAATCGGAGAAGTTGATTTCCTTTTTTTTTTCTTATATAGAGTAGATGCACAAACCAAGTTTGAAGACAAGTGGATGAAAAATATAAATACCATACAAACTTTGACACCCTTTTATCCCTTTAAGGGTTAAATTTTGAAAAATCCTTGCTTATTTCTTTTATACATTATAAATTGAACCTCTGTGCAAAATTTCAGCTTACTGGGCAAACGATTTGGGCGTTGATGAGGCAGTGAGTGAATGAATCGTAATTTCCATTTTTATATACATACTAGCCATACCCGCGGCTCTGCCCGCTGCGCCAGCATAGAATTATGAGTAGTATAATGACAAGTTCAGCGTAGTAAGGTCGAAATAGTAATGTTTTCACCCCCATTTTTTCAACCCTTATAGGACGAATTTTGGAAAACGATGAATGAGGCATGTAATAATTTTGACTAATTTATCAATATACAAACTTTCATGTTCATAGGGCTAACGGTTCGTGAGACCCCCCTACTCCACAAGACCCCTTTACTCCTCAACACACATCTATAAATGAGAAAAAAATTCATGAAAATCGGACTAATGTTTCTCGAGTTATGGAGGGACGAACAGACGGACGTTGCATTTTATAAGTAGTATGGATATGGATGGAAGTATGGATGAGAAAAAGAAGACGAAGAAAAAGAAGATTATAGTTATTGTTCCGTTTTTTTGACAGATTTTAAAAATGCTCAGAATTTCTTTCAATTTATTCTGTTGGTAAACAAAGGGCAAGTATCGACATCGAGTATAGTTCCGAAAGTAATCGTCAATGTTATAATAATATTAACGTGAAATCACTTCTCATTGTTTCAAATGTAAAATAACTCACCGAAAGTCTCTTTGCACGAACTTAATATACAAAATTAATTGCTAATGTGTCCATAATTATTCACTCACCTGAAAATAAAAATAAAAAAAAAAAAACCTCAATTAACAACGCTATTGTGATTAGTTTATTAGTGTATAGAATTATGTTCACAATGTAAATAATGTTGTGTTACGTAACGAGTAACGATCGTTGTGTCAATCAAACTATCGCATCGCAATCTAAAAATAAATATACCATGACATAGTAGGCAGGTATGCATCTTGGTATCAAGATATTAAAAACTCGTTACGGTTCAATAGACTTGCACAACTCGCATACCAAACTGTTATAGTATGTACAATCAAAATACTATTATCACCATTACCTACCAATCCAATTACTTTAGCATCAATTACCAATGGATTCGCCAGCCATTCACATTCGCATTCCATTGGCAGTGCCAGGCCAGTTATGGTAAACTTTTCATGGCATTCGCAATATCGTACCAAGAGCAAGGAAGAAAAACCAACCTCAACCGAAACAATTTCATAATTAAGCAGATGAAATTAGACAGACAATTAACCTTAATTCCCTGACATTAGTGTTGGGTTCCGTTCGCGCCGAGTTTAGTTGGCGCAACAATATATAGTGTTATAGGAAAATAATATTTATACCGCGTCTCTAGTAAGTATGTGCATATTTAATTAAATTTTCCTTTTCCGTTCATGTTTGCGTGCGATTTTGGCATTAGAGCTGTCGAGCTTTTCGCGAGCGACCGGGCGCGTGTGTGTGTTTGTGTTTACATTCAATTAATTACAGTCTGACTCGCTTTATCCATAAAACGTGAATTATAATCGCATACACATCTGCAGAGCACCACACAAAGAGTGGTATAGCTGCATCAGTTCCTTGGCCAGAGGCGAAATCCGTCCACAGGGGTGAATGGTGGGTGGTGGGTGATGACCAGCTATTTGATCTCGTTTCCTGCTCTGCTGTGGTCATATTCGTATAGTGTATAGTCTATGGAACCGACTACCCAGAGATAGAGCTAATTGAAGTGCAGATCTGAAATGTCACTGTGGTGGGTGTTGGTTTTATACCGTCCACTGTCCACACCATATAATTAGCCATGAGGGGTAGCATGACTTTGTCGACGAGTCCATAACGAGACTGATGGACTAATTCATTTGCACAAGTCAAAAGAAACATATGGTTGATCATTTATGAAAGGCTCTTATCTTACTCAAGGACGGTGACCATTATTCAAGCGACACAGAGGGAACTATGGAGTATGGAGTGTTTCCTAGGCGCGGCTGAAAAAAATATACATACAAGAGTATGCTGTATCGTATGTTGTAGCTCGTGCCGAAAGAGTGACTATGAAGAATTAACATGCAATTGCCTTAGAAGCTGGTAAATCATGTTAGAAGGTGAAGAAATCACGACTTGTAAAGGCACAGTAAGAACCAAACGGACGAGATAGATTTTCGTGATAAATATAGTTGGTGGCTTGTTTTTGATTCCAATTCTTTAAGGGAGATTGAAAACTCCATTCATCACAAGGAGTGCACTTTGACAATGATGGCTTTCTTATATTCAACACTTAAAGGGGTAAAAGGGGGGTCAAAGTTTGTATGGGAATATTTTTATTTTTCACTTAAAACTCCGTTTGTGTTGAACTCCCTATCACAAATAATGAAAACTGATTTCGCCGATTTTGGAAATTCAACCCTTAAAGGGGTAAAAGGGGGGTCAAAATTTGTATGGGAAAATTTGTATTTTTCCGATTTTAGAAATGTTGCTTGGAGCACGAGTTATTGGCGATGACCCCTTTTAAGGTGGCCATTTTCTTAACTCACGAACCGTTCGTCGTATCGATTTGAAACTTTGTAGTGCGTCACAACCTCTGTCGCCGTTGAATATGCGTTTCGCTTTATCTAACTCCAGAGTACGTACTCCAAAGATATTCAAGCGGAATTCTGTAAGAATGGATCATACGCGTACTAGAAACTGGTACACATCGTCACGATCTATCCGTTTGCATATGTTGCACAGTATAGGAAGATCTGAGTAGAGCAGTGTGGAATATAATTAAGTATTTTCTAACTACCTAAGAAATATGTTGTGACCCATCTAGTGGCTCAGTCTGCTATAGTATGATCTGTCTTGAGATACCAATGGAGCCATACCTATGATACCTACTGCCCGTGTGATTTTTTTCCCACAAAACGGAACGGGTGCTTTCACTATAGGCATTATAAAATTGCATTAATTCATTCTCTTAAGTTTATGAACTTCACTTTTTTAACAAAGCAAAATTGCTTATCTTGGATAGGAAGTTCAGCTGGAAATCCAACATTCAAATGAAATGGGACAAAAAAGTCTACTGTAGCACATATCCCCTCCCAGTTAACTCATTCTTTGGTCAACTGCCTTCAGTTGCGTAGTTCAAGGTGGTTAAGCAGCCCGCTCCACCTATGGTTGGAGTCAAAAACTCTTCAAGCCGAAGGGGTAGTATGACTACTCCCTCTACATGTCCTAGCCATATCGTAGACGACTGATGTGAAATTTGCTGATTTGTCGATTTCGCTGCAGTACGGCTCATATATAGGGTCAGGGTGTGAGTTCATCACCGTAAACTAGTCACCATATTGGGTTGATCGTCATTACTTGGGAAAACCCAGGACACTTTTAATAGCCTGTGCCCTAAAGTAATTGAAAACCCCCTCAATGTCCAAAAAGGCAGCCAGTGAAAAATTCCTTATGGTGAGGCGCTTTTCTATTTTACCTTCAACTGCATCTAGAGCTGTTTCTACCTATTTACCCTTCAAATATGCGTGCTGGGCGTTGAAGTTTTGCGTTGCAACACTTGCTTCTTATGTGGATGTCGAGAAGCCTTTCGAGTGTCTTGAGAAGAAATGACGAGAGACAAGTGGCTCTATAGTCTTTCGCTGTGGTGTGGCTTGGTTTGACTGCTTTGGTTATAAAAACCACCCGCATCTCTCTCCATGCCGTAGATATTTGAACCCAACTTTAGGAAGTGTATACAAATTTCCATGTTTCTATATCTAACTATTATAACCGGAGCCTTTTACAGTATAGCTGACAGAATGCCATCATGACACGGCGCTTTGTACTGTGCGAAGGACATAATTTCCCAACAGAAATTGTCAGGGTCAATCCCAAACAAGCGAGAATCGTTGTTACTCCTCGCTCCCCACTCAGTTAAGGACATTATAGCTAAACACACTCTATTTCGTGCGAAGAGTAGCTCACATTTTTCTTTGATTCGATATAGATTCGACATTAAGTGTGGAAACCGTTGGAGTGCTGCTTCCCGGAGCGTGAGCTACGACTAAAGTTTCTAAAAAGTTCCTCACTGCTTTCGGCCCATGCACCATTAGATTATCTAATAAAGCTGAGAACTACCGCGCCTTTTGCAATAATTTTACGAGGTCTGGACTGGTTCTTTTGGTTCACAGAAAAACAACTTCGACATACTTTCCAGCCATTTTTTTACATGGTCATGGTCAACATCGGTTTTTCGCAAACATGGGACTCAACGCTCAACATAGAAACTTTGTAATTGGGAAATTGATGTTGCCCAAAACATTTAAGAAGGGGTTGAGGAAGGGATGAAATTATTTCACAGTCATAGACTTTGACTAGTTGAATATTCTATAAGATAGATGATAGAATATATCCCTTCCTGTGGAGGGTATAAAAAGGATACCTGAATGAGGCCATTGCAAATAGTGCAATACAAGAGTTCACATCGACGAATTTTTTCATACTAATCTATATCTATACTGATAATGAAACTTTAGAAATTTTCTTTGTCCGATAAAAGCGCGAAAACTACTGGACAGATTTCAATGAAACTTTTTTTAAAATGTTTCTTAAGGCTGTGAGAATGCTATAGGCTATGTCGTTTATAGCCACGACATTTGGAACAGCCAAAATGTATTTTTTGAAGTGAAATACACATACCTTACTACAAATGGATGTTTATACTATTTGCGATCGTGCGACACGACAAACAAAAACAAAACCACCACAAAACCTTTGTGTTGTTGCAAAAACCTTTGAGCGAGTACCTAATTAAATTACGTTGGTTCTTGGATGAAATCGTTTGACTCATTTCAAAAGGTATGATTTGATTTTCTTTCTTATTGATCAGGAAAACGAAAAAAAAATTTATTCTATTTGCTTTGTAGGTATGTACAATGTACATAGAGACACACAAAACCAGAGTATATCCATTAATGAGTAGGGACACTCTCCACGTGTTTCTTATCAGCAATTTGTAATATTTTTATACCCGGTACCACACTGTGGTGAGGGTATATTCACTTTGTCATTCCATTTGTAACGCCCATAAGGAGGCGTTGTAGGTATGACAAACTATATATATTATTGATCAGCATCACTTTCTTAGTCGATCTAGCGATGTCCGTCTGTCTGTCCGTCTGTCTGTCCGTCTGTCTGTCCGTCTGTCCGTCTGTCCGTCTGTCCGCACGATTACGGCCGTAATTTAAGAGCTATCGACTTGAAATTTGGTATGTAAGCTTTTATCCACCAAACTGAGGCTAAGTTCGAAGATGAGCAAGATCGGATGAAAACTACTACTACCTCCCATACAAAAATATCAGATTTATATAGATTTTTGTGTTAAAAATTAAATTTAAATAGCTACAGTAAAGATAGCCAGTTTAAACTTTGCACATATTGTTTTAATAATATTTAAAAAATTTTGACAAAAAATGAGCTTGGTCGAATAAAAAGTACCCACACCTCCCATACAAATATATAATTTTTTAATACTAAAATATTTTTTTTATTTTACAATAATATAGTACCGGGTATTTGAGCTTCGGCATAGTCGAAGATAATTGTCTTACTGGTTTATTGAACATTTTATCTATATCTATGTAATAATAATGTGTGCTACGCTTAAATATTTTTGTTTGTTGGTAAATTTGTTGTTAATTTTATTGAACTGTTTTAGAATATGGTAAACCCGTACTCGGATGTCAAATTTTATAAGAAATTCCTTATTTTAATTTTTAATGCAATTTATTTTTCAAAAGTTAAAAATATTCGACACAAAATTATTTAGGTAATACATATTTGGAAAACAAGAAATAAATTTTTGTTCCAGATTCTCTAACGAGTCTAAAAAATTTTGATAGGGTCGTGTCAATTTCGCATCTACATATTCTTTGAAATCTGTGAAAAGCGAGGAAACGTTAAGTTGTGGACTCAATTTTAACTCAAACTTCTATTTTAGGCGGTACTTTTTAAAAAAATATAGCCTGCGAAATAATAGAATGCATTATCAATACCAAAGTCCACAGTGGAAGTTCCATGTTAGCAGCTGGCTCACAGTTTCCACGGGTATTATCTTCCATATACTTTGCCAAAAAATATATTTTAAACTAACATATGAATTGAAATTGAGTAAAGAAAGCTACGAGTAAACCATACGTCCGACTCAGAATGGCATGTAAATTTCGGAGAATAAAAAAAAAAAACCTTTGCATTGAAGATTTTTTGGACGTTTTTTAATCCATTGACATCGTAGCCATCCTTTGATGGAATTTGTTACTTTATGGCTTGAGAGAAAGAAGACGAACCATATTTTGGGATATATGCTTAACCAAAAATTTTCTGTTGTTGCTCTGCTTTGGGATGGTGGGCGTATAAATCGCAAGCATGATGTGATGTGGCCTATGTGCGAGTAGGCCGTACGGTGCATAGCGCTTGGTAGTTCGTTAATCGTGTCATATTTTTTACAACAGTTAATTATTGTGTTGAAACTTTCAAAGGCAATATATTTACAGCCTTATTCATAACACTTAATTAAATCTGAATTAGGGTTAATGTTGGTTTAATTGCAGAAAACGTTATTCATAAACTTTTTTCGAAGTTAATTTCCATTTAATCAAGTGTCAAAAAATTAAATTCCGACATCGGCATTCAGGAGCAAATTAACTCTGAATTCAATTTTTCATTGACTCAAATCATGGCATATAATAATTATTATGCTATTATTTCATTACCAAATATCGTATTTGTAATTGATTTGTGCATTAGCACAACAAAAATTAGTGTTTTCCGAATTTAAATAACAAATTTCCGTCAAAAAAATCTCATACCAACTGCGTAATACAATTTGCTTAAATGGCGTTCTTATCTCATGCACACAACATTCCAGAGAAAAATGTCAGATTTTATCAAATATTTCTACCAATTGCATACTTTTATATGAAATGCTGGTATACTTTTAGGCTTATTGCCTTCATTCATTGATTAGCTGGTATACGAGCAAACATTCTTTATGAATATGCATTTTTTAAGTCTTAATTAAAATGACATTTTCGCAATTGACGTGAATTAGCTGAGATACTAATAATTAACAGATTAAATGAATTTAATGAATAAGGCTGTTAATGTTTATTTAACAACTAATCTAAAGTGAAGTGAAAAATGAAAATTATCCAAACGCCTCATTTATTTTCTCGGTAAGTCGTTACATTATGGTCAATCATTGAAATTCTGTCTTCGGATTTCATTTCACGGGTCAGCAAGTATTTAAAATATTTAAAGCTGAAAACTGTTCTTTTTTTAATTTTAAACACAAATAAGTTCCGGAAAGAGGTTAAAAGTGGCAGTTTGAGATAGAAGTAAGTCAGGTGGATCCTCAAAGCTAGGGAATAAAATGATACAAGCCGAGGCTACAATATACCGAGAAATATCTGCAGAAATTTACCACCACCTATATGAACTGTGAGATTTTGTATGGAGAATAGTTTACTCAGACTTTTCCGCTACGATTTAGGCTCGAAAAATCCCAAATGTCATTGACAGACAGTTGTATAAATTGTTTGTTTTCAGAATTTTTTTAATAAGGTCTCAAAATGACGGTAAAATTCAAGTAAAAAAATAATTTTGATTACTTGACGGTCGAATTACGTGATTTACGCAATGACATTTCCGAGGAGTGTTCATTTAAAGCACCGCAGAAATTTATACATTTACGAGCTGCATAAACTTATCAGATTAAGTGAATACCCTTACTGACAACTGAACTTTAACACCAAGTTCAGACCTCCCAATAACAGAACGACCAAGCTGTCTCAAAATTGACACAATCCTATCTGAAAACATATAAGTAAACCTAAACAAATTGATAAAATATTTAATTTCTCAATGTCCTATTTAAAGTATCCTGACTACCGTACTTACGTAATTGCATGATATTCGAATAGCCAAGTGCATGTTCTAATTACATGAAAATCACACACTCGCATCCTATATCTGATTCCATGGAACATGGTTTCATTAATCAAATTCACGACGTGAGGTAAACACAATTCCAACCAAACGCCTCTTGTCTATACAATCCATCTTCTTCCTCGATATAATCCACACGCACTAATTACTGCGTGTGCGTTCCAATTCTACTCCGATTCCAAGAATTCATCCAGATCCAGAGTATCTAATACTCTCTATAATTTACAGCGGAAATTTCCTCGAATTCGCATCTCATTTATCCAAACAACAAGAGCCAGATACAAATCAATCTTACGGCCAATCTGGCTACTGCTACCACTGCAAAACCAATTCAATATGATGTAGCCCGCGCCCGCGTCTCATGGTCATCGCTGCTGCTTGGTCACTCATTTGAATAGAGAATAATAAGCCGAACCGGTGATTTTTCTTGGTTCTATTTTAGCCACACTAGTTTACCCTCGGTCCCGTTTCGCTGTATCTTTTGTGTTTCCCTGATCTATTTTAAGTCAGGTAAGTTCAGTTAATCAACCTAATGGAACACATCTCTCGATAGTAATAGTGGAGCGCACATGTAGATCATGTGAATGAATAGAAAGAAAAAAATTCCATAATCAGAGCACTTCATGATTATTGCATATACAAGTAGATAGAAGCAGTAGGTATCGCTTATGCGATGAAATGTGAAAACGCTAAGAGCCACACTTTCAGCACTTTAATATTGGCTGCTGCCGCGCGCCGGCTCTCTTCGGTGCTGACTGTTTCGATATTCTATCGTGGTTTTGTTTTTCTTTCAATAAAGTTCTGTTATGATTCAACTCCGGCCGGGGCGCGAACCGACAACCCATCACGAATACCACCTTATTGACCTAACCCTGGCGCCGCCGCCGCGCGCCGCCGGGTAGGCATATACCCGGGTTTTTTTTGCAGTGAAAATGTTATTGGTTTGTGGGTGGCAAATTTCCCTAAAAACTCGGAGCTATTTCGAATATCGATTCGCCTTATTATAACGAGCGCATTTATATTTTTACATTGACAACCGCAAGCTGTCGTGTCGTCAAAAATGGGCCGGGCGTTGCGGTGGTATGGGTGAGAAAGAACTTGCGAGCCAAGTTATGCAGTTAATATTGTCGCAGCAGCAACACGCTACCACGCTGGATTGTGCAGGTGAACGGAGGGGCGGGAAATTCATTCGATTTTGTTTTCCTTTTCGAGAGCTTGAAATGGAAGGTCAATATGGCGTTTGATACAAGCGGGTGGTTTGGAGGTTTTGCTTTTTTTTTTTCTGTGCTAAGGAATTTAGAGCGAAAGTGGTCAGATAGATGAGGGGTTGGGAAGAGCTGATGTTCCATTGATTATGGCTTTTGTGTGAGGGTCATTTAAGGGAAAGTTTTTGAACTGTCCGGAAGGAAGGCATCGTTAGGTTGATTGAGCAAACGGAAACTTGCTGGCTATGCACTGGTTTACAGCAAATTAGCGCCAGAGTGATCAATAATCGATTAATGTGTGTAAATTTAGATACTTTATGAATGCAATTAGAGGTGCGAATGCTTGCAACAATGTATCGCACATGTGCGCTATGAATTTGGGTCGCAAAAATTGGGGTGGTATATACAAGTATTGAATGTAAACATGTGCATGTGCATATACATGTGCACATGTTTTCCGTTTTGTAGAATTTCTGGGGCATTTTGGAAACTTTTGAGTGAAAAGATGCATACTTTATGTAGTTGTAGGACTTTGTAGAAGGTGAATATTGTGAGCGTGGAAGCAGGTCCAACTCAATTCGAATGGGAGTTAGATTAAGGTAGCTGCGAACTAGGGCATTAATAGGTCCATGGATCTTAATTCTCCATAGCTACTCGTGAAATCGATTTGAGTTTCTATTCTAATGCAGCAGGTTAGACTACTTATTGAGAAGCTTTTCCAGGACAGCCATACCCCCGGACGTTTGTCAAACGTTCTGCTGCACAAAAATTGGTTGGAAAACTTTTGTCTATTACGGTGACAGACTTCGACAAGAAGTTTTGAGCAATTGACACGTTACTGAATGATAATTTACATCAATTTTTAAATTCGCCAAAATTATAACCTGATATGCGCTCACCGTTTCCACAGAGGAAAAAGATGATGCTATCAAGGATTGTCAAGCAGTTAGCTGCTCGACAAAACATATGAGCACCAACTCACCTAATTGCGGCCTTGGGGTTAACCCCCAGAAAACTGAGCTTGTCCTGTTTACAAACAAAATAATAATACAACTATTCGAGCCACCAACTCTCGAGGGAATACCTCTAAAGGTGACGGATAGGACGAAATATTTAGGAATGATATTAGATAGTAAACTTAATTGGAAGTTTGCTTACATGCTTTCTACGCATGTAACCTCATCTTTGGCTGAAGGTGGGGACCGAACCCCAAAGCAATCCTGTGGATGTACACGGCAATCGTGCGGCCTATACTCACATATGGCAGCGTAGTCTGGTGGCAAGCCGCGGGCAAGGCGACCAATCTTAAGTCAATAACAAAAATACAAAGACTAGCATGTATACGTATAGGGACAACCAGTGCGATGAGAACCACAACCAAGGCTGAAATGGAGGCAATTCTCAATCTGACTCCTCTAGACCTATACATGGAGGAATCTGCTACCAAAAGTGCCTTAAGGATTAGCCAAACTGGAACCCGGGCAACTTTTGTCACGCACAGATTCTAGGGAAATACATTGGGAATGTTGTCACTTCTGACTATCACATCTAAACTTTGATAGACCATTCCTCCTGGGGGCTAACTATGCACTTCGCCGCGAATCGCATAATTTGCGATACATTCAGTTCGCTTCGCGGCGGATCTGGCAACTATGCAAAACGATTGCTTGGAATGTCGACCTTCCAAGACATTTCCACATTTCCCTTGGTATTTCCACAAACTTTCCCATTCAGCTGTCAAAATGCTTTTGAATGTTGTTATTATTTTGTTTGAAATAATTGCGCGGACAGCGGACTGTAAACAAGTAAAGTGGATATTAAAACAAAAATGTTTTCGATCGGTGTATATTTAAATTCTGAAAGGGATGAAGTCGGTGTGTCTTCAAATTTGAACATACAACGAAGATTAATAAGAAGTGGTTCATCCCCGCTGGATCTTCCACACAACGAGTAAGATTAATTTGTTTTGAAAACTTTTTGAAAGTGCATATATATGATTTTTTTTTTCTTATTTTAGATTTGTTAAGTTATTTCGCCTTCCAAAAGACTCTTTTACATATGTGCTGGAAAATATAAAAGACGAATTTTCAAGGCGAAGAAGCAGTGCTACGCCCATAATATTAAAACTAGCAGCAACGCTTCGATTTCTTGCTGAAGGATCATATCAAAAGAGCGTTGGACAAGATATGCACATCGGACTGGCGCAACAAACTGTGAGCGTAGTTATTAGTGAGACAATTGAGGTATTGGAAAGAATAATGTGTCCAAAGATGATAAAGTTCGAAATGAGTGAAGCTGAAAAAAGTCAAGCGAAAGAAAGTTTTCATCGAACAAGCGGTTTTCCTGGTGTAATAATGTGCGTTGATGGAACACATGTGAACATTATTCGACCGTCACAAAATGAACATCATTTCTACAACAGAAAAGGCTCCCATAGTATTAACGTCATGCTAGTGTGTTATATTTGTATATGTTTTTGTTAACATTTATTAACTAATATTTTTTAAAGGCATGTCAGCACCAGATGAAAATCACATGCGTAAATGCAAGCTTTGGAGGCAGTTCTCATGATTCTGTCATATGGTCAACGAGTGCTGAGAATCAATATATGGAAGAAGCTTTTAGAAATGGAGATAACAGCAGGATCCTCGGTAAATTGTTGCAATACATTCCTAAAAAGACATTTGTATTTTTTATTTCTTTTTTTATAAGGGGATGCTGGTTATGGTTTGGAACCCTGGTTGATGACTCCATATAGGTCGACTTCAGGCAACAGCAGAGAAGCAAACTATAATTCAATTCATTCCAAATGTCGATGCAAAATCGAGAGATGCATAGGTTTATACAAAGCAAGATTTAGATGTTTGTTACACACAAGAGAATTGCACTACAAACCAGAGAAAGCAGCACGAATTATCAACGTATGTGCGGCGCTCCATAATGTATGCATCAAATTTAATGTGGATTTCGACGAAGGGTTGATTGTTGAGCCTGATAATGACTCTATTTTTCCCATTGAAATTGGTGACACAAATATGAGAAATATTGCACAGTCAATACGGAACCAAATTAAAAATTCTTTATAAAAATCTCGTATATATATTTTGTACTTGACAGTTAATTTACTACATATTAATTCACTATTTATTAAATAAGAGACAAATAAAAATAAGTTAAACGTTGCTGTTGTTGTTTTTATCCCGAAGTTTTTCCTCTTTCAATTCGAGCTTCCTTTTTTTTAGCTCAAGTTCTGTAATTTTCAGTTTAGTGTTCTCAATGTTTTCTTTCTGTTTCAAATCCAATTGTCTTTTTAAAAGTTTGAGTTCGTCTTCTTTGAGTCGTCTGTTTTTTTTAATTTCTTCTGTCTGTTTTGCTACAAGTTTGTTGAGTTCTTTTTGCAACTTCACGGTTTCTTTGAAATAATCTTGTTGCTGTTGGACCTGCAATTCCAAAAGTTTCTTAGCAGTTCTTCGTGGAACCGGATTTTGTCCCGGCATTTCATGTCGTTCTGTAGTCTCGTTTTGAATATTTATGTCATCAGTACAGAAAAATTCCTCCAAACTATCAACATTAACAGCCGAGGATTCATCGGGAGCAACAACAGCTTCCTCTTCTTCTTCTGCTGGCTTGGCGGTGCTTGTTGAAGGGGTGCTATTAATGTCGGTGCTCGTTGAAGGTAGTCGAGATGTTTGAGGTCTAGTAACTCCGAATTTCGCAACGTTAAGCCCTTCTGTTAAGGTGTTTAAGTCAAGTAACACCACAACTTCTTCTTCTAGTGAAGAGAGCACTTGTTGCTTGTTGGGACCTCCACCTGTTCCTTTAATACATTTAGCATTATGTCGAATTTTGTTTTTTACATGGTACTTATAGTCTTTCCAAACCTGAAGGAAATGTAATATTTATGCTTTGATTTGTACAAACATTTTGCGCAGAAATACTTACTTTTTTCCACCCATCTGCAGACCTTTTCGGAGGTCCTCTAGCGTTCAAAACTTCCGTAATGTCTGCCCACAATTCTTTTGCTTTGTTCTTAAATTGTTGACAATTTAACAAGCCTTTCGCCAGCTGATCGTGCTCCTTCATAAATTGAACTAAACAGATGAACTGTTCAGTTGTTGTAGTTTGTTTTTCTGCCCTAAATGCAAAAAAGAATATATTAAATCACAATATTTTTCGCTGTCGTTTAGTTACTTACATTTTTTTCCACCATGCAAATGCACCGCTGACAACTTAAATCCGCCATCAAAACATCTATCGCATTTGACGTCGATAAATGACGTTCGCATTTGCATAGTTGCGCGAATGTAATAGAGCGAAGTGCGATAGTGTTCGCTGGCGAACTGAATAGTACCAAAATGCGAAGTCGATAAGAAATGCGCTTCGCGGCGAAGTGCATAGTTAGCCCCCTGCTCTTTCCCGAGTAGAGATGAATGGAACACAGATGAACCCACAAAGAGGAAATCGATATCCATCTACACAGCTGGATTGAAGATGGACTATGGAACCGGTGCCGGTATATTCTCGGAAGAATTAAATATACACTGCTCAATCAGGCTTCCTGACAACAGCAGTGTCTTCCAAGAAGAGGTTATGGCAATCGCGGAAGCTGCCCGTAAGGTGTCATTGTTGGCAATACCAAAAAATGATATTACCATTTTCATTGACAGCCAGGCGGCTATTAAAGCAGTTTCTGCTACTAAAATAAAATCAAAGTTAGTTCACAGCTGCCGCGAAGATGTTCTCTGCTCGCAGCACTCCACGGTCCTCTGCTGGGTCCCTGTGCACAGTAACAAATCCGGCAATGAGAGGGCCGACGAACTAGCGAGAAATGGGTCTGCAATGGATCATGACCTAGCACTGCAGTCGATCAAGCCACCACTCTGCAATCTTAGAGAACGAGTGGAAAATAAAATTCGCATGAAAACCAACAAGAGTTGGAAGGGACTAACTACCTGTGAAGTATCACAGAAGCTTTGGCCAAAATACGACAGTGGCCGGACCATCAAACTTCTAAAGTTTGACAGAACATCGCTGTGTATATTGGTAGGGGCTCTAACGGATCATAACTTCCTAAGAAACCATACAATGAAACTAAATCTCAAAGATGACGATATAAATGTAGAGGCTGCGGAGGCGAAGAGGTTCATGAGGACACACCTCACTCCCTCTGTCACTGCCCGAGCCTCTGTCACTTGAGGAACAGAACACTTGGAAGTCATTACTTCCATGACCTACAAGAACTTTCTGATGTCTCACTTTCTGATCTTTACAGGTTTTTGAGGATATCAGGATGGCTGGTCCGCTGAAATTGCAATAACGTCCAAAACCAGAGCCATCAGTCTCTTTAACATCGCTTATAACACCTGCCTGCCGTACGGTGTGAACGCCTGAAACCATTTGTCAACGAACCGATTGGACCCTATCAGTGCGGTTTATTTAAAGAGAAGAGTTATACAAAGCCTTGTCTAGTTTTGGCATTTCTGACACATTCATCAGAATGACGGTGGTCTGGCACCGAGTGGACTGGTGCTCCATTAAGATCGAGGCGATGCTAGGACACCCAATATCGACGAATAGAACGAAACTCAATACATACTTGACAGATACAACTTTGAGGTAATTAGGGACTCTTTCTACCTCTGTTCCGCTATAAACTCTGAAAATTAGATCAACATCAAAAATCACGGGAAAAATAACCCTTGCTGTTTCTTTGCCCTAAGAAAGCAACTAAGGACAAGAAACAGTAACAAGACTCCAAATAAGACCCTCGCCATCGCATACCTGTTATAAGGCGCAAAAGCATGGACATCAGCGAAGGCGATGATGCGATGATGCAAAAGTATTTAAGTTATTTTCGGTCTCATTTACATTAATAGGATTTGGAAAAGTAGATTTAATAGCGAACTCTACCAGCTATACGGCGACATCGATGTAGTCCGGAAAGTGTAGAAACAATCGTCTAAGATCGTCCGGATATGTACACTGTACAGTCCTAGACTCCAACTCAACTCCAACTTGAATGCACACCTGGAGGCAGTTAGCGAAAGAACAAGCTAAGTGGAGGGCTTTTCTCTAACAAAGCTACGATCACACTTCCATTTTTTCGAGTCATTTAAATGACGCTGTGACGTCAGGAAAAAATGTCGCATTAGAGCGACATTCAAGCTACGATTCGTCATTGGAAATTTGCGAAAAAATGGCGATCATAGGAAATGACTATCATCGTCATTTTTGTCCCAAAATCAAATGACGGACGCTGCGAGTCATTTAGAATTTTCCGATGGGATGCCATTTAAATGACGAGCGAAAAAATGACGATCACACGGTAATGACTTGCCTCATCAAAACGGCAAATGTCAACTTTTCTTTTATTTCGATTTGTCGCGAAATCGACAAACTGTTTTGTGATCAGACGGCAATGACCTATGAGAAAAATATTGCTACTGTCACGTGCGACTTTTTTAATTTAATTAAATAGGAAATGGAGTTGAAAAGAAAAAAAAATATTATAATAAATAAAAAATGTCAAAAAGAACAAACAGAACACAAATATGCGAGAGAGGGTTTCAGCAGAAGCACGACTGGTAATCACGCTGCGCTACCTGCCCACTGGTGAGAGTTTTCGATCGCTGCGATTCCTTTTCCGCGTATCGCAGCCAACGCAACGATAACGTGCGTCATTCCGGACGAAATCTCTCTTCACATTCTCATGGAATGTCCGGCTCTCTTTCGCCTTAGAAAGAATGTCCTTCGCGAAGAGATCGTTAACTCAGGAAATCTTGCTGAAGATACATACTTGTCTTCCTGACTGTCTCCGGAGTAAAAAGATTGCTCTAGGACCCTACCAGGGAAGGTACCTTTAGAGAGGCCGCAGTGCCAGAGCCCAATGCAGGCTCTCCCGACTTAATATCTAATCTAATCTAACACGTCCTTTCGCCACGAAAAATGGCATATAACATGAATTTCTTGCCTTGTCATTTTTTGGAGGATGCTATTTAAATGGCGCAACAGCCAAAAAGTTTAGTCATTTGTCCTAGGCGGGTCTACCCCGATATGTCGAAAAAAAAATCTCGAAAGCAAAAATCTCGAATGTAAAAATCTCGAATTTTAAAAATCTCGAAAAAAAAAAAATCTAGAAAGCATAATCTCGAATGACAAAAATCTCCATGCGTATGGGGGCATGCTGCCTCCCTGCAACCCCCCTACTTGGTTTTACTGTCTGGCTATGGGATGGGTGCAAAGAAAAAATCTCGAATTTACTTTTTGTTTTCGAAATTTTTTTCGAGATAGAGTCTTTCGAGATTTTTGTGCTTTCTAGATTTTGACCCATTCGAGATTTTTGCATTCGAGATTTATAAAATTCATTTTCGAGATTTTGACCATTCTAGATTTTAGTCGTTCTAGTTAACGTCATGATCCCGTCCTAGGCGTCATTGAAGAGCGATCACACTGTAATTTTTTTCCGCCATTTAAATGGCACAAATTCATGTCATTTGCTCTGCCATTTTCCTAGTCATTTAAATGACGCCGAAAATATTACCCCAAAAATGGCGATCACACAGAACGACATTTAAATGACTGCTTTGTGACGAGATTTTTACGTCAGAGCGTCATTTAAATGACTCGAAAAAATGGACGTGTAATCGTAGCTTAATATCGGTGACGAACTATGCCCAGATGACCTAAATGTATCAGTCACATCACTGAGTTGATGTGTTAGCCACTCATCTAGCCTTTCATTAAAGCATTACTCACTCTCTACTCAAATAAAGTGAGTACCGCTCCCAACCGTTGACCGGTAAAGTCTTCTAGCCATCACAATGGACCTACCTATACCTTTCGGCTAAGTGAAACTTCAATACAGACACCTGAGCTAGCCAAACTTTACCTGAAACAGTCTCATTTCTTGTACTAATTTGACCGAAAATCCTGCTGATTCTGCAAAAAGTTTTTAATATTTCTTAATCGTATTGCAAACAGCGGAGTTATTTTTATTTTTAGACAAACGTTAAACAAATAAGTCTTATGTATACGATACCCAGATTTTTTTTTAATTATGAAAATACACCTAAAAACGGAAAGAGGCATCATGCACCGGTTAGGGGTAACATTTTAAAGAATTCTGAGTTATTTCTTTTATCCATAGTCCTATTACTCAGTTTTAACTAAATCCGATAAAAAAAATTATTTCGTTCATACAAATTTGTATAGCCCCCCCTTACCCCTTAAAACTTATTGTTGGGTGAAAATCAAAATTTCCTGAAATAAGTGGTCCTTTATTTTTTTCTATCTATTACCATGAAAAATTGCATATTACTCTGATCAGCAGTTGGGAAGTTATAAGTTAACTTTGAATAGTTTACTCCTGTGGAAAGGGGGTCAAGTGTTTCTGTCACTTTTTCAAGCGCAAACTTACTGTCAGTGTCAAAGTGTCGACATGTTATTTAGAATCACCACCCTTTATTGGCCATTTCGTAATGGGTTGCCATAAATTGTATCCACGTTAACCTCCAAACTTATTTCAATGTCAAAGTTATGACATGTATTTAGTATATATCCAGTTATCTTCAAAAAAAATCACGCCCTCCTACAGTTGGCGTTTTTACGACTAATCTTAAATTTTATGTTGGATGCTCATTTTCCAAGTGATTAATTTGAATCACTTTCACCCGCCATATAACCCACCACAACAATCAATTACCCGTCAATGATAAGATGTCTCTCTATCGGAATGTATCATATCGTTTGTGCTGTGTGTATGTGTGGCCTCATATAATATATAATAACAAATTTCCCTTATGTTACACATCCACCCAGAGTCGTAACATAAATGTTCAACGGCCGTGAGAAGTACTTGTACGATTATACCTACAGTCTCATATACATCGAGTTATGGAAGTAGGCTCACCGCAAACTATCTGTTCCGCGTCCGATACGCTGCAATCGCCGCCGCACGCTTATTAAATAGATTGCAACGATGAAACTAATAGAATGCAATGCACACACGGTTTAATTAGTTGCTCTTCACACGGCTAGTACAATTTTCTCCAGCTATAAATATTAATAGAGGCGAAAAGGTAAATTAAAGCTTGTGTGCAACACACGGAGGATATTGAAACGGAAGAATGCGTTCCATAGGCGGATTGGTATTGGATAACTAACTGTAGCTTGCGCCATTCATGACAGTCGAATGGACTGACAGAGTTTATTCAAGTGGCAACTGACAATGAATGAACACGGGCTTACACTCTCTTGTTGTTGTTGTTGTTGTGGGAAGGTGTGCGAATGCTAAATATGCGAATACCTTTAGTTTTAATATCGATTAGAGTCTATAAATTATCAGCAAGGAGCGTTGGTTTCCTTGTTTGTACCGTATGGCTTGTTATTAATAGATTTGAGTGTTTGTTTAGCAACGACGACGCTGCCCACAGGCCGCACCTTTGTTTTACCTTTGTAAACAAGAGCGCGTTCTTATTATTTTTGCTAAGGAAGGGTCGGAGGGGTGGTAGATTTGCCCATTTCCCTTTCTTCGGAATTTTGTTCGATTCGTCTATTTTGAGCTGCTTAACGATGTTGATTGGTCAAGAAGAGGTATGGCTGGGGTAAGTGTTGTTATTAGAATGGAATGATCCAAGGCATGCAGGCGTGTGGAAGCACACACTATTGTTAGTCCTGTGGATCTGACTGAAAGAGTTTGATGGCATGGAAAATGGACAAACTAATTAATTTTTCGCTCAAGTGGTGATTATAAGAAAAACAAAGCAACATTACAGGTACATCCTCGCCTACATGGAATATATTTTTGCAATGAGTACAAGACTACTTTAGGAGATAGTTGTGTCAACAGTATCCTATATCTCGTGGAGTTTAACACCTCTACATAGGGGGTTCCCTTTTAAGAGGTTCAAAAAAATGAGTATCCAACTAGAATCCCCTATTAATTTGTCGTATAAAGTTGAAGACACTGGCGAGCAGAACCTTCCCTATATTTCTGGAATAATTCTATATATCTATTCGGTCAGCTTTAAAGGCATTCAAGGTTTGTTGTAGTAATCCCAAATACCAAAGTTGTAATGGGCTTCAAAGGGGTCGCATTCTTTTTTAGCTGCTCTGACAAACCAGCATAAAAATGTGTAAATGGCGGCGCTGTTTAGAAGAACAAGAGCTGCAGACTGTCGACAGTCGATATAAACAAAAAAACAGTAGTGAAAAATGTCGGCTTTTACGAAAGAAAGAGGAGCACGAGAAAAGCACTAAATAACCTGCTATTGTGACACTCAAACGCTTTGCCAAAATGTTTGTTTCTTATAAAAAAAACCGAGGTTGCACAAGCCGACCGAAAGCCTAATGAAAGACAAAGTCGAAGCTGAAAACCGAAGTCAGCGATAAGAAGATATAGAAAAAACACTTCTGCGTCTTCAAACTTCCGTTAAAGACCCAATTGAGGAGCCACTTTCAGGGTTGATAAGACTACAATTGGGCCATATGACATCATTTATTTAAACGAGTCTAAATTTGACATCTCTGACGACTTTGTTCGCCTATATACATGATGGCATTAGGAGAACGATTATTACGATTGGAGGCAAACTTTTGGTGGCAAAAAAGGAATCCGGCAGTTTTGATTTTTACCCTATTAAAAATACGAGCTTAGGCCCTTAAGAGATGCTTGATTAACCCAAACAATGTGGATGATGGAATCCGTACCATCAGGCAGGCGTCCTCTAGGTAGACCTAGGATGAGATGGTTAGATCAAGTCCATAATCTCTCCTCTATCCGTATGGGGATTGCCCTTGATGATTTGGAGTCGATGACGGAGGATCGAGAGCTATGGAGGGTCCACTTGAGCAACCTACACCCGCGACCCACTTAATGGACAAGCGGACCATTTGAAAATGAATGAATGAAATGTGGATGTTGGCACTGGTAGCGTGTCTTCCTTGTAGGGACTCTCGAAGATATTATATATCTCTAGCATTCAGCTTCACTTAAAAGATGTTGGGTGATTTTTTTTTATCTAAAGCCCAGCAAAGTTTTCTATTCCATAAAGTCGATGTACCAAATTTAAATTTATTACTGAAATACAAACAGCAAGTGCGTCGATGACTCTAGGGGTCAATCAAATATAGGTATATCCGGCTCGAAGGACCAAATGTAACGACATGTATTTTTATTGGACAAATAAAAAAACCAAAAATGCAAAAGAAAACAGAAGACGTTCACAACGTTATAATAGGTTTTATTCGAGTTCTCGATGAGAAATGATTGTACACTAATTCGTACAGTACTGACATTTATGTAATTTGTTTTATGTTATATGTAATATAAGCAATTTGTATATAATGTTTGTTGTTTATAATGTAATTTGTGATTTGATATATGTTGTCTTTTGGTGTATTTGTTTCGTCTTATGTCATCGAGGATGAGCAGCTCTATGGATTGACTCTTCAACATTAGGTATAGGATTAAGTTGGGTTAAGCTGGTACCAAGTTTAGGTAAGGCTAGATTGTATATAGGGCGTGATTTCATCCCCAAGGCACCATATCGGGCCCATTGCCATTCCTGGGAAGCCGTCACTATCAAAACCTAAAACAAATCGCCTAATAATCTAAAAAATCGTTCCCTATGGAACCTAAAAATAGTTTCAATTTGGTTTGAGAGGCTAAATTGTGGAAGAATTACCTTCCAAGGTGCTTCGTTCCGTTCCAAGCAATAGCTTGATATTCACAAAGAATATGAGTAATATCCTCCTGCGACTTGTCCTCACAATATTTGCAGTTCTGCACGTGTCCGTATTTGTTAAACCTAATTTCCTAGCGTGCTTTCTCCCTATCGCCATTCGTAACATTGATTTATTGAGTTTTAAAAATTCTACAGATTTTTTTCCGATATAGCTCAGGCAGTCAGGCCACTAAGCTGGTGCTAAAATGGGATCAAAATCCACTTAAATCCAGTCCAATGCTTTAGCATATTGGCTTAAACTGGATTACACCAATGAAATCTTAGGTATTGTTGTTCAACCACTCACAATTATGATAGTCCACAAAATTCACAAACCCAAGTCTTCCGGAATAAAAACGTGATCCTAGACTTCCTTCTGGGAATACGTGTAAACTTTAAACAATTGCCATGTGACTGTCAAAGTCATAAGATTCAAGTGCAAGCATAAGTACCCTCACACTTTAAGACACTGCAGCCACCTTCTAGCAGTGTTAACAGATTATGGGAAATTTCCATCGTTGAGGGAATTTTTGTAAGAATCAACCAATACATTTAAGAGAATTTTAAAACAGTCGAAAACCTTGTGCTTACTTTGAAATAGGAAATCAGATCTTGACAAGGCCACTTTCACAAACACTCTTATTAGAATTCTGATACATTCAGAAATAGAAAAAATTATCTAAATCCGTATACAACACTTGTGGTAATTTTTACAACTTTTCGTTAACACAAATTGTAAATATGTATTTATTTATGTACGGTTATTTTTAGTCAGTCAGAAAATTTGACGTATCTTTTGTAGTTGCGTGGGAAAAAAGAGGGAAATCTTAGCTTTCAGCATGGGAAATTTGAAATCAAAAGACTGCGAGCACTACCATTGCCTTTTTTCTGCTCCCAGCTGGCGTTCTATAAAAAAGTAGTTTTGCTTTTTACTTTTTCAATCCTGAATATTGTTTTTGAAGATAAGATAGATAGATATTTTATTTCTTATATGCAACTAGCAACGCCAGCGGCTCCGCCCGCCAGCTTTTTTTTTTTGTTTCAACCCTTATAAGACGAATTTTGAAAAACGATGAATGAGACATGTAATAATTTTTACTTATCTACCAACATACAAACTTTCGAGGTCATACGGCTGACGGTTCGTGAGACCCCCCTTACTCCCCGCGACCCCTTTACTCCTCAACAATTCTCACCCACCCTATGGCCTAATTTGGCCACACATCTATAAATAAGAAAAATAATCATGAAAATCGGACGAATGGTTCTCGAGTTATGGAAGGACGAACATACGGATGTTGCTTTTTATATAGTAGTATGGATTTACAATGGTAGTAACCGCAAATTTTACAATACAATAATTTGATAATGGTAATTATTTTTCTATTGGAATATAGTTTTATTTATTATAACAATTTAGATAACAAAAAATCCAGTTTTGAGGAAAATACGAGAAAAACATCAATTCAAACAAAAAAAAAATCATGGTTGACTAGATTGAGTTAAAAATAAATAAATAAATAAATACATACATAAATAACAAATAAGTAGGTAGTAATATGTAATTAATAAGTTAATAAATAAATAATACAAACAAATTAAACACTGAAAAAACATCAAACAGTGTATATAGGAACAAGTACAAATGAACATTAAGTATTTAATTGGTTAACGAGCTTCCGAATCCTATAAGCAATCAATTCAACATTCGCCTTTTTATGGAGCTCTAAAGTTGAATGCCTCCATGGTTTTTGAAGACAACTCATTTAAGTTAAGTTATACAAAATGTATACAAAAAAAAACATATATGCTCACAAATGTGCGGTAATTCAAAGCTATTTATACATTTCTCAAAAATAAGTTTCGCTACTATACGAGTACAAATCGCCATCAAATTTTTAACTATTGATTGCGACGCGTTATAGACTCCGTCCTTTTTGTAAGGATACTTTTGCGCCAGACTGTAAACATCTTAATATAATTTTAATAACCATCTCTACTGCAGTCATTAAAACGTCCACATATTCTTACTAAATTACTTCGTGGAGATAATCATGGACACTTAAAAAATATATATTAGAGCCATCGGTCGTCAGTCGTCAGTCGTTTATTGCCCTACAAACTTCGAATAAATACTGACGCCGACATGCAGATGTAGTCATTTCCGAGAAGGAATACAAAAAATGTTGATTTGCAGATAAAACACTGTCACACGGAGCCACAAGCCATTAACTTGACGATGTCAGGATGTTGACACGAGCTTCATGAGTGTACGAAGTGTCAAAAGGAACAATTCAAGTAAAAGCACTTGTCTGAGTATACGAGTCCCCCATACAAAGATCAGCGAGCCTGAGAATATAATTTTGAAAAACACTTCGTCCTCTATAAAGCATATGCCAGGGGCACCCTCAACGACAAGTTCAATGTCCAGTGCCAAAAGATCAACGACACGGTAAAAACGAAAATACGACAAAAAAAAACAACAACAACAAAACTTCAAATGTCATTAACATTGAATATTACAATCAAATTATTTCATAATAAGCTACTCCAGGAACCCAAAACCATTCACATACACAACCTCCGACGGACGGCCAAGGAAGATGAGACTTTTAAATGAATTTCGCTCACAAGTTGACGGCATCCGCATCATCAGCAGCGGGGCGTACAGCGTAATGAGATTTATATTGTCGCTTTAATATAATTTTGAGGATTCTTAAAGCCGTGGGATGCCAAAAACGAGGCACAAGAAGGAAATGATAAAAAAAAGACACAAATTGGCATGAAAAAAAAAAACAATTTGCATACTCGTACGAGTTCCAGTTTAGAGGAAAAACTCCAGACTCATGACACGAAATGAGTTTGTTCTACAGCCTTTGCTCTCGTTGTTGTTGTTGTTGTTGTTGTTGTTATTGTTGTGCACAAAAAAAAAACCACGCCGGAGACAAATATTTGCTTAACAATAATGATGATGTGGAGGTTTCCATGTGCCCCCTTTGTCAGAGCAAAAGGATGAAACATGAAAGATCTCGGTTCGCTGAGTTTGTGGTTCTACATGTGTTATCAATTAGCCAAATTAGGGTTTGCCTAATTTATAGACTTTTATGGAAGAGTACGCTTTAACAGCTGCATGATGAAGGTCTCTTGTTAGATTTTACATGCGAGATGAGAATGCTTAAAGGACTTGAATTTTGAAGTCATATCGAACGCTGAAGGTCACTTTCAGTAAATAGTTTGAATTTTTAGTTGTCCTAAAAGGAATCGGCTAAAACGCCAGCTAACAATTTTGTTAAGAAAGCTGGATATAAAAGGACAAAATAATTAAAAATACCAAAGGAGCACTTTGGAGTAGCTATCAAGGACATTTAAAATTAAAACTTTATTTAAATACGTAGGTACTCACGATAAATTTTAATTATTTGAAACATACCTGTAAATAAAAAAAAAATTAATTTAGCTCTTATAGTCATAAAGGTTTTATTAAAAAAAAAAAAACAAGATAGAAAATCCATCTTCCATATTATAGAAATATCAAAGTCCAAATCTAAAAGCAGCCATCGCGGTAAGAGGCGAATTCGAAAAATCAATACATATATCAATAGTTGTATATTCATTTATCCACAGCTCAGCTTCAGAAGGATATAGGGTGCTTGGTAGGATTCAAAGAAAAGTTCCCTATACAAACTCAATCCTCCTTTTCCAGTTGCTAATAACTCCGGCCCCAAGCAAAATTTTCAAAATCAGGGAAACCAATTTTATTTATTTCTTATATCGAGTACACAAAACGAGTTTGAAATCGATTGGATCAAAAATAAGAATTTCCCATCCAAATTTTGACCCCCCTGTACCCCCTTTTGCAGTTCGAATTTTCCCCAAATCGCTTCTAAGTATTCACTTTGGCCATAAAAGAAAAATAGTAAAAGGAAATTTATTTCAAAATATCAGCTTCCTAGCCCTTTCCGTTGGGCGGGGCGTTAATCACCAATCGTTAAAATGTTCCCATACAAACTTTGACCCCCCTTTTGGTGTTCGAATTTTCCCTAAATCGCTTCTAAGTGCTCACTTTGGCCATAAAAAGGAAATTTCTTTCAAAATATCAGCTTCCTAGCCCTTTCCGTTTAGGCTGGGCGTCAATCACCAATCGCCAAAATGTTCCCATACAAACTTTGACCCCCCTTTTGGTGTTCGAATTTTCCCCAAATCGCTTCTAAGTATTCACTTTGGCCATAAAAGGAAATTTGCCTCAAAATATCAGCTTCCTAGCCCTTTCCGTTTAGGCTGGGCGTTAATCACCAATCGCCAAAATTTTCCCATACAAACTTTGACCCCCCTTTTGGTGTTCGAATTTCCCCAAATCGCTTCTAAGTGCTCACTTTGGCCATAAAAAGGAAATTTCTTTCAAAATATCAGCTTCCTAGCTGAACGTTGATCACCAATCATTCAGGATAAACTTTTTTTATATATGAGCAGATTGGTATAACCCAAATTGATCTATACCTACAACACTGGTCATACACCCCTGATCACAGATATGTAGGTTCAAAGCCATTTGAACGCTGCTGTAGTGCGTCTCAGATGTCATTAACAAAAAGCACAATGGACAAAACAAACGAGCGTGTAGTGAGCATAATAAGTTGCGGCAATATCCGTAAACCACCCACAGCCGTTTTAGGACCCACAAGCCAATGCAGAAGAGAAATTTTTGTGACGAAAGGTAGATTTTATTTTTGACGAAGCCATGGAAATGGTATAAGGAAAAGTCTGCCAAGAAACTGACGGAGACATTGGGGGCCTACAAAATTGACGTTTGTCACCACCATCCAAAAAATCCAAGAGGTCCTATGGTATGGACCGGCAAAAGGTGGTATGAACAACTGTGACATATTATGTGACTAATATGAGCTCATATACTGGCAGAAGGAAGAGACGCTAGAGCGGGACCTATAAGAAGTGTCCCAAGTGTGACAATAAAATCTTTTTTTGGCGATTCCAATGCGTGAATAAGGCAAACGACCAACTTTGGCAATACTGAGGCTATGTAAGGTAAAGGTATACACATAGTCTACACGCCGCCGCTAATAATTGACTTCGCAACTGGGCGAAACATCGTAAAAGGTTTTCTCAACAAGGACGGGTCGATATTAAAATGGAACAAAACAAGCTGTGTGAGAGGTATTGACGAATTTTTGTATTTGAAAGACCCATGCATATCTATGCCATTATGTAGGGAATATAACAGTGTTCAATTGTCAGTCGGGGACTCTCACGGCGACACACATCCGAGTCGTATAATTTATAATGACTCTGACGCACAGATAGATGGTTATGCTTTATTGGACAGACTGGCGACTACAGTCACCTGGTGAACCTCATGTGGGTTGGCATCGTCCCATATACGAAAATTTTGCTTGTTACGGTAGCCATTCATCCAAAAATGCAGCTCGTCGCTAAAGATGATTTTCAGACAAAATTGGAGCCCTCTTGGAAACGCTCCGACTCCACTGACTGTGCCAGCGAGCAAACGGCCGGCGCTGTCATGGTCTATAACTTCGAGCTCCTGGGTTAGTTGGCTCTTGCACGGGTGTAGGCACAAGCCCCGATAGAAAATTCGACAAGATGAAGTCTGCAAAAGGCCCACTTTTTATGCACGGCGAGTAATTGAATGCGTCGGATTCTTGACACCGATCTGGCGTTCCTTTGACGTATTGGTTTGGTTTTGCCTAATTATTATTTACCGAACCGATTGTATCGAACTTGAACACCAAACGTTGGAGAGTCACATTTGGGAGGCCACCGCTTCTGCCGTTTGCATTGACGAAAACTAATTTTGATAATAAAGTTTTATCATTTGCATGTGCTGCTCAATCTTGTAACTTGCCATGGTGATTTGGCATCAGTGACTGAATAATAAACATGAGATTAGAAAGACGCCAACAAAGCATAGGCTGCGAACATCGATCCGTCCCAATTGAAGAACCCTTTAGTAGCAAGCACTCGTTGTCCTCATCTCGACATACACTACTAACTTACTTATCGGGCTCCCGACTCGTGAAGAGTCTCTGCCCGAGACACTGCATCCTTCCATCCTATACGAGCCCGGGCCCTCTGATTCCAGTTGTCGAAGCCAAGCGCTCTGGCATCCGCGATGGCTTGGTCTTTGAAACGGGAGGTTCGGTCTTCCTTGTCTTCTCGCACCTGGGGGCTGGGATTCGAAGATCCTCTTAGATGGAGCGTTATTGTCCATTCGCTCGATGTAGCCGAATCAATGTAGTCGTCGTGTTTTGGCTTTTTGGACTACATCCACATCTTGGTACAGCTCATAGAGTTCGCGGTTGTATCTTCTCCTTCATTCGCCCTCCTCGCAGACAGGACCAAAAATCCGCCGAAGTATTTTTCTTTCGAAGGAGCCCAGTATCAGGAGAGCTGAGCTGAGAGCTTCTTGCTTATCGTCCAGCAATCGGCGCCATAAACCAGAACTGGCAGGATAAGGGTTTTGTATAGCACAAATTTCGTCCTTCGAGTTAGGAGTTTTGAACCCAGTTGTTTTGCCAAACTGAAGTAGCAACGGTTGTCTAGGTTAATTCTTCGCCGGATCTGCACTAGGCTGTCATTCGTGGAGTTCATTCTTACTCCGAGGTAGGTGAACTCCTTAACTACCTCGAAGTTGTTGCTATCAATAGTGACGTTTTGTCCTGGACAGATGCTTGTTTGTTTGTTGATAGCATGTATTTAGTCTTATCCTCATTTAATTCAAGGCCAACGGATTTCGCCTGTTCTTCAATCGCCGTGAACGCTTCTTATCACGGCACGCTGGGAGCGACCGATAATGTCAATATCGTCCGCATAGCCCAGCAGCTGGACGGATCTGTTGAAGATAGTGCCTTCCGTGTTGACACCTGACCTGCGCACTATCTGCTCCAGTACGAGATTGAAGTAGTCGCATGATAGCGCGTCTCCTTGCCGAAATCCGGTGCAAGTTTGAAATATATCGGAGGAGCTACTTCCAAACTGCACGTTGTAGCGCGTGTTTTCCAGCGTCACGCGACACAGCTGATCACTTTTGCCGGGTTTCCTAATTCGACCATCGCCATATAGATCTCCTGACGATGTATGCTATCATACGCGGCTTTGAAGTTGATGAATAAGTGGTGAGTTTCGACTTGAAATTCGTTGGTCTTTTCCAGGATTTGCCTCAGTGTGGAAATTTGGTCTATAGTCGATCTGCCGGGCCGGAAGCCACACTGGTACGTGCCGATTAGTGTGTTGCAGAACGGTTTAAGACGTTCACACAGTACGTTGGATAGGATCTTGTATGCGACATTAAGCAGGGATATGCCTCGATAGTTCTTGCAAGACATAGGATCGCCCTTTTTGTAGATGGGGCATATGGAGCTGATAGTCCAGTCATCGGGCAGTTTTTCTTCCACCCATACTTGGTAGCGACGATATGACCACTGAATCCAGTGAAGAAAAAATTACAAAAGGCAAAGTTTATCGTGCCACGATGGGTACGCTTACATACACAGGCATGCTAAATTTATCACATTGCGATCGACACGGAAGGCATGCCTTCAGTATTTTATACATCCGCACATTCAGAGGTACCAACATTAACTCTGCCATTTACGCGTGCGTATAAGTCGTCCAGTCCAGCAAAGAGAAATTACTATGAAAAAACTGTCAATTCAAATTCAGAATTAACAGTTTTTATAGGAAGCCATCAAAAGGACCGCCACGCTTGCAATAAAAAAATCTGCCTTGCTTCAAAATGGTTTCAGTATTAGACCCACCACTGTCTTGTGCTTTATTGAAACTCCCTTTAGTAAATAATATCCATAACAATTTAGTTGCCATGTAACCGACAAAACAGTACATCTGCTAACAACAACAACAACTGTCTTTAAACTATTTTAAACTTTCAACACGCGACCTATCTCTATCTATACTATGAATTTCAACAACTTCCCTTCACATGCAATAAAACCATAAATGTTTCGCGGTGCTCTGTAAGCCTTTGCTACTACCATCCTGTGTCCCATGATAATAATGGCAATCCTTTATAACCAAATTTCCTTGGTAGATTCCCATTATCCCGCGCTTGCAAATTGGACGGTATGGCGGCATTCATTCGCCAGCTCTCTTTACATTCCCCATATGCGATAGCAAAAGAGAAAATACCACTTTGACTACTCGTACTCGACGAGACTACACCAGCGGAACCAATGAATGTCCTTTGTAATGTCCTCTATGCACATCTACAGTCCACAGCCCACTCTACTTTTGCTATTGCTATATAATGAAAAACCAACATCGAGTGGGGTCTGGGGAGAATCCATTTTCGAGCGTCACACGTGGCAAATTTTTTTAATTAAAGCAAAAGCGAAAAAAAAAAAATCACTTTTTTATGGCTGTGCAGCTGCAGACAGTGGAGTCTTTGCGTCCTTGACGTTCCTCATGGTAGTGTATGCTGAGGAGATGGCCAGCGTCACCCTTTTGAATTCCTGGAAATCCTTTCTTTTGTGAGCACAAATTTTGAATGATTTACTCGTCGGTCGTGCACAATGTACACGTTATAGGAAGTTTTTTTTTTGTTTTGTAAGGACGACAACACAAAAGGGGGTACTATACGAACAATCCGTTTACCTCTTCTTGCCCGGTATGTGAATCTAATTAATATTGCTCGAGTGTCCATTTTTGGGAATATGCATCTGCCTCTGTTTGTTTTGCTTCATTTCACTTGTGTACGCCACAACACAACACAACACAACACTGTATGAATGGATGTCCTGCCACTGTGCTGCGTGATAGGCTGAAAGGAAACCACCCTCCCAGGCGTCACTATGGAAACAATAAACAACCTATCCTGCCATCCGTAAGTAAATTTGCGAAAAACTCTCGAAAATAAAACGCGAAACACACCCTAGCATTGCCTAGGTTTCTGTACGGTATGAGTGTGTGTCCTGCGTGATGTATGTATGAAGGGGACGTACAAAAAAAAAAAGAAACTGCCTGTAGTCTGACACCTGCTGCTGTTTCCATCACAGTCACCTTGTGGTCCTTATAATTACTCAAACCGTATGCTCCACGCTTCTCAGTAAAGGAGAGTCAACAAAAGCGTAACGATCCGTTTTTTTTGTTCTCTCCTGTTTGTTGGTGGTGTGCTTGCGCTTGGTCACTTTTTTGTTGAGGCTTTTTATTTACACTGCATATATGTTTGTAAACCCTACTGTTTCAATAGGATCTACCGAAATTTGGAGCTGTATTAATTCGCTGTCCAGTGAGATTTGTTCGACCCCAGAGACAAGGACAACAAGGAAGAATCTCTTTTCTATGTGAGGACAAATGCAAAATACAAAACAACTACATAATACCTATACAATACATATACAACGGTCAATAGGAGTTGCCATGTCTGACCCGTTTGACTGACAGTTGTTTATGTTACTGCCGCTGCTGCTGGCTGGGGGGTGGCTGATGCTGAATTCCGTCTCAATGGTAATTTCTATTTTTTGACACGCTCCCTAGGGGGGGGGGGGGGGGGGGGTGCGTTTGCGTTTCAAATAGATGAATGGTTTTGTTTTGCTTTCGTGATGGCAGCAGATTATCGTTTCAGCCGCGCGATGGTTATGTAGTGTGGGATTTGATTATGGCTAATGAACGGAGAAAAAACAAAAAACCTGTCGGCACGGCAGTTAGCTTAGACTCGTTTAAATACCTTTTCAAATGAAAAATAATACCCACGGTACTAAATGTCATAAATGACGCAATTGCTTGGAGGTATTATAAGGTCAGGACTCTTATTTTGAGTTGTACTTATAAATTATAAACTTATGTACATTACATAACTCCATGTTTAGCCCCTAAGGACCTGTAAAAAAAACAGTGTATACATTATTCAATTCTTAATATTTTTTAGCGTTTTTCTACGAAAATTAGGCATGTTACCCAAAATCGTCATTTCCATGACGTGCCACTAGCAGGTTATATGCAAATACTTCGAGCTTGTTGCAAAATGTAAACCATTTATAAACGTAAGTCGAAGGATACCATTTGCAATACATAGACGAGACTTATATAAGTGAAACAGATAAGCACGGTAACTTCACATAGCTTCGTAGGCATCGGCTATCTCTTGAAGCCTCTTGGAAGGATAATGGAACTTGTACTAAGTAAAGAATTTTAAAGTTGGAAACCGCGCGACAACGAAAGATTAGGCGACCCGGTAAAGAAGCCGTCAGAATTTCGGTTGCGTCTCGTGCAGTATTTGGGCCGTTGCTCCATCCTGTAGGAACAACATGTTCTGCAATTCTAATTTATCCAATTGAGGAAGGATAGAAAGTCGTTGACAGTATAAGTAGTATAGTTTTGTTTATTCACATTTCCACGAGATGGATGGATGGATTTATCGCTCATGATAATTTTCGATGAAATGTTGTCTCTCTAGTGGTCGGATTCAGGATGACTGGAGCGTAGGTTACACGCGCTTGTCGGTCAACAGTTAAAAGCTGATGTACTGTCTGCACTTTGTAAGGAGCATCTTACAGTCTTTCACCAAATTTGCCTGTAAAAACCGCCGATTTCTGCCCAATTACTTGGTACTCCGGGATCCTTTGGGACATCTTCAACCACAGCTGCGATATTCTCTGCAGAACGACTGTTCCAGGGCCAGCCAAACCTGGCGGCATCTTGTATTATTTGCCCAGTTGGTGTCGGACGTTCTGGAAATCTGCGCCGAAATTCACGCTGCTCCAATACCTCAGGGCAGAGACAAATTATTCCACAACAAAAATCGAAACAATCATTTCGCGTTCTTTAGAAGTATACCGATTCATTTCTTATTGACGTGTATTTTGTATTTGTTTACTTCACAATTGTCAAACTAGAATTGACATTTGACGCAATTTGCTAAAAATCTTCCGAAAGGGTGATAGCTTTTGCGCCAATTTGTATGTGGACGCGTGTATTTTATGGCAAATTTCAACATGGAGAACCATTTTACAGAAAAGAAAATAATAAGTCGTGGTCGTGGAGGAGATTTTCAGCTGCGGTCTCTTTGCTAACGAGGGTTGTCGGGTTTTAAAAACCGGAATCGCCAAACGCCAAAAAATCACCAAATTTAAAAATTTTCCACTCCAAATTCAAAAACCATAATCAAATGAATTCGTGCAACTCGTAATTTTTACTTAAAAAAACTTAATGCAAATTCCCCAAGCTCCTGGAGCTCTGGCTGTCCTAACGCATTTTGTCCAATTATGGTCAAATGAATTTTGGCCTCAGTAAGTTGTAAGATTTTGGGTGGAATCAAGGTTACAAGCAGACTTTTAAAACAGGGTCGCAGTTGGCTTAAACAGACGCCTGAGGGTAAAAATATTCCAAGGAAACAAAAGGTGTGTTGCAGAAGAATTAAATCGTTAACTTGCTTCGTAACTTCATTCGTTCGTGTCGCCAAATGAAATTTCAAATCGCCACATCTGACAACCCTGGGGGCTAACCCGACTAAGACCGAACTTTTCGCGACCGATTCTCGCTACCGGCCGGCGTGAGACCCACAGATTTGGAGTGGGTGCAAATTTTGAAATTCGGCCATATTTTGCTCGGCGTTTTTTCGTGACTCCCTCGCAACCCACTAGCTTTCCACTGAAGAATTACCTGTTCAGTTTTATAATTGCTAATGTACGCATGATGCAGAGACATCTTCACTGAATTAAAGATCGGCTGCCTGGAGACCTCCATAGAGCTCTTGGAAGTCCCAAGCTAAAACCAAAATGCTCACTCATGAGCATTATAAGAATCGTCACAGTTCTGCCAGATAGTTGGAAATTTCCCTTTTTGAGGGAATACATATTTGTACTCAAAATGAGCTAAAAGAGAAAAAGGGATACTTTCTGTTTTCCAGTACAAACGAAAGGGAATTTTGGTTCTTTGACACTTTTCTTTAATTTTCTTGTTGAACTTTAGGAACAATATTTATTAACTAAGTTATACGTTTGTTTGAAGGAGCCCATTTACAAAAAGCCATACACAAAAAGAAAGAGGACCTGCTTTTTACAATAACTATGAAGACTGACTGACCTAGGCGATAAAAGCGGAACGCCGATTAAGCTTAAGAGGGTTTAGGCTAGGAGTTTCTTTACTTTTTTTATAAAGTTTATAATACTGCTGCAGGGGATTTTTTCATATCTTCCGTGCCCAGTTGGTCCCTGGAGAAGATCTGCCTTCCAATTCCACATTCGCATATAATGTTGCTTATTCTTTTTCAATACATAGCCTTCACTCGCCTGAGTTGGCTAGATTCATTTTGCTTAGGTAGTATCGTAGCCCATGATGCACTGTGAAGAATCCTATACTAGGTTTCTAATAGCATGCCTGCTTTGGGCATTGTTAAGCCTATGATATTCTCTCAATATGAGATACATTCTGTATGGGCCAGGAGCCCACCTTAGGGTGTTGAAATAATGTAATACGGATTTGGAGCCAATGATAGGTGAACTAAGGGCTGCTCGACTGTCCGGGAGACGGAAATATATATATAGATGTGAACGCCTTTGATGCTAATTTTGTTGATGTGGTTGGTGTATTCTTGAATAGCGTAGAGCTTTGCCTAGAATACACTAGGGTTTATTGGGACTGTTTTTTTTTTTTTTTCGTTTATTTTCTGTTTTCTTTTTGTAAAATATGTGTGGGAAAATCTGAGATATTTTTTCGAGTCAGGCGAGGGAAAAAAGGGATTTTCTTGTCACTGGCAGAAAAAAAAAAACATTTTGTAAAAAAATTAAACCACAAATTTTCAAAATTTTGAGTTTAAAAGTCATAACTTTTTTGTAGCTGCACAGATGTACCCAAAGTGCTTAGGACTTGTGCAAAACCATTTCTGTACTTATAATAGTTTAGAAGTTATAGCGTTTTAAGTGGTAACACCTCCAAATAAGAGGTCACATACTTTAAAAGGGGAAATATGCGTCTGGCAGGGGGTTGGACGCGTCTAAGACGTCTTGCACCCATATATTCGTGTTTGGGGGGTCAAGCTCTACATTGTAGTGCCAAACATAATTGGTTATACCAATTAATACAAAAACGGGTTTCTTGCACGTCTGGCAAGAGGTTGGCCGCCTGCAAAACGTCTTGCACCAACGGATTCGTATTTAGGGAATAATTTGCTTTATCTGAAGACTAGTTTCAAGTGGTTATACCAATTTTCCCAACTTTCAAAACAATAGAATTTTTAACATATGTTCCTGTTGTGTAAGAGGTTTTATGTAATTAAAAATTCGGTATTGTCCGTATTGTCATACACAACCTTGATAGAAAAATTGTCTGTCAAAACACAACAAAGATGGCAGTGGTTGTCTAAAGGGTTTTCCAATGAGAGGTGTTATTGTGAATGGCCCGCTATTTCGGTAGCTGTCACTTTTGAAGCTTTTATTCTTTGACATTTGACAGGTAGAAACTACGCCATTATGTACTAAAAATACACGCTTTAACAACGCTTCAAAAAAATGGTGAAAATCTTGCAGTCACAGTTCGCAACACTAAAGCATTTTTTGGTCGTCGTGAAGCACCTTGTCGGACCACAATACAGAAATTGGTGGAAAAATTCGAGCTGTTGGGACAAGTTAATGATGTGAAGAATAAAACCCGTGCACGTCGCTCAAGAACAACTGAGAATATTGCTGCTGTAGCCCAAAGTGTTGAAGAAAACCCAGGTTTGTGCATACCTCGTCGTTCTTTGGAATTGGGCATTCCACAAACGTCATTACACCGTATTTTGCATAAAGACTTGGGTCTTAAGGCATATAAAGTTCAGTTAACACAAGAACTCAAGTCGGCCGATCATCAACAACGTCGTGTCTTTGCTGATTGTATCCTTGAGATGCATGAAAATGATCCGGAATTCCATCAGACATAGGGCAGCCACTTTGTGACTTGGTTATGGAAAATTTCATGAAAAGGATATGGTCCTGTAAGCGTGCTCGTGGTGGCCATTTGGCTGATGTTGTTTTTCATTATTAACGGCATACCTTCCTCTTTATTATGAAATAAACATCCGATCATTTATCTCAAAAAATGGCATTTTTCTTTGAATACCAAAATAACACCTCTTATTGGAAAACCCTTTATAAGTTGTTAGTTAGTTTCGGTTGTGTGAAAGTTGAGTTGAATTGAAGACAACTTAACTCAACTAAGTTGTGTTCTACAATAGAGGCAATAGTATTACTCACCTGAGCCGCCACTACCGGCTGCAAGACTTTAATTTTTGAAATAAGAAATTTCCAAATTTTTTAGGGTACTCATCTCTTTTGGTTATCATTCACACCCAAAATTTGCAGCGGGCTCTTGTTCTAATATTTGTAATACCTCTAAGTTCCCTAATTAGATAAGTAATAACTGATAAGTAGATGAATGTCACCTCATTGTAGAAAAACAATAAATTAGTGCCAATTTTATTATTCTATGTAAGTACGCCGCTGTAGTTAAAACGTCACTAGACCGCACTCGATTGATAAGTTACAATCACTATGCCCAATTGATTTACACAGTCCTATCTGAGAATTTACTATCCCAAGTGTTTAAATACGAATCTGATAAGCTTTTAATAACCATATATACGATTAGTTATATCTTTTTTAATTAATTTTTATTACATACCTAATGAAAATAAATAACGTGAGTTTGATTCAAAGATAAAAGGTTAAAGCAGATAGATATAGATTTATAAGAAAGTACTTCCTGCCGCAGAAACATCACAAACAATATTGATAATTAAATATTTATATTTGCCTCACATCCCCACGATGGTTTTATTGTTTACCGATGCAAGTACATATATCTATGTAAATATTAGCAAGAAGAACTCTTTTATTTGGGTACTATCCAGATGCCAAATGTTGTCGAATATTTGCAAAGTTCTTCAAATTTTGAATGTTTGCATGAGTGTCGAGCGTGTTTTTTTTTTCCCCCAATTGGTAATTACAATAAGTGGATTTTATTTATGTGCTTTAAGCAATGAAACTCAACAGAATGTAAGCATGGTGCGGATAAAATAAAAAATAGAATAAAAAAAGCGGCGCTATTTGGTAAGCACCTGTGCCCTGGCACCAGTGGCTGAATAGCTATTAACAAAATCATTTTGCCCGGTTTCTGTGATTTAAAATTTTCCATTTTCCATTTTGTTTGCTTATAACAGCGTCTATAACTACAATAGTTATCTAAATATGTATCTAAAAAAAATAGATATTAATTTTCCATTTGTCCCAAAAATAGAAACTCACTCAAACGAATGGTTGCGAGAAGCTAGGAATACGGTCTCTACCGCCTGTTGCGCCACCTATTTATTTATTTATCTTTTTTAGATATCTATTAATTTTATATCTTTCTGTTTATTATTTCTTAGTTGAAATCTTGAATAAATGAAGCCTAAGAGTTGGGCATGGCAATATCCATGCACATCGAGAGGCCGAAAACGCCTTATTTATACAGTGAGGATTGAAATAATTCTATATCTTGTCCCTATTGTGTAACTGGATCATTGACACGACACTTGCAAGGAATTCATGGAATTCAACCATCAGTGGAATAAATTAAAACGACTTTCAAGCATCACAAACAAATTATGGACAGTGAGCGTGAAAAGTAAGTGCACATCAGTTTTCTTTAGCATCTTGAAACACGTCTAAAAAATCAACAATCTGCAAATAATTTGACATCGAAAAAACAAAACTAAATTCTATTTCGACCGACTGAATATATTTAAAAAAAAACTGGTCAAGTGCGAGTGTCACTCTTTCGCTCGGCCATTGATATTTGTCGTTTAAGGTTATACCTAGCCACACTCTCTATCTTCCTTTTTTAACCCAAAAGTTTCAAAACATCCCTTCTAGCGCTAAATTCTCCTTTTACTCTCCAATCATCCCCCTTTCCTATCGAAATTATAATACGAATCTTTTCAACGCAAAAATCAATTCAAATTTTGCACTTATGAAAGCATTGAAAAGAGAAGTTAACCAAACTAGAATTTAAAAATATAAATTTAGAATTCATTGAAATTCATTCAAGTCTTAAAAAAAAAGGCAACAAAATTGCCTAATAATAATTTAATAATTTGTATTACCTTTCTCCCGGAACAATCAGTTTTTGACAGCTGAATAATCGTTTTCCACCACAATAGTGTCAGAAAATTATCTGAGGATAATTATTTAGCGCAATTTACATACGGCCTTAAGAAGCAATATGAATATGTCGCGCCTGAAATTCTATTCGTTCATCAAATAGCAGCCATAAATGCTTCGCCAATGTTGACGAGCTCTGGACTCATCTGTCATAAAATCGAAGCTGGTCCTAGAAACGTACATGGCCATCTACGAACTTGCAAAGAAAAACCTAGTCATACTACACTGGATTCCAGCCCATAGTGGCTTTGATAAAATCGAAACAGCCGACTCTCTAGCCAAAGTCGGTGCGACAATGCCACTTGTTGGACCTGAACCCTTCTGCGGAGTCAGTAAGAAATGCTTCAGAAAGCACATCAAGAACGTAGCTCTAATCGAATCTAATGAAGTTTGGCTTAAAACACTTGGGCAGAACTGCAACAAAGAATTCTTCCCCAAATATTTCCGCAGGAAATCCTATTTCCTCACCAATCTAGGAAAAAACAACCTAAGAATCCTAACAGGTTTAATTACCGGCCATGGCCTTACGAAAAAACATCTTCACCGAATTGGAGTCTCACCGGACCCCACATGTATACTATGTCTGGAGAGCGATGAAACCTCTCTTCACATTCTCACGGAATGACCAGCTCTCTTTCGCCTCAGAAAGAATATCCTTGGCGAAGAAATAGTTACCTCAGCAAATCTTGTTACCCCAGAGACAAATCTAAGTATGCCATCGAGAAAAATAAGAGTTCAACTGGGTATACCCCAACACTTTTCGGTGCTAAGCAGTGGGCAAATCTTTTTAATTACTCACTCCTGCTACGCATCAGACTCCCTCCTTAGAGACGCCTTGTCAGAGGTTACAAGCGGGGGTTATACTGTTTCGATCATCCTTCGATTCCCCCCAACGACTAACCGGCACTAGGTAGCGCTAACTGCTTGAATTCACCATCAACTTGGTTCCTAAAGGTTTCACAGAACTCTCTTCAAAAAATGTCCCACATACCGACGAAGAACAAGTCTCCCAATTGTAATGTCTTGTCCATAGTTTCTGTCCACTTTCCCCTGCTGCCCCCTCATGTGGTATCACAATGGACCTACAAATATGATCTAGAGGGTGTTTTTTTTTAGAGGTATAAAACTTTGAAATGGAATAAAACAAATATGTTTTTTTTTAAATTGACATGAAATTTACTTTATTCGAAAGATAATCTTCTGGCAAAAATGATTTCTGGCATATGACCGCCACGGATGGCTCGGACGTAGTCTAATCTGGAGGTCCAATTTTCGATGACTTTTTCCAACATTTGTATATCGGAAATAACGCGGCGAATATTGTCCTCTAAGTGGTCAATCGTTTCGGGCTTATCGGCGTAGACTAGCGACTTCATATATCCCCACAGAAAATAATCAAGCGGCGTTAAATCGCACGGTCTTGGAGGAGGCCAATTCACGGGTCCGCAACGTGAAACTATGCGGTTACCAAACGTTTCCTTCAATACATCAATTGTGGCACGAGCTGTGTGTGTTCAATTAATGAACGAAAAAGTCAGTAATCATGGTTCTATAGCGGTCACCATTGACTGTAACGTTCTGGCCAGCATCGTTTTTAAAGAAGTACGGACCAATTATTCCACCAACCCATAAAGCACACCAAACAGTCAGTTTTCGTGGATGTAAGGGTGTCCCAACATACACTTGAGGATTATCATCACTCCAAATACGGCAGTTTTGTTTACTGTCGTATCCATTCAACCAAAAGTGAGCTTCATCGCTAAACAAAATTGACCGTAAAATGGACGTAGTGCGCGATACGTATTTCGAACGGAACCATGATTTTCAAAATAAATTTGCACAATTTGGAAGCGTTGTTCACTGTTCAGGCGTCAGTCTATTCATGTTGAAATGCCAAACCAAACTAAAAATAAATCACTTGACAGATGACAAAATGGCCGCCAGTTAAAATAGTGTTGCCAACTTAAAGTTCTATACCTCTAAAAAAAACACCCTTTATACTTTGTGTCTTTCTAAGACGGACAGCCATCTAACCATCATGTAAAATTTCGGAACGTTAAATTTCAGCACTTATCACTTATGTAGATTCGACATTCGAAAATAACTGAAGCCAACGATGAACAGTCGCTTATCTGGTCCTTGACCTCTTTTTCTTAAAAAAAAAAACACAGAAATAAAGGCCCAAGAGGAGCTGCCAGACCTTGTTTGCCAGATAGAGCAGAAGAGATTTACTAGACCCATACCGAGAAAGTTGTTTTTTTTTTTCTTTTCTTCATGACTGTTGTTGAAAAAAAATAAACAATCAAAAAACGACTGAAATCATTTAGAAGACAGACTATGGCCTATGCTATAAAGAAAAGATCGGCATGGCTTCTGGAGCATCGTGCACGTCTGATCAACAGCACAGCAATCGTATATGACAATGACGGCACATTGATGATGATTGGCTACCACATTCTGTTCCACTTGAGGCCAGTGGCATAGATAAACGACACAACGCAGATAATCTTACGAATAAGATGGTTGGTATTATTCAAGACTGGAGACTGAATAAAAATGTCATTGACAATGCTACTGTCGGATCTATGAATTGTATATTGACAGATCGAGCAGTCACATCCTGCAAAATTATAAACTCTGAGAGAAGAGTGGACATCCATTGAAGAACTCGGACAAATTCTGCGACCAATTCAAGCTCTAACGAAAATGAAAATGAGTTCACACCCATGGTTCGGCCTTTGATGCTAAAAATGTTCGAAAAGCAAACGGTTTCATTTGACAGTGACTCAAACATTTTAAAACATTTACAGGAACGGACTAATTTACAAAATGGAATAGCACACCTGATGTTTTTGCAAGGCAATTAAGACATAATATCTTGACCCGCGTTATAAAGACCTTGACCATGAGAATTTTGATGGCAACGTTTCCATTAGAGCATCCATTAGCAGCTGCTTGTAGAATATGCACTTTCAGAAGATAAGTCGGAAATGGATAGCGACTCTATATCGAATTTTAGAACTGATTTAGAATAATTTAACAAACTAACAGGTGGCGCAAAAGTAATCCTCCTATCAGAAAATGCTATAAATTTTGCGATTGGCCCCTAATGTCAGTTCTGTTTTGACATTTGTGTAGTAAACACATGCGAAATACACGTTAATAAACAATGTTACGCTACACTGCTCCAGAACGCGGAATATTGGTGACTATTTATTTGAGCAATAATCGGTCGGTGACTTTGGCACAACGTGAATTTCGTCGCAGATTTCCTAGCCGTCCAACGCCTACTGGTGAAACACTGCGACGTTTAGCCGCTCGCCTCGCAGAGACTGGCACAACACGAGATGCTGCCAGGCGTGGCAGACCCCGGAGTAGCCGTTCTGCAGAGAATATTGCTGCTGTAGCCGAAGATGTCATGGAAGCGCCGTCAAACGGTTACTGTGAATGGTGAGCGCTACAGAGCAATGATCAACGAGTTCTTTTTGCCACAACTTGATGAATTGGGATTGGAAAACATGTGGTTCCAACAGGACGGTGCAACGACACACACTGCACGTGCCACAACCGATATGCTGAAGGATGCATTTCCCGGGCGCCTAATCTCCCGTTTTGGCGATTTGCACTGGCCAGCAAGATCGCCTGATTTGACCGCTCCAGACTTCTTTTTGTGGGGCTTTTTGAAGTCGCGGGTTTATGTCAACAAGCCTCAGACTCTTGCACCTCTTAAAGACAATATCCGTCAAGAATGTGAGGACCTATCGCCGGAAGTTTTGGGCAAAGTGATGGAAAATGCCATAAAAAGGGCTCAAATGACAATCAACTGTGGCGGCGGCCATTTACATGACATCATATTCTCGACTTGATGTAAAAAAAAATTAAAAAACCAAATAAAAATAATCCACAAGAAGAATCAAAGTTTTTCATTTTTTTTTTTAATTACAGCCAAAAAACATCGGAAGGTTTTTTTTGCGCCACCTGTTATAAGAAAAACTATCCAACATCAGCTGGACACATATCAGACATCGGACTCGAAAAAAACAAGAATGGAATTACGTTTAGATTAGATGAAAAGTGCTCAAAGCTTGTTAAGAACCACTTAAAACCCATAATCGGTTGAGAACCGACTAATCAAAAAAGGAATTGGGCGGAGGACTCCAAAAGATATGAAGAACGCTGTACTTACAAAACTTGCAACCTTTGAAATAAGGGTAAAGGAATCGAAGTGACGTAAAAAAAAAACACTTCTAAAGCTGCTAGGATTCGAAAAGGATTTTCAAAAACACCATCCATATCTAGTGCCTTAATTAATCGAAAAGGATCGTGGGCTAAATGCAAAAAGGAGCAGCTTAATCTACTAATGGACATTTCATTTACTGATCCACGTCTACTTTTGGTCAAAGACCTACACAGGGATCACCTGAATGACCACAGATTTCTCCTGATCCTGTCATTATCAGCGATGAGAAAGTGAAAAGGGTGGTTGAAAATTTCGAACTGGGTGGGGTTCTTGCTTATATGCAGACGATGTCGCTATTTCTATATCAGGCAAGTCCCACCTGATTTTACCGATCTCATGTAATTTTCGTTAAACAAATTACAAAATTTAAAAAGCAAACATCTGAGGTATTAGTGCGTCCAACGCTGAACTTGTCCTTTTCTCAAGAAAATACAAAAAACTTCTCGCTATCCACTAGTCTTCCACTTAAAAGTTTCGACCTTACGACTGAGAGACTCTCAAGGCATTTGTTAAATACCTTACCCACGATGATATATTATGGCAAGTGGCTGAATAGACGCGGCTGGAAAGAGATATGCTTAGCGCAGTTGAAAGGACTTTTTAAATTTGAATATCTACCAGCAAGGTAAATTCATTTGTCATATATGGCCAACTGGTATCCGTTGCTTCGATTCAGAGAATTTTCGAGTTCACTGTCTTAAGAGACTACGCGGTCAACGAAGGCCTAGCACAAATTGGTGTGCTCAGTTTGAATGGGTCTCAGCTAAAGAGCCAAGTAGCTTGATAGCCATTGCCCCCATCAGATCATCCCGTAGCTCAGTCAAAAGAAGTAACAAAGACAGGAATACAAAAAAAAAGACAAACTTCCACTGGCAAAGACTTACCGCCCATTCTTTACCTATCCTTAACTAGAATAGTTAATCAAGTTTGACTAATCAGTACAATTTCTCCGTGGATTGCTTTAATCCTGACAATCTTCAAATTCTCGCTTATACTTCGTAGCTAAATATTGATATTCAAAACTTTTGCCTTTTCTTTGTGATTTGTTTGGCCTGTTTTTTTTTTAATAAAATTTTTACATGGCCACAGTTATCGGATACAACAACCACTATACTATACTCTCCCTGCAACTATTTATGTGGACTTTCAATCTTCATCCAAGTTATTAATGATATCCCGTCAAAAAATTTTGATTTCGAGCAGAAGCAAACTCCGCCGTAACTTGTTAGTCGTGTGTACATTGCACACAACCACACGCCAGCTCAATCTCGGAAGAGTGCAAAACTTTCCTTTAACTAAATTCCCAAAAGCATTCAAAGAGCAGAAAGGGAGAAAAGTTTAAAAAAAAAAAAGACTAACGTATACAATAAATTACCCTGATTGGGGTGTAAAAGTCTATTGAGGGTGGTGAATAAAATCGATACGTCTCCAACACTTAATGCTGTTACTTTGAATGAAAAGGTCTATTAAGCACGAGTTGCGTTCTCTCTAACCTTCCGCACCCACGCGCCACGTGATGTTGTGGACCACAAATGGGATTCCTGTGTTGTTGAAGTACTTTTCAATGAAAAGCAAATTTTGATTGAAGTTCTTTTAATGGACAATAAATTAATGTGATTACAAGTAATTGTTGGAAATTGTATGAAAAGTGAGGCGATATGGGCTAATTGACCACCCACCAGGAGAGGGCAGTTGCCATATCCGCAGGGTATACTTGCAGCTTACCAATGGATAATCGTACTTGTACAAGCCTGATGAAGAGCCCCACTGAAGGTTTGTATAATTGGCCAGCGTACCTACTCATTTATTTAAACACGCAGAGCATCCAAAAGATTGTTATTCCCAATCAACTTTTTATGACGAAACTCAAATGGGAATGGTCGACGACGGTCGTATCGTTAAACATATTAAAAATGGAAAAAAACCTGTAGACCCTGAGAGTATGGTGACCAGCAGCTGGAGCTGCCGACATCCCATCCAAGTTAAATATCGAAATAACTACATAAAATGCATTTTTACGTTTTACGACGCCATTTAGGAACAGTGGTGCATCTGGACAATTCACATCCTAGAGGAAGCGGCAAAACGATGTTTGAAATGAAATTCAATTAAAAATGCAATAAACTCGCTTAAGTGTGTAGTAAATTGAAAACTGTTGTTTCAAAATGACTACCGTGTGCCTATGGTCACATAAATGATCTCATAGCGATTACAGAGGGTCCTGTTTCGTGTTTATGTTTAGTGAATTGGCCACAAGGTATTGTGAAATTAGACAGCTTTGACTGGCCAGAAAAGTATGTGCAAGTAGCGTGCTATTTTGACAGCTCAAAAAAGTGACATCAGAAATGAATGGATAGATTTACGCTTGAACGACGTTTCGAAATATTACAAACTTATAGTTAAACTTTCATAGCTCAAACTCTGCTATGGAAGGACTCAGCGTTTTCAACTTCTCAACTTTTGGCCTCCATTACTCGAAGTTTCTATGACTCGAATTTATTTTCTTTTATGTTGAGAGTTCGACTGATTTTCAAAGTGGATATTGTGTGCTCTGCTTCTCTTTAGACAAACTGCAAAGGCCGTGCTCATATAAACGGCATTAAATCAGTACTTTTCACCGTGCTCTGGAGACCTAAGGGCAAGTCGTTTGCTCTTTGTTAATGACTTAGTCATCCTTGAAGGCTACCAGGAGGACATTTCAAGTAGAATTCTTCAGACATGGTCAATTTTGAGACAGCTAGGTCATTCTGGTTATCAGGAGCTAGGTTGCTGGTAATTAATTCGGTGCTTGAGAGCTTTGGAAACTGACAAAAAGTAGCTTTCGTTATGTGAGTTACTCCAACAGCTACTTCTCCGAACGGAGCGGTCCATGCTTCGATTTCTATATTGTTATATTAAACGCATGTCCCCAACTCGGATTCCAAAATGTGCTATCGAATCCGTGCTTTCGGGCAGACACCCCTAGGTAAGCCCATGATGAGCTGAGAGCTAGAACAAGTCCGAAACCTTACATCTGCCGATATATAGGGATTGCCATTGATGATTTAGAGCCGGTGGCGGAATATCAATAGTTATACATGCCCACTGAAGCACTGCCAAATTAGCACGAGTTTTGACAAACAAAAATCACAATGCTCAGAGGGTGCAGGGAAATAAGTCCCCGGGAACTAAGTCCACTGAGGGACTCAGTTCCCACCTAGTGGGAAATAAAACCACTTTCATGAAGTGGACTTAGTTCCCATGTGAGGTGGGAACTAAGCCCACTTTCTTATGGGAACTTAGTACACATTCAACAGTTAAATACGTATGGGGGGGCATGCAGCCCCCCTGCAACCCCCCTGCTTGGGTTTACTGTCAGACTTGCAGTATATGGGCGAAATTGGGTATATTAAAAGGGAAATAAAACCACTCAGAGTTTTCGGAATTTATTTCCCACCTTACATGGGAACTAAGTCCACTTCACGAAAGTGGTTTTATTTCCCACTAGGTGGGAACTAGTTCCCTCAGTGGACTTAGTTCCCGGGGACTTATTGCCCTGCACCTGCTCAGAGCATTATGCTCGAGGAATTATGAAAGATTGTTTTGGGTACCTTACCTGTACACTGTAATATTGAGGGTAACGAAAAGACCGACGTTCTGGCCAAAACGGAGAAGAGCTTCCACAAAACGAAACAATTAAGAGGATAGACCACTAATAGCCGTGGCCAAGTGCGAGAACACTTGCGCACAGAAAGTTCCGTACTTGGCCAGAGTTGATGTCTTGAAAAGTCGTTTTTTTTTAACCGTTTTTTGTATGATGAAAAATATTTTTTTCACTAAATTAAGAATTACTTCAAAACCAATCAATGTATCGGTATCATTGGTATCATGCGTTTAACTAGAGGTTATACCTGATGTTGTGTGCAAATTTCAACCTTATACGTCAATTAGTTCTTGAGATAGACCTAGGTACAAAATTGGCTTAGTGGGTTCGAACAGACATCGTAGCGAAAACAATAAGGTTACGTTTTGTCCCTATGGGAACGGAACCTTAAAAAGAACAGTCCTAAGATGGTCACAAATAGAATTGCTCATCGGGTCTCAAAGGACTTGTGGCTAGATCGGAAAACATGTCTGTATGAATTGTTAAAACTCATCAGATCAAAGTTGCGAGTGGATATATGGACTCTCTGCGCATTGCTTTCTGAGGAAGCACGGTAGGAGATTAAATTTAACAAAAACCGACACGTGCAGGTATTGGGAGGACCTGCAGGTCGCAGAGGATATTACTAATTTTCTCTGTGAATGTCAAACTATTACTTAGAACAGAAAGAAGCACCTTCGAAAGTTTCTACTACTTCTTGGACAATTTGGAGGAGGTTGGTCTGTCAAATAAAATTGAAACCATTTTTAAGATTTGTAGGAAAATTAATTGTTTGGGTGAATTGGATTAGATTTTGGCCGTGAAGGCTCCTAGGGATGGCGATGGATTCGATATGTTGCTTAATCTACTGTGATGAACTGGAATTGAACGATTGGGTATACGTATACGTATAGCGCGTGCGAATAGCGCAACTGAGAACGGAAAATTTTTAGAAACAAATTTACCAAAAAACAAACTTTTCAGGATGTGGATTCATATCGATGAAAATTGTTCGAATTTTTGTATAAAGAGTAAATTTTAAAATGGCCGCGTTCAATACGCTTTAGTCAACACCCTCTGTAATGGTCGATTTGCCATGCAAATCTTGGCAAGTTTCGTGCGTTAGGTAAGATTCTCTGCCTAAGTTCTATGATAAACTGTCACCAATCATCAGCAAACATCAGAGACAGAGCATGTAAAATTAAAACGATTCAACTATATCCTTTTCACGAAAGCTGTCTGCCAGAGTTGCCACTATTTTTCAAAATAAATTTCCCTGACTTTCCCTGATTTTCCCTGACCAATTTTTAAGTTTTCCCTGACCAAAATTTATACATTTATAAAAAAAAAATTGTCACTTATGTAATGTAATATCCTTTAAGGGGTGATTCCTGAAGTTTCGCCGAACAAAAAATTGTATGGCAGGGGGGTCTATTCCCACCCCATTTCCCGTTATAGTCCATCAAAGTAGGTGACTTCTAATTTGGAGGTGTTACCACTTAAAACATTTAATCTACAAACATTTTGTAAATGTTGAAAAGACAATTTAGTAGCGTATAAAAGTCTTAAGCACTTCGGGTACATCTGTGTAGCTACAAAAAAAAAATATGGCCTCTTAAACTCAATATGTATTATGAAAATTTGTTGTTTAATTTTTTTTTTTCTTAAAATGTTTTTTTCTCAAAAAAAAAATATGTATAAATTCATAGAAAAATAGAAAAATGTCAAATCTCAAAAATCGAGAGAGAAATCTCTCAATTTACAGAAAAGTACCTGACCGGTTTTCTTACAAAAAGTTTAAGAAATTACATTTCGACATTCGTAAAATAAACGTTAACGGCAGAATCTACAAAATAACAATGACCTAACATGTTGAATGCGCTGATAAGTTCTAGGAGAACATTCAATTACAACTTCTTCCTCCGACATCGTTGAAGACAAAAAAATAGAGTTTTATTTGTCAAACTTTTGAGCTGTCACTTAGATGACAGTTTTCATTTTTCAGTAAGTCGAAATTCGGCGAGTAGAAAATTACGAAAAAATTAAAAGAGGGGAAAAAGATTTCTCTCTCATTTTTTTCAATTTATCCAGTACGTGGTCGCATCTCGCATTCGCACAGTTTCTTAGCAAATTTTTAATAATTTTACGTTTGCAAAAAAGTACCCGAACGAACCTTTTATTTTATGTATAATTTTTTATTTTTTTATGAAATTTGTATCCTTGAGCAATTTCCTAAAAACTATGTGAAGCAACTTTTTTACGTACGAGACAAAACTCAGACAAAACTGGTCAAAAAGAGACTCGATATTTCTCTAAGATATTCTTTCCTAGCACCCCAGAAGAGAAAATCCATGGGTCTTAGGTCAGGAGATCTGGTTGGCCAAGTGTTGGGGTTCAAATCGACCAGTCCACCGTTCGTTAAAAGGTGGACTAATTTCATAGGGCTTATATTGAAGTCCATCTCTTTCACAGATGGGCTATTTTTTGTTTGTTTAGCCTTCAAAAAAACTTGTAGGATAACAATATAGTGTCCAGCGATCCGAGTTCATATCTCGGTAGAACCTCCAATTGCCGGACAACAAAAAATACAATATAGTGTTTTTGTATGGCCAGAGCAGTGCCTATTTTGAGAGATAGGAGAATTAGCTACTCAAATAGAGAATGTGCCACATATGGGAAGAATAGAAGGAAAGTACAATTTTATGCCAAATTCGATAGCTTACTCAGGACAGTTGTTCTTTCGGGTGTTTGTAGGACGTTTGAAAAATTTACTGCAGCAGAAAATACCTTAAGTTTATACCGTGTGTCCATTCGTCCCGAAAAATAAAATCTCACACAAACGAACGTTTGTGAGAAGCTAGTCCTATAGACGATGGACGTGTTGCACCAACTTACCAACACGTAAGACCCTTGCTCTATATTTCAGGGCACTAACTAATGAAACACTGCGCCCACATAAGGTAGAAGTCGTTGATCTGGTTTTTATTGGCTTTGAAGCAGACAAAGGGGTCAACGACAATTCTAGTCAAGGACTAATCCACCAAGTACACGGCTGACATTTAGTTCAAATGTTTCAAGCCACATTATTACAACTTCAAATATGAACTAATTTGAAGAATTTCAGTTTGAATAACGCCTTGTGATATTAAATTTATAAGAAAGTTTTACTTTTGTGACATATCATAATAATTATGAAGAAGAGAATTCAATTCTTGAAAGTTAAAAAAAAAACAAATCAGTGCGCAGAATTTTTTTTTTAATTTTTTTTGATCGAATCGACGAGTTTAACGAGCCACCTGAACGCAAAAAAGAGTTTCCAGAGTTTTGAAAGTACTTTTCGGATAGAACTTGAATTAGCATTTATCACTTTCGAAATAAATAAAAGACAAAATCTAATTTCTCTCTTTCGACCTTTCGTTCTGATACTAGCCATCGAAAGTATAATGTTCCGAAAAACACTATTATTTGTACACAGACACAAATTTTACCAAAATTTAAATTATTTTTTTTTTTTTCACTGGTATTTTTTTAAAGATTTTGGTTAAATTAAAAATAAATGAAACAAATTTTCCCTGACTGCTTCCTAAATTTCCTTGACTTTCCCTGACATTCCCTGACCAAATTGCGTTCCCTGACTTTCCCTGACTTTCCAGTCGAGTCGAGGCAACCATGTGTCTCTTTTATATTTGTGGGAATAGACAGAGACTGCTGGCCCCAGGACAAATAAATAATAGTTGGCCAATGTGATTTCCTTGTGGGGCGCCAGATGTTACTATGACTTGGCTCCGAAACTTCTAATAAACTCTGTAAAAAAAAAAACCTTCGGCGAAGAGCTGTTGATGGTGGCTTATCATCCTACCCAGCAGCGAAAAACCATTTATTGTTGAAGAAAATCGACGCACAGGATTCGAATTTTCAAAGGAATATTTAAACTGGACTGTGGCACAATGGAAGACGGCGCTCTTCGCTGATGAGTCGAAAGTTTTAACTTAATTTGAAGGGATCTTAACGGCTATCGTCTCGAACAGTATTCGGAGAAAGGCAAGTGGAATAACGCACGAATTATGTAATACCAATGTTTTCTGGGGATGTTTTCTCCAGTTAAGGATTCTTACCAATTTCTAACATAAGCTAAGCTACATAATCGGTCTATTGTTAGACGTATCGCGAAATGTCTTGTTTCCTCGTGCTCAAATGAATTATGTCGTTACCGCAAAACTTGTAAAGGATTTGCTTAATAAAAGTCAAGTTACAGTCACAAAATGGACAGCATAATCTCCTAATCTAAACCCTTTATAAAATATACAGAAAATTGTAAGATCAGCGAATTGATCGTACAAAATGCTCTAATTAGACAAGCTTCTTGAACTCAAGTTAGGTTTCCACATGACATGTCAAAGTTTGGGAGCTCTCGTTTATTGCATTGATTTGTAAAACACCGCCGCCAATTCATTTTATTTATGCAATTATTGGCAAAAATCGTTTGGCAGTTCATTGACAACCTAATTTTGTCAAATATCGTCTTTGAAAGTTCGCTAAAAGCTATTTTCACCACCGCTGCCAATTTGGAATTGTCATCTCACAGTCAATTGTTGATTGTGCGATGGAGTCACAGAAGACCCCAATAAGAATAAATATGTTCTGAATCAGGATCAAATTCTGAATCGATTTAGCCATGCCCATTGCCCATCTAAGTCTGTTGAAAATACGACAGCGTCCAAACGAATCGACATAGGCGAATAAAATGTTGTGAAAAGACTTATTTTTGCCATCGTCAGGTTGGTATTGAAAATGGGATTATGTCGGTCAGGTAGTTCTGTTACCTCCCATACAAAACCAATATTTAGACCCGTGCGGGTAGACTTTACATACTAACTCATATGGCAAACATTATGGATGACTTTTAAAGGGTACAAAGTATCGGCCAGGCCGATGATAACACTTATACTTGTTTCAAATCAAATCAATAATTTTAAAAAAAGAAATGAATCGCATTCGCTTCTTGTGTTTTGTTTGTCGAATCTGAATTGGAGAGTCAAGCAGAAGACGAAGAAAGCATATTAAATCAATAGAATTGACTCCGAATTTTTTTTGCAAAGGGTGAAATCATAATTTATAAAAAAAAGACACACTCATACGAAAAGGGATGACACCTGCCAAAATATTGGCCTAAATTGTATAGCTATAGGTAACAAAATGTGTCTATTCATTGACAAACAATTGAACATTATGTCAATTAATTTTTACTGCCAATTAAGGACAAAGTGACACTTTGTTTGACAATTCAGCTATTGCCACGGCTCCTGGAAATTATGAGAGATTTTTTTTTTTTTTTTTTTTTTTGAAAAAATGCCAGAAAATGTTTTTGTTTTCGAATTTGTCACAAAATATCAGAATTTTGTTTGGAAAATATGCCAAAAATTGGGAAATTATGCCAGGCAGATGTGGCGAAGAATCACTCTTGCCAATCGCTGTTTCTTCGGGCTAGGAAGGCACTTAAGAAGTAAAGCCCTCTCTCATAGAACCAAGGAGATATTATATAAGACCTTAATCATTCCGGCATGGACCCTGTCAAAAGTGGATGAAAACCTTCTGGGATGCTTTGAGAGAAAGATTCTTCGAGTGATATTCGGTCCAGTTTGTGACGATGGAGTGTGGAGAAGAAGATTCAATGACGAACTATACGATCTATACAGCGACGCTGACCTGGTCAAAAAGCTAAAAATTCAACGGCTGAGATGGCTGGGACACGTGGAGCGTATGGACAATAACGCACCAGCCCGACGAGACTTCGAATCCACCCCTGAGGGACAACGCAGCAGAGGAAGACCCCATCTTAGGTGGCGCGCACAATTGGAGAACGACCTCAACCAACTTGGTGTGCGCAACTGGAGGCAGCTAGCGAGGGACCGAGGTAGCTGGAGGGGCTTGTTGGTTGAGGCCGTGGTCCACCCCGGACTGTAAGCGCCACCAAAAGTAAGTAAGTAAGATGTGGAAAAAGCACCAGAAAGTAAAATGGAATTTAAGCCAGATAATAAATATAGGCAACTCGTATTCTGGCCAAATTTCAAAACTAATTTTGGAAAAAATTCCAGAAAATGTTATTTATTTGAAAATTATCGAAGTTCACAATTCACATACAAAAAACCAGGACCCTATTTCATAAACATTGACAGGTGACAATTCTACAAATTTGTCGCATTTGTCTGACAAATTTTCTTTTCATAAAATATTGACAGGTGACATAATTGTCAGTTAAATACAACGACAAATTTGACATGACTATTTTGACATTGTCATATTTGACAGATTTTTCCAGACAATTTTTTCATAGTTATAGATATTTTCACAAATCTGTCGTGGGTCTCATCAATTTTTAATTTTTAATTTAATTTTATTATTATTGCTTAATACAAGCGTACAGAAAGAACAAAATATTTACATAAACAATCTACTGATCTTAAGACTACAAAAAATATATTGCGATTACAATTACAATTTAATCACGAAATTAAAAGCATAAATATGGGTATAAATTAATCAGAAATGGGGTAGTCAAGGACTAAGGTGGTTATGAAGAGCATGTTTGAAAGTTGGTTTTGTGCAGTTCAAGTCAAATATGTTGGGAACCATGTTTGCTTTGCAAAGCATTCTTGTTAAGGGTTCATGTCGACAATAGTCAGTACGGTGTTGGGGAAGGCGGAATAGGGGTACTGATCTTAAGTGATGAGGATTGGTGTTCAAAGAGATCTGATGAAGTAGATGAGGGCTGGTGAACAAAAACTATATCAGCGATATCTCGACGAGTTTTAAGAACCTGTAAATTAAGCAGCTTTAAGCGACTCTCATAGGGAGGGAGATTGTATGGGTCATCCCAGCCTAGCCTACGTAAGGCAAACCGGATGAACCTACGTTGGACAGCTTCAATTCTCATAATATGCACCTGATGGTAAAGTGACCAGACTTGGCTGGCATATTCGAGAAGTGGCCTCATGTAAAGCGATTTAGTGACGTAGGGGTTAGAAAACTCCTTCGACCAACGTTTAATAAAGCCGAGTGCTGAGTTAGCTCTGCTAATAGCGTTGTCGAAGTTGGGTGTCGCAGATAATGCCCAGATCGCGAATTGAGGAAACAGGGGAGACAAGCTCGTTGTTAAAGAAGTAAGACCTTTCAGGTAGTAGGGGATGACGTTTACGAGAGAATGTAATAGCTTGACATTTTTTCACGTTAAGCTCTAAACGATTTTGTTGACACCAGGTATAGAAGTGGTTCAGGTCCACTTGTAGAGCGAGAGAGTCAGCAGTGCAAGATATCTGCTTAAAGAATCTCATATCATCTGCGTAAATTTCTAGGACAGAGTGTGAAATAACACGCACTACATTGTTTATTGTCAAATTAAAGATCAAAGGTCCTAGATGACTTCCCTGTGGTACACCAGAGGACGCTATGACTGGGTTAAGATAGTGATTGCTTTCTGCGGTATGCTCTCTAGATGTCCACCAATTTTTTTAACAATTTTTGCAATTTTTTCTTATATTTGAAATCACTCAATGTAATAAAATATTATTATTTATTCTTTCTTTAAAATGTTAAGTGCGTATTCTACGAATTTTTTATTTATTTATTTATTTAATAAGTATCAATATACAATTATAAATTGTTATTAATATAGATAAGAGCAATTAGCAGCAAAGGCTTTCGAGCTCTAGGATTACATCTACTTATATGGAAAAATTAGGATATTTAAAAATCTCGTTTATTTTCAAAATATTGCTTCGTTTAGGTTCTCTCAAGAGTTCGATGAGGTTATAGTTGTGGATGATTTGGTGACTCGATAAAAAGCAGGGGGTTAGTATGTGTGTTATGTTTATGGAGTTGAAACAGTTGGGGCAGGTAGGTGGAGGTTCATTTTTAAGCAGGTGTTGGTGGGTGTAAGCGGTGTGACCAAGAATTAGATTTGAGATTCTTCATCACTTCCGCTTGAAGAAATATTAATATTTAGCATTTTAAATCATACTTGTTACTTCACTATCAATAAAGGATCGAAACTCAAACACCTGTCGGAATTGTCAATTACATACTGACAAAATTATCAATTGTAAAATTTTATCTGTCCTATTAAAAAATTGTCAATACAAATTTGTCAGAGAATTCTCAAAAAATTCCTGACAATTCATTATCATAACTATTTTTTTATGAAACCAAAACATGACAATTGTCGGCTATTTTCCGAAAATTCTACAAAATTGTCTAATTACAAATTGTCACCTGTCACCTGTCGCAATTGTCATTTTTTATGAAACAGGGCCCAGACTTTGCGAAAAAGTTTCCAAAAAAATAAATCTGGCGTAATTTCCGGAAGCCTATTTCCACTTGTTCTGTGAATCCTTTCTCAGTTATTGACAAGCACTGTTAGTCAGTTCAATGACAAGCAGGAGTGCATTCCAAATTCGGCAGTAGTTAACTATTTTAACTACAGCGTTGACAAGCTGTGACAGTTCGAAGGAGGGAAAGTTAACTAAATTAACAAGAGGCAAAAGTGTGGTTCATTTCACTCATCATGGATTCACGTATTCATTTTTTTTTTTTTTTTTTTTTTTTTTTTTTTTTTTTAAATCAAACATGGATACGACTTGCACGTGATGCGGTCCAACAACAACTCACTACCACATGAAAAGTGAAATGTCAACATGAAGTTAGTAACAATAGCTGTCCCAGATTCCAAAAAGTAACTAAAATAAACAATCGTTGTTAATTTAGTTAAAATAGTCAAACCTGGAATGCAGTCCAGTTTTTTGTTATTTCCACTTTCCAATTTTCGAATTGACATAAAATAACGTAAATTGTCAATTTCAAAAGGACAAGTACAAACCTTGTCAACCTTTTTTGACTTTTCTTTAGTTTTTTTCCAAAATAAGACCCAGTTGGGGCTTTAGTTTTGAATAACACTGTAACTGTATGCACCTATCTGTAAGCATCGCGGGGATGTTCTTGACCCTTTATAGGTTCGCCTTTTGCCAGAAAAAGTTATGAGTTCGATTAATCGTTTCATACAAACATTTTTGAATTTTTTTCCCATAACCTTTAATGCTGGGTTTCCACTTGTCGATTTGAAATTGACAATTGACGTATTTTTATGCCAATTACAAAATTGGCAAGTGGAAATAGCGAAAAATTGCTTGTCAATGAATTGACTAACAGCGTTTGTCATGTCGTTTTCCATTGGTTTCACTCGAGGATTCACTCATTCTGAAATCCAATGGAACAAGAAAACTGCTTCTGGGCTACTACGCTCACGTATTGGTGAAACGTCAAAAATAACTGTATGGCTGCTGCCAGCTGGCTTGTATAAAATACATAAAATGCACTTTTCTAAGTGCTTCTCGAGTGGATTCTGACTTGAAATCGAGAAGCGAAATTGGAAAATGGAACGGTTTCAGAAGCGATTTTCTTGATTCCGGACGCTCCCGGACGATTCTTTTTGCCCAATGGAAAACGACATCAATAACTGACAAAGAAACCACTGGACAAGTGGAAATATCTGAATTGTCAAACAAAATGTCAGTTTGTCTATAATTGGCAGTGAAAATTAATTGGCATCGAGTTCATAAGTTGGTCAATCAACTGACAAACGATTTTTTGCCAATAATTGACATAAGTGGAAATGAACTGACGGCGGTTTCGTTCAATGACATAAACGCGAGAGATGTCAAACTTTGTCAATCAACCGACATGTGGAAACCCACCTTAAGTATCAAAATTGTCTCCACGAAATCAACCAACTTAACATCCCCCACCTGCCCTATTAGAAAGAGCAAGTAATAAATGTTCCTACGGGCAGAATTGAATGTCACATGCAAAAAAAAAAAAACAAAGTAATGATACCTACCTTCAACGACCATTAATTGGCACAAAAGTCCTCGTGTAACAGAGCCCTTAAAAAACATAGCGATGTCCAAACGCAGCTTTAACCCAAAAGGTGAACATAAAAAAAGTAGCCACCCACTTGTTCAGGCACCTTCATCAAGCTATAAAAAGAAGTCGTCCTATTCTCTGTATATTTATTTAGAAAGACATAAACCAACAAAATTGCCCCAAATGACTTCATTTAAAGAGACAGACCACAACCTCGCCCCAAAAAAAAAATAACAAAAGCAACCCAAGACTAATGTCGTTTTTATTTACCTAAAAAATAAAACGCTTTAGCTAAATCGATTTGGTCTTTCATTGAAAACAATATCCACCCCCCTCACCAACACTACAAATTAAATTTTTCAAGAGACATCTAAAATTTGGAACTCATTCATTATCGATATTCCCATATCCGTGTGTGACTTGTGATTGTGACATAACCTAGGACACGGACATTACCGCATGAAGCAACAACAAAAAAAAAATGCACCACCATCCAAAAACATTTAAATTAATAAACAAAACAGAGAGAGATAACCACCCCCGCATTCGTATAATATTAAAAACAAAAACATGAAAAAAAAACACTGTTCTCCTTTTCTTACCTTGACAAAATGTCAATGCTCGCCAAATGAAAGAGAAATACCACCAGTCCGAGTAAAAGTACCACACGAGTTTAGAAGAGAAAAATGTAATCCAATCCGAATTTGTACACAAATTTGGGATTCTGCGAACGCGAAGGCGAACGCGAACGAACCACTACACACGCGAATGGAACGAAACGAAATCTCCACCAACTCACTCACACACGCCTAAAAGAGCAAGAGGAAAAACAATTCTTTTTTTTTCGTTTTGCTCAGCGACGACAACTTTTTTTGCCTTCTTCTGCTTATATTTTTATTTCTTTTGACTTTTTCTTGTTGTTTTCACTTTTAATTTGTATCGCAATTAGCACTTGCTTAGGAAAAACCGATTTTAGGCCACGGGGTAGGGAAAGGGGGAGAAACAAACAGGACCAGGATCTGTCTGACACCTTACATCACCGACGCGGCTGCAGGTGACAGCTCCTCCCCGGAAGGAGGACAACGATTATTTATGTTACCTTTCACTAGATTCTTGGATTGGTCCTACCGAATACCGTTTATCTGGGTAAAATGTCGACGAATAACGCGAAACTACCAAGTGACAGCGTTTCCACAACAAATCTATACGCGAAAACACTGACAGACAACGCGACGAACAACAGACAATATGACAGCTGATTGGAATGGCGAGACAGATTTTCGCTCGGCAAATTGTACAAGAAATGACAGGGAAAAAAAGAACACCGTTTCCCGAAAACCTTTCACTGTCTTTTTGTAGGTCACACGGAATATGAACTGCTGAAATTGACCGTTTTTTTTTAGATTTTCACTGTGAAACAGTTATGCAGAGTATTATGACGGATTAGCGCCGCACACAACACACGTCCACCACCTGCAGTGATGAGAATTCGTTTTGTACTGTTTGTTGAGATTGCTGCAGGCGAACACACAGCAAAAGTTTCATATTTGTGGGTAAAGTAAACGAACGGACAACGGACCAAGTGAGCAAAGATGGCAATAGGAATCTGACAAGAAACAAGAGAGTCGAATGGTTATGTTGCGTTGGTAAGAAGGAGAGAAGGCGAGTGAACTCGGAATTGTTTGGAAATGGACTCTTGGTTAGTTGATTGCTGTGGAATGATAAGAAAGTGGAGAAATGTTGCGAATGTCGTTTTTATGTTGAGGAGGAATTATGGGAATATGCACTATGTTGTACCTAACGGATTTCGGAACAACAAATGGCGGATGGATTTAAATTTGAAAAATTAACAAATAAATAATGTGATCAAAATTGTGTTACCGTCAGTCCTGAATAAATTTGATTTAAGTAATTTGACAGATTTTTTACTGAATGTAATGGAAATTTTGTAAATATTGGGAGATCCACTGTTTTTATTTTGTTTTTTTCGTCTTTGAGAAATACTTTTGACTTTTCTGATTAGATTGGGAAAGTGAACTTTTGTATAAACAGGGTGTACAAGTTTCAATAGGAAATAAGAACATTAATGGTAACGGCAGATTTTGCGTCTAGACAGCAATATTGCGTCATATGTATTGGCCGCGGGAAATTTTTCAATCTAGGGCAATCTGTTGGATTGTAAAAAATAATGATCTGCTAAAACAAAGCTATCTATCTATGTATGCCGAGATCTAGAGGCAGCGTTCCTCTGTCAGAGAATGGTCTAGTCTAGACGTCTATCAGTCAATGGAAAGCGGCCATTTTGTGTGTGTACAAAATTTGGCGACAATCAGCATGCTAACAATTGACACGATTTTTGACATAATGTAAATAATAGCTTGACAACAATAGGTCTGTTTTTTTCCTCATTGATCTCAGTGAAGTAAAGTAAAGTAAGAAAATGTGCAAAAAAACAGTCCCCAACTGGTCCCCAACCACTTTTCTGAACAGTCGGTTTTACCCCTGAAAAGTAAACAGCTGGCATTAGGTCTGTTTTTTTCCTCACCCATCTCAGTGAAGTAAAGTAAAGTAAGAAAATGTGCAAAAAAACAGTCCCCAACTGGTCCCCAACCACTTTTCTGAACAGTCGGTTTTACCCCTGAAAAGTAAACAGCTGGCATTGCTGTCAAAATGGCCATCAATGAAAAATTCAATTTCAAAATCAAATTCCTTCTAGAAAACTGAATAATTAACCTTTGAGCGCAAAAAAAATAATGATTATCAATTTCTACAGAATATTTACTTTTTCTGCTTACTTTTTTTCTCTTGTATTGGCCAAATAAAATCGCGAATTATTGCCAAAGAAAAAAAAAGCAAAAACACACGCGGGTGTGTTTGTTAGGTGAGTCCAAAAGAGTATTCACGCAAATTCTGAGATTCGATCGAATCGAGTATTCCTCGAATTTAAAACTTTCGCTCTAAAGAAGTTCTCACAATCTAAATTTTAGGGAAAAGAAGTTTATTACCAAAAATGATTTCATTGTATGATTTTATTTCGAAATCAGCTGTAATATTTTAACTGTCAGATTGCCCATTGGTTTTGACTTTAATTTTGAGAAAAGATGGCCTTATTTATATATATTCTTGGAGAAAGAAACAATCAAATTGAACAGAAAAACGCAATAAAAATTAAATAAATTATAAATTAACATTTTAAATTGTCCTTGGTTTGTTCATTTTGATTGCGACAAGCGATTATTTACATTTGAAAATTTTTTCCATAAGACGAACAAATGTTGCTTCCAATTATATATTTTTTATGTAAATTTGACTGTAAACATTTTATAAATAAAAATTTAGACCACAGATTTTCAGTGGCAAAAACATGAGAATGTGCGGAGGAATTAACAAATAAATCGAATCTCCATCGAAATCAAAAGTTGGAATGTCAGTTGGCTGAAATCGAATGATTTTCATGTAAAAAAAAGAGTATGTAAATAATGCCTTCATTACATATCTACTTCAGTTAAAAAATCAACAGGGAATACAAAATGGGAGGATGTACTATTACAAAAAATGTATCCCATAATTACATAACATCAAAGATAACATACTTATTTTCAATTATTATAAGTCTAGGTGTATATAATATATACAGTATATATTTTGTTACCAAAGTACAACTTAAATAAAAACAGAAAATATTTAGTATTTTATTACTTTCCGTAATATTCAGTTGCTATTTTGAAATTTGTTTAAAATATTATGCACTTTATGCATTTTACACCCACCACAGCCGACACATATTATGTATCATAAATGGAGGCACTCTGTGAACACATCCAAATGGCAACATCAAATGTGTTCCCCTGGTGTTCAGAATTGAAGACTGCTCCAAAGTTGGTCTTGCTGGAAATGAATAGCTTGTGTGAATCTCAGTGGTGTCAAATTGGGTGCAGTTGTTGTAATTGCGTGCTGAAAATCCTACTTTACTTTACTTCACTGAGATCAATGAGGAAAAAAACAGACCTAATATTATCTCTCTTGGTTGGTCGAATGTCGTTTTCGATTGGTCGTCCAGAACCATCCGGAAGAACTCTCCGAATCGGGATGCCAATCGAACAAGCAAACAGATCTTATTTGAGTTTGAAGTCTATGTGGCGTTGTATTTGTTAAACTCAAGCGCACTTGATGAAAAAGATAAAATTGAATTAAAAAACTCCATCGGAAGGCGTATTTTTTTGGGAAGTGAGTATAACAAAACCAAAAGTGAGTATAACAATATTGCATGTAAAAACAAAAGTGAGTATAGGCGTATTTCTTTGGGAATCTATAGCTAGCTCACTTTTACTTTTACATGCAAAACTGATATACTCACTTTTGGTTTTGGTATACTGACTTTTGGTTTTACGTGCAAAACTGTTATACTCACTTTTGGTTTTGTTATACTCACTTCACAAAAAATACGCCTTATAACATAACCAAAAGTGAGTATAACAGTTTTGCATGTAAAAGTAAAAGTGAGCTAGCTATAGATTCCCAAAAAAATATGCCTGGAATATCCATTGTAATATTATTTTTCGAATTAATTACTTAAAAAAAAAAACTATCAAATGCGACACAAAAAATGTACATTAAACGATTTTGACGTTTATAGTGTATGAGGATTAGTGCTTCTGGTTTCGATTCTGAATTCAAATCCAGAAGCAAAATTCTCCTCTTTTCAGGAGAAGAACTGTCAGTTGAGTGTCAATCGGATGCTTTCAAAAGCGTTCGGATTGGACGACTAATCGAAAACGACATAAATTGATCACAATAGGCGCATTTTTTTGAGAATCTATAGCTAACTCACTTTTACTTTTACATACAAAACTGTTATACTCACTTTTGCTTTTGGTATACTCACTTTTGGTTTTACATGCAAAAATGTTATACTCACTTTTGGTTTTGTTATACTCACTTCCCAAAAAAATACGCCTAATGCCAAATGTCAGCTGCTGTGTTTGGAGTACACGACAAATAGGTAGTCAAGAAAATGGGGCCGATCAAAACTCTCGTTTAGGTATGTACATAAATTATTGTACTTAAGTTTGACAGATGGCTAATTTGAGCGTTTGCATTTTTATTGGTCTAGACTCGAGGCACGTGAACAGATTTTTCAGTTGCCGTTAATAGAGGTTCTTTCGTATGTAGATCTCAATTAACTTTACACACAGCGCATTAGTTTTCGATTAATATATAAATTCTTAAATTTTATTGACCATTTATGGCGCTGGTCATGTACAGCACAAAGATTTCTCATCATTTTTATTAACATTATATCATTTATGGTTATGCGTTCTCACCCAAAAATTGCTGTGGGCTCTTGTGTCTAGATTCTAGAAGGAGATACGAAAATGGGGGGTAGCGACATAAGTCCGCGCGACATATCTCCGCCGAACTAAGAACGACATATCTCCGCGCGAAGTTATGTCGTTTTCAAGCGACATATCTCCGCGCGGAGTTATGACGTTTTAAAACGACATATCTCCGCGCGGAGATATGTCGTTCTTAGTTTGGCGGAGGTATGACGTTTTCAAAACACAGAAAAGTGAATGTATTTTTATTGACTAAAAATATTATACGTGGGCGCAGTAGCGCAGTGGTTAGTGTGCTGGACTGCTGTGCGAGGGATCCCAGGTTCGATCCCCGGAAAAACACAAATTACATCTTAGTGTTTTTTCTACTGCGCCACCTCTCGCGAACGTCTGACAAACATCCGAGAGTATAACTGTCCTGAAAAAGCTTCTCAATTCAGCCGTTCGGAATCGGCATAAAATTGTAGGTCCCTTCCATTCGTCCCAAAAATAGAAACTCACACAAGCGAATGGTTGCGAGAAGCTAGGCCTAGGGTGTCTACCGCCTGTTGCGCCACCTATTTATTTATTTATTTAAATATTATACATACTGCTAAATACCCCAGAGTAAATATAATTAAACTTTAGCTCCAGGCGCCTGCCAGACAGTTGTTGACATACCCTTAGCGGAGCGACGAAGTCGCGTGAGCGGCTAAACCCTGCGAAAAAAAGGGTTAAAATCGACTTCAGACGATTAGTTCTGAATGTGCCCAATCCTATGCCTAAATACTTTAAAATAGACACATTCCAAGTCCTCGTTGTTAATGAAATTTGCAAAAAATTGTTGGGATTTGACAATGACAAGTATGGTAGGGACACATTTCACACAGAAAATTTGTCTACGTCCACTCAAAGGGTGGCATTAGTGCCTACTTTCCGACGTTGCTTGAATTCGTAATTTGTTTATAAATGCTGATTTTCCTGATTAAGGACATTTTAAAGGATGCGGAAAGTTAAGTCAACTCTACAGTAAGTTTATAAATAAGGCTGTACAAATTTTACTTCGAAAGCATATTCCAAAATATTTACAAGTTAAACAATTTTTCAAAATCTACTACTCGGTTTGGTAGGTACCAAATATTTTGAAAATATTTAACTATGAGAAGTGGTAGCCAATTACGAGTAGGTATGTAAATAAAAAACATTTAATTTTATGTTAAAAATATAAAAAGCAAACTAATGATTCGCTCGTATGGACGTCTTTGTAGGTACCTATGTCTGCGCTGAACATGGCCAATAAATATATGTTGCAAACAAATAAAATACACTTACCCCATTTAACTTTATTATCTTCCCAAATCCAAGATCACCTCAATTGTATTATCGACTTCAACATCCGAAAAAAGTTTTAACACAACAGCAACACTAATTGATTGCACAGCACCAGAGCTCTGCAACCTTTTTCTGCTTCGAAAAAAAAAAACGACACAACGAATGTTGAAAACAATAAAAATTCTCGCAACGCACTTAAATTAGTTTATTTGTAGGGAAACCCGCGCTTTTTCCAACAAAATTTCACGTTTTCATTAACACTCGCGAACTTAATGCATTCTTTAAAAACCGAACCCGGTATTCCGGGTTTTGCGTACTTTTTTCAAGAACAAAATCCCGAATTGTAGATAAGAAGGAGAAGGACCCGCTGTCCTGCTGACAACTTTTGTGCATGAATCGTTCATTCAATGCGGCCAACTAGAGTGACCAACCATCTGTAGCTGCGGTCTGTGGGACGTGGATGGCTGTGGGTGGAGTGGATTGTAAGTTAACATGTTGCCAGAATGGAGTTATTAAATACTCACTAAAAATTAATAATGGTTGCTTTTGCATTGGTACCGAATTGTCGCATCCGAATTGAAAATCTTGCTGAATCTTTTCTCTTTGAAGATAATAATAATGCGATTAATATTTTTCGTTTGTTGACTGCTTGAAAATAAAATTGTTTTTTTTTTTTCAATAAAATTTTAAAATATTCTGAAGCAAGGAAGTATGTTTACTGGTGTAAAAGTTATAACTTATTTAGTAAAGTAAAATTTGTTTAGTATTTTGGTTTATTTCGGTATATGTTTGTAGATCGCTTTCATCAGGGTCCTATATGGAAATGTTCCGTCAACTATTTATTTTTATTTCTTAATTAGGTAAATGCTTGGAAACAAGTTAAATGTTCCAATTATGATAAATGCACACAATAAAGTAAATATTCAATAGAGAGGGACAGCAAGTGGAATTATATCAGCATTTTCTTCCAGCATTTCTTTCTTTTATGTTTTTTTTGGTCTTCATACCTAACAAAAAATATACATTCGAGTATAGGTATAATATTTGTCTTACTATAGAAAGTGTTAGAACTTTTTGTGTACAATGTATAATTTGTAAAAAGCTAAACGTCAAATATTTATTTGTGAGCATACATAGGTACATTGGTTTCTCTCTAAGGATATAGACCTACACGCGCCATTAAGACTTCCGGATACATGCAGTGTATTCCATGCAGGCACGTAGCCAAGGGGGGGGGGGGGCTTAAGGGCTGAAGCCCCCCCCCCCTGAAACGCTAAGCAAAAAATTAAGAACTAAAACTTTCTAATATAAATTCAAATCTATAAAAATAAGGAAACTGTACAAGCCATCGCTTCAACCTTGTTCTGTCTAATGCCATGTCAACTCCTGCAATTCGCAATTAGTTAGTGAAATAGCTAATTTCTTCCGCAACCATTCAAATGCAAATATAACTTTAAAAAATGTCATTAAAATCACGCACCAGAGGCCGAAAAACTCGACTTCTAAGCCTTTGTGAAACAAGATTCATTGAAAGGCATGACAGTATTATTTCCTTTGTAGAGCTCTTCAAATGCATCTCAATAAGTCTTGAAGAAATAACCAGCAGAACGTGGGCGATGTCTTCGAAAGCATCAACACTTTTGGCAGCGATCAAAAAAAGTGATTTCCTAGTAAGCCTCATTGTAAGCGAAAAACTATTCAGTTTAACGCTACCCTTATCAGTTTTCCTACAGACCAAATCCTTAGACTTCGTTTCTGTTATCGACCGCACAAAAGAAGTTCTGAATTCTCTTAAGAACATCAGAGAATTCAGAACTTCTCCGAATCCCAAATTGCCGAGGACTTATTTGAAGTTGAATTAAGATCCCCAAGAACTTCATCGAAGCAAACAACGCGTTCCAATCCAGAAACCTCTTCTACTGTAGCCTATTTTAGAGTGTCTATACTGATTCCTTGCATAGATTCGTTAATGCAAAATCTTAGGTCTATTTTCACCATAGGCGTATTTTTTTGGGAATCTATAGCTCACTTTTACTTTTACATGCAAAACTGGTATACTCACTTTTTGTTTTGTTATACTCACTTTTGGTTTTACATGCAAAACGGTTATACTCACTTTTGGTTTTGTTATACTCACTCCCCAAAAAAATACGCCTCATATTTCCCGTTTAATTTTTTTTTATGAAATTTTTATCTATCCTTGAGATTTTTTTTTTTTTAATTATGTTAAGCAACTCTTTTACATACGATAAACAGAATTTGTAGTAAAAGCCGTTTGTTGTCAGACAAAAATGGTCAAAAAGAGACTCGATATTTCTCTAAAATCTACTTCTTCTTTCACAGCACCCCAGAAAAAAAAATCCATGGGTGTTAGGTAAGGAGATCTGGGTGGCCAAGGATTGGGCCAAATCGACCAGTTCACCGTACATTAAAAGTATGGTTAAGGCATGGATTTACCCCGCTGCTACTGTCACAAGGTGCTCCATCTTGTTGAACGAACATCGCTCTTCTCTGAAAAAGAAGAACATCTTCAAGGAGCTTCGGCAATCGTTCAATTAAATTCTTATCTTTGAAAGGATGTTGTGTGTATTAAATGGGGATTGGGATCTGACCAATGCAATGGTGCAAATTGTGGAGTTTTGTAGCTTTATAACTTTTGTGAATTGCGCTTCGTCAGTCCACAGAATGTTCTTGAGGAAGTGTCCGTACCGGTGCTAAATGGAAAGGGTGTAACCTATTACTCTGGAGAGTTCTGTGAATCCTGGTTCTTGGAAGTTCCAATTGCACAGCTAGTCCTCGGTCCTGACTAAAGGCTTAACTTCCACAGCACGCAAAATCCCACCCTCAATTACTGCCCCGCTGCGTCTGAACGTCGTTTTTTTTATTTCGAGGAGCTCACCCGGTATCAAGAAGGCGCATCAGTACCCAGCTACATGGTGTACTACGATTTGGGTATCGGCGTTGGACTCCATCTTGCCAACGAAGCGTTTCCATGGCAGAACCCGTTTACAAACACTATGTCCGCGTAATCACGTTTTGAATAGGTACATTTTGTGGAGATCAACTTATCAATGTTAAGCATTTTATTAATATTCGACAATTAACTGTTAACCGCTCATAATTACGTTAGTTTATTATTCTGATTTAATTTTGTTTGACCATTTTTTTTGACAAAAAACGGCTTTTACTGTTTTTTTTTCTGTTGATCGTACGTAAAAAAGTTGATTAACATAAATATTACAAAATTTCTCAAGGATAAAAATTTCATAAAAAAGAAACAAATTTATTAAGTAAACATTTTGAGAAAAAAACATTTTAAGTAAAGAAATGTAACAACAAATTTTCAAAATGTTGAGTTTAAGGAGCCATAACTTTTTTATAGCTGCACAGATGTACCCGTAGTGCTTAGGACTTATATATTTTAAGTGGTAACACCTCCAAATTAGAGGTCACATGCTTTGAAGGGCCATAACGGGAAATATGGTGAAAATAGAACCCCCTGCCATACAATTTTTTTGTTCGGCGGAACTTCACGAATCTTCCCGTTCAAAGAATTCCTCGTAAGATTTGGAGCAAGAAATATTTTACCATTCATTCATAAGCCGTACAGCACGAATGTAGAATGCTTTACCAAACTCGGTTTTTCCTCCTTGTTACAATTTACAGACATTTAAAACCAATGTGCATCGGTATCTCCTTAACGCCCGCGCTGTGTAGTTCACCCTATATAAAAAAATGGAACCTTGTCTACCTCAGCTTTGCTATATCTTACCAACTTCAGTAGTAGCGAGCCCTATACGTACCAACAACCACGGTCTTCTCAATCCTGCTTTACGGCCAAACTGTGAGAGGCGGCTGCAGGAAATAAGGCCCCAAAAAGGAAATAACACCCCAAATTGTGTTAAAAATCGTTGCTGTTGTTTCCCGTATAATTTTTTGGGGCCTTATTTCATATTTTTTTTTGGGCCTTATATCATTGGGGCCTTATTTCGCAGAGCTGTGACAGGCTTGTTAATTAAGGCCTCGGCTCCCCCCAAAACTGTAGTATAAACTAACGTATCATAAAATCGCCAAAAAACGAGATATATAATTTATTTTAAAACTTCTTTATTTTATATATCAATCTTTGTTTCTATATCGTGTTTGATTTTTTTTTTTGCATATTCCCCTGTAAAAATGTTAACCAATTTTTACCAGAATCAATTCGTTTTTATATATAAAGATTGTAAATTAATTGTAAATTTAAGTCTTCAGTACATATATCTGTATAAAGTTTAATTTAAATCTTATTAATTAAAAAAAGTATTTTCTTTAAATAATCAATGTTTTACAATTCATTTGTGACTTTATCATTTCTCCAACTTGTCGACTTTAAGTACATAACTAAATATTATAGACGCTACAAATATTGAATTATTATTTTAATGGAAATTTTTTTGTTTAACTCTACAGCTTAAATATTTGATCCTTCTCTTATTAGATTATCTTCTTTTATTTTTATTATAAAATTGTGTACAGTTTTCTCATAAAATATTATTTTGTTTTTCATTTATTTAGAAATATGTATAAATTTTAATTTAATTTTTTTTATTATTTAGCTAATATCAACAGAATCTGTAAATATTTTCAATTATTGTTTCTCAGTCGTTTTTTGTTATGTTTATGTTATTTATGTTTTCAAAATTATGACATTGACAAGTAGAAAATCTATATGTGCAAAATAATAGTGCATTCGTATTTATTTTATTAATTTATCAAAACAAAAATGAAAATTTTCATTTTGAGTCTCTTGGTTCATTTGTTGATTTCGCTATGGTTTTTAAGTTACTTACAAAATGTTATTATTAGTTTCTTTTTTATGATTATACTGATTACACAAAGGCACAATTTTTGTTTTATTTTTTTTTTTTATGTTTTATTATACATAGTAATTTTTTTACAAACACTTAATGGAATTTATTTACTTAACGAATTTATATTTATATTTGAAAGTAAATATAAATTAAAATTTGTTGCAGAAGGAAGATTGTGATTTTGGTAAATAAAAAATTAAGAAAAATGTTAGCAAAAAATAATTTAAATGAATGAACGAACAACGAGAGAATGTTCGAATTTTTGTTACTTTTTATGTGTTTTTAGATCCACCAATCATTTATCTTTTTGTAATTGTAGGATAGATTTCTTGCTACTACTACTACCAAAGTAAAATCCATTTTGCGTTTTGTTTTAGTAGAAAAGTCTTCCATTGCCATGAGTAATTTTAAGGGTCGTTAGTGGAATAAGTGGAGTGAGATTTTGTGGGGTTAGTTTTGGTATAATGATGTTGGTATGGACTGCAATCTGTTAGCTCTATAGTGGATATGTTTGATTAGGCCATCTTTGCTGTAAAGGTTATATAGAAACACCGGATGAATTGTTAGAGTATCGGGTAGCGTCATCTGTTTTTCGTTGCCGCGAATTTCAGCCAGACCAGGGGCCTTAATCTCTATTTCGTTCCGAAAGTCAATTCTATTCGAAACAGCTTTACGTTCCGCTTTTGAGTTCGTACTCTGTAATACTTTCGATTTTCTGTATATCAATGCTTTTGACATTTGGAGATTTCATTCCGCATTCGAAATAGAGAGTACCAAATATTGGTATTTCGAAAAATTTTACTTTCGGAACGAAATACTGAGTAAAGCCCCCAGGAGTCCACATCAGTTTGGTAGTTTTGAAAGATTTTATTAAATAGGTTTCGGATTTTACTTATCAGACTTGTGTTGTTGATTGTATTTGCGACAGCTCTTATAGAGGAGAGGCTTTCGGTACATATCACATCACACGTTTCCTTCCCTCTCGTAAAAAGGCTTTTGAGGGTTCTCATATAACTGCAGCAGCCATAATGGTAAATTTAGGGATAGAAACGAGCAAATAAACAGAGAAGACTTTTTTAAAGAAACTAAATGCTTAGGCACAACTTTTTTGCATCTATAAAGCTCTTTACTAAATATAAATCAAATTGAATAGCGACTCCAAGCCGTAGGGCGTATACGTAACTTTTCTAAAATAGAATTTCAGATTTATTTTATGTATACCCAAATTTTGAGACCGATCGAACGAAATTTATGACACAACTCTTTGTTTGCAAAATATGAAATCAAACTTTCCAAAATCGAAGAAATGGATTTTCTTTATATCTTATATAGAATACACAAACCGAGAAGTGGGACATAGGTCCATAATAGATTTATGCCTCCTGGATGTATGCCCATGGGCACAAGGAGCTTCGTAGCTCCTACAGTTTAGGCTGGGCGTTGATCTCCATTCAGCCACCCTCACCACTCACCACTTTAAACATGTCAATTGTCCCCTTTACATTGGACTAAGGGGATAAACCGCAAGTATTTAAAAGCAGTTTGACAAGAAATCCAACTGGAAAACAAGAAGTATAATGAGATGCACAAGTGGCAGCAATTCATCTCAGTTAGCCAATTAAATTGCCATAGCTGGCAACTAAGTTCCAAAAGAGACTAACTCGAACTATCCAAAATGAACTAACACAACCATTTGGGATGTCAGTTCAGGTACTAAGACCCAACTATAGAATGAACTAAGTACTAATGAGAATGCATGTAACAAACCGTGGAAATCCGATGGGGCACGCTGCCTTCAATACCCCGTGATATTGGAATGACTACTATATTAGACACTATTAAGATGCCTTCAATAAGACATGAAGTGTGTAGGGTTAACCCACTGGTGGTAAGATGAGTGGACAATATGAACGCAAGATCGATCAAAAAGTGCATTTCAAACACTTTTAATATCACTATACTCTCTGCTCGAAGGCTTGAGAAGACTAACATTCGCACAGTGGGATATATTCCGATGACATGGCAATAATTGCAAAAGGCAAGTTCATAAACGTCACTGCAAATTACGAGGATTACACTCAAAGTGGTTGAGCGTTGGTGTTTACAACAATGGCTTTCTATTATGGGTAGAAAACTGATCTAATAATCTTTATTCGAAAGAGAAACATCTGTAATTTCAGCACTGAACACTTTTTGGATCTGAATTGACAACGACAAAGAAAATTTAACATCTGGAAGTCTATTTAGATACTGTACTAACTTGTACATGTGGACAAAGAAGGTGACTCTCACTGAGGTCTGTATATGTAGGTACTATATGTATGACAGTTACTAGAGCCATTGCGCTTCGGTGGGTGAAAGTCTCCCAGAAAACTACAAGGAGGCACAATCCATGGCCCTTATTGTGATTGCCGATCAGCGATCGTCACAATTGTCGATTGCGTCGATTGATTATAGTTATTCGTACGCACAAAATTGTTTCACTTCCAAGAGAAAGCATCGACCAGACATTTGTAATCGACTACAAGCGACTGTCAAATCGACAATCACAGTTGTCTATCGATCGACTATCGACACTCACAATAGGGGTCCATGTGTGTATGGTGGAAATCAATCACCAAACTCGTATTCAGAACAGGGGCCCTACTCTGTATTTCGTTCCGAAAGCAAAATTTTTCGAAACCGAATATTAGGTACTCTCTATTTCGAAAGCGGATATACGGAAAATCGAAAGAGTATGAATTCAAAAGCGGAACGAAAAACAATTTCGAATAGGATTAACTATCGGAAGGAAATAAAGAGTAGGGTCCCTAATTGAGAACTGAAATAGTAATTTTCACAGAGGATTGATTTGCTATATGCTTTGGTTTACTTAATTCAAAGAGGAGGAAAGAACTATCCTTATAGCACTGGACAATCAGGCAGTTATCAGATAAACACCACATCATTGGTACTGGAATTTGCATTGAATCTAAATTAGTGTTCTCATCCAAAAATTAAAGTAACACTGATTTGGGTTCGAGGGTGAGGACACAAAGAGACCGAACGAAAAGGCGGACCTCCTTGCAAAACAGTGGACAACTGTAAAGTTTCTGGTACCAGAAGAATTCTGTTCAATTGGTAGAGGAATGGTAGAACACCTTATCGCTGGTCAACCGTGGAACAATGTAGACAGGATAAGATGGCAACAAAGTGACTCACCTGTTCAAGAAGAGTTCTAAGCATTAAGTCGAGTGACATTAATATGGGTGGGAGTGCTTCCATTTGAGACAAACTCTTTTATATGTATACATGGACCTTTAAATCCCGATTACTAGTGGGAATCAAAAATGATTTAATAAACAAAAAAAAAACTTTAGAGAATAATGCCTCTATAAATGCATCATCAACTAGGGTTGTTTATAAACACCCTTTCGATACCGACATGATACCTGAGATGAAGATCCTGGACAAGAAGCCGTCTCTCCTAAGTAACTCTATCTCAGAATCTAGCAGAGTATACAACATCAGTATATTATCGGATGAATTACATCCTGAGAACACACGCGCGCCTGAGACCTCTGGCACACCAGTAGCGACTGAATCTAAGCTCTTCAGATGCACGTCATCTGAGCAACGCCGCTTCAAGCTACCGCTGAGGCAGGGTAGCAGAAAAGACCATACCCGCATATTTATGCAAAGTAGACAGATGATAATGTATGTCCCGAGATCAGAAGATCCCCGCTTAAGTCCGAAGCGAAACGAGCTCGCACTGTGACAACAACCACTGACAAAGCCTCCTACCGAGATATAGCGAGCTATATCAGAATGGGTGGATTACCGGTCGATATCAATCGCAGTCCTCTCACACTAATGAGCAAATGGTTAAGATACAGGAGAGGATTACGGACATCAAGATCGAATTGAGCGACGATGACACAAAGTAGGCTTTCAGAGGTACGTTCCTACGTTCCTTAACCACATAATACAAAGCTCTTTCCGCAAACCTAAAATCTGCGCATTATATTTCTCCCTCGTTATTCAAATCTGTTAAGTCACCTTATAACTGAATTTATCAGAATGGAGAACATTAAAAAAATCAGTTAAAATGTGATGTCAAATTAAAAACCAAAAAACCTTCAAAACTACTATAAACAAAATTAATAAAAAATTTCTGAGCCAAAAACAAATTTATCAACTAAAACAACAAATAAGAAAATCATAACGAATTCTTTTAAAAACTATATTTCTCAATATATTTATTGCATTGTATTAAACATACCTATTTAAAAAAATATATATATATATCAACTTAAAATAAAATAAAATGTTTGTATGTATATATAAAAAAAAACTCTAATTTTGATTAATTGTGTAAAATACTAAAAAAAAATTCTATATTGAAAAATGTAAATAATAAAAAAAAAATAAATATTTACTATTGTTCAAATAAAGATATAAAATAAAATAAAAACAAATCGCCATTAAATCCTTTTTAAGGCTACGGACGAAATTATGATTTCAAATATTTTAAACTAAGTTCTCTTGCTAAATTTAAGGAAACTAATTATTAAAGCAAACAGAAGTAAACAGAACGGGACAATTGGTTACTTAAAAACTATGGGCTGCTCCCTCCACTTCGCTTACAATAGTTATGTTATTATATTCTCATTTTGCACAGTATAAACTTAAAAAAAAAATGTTTTTTTCCTTCTAGTTATCACTGGGAACGATTTTAAATTAAATTCTTTTAAACAGTTTTTGTTTTGCGCGTTTTTTTTTTTACACTTTACAGTCATGTATGCAATTTGTGTTATTGTTTCCACGTCTTTAGGTTTAAAACAAAATTTTGGCGATTGGATGATCTTGGAAAAAATAATTTGTTTTTCAATTTTAGGCACATTAATTTAAATTACGTTGAAAATGCATACATCTTCTCAATTACTGGTGGTGGTTGTGATAATGATGGTGACGGCGGGTAGTTCCAATGCAGCAGTACAACTTTAGGCATGAGATCTCAACGGTGTGTTGAGTTTTTGTCAATGCTCTCCGCGGAGGAGCTCCATAAGTAAATTGAAGTCGCCACCGTCACGGGATTTGATTGTTAGCATCTCTTTGCCAAGCTGTAAGAAGTCGAGATTTAATATTTGTTCGATAGATAGGAGTGTATTCTATGTACATATCTCACCTGACACGTTCTTTGTAGCTCGGGAATCCTTAGAAGTAGTTCACCGAATTTCGATGGCATCTCTGGATAGTGGGCTAAGGTGTACGCTTGCAGCGATTGTAGAGCTTTCTCCTGACACTCACGAACTTTGACGGGTTCTTGTAGCTCAGATGTATCTAAAATGAAATGTGGTTAGTTGAGAAGTAGGTAATTTGTGAGTAAGAGGGACAACATACCTGATTGAAGGAGAACGATCACTTTCATGGCAACGTATTCATACCGATCGACCCGCAATCGTCGTAAATGGTCTGTCAGATTCAGCATTCGTTCAATGCACGACTGTTGAAAGAGAATAATATATTTTTCAAGTTAATTTGTTGCTTAAATTAAGTGTTAAACTGTAACTAATACTCTTTTTAATCACAGACGGGCAATCACGCCTCATTTCTGACTGCGAGTATACTTTGCAATAGACCTGGCAATGGGTTTTGACGCTTCAATGGATATCTCTCGTATGATGAATAGAAACATACCTTATTCGTACATTTATTGTAGAGAGTAGCCAAACTAAACTCTTCTTCGGACCACAGATGGTTACTCTTCAACGTTAGTTTCGAGTTAGATACTAGTGTTCCATTTAGAACCCCAAAAACGTACTGACTGAAAGACATTTGATCACAGCGTAGACTCCAAATTTAGCAATAAATATGATCCGAGAATTGAATCGGTTGAAGTACTGAACACGGAGGTAGATATCTTGAAAAAGTCCATGGGAACAGCTTTTAATATCTTGTATCCACAGCCATTATGGTGGGATGAACCAACAAAAAAGTAATACGCAAGGCTAAGGCACATTACTGGGCAGAGTACTGCAATCTATTAAAACCCTCAAGGACTCTGTTAGACTCAACAAAATCCTATCAAAAGAATACTTCTTTCAACTATGTACTTCTTTCAATATGCGGTAAGTGGAAGAATCTCTGGAGTTCCTTATGAGCATCAAATTTCCCGGCTACCAAAACTGTATGGATGAAGAAGAGGAGGAAATTGTTCCTCTCCTTCTTTGTTCCTGCCTAGCTCTTTTCCGTAGAAAGCACTTCACTTGGAACCCTTCCATTACAGCGACTTAGGTGATCTCAGGAAGACAGACATCAAAAGCCTCTTACGCTTTATAAAGAATTCAAAATGGTTGAACGAGTAGGGAGATCTTCTCTGGGTCATTGTCATTGATTTGTCAAGATTCTGGTAGATTTCGCTGGAATTGCAATCAAGGTAGTCGTATGTGCGATGAACGCTTTATAATATCACACGACTAAATAGAGTTCCAGAAACGACTGGTATTGCAGCCTTTCTTCAATCACAACCGACGCTTTTAATGTGCTCCGTGCACAGTTATGCTCAGACAATGTGGGTTGTGGTCGTCGAAATCCCACAGCCATAGTAATAGTTATTTTGAATGCCTCATTGTCAGCCGGCAGGCAGACATTAGTTCCATTAAGTTAGCAGTTATATGACTCTTATCTGGGTCCCTAACCATAGTAACTTAGAAGGGAAAAACCGATGCACAAGCTAGACGTGGCTCAAATCTTAATAGCTCCTTGCAGGACCAATCTTCTCTTGAATAGAAAATGTTAAAGGTACAATTTTTTATCACTTTCGCTAAATGGCCAACTCGAGGTGGAATACCGTAAGCAACTTTGTTGTTCAGGAGGACGTGGCTCTCCACATGGACGCACAACTTAATTAACAGAATGCGTTCTGAGACTGTAAGAATCGTAGCAATCAGCAAATGGACACTGGGCTGTCGGTACGAACGCTCCTTACCTAGGAATTCTCTTTAACACCTACTACCGGAGTTGCAAAAGCCTACAAGAAATGGAAACCGTGACTCACTTTCTCTGTAAATTTTCCCGGCACTAGTTAGTCCGGGACATTACACTTTGGGCAGAGCCTTCTTCGACGACCTATCAGGATTCTGTAACAAACAATTCTAACACTCACTTCACATGATGAATTGGACACGCTCACAGCGCTGATTTCGGCTCTAACAGCTTGCGGTTAGTATTGATCATGCTGTGCACTTCCCTCAAAACCTAACCTAACCTAGTATTGATCATTATGCCAAATACCGATCACCTTTTCATCTGTTGTAATACTTTGGAGGCAGGGAGACAGTGCGGTTTTCGAGTCGTCTGTCGGGTAGTTTAGGTTTAAAGCCTACTCAGAAGTATATTTTCATAAGCAGAATTTTGAGCGTGTCATATACATACTAGCATCACTCAAGGGTTTGCCTTTCCTGAGCCAAATTGCTGCTTGCTAGCACGTTCTTTACTGACAAAGTCAGCTGGAAAGGTGTTTACCCGTGTGGGTCTAACGTTTGATGCTATTTGCGCTACTTAAAGTCAACCAAATAATAAATGATTTCCAGAAAACTCACCTGCAAACCATTCGACTTCGCCCGAGCCAAATTGATAGACTTCCCCTGTGAGATCTTGATCTCGCCTGGTGTATCGATCGATCGGAAGCAACATGAAAACAATAAAAGTTCACACCACGAATTGATCAGCAGGCAAATTTGATCATCAATCTGCAAATGGAATTCAAATGAGAATCAATCGAAACATTCAAAGTATGGCCAACTCACGGATATATTCTTAAACAGCGGCAAGCTCTTGCACCACTTGACGATCTTGTACAGCCGATGGTCGGCCACCGTGCACAAGTTGGCGATTAAGTCTGGATTTGCATTCTCTCCGTTGGCCGAGAGACCAGCGCTGGCCAGCAGCGGATTTGACGCAATATTACCAGGCGGGGCCGATGTCGATGCCGACGTTGACGATGACGACGAACACGACGACAACGGTTGATTCAGTCGTGCCAACTCGGTTGCGTTATACTGCCACAGATGCTCAACGTTCATGATCTCCTGCAGTAAGGTGGGAATTTCGTGATTCGGTGAACGCTGCTGCTGCTGATGATGATGATGATGATGGTGGTGATGATGACTGCTGCTGCTGCTGCTTCCCGGTGTTGGTGTGGATGTACCACCGGTGCTGCTGTCGGGTTGTTCTGTCTTAATTACGAAACCATTCACTCCCATGCGAGAGCTGTGCTGCTGTTGTTGCTGCTGCTGACCAGATTGCTCGTTGTTCAGCAGTGGGCTCAACATGGAATTGGGCAGTTGGTAGGAGCACTGATAGGTGGACCGCCCACCGCGTGTCCTGTCCTCCCGAATCGCCTCCAATTTCATGCCTTTTTGAAGGCACTTTTCGAAGCGACACGCCGGACACTTTTTGCGAGTGGAGATGGTCACTGGACAGGGTCCACCCCGTACACAAACGTAGTTCTTGCGATTCTGTACTGTCCTCTTGAAGAAGCCCTTACACGACTCGCACGAGAAGATGCCATAATGGAAACCGGAGATCTTGTCCCCACATATGGGACACGGTGAGTTAATTAACTGTTGTCGTGAAATACCCGCCGAGGGTATGGCCTCGCTGTCGAAGAGCAACTCTTCTGTTTTGAGTCCCGGCGGGGTGCTGCCATTTACAGAGATTGATGTGGAGGCGGCTGCGGCCAGCGCAGATGCCGCCGCTGCTACTACAGCGGCTTGTGATAGATTCTGTGGATCCGACGACGACGTGCTGGCAGCACTGCTGCTGCTGTCGATAATTGTCGGTCGATACAAAACGGAATGATGAAGTGACCCGCCATTGTAGCTGCCGTACATGTTGTGTCGGCCTGCAATAGGCGAATGCGTCGGACTGAACTCCGAACTGTACGAGTAACAGCTGCTGTGCGACGCATCACTGTTGTTACGACTCAGCGACGGCGTGTAGGGGGCGTGTCGTGACGTTAGCGGCGATTGACTTGGCGAACTGTGCGTGTACGCGGAATGAATGGCAGAGTCGGGGCTAGGATTGGCAGGCAACAGATTGGCTGTCGTCTTGGAGCGAGCAAGCAATGGCGAGTTACTGCTGCCGGTGGGATCGGCCAGAAGACCTGGCTCATACTTAAGGTTAATAGGATCACTCTGTGGCTTCTTGTTAACATAGTGTGATGAGTTTATCTCGACGCAGATCTGATCGAGCTTGCAATCAGGATCATTTTTGATCACTGTCACAGGATCTGAGGAGAAAGTCTTGTCGCAGCTCGTCGAGTTTTCCGTATCCATTGGATCTGGTTCGGTATCGGAGAGTTCGCCCTCCCACGACATTGGTCGAGGGCCATTCTTCACCGATTGACTGACTGCTCGTCGCGTGACCTTAAGGTTTTCGATGTGCGACAGCTCAGTCTCCGAATCGGACTCATCGCCCTTCGTAACGGGAATCCGTATTGCCCCGTTGCCTTTGTTGTAGTAAGATGTTGTTACGATGGGCGTGGATGGATGAATGGACCGAATAGCACTGCTATTGCGGTCCACTTCACATTTAATGTTCGTCACAGAGACATTGTTGCGAATAATGGATGATGTTGTCGTCGATGGTTGTTGAACGCCAACGATGTTAGTGATTGTGCTGCCGTGACCCGCATTGTATGCGGATGGTTCACTTTTTATTGATGATGACATGATTGTGAGTGGTACATGCGTATGTGTGCTTTAATTTGTTGCAAAATTGATAAATCCTTGATGAGAATTTATTGATGAGATATGGTGTCTTACAGCGACATGCTTTTGGAACAACGAGTTTGAGGTAGTTGGACGTCAATCGCCATTTCTAAAAAAAAAAATAAACAGAACAATGGGTTAGTGATGCTTTTTTGAAGGAATTTATAAATAAAAGGAAGAATTGCTAATTGGCTACCTAAGGCACGTAAAAAAATAATAATAAATTGGGCAACATGTCCACATAGGAAGGACCCTTGCATAATCATTCGTTTCTGTGAGTTTTAGCAAGGAACCGATCATTTTATGTCCTATTGGATTGGATGAATCGGGAAGATCTAAACAGGACAGCTATACCCTCCGATGTTTGTCGAAAGATTGCCAGAGAAGGATCAGTGAAAAAAACTTTTAGACATGCTTTGTGTTTCCGGGGGCTTAAACCGAGAACCCGGATGTTAAAACGGTTCAGGAGATACGATGGATAGGCGCAGACCCATTGATTTTGAGACGATAAGGGATTGCCTAGCTGTGAACATAAGCCATATGACCCCTACCGAAGAAGCTGACAACCCTATAAAAGGAAAGTTTCATTACTTCCGGGACAGAGTATATACGGAACCTGTACGATGTCAAAGTTGTGCTTGGGGAAAGGAAAATCGTTTCGGAGGATGAGTTGGTAAGTTCACAGCCTCCACGAAAAGACGGCTAACGACTAATCAATTTTGAAGCAGCTACTAATTCAGTGATAAGTGTAGCACCTGCTTTCTAAGGCTAATGATCCATAAAGCAACATGGCTATCTGCAGATGGCCAAACCGCCAACCAAATCGACCATGTGCTAACCGATGCTAGCCTTGCATACAACATCCTCACCGTACACAACTTCCAAGGAGGAAATGTCGATGCTAATGCTGACCATCTTGTTGCGACAAGATTCAGAGATCGACTTTTAATGAGAAAAAATAAGCTCCGAACAGCTCAGAAGAAGAAATTCGACGTTGGAAACTTTAGCATATCTGGAATAGCCAGAGTCTACACTCTACAGGTCTGTGGCTACACGCGTTGCAATGTGTAGTTTGGAAGTAGTAGTTCCTCCGAACTATTTCAAACATGCACCGGATTTTGGCAAGGAGATGCGCTATCATGTGGCTCATTCAATCTCGTCCTGGAGCTGATACTGATAGGGCTACGATATTGACATCATCGGTCGTTCCACCGCGTGCCGCGAGAGACTTTCACGACGATTGAAGAACAGTTGAAATTTGTGGGCCTTGATCTAAACAATTTCGAGGTCGTTAATGAGTAAATATGGACTCCACAAATGACACCCTAGTGGAGATCCGACGAAGAATAACCCTAAACGCTACGAAACCGCTGCTACTTCGGTTTGGCAAAACAAATGGGTTCAAAACTCCCAACTCGAATGAGGAAATGTATACAAAACTCTTATCTTGCCAGTTCTGCTTTATGGCGTCGAGTTCCGGACGAAAAGCAGGAAGAGAGAGCTGATACTGGGCTCATTCGAAAAAAGGTAGTATGTATGTAAAGGGTCCGCCAAATAACTTTTTTTTTTTTGAAAATGCTATAAAAAAAACTACTGAATATTTTCTCAAATTTCTTTTTTTATTTGAAAGTACAATCCTTCCGGTTAATAATGGAAAATAATTTCATTCAAATGGCTGCATCGGCTGGCCATGCAGTAGCCTAGACGATCGGTCCAATTTTTAAGCACATTATCGATTGTGTGCAGCTGTATTTCACCAATGGCTTCACGAATATTGCCCTTTAAAGCGTCAATTGTCTCTGGCATGTCGGCGTAACACTTATCTTTTACGGCACCCCACAAATAATAGTCCAATGGTGTCAAATCGCAGCTCCGCGGTGGCCAAACGACATCAGCTCTGCGGCTGATAATGCGATCTTCAAAAACAGGGCGCAAAACATCGATGTGTAGCTTCGGCTGTGTGGCACGTAGCGCCGTCCTGTTGAAACCAAATGTTGCCAATATCCTCCTCTTCAATTTTTGTGAACAAAAATTCGTTCAACATGGCCCGATAACGATCGCCATTGACTGTGCCATTGATCGCCATTGCTCACTTTCGAAGAAAAATGGCCCAATTATGCCTCTGGACCAAAATCCGCACCAAACAGCAATTTTCTCGGGTGTACGCACCTTTTTTGGCTTTTCACGCTTTGGTTTATCGATGAGGATGCCAGTTTCTTTCACGTTTTTCACAAGATAACGAACATACGGAGCTGACGGTGCTTCTCTTCGTCCAAAATCCGTACGCAATTTTCGCACACATTCTGCAACATTACCATGATTCTCAAAGTAATGTCGCAATATTTCCCAGCGTTGTTCAAGCATATACACAACCATATTCGTTCAGCGGAAGGATAAAACTAATTATCTGTCAAATCAGACATGAGCTAAGTGTTACCATTCGCGAAATAAGCACTAGTTGAAAAAAAAAAAAACGTTAGATGGCGGACCCTTTATGTGCAATGTGCCTCACCTACATAAGGATACTACCTACTGAAGTGAAACTTCCTTCAAATTTCTTATCTTTATAAATCACTTTATAGTAACAATCCGGGTTCGGCTACAATTGTGAATCTAAACCATCTAGATTCAAACACACACAAACAATTCTACCAAAATTTCATCTAGCCGTTTAGGAGGAACAAAATAAAATCCCTGGAAGTCGATCGCAGCGCCACCTGCCGGGTCCAAAACGTTGAAATCAAAGACGTGCAGTAAAAGGGTAGCACACAGATTGCAACGTCGTCGTTTGATTTCATCGCTTTGCTCCTTACTTTTTGCTCCACTCTGTTTGTACACTAACGCGACCCAATCTTATTTATTTGTTGTTTTGTTTTGTTTTGACCCACTCTAAACCATCCCAGGATCCATTCAAACACATACACAAAATTTTAGCAAAATCGGTCCATACGTTTAGAAGGAAGTATATTTAAAATTCCTGTATCTCGATTGCAGCGCCACCTACCGGGTCCAATTGTGAATAGAAACCATTCAGGGACCCACTCAAATATACATACAAAATTCCAGCCAAATCGGTCCAGGCGTTAAGAAGTTTAGAAAGAAAATTAATGTTTCACTTTGATATGAGTTTCACTTTGAATTGCGTTTCACTTTGATATGCGTTTCACTTTGAATTGCGTTTCATTTTGATTTGCGTTTCATTTTTTCCGACTTATAAATAAATATCTCGCAACCATTCGATTGTGTGAGTTTCTATTTTTGGGGCGAATGGAAGGGACCTACAATTTTATGCTGAGTCCGATCGGCTGAATTGAGAAGCTTTTTCAGGACAGTCAAACTCTTGGATGTTTGTCAGACGTTCGCGAGAGGTGGTAGAAAAAACCCTAAGACGTAATTTGTGTTTTTCCGGGGATCGAACCTGGAATCCCTCGCAGAGTAGTCCAGCACACTAACCACTGCGCTAATGCGCCCATATTGTTTTTCTGACTTACACCTCGCTAATGAACTTTCACTTCAAAAATGTTGCGACAGACTTTTGGTCCTGTGTGCGAGGAGGACGAATGGGATAGAAGTTACAACTGCGAACTCTATGAGCTGTATCAAGAAGTGGATGTAGTTTAAAAAGCCAAGATACGTCGACTAAATCGGATCGACTACATCGAGCGAATGGACCATAATACCCCAGCTAACGACAAGGAAAGGCCAAACCTGCATTTCAATGACCAAGCCTTCGCGGATGCCAGACAATTAGTCTGGGTAAATGGAAGTAGCGTGGCAAATACACTACACGGGTCGTGAGTCCGTTAAATAAGTAAGCACATTATGTACCTGCTGCAGAGTTTATGAATACATGTTGTGCTGATCTCTTTTATTACATATTATGTACTTAAGAACTACGTCTTAATCTATTTTATCAGAGAATTCAAGGCTTTTGTTTATCACGCTAGATAGAAAAGGTTTAACAACATTATCTGTCAAGTGGTCTGAACAAAATTTGACCTTTTCTTTTGGGTTGCCGACCCATTCCCCCTTAACATACAATCTTGCACTTGAGGTCTCTTAATTTTTGGGCGCCTTTTAAAGGGTAAAGTATTTAATCTTTGACATTCATTCATTTTCGTTTGCCCGCTTATCCACTAAGTGGGTCGCAAAAAGATACATATTTAGTTGGAAATCACTGACAATTCAATATTTTAAGGTATAGTCTGTCATTGTCAGCTAATTGTCAGTAGACTGCACTAGAGCCACCAAATATCCCGAGGGTGCAATCATCGATGGCAGAAGTGAAATTTCGGCCTCGAATAATTCAACGCATCATTAAAGAACTAGACTGCAATAAGGCAACGGGACCCGACGTAATCCCGGCTATAGTACTCAAGAGCTGTGCACCAGAACTTTCACCTGTACTTTTTAAGCTGTTTAGCATGTCGTACTCACAGAAGACGTTTCCTTCTTGCTGGAAGACCGCTCGCATTCAACCTATTTCAAAGAAAGGGAGGAAATGTCTGCCACAAAATTATCGTCCAATAGCATTATACTTTCAATGCTCTCAAAAGTAATGGAAAAGGCAATAAATGTAGAAATAATGAAATATCTACAAGGCCACCGATTAATAAGCGACAGGCAATACGGATTTTGAAGCCGTCGTTCCACTGGAGACCTGTTAAGTTACGTAACGCACTTATGGACGCAAACAATTGAACAACACGGCAAATCCAGAGCCGTAGCCTTGGACAATGGACATATCAAAGGCATTTGACCGAGTCTGGCATAGAGCCCTATTAGGCAAGTTAGAGTCTTATGGATTACCTCAACAATTCTGCGGATGGATGCAAAATTTTCTTCTGGGAAGATCGATCCAAGTTGTTGTAGATGGTGTATCATCTAATTCGTTTGCTATAAATGCAGGAGTGCCCCAAGGATCTATTCTATCTCCAACTCTATTTCTTCTCCACATCAACGATTTGCTGATGACAGCACTCTTATATCCTCCATCTCGAATAGTGGACCAGTGAATTCGGCTACATCACACAGTCAGAGATGTGAACAAATTAGTTCTCTAAATGATGATCTGGACAAAATCTTGCAGTGGGGAAAAGACAACTTGGTTGTATTTAATGCAAACAAGACACAGCTCACAACATTTTCTAAGAAAAATGCATCAACAGTTCCTCAGATCCAAATGGATGACCATCCAATCCATCCCAAGGACTCAATGCACCTTCTAGGAGTCACAATCAATTCAAGAATCACATGGCAGGACCACATTTCATATATCGCAAGATCGGCGTCCGCTAAGTTGAGCTACTTATTTAGAGCAAAGATGTACTTTAGCCCCAAGCAACTTCTACTTCTCTACAAAGCTCAGGTTAGACCAGGCTTGGAATATTGTTCCCATATATGGAGCTCGGCCCCAAAACATTCACTTAACCTACTTGACAGCATACAGCGACGAGCAGTTCGACTTATTGGAGACCCAACACTCACATCAAATCTTCAACCGTTGGTGCACAGAAGACAAGTCGCTGACCTATGCTTGTTCTATAGGTACTTCCATGGTAGATGTTCCGAGGAACTCAAAGACATTATCCCTCGAAATGCAACTTTTGGGCGCCCCACAAGACAGGCTGCTAATGCTCATGACCACACAGTACACTTAACAACCGCGAGGACATCAACTTTCCAAAACTCCTTCTGTTACAGGACAAGCAAACTTTGGAACTCGCTTCCTGGGGATATATTTCCAGAAGTATACAATTTGCAGCAATTTAAGTGCAGAACTAACATACCTACATCTGCAAGCATCTCGGAGCGCTGTTGATAGGGATGCCAGACGTCCCCCTTTTTTTATACAAAAATGCTGTTTGTCACCCCTAATACAAGAGACTGTCCCCCTTATTAAGACAAAATTCAATAAAAGAAAACATTAAATTGAAAACTTTTAAAATACTTTCTTTTATTATTTTTTATAAGATTCACATCCATTTGACCCTCACGAACTACATCTCACTTCACGTGCAAAAGTTGTTCTCCTGTAAGTTTTTGTTTTCAAACCAAACTTATTTTTATTTTTATTTTTTTTTTTAATCTGGCGTCCAACATTTAATTAAAAGAAATGTTTCCCCCTTTTTGAACACTTGTACCCCCTAGAAATCTCACTATGTCCCCCTTTTCGTATTTTTGAATCTGGCAACCCTAGCTGTTGAAGCGTTATAGGTTCGCCTTTCCCGGGAGAAATATTTAAAAAAAAAAAGACGTGACAATATTGTATGATTTGACAACTGTCTAAACATCATTTTATTGGTCTATTATGTGACAGATGCTACGCCTTTGGAGATACGCTTCGGTTCCCTCCCGATTGCAAATGTCATAAAACAATCAATACATAGTTCAATAAGCCCACACCAATGCAGGGAATACGTATGTATGCATGTATCCCTATTTATATTACAAAATTCCATACTCACTCCCAATGGAATAAAATTCATTTACCCCAAAAATGACACACCGCCGCCGCCGCACCCGAGTACAAATAAATTTTTATGTAAACAACTGCATCTGATATTCTGATTTAAAAAAAAAAACGAAGATCAAACAAGTGTGCAACAAACAAACCAAGAGAACGTCATCGCTACTGCATCTGCATCCCCTTACATGCCGCTTCATCCACCCATAAACATTGCAGCAGAGCAGCGCAAAGCAAACCGCAAATCGCATCGTCATCGTCATCTCTCAACGACACCGGGTGTCAATAACCCAGGAATGTTATCACAACCAAATGTCAGCCCCCCCGCGGAAACGTTTCATTGCTTTCGTCTCTCTTGCCAACAATTCATCTCTGTCAATCACCCCTGCTGACTTCCAATAAAAAAAAAACAACAGCGCTCTACCCACACACAGCACTCCCCCAATGTAACCCTCTCTCACTTGCTACAGCTATATAATATAGCACCAACCAACAACAACATCGCTCTGTTTCATTGAACCAAAACCATTTCCCTACTGTTGCCCTCTTGAGTTTGGGTTTGGCCGGGGGGAAACTCGAAATCGCTTTTCCAAAAATATACATTTCCGCCAAACAGTTATGATGACCCCTTAGAGATTGTGATGACAACAGTTGTGGTAGTGGTAGTGTGAAGCATTTTTTTTTCTTTCGTCATGAAGCAGAGCGGCAGCAGCATCGTGTGTATTGTCGAGAGCGTCACGTGATCCAAAGGACGACCTTCAGGCAATGATTGAGTTTGTTCTCAAACGACCTTGCTCGTGCGTCGTCACTTCGTCACAAAATATTGCCTGACTCTGTGTGAGTGTGTGCAAACACATACACAAATCCACCCTAATCACAAGAATGGAATAACACAACGACCAACGACACCATCGCAACTGGAAGTACATAGGAATTTTCAACAGAAAGAGATGACTCTATTGGATGCTCCCCCAATGGATGTGTGTGTGCGTGCGTATCTATGTAATCAAATCAAACACAAACGTTGTTTTATATTACGTAGTAAGGTTGTTCGATTCATTTCAGATAAGCGAAGCAATTCGATAGAAAAGAGAACTAAGAAGACGAACACAGCCGAAGGGGGAACAAAAAAAAAAAAAAGCAAAACAAACCGATTTTCTTGGAAAACGACCCTGAACAGGATGAATACAAAAACCAAATACAAACAAGAATTAGAAGCCAAAGAAGAACAAAAGCGAAGACGAACAAGAACAAGTTAACCATAGCTAGTTGGATAGGAACAGAGTATAGACTGGAGTCTTTGTCGTCACCCTTTTTGGAGCAATGCTCGCAAATGGAAGATGATGATGATGATGATGATGATAAAATGCGATGGCGGTTGCGTTGTGGATTTGGACCGCTTTTGTGTTGTTTATAGATAAATAGTTGGATCGGACGTCGTAGTTAAATCTAGTGTGGGAGGGGAATATAATACAAAGAGACGCAAAAACAAAGTCGATTGAGTTGGAGTCGGAATTAGGAAGATGGTAGGGGGAGATGGGGCACATTGATACGATTTTCATTTGAACTCAAAAAAAAGGCATCATATTGACAATAATAACAAAGTAAAGTATTAATTGTGTTCAATGTCGTTCTAACTATCTTTTTTTAGACGAATGTACTCTTAAATTCATCTACAAAAAAAAATTGAGAACTATTTACTAAAAAATGAAATTTGTATCAAACTGCCCCACTCACGGGGTACATTGATACATATCAGGGGCACTTTGATTCATAGCCAAAAATTAGTATTTATGAAAACTTTTAGTTACTAAAACAAGTTTTAAATAGTTTTATAACATTTATTAATACAACCAGTATTTAAATGTTTTGTAATTCATGTTAAAATAAGTTTTAATAAATTAAATGCTTTCTTAGGCTTTAAATAAAATATAAATAAGGAATTTTATGTATAAAATAAACAGTCTTCAGATTGTTACAATAAGTCTTCAAATAACTTTGATTGATTAGCATTTTTAATGCTTTTTTTTATTATTGACACACATCTACTTACATTACATTACATACATACGTATCAAACTACCCCGAGGTGGGGTGTATCAATGTGCCCCACCTGTCCTCACACAATAGAAATATTAATTGCAATTAAAACAACGTTTAAAAACGTCTTTTTAGGTAAATACCACATTATTAGTGACATATTGTCAAAATCTAACTTAATATGAAATTGATAAAACAAAATATCCTTTACAAAAACTCACTCGAAAGAAAGTAAAAAAAAATACTTACAGACTGGGAAAACAGATTTGTTCGCGTTGGGCGAAATACGATGACTGAACAGAGATGTCAGACAGACATGTGTATGCGTTGATAGACAAGTTGCGTTGTGTTCGTGGTTGAGCGGCCTGCTGCGGTCAATTTTCAAATAATGTCGACTGTATCTATGTGCCCCATGTATCAATGTGCCCCATCTCCCCCTAATGGTTACTTGACTGAGTGCTCTATCTTTTGTTTCTGATTTTCAGGGTTAAAAGGAGTTGCTTTTGTGTTTTGCTTTGGCTTGTCTTTATGTTACTCGTATTGGGTTTCTTTAATTAAATTATAGACCAAGTAGGTAATTCAGTGAGTAGACTTATCGGGATTAGGAACGTGTAGGTTGGTTTAGAAAAAATTGTCAGAACGAAGAATCAAATTATTCCAACACTTATTTATGGAGCTCTACAGTCCGGGATGGACCTGGGACTCAATTACAAGCTTCTTCCCACTCCAAGTTTGCTCAGCTTCCATTCTTTAGGAGCGAATACTTCCTCTTCTGCGTTTTCCCTATGTGCTGGGAGCCAGCGTCCATTTTCTACGCTAGACGACTAATGTGCACTTTTTTGACTTAATCGTTGTAGTGCACGTACTTCGTCTCCTCCTCCAAACCCCATCAACCCAAACAAGTGCGAACATTTTACGACAGTTTTTAGACGTTCTTAAGAGTCCAATTATCGGCGATATTAAGCAGGACTGGGATGATCAAGGTCTTATGCAGATTCTCCTTAGTTATTCGGGTTGGGGTTCTATTCTCTCAATTGCCTTCTAAGACAAAAAAAAACGGCGATTAGCAAGCGAAAGTATTTGCTTGGTTTCTGACGTGATGTCACTTTCAGAGTCTATAGCAAAACCGAGGCAGATAAAAGCCCTAACTACCTCAAAGTTACAAGTTATTAGTTGGTGACCGGCTCTTAGAAAAGCCTATAACATAACCAAGCTTAACAATGCATATGCACTCTAAAAAATGCGTGTAAAATTACTATGAAAGTGTATGTAATTTTTAATGTAAAAATAGGCAAGTTGCGTGTTTATACACACGACAATAGGTAAAAAAAAATATTTAAACACATAATGTTAGATATTATAAACATTTGTTGCAAATGTACACATTTTGTGTACCTTTCAACAACTATTGTTCAAAAGTAATCTATTATTGTTTAAACATTACTCTCAAAATGTGTATAAATAAACAAATTTTGTTTAAATATAAACACCTTATGAAATTTACACACACATTGTTTGAAGACCAACCAATGCTTATATTTACACCCATCTGATAAAAGTTACACATGTGTGAAAATTTGCAACTCGATTGTGACGATTCATTTGCGAGTTCATAGTTCATACATGATCAGACCTTTGACTGAAGCAGTTGAACCTCTTGCGCTCCCAAGTTTCATCGCATTGTTTTGTGCGTGTACGGTTTCTGAAGTCTTTTTAGCGTTTTTAATATAAATAATAAATATTATAAATATTTTTAATAAATAACTTAAATATTTTTGGATTGTTTTATTTCGTTTAGACAGGTTCACTGCAGTGGAGGGTATCAAAGAATCGGCCAGGCCGATGATAACACTTTTACTTGTTTTGAATAGTCTTTCTGATCCATGTACAATTTTGTGTGTTTGTACACATTAAATATTGAATCTCTATACCATTTTTAAGTTTTTTAAAGCAAAATTACATAAAAAAGTCTAATTTTAAGCGTCTTCATACACAATTTTGTTGGAGTTTACACATTATATGTCGAATTTTGCTACAAATTTGAACATAAAAGGTTTGAATTTACACATTTTATGTTGATTTATAAACATTTCTTTCTGAAATTCTGTTGGATTTTAAGCATTAATTATGTAAATGTGCATTTAATTTGAACACCTTAAGTGTAGAAATACGCATTTATATTTAAAATCTATGTGTGAATTTACACAACAAAGGTTTAAGATTTACGCATTAAATATTTAAAATTGATACGTGCGTAAAATTACTGCAATTATGGTAGGCAAGTAGATTCCTCGCTTAATGATAGTAAAATTACACGATTTTTTCTTAGAGTGTGCATAGGCACAACAGGCGCACTGCGGACAACGCCGTCCGACGCACTCACAGTCCTTCTAATGCATCTTTTACCTTTAGACCTTCACATCACAAACATCGTAGCACACACACAGCGCGATGCTGGTATGAGAGACCCTATGGACATAGCAACATTCCGGCTTCTCTACCAAGAGAACTAGTACCACCCTCAACGGATAACATTAGTACCCCCAAAATGCTCTTTACCAAACACTTTGAAGAAGAATTCCCTTCAAGATTAGAGTGACAAGACGGACGGTTGAACAAGGACTCGAATTTAACAATCTACACGGACGCGACGTTTCAAAAAATTGACAAAAATGGACAAAAATTGAGTAGGATGGATGTGGAGTAGGTGTATTTTCTGAGTCTCTGAGCATCTAAAAACCCTTTAGGCTTCCAGATGCAGCCAGTGTGTTTCAGGCTGAAATACTTGCTATCCGTAAGGCAATGGGATGGATCTCAGAAAAATTTTGTATGAAAAGGAGGAAAAAGTGGCTAAAATAGTAATTTTTAGCAATTTTCAAGAAATCATAAAAAATATTAGAGAAGAGATTTTTGAAAATTTTTTTTTGCAGTCACTAATAGAATTGTTTGAAGAAACTTTTTGCATCAAAACATTTTTTTTTTTTTTTTTGACGGAGGATAAAAGTCAAAAAAGTAAACATTAGCGGTTTTTTTATTATCAGCGTGATCTGATCCGGATCAGATCATGAAAATAAAACAAACTGGATCATTGATTGAGTTGTGGCCTGGCAACACACATATAAAATCCAATACCAATTATGACAAATTTCGTATTGCTACCAGCCATCTTGCAGCCACACTGTACAATGTGACGTCACAATGCGATGATTTTTCCATTGCACTTGCTCATATTTGGATACAAATCTGCATACATTTAGCATTGAATATTTTTTTTGGGGAAACTATGTTCAAATGTTATGTTCAAATATGCATTATAATTAACCGTATTGTACTGCTAATATTTCCATTTATATTTCTGTGCTATATAGCGAAACAAAACATCTCGAAAGTTGGAGTAGTAACTTATTCGAATTTGAAAATATGCTATTTGATTTTTTGTGTTGTTAATTGTGGTTCACATTTTGGTCTGGCAACATTACTGTGTGGCTATAATTTACAGGGACACCAACCTTTAGTGAATGAAATAAACAACGCCACGAAACAACAACGAGAAATAGTTGAATTAATTTTCAGATCATATTTCGTGATCTCGATGAAAAGCAAGATCTCATGTTGTTGTTGTAAGTGCATGTAAATCGATGAACTATATGGATCATAGCTGATAATAAAAAACGGCTATTGACAAAAATTCTAAATTCTAAAATTTTTAAATGGGTACTTAATGGGTTAAGGAAAGTTTTGTATCATTCAAACGGAATTTAAATGACCTTTCCATTGGTGCCAAAATTTACATGAAGTAAGTTTCAAATTATGACCAGAATTAACTTTAGTTTTGTCAAAATACTTGTGCACCCCACTGTATGTTAAAAAAATAAATAGGTGGCGCAACAGGCGGTTGACACCCTAGGCCTAGCTTCTCGCCACCATTCGTTTGTGTGAGTTTCTATTTTTGGGACGAATGGAAGGGACCTACAATTTTATGCCGATTCCGAACGGCTGAATTGAGAAGCTTTTTCAGGACAGTCATACTCTCGGATGTTTGTCAGACGTTCGCGAGAGGTGGCGCAGTAGAAAAAACCTTAAGATGTAATTTGTGTTTTTCCGGGGATCGAACCTGGGATCCCTCGCACAGCAGTCCAGCACACTAACCACTGCGCTACTGCGCCCACTGTATGTTAAGGTTAACTGAGGGAATTAGTTCCCACCTAGTGGGAAATAAAACAACTTTCGTGAAGTGGACTTAATTCCCATATTTCCTTGCACCGCTCAAATGAGTTGTGGTAACAAAACGGCTTTTAGTGCTACTTGAATTTTCTTCTAACCGCCACACCTACCTATACCTACCAACCTTGTGAGTTTCGTACGTAAGTAAGTAAGATGTGGAAAAAGTCCTGTGGTAGGGCGCCGCCTTTTCTAAATATTATTTTTGACATTAAAGATCTGGGGTTTTGTTTTCGTCCACCAAAACTAGACACGTATAACTCTTCGCATATTGAAAGGGTAGATTGGTAGAACTCGCTCTATATGAAGTGGTAGGTAAAATAGAAAAGATCCTTCACCATAAGGAATATGCACTGGCTGCATTTTTGCACATTGAGAGGGCTTTCATTAACGTTAGGACAGAGACAATGAAATATGGTCTTGGAAAGGATAAATGTATTCCACCCTTCAAACTACCCAAACTCTGTGCAGTAGAGCTTTCCCTCTCGGATAGCGCAAGATTATTGACATGGGCCGACGTTCTGGCTAAAAACGGAGCAGAGCTTCCACAAAATGAAACAATTGAGGGCATTAGAGCATAATAGCCATGGACAAAAGAAGTATACTCGAAAAAAGTAAAAATAGAGCAAACATAAGATGGTCACATATATAGAATGCCACAGGGTCTCAAAGGCCTTGTTGCCTGACATAAATCGGAAAAAAATCTGTAGATTTTTTAAAACTCCGCAAATCAAGGCTACAAACGTTGATAGGGGTGCTCTCTTGGCAATGCCTTCTTAGGAAGCACGTTAGGAGATTAGGATTAACAAATACGGACACTTGCAGGTATTGCGAGGACCTAGATGTCGCAGGGGATATTACTCATATTATCTGTGAATATCAAGGTATTGGTTCGAATAGAAGGAAACACCTTGGAAAGTACTTCTTCGAAAATTTGAAGGAGGTTGGCCTCTTAGACAAATTTAAAACCTTTTTTAGATTCTGTAGGAAAATTTATTGTTTGGCCGATTTAATTTAAGTTTTGATCGTGATGGTTCAGGTGCCTAGTCTACTGTAATGAACTAACACCCTATACAACTTAGCCTAACCTAACCTTGGTTCTTCATTTTGGGTGGGTGGACGGAAGTCTTATTTTTCTTCGTCCACAACAATTTGAAACGCTTTTCAAAATTTGTCTAAATTGAGAACCAATTTGCATGACAGTATGAACACTACATCCTGAACATCAAAGGTATCCTTCTCACTTAAAAAAAAGCTACTTTGAATATTTATAAACAAAGTATATTTTGCTATATTTTCCAACACTATAGCCGTCAATATAGACAGCCAATGTTTATGACAAGCCTTCGTGTGTGGCTAACCCCAAATAGCTATGCTGTTCAAGCCAACCAGTCACCAAGTCAAAACCGAATATCACTAAAACAACGATCGACACAGTTCAGTGGTGGTAATAGAACGTGTCTTTGATATTAAATATTGTAATTTATACACCCTACCTCCGCCGTCATATGCGCGGCTGCGGCGCAGCAGCAGCGCATTAGAAGACAAAGAGTCTAAACTCTGGTAGGTACCTCAAGACTTGGGGAAAATTAATTACAAAACATAAATAATCGTCGATTTGAAAGTTGTCTTTAGCGGTGCAGTGCCCATGCCCAATGTTGGCCAGTTGCTCGGGTGGCTTTAGTTTTATATTTATTTTGCCGCGCTTTGCCTACCAAGTTTTAATTAGTGTGGCGGTGATTTAACGCCTCGCAAGCCATTTAAGTAGACTAAAGCGGGCAGAAGCATTTGCAGTGCAGTAACGCGTATAAAGTGTAATTTGTAATCCACAGTTAGCTGTGTACAGTGCACCGCACCGAGTGATTCAGTGAGAGAGTCTTGCATTGGAACCCAACATTTAACTGGTATTGCGGCGCGCGGTTGCAGTGCACGCCAGCCGGTCCTGCATATGTAGGTGCGCACTCGGTGTACCGGATTTATTTTTGCAGCCTGAGCTCCAGCTGAATGGTTGCATAATTCAGTATCTAGTAACTGTCGTCTAGTCGTTGACCATATAGAGAGGAGGTTGCATAGTTGATCTGGTTTTACTTTGGCAGCTGGACAGCATTTTGCTAAGTATGACGTATGCTGGATGTGTTTTTGGCCTTTTGTTGCGTCTTAAAAACGGCAATTCGTGGTGTATAGTTACAGTCAGATTTTGGGTTATAAATGGGGATTTAGCGACATGGCCGATGACGATGAGAGAATGAACTTTTGGTTTATAATGAGCTGTAGAGGGTCAAGCAGCAGTGCGATTGTGAGTTATTCTTTACCTCAATTCAGTTTTATGGCTGTAATTTTTCCTAAAAGGGTTTGTCTTTCTGCGAACCTTGCTTTAATAAACTGCGCCAAATATAGAGGCATCCGTCATGTAAGAACACCTCAAACTATTTTTCAACGAACTGATTGGGCTCTACTAGTGCGTTTTAGGCCTGGTAAGGCTAAAACCGACCAAATATTCACACTTCGGAAGATCCTAGAAAAACCCAAGAAGCACAGATCAATACTCACTATCTGCTTATCGAACTTAAAGCCGCTTATGATAGGATTAATAGAGACGAATTGTTACAGGGCGCAATGTAAAATGTTGGCACCCCTGCCAAACTCGTCAGGTTATGCAGAACGACGGAGACGCACGGAGAACGTTCGCAGCTCCATTAAGTTCGAAAACAATCTCACCGAGACCTTTGATGTTAAAAAAGGATTTGTTAGAAAAGGATTGTTAACAACTTGTTCAACGACATATTTGACAGAATTGTACGAAACTAAAAAGCCAATACCCCAGGAGCAAAAGTTTTCACAAGTCTGTGAAGAAGAGTCAAAGATGGGTTTAACTGATAATTATGGCAAAGCAAAGTATGTATAAGTATATGCTGTCAACAAGAAGGGACACTCTACATCGAATCGGACAGAATGTCACAATAGAGGACAGCTAATAAAGTTGAGGTGGTTGAGGTGGTTAGGGTCGTTATCTATATCTCGGCCCCAATATAAACTCTGAAAATGGCATCATATACTCTATATAAGATCGTCGAACAATGCTCAAGGCATTATGCAGTCAGAACCGAGTGAGACTGTGCTGGGTACCAGGACACTGCGGTATAGCTGGAAATGAGAAGGCTGATGAGCTTGCGAGAAAGGGCGGGGAAATGTTAGATGGAGGAGATGTGGATATTAAACCACCTCCCTGCATCATAAGAAGTGATATTAGGAATAAAATAATTAAGGAAGCCGACCGGAGGTGGGAGGGCCTCACCGGTCACGCAGTATCTAAGGCACTTTGGCCGCAATACGACCGTAAAAGATCTAGGGTAATCCTCAAACTAGGTAGGGAACAGCTCAGGACACTGATCGGCATATTATCAGGGCATTGTCTTCTTAGAAAACATGCCAAAAGGCTCAGGCTGGCAGACTCGGACAATTGTAGATTCTGCGATGACCTGCAAGCCGAAGAGGACATAACACATATACTTTGTGAATGTGAGGCAATATGTCGTAGTAGAAGGAAATTTCTGGGCAGGTACTTCTTCCAACATCTAGAGGAGATAGACAATACCAACTACAAGGGGCTACTTGGTTTTTGCAGGGAAATTGGGGTTTTCTCAAGGGCAAGTGTTTAGGTGTTTTTCCATTGTAGGTCACTGCAATTGGTTCCCTCTAGGGATCGCGATGGGCCCTTTTGGTGCCTAGTGCCGTATGAGATATCTCTCTCATACCCCTATTTAACCTAACCTAACCTAACCTATATAAGATCGTCATCCTTCTAGAGCTACTATAAGGCTTACGCCGCGTCCAGCGTAGACACGAGAAGTGCTGTGCGTGCGTTGTGGTGCATGTAATGCGGGCAGATTACAAAATCAAACCTATGTTTTGAAATGTAGATGTCCAACGTAGGCACGATTTTGCAGTAAATGCGTGCGTTGCGATGTTCCCGCATCGTACGCATTGTTTGAAAATCAAACTGGTTTGATTTTGCCCGCAGTATCGTGCGGAAAGTGATGATGGAAGTTCTTATTTCAGAAATTCAAAACCGAAATGTCTTGTGGAATAATACCCATTGTCGCTACAAAGATTGAAGGAGTGCGGAAAAGGAATGGGATGAAGTGTTCTGAGATGTAGTCGAATGTTTTTATCTGCATTCTAGTATAATTCATGAAACTTAATTTCGTCCGCTGCCAATTACGGGTATACAGATGATGAAATTCGCTCTAAGTTAATCTGTTTTTATATATTACACTAGTGTGTCGCGCTTCTTTTTTCGAAAAAGTGAAGTTCATTGAAGCCACCCGCAGGAACGCATTATCGTGTTCTAATTGGACACTTTCCGCATTCCCCGCAAATAATTGCGTTGCGTACGGGCAACGCACCGTCCGCAAAATCGTGCCTGTGTCTACGCTGGACACGGCGTTAGAAGCATTGGCGAAGGCGGATGAAGGTATTCTTTACCGTTTTGGATGCAAAATTCTTCGACTTCTGGATTTTCGATCCCGTTTGCGTTGACGGTATTTGGAGTATGAAGGTTAATAGCGAACTCTACAAGCTGTACCTCCTCGACCTGGTCAGTCGTCTGAGATAGCTATGACATGTAGAACGAATGGGCGCTAGTGCTCCAGCCTAAAGAATCTTCGATCACCACAACGTATAGAGAGGAAGTAGAGAAAGGGTATCTTTTGGCAGTTAGCCCAAAAGCTGTGCTAAATGGCGAGGCGTGTTTGAGGCTAAATTTATAAAATTGCATTCCTAAACTGACTTTCCTACAGTCGATTTGCTTTAAGGCTTGGTTTTTAATATATTCTTTTACTGAGACAATTTTATTTGACACCTAAAATAAATGTGTTTCCGTCTGTGATTTTTTTTACTGTATTCTGTTTTCATCTCTTCACTTTTGTGATAGCTTTAACTAGTAGCTACCTTAGTCAGTCATCCTTTACCCTAAACACCTTCCCTATTTCACATTCCGTTTACATTTTTTTTAAATTTTCTTTGGATATACGTACCAAGAAAGAGTCGAAAGAGAAAATATGTACATGGCGTTGTCTTGTATTAACAATTCCCCCACAATTAGATACCACATTTTTTCCTACTCTATGCAGATTCGTCACAATCACCTTTATTTCGAGTGGCGTTTACGACAATTCAAAACACGTCAATTTGAATTTACCATTACGAGTGGTGTTTTAGTGACGTTGAAGGCAAGTTGTCATTACACGGCTTGCGGATCCCATTAGTGTACTACGAACGTCAAATTTCACGGTCATTCTCTAATACCCAATTTCACAGTGGCAGCTGAAGCCTGCCTTAGGTTTTCTCAAAGTATTTTGATATTATTATCTAATTGCACTAAAGTCAATTATGTATTCTCTGGATTGATACTTAAGCCACGAAAGTTGGTGGCTTAACTTAAGGCACTATTTAAGTGACATTTATCGTTAAACCTGCACTGAAGAAACCAAATTTGTGTTAATCCTGAGTTTATCCTTGGATCGACACTTAAGCTCGCAGTGTGAAATCGGGTATTAGGAAATCTTAAATGTTGACGCCAAGATCGAATGGCACTAGGTAAACCCCTTAACAGCCTAGAGACCTCTAGACTACCATCAAGAGATGGAAAATATTGGCAGAATGTTATTGTTAGCTACTCTTGGAAGATTTTGGTGAATGTGGATTATGCTAGTCCTAAATTAAAATGGTTTCCTACACTCTTCTAGTAGATGCCAACCATTCGTCCGATTTTCATGATTATTTTTCTGATTTATAGATGTGTGGTTAAATTAGGCCATAGGTGAGAATTGTTGAGGAGTAAAGGGGTCGCGGGGAGTAAGGGGGTCTCACGAACCGTCAGCTGTATGAACTTGAAAGGTTGTATGTTGATAAATAAATCAAAATTATTACATGCCTCATTCATCGTTTTTTCAAAATGCGTCTTATAAGGGTTGAATAAAGGGAAGCTGGCGGGCGGAGCCGCGGGCGTGGCTAGTTAAATATGAATAAAGACTAACTTATAAATTCTAAAAAAAAAAACATTTTAAATCTGCGAATAACTTATTAAATTGGGTTTTTCAAATCAATGGTTGTCTTTTTCATTCATTTTTAAAATATAAAATAACAATTTCTTTCAAAAAAGATAAATAACAAAAAAATAAAATACCGCCATTTATGTCAGCGCCGTAGATCAGCTGGTTTCGATCGTATGTGGAATGTGAACTACTTAACCGACGACCGACGTTGTACTCTACCGTCAAAGTTTGGAAATATCTTTTCTAAAAAGAAACGCCTCAAATTCCGACGCTTTCGGTGTCGGAAAGCTGTAAAATTTAACAATAAAAACAAGGATTCTTTCAAATATCGTATCATTTCATTCATGGATTCTAAAGGGTGTCCCATAATTCACGCAAAATGTAATTTTGATAGAAAGTATTTTTAATTAGAAACCTTAAATTTATTTATTTATTTATTGATTTTTAGAGTATACAGATTGAGGTTATGTATAGAATAGCACATCGGATAAATGGCCGCCACGGCTTTGCTGGCAAGTACATACTCTTTTATTGAAATGTTCTATGACCGTTTCGCATAAATGTGGCTGAATTTCAATAATACGCCTCCCAATTTGGAAATTGGGAGGTTTATTGGTTGGTGATCGTGGCCATGTTTACATAGATCTTTGACTTCAAAAAACCCCAAAGAAAAATGTAAAATGGCGTTTAAATCTCAAGATCTGGATGGCCAATTCTGTTCGCAAAAACGGCCGATTACACGATTAGGAAATGACTCATGTACTAATTGAATTGGTTCTCTCTCTGTATGACATGTGGCACCGTCTTGTTGAAACCACATGTTGGTCACATCCCTATCTTGTAATTTAGGGCACTAAAAACTGGGTTATCATGTCACGATAACGAACACCATTAATCGTTACTGTCTGACCAACCGCATTTTCGAAGAAGAGTGATCCCATAATGCCTCCGTCCCAAAATCCGCACCAAACAGTCACGCGTTATGGATGCATTTGTTTCTCAACAATTATTCGTGGGTTTTCTGAACCCCCAAATGCGACAATTTTGACGATTAACGAAGCGATCAAGATGAAAATGAGCTTCATCATTGAAGATGATTTTGTTTGAAAAATTTCGGACTGTATTTGACAAACCGAATGCGTTGTTTTTTCGTATAGCGGTCCATTTTTACTAACCCCAAACTGTCAGCTGTCACATTGTTATCTTTTTATTTGCGTTGGCATCACTGTACTATTAAACGGCGCAAAATTCAAATTTTGCGTGAATTATGGGACTAGCTTTATATAGGTTGTGCCCTTTCGTCAGATTACACTCGATACCTTCCCTATTTCACCACAGTCTTCCCCCAACTGTTCCAATTCAACAAATGTAGCACCACAAGCATAAAACTGCAACTATACATAATTGTGCAACCCCCACAACTTAAACTCCCGCATGGTTATGCAATAATCATTTATAATAATTTTTTGTTTTGTTTGCCAATTAATGCAGAAATAAATGCAAACCAGTTGTATTACTCGAATTGAACCATTTCCAAGCGTTCACCTTGAGACAGAATGGTGCGGTGTACTACTAACAACAACAGAAACAAACCACACACATTGACATCGTCGTCATCGCAAATAAATCGAGTTTCGCTGGCTTTTATGATTTTTATGTCAGCACAAGTTTATTAACCCCCCGGCGGCGGCGGGCCGGGCAGTAGAAACCTACCCACCTACCTACTCTTCGTAGTAATAATAAATTAATTGATTTATCTACTTTTTTATTTTATCATTATCATTATCGACTTGAAGTGCTAAGCTGTGCCCTAGCAGATGGCGGCCTTCAGAACACGTATCGCACACGTAGTGTAAACAATGTTTTTTTTAAATTTGTTGTCGAAATGTCAACCGGAAGACGGAAATACTCGCATTTTGATGTGTAGAATGTGACTCAACTGACAGACACTCGAGAGTGAGCAATTAAACAATTCAAACGATAGTAGTTCTGAACTGGTTACTGTGTTGGTGATTGATTCGATGTGAAATCGGTCAGTCAGCTTGAGTGGTTTTGGGAATCACGTTTTTCGCTTGTCAAGTGGTTTTGTCTTGATCGAAATGATGGCATCAATCAATTTGGTTTTGGAACGAGAATACGACAGTGTGTCGGCTAAAAACACAAATAATCGCGCGGTAAAAATCGTTTAACACAGATTTAAGCAATTAAATTCGTTAGCCTTGCCGGGAACTGGTTTCGGCTGCGCCTGTAAATATTTTCATTGAAAAAAAAAAAAAAATAATAATAAAAACAACATTCACCAATGAATATCGCGTATGGATAGTGAAAAGTCATTCAGTCATTCAGAAATGCATTTTTTTTCCTTCAGTGCGGCTGAGACTGAGAGAGATTGTTGCAATCATTGACATGCATACAAGGCTGTGGTGCTTTGTATTTAAATTGTGCACCACAAGTGGAATTCCAACTAAATGACGCCAAAGTGTCTGATAGGTGCTGATGTTATAGGGGAGAATATAGTTCCACTCTTTGTTGCAATGGGAATGTAGGAAGGAATACGTTATGAGATCGATCAACGTGTAGAAATGTCAAGGACTTTTAGTGCTAGGTATGGAAAACAGTTGTTAAAGCTAGACAAATGATTTATCTTACACTCAATGTTGGTATACATATAGCCTTATAATCATTTGCTGAATGATGAGACTTATGAAAAGCATCGTGCGATAATAGGATGCCTATGAGTTCTTTTATGATCTGTTCCTTCAATAGACTATAGTCGCTGGCGTATGAATGTGCAATAGGTACAACCATGGTAGGTGTTTTTAGGAACTTATTGAAAATATAGGGCGACATATGAACGCCCTAGCAATGCACATCACGGACAGTACCTATACACTCTACTACCGCGAGGACATCACTTTTCGACCTCCTTAGACTACAGCACAATCATTCTTTGAAACTCGCTTCCGCGAGAAATATTTCCAGAGGACCACAACCTACAATTTAATCGCAGAACTAATTCCTATCTGCAAGAAGCTCAACGCGCTGTAGATTGCCCTATACAAGAGTATTGGTTACAGAAAAGGAACTTAATAAAATTAAGCCTTTCCGCGTATTAACTGCTAGGTTCCACATTTCACTTTCACTCGAAATGAAATCGGAAATGAATTTTTGTGTTCTACATTTCACTGTATTCGATTTCGATTTCAAAATTTACGGAATTAAGACAAAGTGAAATTGTGATTTCGAAAAAATTTCGGAGTTTCCGAATCGCTCGAAATGTAGAACACTGAAAACGAATTCACTCGATTTGCAATTTCGATTTCACTCGATTTTTGGAACCTAGCTGTAAGCCTTTCTTTCACTGTCTTTAAGACAGAAGTTTTAGCAATTAGGGAGATTTGTAAGCTGCTCCTCAGGAAAAGCCAGAATCCGATACCATGACTATATGACCAAGCTCTTCAATGACTGCAGAGATATGAAGGCCCATACTAGTTATTGGACTAAAATTACTCCCAGGGAACTGTGCAGCCGACTAAATAGCAGGACTATGCTCCTCTGGCATAGATATATGTAGTATAAATCTACAATATTGTAAACATTCGTTAAACAAATAATTCATGAGGATGAGGAAGTTGTAAGTGTCATTTCCGGGCAAAGACCTGGTCGGCTTAACAATGATTTCTGCAGAAGCTGCAGGGATTAGAAGTGAGTATGAGGCCTACTTAGGAAACCATTTTCTCAATGATCTCAGTTATCTAGGTAATACCAGCGCTGCTAAGCTTTATAAGCGGCAGCAAATGACTTGCATGAGTAGTAGGCCTAAGTGCTTCTCTCACCTAGAGCCACTTCAAACAAACAAATAAAAATCACTCTCGTCTAGGTTCCCGGCAATAAAAGTATGTACATACAGGAGTGAGCAGAGGAATGACCTTGGCTATACATATTGGCCAAAAGTAGCTCCGCTGTTTGTTGTTCATCTGTTTCTTCGCATATTCGGTATAGGATACGTGAAGGGAGAAATCATTTTGTACGTTACCCCAGAATCAGACACTTGAGTAGCTCTACCTACAGTCCGATGTGAATAAAAGCATCTCACGTTAGCCCGGTCCTAAGCCTACTGCCCACTCCAAGTTGGTTGAGGTCCTTCACTACTTATGCGCGCCGCCCTTAGATGAAGTCTTCCTATGCTGTGTTGACGCTCTCGGTTCGAATCGAAGGCACTGCAGGGTGGTATGTTAATATTCATTCGCTCTACATGTCCTAGCAACCTCAAAGTAGAGGTAGTAGAGCTCGTCTCCTTTAAAACCCTTCAATGCATACGGGAACAAATATCTTACGATGAGTTTTTCTCCCAAAATGGCCATAGGATAGTTTCATCCGCTTTCGAAATGGTCTATGCTTTTGACCCGTATAGGAATTATTATTAGAATTATTAAGGTCTTACATACAGAGTCTCCCTATAGTTATTCGGGAAAGGGCTTTACTACGAAATTGCATTCTCAGCGATTGCGAAAGGTTACTCTTCGTTTGATTCCTGTTAAAATGTCTTTTCAGAGGTAATACGAGATCGGACGTACAGTGACGGCAAAAACATTCCGGATATTTTCTATAATATTTTCCTTATATTAGGTGTATTGTAAAGGTATTATATTTTAAAGGTAACTATAAAAGTTTCTAATGGAATTCTTCAAATTATTAATTGTATTAAGTTGAAGGATTTCTCCTTGATGTTAAGAAAAATATTACATATATCAAGAAAAAATCCGGAATGTTTTTGCCGTCACTGTAGATAAAGTCGCTATAGCTACCTCAAAGTTATAGCTGTCTATTAGGACGTTATGTGTCCCTTCTTATTGACAGTATACAATTGGTTTTGCCCTCATTAACCTCTGCTTGGTAGCGCAGTTTCTGTCATCTTCGCCGTCTGCAAACGTGTTTTTTTCCATAGCCTCAATACCGTCTAGTACAAAGTTTCCTTGACACGTTCTTTTTATCTTTTGGTGAAACTGATGGACCGATTTTGATGAAATTTTGTGTGTGTGTTTGAGTCCAAGGATGGTTTAGATTCACATTTGGTGAAAATTGGACAAAAGGGCGTGGCACCTCCCATACGAAAAAAAAAACAAAAAAATCTTATACCTACATATCTGGAAAACGACCGAACTGATTGAACTCAAATTTTAAAAAAGTATTTATGTTATTGGCCCAAAGGTTTTCTGTGAAAGTTTCATCAAAATTAATTAGAGAAAGGGGCGTGGCACCTTCCATATAAAAAAGAAATATATTTAAAATCGTATATCTCGAAAACCACCGAATCGATTGAGCTCAAATTTTTAGGCATTCGAGTGGGAGTGTTCCTGTAAAGATTTGTCAAAATTGAAAAAGGGGGCGTGACACCTCTCGTATAAAAAAAAAAACAATACATTTTAAACGATATTTCTCGACACCAATGGCAGCTAAAGTTGTAAAATTGTAGACATTGATGTGCATTGTTCAAACAAACGTGGGTGGGATTAGAAAACGGGCCATGGCAGCACCACCCTTACAACAAAGTTATTTAAAACACTATATCTGAACATTGCTTTTAATCATGGAAAAAGTCATGGAAAAAAATATATCCAGAAAATATAATTCCTGCGTCTTCGAGAAGCAAATATCGGTGGATACCTACAGAATCAGTCCGTACACATCGGTAGGTGGGTAAAATAGTAGGAGCAGTCAAAACAACGTTTGCCACCTCCCGGTTAGGGCAGAACAATATCTGGCGGGCCAGCGTGTAGGTCTATAAAATGTAATCCTACAAATATGTCTGTTTGTCCATTATATGTTTCCAAAATATCTATCTGATTTCAAATTCGTGGACCGTTGTACATCCGTTGATGTTTAGAGGAGGACACAAGCGCTATACGAAGGGTTTCAGACCGATGGTCCTGGAACTTTCAGCTCTTTTAATAGACTTCCATTATTATTTGTATCTAGGCATTTTTTCGCGTGGACAGTTGTTAATATTTTATACAAAAGTATCTACAACAATTTTGTAAAACATAAATGGCGAAAATAATGTCGATGGTAAAGTAAATACATCTATCTAAGTCCTACAGTTCAAAGTAGACCATCGCCATTCCTCACAATTTCTACATACGATGCACTTAAACATTTTAATAGAATATCCAGGCCTTTAATTCGTTCAACAATGTTGCCTGACATGCACTAAAAAATCCTCTCGCATACATTTTAATTTATATCTCTGACTGGTGCTCTCGACAGTTTCAACTATCTGAGATCTGAACTCGTCCAAAACAATAGAACACAACTATAAATCCATTTCCATTATAAAAATGCCAAACAAAAGAATTTTCTCAGTGACATATAAAAACAAAACAAAGGAAAGTGCAACAACTATCCAGTAGGTACTTCACCTCTTTCATTGTTCCGTATAGTCTGGCTGGCGTATCTCCTCCTGAACGATAGAACTGCGCGCGTGCAGAAAAAAAAACAACAATAAAAATGTTGAATCCACATCTAACTGTTTCGAAAATAAATTAAAAACTTGAGAGAACATGAGAAATGTAAAAAACGAAAAAAAAAAATTGAAAACTGCGAATGCCCGCAAAATGTTGCGCGGTCTATAATTGTGACCGCGCGACGACGATTTCTCGGTCTCATTTACATTAGTGCAAACTACAAAAAAAAGTTTTTTTTTATTTTTTATTTTTCTACTATTATCTAGTGCTTCGTATGCACCCTTCCTACGTTCTCATCCATTTCAATATTCAAAAAAAAAAAAAACAATGTTGCTAGTGCTAGCTGCATGCTGCGCGCTGTTAAGTGCCAAACACTCATTGATTCTGTGGCATTAGAGGCACCACACAAACACACTCTCATAATACGGTGTATCGTGTAAGTAGCAAGGGATGCGGGGGAAAATGGCGGAAAAGTTAATGGATGTTGATGATGATGGTGGATTGATGGAACAGCGACGACGACGAAGATGATGATGAAGACAATTACCCGCATGTTGTAGTAGGTAGGTAGGTACCAAAAGCAAGCATAGAAAAACAGAAACAGCGTAAGAGACAGAGATAGAGATAAAAACGAAGAGGTTACTAGCGGCCATTGACTTTGTCTCGTTGATGACCTTGCCCGAAAAAGACAAGAGCAAAGAGGAGGAGAAAAAGAAAGAAAGCCAGCACCACAAGAAAATAACACGTTGATGGTGGTGATCATTTTCTTCTTATTCTCGTCGTTGTTGCTGTTTGACTTTTTCTTTTCTTTTCTTTTACAATTTTCTCTCTCTTTTGACGATTTTCCCATTTCGCCATTTCGGTGGTGAATAAGTTTTACATACGAAATGAGCAGAATGACACAAAGCTAGCAAACAACACGAACGGCGAACGACGACATGGAGTAGGAGGAGAGGCAAGGGAATGATATTTGTTGTTGTATTCTTTCATTCACTGACTCCTTTTATTCGATTACATTGGTTCCGTTATGAAGCGATGACACTTGAGTCCAGTGCTCCCTGATCGCTTGTTCTTAGCCGTGTGCTGCTGGTTGTCTTCTTTTTATCTTTTCAACTTGTTCGATTCTTTCTTTTGCTTGAATTTTATTATGCTATGGGTGCGGAGATAGGAGAGAAGATAGGCCGTGTGTCGTGAGGTGTTTAGGGAAATGGAAATAAGGTTGGATGAGGAGGAAATTGTTGCGAAGGCAACATCTGACACGAAGATGACCACAAACCGCAATAAAAGTGCACCGGTATAAGAAGCTGGTGAACGGTAGGAGGTAATTTTGCGGAAATGTCTCAAATTGTGCAGAAACTGGTGGTAATAGTGGCAATTGTGGTTGCCATGGGCTGCTGGACTTGGCATTTTGCACCCTGCTAGGCGGGTGCATTCGGACACCTAGCCGGAGGCTGCAACAGGCGACGCGACGACCAGTTTAGTTGACGTGAAAAGCTAGTGATAAGTGCCTATAGGAGTTTGTTAACGTCTTATGAGTCTTATAGAGATCCAGTCCTCGCAAGATAAATTATTAAACCGCGTTTGTCGGGTTTATGAAACACTCTTCTAGAGGCCTTAACAACCGCGAATCATGGTCTGAGTAGTTTCAACAGAACGAGATAGGGAACCTTTGAGAGAGCGCATTTGGTACGAAATATCAAGTTTGGCTATGTTAAACGCATTTCACTGGCTAAAATTCTAAGAAGTGATATGGAATCCATTTTATCTGGCAGGCATTGTCCTTGATGATTTCGAATTAAAGGAGCAGAAACCCCTTTTCTTGGTGTAGGGGTGGAGAAACTGTGACATATCACAAACACATGGCCACCACCCGAGCTCCAGTTAAGTAAGTAAGTAGTTTATTCATTCATTTTCAATGGCCCGCTTATCCCTTAAGTGGATCGCAGGTGTAGGTTGCTCAAGTGGACACTCCATAACTCTGGATTCTCCGCCATCGACTCTAAACTATCAAGGGAAATCACCATACGGGTAGAGGAGCGAGATTATGAACTTGATCTAACCACCTCATCCTGGGTCTACCTAGAGGACGCCTGCCTGATGGTACGGATTCCATAGTATGTCGGGGGATCTTGGTTGGGGACATGCGCTCAATATGACCAAACCACCGAACTGGACATTGAGTTCCTCACGTATTCTGGAGTTTCTAATGCGATATCTATCTCTACTGGTCACACCAACAATACAACGGAGGAATCTCATTTCGGCAGCTTGTATCTACCCGTGATCTTATTCTTTCGATCATTATCCAAACCTCATGACCATTGGTATAAGAGTTGGAACAAACACCGAATTAAGTAACTAATAAAAAGCGAAAAAGAAAAATACAGGAGCTCTTGTACAAAGAGGCATCTAATAATGACAATATAGTTATCCCATGATCGATGCTAACACTGCCAAGAAAGTCATAAACGTTGCCTATGTAAGTGGAGGACACAGAGTCGTACCCAAAATACGACAAATATTTCAAAGGGATTTATGGAGTACCAAAACCGCGATTGGAGCAATGACCAGCCAAACAAAAGTATAGTTGCGATATAGCTCAGATCGGCACGACATCTGTTGGAGGTGGTAGTTAAAAAATGCAAAAATGGCACAAGGGGTGCGCTGCCGGCATTTAGTTTTCTATTGTCCCTAAACTGCTCTCAGTGGATCCTATTTCAAAAACTTCCTTTGAACCTAGTCTTATTTCAATATTGCACCGACATTAAACGTTTCACTTTAATGTGCGTGCCTGGAAGTAGTTAGAAAGACCAAACGCACATGTGCGCAAAGCATTTTAATGTATATTTTTCAATTCCTTTGATTGCAGTTGCAGGTAAGCATGAAATTCGCTTCTTAAAGACATCTCTCAAGAGGGCTACAACTTATAGCATTTTAATTACGGAATTAACACTTTTATTTACGCACATTTCGTGTGCGATACCAAAAAGCTTCAAATATTTCTGTTTTTAAGCTACCCATCTAATCCTTTGAATCTTATTATCAAAAACCAAAAACTATTTTTAGAATAGGTAAACCTTTTTGCAACTCACCTCATTTCCATTGATAAATGAGTTTGCGCACATTTCGTGTGCGATACCAAAAATATTCAAATATTCGCGTGCATAATGTAAATTATTTTGACCTTCCAAATCAGAATCTATTTGAGTACAGTCAACCCTCTGTGCCTTTCAAACTGAATGAAAATCGTTGTAATTCTACCCTTGAACTATTCCACCTACACCATTCACCAACCACTCACAAATAATATCCAAACAAAATCATTAATAGCGTGTGTCGTGTCTAGTCAGGAGTAAAGAATTTTTTAATATCAGAGATTGCTACGGAGGTCATTAACAAACTTTAATGGACTATCGCGTGCATTATCCTTGATCATCCCACCCACATTCTATTAATAGACTGATATAAGATTTCATGATGGGCCAGCTTTAATATTTCGAAATGATTTTGCATAATAAAAAAAAATGTAACCCTTAAACGCACAGCAGACATCGAGTGCGCATTTTGTCTACATCTAAAATTAGAACACTGACACCATGCGATTGAAATTCATAAAAACACGGAAGAAGAAAACGCTACTCACAACTTGCACTTATAAATGACACGACTCTTGGGTGTTTTACACGATGTTTATGGTAGGTATTTCATATCGTGTGTCGGCGTTGTAGTCGTCCTTGGTACTAGCGCAAGAAATTCTCGTCTCGTATACTAGCTAATCTGGTAAATTTATGCACATATGATGTGAAAACGAAGAAATGTTTTACGACGACAACGATAAAACTTTTACAACACCATGAAATAATGTTTAGAGATTTCGTAATACTCTTTTTCGAAAATATCTCGTTTTCGTAGTATTTTGTAGTATTACGTGATTTTTCGAAAATGTTATAGCCGATGAATGCCACTTATTAGATTCGTCTGGAGCACATGCCTGAAAATAGCTTAATTGCGGAAGAATGAATTTGATGATCATAGTTGTTGTTGTTTTTTGTTTTATACTATTTAACAATGTAGTGCACGTTGATTGTGTCACTTTCGTTCGTTAATCGTTATTCGCTTGGAGACTTGGTTGAAAGGCTTTGGTGCAAAATCGTGACCTAAACGCACATCTGAAATGACTATTTTTTTTACAAACGCACACGCATGTGCGTAAATAAACCTATTCTCACCTAACCATATGTTGTGATCCGAACAAAAATTAGATTGGAAAAAACGAACAGATAATATTTAATGCAACAATCTATTAGCGCACATTCGATGTGCGATATAAAGAATAACACTCATAAACGTGTGCGAAAACCTAAAGCGATGAATCGGCTTATCTATTTGACAATTGCAAAGACGGACCAGGTAAAAAAAACACAATATTAATATTACTACTACACATATGCTATTCAAGAACAACAAACAAACTGTATCTAAACAGCTTCACTGATTAGAAAAAAATACAACTTTCTGGTCATAAATCAAACTTTGAAACACTCTTCACAACCAAAAGTTGTTAATTCGATACCTTACTTTGACTATGATAGAACTGAGTTGCACCCTTAAAACAAACCCATTAAAGCGGTTTTCGGTCTTCCATAAGCCATTCTGACCTCATTTTAGTGCACGCAAATATTTCCCCCAAATATTTCCACAAATCTTATCAAAAAGTTGTGTGAACACCTGCACCAGGTAAGAAGAAGAAGAAGTCCCATCAAATCAACAACAGCGACAAAAAAAAAGCCGATAAGCTTTCAACTTAAACTTATTAATCAAAAAGAACAAAACTTACTCGTTCCCATAACGTCATTGGATTCCTCAGCGCATGCCTGCTGTCGCAGATTTTTTTTTTTTTTTTGTCAAAATTCCCAAAACAAACAAACACTAAAAACGTATTCGAATTCGAAAATGAAACGATTCCATATCTATTATCTTTGTGCTAATTTTTGTCAAACTGTTAATGTATAAACTTCTATTTTGTAGATATCCGAATGCGAGGAGGTACTCATGAACTACAACTTTTTTTTATCTATCTCATTTTCACTCACACAGTCGGGCGAAAAGTGATTTAACTTTTTTTTTTATTTTATTTTTGAAGGACATTCGATCCAACTTGTTGAACGTTTTGTGTTATATTCCACTAACTGAAATGACAGCGCGAGACTGGGTATGTGCAAAAACTCAGATAAGATTCTATTTTTGCAATCTTGTGCCGTGCGCGGTTCTCGATTTTGTTTTTGTTGTAAATTCCATACATCGAACCGAACAAACTGGTTGAGAACTTTATTTAGCCGTGTGGACACCAAACACGAAAATAAATAATGTTTTGGAGCAAGAAGGCAGAGCGGTGTCCTTGTTCTGTCGTCGGTGCACATGAATCATGGAGGATAGTTCGTCGAAATGAGCGAGTTAGACCATTACGAAGAGGGAGCATCTTTTCTTGAGATGAATACAATAACAACAACAGCAAGAGAAGATAAGAAAGACCGTGATTCAGAGACCTGTGGTTCCGTGACGCTTAAACAGAACCATCATGGTAGAAGAACAACGGCCAACTAATCCGCGAGTCTCTGCAGACCAGAGAACACGGTCTATCGCTAGAGGTTTCGAGGCAGAGACTCGGGTACCTCCTTGGTACCCCGCATAAGGTGAACCCTCATCCGAACCATGTGAGCGAGTCAGAGTCGCCCCCCGTATCTACTATACATATACATTGGCAGAGGCAGCAACTTGCAAACAGCTAACCAGGCCAAGCATAATGTTTTGTGTGCGCAGCAACGCACATGCCGTCCGCCCTCGACTCCTCCAGTCCGAAGATTCGCGCGTCACCGTCACCTGAACCGCCGATCCTCTCTATACCAGCCAGCAACTATGTGTGCGCGCTGCTGTTTCAAATTACCCACCACAAAGAGACAGCACTGAATTTTGATTTGATAATGCATGGTGGTGGGCAAATAGAAAAAAAAAGCCAAAAGAAGCGAATCAACTCAATTACAGGGTGATTCATGGCGATTTATGATCTGCACATGTATGTTATCTAATAGTTGGCCATATTGTTGTCTGTTCTGGTCGTGTATTCGTATTGGAGGTTATCTTGAGGCGACTGCCGGTATATAGCCGCTTCGACCAGATAGTTTGGTGATGAATAATTTTTTCGTGATTCAAGGCATTCGATGGATGTGTCAAGCTTTCTAGCTCAGCTGAGGACTTAATTGCTTCATTAGGTGGTATGTAAGCACAGTGAGATACAATCGAAAGAACAAAGCGTTCGCTAAGTGGGTACTTTGTGTGATGTGCCAATTTTTTGTGTCCATTAGAAGTGAGCAAGGTTATCATAGACTTTCTAAGCCAGAGCCGTAAATACTTTGTCAGATTAAGTGAGGATGATGATGATGATTGTAAAAATTGCTGAACTCATGAGCGTCAGCGAACAGAAGTGTATACTTTTTATAACTAAAAGAGCCTGTAGAGATGACAAAGTCGGTTCTAAGACTGACCAAGGGCGACGAGGCCAAACACATCTTGATGTTGGCTAAGCGTCCCAGGTTTAACAAAAAAAATTATATATAATTGCCGCTACAGAGCCTAGGCTCTGGCCTAGCTGCGCCGAGGGTTGATCCCTCGATCTATAACCATTGAATTAGTGCGCCTGACGGTAGTCAGAAGTAAGCCTAAGCATCTTGCCACACAACGGGGCTGTAAGTTCATGTAGTGGTTTCTTTTTAAATCATAGGCCATTTTGACATTGACGGCTGTTTCCCGCTCGAAATATTGACAAAAAGTCAGTATCATATCTCAGCGTAACGAAATGAGTCGCTTTACGCTTGAACAACGTTGGGAAATATTGAAAACTTATTTCCAAAACGAGTGAGGTGTAGCCCAAACAGTGCGTTTTTAAAACAAAAAAAGGTTTTGGCCGAAATGAAGCATCCACCGCGCCTGCTGTATAAGCAAGTTTGTGCAAAAAGTTCGTGAGACTGGTATGCAAGTCGACAACACCCATAGTCCCCGTCGTCGTACGGTGCCCACAGATGAGAATGTGGCTGCTGCTGTAGCCGAGAGTGTGAGACTCAATTCACGAACATCAACTCGCCATCGATCTCAACAGCTCAACATTTCACGAACATAGCCTGAGGAGAATTCTACACAAAGATCTCGGATTAATATTCGCTTACAAGGTCCAATTGACTCAGCTTCGTGTTTGTAACCGAACTCCTCCTAAACAGCTGGACCGATTTTAATGAAATTTTGTGTGTGTGTTTGAATGGGTCTAAGGATGGTTTAGATTCACAATTGGACACGGTAGGTGGCGCTGCGATCCGATTCCACAAAAGTTCAAATACGAGGGGAGTTCAATATATTCTCGGTATGGGGGGGATACTCCAAGAATATGAGTAAATTATTTTTTGATTTTAGTAATTCCATTATTCAAGTGTTTTACTGTAAAATTTCATTTGGCTGTTAGTATTATTAGTTTGCTTTTTGTCTTGTGTTGAACCTAATCGCAATGGCTGGCGTAATCAAGACAATGCACCGAGCTGTATTGTAAGGAATTTTTGGAGCTGTGTAGTGAAGATCCGGTAAGCATTTTTAATAGAATTGTTACTGGGGGCGAAACGTGGGTTCATCATTATAATCCTGAAGGCAAACAGGAGTCTATGCAGTGGCACAAAAAGGGCACAGGTCCCCCGAAGAAGTTCAAAGTCCCTCCGTCTGCCGGGAAGATGTGTTTTGGGACTCAATGGGACTCAAATAGAGTACAAAAAGAAAAGTGAAACCATAAACGCCACATCCTACGCATCAACTTTGCATCATTTACGGGAAGAAATAAAAAAAAAAAAAAGACGGGGTAAACTGGCTGCTATGGCGTCTTGCTTCTTCAGGACAACGCTCCGGTGCATACGGCTCATGTTTCTAAGGCTGTAGTGCGAGATTGTGGTTGCGAAGAAATTCAACACCCACCCTATAGTCCGGACCTTGGTCCTAGTGATTATTTTTGTTCCCAGATTTAAAAAAAAATCTTCGTGGGAAGCGATTTACCGATGATGAAGAGCTCAAGGCCGCAATAAATAAACATTTTGAAGAGAAGGATGAAAACTACTTTTTTGAGGGTATAGAAAAGTTAATCTGAAGATGTAATAAATGCATTAATGTAAGAGGAGATTATATTGAAAAATAAAAATATTTTTAATTTGATTCGCGTTTGATTCGTAATAACCACTCAACAATAAATAAAAAAAATTAAAAAGCAAAAAGTTCATGAATAAAATTTCAAATAATAAACACTCAACAAAAAAGCAAAATTAAAAAGCAAGAAGCTCATAAATTTCTCGACACCCATGAGAGCTAAAGTTGTAAAATTGTAGACATTGATGTGCATTGTCCAAGCAAACAACCGCTAAAAGTTTGGGTGGAATTCCTGGGCACACGTCTGAGGAAATAACGGTCGAAACACACGGAGTACAGAATCAGTCCAGACACATTGGAAGCTTCCTTATCGCTTCGCAGTTTGGACCTTAGGCCAGCTTGAATTGGACAACGATTTTGGGCGAAAAATCATATTTTCCGACGAGGCGCATTTACATCTCGGTGGCTACGTTAACAAACAAAATTGCCGCATCTGGGGCTTGGAAAAGTCGCACGTTATTATCGAGAAGCCAATGCATCCCCAAAGAGTGACAGTTTGGTGCGGATTGGTTAGTGGTGGGATCATTGGACCATTTTTCTTCGAAAATGATGTTTTTGACTTTTTTTTACTGAAATTGAAGACAAGGATTTGGACGACCTCTGGTTCATGCAGGATGGCGCGCCATGCCACACAACCCATGTCACAATCGATCTTTTGCGCAACAAATTCCCAAATCGTGTTATCAGCCGTCTTGACGATGCCGCCTCGGAGCTGCGGTTTGACCCCTTTGGACTTTTTGTTGTGGCGAATCCGGAAACGACTCAAGCACTTAAGGTCAATGTAATCCAAGTAATCCGTGAGCTACAGCCAGCAATCATCAACCATATCTGGCCCACCCTTTAGAACCACAAATGTCATGAAGTCCAGGCGTTGAAAGAAGCTTTTTCGTACAGTGATATCATTCTGGCCAGGACGGTAGACAGTCATTCATCAATAATATTCCCTTCATAGGTTCACAATCTACTGACTGACTGTATATACCCGCTGTAGTTTCACAGAAATCAACTGTCATTGGATTTTCTTCAGCTAACAGCTACAGTTCTAAGCTAAAAGCTGCCTACCATGATTCACTTCTGCCAAAGTAGGTGCAAACTCCAACCCCTTGTTAGCTCACTCCGCTGCAACAAGCTGACCCATAAACTTGACACCATATTTCACTATTTTCTGTACAACACAACAAGCCTGTCTTTTTATACCTATAACGTTGTTATTTAAAACTCTAACCAAAGTCATCGACTCCTAAGCAATAAACAACTCGTAAGATTATTATTTATTTCAAGGCATCCCAGTAACTGCGACTACAAATACTCTATACTCCTCCTTGTCGAAAGCATTTCCGCACTATGAGTCATACTCCAGGTTTTCTCTATACATCACCTCACCTTTATTAATATGCATCGCGCACACATAAGGTGGTCGGCGGAGAAGAAGAAGAAGAAGAAGAAGATGAAAAAAGAACCACAAGAAGGTAGGAAGTTAACGAATTCCAGGACTAACACATCAAAATATACCGTGCCTCGCGTGTAATTGCTAAAATGTAATGCGTGCTTCAAATTTAACGACAACGATGAATGTTCTCTCTCATATACCTAAGAGAAGCGCTGCACTCACTTGCCATATAGTATCACCCTATACCCGCAAAACGTGTCAAACCAACAGGCGGCAGTATACTCCTTTCTTGCAACACCTTTCCTTTTACCGCCCGCCATTTTCATCTTGGCTATACCGCGCACAAAATCCGAGACTATCGAGTTTCAGGTAGGTATACGTTTGCGATAGTGACTTTTCGCTGCCGATGTGGCGATGCCTTTTTTAATGTCTGTATGGGTCGTCTCATTAGTTTGGAACTTTTCCTTGAGATGCGAATTTGTATTGTGAGAAGTGGGTAGCTATATAATAGTTTTGCCTAATGAACTGGGAATTGGAATAAGGAAATCTATTGAGCGAAACGAGATGCTGGTACACTGATTTAATTGGTATAATGATAGCAGGTCGACAGAAATGGGAGTAATCTTGGTCTGCACAGTGGCGTCTTAACATGGTTAGTGTGGTAATGAAGTCAATCATTGGGAACATTCTCATTAAATTTATATGGTAGTCGGGATCTCTATAATGAGTCTGATGGAAATTGGAGCTCTGCTTATGATTACATGTATACAGGTGATATTTTTTAGTCTAGACAGGTTGTTGTACTTCAAAGGTGGAAGTCAGAAAGTCAAGAAGTCCAAAAGGAAATCCCGTTCCTATAAGTTTGGTTATCTGAGCATCCCTCTTAGCCTCAAGGTGTGCATCGGTAGTGGTAGTTTGTGAAACTGGTTTGTTTTTGGTGGCTTTTATTTAAACCGCGGTTGACCATGGCTTCAGCCAACAAACCCCCGCCATGTATCTCCTTATACAAGGATTTGGTTAAGGAGATTCTCAAGTTGTGCGGGCCACATAATTTGGAGAATTTTTGTAGCGTTTTGTCTAGAGGGGTGTCTAGGGGGCTACAGTAACCCCATGTTCACCTCCACAGGTTTCTGTTTGCTTCTTTTTACCATTTGAAAGATCGTTTCACTCTTTAGTAGAACTTTCGAACATTAGATGTTCCTATCTTCCTTTTAACCCGTAGGCAGAGCTTTTGGGCAGCTCTCTCACCAGCACTGATTAATAGCCCTAATTCTTGGCTGCGTTTGCTGGCATTTTTCATCGAGCTAGGGATTTCGTTGTGGTCGCCTATAGTGAAATCCAGCACATTGGTGGGAGCATTTCTGGCAAATGTTCCCGCTGACCTTGTGTTTGCTGAGAAGTTAAGAAAGACGTGGTCGGAAAAAGTTATAGCGGTCTCTTGCGACGTCTGAAACCCCCAAGTTCAAAAATAAAAAGTTCACGGAATAGGTCCGTAAAGGGACTCTAAGCTTCTCACAACCATTCATTTATATGAGTCCTTATTTTTATTGGACCTCAATATACAAAACTACCCTTGGGTATCCCTTTGGTACAATTATCTCTCTCGGCAGAACAGCGCTACAGTAGGTGTCATCACGGGACACTGCCTTATAGGCAGGCTTGACATGAAACAAGGCTTGTCGTATTCTCATACGATTTTGTAATTTCTCTGTAATTATCCGGCTTTCTCCCAAACGAAAACCCCATCTGGGAGCTATGTTTCATTAAAAGCTCAAAACAGTTCAACGGATTCCTCAAACTTCTTTCTAGATTCATATCGACTTTTTGTCAACATCCACTTTAGCTTAACCTAACCTATCGCACATAATGTGGGCGCATTAGCTCAGTGGTTAGTGTGCCGGACTACTGTGCGAGGGATCACAGGTTCGATACCCGGAAAAACAAAAAATTACATCTTAAGGTTTTTTCTACTGCGCCACCTCTCGCGAACGTCTGACAAACATCCGAGAATATGACTGAAAAAGCTTCTCATTGCAGCCGTTCGGATTCGGCATAAAATTGTAGGTCTCTTCCATTCGTCCCAAAAATAGAAACTCACACAAACGAATGGTTGCGAGAAGCTAGGCCTAGGGTGTGATCAGGCGAGGGCTATAATTAGGGATGCCTATAAAACGTCAGCCATAATTTTATTAGGTGGGCTTAAACTGGTATAACAAATTGTCTCCAATCGGCCTAAGTTGGATTCTTCAATGCAATCCTATTAGGACTCTCCTTTAAGATATCTTGCTGAAGTCTTCCTCTACCAAATTTTGAGGGAACACCTCTGAGTGTGGTCGATAGGAAACTTAATTAGAAGCCTTTTACGAATGCAACCGCACCTTTGGCAGGAGGTCGGGACCAACTCCCAATATAATCCTATGCGTAATGTACACGGCAATCGTGTTGGCCAATACTCACATATGGCAGCGTAGTCTGATGGTGGCAAGCTAGGGGCAGGTTGACCGATCTCAAGTCAATGACTAAAATACAAAAACTAGCATGTTGTATAGGGTGATGAGGACAACTCCAACCGAAGAACTTGAGGCTGAATCTGCTTCTACTAGACATCTTTATACAATCCTCAGCCGTCATTAGTGCCATGAGGGATGTGTCATTCGACGATCCAACAGAAACACTGGCCATTTTTTTTTTTTTTAAATTACTTCTCCCGGGAAAGGTAAACCTATAACACTTCAACAGCGCCCCGAGACGCTTGTAGATGCCATGTTCCTATCACGGACTAAATCCCGCCTTAGAGTTTACAAGATATTTCTCGAGCGCCTATCCCAGCAGGGAAGAATGGAAGGGCGGACTCGGTCCTAGCATGCAATCCATAGGCGGTATTTACAGACGGATCTAAAATGAACACTAGGTTACGCTCAGGCGTCTTGTCCGAATCGCTGCGTATATCCACATATCATCCAAGCAGAGGTCCTGCCAGTGACAACAGCAGTCCGTGAGTCTGTGGTAAGGACAACACTACCTGGAAGTCTTACCTTCTTTATCGACAGCCAGGCAGCAATAAAAGCCATAACTGCACCAGAAATAAAATAGAAGCTTGTGAAATGCCCATGGTTTCTGGTACACAGCAAAAGCTATCTCTATTATGGGTTGAGGGATATGAAGGCATTTTAGGCAATGAGAAAGAAGACGAATTGGCTTGAGCATGCAGAAAAGCCACAAGAGAAGCGAACGCTAGATGGCCCGCCCTAGATACTTGTAGTACCACAAGAATGCTATGGCTGTCCTTCAATGAAACCAGAACAGAGAGTATCATACGGAAGGATAGAAAATCCCTATCCACCCTCGTAGGAATCATAAAGGGACACAATACTCTGCGGTGCCACATGAATAAAATGGGATTGACGGTGGAAGAACTTTGTTGCGAGAGTCTACGGTGATGAGGGAGCTCTTGGGGGCTCTTGGGGGCTCTTCCTGTCCTTTCGACAGTCTATCTTACTTCCTGGATGGCTTTGTAGACCCAGGGTCTCAACTAGTAGTTGTTTGGCTGCATGGGATCTTTGTTATCTGACGTTTATTCCAGCTTTCAAATCTATAGTTTGATGCTTCTTTGGAGGCTACCCTGGACGCAGCTGTCTTAGTTAAGCTAAGCCTTGGAGCACTATAGAACTATCTTGTTTTACAGGGTGGCCCAAACATTTGCATTTTAATTTTTTTTACAGATTATCAGAAATTTCATGACATCTCCTAAAGGCTACTCAAAAAGCGAAAGATTGTGTCAAAATTTAAAATTTTTTCGGAGACATCTTTTCAATGACAATCCGAATTTCATTTACTCAACTTTTTGACGGCTCAAAGACAAAGTTAAAAAAGTAAAACGCACTTTACACCAGTCAGTCCAAGTTTGACCACCCAGTGGCATCAGGTAGCCGATAGTGCTTAATTGATACCAAAGTCAAAAATCGCGCGGACATCTCTTTCAAAATGCTTCTCTACCTAGAACGTCTTTGGGGGGTGCCACTGTGATAACCACCGCGCACACATAACCCGCATGTTTAGTTGCAACAACTGAATTTGCAACGTTGGCAAGCAAAACGCTTGCATATACTACGTCGCGTCGCTGTAACTAACATACTCGGCTTTGCCTACTATACCTTCGAGGGTATACTTTGGAGCTGAGCAGCGCTGTGATTGAGAGTGGTTGGGTTACTTTACTTTGTGCAGTCTCCTCCTCGCACTCTGTCCTTCTCTACGGATCTGTGCATGTGTGCCAGTTCTAAGCCTGAACTCAAACGCAATTTTCTTTCTTTGAACCAGTTTCAGGGTGTTGGCATGGAAAATGAAAAGAAAAAAACCCACAGATACTCAATGGAGAGCCAGCAGCAGCTGGTGTGTCTTTGTTTATTCTCTAAGCAACTTGGAAGAGGTTTAGTTGAGTCGTTAACATGAAATAACGTTCAACTACCTCCCGTAGGTGTTTACGATTTTTTTCTTCATCTATTTAGCTGGGTACCTTGCCTCTACGTTCATTTTGGATCTTCTCTCCACAGCGCCGGATGAGTGTATCTATACTTGACCGCAAAAAAAAAATGTATCTTTCTGTTGTTGTTTTAGCATGCTTTACTGTTTGGCTTTGTCTTGGGTTCGGTTTCGGATAAACTGCGAATTTCTTTTGGTGTTCTGCGCCGTAACCTTGCGCCATTAAAAAAAGATACACAAAGATGAGGGGGACACATCGCAAATTAATTTGCATCTTGGCGTGTGTAAGCACAAGACAACGACAACAACCACGAAAACCAAGGGAGAACTTTCGTTCGACTTTATAAAAAAACAAAAACAGTCCCAACCTATTGACCTTGTTTGGTGTTTTTTTTTACGACTCCCTGTCTCTGGTGGTTGTCGCAGTCTGAGGGGCCCCGAATGACTTGAAGATGCAGCGGCTGTCATTTCACTGCGCGCAAGGTTTAATGGTGAAGCAAATTGATATTTCCCCACTTGAATCGTGGAGCCGAATTTGTTGATGCCGCCGCTGTCCTCCATGACTAACACATTTTGAGGCGAGAGCAAAGAAACTACCAGCGACAATGACTCATAGAGCAGCGGCGCACAACTTTCTGGTTTTTTGATTTCTGCTGTCCCTAGTGATGTTAAGACTTTTATGGCCGATTGAGTGGTGAGGAAGGTGAAGCCATGGGTTTGTTGTTAAACTTTAGGAACACAGTTCCACCAAATCACTCGGTTTAATAGTTGTTGTCGCGGTGTTGCCTTAGGATACGGTTTGACCTCTTTATTTGCTTTTATGATGATGATGTGGTGATGTCCCGGCTTGAAGAGATCTTCCAGATTTCTTTGTCTTTACATGGATTTGGAGGAAGAGATATGGTGGGTGAATAAAGCCATAAACACCTACACCTGATTCTTGAAGAAGAAGAAGCCAAAACAAGTCTTTATTATGGGTAATAAAGAAGTGATTAACAATACGGAAGATGATTGTCACACATGCCTGCGAGTATATTAGAAATGAGGTTGCTTTGAGGTGGATCAAAGATCAGGGCAATTAAATGAAAGGAATGTAGCGTTAAAGTCCGATATCTCCCTGGGAATTTTTTAGATTCGATCTTGAGTGGCACATCCCTGATTGAGAGAGTTCTTGTTAACATGTTCTGGACCTCTTTTTTGTACCTCACTTCCAGACGAAGTCCTTAGGAATATCAGCTAAATTCACATACCTCCTTCAGAATCCAATGAATGAAGGACAATGCGGTAACTTACGAGAATGCCAACTGGAACTAAGTCGAATTATTTTGTAGACTTAATTTTACCTGGAATACGTTTCTTTATCGACCTCTAAATTCATTGGCCTTAAGCCCAAACAAAAGCAGTGGTTGCCTGCGATTTGTGGGGTTGCCATTAAGAAGAAGCAAAAAGGTTTTACATTTCCAAAGGAAAACCAAAGTCCCTACGAAGTGGCTAGAAATTAAGGCGATGACATTTTCAAATCCAAAAAGTGAGTCAAAAAGTCCAGTCCGAAAGGCAGTTAATATTGTTGAACTTTTGTCGAAACAAATAAAAGTCTTAGACACATTTATCGAGACTTGCAGAAGCCTAGTCTACTTAGTTTTTGAGCTTAGTAGATACATATTGCAGCTTTTTAGCCTAGTCTACTTAGTTTTTGATATCGTAGCTACGTATAGTACCTTTTTAGCATTATTTAGGAAGGCCGATATGGGTATTTTGGCCCGTCTAATATAGGCTCGTGAATGAACTCGTTTTATAACCACCCGTATGATAAATTGCCAAACTTATCAGATTGTCTAGAATGACAATATGGATAACGCTCGGTGTTCCATATAAATATCACTTAAGTAAGTAAGTTTTGATGCTTTGATGGTGACAAAATTATCTCCAATTTGAATTTTATTGCGAAATGAGGTTCAGCACTACACGCCTCACTCGCGACAAGACTTCAAACCAATTTATTGAATACAACAGAGAGGTTGACATCCGTAATGCATTTTGTTATGTTAATACTTTGCAAAATGTGTCAATCTCTCAAAAACCTTTTTCTCATTTTGTCTCATCTTAGGGATAGCTGAAAATTCTACTCTAGTTGTGCAATATAAACGCGCGGCATTTCAATGGTGAAGAGCATATCGAATGGGACTAACTAGTTGTTGCATTAAGGTTCCACTACTACCGGTGTAGGGTCAGTGAAATTTGTAGTTCACGAGGAAGGTAGGTAGAAGTGGTGGTTCATGCCATTTGAACCCAATTAGCACTAGGATGTGCCGTTTTGTCAGCACGCCTCGTGTGACCTACTTTGTGGTGATTATTACGGATGCGGTCCGGTCGGTGCCTACAACCAACCTGTAGAATTGAGAAAGCGGATAAGATCCTGTATCCCTTTACCCGAGATGTCGCTAAGGCCGTCAAAGAATGGGTGGTTCAGTGTGCTCAGTCTGGCTCTTGCTAGAGCTGGACATTTGCAAAGGAAGTGAGGGAGAGTTTCCTTCTCGTTTGTATTTCCGCAACTGCGGCAATGAGGGTTGAATGGGATACCCAGTTTGGCCGCATGGTCTCCAATTGGCCAATGCCCCGTGGTTATTGCCGTGATTCTGGCGATATCTGGGCGGGTTCTGTTTAGTAGGGTTTTTGTTCTGTTTTGATCGTAGGTAGGCCATATCTTCCTTGATATGACGCAGTTTGTCAGCCCCGACCACCGGAGATTGGCTTTCTGCAGAAAATATGAATGTATTTGTCCCTTAACCGCTCCTATCGGAATGTGGACCTTCGTTGAGAGCGAGGCGTGTAGTGCTGAGCCTTTCCTGGCCAGCTCATCCGCACGCTCATTGGACCCATAGAGGAGTGTGACCGTAAAGTTTTCGCTCAGACGAGCAAGCTCGTTCCGGCACTTCTGCACCAGTTTGGTGGATATGGTAGCCGAGTCGATGGCTTTGATGGCCGCTTGGCTATCTATAAGGATGACAATGCTTTGTTTATGCGTTGTGTCACGCCCTAGTTGCTTAGTTCACGAACTAGTTCAAAAATTTGACACTAAACCCAACCAAGCTAGTTGAAAAGTGCTCATCATTTATAGCGTGATTTTCAGTTCATGACCGAGTTGTTCTAGTTCTAGTTCTTAAAAATTTAATTTACGATCTGTCACACCGAGGAATGATCTTAATGAACTAGATGAACTAACTATAGTTCAGTCTCAGTGGGGAGATTTGAACTAAATTGACATTTCTTTCAAATGAATTAAAATACAAAAGTCTAGCTACCCTTTCTTTTTAAAAGTATGAACGTTGACATTGACCCAATTGAGTTTGCTACACCAGCTTATAGAGGGAGTGGTTCCCAAATCACACACTACTAGAGAGTTGTTTATATGGGGTGAATAATTTTATCCATTAATTTGATAGTATTTAATGAAAATGACAGTTGAATAAATATAGCAATTCAAGTTTATATAATGCTTTAATAATGGCAGACTATTTTTAGCTTTATAGCTGTTATAGATAGCAGAGTAAGGGAGCGCATAAGTTGTATATGTATATTGTATACCCACAATGAAGTTTCGATTTCAACAAAAATGTCGGCGATAATCTTAAACAAATAAACATTTGATTTCTGAGAATATATACTTATTATTATCACAGACTATTTATAGTGAAGTGGTTGCAGTTGCCTACTGGTACTAGACTAACTTCCTTGCTAACTAGCTAAAGTGTGTTTTATTTTGCTAGAACTTACACAAGGGTTAACTGGCAAACAAGTTGGCATACCAAGTTTACTTTTCGATATTTTAATCAATACACTTTGGCAAGTCATCATAAATGCACTGACGCTTGAACAATGCTGACAAATTATAAAACTTTTGTTCTGGAATGATGTTCATTTTTGGTTAGATCCGGTTGTTTAAGCAAAACTGTCGCATGTGGAGTGAGACTCCATTACATCCAGAAATGACTTAATTAGACTTATTTATTGAAAAACGAGGCCACAATATGCGTTAGGATCAATGGGAGACACGATGCCACTGATCCTCAACAATTTACGTCCTTCCTAGAATGAGTTCTTTTGAAAATACGAAAATGTTTGTTTACAAATATTTCAGGACTGTAGGAAAGCAGACAACTCAAGGATATGTTAACCACTGCATGTGATGCTTTTAAGACAGAGACAGACAATACAGAGGCGATTCGCATTGCATGAAAATAGTATCCCTTATAGAGACATCTGTCTTATGCTGGGTCTCCACTTGTCGATTTGAAATTGACAATTGACGTATTTTTATGCCAATTAAAAAATTGGCAAGTGGAAATAGCGAAAAATTGCTTGTCAATGAATTGACTAACAGCGTTTGTCAATAACTGACAAAGAAACCACTGGACAAGTGGAAATAGCTGAATTGTCAAACAAAATGTCAGTTTGTCTATAATTGGCAGTGAAAATTAATTGGCATCGAGTTCATAAGTTAGTCAATCAACTGACAAACGATTTTTTGCCAATAATTGACATAAGTGGAAATGAACTGACGGCGGTTTCGTTCAATGACATAAACGCGAGAGATGTCAAACTTTGTCAATCAACCGACATGTGGAAACCCAGCTTTAAGAGCGAGGCGCAGAGTTCGAATAGGAGCCCGAAATTTAGCCAGAAGTCACATTTTTTAAGAAGGCGCGAAAGTCCTTAGGCCAACAAAGCTGACACAGAAATAAATTTCTAGGAATATACTTCTTCAACAGTGCGATTGGGTTTTTCTATCTACAAAATGGTGAAAGCCCATCAGCGGCTCAGTGGTTAATGTATGTTGAGCTAGTAAGCGAAGGGTTTCAGAACAGGTATTGGCCTCTTCTCGCTAGACGAATGGCGAGTTTAAGGTATGGTTACCAAGCCGCGATGACTATTATTGTCTTCAGATTGATTTTCAAAAAGAAAGTGGAACTGCGTTAATCGGATCGAATACGATCTTAGGGCCGTCAGCCTTTCTACTTGTTGAGTGCCTGAAACAAAGACGATGGCCCATTAGTATTGGTTCGTAAGCCCATTTGAACACATGTGATTCTATAACATCCACATTCGCTTAAAACAGTGTGTATGGTTTTTCCAGTGCCTTGTCTCTGGTACTTTGGGAGAAGTATTTAAAAAAAAAAAAGTTCTGTTATTTCTAAGTTAACATGGTTAAGAAGAAGTATACTTAGGTATGTGCCTATGGGTAACTTTTTTAACTTCTTCCTCAAGCATTTCAATGTTTAGATCTCTATGTAGATCAGGCGTTGCTGTATTAAGATGCATTAACTATGTTGCTTAGTACTTTCGGAAAACTTGAATCTTTTGCAATTTGTTTGCCATGTGCAATGTGTGGTACGTTTTTAAACGTAAAATTATTATTAAGTGGGTTTCATCACTTTCAGGCAAATCGCTAGTGAATAGGAGGTATAAAACTGGACCTAGCACGCTGTCTTGTGGTACACCAGCTTTAATTTCTCTTAATGTTGAGTACTCTGTCTCTTGATTAATTCTGAAGAATCGATCTGATATAATATGACTCCAGAATTGTCGAATATTGCCTTGGCAGTTGCCTTTGTAGTTTGTGGATCAATCCTTTTTGCCAGACTTTATCAAAAGCTTGTGCTATGTCAAGAAATATTAGATGCGTTTCTATGAAACCTCGGCAGCCAGTCGTTGCCAGTAGTTGCCAGTTGAGGCACATTTCACATGATAATTAAAACAACAACCTGCTGGCAACAGTTCTTGATTTTTTTTCTGCACTTGTAGGTAGTTCTCAGTTACAGAAACAGGATAATCACGAAATTGCCCACTTGTAGTATTTGCCTGCTAGTATTGTGTGTTACAGGCCCCAGGTGGCGCTGAAAGCAACAAGTGGCTTAGAATTTCGGTACAATTTGCTTAAATCATAATATGACGTTCTTATCTCATGCACACAACATTCAAGAGAAAAATGTCAGAATTTATAATATATTTCTACCAAGTCATTCGGCTGGCTTCATCTTGCTGGCAACTGCCCAAATGAACGGCTGGCTGGCGAGGTTTCAAAAAAACATGCCTATTGTAGAACACACATTTCTTTCTTTCAAATGCGTTTTCGATTTTATCTGTAATTCTATGCACCTGATCAATTGTAGAGTGCTTACTTGTAAATCGAAATTGGAGAGAGTGAAACAAGCTTCTATCTTTATAGACATTTTTGTAGATGCGGAACGTTGCCAAAACAGTGGTCGTAGGGTCCTGGCAAACTAACCTTAAAAGTGAATTACACAACTACAAATCGCATGTGTAATAGAGACCGATGAGTCCATAAGGAACATATCAATTTAATATTCGTACATGGGGTACAGCAGAAGCTAGTTCCCCATAATCGGCGGCTACAAAAGCGTCAGTTTTCTGAGTTATCCACAAACAGTATGTGATGGTTCACCATCCAAAGGGCAAGAAGGGGAGATATCAGAGGTCTTATAGGTCAAAAAAGTAACCCATCACTCTTACCAGAACTTCTAAGGTTCACGCATTGTTGACGGATATTCTCCTTGAGGGCTTCAAGAGGGTGAGCATTGTTGACATACACTCGTTACTTCAAAAAACCTCGCAAAAAGAAGTCTGGAACGGTTAAATCAGGCAATCTTGGAGGCCAGTGCAAATCGCTAAAACGAGAGATTAGGCGACCGCGAAATGGATCCCTCAGACTTTCGATTGTGGCTCAACATCTAACAGCTGATGCACTGATTGAACTTTGTAAGGTTGATGCCCAATTGCGGGACACGTCATCCAGTTGATACTTCGGCGTCCTCTGCGACATTTTCAGCAACAGATGTGATATTCTCAGCAGAACGGCTGCTCCGGGCGGGCGTAATTTGAAGCAGATGGATGACAAAAAGGATATATGTAGATGGGAATAAATTCAGGTTTTGTAATAGAAGCGTTGGCACGTACCTGTACATTACCCTTGTCGCATTTTTCATGACTTGATCAAGGCTAGAAATGGAAGTTTGAACTTCTCTATGTCTATAACTGCGGTATTTAGCTTAATCAGTTTTAATGGATTTCAATGGACCATCTTTTAGGAAATAATCCTATCGTGCTAAAATGTTCTTCCAGCATTCTAAAACAAGCTGACAGGTTTCCTTAGGGGTGCTTCTAGCAAAAAATGCAAGTTCGTGAATTTGCCATGCTATATCAAACTTAACGGCTTGGTGTTACATTTGGAGACACGGGCTTCTATCCTAATTCATGGAGTCAACAGAAGGCTACTCTTTTTCTTGGACTAATAGTCGTACACGCAACTTTGGAAAGAAACCAACAGATGGTTGACAGTAACTACCAATTACGCTTACCAATCTACAGATTAAACGGTTTTACCAGCTGTGCCTCAGAGTCATAACCGTGTGTGCAACAAATTCTAAAACAAAAGACAATGACTCACCTGGAAAAGACCTGCATTCACCTTTGTCCCCTCCGTCACTGTGTTAGGAGTTAATCCAAAATTAGAATTCCAGTGAATCAAGAAAACCAGCTCACCGGTGCAACTCACGCAAGCAGGAACCAATGTTACCTTCACTCGTTTTCTTTTGATTTCCACTTTTCTTATTTAATTTTCTTCAACACTCAAATTCACTGCCAAAATTATTGCACTACTATTTTTCTTTTTGTTTTTTTCACCTCGAAAATTGTGAAATCCACGCCGAATTTGAGTTCGTCGGTCTAACCACACAATAGCCGCGGCCTTCAGTTCGCGTTAGGTTGCTGCTTCTTTTGTCCTTTCGTTGGATGGCCGCACTCTGCTTCGTTGGTGGATACCTACGCACAAGAACAAGAAGAACCACCAACAATAACGCAACCAACAGCAGCAGAGTTTATTGACATTTGCCGATTCCTATTGCCAAAGTAAATACAACCAACACTCAAGCACACACGCGAATGAAACAGAAACAACGCTTTTTATATATACACGCACGCACACTACTATCACGTCGCGACACTAAGAAGTGTTATTGTTCGCCTCTCTGTCTAACGAGTATAATTATTCCGTTCGGGCTTTAGTAAAAACAAGTTTTTTTTTTTTTTCTTCCTTAGCAGGTACGCATCCGTGAGGAAGAAAATTCTTTAAGACACTTTTCCACTTTTCACCGAATTTTCTAAGAGATTTTTTCCAATTTTCTTATTAATTCTGAAGGAAAATCCAATTGAAGAGATGAAAAAAAAAAAAACAAACACTTTTCGGCAAACTAGAAGGAAAATCAACTCGCAACCGAATGACCTTTCTGAGCAGAAGCGAGACGGAGCAAGCACCTGAATGCTGAATCCACTTGTTCTGTGTGTAGAACCAATTACATCGTTCTCACTCGCACTTACTCGCGTGGCGCACAAGGTTCTTTTGGGGCCACTTGATCGTTTCTGGTGCTTCTTCTTCACCCACTGAATTTTCGGAGGATTTTCAGAACTTTTATGGAAATTTTTTCACTTTGCAATTAGATAATTTTAATTGGAAGAGTTCGATGGAAACGAATACGCGCGATTAAATCCAATTGAAATATATAAAAAAAAAATTAAAAGAACTACCGAAGGAACTTTCTTATAGCACATTTAACTTCGGCAACCAGAGAACTTCAACTGAATTGAAACTACGAATTCAACCGAAAGGTGGATGGAAAATGCGCAACGATATGGAAATGGGGAACGGTGTTTTGACATCTGTGGGACGCGAATGTGGACTGCATTCAGGTAAAATGCGTTGCCAAATTGATTTTTTTAGTTGAGTTTTGATTATTAAATTAAATGGCTCGGCACATTTTCTCAAGCTAAATTTTGATAGATCAGGGGGTCAATTCTCAAAAATTCTCGCACACGTTTATCTGTCAAAATCTCCAATTTCATGCGAAAGACTAGAATTTGCAATTCTCAAAATCCGCATACGAGAATTTCTCTTCGAATGTTATTCGCCTGCCTTTTTTAGGCGGATTTGCTTCTCGCATACTTTGAGTTTGACACTTCGAATAACGATTTGTTTTTTAATTTCTTTGTGAAATAATTTATTCTGAAGAAGCAAAAATAATTAAAATGTAAGGAAAATAAAAGAATAATATCGGTCATGTGACCAACGACTAAAAAGAGGAACTTATTGAATTCATTGAAATGAATATTACTTTTGTAGGCTTCTGCTTCTGACGACTGCCTCATAGCAATGTTGTCTTCAATGCAGTTTTGAGAACTTTCAATTACCAATTGCAAAAAATCGGAGAGAGCTCATACGTAATCTGCAATATAGGATTTTCCAATGCGTCGGAAAGTTCAAAGCAGTCTTAGAGCTCTCGGATATCTTAGCATATTTGGAGTTGTTACAAACTGCTCCATTTCCATTGTAAAAACACTATTATTTTTTATATGAATTTAGAACCACAAACAACCCCAAAATCCTTTTTTGTTTTTGTTATCAAATCAAACCCCACATCCACAATATTTTTTAGTCAATTTGGATTACATTTTTTTTTCATCACATTCTTTGCACAAAAAGTAGGTACATTTTCACGTAAAATTCGACCTCATGCGAGAGGTGAATATAATTTTCGCAGAGGTGGAAAAAACTTTGGGAATAGCGATTTTTTTCGTATGCGAGAATATTTGGAGAAAAGAGAATTGGAATTGGAGAGCAGCTAAAATCTAGTAATTAGCTTAAGGACGAACATTCGCGAGTTTTGACAGTTCGTTCACATGAAAACGTTTCTTGATCGCAGCAGTTCGCGAATTTCAATTATCAGTTTCTACCACCAATTTCTAATATGAGGTTATCCAATGCTAAAGCTTGAGATTCGCTATGTTATTCGATTGGCTGTGTCCGTAAGTGGTTTACAGATCTCAACAGATCTCCAGTAGAATGACGACAGAAAAATCCATATCTTCTGTCATTTATTAGATATTTAATTAATTTGACATTTGGTACATTTTCCATTTTCTTTAGTGACAGAGAAAGCAAAACTATTGGGCGGCAAGCATCTCCTTCAATTATTGGAAATCGGAATAGACTAAAAATGCGACGAGAAGAAAAGGACTTCTGAAAGTACGACTCTTAAACAACTTACAGGAATAGGTGCAAGTTCTGGAGCAACGTTTTTAAGAAACATGTCTGGAATTCGATCGGTTTCCGTTGCCTTTTTACAATCCAAATGTTTGAGGATGCGTTAAATTGCTCGTGGTCGAATTTTTGCTTCTGCTAACGATGATTTTATTATCAGGGTAGATGGCTGCTCCTGATGTTGTGCAGAATCTAAAGTAGAATTCTCTGAAAACATTGAAACGAAAGTAGATCCGCCTTTTCTTAAGGTGTTGATGCTACCGATGCATCTTCCATTCACTATAAAAATAGTTAATTTTGACATGCTAAAGGTAGAAATAAGCAAGACCATAACTGCTTACTGCCTTTGCCATAGACAGGCTAAACTTCTGAGCGAAGTCTCAGGTTAAATCCCTGGAAAGCACAAATTACATTTTAAGGTTTTTCCAATCTCTCGTGAACGTCTGACAAAAGCACTGTCCTTAAAAAATTGTTTAATTTAGCCATCGGCTTGGCATAAAATTGTGGATCCCTTCATTTCGTCCCAAAAATAGAAACTCTAAAAAGCTAGCTCTAGAAACCTGCATCTGTTGGAATTTATACTTTCTATAGAGTTTTTGTGAATTTTCGGAAGTCCATTAATTTTTATTCGTAGCGACATGCAAACAAAATCGGCATTCGGGAAAATTTAAGGGAACAATATGTGAATCAGCTAGGAAGTGGTTTGAGGTGGTAGGTATTACTTTTATGGCTGAATCGCAAACTCTGTTTTGCTTTTAGCTGCGTGTTTTCGTCCCCGTCGCGTCTTAAACAAGGATTCACAAAAAATAACAATCATCGAGGAATTAAAACAAGAGTTGACAACTCATCAATCTCAAAGAAAATTGACATTCGATTGTTTTATTTAAAATTATATGTCATCATCGTATTATAATAATGTGCAGATAAATACTATAAATCAAATTGAAAATTATACTAATTGCAACACTTATTTTATTTTTTGTGTTGTTTACTATTTTTAAATTCAAGTTTTTGTTAGCATGTCATTTATATCATATCTGGCATATCTATACAAATTATCTTTACAATACAAAAGCTTGTGTTGGATACACTTTTCTCTATCCTCGCGAAGCTTTTGTTGTATATAACGAGAAAATTATTGAATTTGTGTATCCTATAACCGTAACGGGGACGAAAAATAACGTATCTAGGTAGCTATTATTTTCAACTTTCAAAAGAAACCTTAACGATTGCATTACCCCCTTAATGGATTGAATTCCACAAAAAGTACCTACATATATTCAAAATGGCCCTTCACCAGTGGAACGTATTTGTCATATGACATAAACGTCAAATTTTTTTTTTTATTGTTTAGCAATTTTTTTCCACCCCCATCGCATAGTTCGTGTTGTGTTGTTGTCTTGCTTGCTACTTGTTTATACAAAAGAATTCTCTTGTTTTTCAAGATAACACATTCGAAAAAAGCTCCCACAAACTTGTGTGGCTTAAGAAATTAATCCGCATTTAATTCTGCACCGAGAAAATCGAGAATTTTGTGACCAAATCCAAACGCACTCTATCACCAGCTCAGTTAACTAATTAAATTCAATTAACTCGCAGCAAAACAGAGGGAAAACAGCAGCAACACCTTTTCGGAGATCGCCAAGCGGACGGCGCAGACTGTTTGAATTTTATGAGAACACCAGCAGCAGCGATAGCATTTCCAGCGACAATATGACGAATATGCGACCACCGAATAAGACCATCCTCCTGAAGGTGGTCATCCTAGGCGATGGAGGCGTTGGCAAGAGCTGTCTGATGAATCGATTCGTCTCGAATCGCTATGAGGAAAATAATTTCCATACAATTGGCGTAGAATTTATGAACAAAGACATCGAAGTGGATGGTGAGAAATACACGTTGCAGGTTGGTGGGAATAGTTGACCTTATTGACTGCAATTGCGGGGGTAATTGGTGTGCGTATTTTTTTTTAGATATGGGATACAGCTGGACAGGAACGCTTTCGTGCATTGAGGACTCCATTCTATCGTGGATCGGATGTGTGCTTGTTGTGCTATGCGGTCAATGATCGTGACAGTTTTAAGGGACTGAAATTGTGGCGTGATGAATTCCTACGCTATGCAGATGTAAAGGCTGACAAGTTTCCATTCATTGTTGTGGGAAATAAGGTAATGCATGTAGAATGTAGTAGCGTGTGCGACGTCATGGAGTAGGGTCTATGTTTGATTTACGCCGCAATTGATTTAAATGTGAATTGGAGTGTGTAATGATGGATCGTCTGAAGAAAGCTTCTCTAGTTCAGAGCTTTGCTATGGAAGGCAGTTGTGAAATGTTTAAGATATTGTTAAGAGATCATTTAGATATGGCTGTGCAAACATCTGTGACAACTGAAGGGCGAGAGCTGAAATTCATTCTTTAGAAAGACACCTCTTCCGCACGTCATGTGCATAATTATGTTTTGCGCAATCAGATGAGCGATAGTTCGTCAGACTAAGCCAAAGTCAGCGTTGATTGTTGATTTACAAAACGGCTCACATGGTAGACGCTAGAAAGCGCATTTCATTGAAGGTGAAACTTTATTTTCGTCTCTCTATTTCTCTTTTCTGTTCGTACGCTACATTGGGTATCTTGTGACTGAATTGTTGTCATTTGCATAGTCGCACTTTCCGGTTCTCATGACAAACTCAATCAATAATATCGTTCATCCACAAACTATCGTAACTCAATCATTCGCTCGTTATGGCCAATGGCTGCCTGGAATTGTCCAATAAATACGACAGCGACAATCGTGGTCTTTTCGCCCTGGTCAAACAGTTGAGCATCAGTTTTCTAAGACGAGTAGGACGAACACAAATGCTCCGGCCCGTAGGATCTTCGAGACTAATCTGGAGAGACGACGCAGTAGAGGGGGAACCATGCTTTACGGAGCACAAGTAGAAGGAAACATCAACAAGAGTGTGCAAGTGGTGGCAGTTAGCTAAATACCGGGCTAACTCGAGAGGCTTGTTAGTTGAGGCCTTGACCCTTAAATTTAGGGTTTCTTCCCCACTTTCTTATGAACGGTGCCTTGAATTGGAAGTGAATTTGATGTGTTGTCGTCTATCCAGAGCTGCAATAGATAGCCGGTCTTTTTTATAACTAATGGACGCATTTTGTAGCATCGTCGGCACGTTTTTTTGTTGACAACCTTCATCTATTCTTGTGCCGAATTAGCTTAGGTTACGAAGTACTCTTCTTGTGTGCTGTTCGCGGAGTATCACATTCCGTAAATCGGCGACCTGGGACTTCGCTTTGATGAGGGTAGCCATTCTCTAAATTTCTTCATGGACGTTATGCTTGTCCATGTAGAAATGAAAATGACTATAAATTGGCATCACATCTCGTAGCATTTTCGTGTTCTCGTGTTTCTCAGTACCATTCTGGGCGGAGTGAGCAAGGAAGTCGCTTTAATTGGGGAACTCGCAAGCCATAATGCTCTTCCTAAACCAGTTAACAACCGTATCCACTTTGTTGAACGTTTTTCCTGTAACATTACTGGCTGCACTGCTGCAGTATCCAAGTTTGCTTATACTGTAGCTGTTGTATTAACATCCCATATCCCGAACCCTGGAAGACCATTGTTCAAGTCTTCTACGTCAATAACTATACAAAAATCACCATCTCAAATTAAAAAATAAAAATTCTCTATTATTCCAGAACGACATGGACGAACAGAGCCGACAAGTGTCACCCGAAGAAGTCAAGCAGTGGTGCGATGAATTCCAAATAGCAAGTCTCATTGAAACCTCATCAAAAACAGCAACAAATGTTACCGAAGCTTTCACCCTGGCCGTACGGCACTGGCAGAAACTAGAAAAGGCAACAGAACGTGAATCACGTCAGCATGGTGATACAATCGATCTAACAAGGGCTATCCGACTACCAACCAGTCGATTTTGTTGCAGTTCAGCGGTGCTGGGCGATGCAGAGAATAGTTCGCCCCGAACGAGGCAACGAAACAATTATCAATTGTAAGCCGAGAGTGCTACGAGATGATGACATTATTTTGTTTGTTTAGGGAAGCTACTTTGTGAATGTGCGACGAAGAGGAAATGATTTGAGAGATTCATCTCTAGACTAGGATTTTTCTAAAAATATATTATTCGTAATTTTTTTTTTTTACCATTTTAACCCGTCTCACCATCACCGCATCTATCACCCACAGACTATAAAAACCCTCTCACCACAATCGAATGCTTAGCAAAGCGATTGCTGTTTTCTTATAATTCCAGACAGCAGCTAATAATAATTTTTGTTGTGCCTTCTTTTGTTGTAAACAAACATTCTCACTGTTAGTACGACTTACTAACGTGTATTTTTATTGTAAATTTGTATTGCTTAGTAACTACTTAACCGACATAAATATTTGAACATTTGCACAAACAAAAGCAAGCACAATGAAACACCAAACTATGTAATAAGTGTTAGTGGAATTAGATTTCCATTTTTATTTTATTGTATAAAGAAATTTGTATTTTATTGCGCGTGTGTATAGTACATGAGTGGAGATTAAATTTTAAACAAATTGGTGCTCAATGAGTGCAAGTTGGAAAGGCTTACACTTTGTTTTCAGTTTCCAAATTAAATTCTTTTGTTTTCCAATGTTTTCATGGAGGAATTAGAAAGTTAATTTAAAGCGACTGCAGATGGCATTTGATGGAGGAAAGCATTTCTTTTGTACTAAATACATTTCAGTCCTGTTTAAGTTTTTTTTTTTTTTAAATTACATACATAGTTCACACATTTTCTACTAATATCTAATATTATATACAAAACTGTATTTTGCGTTTATTTTTTTTCTAATAAAATTTTAAATGTAATTTTGGCAGACCGACTTTCTATAGGCACGAATTGAGTTCGTGCTCTTGGTAAACGATTTTTCAGTCCACATAGTTAGTTAGTTTAAAGTGGCTCTCGATGAGAGAAACTGTTTCTTTACTGGCTACTCATGTAAACCATTTGCTGCCGGTTATAAAGCTAAGAATGTTAGCGGCACTGGTGTTGCCTAGATCACTGAGATCATTGAGAAAATAGTTTCCTAAGTGGGCCTTTCTTAGATTGGCCAGGGCAGGGCAACTGCAAAGAAAGTGAGTGACGGACTCGTCCTCCTCTTCGTCTCTACAGCTTCTGCAGAAGTCATTGTAAGGCAGACCGAACCTTTGCGCGTGTCTGCCTAATATGCAGTGCCCGGAGATCACATTAACGACTTTCGAGATGCTGGATCTTTTAAGTCGAAGAAGCTCCTTGGATCGCTTTGCGTCCAGAGCTGGCCAGGTGAGCTTGGCAGTATCGCAGTATCCTAAGTGTTTCCATCTGAACACTGCTCTGCCTGCTGCGTCCGCGTGAATTATTTGTTTAGCGTAGGATAGTGGTGCATACACGTTGTGCAGAATTGTACTGTCCACGCCAGAGGAGCCTCGCCTTGCTAGTTCGTCCGCTGCACAGTTCCCTGGGATGTCACAGTGACCAGGAACCCAGCAGAGGGTGAGGTTGTACTGTCCAGCTATCTCGTTGAGAGATACGCGGCAATCTTCCACCACCTTGGATCTTATTTCCCTGGATACTAGGGATTTGATATAGTTACTACATACCGCGGTGGACCTGGTCCTCAACCAACACGCCTCTCCAGTTAGCAGGATTTTTGGCTAACCGCCTTTAGTTGCGCACTCCAAGATGAATCGAGTTCCACTTGTGCGCGCCACCTAGGGCGAGGTCTTTCTCTATTGCGTTGTGAGGTGTGCGCATGTGGTGAGCCCTGTGAAGACTGGGAGCACATTTTGTGTTGCTGTCCGCTCTATGCTGATATCAGGGACCTCTCTGCTATGGGCATTGAGTGGGGAGTTAACACTCGTGATTTCAGTAGAGTCTTATCTACAAGAGACACTACTGAAAACTTTGGTAGGTTTGCTCATGAAGCTTTTAGAAGGCGCCGGCTGGCGCCAAGAGTAGCTGATGTTTAGGTTGTCTTTCTTTTGTTGTTAGCATTCGTGCATGAGGTTGCCAGGCCTCGAGCTATAAGGAGTCTATCTGGAAGTAGCCTTAACGGCTGCGAAGCTCCACCGGAAGCTATATTCTGGTACCACGGGAGACAGGAGCCCCTGTGTTAGGTCGGTTTTCTGGTGACTTGTCATCAGTCGGCTTAGCGCAACCTGTCTAGGAGTAGGCCCCCTAGTGGGAGTATCGTGGTGGCTGTGGTTGCCCAAAATCGCGGGAACATAAGTGTTCTTGAACATGAGAGGTGTTAGATAGGCCTCGCTCTCTAGCAAGGGGTATAGCTCATGCCTTATACATGACTATGAAATTGTACTAGGGCAGTACTTGTACTGCCCTGGGGCGTGGTCAACGTCTTTCTTTTGACCCCTTCTGTGGGAAGGCCCACCGTGCGATTAAGCCGTCAAGGCAGGAGTGCACGTAAAGCCCTCCATTTCATTTTCTACTGCGTTGTGTCCATTCGCCTCTACATGTCCTATCCATCTTAGTCGACTGATCCAGGGGGGTTATTCCCAAATGCGCGGCGGATATTATTGAAAGCGATACCCCTATTTCGACCGTTCTCGCTTTTGGGAATAAGCCCCCAGGTCGATACCGCTGTACAAACAGGACCGAAAATCACTCGAAGAATTTTGCATTTGAAACAATCTTCTTGATCTTCATCCTAATTTGCTAAAGTCCATGCTTCTGCGCCATAGGGCAGAATTGGGGTGATGAGGATCGTATGTAGAGTCTCCTTAGTGTTTCTTGAAAAGGCCTTACCAGACAGTTTACTTCTTAGGCCAAAGTGTAACTCTATTAAAAAATGTAGCCAACATTTATACGGCAATGACAGGCAAGGAATGACTTAAAAGATTCTCACTGAAAGCTCGTTAGTCCTTAGAAAAAGAAGAGACCTTCTACAAGAACGAAATTTAAATTGATGCACAAGTCAAGAAAATCGTAGCTGCTTTGAAGGATAGACGAGCACTTCACCGGGACCCAAAAGCGTCGTATTGCTGCCCCCAAAGAAGAACAAAGTGTGTCCAGCACAAACAAACGCAAAATCAGAGCTCAAGAGGGCCATATATTTGAGTAAACGACGCAAATGGGAGGAACTCCGCCAAGATGTAAACAGCTACCCTTGGGGACTGGGCTATAAGGTTGTGATGCGCATGTTGGGCGCAAGATCGACCACCCCACCCATGAGTGCAGAGACAATGCAGACGATAGTGGAAACACTTTTCCCAACCCATCCTAATAGGCGGCAAGATACTTCTCCTGTACCCCAAGACATCCCGATGTTCACGGAAGAGGAGTTGAAACTAGCAGCGAGTACACTACAAAATAAGAAAGCCCCAGGACCTGACGGCATTCCAGCAGAAGTGTTAAAAGCCATCGCTCAAACCTGCCCCCAAATTCTTCTGAATATGTACAACAGCTGCTTGGAAGAAGGGATTTTCTTTAAGAAATGGAAAATACAACGCCTAGCCTTAATCAGCAAAGGAAAAGGGGACCCAAATTCCCCTGCAGTCTATAGACCGCTTTGCATGTTGGATACGGCAGGGAAACTACTAGAAAAGCTGCTGAAACCCCGGCTCACCACTGCAATTCAGAGTGCAGGAGACCTATCCGAAAGACAACACGGATTCAGAAAAGGATACTCAACGATTGGAGCAGTTGAGGAGGTGATAAGAACAGCAAAAGCCGCTCATCGAGGAAGACATAGCTCGAAAAGGATCGCCGTTCTGGTTACCCTCGACGTGAGGAACGCATTTAACACAGCGAGATGGATAGACATGTTGAAACCGCTCGAGGAGGTCTATAGGATACCGCAGTACCTACTTCGTATAATCCAAAACTACCTCAGCGAACGAAAACTCATTTACGCCACAAAAGAAGGGCCTCGTGTTAAAGAAATCACAGCAGGATCAGCGCAGGGGTCAATCCTTGGACCCGACCTCTGGAACATCTTTTATGATGAGATTCTCCGTATCGAAACTTACTTTTTGGAGTCATATTAAATCCGCTTCCGAACGAGCTGCTAAAGTGACCACATTCCTTAGCAGACTCATGGCAAACGTTGGAGGACCAAGAGAAAGCAAACGAAGGCTCCTGATGACAATTACACACGCGATACTTGCGAAATATGGGCAGATGCGCTCAAACAGGATAAGTACAGGAAACAGATGGCAGCAGTACAGAGACGCGGAGCCCTCCGCATCGCAAGTTCTTACCGCACTGTATCAGAACCACCCGCTCTTGTCGTTGCAGGAGTGGCACCCATTGACCTCTTAGCCGCAGAGAGAAGGCTAATATATGAGAAGAGAGCGGAATTAGGATCAGAAGCGGCAACCGCCGAAGCAAAACAGGCCACCAAAAATTTATGGCAACTAAGGTGGAACTCTGACACAAGAGGCAGATGGACCGCCAGGTTGATCAGAGACGTCGCTGAATGGACAACGCGAAAACACGGGGAAATAAATTATTATACCACGCAGTTTCTAACCGGACATGGATATTTTAATTCATACCTACACAGGATGCGGAAAGTAGACCATCCGACATGCCAGTACGGCGACTCACTGGTAGATGACGCTTTTCATACCTTCTTCATGTGCAACAGGTGGACCGTGGAAAGACAGAATCTGGAATCGGAGATAGGTTATATTTCCCCTGAAAATATCATTGGGAAGATGATCGCAAGCGAACGTAGCTGGAAACGGGTATCAGCGTTTGTCGAAACCAAGAAGAGAGAAGAAATCCAGAGCACACCCTCATAGAAGAACAGGAAAGTTTATGAGGTAGAAAGAAAAAATGGCCCCCCGAAGTAATACGAATAGTGGTTCCAGGGGGCTGTTGAAGAAACCCAAAGGGAGAGGGGGAGTTTAGTCAGTAAGAGTCTGACACACCAAGAAAATTTAAATTTCTTGACGGTGCATGCAGCATTCTTCGCCCTCCCTAAAGGAAAAAAAAAAAAAAAGCACAAACAAACGTTACAGGTCCATAGATCGATCTCCTATGGCAGAAACAACGTAGAAAAGAAACGTAGACCTCGCAGTCGCACAGAGTCATATAGAGGATGGGGAACCTTCTATCAGCACGGTTTCCAATCTGTAGGCTAGTGTGAGATTCTTACGCTACTAAACCTTTGCAGGTACGTTTAAAGGAGGTACATACTAGGCAGAAAAGAACGCTGCCAAATACCATTGAGATGCGTTCAATACTTCAACATAAAAGGCAAATCCAGTGGGGTAGAAACTGGACAGGACAGAAGCGATCTAGCACATCAGGGGCTTTCTTACAGTGATACAGTGTAAGGTTGCTATCATGCAGTCGAGGGCAAATCCTTACGAAGCTAGTGAGGAAAAGCCTACTGGGACGGACAAAACTGACAAAAAACTGACTGTCCCATTCTAAAATTCGTAGCTACCTAAGGGCTACCTAAAGGCTACGTAATGCGACTTTGCAAATAACGAAAGCGTGCGTATGAAGCGCAGCTACATGGACAGTAGACCTAGCTTGAGAGGGAAGTTTGTCGATCACCTATGTTAGAGTAACCAAAAATTGGCTCTTGTCTGTGGTAGGCGGAATCTAGGCATGGAAAAACGCAAACTCAGGGACACGAGGTTCCAAAATTCGAAATTATTCACCTACGTTACAGATGCAGGATCTCCAAACAAAAAGCAGGGGTATCTACGAACATCTGCGCGAGTACTTCAGGCGCACAAATGAGAGAGCGGAGGCGAAACCATCACGTTCGAAGTGGATGAGTTGTCCAAACCTTACATAGTAAGCAAATGTGTGCACAAGATAAACTCAAAGGACCGACTTATGTATGCACTACGAGCGCAAGAATTTCGGGGACAAATCCGGCGAAAACGCCAACGTCCATCTGTGTAGACGGGTATAGTTGCCCCAATGGATATCGATCGGTCTTGTTGCTATTCCTGCCTGCTGGGGAAACAAGCGACAGAAAATTGTTTTATAAAATCTAGATAGGGAGTTAAGTAGTCCGTGCAGAAATTTTTAGGATTTGTACATAACCTGTCAGCTTCTAGTCTGGCTTAGCGAAAAGACACTGATTTTGGTACGAAAATATCTAGGGATGTAAGATGTGTAGCCTCTAGTCCGCTGTGAAGTTTGTTCTAATGTCACACGGTGTTCTGTTGGTTACCATTTTAAGATTGGAGGCCTTGGACAGAGCCTGAAGTCCAACTAAACATAGGGCCTAATAATTGGCGTTGGTTTCTTTACTTTATGTTGAGACTGGAGTTGAAATTTTGATCCAGAACAACTTCCAGGGACTCGGCGTTATCAGAAATTATTACAGAAGTCCCTTCAATCAATATACAGAAGACTAAATTGCAAAAGAAAAGTTCAACATGTTTGCAAAATGTGGCCAAGCTTTCCTCGCAATTCATCAATCCCCTGATAAAGATGATCAGGATACTGCCAGAGATCTTAATCATGATAAACTTGATCAACAGGTTGTTGGCTTCAGAAGTGTCCAGATGAGGTCTCCTTTGACCATTCGCTGCTCAGATTATTTTCCTCACAAGAAACCAAAAAAAAAACCACATTCTTTGCTCTTCAGAACCTCCTTTACATTTTATTAGCTTACTCCTTATATCACTTTACAATGCTTTACCCTATTCTGGGTACAAAAACTCCTGTAAAATATTTTGGAATGCAATTTTAATTTTACCCCTGTCACGACCGTGTAGTTTGTGTATATCTGGCAGCAGGCTCATCAGGAACATCGCATCCGAGTCTGTTTTACATGCGCACAAGTCGCTGCGGCGAACAGGACTGACTGGTTCACCAACAACAGGCATACGGACTGCCTGTGAAGAAGTACTTGCATGTGACGAGCTTGTTGGCATGGATTGGTGAGTGAGTGAGTTCGTATCAATGGATATCGGTACCATGGCCAGTGGCCGCACAAAGGAAATATTACTCGTTGTTGCTACGACACTGGTGCCATCACCTGGTTCAGTGCGGCAACGTTTCAGTAGACTTCGATTCACGATGTCACTGTGGGTAGTGTCACGATCTCGTTTTAACAGCAGTGTGGGTGGTCCATCATCCGATATCTCAACAATAATGTCCTTATACTCGTCGTTCTCCGGGTTAATGGTTTTATCCTCTTGCTCTTGACCACATTCAGTCTTGATTTCACTTTTAACTGAACTCACAGGGTTCACATCTTCTTCGGCAGCGTCATCTACTCCTGGAGATGGGTGAGCTTCGTCTTCACAGTACGACAGGTAGGTATCTTCGAAGTCATTTACTGGGCTTTCGTTTGCCCTATGGTGGGGCTTATAGTTGATGTTCGTCAGTTGGGCGAGCGCTTCTTGAAGGTGCGATTCAATGTCCTTTGGTCCGGATGCGGATGCTGATGGTTTTTTACTTGAAAAAAAAAAAGAGGAATAGTTATTAGGGGGCAAGAGAGCGAGACGAAGTCACATTCCACTTACTTCCTTAAATACGAATGCAAAAAGAACATCTTTTCAAAATAAGTCCAACACGGTGTCACTTTCTCTTCTTCATAGTTTGTGTACTCTCGCCGAAATGAAATTCTTAGGTTTGTCCATTTGGCCAGACTTGCACCAGCTGAAAGCGAAACAAATACAATTTCTCAATTTCTTGGTTCCTTTCTGTTAGTACAGATGAAACTTACAATTCTTCCTCAGCGTTAGATCAACTTCGCGCCAGAAATTTTCAACATACGGCCGGCAGAAGTAATACTTGTGTCGGGGATTATAGATTGCCTCATCGCTGCGAACCATATCGATGAGTTTGTACACATCTTCGGTGAGCCATCGTGTGTAGCTTGACTGTGTTTCGTGTTGAATTGCAATGGACATTTAATCGAACGTATAATGAATTTAATTTTAATTTGAATTCAACTGTTAAATACAAATCGCAATTGGAGCAAACAAAAATTGGAAGTGATTTCAAGAGGGCAAAGGAAAAAAATTTGCTTATGTTTGACGTCGTTTTGAGCAATTTGACAGATTGGGGTTTAATAGATTAAATTGTAGAAGTAGTTCTTCAACTGTTGGTGGTGGTTTTTGTATTGGATAGGAGGATAGTGAAGGCGCATTGGTTAGTTGTTGTCAATTCTGGGGCATTATTGGGGACATTGATGTGGAATGTGTTGGCATCGAAGGAAATTGATTGCATTTCCGGATGAAAGCATCAGTTGGTTTTTTGTGGGGTAGTCCCAGTGTGCGTTAGAGAAATGTCAGTGCATTTACGTAGCTGTCACAAAAACCCAAGGAAATCCCAAAAATGTAGCTTCACATCGAACACGAAAATGTAACCCTGAGACCTGTCACTTTAAAAATGTAGCAATAAAGAGATTGCGATAACAATAAACTGATTTTAATGTTGAAAAACGTATTTCTGGTTACAATTAATCAATAGTTACCAAAAAATAAGAGTTCAAACAAATGACATAAAAATCCAGCACTGAAACACTACTGGAACTCTTGGCCTGACTAAATTCCAAGGGCTCACCTCAGTACAGTACTAGAGCGCCCCCAGTGCTCACCTCGAACACAGGTTTTCATTGTCAGTGCGAGCTCATAGCTATATAAACGCATTAGGGCTACCCGAGTGCATACGAGTGCGCCCTAGGGTCCACGTCAAATAAACCTAGTATTATTTTGGGAGGCAACAACTTTAACTACTTAATTTCTGCGTTACTTTGGAGATAATTGTTAATTGTGATAATTGTCAAACCTCACAAATATGTATACGTTGGCAGTCAACGACTACAAATTTGGTACATCAGCATACTCACAGCTTTTAATCTAATATTTTAGTAGGCAATAAACAGTCAAGTGACGTGTGGCATTGCACAGAGTTCACTGATATTCTCTCCATAATTAACAAACGCTGTGTTTTGGTCGGGAAGACACCCATTATGACTATCAACTTCCAGGTGGAACGAATCATACTGCCTGACAGCGGGTCGTTGGTTGTTTCCAGCGTATAAAAATTCGTCCGAACCTTCACAGTTGATATTAGACGTCCCCAAAGCTACTCATCCTATAAATCACCTCATTATTCCCACGCCCCTAATTTTCATAGGCTGCCGAGTGAACCCATCTCGAAAGCTGAGGGGAACCATAATAATATAGAACAGCCGGAAAAAAATATTCACTTTCCCAGAACACCCATTTTATTTCCCTACAGAATTTAAAGGTCTTCACTTGGTAGACAAGCCCTTTCATCTCAACCATATAGCTATAGAAATAGCTTTCCAGAAATGTGTTCCGCCATTCCAACATTCGCACAATGATGTCTTCCTCGACACAACTACGACTCTACATAGATTTGCGTCTGATAGTCCCAGTCTTTTAGCATCATTTCCAAATTAGATTCCTATTGCTGTTCCCAGGTTTATTCCGATAAGTTTAAGGATTTCCCAAGTTCGTGGCGAATAAACTCGATTTTCGAGGCATTTCTCCATTCCAAACTCTAGTCCTCATTTTTGACAGTTTTATCATTTCTTTTGGAGACAAGATCTCAAGCCTCTTATATGAAATGCCCAATTGCCTACCTAATTATTTTCTACAGCTTACATTTTACGAAGTGTCTATTCGGACGTTGATTTTGACAGATTTTGTACCTACTGGCTGACGTTTACCGATGTTCCGGACACGACTACGTAATCAACGTAACTTAATCCTATTTTCAAAAAACTCTGTACAAAGGACAATTCACATGGGAGCGAACGAACGAATTGATAAAATGCGAAAAAAAACATTTTTTATGCTTTTGTAAACAGAAATTTGCACATTTTATTATTCCAAGAGAAGGATAATTAATTATCCCATCAAAATGTATTAAGAAAACAAGTTTAAAAATAGTTTAAATAACGAATTCGAATTCCAAACTTTTTGCCGCGAACGAAAACACCCTGGCGCGAATTGTCGGTCTATTCGCAATCCACATCATTTAAATCGCGTTCCACAAAGTAGCGAATAAAAAATTCGTTCGAACTTAACCTTATTCCAAGAGGAGAATATCTTGGAATAATAAAATGTGAAATTTTTTTTATAAATGCATAAAAAGTGGTTTGTTCGCATTTCATCAATTCATTCGTTCGCTCCCATGTGAATAGTCCTTAAAGATAAAAGTTGGATCCTAAACGGACAGCATGATGTCCGAAAATGATTATACTGGCGTTTAAAGTCTTTGCTGCGAGCGTAGCGAGCCACATACCCCAACTTGACGCAATATAAACTTTGACATTTCGTTACGTATCTAGTGTCGTGGCCCGAACAACGTCCGAAGAGCAACTCCGTACATTTTAGGCTGTTGCTATTCGCCCGTTGTTCGAGACACGGCTACGTAACGAAATGTCAAAGTTTATATTGCGTCAAGTTGGGGTATGTGGCTCGCTACGCTCGCGGCAAGGACTCTAAACTCCAGTATAATCATTTTCGGACATAAGGCCGTACGTTTTGGATCAAACTTTTATATTTATAGAGTTTTTAATGAAAATAGGATTACGTTACGTTGATTACGTACCCGTGTCTCTAAAATCGGTAAACGTCAGTTCAGTACAATATCTGTCAAAATGAACGGGCGAATAGCCACTTCGTACATTTTATACTTGGCTGTTGCTATTCGCCCGTTGTTCGAGACACGGCTACGTAACGAAATGTCAAAGTTTATATTGCGTCAAGTTGGGGTATGTGGCTCGCTACGCTCGCGGCAAGGACTCTAAACTCCAGTATAATCATTTTCGGACATAAGGCCGTACGTTTTGGATCAAACTTTTATATTTATAAAGAGTTTTTAATGAAAATAGGATTACGTTACGTTGATTACGTACCCGTGTCTCTAAAATCGGTAAACGTCAGTTCAGTACAATATCTGTCAAAATGAACGGGCGAATAGCCACTTCGTACATTTTATACTTGGCTGTTGCTATTCGCCCGTTGTTCGAGACACGGCTACGTAACGAAATGTCAAAGTTTATATTGCGTCAAGTTGGGGTATGTGGCTCGCTACGCTCGCGGCAAGGACTCTAAACTCCAGTATAATCATTTTCGGACATAAGGCCGTACGTTTTGGATCAAACTTTTATATTTATAGAGTTTTTAATGAAAATAGGATTACGTTACGTTGATTACGTACCCGTGTCTCTAAAATCGGTAAACGTCAGTTCAGTACAATATCTGTCAAAATGAACGGGCGAATAGCCACTTCGTACATTTTATACTTGGCTGTTGCTATTCGCCCGTTGTTCGAGACACGGCTACGTAACGAAATGTCAAAGTTTATATTGCGTCAAGTTGGGGTATGTGGCTCGCTACGCTCGCGGCAAGGACTCTAAACTCCAGTATAATCATTTTCGGACATAAGGCCGTACGTTTTGGATCAAACTTTTATATTTATAGAGTTTTTAATGAAAATAGGATTACGTTACGTTGATTACGTACCCGTGTCTCTAAAATCGGTAAACGTCAGTTCAGTACAATATCTGTCAAAATGAACGGGCGAATAGCCACTTCGTACATTTTATACTTGGCTGTTGCTATTCGCCCGTTGTTCGAGACACGGCTACGTAACGAAATGTCAAAGTTTATATTGCGTCAAGTTGGGGTATGTGGCTCGCTACGCTCGCGGCAAGGACTCTAAACTCCAGTATAATCATTTTCGGACATAAGGCCGTACGTTTTGGATCAAACTTTTATATTTATAAAGAGTTTTTAATGAAAATAGGATTACGTTACGTTGATTACGTACCCGTGTCTCTAAAATCGGTAAACGTCAGTTCAGTACAATATCTGTCAAAATGAACGGGCGAATAGCCACTTCGTACATTTTATACTTTAGTAAATAACTACTATGTACTCACTTTTTACGTAAGTAAACAAAAATGAAAATTTAAAAAAATATTTTCATTTTTAATTTTTCATCAAGAAAATATTTTGCTTTTCAATCAGAACAAAATTTTAACAGAAAATAAAAGCAAACCGCTCTTACCATGATGGAATAAGGCTCTTACTTTCATCACTGGAAATCGCAGTTACAAATCAACGCCCCCATTTACTCTATTTCAAGTTCAAACGTAAGTTGAATGACCACTCGCTGGCAACACCTAAAATTGCATTCCACTCCTCAACCGCAGGTGATCCAATCCACTATTCTGGCAATGACCCCGCAATTCGCAAGTTTGTTCACGTCTGCCGGTTGCCCCAGCTGATTCATCTCTAGAATTTTCACATTTTGTTTCTGGAAAAGTGCACAAAATTCGGGATTATCGGGATCGGTAATAACGCGTATCGGATATGTAAGCCATTGTAGTGTGTTTTAAGTTCGCAAATGTTTCGGAAAATGTGAAATTTCGTGAGAAAATCGCGAGTGAAGTTTTTGCCATAGTAATGGCTGCCCTTTGGTAAATTTGTTTCGACAAATTTTCGTCTGGTTTTTTTTCGTTTTCATTTTCACTTCAATGGCCGCAATTAAATCTAAATTAAATAGTTAATTTTACATTTATTTGATTTCGGAGTTTAGTAATTTAGTGCGTTGCGAGGATTTTAATTTACTTTTCATTGTTTGAGGTGCGTTTCGGAGAAAAAAAGAAAAAAGGTTGCGGAGCTCTGGGGTTACGCATTTTTGTGTTTGATTGCCGGTCGATCAGTGTTACCGTCGTGCTATATAATGACATTATTGTGTACAAGTGCAAGACTCTTTCAATAGTTCTGGGAGATTGATTTGGAAAACTACCTACCTTTATGTCTGAAAAGATTGAATATATTTTTGGGTGAGTGCATTTTATTTTAAATCACAATTTTTTCGAAAATTTATTAATTATTTTATACTATTTGGTGCGACCTACCAATCATTTTCTAAATAAGGAAATCTTTAATTACAATTGTTCTATAGAATGACAAGATTCAAGTTAAGGTGGGATTCCACATATAGGTTGATTGACAAAGTTTGACAGCTCTCGCGTTTATGCCATTGAACGACACAACCGTCAGTTCAGTTCCACTTATGCCAATTATTGGCAAAAAATCCTTTGTCAGTTGATTGACAAACTTATGAACTTGATGCCAATTAATGTTCACAAATAATGTTCAAATTATAGACAAAGTGGCATTTTGTTTGACAATTCAACTATTTCCACTTGTCAATCAAATTCTTTGTCAGTTATTGACAAGCAATTTTTCGCTATTTCCATTTACCAATTTTTTAATTGGCATAAAAATACGTCAATTGTCAATTTCAAATCGACAAGTGGAAATCCAGCATTAGAAATAACAAAATTCAGTTAGTCATTGGGGGCGTTCGAATATCTAGTTTATGTATTATGTCAACTAGATTTGCTTGGTCTAGGTTTACCACACCATCAACTTGGCTTTCCAACTAGGACCTCGTTTCGAGTAGTTTATCTTCTCGTCTCGCACAGTTTTTCCTGGCTAATTGGTGATTAGTCATCAACGGTCAGCCCCAACGGTAAGAGCTTTAGGAAGCTGATATTTTAAAGCAAACTTTCTTTTTTGGCCAAATTGAGCACCTACAACCAGGGATGATAATGCTGAACCCAAAAAAAGTAGCAAATTGCCCGAAAAAACGAAGTACATTTACAAAAAACGAAGCAGACATTTGGCGAAATGCTCAAAATGATAAAGTTAGGTCTTCAATGGGATAATGGGATCTATAGATGGATGTGTAGTGTGACAGAAAGCACATAAATGATATTCTACAGTGCATTACATCCTCGGTTCTTAAACTACTGTGTTCCGCGGAACCCTGGGTTAAGGGTTCCGCGACTTTCTTGAATTAAGAATAGTAAAACACAAAAATAATTTTTGTAAGGTATGCAATTGCAAACATTTTTGCACAAAAAAATTTTTGAAGCTTATATTAATTTTTATTGAAGTGTGAGCTACCCATAATTAAAAAAAGCAAACAAAAATGGTACAGCAACATCCACTTTCCCAAAATAATTATGAGCAACAATCCATGAAGTATGCATTCGTGTGAGTATAGTTCGCGCATAGCTTTTATGATGTACTACACACTATCTTACAAAGAATGAAAATAAGTCAGAATGTAACCCAGCCTACGACGGCCATATTATTTACTTCGGGTATAAGTCAGGTTTAAGTAGTTAATTTTACACCCGATCATTAATCAGATTTTTTTAAACCCGATAATTTAAACCAAATTAGTCAATAATATGAAATTTTGTTTTAACCCGGGTTAAATTACTTAAATTAAATTATTTACATAATCGGATTAAACGCCGACAAGGTTAAAAAAACGGGTTTATCATCGGGTTTATCGACTGAATATTATGGATTTGGATCTAATTTTTGGGCTAAACTCACTTAAACCAGGGTGTGAACTTTAATCCGGATTAAAGTGAGTGAATAAAATGGCCGTTATAGATGTACATAGTTCTTCTTTATCAAAAAATGTATTTTGATTCTGTATCATTGAACGAATGTTGGGTTGGTATGCTATTAAGAGTGAATACCCTGAACTTGCCAAACAGGCTATCACCCCTATCGTGGAATCCTTCGGAATTAAGTTTCACTTCACCTATAGGTACGATCCCTTTCACCTTCTACTGCTATCGTGGAATCCGCTGGAAACCTTTCCTTATCGACACGTTTTTGGGAAAGGTAGTTTCACTGTCAAACGGCGGTCTTTCAATTTGTCAATACAAATGTGTAGTTGCATTTGTCGGAGGCATTTGAAAAGTTTGTTTTAAAAGTGATTTAAATAAAAAATAAAGTTTTCGATATAATAATGGATACGATAGCTCTATTTTTGGAAGCATAAGAGGAACAACGAAATGAGCGATGTTCTCAGAAAAGAATACGAGACAGGTTAAGAGAACCAGTGCATGATTTCATGGATATCCAAGATGAAATGTGTTTTTAGAAAGATTAGATATTTATTGATTTTAATAAAGTTCAATATTGCACAGATCTATTACAAATGTTCGGCTTAATAAAGCAGCTTTTTATATGTACATTTTCTTTTACAATTCTCACGACATGCAGCAAGTAAGAAAACCTATAAAATCGGCAATGCTTTTGATGCGGGCGAGAACTGTCATTTTGTTCGGGAAAAATTCGATTTGAACGTTTTCAACGATACAGTGAAACTCATTCACATTACCCACACGGGGAACTGTTCACTTTGCGGATTTGACGATACCAAAATATTTTTTTCCGTGAACAATTCCCCCGGCGGATTTCACGATAGGGGTGTATATTAAATTTGCTCCCTTTTGTCACAACGCATCCCTGTGAAGCAGGCTTTTCAGCGAGTCGAAAATCTCTAATGTAAAAATCTCGAACAAAAATCTCGAATTTAAAAAATCTCGAAAAAAAATCTAGAAAGCATAATCTCGAATAACAAAAATCTAATAAAAAAACATATATATATTAAAAATCTCGAATAAAAAAACCTTGATACGTATGCAACCCCCCTGATTGGGTTTACTGTTTGGATATGGGGTGGGTGCAAAAAAATCTCGAATTTACTTTTTATTTTCGAGATTTTTTTCGAGATAGCGTCTTTCGAGATTTTTGTACTTTCTAGATTTTGACCCATTCATTCGAGATTTTTGCATTCGAGATTTATCAAATTCATTTTCGAGATTTTGACTATTCTAGATTTTAGTCGTTCTAGTTAACGTCATGATCCCCTTTTCAACGTATACTTATGCAAAGACTAAATACAGATCGAGGTTGGACGCTGTCCCAGATATGCGAATACAGCTTTCGGAGATAGAAGTCAATTTAAAAAAAAACATAAATCAAACAATGAAACAGTTTCATTCTTCACACTATCCTTGAAAAAATATCATATAAAAATTGATTTTGAAATGTGTTATTTTTCATTTTTTATAGTTGGGGTTCCGAAATATATTTGGGCCTTGTTTAGGGTTCCACAGCTTAATAAGTTTCAGAGCCGCTGCATTACATGACACATTTTTTTCGTGATATTTATATTTAGTTGATTTTTACGTCGTTGTTGATGTAGGTATTTGGAGTCAAATTGATCAATATAGTACATATAATGATATTTTGAACCATAAATAAACGAAGTAGAAATAAGTTGCTACGTAGCAGATGAACAATAATTCAAAAATGAAGTAGATCTACATATGAAGTAAATTATCATCTCTGCCTACAACCGATTTGCGGGAAATTCGAACTCTAAGAGGGAAAAAAGGGGTCCAAGTTTGTATGGGAAAATGTTTTATATTTCATCCGATTGACTTCAAACTCGGTTTGAGTGATCAATATAAGAAATAGTGAAAATTGAATTCTCAGATTTTGAAAATTTTGCTTGGGGCCCGAGATATTAGCGGCAGTGACTCAATTTGCATGGGGAAAATTTTTTTCATTCGAAAACTTAGCAAAGCAAAGTAAGTAGCTAGCTACTTCTGTAAGTGTAGCAAGGTTTTCAATATAAATTGTATAATACTTATTCCGATTTTGTATACCTACTTTTACAATTTTTGAAGGGGGGCATTTAGATCAATTCTCATTCTTGGGCCGTGTGTCAATTGCGTTAAATAATTAACCTCGGAAAAATTTTCTGACCCTTTCGTCGTTGGAAACGAGTTTTTTAGCTGTCAAAAATGATCCTACTCCGTAAGCCAGATAATAGAACACTCAATTGCATCTTTAATGTTGTGAGGCTTGAGTGAGTAAACCTTATGTCTTTCCTGTTTGTGACTTGTTAAAACGACTGGACAAACGAAAGACTTGAGTAACGTATCAGAAATTTGTGACCTGATGGTTGAAAAGTTGGATTTTTGAAGTCATCCGCATTTAAATCTACTAAATTCTCAGCACTTACTTGTTGGTCTTACAGAAAAGCATCCTCCCTGCGGATCAGGCGTCCATACCCTAATAATTGAGCCACCAAACCTTATTAGGATAGTCAGTATAAGATCACATCACACAACTCAATTCCACAAAAAACCCCCTTCATTGGCGCTGCATTTGAATCGTAAAAGCCTCTTCAAGTAAACCACCATCTAAACTAATTTCCATATCAACGCAACGCCCTCTCATATACGCCATAATCGCACAACGCCATAGCCATACCAGTTGCATTCGCGCACAAAACCAATAAACCTCAGCAAGTAATTTGACCAGCCAGCGCACGGAAGCACCTCACATTCATTTCCTAATGCCGACTGACTTGTTGGGCATTTTTAACCATCTCATTAACAGCGCTGCACAAGTGCCATAGCAATACCTACTGCCATGCCGGTAGCTGGGAGATTTCTCATTTTATTACGCAACTCGCTAATTAGCACTGGAAGCCACCAGTGCAGTTTATTGCAAATTTATGTACCTTGCGGTTGCACCACCAAACTGGCCAAATGGTCACCAAACTTTCAGCGATCATAAATCTCTCGTCAATCGAATAGGTTTCTGTCACCATAAAGCCCAAGGACTCGCGCTCTGTTGATCGGCTTGGTGGACCATGTTGTAACCATTCCATTAGAAGTTGTTGCTCCATATCTCGCAGCGATTTGATTTTTATCCCAAAAAAATACACAATTCCCTATCATTAACCAAACAAGTGTACATTGAAACCGGATCGAGTCGCTCGAACTGATCGACTGTTCAAACTTTGTGTGTGCGGCAATTAAGTTCGAGTAATTATGATCTCGTAAATTTGCCCGCGAAAATTGGAACGCTGTGTTACATGCATTGGCTCTGCTATAGATAGTGATTGGAATATACCATACACAACAATTTTTCAATTGCCAGCAAGCCGCAACGCTGGCGGAGAACTGGATCTTCCGGTCGATGGTTATGTGCATAATTAACTTCAACTACGTGCGGCTACAAGGGGCGAAAGAAACTATATTCTAAATTGAAAACCGTCGTAGAATGTAGATTGAAAGCCGTATACCATTTTCGAAATATAATTTCCTGCGCTCCAATGGAAAATGCTAAAAAAAAACTCCATAAAATCTAAGCTGTTACGAGGGGTCATGAAAAGGCTGTTGGCTGTTAAGGAACTATAGTAAAACTGCTAAAATTTGATTGAAATTAAGTATGCATAGGATCCGCGTAACGACAACGTTTATAGGTACTCTGCGAAGATTAGGGCCATGAACAATATAGGAAGAGAATTATTTTTGACGATTTAATTTACATTTACCTGGAGGGTTCTTGAGACTTTTATGCGGTCCTTTTATACGGCTTTTCGGTCACTTTTACACCGCATATGAATGACATATTCATTTCCTTGTACATTTTATCGTTGAGTTGTGGTCTTTCGCTTCTGATAAGTAAGGGAGTTTGAGATAGTGATTACAAGACGCACTGATTTAGCATCAAACAAGTTGTCAAGCAATTTCCCAACATCACTCATAGAGCAAGTGCTCGATCTCTCAAGTTAATACTAAAGCTCAGTGGTGATGGTGCCGCTTGCTAAAGCTTTTACGGACTGAAAAGGAATGAGTAAGTTTTCTCGGGCGCTGTGCTCCCCCATTAACGTGTTTCTCTATAGCTATTGTGGACAAAGATAGCTTAAATGAAAGAAAAAGAAATTAAAAAAAGCTTGAAAGCTCCACACCTACCCAACAGGCTTAGCTGTTTAACTAGTAAATGCACGAACCATGGCTTTTCACTCTTGAGCTTGAAATGTCATTAGTGATCCTGATCAGCTACTTTCTAGCATCGGAGTTGTGGCGTCCGTGATCTCGGTACAACTCAGGACTTATTTTCTCGCTCCTGGAGTTCGCAGTTTCGCTTGATTTATTTACTTACTTAGGTGGCACTACAGTTCGGGGTGGACCTGAGCCTCAACCAACACGCCTCTCTAGTTAGGCCGATCTTTGAGTAACTGCATCCAGTTGCGCATTCCAATGGTTGAGGTCTCCTTCCACGTAAGGCGTAAGGGTTGGAATTAAAGACTCTTCGAGCCGGAGCGTTGGTTTCCATTCCACATGTCCTACCCATCTCAGTTGACAGATACGTACTTTTCTGACCAGACTGATGTCGCTATACAGCTCCTAGAGTTCGCTATTAAATTTCCTCCTCTAAAGTCAGTCAACTCAAACGGGTCCGAAATTCACTCGAAAAATTTTGCGTTCGAAACGACCAAGGAGATCTTCATCCTCTTTTGCTAACGTACATGTTTGTGCGCCATGCCATATAGAGCAGGATAGAGTCCCTTTAGTATTTCTTGACAACTCCTTACTAGCCAGTTGCCTTCTTAGGCCAAAGAAAGCAAGTGTAACTTTTCGCTTGATTTACCATGTGGTGTCATTGTCAGAGTCTATAGCTAAGCCGAGGTTCGCTTGGTTTAAGAATGGAAAAACAATTAGGCTAGAGCCATGTAATGAACAATTGAGCAATGTGGGCAATCGCTTGATAACTCAGTCGCTAGTCACTCACTTCGTGCCTTTAGCAAGCTGACAGACTGAGAGTTAGCTATGAGGGGATGTCGCAAATCTAGTCAGTGACTCATCAACTAGCTTTTATGTAGGTATGTCAGGTATTAGGTTGAGTCTTTAAAACTCAAGCCCTGTACCATTGAACATTTTTTTGAAGAGCAAGACGACGCGACTTAAGGCAACAAATTGCTTAGATCACTATAGCTTTCATGCTTGACCGTAAGGCTTGCAATCCACTGGCTTTAAAACTATTGACGTCTTTAGTCGTTTAGCCAATGAATTTCACTACCCTGACTATCATTTGTGTGAGTTTTTATTTGTGATGGGACAAATATAAGGGGACATACAATTTTAGGCCGAGTGAGAAGCTGCATTGAGAAGCTTTTGCAGGACAGTTATACTCTCGGATGTTTGTCAGACTTTCGCGAGAGGTGGCGCAGTGGAAAAAACCTTAAGATGTAATTTGTTTTTTTTCCTAGGATCGAACCAGGGACCTGACCAGACCACTGACACTGAGCCACTGCGCCCACTATCAGCTAAAAACCAAAGAATTTCGTCATCCCTACGTGCTTGTGTGTAAGCCTTTTACACCTTCAACAATTTTGTTTTCTATTTTGTTCACGTTCTAGTTCAAAAATGGGTTCTTACAAGTCAACTATGAACTTAAGTTCTCATTTTAGTTCATTAAGAGGGTACCAGTTCATTTTTTTGTGTTGTTGATGGTTGTTTTCATACAACAGCATATATGGTGATTGGTGATCCGTGAACTACATGTAAGAACTACATAGTTCAAAGAAGAACTACTGTCTGTTTCTTGATTTTTTTTCAATTTTGGCCAAGTATACAGCGGATCAATGTTGATTATTGGAACAGTGGTTCCTGGTACATTTTCAGAAAAATAGACATGCTTCGATTCGCGGGATGACTTTTTAAAGGTTAGAGGCTTATAGAGTCAAAATAGAGTAAGAGACAGGTCAGTAGGCTATTCACAAAGGAAAAACATGTTGCACATTGACTTTAAACGAAGTACACTCTGAAATTTGATCGAAATTGGCTGCTCTCTCTATTTAACTAAAATCTGCAAGCCTAGTCAGAGTCAAATCATATACCTACACTTCAAGCCCGAGATAGCCAAAAATGACTTAACTGCCTTAAAGGGTACCAACAAATTTTGTTATGTATCTATTAGCCGCTTGTATCGAACACTGCCACCAGATGTTTAAAATACATTCCCCATGCCTTCACTTTCGCTGTCAACCGTCGTCCTTCGCCACCATGTTTGGTCAAAAACCACCGCTTTCCAAGGATACATAGACCCAACTTTACATCCCAACCGCAGACAAAAAGAACTCCCGCGTAGAGCTAACTATACAGTCATGCTGCATGCATTGCATGCGGAATTTCACTTTCTTGTAAAAAAAAACAACAACTATAGGTATCCACAGGTGTCCTCTGCACCATCGGGCACATAAAAGTCCATTTTAATTATGTGCTCCGAGTGTGAGATACGAAATGCCACCCCGAGCGATTAGAACTTTGTCACTTCTACATATTTTCAGGTGGTGTTCGCCGAATGCACACCACCCAGCTTCAACGCACGATTGACCAAAAAGGCGGCGCTGTGTGTGCGATGTCCATCATGTTGCCGGCCGGCCTGCGCGGCGCAGTGTGGTTTGCCCTTGAGGTTCTTCTCGCTATACCCTCATAGTGTTGGGTCTTCGGCAAAAATGCGAATCGATGGCAAGAGCCTATACTAGCCGTGAATGTCGCGAAGCAAAGCAACCAGAAGAAACACACTTGACACCTATTGGGCTAGACTTGCGTGGCGTTGCTAGCGTTAAAAGCGTTCCTCACACCTTCTTCCATTGAGTGTGGTCAAGTGCTAGTCAGGTGGTCAGCAATTGTATATGTATATATGGTAACCGCACAGAATGAGCTGTTGCATTCTAATTTTTCGAACAGCCAACGTTCATTGAACTATCCCAGTCAGCGGGTGGGCAATAGCAATGTCGTCGATTTTATCTCTATATGATGGGATGTTCTGTCCTCTAGCTATGCATGGTTAGCATGATCATACGGAATGGCAATATAGGATAAAAGTGAAAATGGTAGTGGAACAAGATGCTGTATATTATAACGAAGTAATCAAAGTGGAAAGCCGTCAGTAGGATTTTTTTTAGGGCCAGCATTAAAAATTCCTCCAAGACAGGGTTGTCCAAAATGGAAACGTATATTTGGATGAAAATAGAAAATGCTTGTGACTTGTTTAGTACTGTTTGGTCAGTTAAATTATAGCGACGTTGACCTAGTCAAAAAGCTGAAAAAGTCAAAATACAGCGACTGAGATGGCTTGGTCACGTGGAGCGCATGGACAATAACAACACACCAGCCCGACGAGTCTTTGAATCCACCATTGAGGGACAACGAAGCAGAGGAAGACTCCACCTCAGCTGGCGCGCACAATTGCAGTGCGACCGTAACCAACGTAACTGGAGGCAGCTAGCTAGGAACCAAGCTGGTTGAAGGGGCTTGTTGGGGGTCCACTCCGGACTGTGAGCGCCATCTAAAGTAAAGTATAGTAAAGTAAAAACATGTTTTTGTGTTTGGTCTTGTGGATTGCGATTGATCGGCAAAAGCTGTGTTGTCCACGATTTGGCGAAGCAATGCAATTGGGGTGAACACCAAGCTAAGTTTGTTTCGCTTTGTTCCAGCACCTAGAAAATACTTAATATTATCACAAAAAAGCTGAAAATATTCGTTAGCCGGGGTCTCTAAAATGTACGAAGGATTTTCTGGCCTAATTGCATTTCGAACGCGCACCTTAATGAGGGAACGAGTCAGAAACTAATATACCAAAGTGGCAGTGGATCGGAATCAGACACACATTGCTAAAGAGTGTCTCTTCTGAAGCAATTAATTGCCGCATAAGATATCTTGGCCAGATGTTTACTCTGAACCTGCGATGCTAAAATTTTGGAACCACAAGATTCAGTCAGAGTTATCAAGTCAAACAGAGACGCGGCGCATGAAGCCACGGCAGTAGAGTTTGGAATCAGTCTTCGAAGTGAGACTGAACCCATCGCTTATATCGGATCATACATAATGGATGAGCCGACATTACGCAGAAAAGTTATTTTATATCTCAGCCAGCTTCTAACCGGCCACTGATTCTTTCGAGCGTATCTGAAGATGCGATCTTTGGCGCAACCAAACAACTTCATGTGGCCATGCTAGCGTATCAGGCTTTGAAGATATACCTAGATATTTGTCAATATTTAAAAATCAATAAAACGATGTGCGGAAAGAATCGACGGAAGTGTCACTTTTTCGGGCTGTGCTCCCTGACCCTTTCGTCGTCGAATTGTCATGTCTATCCCTTTCCGGTCTGTTATCTAAATGAACTTGATGTCAAATATGAGCTTTGTGTATAGTAGCTTTTTTGTAGCGAGTATGTCAGCCGACGTTTTACTAAATGTGTCAAAAGTCCAAAGAGATAGTATTCATTCATTTTCAAATGGTCCGCTTGTCCATTAAGTGGGTCGCGGGTGTAGGTTTCTCAAGTGGACCCTCCATAGCTCTCGATCCTCCGCCATCGACTCCAAATCATCATGGGCAATCCCCATACGGGTAGAGGAGAGATTATGGACTTGATCTAACCATCTCATCCTAGGTCTACCCCTACTAGGACGCCTGCCCGATGGTACGGATTCCATAGCACGTCGTGGAATCCTGGTCGGGGACATGCATTTAACATGACCAAACCACCGAAGCATGGACCGCTCCGTCCGGAGAAGTAGCTGCTCGATATTGAGTTCCTCACGTATTCTGGTATTTCTAATGCGATCTCTACGGGTCACACCAGCAATACAACGGAGAACTCTCATTTCGGCAGCTTATATCCGCGATCTTATTCTTTCGGTCATTACCCAAACCTCATGACCATAGGTAAGAGTTGGAACAAAAACCGAATGAAAGACTGACAACTTAGCTTTGACACCAAGTTCAGTCCTCCTGATAACAGAATGACCAAGCTGTCTCAAAATTGATCCAGCTTGACCAATCCTACAGGAAAACTCAGCATTGCTCCTTCCACCACTCGTGAATAAGACCCCGAGATACTTAAACTTCTCCACCTGTTTCAATGGGACTCCACTAACATGCAGAGTGCATTGAACAGGCGTTCTGGAGACGACCATTACTTCAGATTTGTTCACGTTTACCTTCATCTCAGCTTCAACACAAACGGCTACAAACCGATCGAGTGCGCGCTGAAGTTGAGTCTGAGAGGAACCAAGGATGACCAAGTCATCAGCGAAGAGCTGATCCTCAGATCTCCCAATTCGAAACGTTCTTCGCCAAGACTGCGCTGTAACATCCAGTCCATATAAGTAATGAAAAGGAGAGGAGACAAGACGCACCCCTGGCGAAGGCCAACGCCCACGGTGAAAGGTATTGATTTAACGCCGTTTATCCGAACACAGCTTTTACTGTTTGTGTAGAGAGATTGAATGGCTCTCAAGAGAGAACCGTCAATTCCATACTCCTGCAATACACTCCAGAGTTTACCTCGAGGGACTCGGTCGTATGCTTTCTCCAAAACTACGAAGCATGCGTAAACAGGTGTAGCATACTCCCAAGCCTTCTCAAGTACCATTCTGAGAGTGAATAACTGGTCGGTTGTACTTCTGCCGGGACGAAAACCGCACTGCTCATCTCCTAATCGTGCCTCGACAGCTCTGCAACGCGTTTCCAGCACCTTGGCAAAGACTTTTCCGGGGAGACTTAAAAGTGATATACACCTGTAATTGGAGCAATCCCTAGTAATAGTATAAAATTAGAAATTCCTTAATTTCATTAAGCCGTTATATTACTAAATGTGTCAGAAGTGGAAAGGGATGTTAATAATTATCCTCTCCAAACGCGAAATCTTCTAGCAAAGTCTTAAAAATCCCTTTGCTTACAGCTCATATCCTCAGAGGTCAGAGAGAAATGGACATTCATCAACAACACCTTGAACACTAAATCAATCTATGCAATTCTTCGGCTCAAATATTTTTTTTTAGGACAGTCTTAGTGGAAAGGAAAGTCCATCAACTCGAGGTGTGAAAGTCGGTGCTCGTGGAATGCATATTTAAAAAATTCCAAACCGTCTAATCAATAATAATCTACAATCCGTTGAGCAAACCTTAAATAAGATGCATGACATTTTACTGCAGCTGAGATTATTTCCCCTTACATAAGCCAAAATGAAATAAATTATATTTTTTTGCGAGGAAAAAAAGATGACAAATGCATTGAGCATGCAGATCGCGTGTTCTACCCAAACGGATTACCAAATAAAAGGGAAGTCACATGCGATTTGCATAAACCTCAGGCCAAAGCCAATAAGCACTGTGTACAACTGTGCACCAACATTACGGAATGTTGCATGAGAGATGCAATGATCGTGATAATTTACGCGAAATTCTCTCTTGCTCTCTCAGACTGCCGCGCTGCCATACACCAGGAGATAACTCTTATTTTATGCAACCAAAACCAACCCACGGAACGGATCACTTCATTTTCAGGATCGAGAGTGAAACTCATTTCGCTTGGCTTACGCGACGAGCGAAATGCACTCGTTGACATTTGAATCAAGATGTCAGATAAAATGTATTGAATTGAATTGTCTGCGTTTTAATTTAAACAGTGAGTGAGAGTATGTGATGGCTTAAGTGAGATTTTGGGTAAAAGGACGAGTATTTGTGCCTCTATGAGTCTAATTATTGCGTAAATTCTGTAACTCGGAGTTAATTTTGGGAGGCAATGTTGAAGTGAGGATAGCCATATCTAAATTTAAATCCAATAGAGGTGCGGGTGCGGAAGGCTTACCCGCTGAGCTTTTCAAGGCTGGAGGAGATGACTTGGTAAGGAGCATATACCAACTCATATGTAAAATTTGGTCGGATGAAAGTATACCCGATGAATGGAATCTCAGCATTTGTCCGGTCCTGAAAAAAGGAGAGCATTTGTTCTGCGCTAACTACAGAGGTATAAGTCTCCTCAGCATTGCATACAAGATCGTGTCTACAATAAAATTTATGAACGCCTTAAGACGATGGTCAACAATCTGATAGTCCCTTATAAGTGCGGTTTCAGGCCTGGAAAGTCCACCATTGATTGACTAGATTTTCACACTACGGCAGATCTTGGAAAAGACCCAGGAATTTCAAATCGACACCCACCACCTATCCATCGATTTTAAGGTTGCCTTTGATAGCGTGTATAGAGAAGAATTATACAGAGCCATGTCTTTGTCTAGTTCTGGCAGCCCCGCTAAACTCGTCCGTTTGTGCAGGATGACGCTGGAGAACTCTCGGTGCTCCGTTAAGGTCAGTAAAAACACCACCGAACCGTTTGATGCCAGAAAAGGTCTTAGACAAGGTGACGCGCTGTCCTGATTGTGATTTCTTTAACATCATTCTTGAAAGAATTGTACGAAATTCACAAGCCAACCCCGGAGGTACAATCTTTCAAAAGTCTGTGCAATTACTCGCATACGCCGATGACATTGACATAAATCGGTAGAACAAGGCGAGGTCAGTGGTGCATTTGTGAGTATTGAGTCAGAAGCGGCAAAAATGGGACTAGCGGTGAATGAAAGCAAAACGAAATATCTGCTGTCTACAAGAACGGACTTTCATCATCGGCGCCTTGGACAGAACGTGACAATGGACAGCTATAAATTTGAGGTAGTGAACGACTTTATCTACTTAGGCTCTGCGGTCAACTCCAGCAATGACATCAGCGCTGAGATCAAGCGAAGAATTACTCTTGCCAATCGCTGTTTCTACGTGGACGTTGTATATAAGACCCTCATCATCCCAGTCCTGCTATATGGCGCAGAAGCATGGACTCTATCAGGGGCGGATGAAAACACACTCAGCGGCTTCGAGCGAAAAGTTATCCGTGTGATCTTTGGTCCAGTTTGTGTCTCAGGAGTCTGGAGGAGAAGGAACAATGAAGAACTGTACGGGCTGTACAGCGATATAGACCTAGTCAAGCGGATTAGAATTAATCGACCAAGATGGCTGGGACATATAGAGCGTATGGACATCCGGCCCGGAGAATCTTCAACTCTACTCCAGAGGGACAACGAGGTAGAGGACGACCTTACCTAAGGTGGCGCGCGGAGTTGGAAGGGGACATCAACCAACCAACTGGAGGCAGCTAGCGTTGGATCGAGCTGGCTGGAGAGGCATGTTGCTTGAGGCCCAGGTCCGCCCCGGACTGTAGCGCCATCAAAAGTAAAAGTAAAGTAAGTAATGTTGATGATCAACTATTTTGGAGCTGCTGTTAGTAGATTCGATAGCACACGCTTGTGTGCGTTCGAAAATTCTTGTTTTGATTTCTGTCTTACTTTTATTAGAGCAATTTCCACAATGAGCTTTTTCTGTGAATCGTATTTTTGGGATTGTGAAAATCGTAATTATCGTATTTTGTAAAAATGTGTATAAGAATGGGTAGGGGACGTATTAGGGTGTTTAGAAAGACGTACCATTCTAACAAATGTCATCAGCGGACACTGTGCGATTGATAGGTATACCTAACCTTCAACGACTTCTGCAGAAGGCGCAGAAGGTTAATCCCACTTCCCCCATTCAAGGCGGTTATGTGCAGCTAGCATGTTTGTTTGGGATTTTTGAGAACAATTTAATAATAACGTTGGAGTTTAAGATTATAATAAAAAAGTAAACGGAGATTTTAACTAAAAGTATTCTTTCGAGAGTGCGCCTCCGAGCATATTTAACGGTTGCCGATTGAAAAGCTTCAGGACTGTGGGCCTTAATATTAATCATTTTAAACGCTTACCTTAAATATTCTGTAAGATATTCAAATTCAATTTCGCAATTTTGAGTTCGTAAAATGTAATATGGATACCTACTAAAAAATTATTACTACTACATATGCGCCACCGCTATGCTTTCGCTACTAAAAAAATACAGTCCGACTTATTTTGGTAAACAGTTTAATGGGGTCTACACAGCTGCGTTTTTTCTATGACTTGGAAGCGGCAATGAGTAGTTCTAAAATACAGGGTAATGCACTGTCTCCGTAAATAATAACTAGTTACTCTGTGAATAGAGTCCTCTTCAGTGATCCAAACGATGGAAGTAAGGCGCATATCTTCAAAGTAAGTGCCGGAATTTTCGAATGAAAATGTGTAATGTAGCTAAAAAGCTAAAAGAAGTAGAACTTCACTTACAGCAACTTGCAATATAACGATCAATAACCTGAAGCAGTTCTTTTCTTATTATGAGTAGACAAGTTCGCTACACTATGACATTTAGAGTCGGAGGGCTTAAAATGGAATGCAACGTACCTACCTATGTTGTGTACATTTTCATGATGGTCTAAAGTTTGGAAACAGCATCTTGTATAGCATACCCAAACATTCAGACACAGAACACTAAAAAAATGAGAAGGCATTTTCAAGGCTTATGATAAGTTATGTTTAAAAATATCGAAAGCAGCAATAAGTTAATTAAAAATAATTAGTTAAAAAGGGGATTCCAATTCTTGGAGCGCTAACACAAATTCCGTTTCCATTGTCTTATAAAGCCGTTTTTTTGTTTGCAAAATTGTCAATCAACTCACTGATCGGCGGCATAATTGCAGTCATCAAATTTATGCTGATCGAGTCATAATCACAATCTACAAGCAATGGCTTTAACTATAAACACTCCCTCGGTCCACCGCAAAAAAAGAAGATATCATATAGGTACTAGCGAACAGTGTTGCCAATGCCAATGCCAATGAAAATGGGACGAAACTTTAAACAATTTAATCACTGTCTCTATCTGTTCTAATAATAACAAATAACTCAGCAATTAATGGGAGATATAATATACATATTTACCCAGTCGTTGCAGAGAATATTGCTTTAAGGAAATAATTTAGCATTATACCACGGGAGCCATTGGGTCATTGAGACCCAAGCCTTCTACCTTTCCATATGTATGTATGTTCTATGCAATGGCATATATTCTGAGGAACTTAGTTATTCCTCGACATGCGACACATTATGAGACATGTGACATATGAGACAACTAATGCACTTCACCTGAAATCCTGACAATCGCGATGAAAGTATAAAATAAGCAAGCTTTGTAACTAGATTCCTGAAAACACATTTTCCAGAGAACTACAACTTATCTACAACAAATTAAGTGCAAAACTAATAAAGATTCTTTCCTGTGTGAAGTATTTAAAAATAATGCGAAAATAAATTCTAACTTTTCTTGATTTGCACAATGCACATTTGGTCTTAAATTTTTTCGTACGTAGTTTTAAAATCCGGAAGGAAGTAGTTACGCCAAGGTTTTGAAATTTGTAATTTTATACATAAGTATATGTATATATTTTATACGTCGTATTTGACTTCTTCAAAAATCGTAAATATCGGAACAAAAAATCAGCAAATCGTAGAAATAAGGCCAAATCAAGCAAAAATCGGAGCGTCGTATTTGCTTTCCAAAATCGTAACAATTACGATATTTACGACCATATAACAACGCTGATTGCAATGCACTTAAAAGACTGAATGAAACATTTATATTTTAAGCGATCCTAAATTAAGCTACACCGTCCGATAAAATAAACCTAGGAAGGAAGGTTATTGGTCCCAAGTACTCTGCGCAGTTCAGAATCCCGTTAAGCAAGTAATCACTTGGAAAGGGCATACCTGTGTAGAATACAGTCTTGCGACCTAAATTCATGCGCCCGCCGTCTGGAGATGCCTATCCTTTTATTTCTTTCGAAATACTATCAGCAAAAAGCACACATTTCGTTATTTTCTGGCGCATTTACCTCGCCATCAATCAACACAACATAGGTAATGGGTTACTACAACCAGCAGTCGTAAACCCACAGCCATGAATCGTAGCGACAGAGACGACATAAATAAAATAAAATAAAATAAAATCAATCGATCCGAGAGACCGTCAGAAGCCAACTTGATGTACGCAGAAGCACAATGCGATGGTTCGATGGAGAAGCACCCACTAGCACCATCATCATCCGTTTACCCATCTAAGCCCAGTCATCAACAGTCGCAGCGGTATCAATATCCCGCACTAGGTTGGTTTGGTATTACAGTTTACAGTGCAGTGGGCCGTTAGTTGGCAAGCTAGCGGAGCCCATCCAATGACAACAAAAATAGCAACAACGACGACAACTAACTGTATCAGTAACCGAATTGAATAACATGCACCAAATCACCCATTTCCAATGTTCTGCATCTTTGATTTCTGAGAGAGTTGGCAAACCGACAACAGTAACAGTGCAGCAGTAGTACAGTCACGTTGACTGATTCGCGTGCACTCTGCCAGAAATGCACCAGAGCCAGAGAAATTGAGAAAGAAAAAGGGAGAAGCGGTGATAATAATTCTTTTCTCTAATTCGCATGAGTGGTCGTGGCGTGGCTCATGAGTCGTTGCTTGTGAAGTTTGAACGGAGGGTGTGGAAACTACTGAGCCCTAAACACAAGCCATTATTGGCTGCGCATAAATCACGTCCAAATTGCACATATCCCAAGGCCATCTCTCGAGCAATTTGTTCCATCCAATGGGCTGGACACTTGCACTTCGCAATTTCCCTAATATGAAACTGATTTATTGGCCCATCGATCTTCTGGGCCGTAAAACATCGCATTGGCTGCTCGTTTTTGGCCCAGCACTCTTAACGAGGAAGTGCGTGTGCGCATGCGCTTAAAATGTTCCCACTGACAGTTAACATCGATAGACATCAAACGATATGCCCATGAACATCAGCTCCGACTAGATTCCAATTAAATGTAGAACTCTTGCATTTACACCAACCGACAATCGGGTGGTGCTGCGATCGTGAATATCGCAAACAGACCATCTGCGCGCAGGAGATAAGATCCGTATCTGGCCTGTTTGGTGCCGATAGAGACAAAGCTACATGAGGCTGTGTACTGGTGCTGGCTGATGATAACGACGATGGGACAAGAATGAGATATGCATCTTATCGCGAGCGCCGCTGCTACAGCCACCGGCTATCGTCATCGTCGCAGTCGTGACCAATGCGCACTCGATCTTGACTTGGTGGCGGCGATAAATGCGCTGCAATTCTATCGATTTGTTTGCCTAATGCAGTCGTCGTTGTTGTTGTCGTTGTAGATGTATAGTGTTGAAATTAATATCCTCTCCATGATGAAGATCATTGCCATGGAACTGACCAGGAGAGAGGATAGCTGAGAAATCTATTGCACTTGGCCCATGATGTAGCGAAATCTCATCGCAGGCGTTTTGGGGTTGAGCGTTGGCGAGAAGTCATTCGATTTGGGATTGATTTATGGCGAGCGGAATTAGAGGAATCGATTATTCACGGCACTTGGGACAGGAGCGCACACTTGATATGTGGGAAAGGTTTGCACTGACCCTACTAAGGAAATAGCTAGGCGACATGTGTGCGTAATTGGATAATGTAATAGATCATGACAGGAGGTTGCTAGTTAACAAGGTTTCACAAGGAAACTATTTGTTGCTCGAAAGGAGGTTTACTTTTTGTGAAACGAGGACAAGCAGTAATTTTTTTTGTTTGTGACAGCTGAGGTGACGATTTGGACATTTTTGTTAAAAGGGACATAACGGTAAAGCGGGACCTCATTAAACAGCTGGGAAGACTAAGCACTCATTCACATGACCAATCCCGTGCAACCGAATAATAAGCGGATGTCCTTTAGATTAATACAAAGCGGACATAATTGTCATATAAAAAGTGCGATGGGATGGACTATGGACTAGACAAAAGGCGGATGGCAAACTATGCTGATAGCTATAAACAGCAGGGACAGCGCTTATTTAGATGTGGACTTGTCATATGCGGCAGACTTTGGCAAGTAGTCTTGAGGTTTCGCCAAAATAGTGAATCTTTTATGACAATCCGCCGCCGGAACTTTTCCTGATCAAACTATTATGAAGCTCTACATAGCCAATATCAAGCTGAGAGGACCAGTGCTATTGCTGCCAGTATAAGCCTTTAGAAATGCCACAACTGCTATACTACGTTTCATCCATGAAACCCTTGGTATGATGAAGTGTGCTAGCAAGCAAACTACAGCAAAATAACTCGCCAACAAAGCGGCGCTGCAGAAAAGGACGAGAGCGGCTTATAGGTTCTACAAGCAAAAGAGGGGGAAAGAATATCGGCTTTTCAACAGGAGTGCGCAATTGAGGCCAGAGGTGCTACTCCAGGAGGAATGCCCAGGTTCAATGAGCTTAGGCACCTAAATATTCAGGTGACAGTTTAACATTATGTAGAACTTAGGCAGAAAATCTTGTCTAACACACGAAACTTGCCTAGATTTGCAGGCAAATTGACCAATCAGATGCTGTTGACTAGCTAGGCAAAAGCGTATTGAACGTGGCCAATGTTCGCAAGTAAAAATAATCTGCAATGCAATAAGACACAAACATATACCAGCAGAGAAGTTCAAGGAAGCCTTGTTATAGGGTCACCGTCGTTGGCGTTGAGGATATGAAAACTATTAAATGCCGAGGGTAATTCAATCTGGATATAGAAAGTAAAGACTCCTGGCTCCACTTAAACCAAAATGAACTGATGATGGCAATATCTCAAGCTCAAAAAGACTGCTGGACCAGATTACCTGCCAGTCGATGTAATTACGACATGCAAAAACTCATCTCCTAATTTGGTCGGAAGTAAGTATAGGTGATGAGTGATGACACGTAACCTCGTCATTGTTTGACAGATCTACAAAAATGGAGAACATCTATTAAACTGAGCAACTGTAGATGCATCAGTCTCCTTAACATCGAATGCAAGATCCTATCTTGCTTACAGTTTGATGTGTTACATGAGGCTTCTTTTTCTTACCACAAGTTTTACTATCTATACATACAAGCATTTATCCGGCGGCGCTTTGGCCCCGTGAGAGAAGTACTTAGTGTGCTTTGCTATGCGCTCGATAGAATGAAAAAAAAAAAACAAGTAAAAGTGTTATCATCGGCCTGGCTGATGCTTTGATACCCTCCACTGCATAAAAGTCATGCAAAATGTTTGCCATGCCATATTGGTTTGGTATAGGAGGTACCAGAACTACTTGACCGACATAGACAATTTTCAATACCAACCTGACGACGGTAAAAAGAAGTCCTCTCACAAAATTTCATTCGCCTAGATCGATTCGTTTGGATGCTATCATGCTTTCAACAGACAGAGAGACACATGGGTCTAATAGTGGTTTTGTATGGGAGGTACCAGAACTACTTGACCGACATAGCCCATTTTCAAAACCAACCTGACGACGATAAAAAGAAGTCCTCTCACAAAATTTCATTCGCCTAGATCGATTCGTTTGGACGCTATCGTGTTTTCAACAGACAGAGAGACACATGGATCTAATAGTGGTTTTGTATGGGAGATACCAGAACTACTTGACCGACATAGCCCATTTTCAAAACCAACCTGACGACGATAAAAGGAAGTCCTCTCACAAAATTTCATTCGCCTAGATCGATTCGTTTGGACGCTGTCGTGTTTTCAACAGACAGACAGACGGACAGACAGACAGACAGACGGACATGGCTAAATCGATTCAGAATATGATCCTGATTCAGAATATATATACTTTATAGGGTCCCCGGTGAATCCTTCTTGGCGTTACAAATGTAATGACAAGGCCCATAGTGATTGGAAATAAACTTAAAATAAGTAATAAAACATTCTTTTTTGATAATAATAACAATCTCCGATGCGAGGGTTATGACAGTGAATGTGGGATGTCACTACTCCAGCAGATCGTGGATGACAGTTCTACAGTGACAGCTGCAACTGTCAGAAACATAAGCATTGAAGGTGGAAATGCATTGGGTGGAAACGCATGTAGCAGTTCTTCGTTTTTGGCGCCTCATCCTAATTTTTAATAATATTGCCGTCTGCCGAAATAAATTAATAAAAAAAAGAATATGTACCAATGAAAATGAAGTTAATTGTAAAAATGAAGTTGAAAATCAGGAAATATTGTCATTTAAGATATTAAGCTATAATGTTTCAGGCTTAAAAAACAAATTATTTTTTTCCAATTTTTTCAACTATATTAAAAGCTTTGATGTCTTTATGCTTTATGAAACTCATGTATTAGCCGGGGAAGAAGTTAGATTCAACAGCATTTTTAGGGACTACGAAATAAAATGGACCCCAGCAATTAAGACCAGTTTGTTCGGAAGAGGTAGCGGCGGTGAATTGTTAGGCTATCGGAAATCTCTTAAGATGGTTGATATAAAGTTTAGGTTGGCGGAAGGAATCTACGTGCTTGATGTAAAGATCAACGGAGAAACCCTTTGCATCGTTCCAATTTATCTAAACTGCAGTCATTGGTTGCGAGACTACGACAGGCTCTCCGATATACTGCAGACTTTAAGAACGCCGGACCTTCTGCTTGCTGGTGACTTTAACGCAAGGATAGGTCTATCGCAAAATAATTTTTCAAGTGGACATGTGTCATATTTTATGCATACAACAAGGAAATCTAAAGACGAACTATGTGATGGAAAGGGTGTGAAGTTAATGGAAATTGCTGATGCGTATGACTGCAGGATACTCAATGGAAGCTGTAAAAGCGACTTAGAGGGTGAACTTACCTTTATCCGTGGAACTTCGTGCTCCGTTATAGATTACTGTCTTATATCAGGAAATTGGAACTCAATTGTCAACGATTTTTCAATAGCAGCTCAAATGTTTTCCGACCATATGCCAGTAGAAATATCGTGTGCAGTTTTGAATAACGGTGCTACGCCATCCGCAAAGCAGCTGGCTCTTCTACCGAAGTTGGTTTGGAATGACAAATTTCTTGTCCCTTATCAAAATAAATTGACTACTGAGCTTGCGAGTCTGAGTGAACAAAATGCAGTGATACAGATCGACGATCTTACCGCTATTATAAAAAGGTCTGCACCGTCTGCTGTTAGTGCAAAACATGTAGTCAGTAAACAGAAGTGGTTCGACAATGACTGTCTCAAGGCGAGAAGTAGATCATTTGCTTTTCTAAGGCGCCTAAGGACATGCAACACTAGCTCGTCGAAAGAACTCTATGCGGAAGCCAATAAATATTTTAAGCGTCTTTGTATGGAAAAAAGAAAGCAATTTAAACTGAAGTCTATAGCAGCCCTCAACTCTTCAAGATCCTCTGCAGAATTTTGGAAAGCGGCTAAAATTGCTACTGGCAGAACTAATTTGATCTCGTCGTCTTTGCAAGCTTCAGAGCTCAGACAGTATTTCGAAAATCTACTCAACGCCCCGCAGTTTTCTCCTTTACCGCAATACGCAGCCCCTTCAGTTTCGGATGAGCTTTTAGATACGCCATTTACTCTCTTCGAAGTGAAAAACGTAGTTGACTCGTCTAAAGTGAGAAAAGCCCCAGGCGACGATCGGATTCCTTTCGAGTTCTACAAGAACTGTTCTTCTGAATTTCTCATTGCACTTACTAAGGAATTTAACAGAATCTTCGAAACAGCAAGTATTCCAGGAAGTTTTAAAAGAGCGATTATCTTCCCATTGCACAAAAAAGGCGAGCTAGATAACCCAGCAAACTACAGAGGCATTTCCTTTTTGAATACTTCGGTGAAACTATTTAGTGCTATGATCTATAATAGGCTTATACAATGGATAACAACAAACAAGATTTTAAATGAGTACCAGGCAGGGTTCAGGAAGCATTATTCAACACTGGATCACATTTTCACGCTTACAAACATTGCGGAAACTTTTAAACACAACCGAAAAAAGCTATACGTCTTCTTTGTCGACTTCCGTGCAGCTTTCGATTCTATAGCGCGCAAAGCACTCTTCTATAAGCTATATCAAATTGGTTTGTCAAGTAAAATAATTAATGTGCTTGAAGCGATGTATGAGAACAATGTGGCATACGTTTGGAATGGAGACTCTGTATCGGAAGAATTTGAAACGCAAATGGGAGTTAAGCAAGGTTGCATCTTAAGCACATTACTCTTCATCCTGTTTATAAATGATATATCAGAGCAAGTGGGAAGAGGGATAGAATTTGGTGGTGTACGGATACCAGCGCTAAAGTTTGCGGACGATATAGTGTTTTTGGCGGACACAGTAGAAGGGATGCAGCTTGTCATCAATCGATTGGAAAGTTACTGCAAGCAATGGAACTTGACAGTGAATCTATCTAAATCAAAGATGATGATTTTTAGGAATGGAGGTGGAAGGTACTCCCGCAATGAAAAATGGTCCTATCAAGGTGAACGAGTAGAAATAGTAAAAGAATACAAATATTTAGGTGTTGTAATAACATCTAACCTGAGTATGAAAAAACATTTCGAAACTAATCTTGCATCAGCTAAAAGAGCTATTTCATCAGTTTGGAGACCGTGCATTGACAGTAAGCATATCGATCACTCGTCGAAAATGAAGCTATTTCGTGCAACCGCGGCATCTATTCTGTTGTACGGGGCGCAGATTTGGGGTTACTCCTATTTTGAAGAAATTGAGAAATTCCTTAGATACTTTTTGAAGCGTATCTTTAAACTGCCCACTTGCACTCCGAATTATATGCTGCATTTAGAAACTGGAGTGCCCCCACTTTTTTTGGATACTCTTAAGATGCATGCAGATTACATTGCAAGAGTAGGGGAGATGGAAGAAGAAAGGTTGCCCTGGATTGTTCTGAAGCATACGATTTCAACAAGAGGCCACTTGGTACGAAAATGGGAGGAGTTAGCGGAAAATTATGGAGTGAGCTTTAATATTGCAGCTGATTCGGACCCCTCGATGTTAAAACAAATGTTTAGCAATATACTGAAAAAGGCGGGTAATGCCTTGTACGATAAATTTATATCCGAAGCACAATCATCGCAACATAGGCTGGTGTATAGTAGATTGAACCACAACCTCAATGAAAACGCATCCACTTACCTTCTTAACCGCTATTCTCTGCAACTGATAAGCACAGTATTCAAGCTAAGAGGAGAATTAGTAAACCTATACTTTATTCCGCATCGGCCCGATCTTCCATTACTATGTGACCTGTGTAACCTTAAAGAGAGAGAGGATGTATATCACTTCATCGGAAGATGCCCCATTTTAAGTGAATTCCGCACGAGATATTTTGGACGATCTTTGCTGAGCTTTGATGAAGTTATTAATATATTGAACGGGAGTCTTGGGTGGGAAATTTTATTCAACTACGCCACAACTGCTAGCCGCTACAGAACTCGTATTTTGGAAGGCGATTTTTGAGCAAGCTTTTATACTTAAAGTCATATTAGGCTACTGTACTTTTTATTTAAAATATCTAAATTGTCAATCTGGTAGACGGCCTTAAGCCAAACCATAAACGACTTAATGCCTGTAAATACAAACATAATGATTGTAAACTTATATGAATTATTAATAAAGTCACTACTACTACTACTACTAATGACAAAGTGAATATATCTTCGTGTGGAGGGTATAAAAATGTTTCCCATACAAAGGAATCCCCCTTTTCCCGTAGCTAATAATTCGGGTTCCAAGCCAAATTTCCAAAATCAGAAAAACTGATTTTCTTTACTTTTTAATTTTTATATAGAGTACACAAACCGAGTTTGAAGACGATCGAATGAAAAATAAGAATTTTCTTATACAAATTTGTACCCCCCTTTTCCTATTTTTGGAGTTCGAATTTCCCAACCCGCTTCTAAGTGCTCAATTTGGCCATAAAAGAAGCATTTGTTTTAAAATATTTGCAATCTAGCTCTTACCCTTTGCCCTGGGCCAAATTAGTCAGTACTTGATATAGAATATTATTTATTAAGCAAGTTGTGTTTCTTAAAATGAAGCCCAATCCTTGCTTTCTATAAACCCCACTTCTTCGTCCAAGTGTCATCCATCTAAACCACAGCCCATCAAACGTAAGAGAATGTAATGTCACTGAGTATAATATAGTAAAACCGTTTTACTATATACCATCAGCTCTCAGTTTACAATTTGCGCACTTCTCATGCTCCATGCTGAGTGTCACAATAAAAAAAAAGAAATAACTTCACATCTTCCAAGCAAGTTTTCCCATTTTCTACAGTTACACCTTCTTTCACCTAGATTCGAAAGAAGTCTGCCATATCATTCGATCCCTAGAAAAACCACTGAAGTGTCACTGGGTGATGGAAATGCGATATCAACACACCCCCCTCCCTTCCCATCAGTGCGCACATTTTCTTGGAAATATTCCAACAATACCAGCGATGTAAATTTTTTTTTTTTGCAATAATAAATCGCCATTCAAAAATAACAAAATTTGATCTTTCATCTCCGCATATACGAAGCAAAATACTATCCAAACTTTGTGTGACGGGACGATAAATAACTTTCGGTGTGGAATTTAAAATTCTTGTTTCCCTTGTCGTAATCAACGAAAATATTGCACGTAATTTCGTGGAAAAACATCATCGCATGGGGGCGGCGAAATCGAAGAGGTTCCCTTTGCTCAAATCGAAAGTTCAAAATAACCATCAACTATAGTAAGTCTTTCTGGTACCTTATTAAATGTACATTTAAGCATGGCCTAGCCGTTTGCCGAGATTTGACAACAAATTTAACAATAATTTTACACACAAATATCAATAAAGCAAAAAGTAGCTGAAGTAGTGTACATTTAAAAGTTTTCATCCAAAATTCTTTTTCTATAATTAAGAGCAGTTTCACAGTACGAGGCAAGTGTAGTCCAATTACGACTGTCGTTAAGAATATTTTTTAGTTCTTCCAACATTAGTGTGTCGGCACCAAAGTGATTACGCCGGATTTCCTTCATAATGGGGCAGGATCCGATGAAGTGTATCACGTCTTCATTTTCGCCAGTGTTACACAAGCTGCAGCGATGCGGAATGTCATCCCGATGTGGCATCCAATTGAGCTTGAGTAGTTCTCCTCGCGCTCGCAGTACCAATGATATTTGGGCAGTATTGAGGTTAAGGTTCAGATAGGTCATGTGTTGATGTTGGAGCTGTTTATATAAACGGCGTGAGCTTGAGCTTTCCGCTTTGCTAACATTATCAATTCGTATGGTCTGTTCTACCTCCAATATAAATTTGTTCGCAATCCTCTGCCAGTCTAAAATATTACTCTCCTCTAAATCAAGCCTGATGTTATATTTTGTGGCGCTGGTTTCCCAGTCCTTGAAGAAAAGGGTTTTTGTTCTTATTGCTTTCCGCACTAGTATTTTTGTGAGTCGTGTATCGTCTTCTAAATTCAAAGCCTTTATAACAAAGTTCATATTCAACTTAAGGGTGTATACAAGAAGTGGCGCTATACCGCTCTCAATTTGTAGCAGATAGTTGGGCGTGCTCGATGGAAGCCGAAACAGTTTTTTCAGAAAGAAACGCAGTAACTTTTCTACTTCATCGAAATATTTCCCTCCCCATACCTGTGCACCGTAGCACATTACCGATCGCATAACAGCTTCGAAGACTTTAATTTTTGCTGGTATTCCGATCCTCGAATTAGACATAAGATTTTTCCACGTATAATTGATAGATTTCTTTGCATCGGAGAGCTTGAGTGAGAAATGTTTTTTCAGTGAAAGGTCGTGTCTTAGGGTTATTCCCAGATATTTGAACGTCTTGACAACCTCCAATTCATCCCCGCCATATTTCCATTTTTCATTCCTTGCAAATCGTCCTGTGCCTTTCCTGAAGATTATAATTTTTGACTTTGCTGTATTTATTTGCAGGTCGTTTAGCTTGCAGTAGTTTTCTAACTTATTTATCATTAGCTGTAATGAACTCGGTGATTCTGCTAGAATGACAATATCATCCGCAAACAACAGATTTTTAATTCTCACTCCTTCTACTTCGATTCCAGCGGGCATGAAATCTGTGATGTCATCCAAAAAGAGTGAGAATAATAAAGGGCTTATAAGACATCCTTGTCTTACTCCACTTTTTATTTCGAACGAGTCCGAAAGCTCCTTACCATTCAATATCACTGATTCATTTTTTCCATATAAATTAAGAAGCGCTTTTAAAAAAGTTGAAGATACTCCGATCCGTGACAGTTTATAGAACAGGCAGTTTCTGTTTACAGTGTCAAATGCGGCTCTAAAATCGATGAAAAACGCGTAAAGTTTTTTGCCTTTATTTAAGTAGCCTTCCGCTATACTTGTAAGGTTAAAAATTTGGTCCACTGTAGAGAAACCTTCTCTAAATCCTGCCTGAAACTGGCTCAACTTGTTATTTTCTTTAACCCATTTTGCTAGCCTTGAATTCATTAGACCCATGAGAATTTTAGTTACTGTATTCATGAACGATATGCCTCTGTAGTTAACCGCATCATTCGGATCACCTTTTTTAAAAATTGGGAATATAATAGACCTTTGGAACTCTTCCGGCACTTTTCCTTCTCTATATATATAGTTAAATGCGCCTAAAAGCTTTTCAAGGAATTTTATTGAGGCATTTTGGAAAAATTCGTATGGTATCCTATCTTCTCCGGGGGCTTTGTTTCGTTTGCATTTTCTTAGGACCTCAAATAGTTCTTCCATTTTAAACGCTGCATCCAAAATGTCATCTTGCACATCTGGCATCGCATATTGATATGCGATTTGAGTTCCTTGCGGATTGAGCATTAATTGGAAATGGTTTTTTAGAGCATTAAGTCCAATTGATGTACCAACTTTGGGCGTGGTTCCATTTAATTTGTTCGCTATAGCCCAGAACTCTTTACTATTGGAAATGCCTGCCATTTCATTAGCCATTCTATTATAGTACAGCGATTTTTTCTGTTCACAGACATCTTTGTACCGATCATTCGCTTCAATATATATTTTTCTTGTGGCTTCTGAATTTACCCTTCTGAAAAGGTTTAGAGACGCGAGAGATTTTCGTCTGGCCTTCGAACAATCTTCGTCAAACCACGGTTGTTTTTTTACAACATTGCTTCTTCTTGTTCTTGGTTGAGCTATGTATTGTATAATACTTGTGAGAAAGCTGGGGTTAGAGCATGGTTCCAGTCCGGTTCCAGAATAGTGACACATTCATCCAGTTGCCTGCGGTACTCGTTACCCCAACTATCTTTCCAAATAAGTTTTGGGAGAAGCGATAAATCCCTCGCAATTGGTGTTTTTGCACATAAAGCACAATCAATAACCAGAGGCATGTGGTCTGAAAATGTCTGATTAGCTATCTGCATGTCTTGTATCAGGTCGTGCCCATGATGGAATAAGTATAAGGTGGTCTCGTCGGCAAAAAGTAGTCCCTTAACGACACGTTTTTCTCTTTATTCAGCGTAGTATGTGTACGTTAACGAAGCGCTAAGGGACCAAAAAACGAACGAGTCGGCAGCCGACGAGACCACCTTATACTTATTCCATCATGGTCGTGCCAATCTCCGTTTATCAGTGCATAGTCTATTACAGAACATCCGTTTCCTTTTACATAAGTTAATTCGCCCTCTATATCGCTTGCTGTTCTTCCGTTGATTAGACATAGGTCAAACGACTCACAGGTTTCTATTAGTTGTTTCCCTTTCGTATCGATTGTTTCATCCTTTGACTTTCTGGCAATATTTGAAAAACATGTAACTTCTCCTTTGCAAATAGGAGCTACTTGTTCTCTTCCAACTCTAGCATTAAAATCGCCAATAAGCATCGTATTTTTACACCCTGTAATAAGAAGGAAATCGAGCAATTCAGTATAATCTGCTTGCCAGTTGCAGCAGTTTATGTATACAGGAACAATCTCCATTTGTTTCCCATTCGTTTCAATTATGACTAAGTCCCTATCTTTTGTCGTCTTTATCAGTTGAAATAAATTAAAATATTGAATAATGCAAATGTACAAACTTGAAATGGTTATCTATTAATTAAAATGCATTTTATTGATCGGAATACTATAACGCACATTGGTGTGCGATAGAATATTAACACGCAATATTGGCACTTTTGATTCGTGAGTCGTAAGTTGCTTATAAACTTTTATCGACAAGTAAGATTATTAAATGAATTACACAAATTTTTAAAGAAACTCATCGGGGTTTTCGTCAACGGATGAGATTTTACATTCAATCAACCTAAAAAATATAGCCTTCTAAAATATATCATTTAAATTAAAAAATGCTTTCGATTTCATATTCTTTTGCTATAGCGCACACTCAATGTGCGCAAGACTTATAACATCAAATTAGTGCACATTCTTTTGTTTTTCAAGTTGTAGCACTCATAATTGTATATTTTTTCAAATACATACATTGCTTTCCTTACGCACATGAAAACATAACATAACAAAACACAAGATTACGGTCCTAAAAATTATTTCCTTGTGAAATTGATACCGACCTATTCCAGCTCACAATTGCTCGTTTGCCGATTAGAATGTCAACACATATTATGTGTTATTGGAGAGGCTTCGCTTGAATTAAAAGCGCACATGGTTGTGCGTTTACGAATAATTTTAGTAAATCTCGACTGTAATAAATCGGAACACCACCTATTTCGGGATATATTTTCTAGTCCGGAAAACTATCCCTCTTCTCCGTCGCTATCGGGCTAAATATCGTGTTCTTCGTAATTTAATTTTTTGTACTGACCACGAACTTTTAGTAAACCATTGTCAAGTATAAAGTTGACTATCAAACTATCAAGCGTGTGCCTCATTTAATTTGTTTCCCTATCTGTGTCAATCAAAACACTGCAAATTAGAAATCGAAATCATGTCCCAATTACGTTCAATAATTTGATTCATATCTAGAATGAGCTGAGTTCAGGTTTTTATTCTTTTGGTATTTCCATTCTCGTTTATCAACCATCACGTCTCCACACAATTAATCAAAATTCAAAGTCAACACTTACGACTCTTCAAGCCCAACATGACAGTTGTTGCGAGACAGTGGCTGAATATTTAAATTCAAATTCAAAACAAATAAAAAAGAAAAACAAAAAAACCAAACACCACACTGCGCCTGTAAAAAAAAAATAATATTTGCACATTGAATTCATGTCAGCTATAATAACTACATTTATACGAACTATGCGATAGGACTGATTGAGAATAGGGTCAAATGAAATGGAGTAGATTTCGATGTTTGAAGAACGGAACAATTACGAACAAATTTCAATTAAAAGAAGCACTCAACGTGGTCATTTGCAAGAATCTTAAGGTGTGCTCTTGGACACTTGGTATTGTGTCAATCGAGAATAAGTTGGAACTAAATTACGAGAAAGTGTGTTATTAGTGTTTCGCACATACATTGATATGCATGGAAATAATGAATAAATGAGTGAGCAAGTTTTCCAACTCAGAGTTTCTAGTTTAATGGAATGCAAATGCAAATTAATTCTATAAAAATGTTAGATTTCGTAGTCCAAAACGCACCTAAAAATCGATATCGCACATTTATGTGCGCTTTCACTTCTATGCAGAGTTCACTAAATTAGAATGTGCGATATTCATTAATGTTGTAACATCATTTTAGAGACATAATCCAAGCTAGTTTTTCATCTGTAGAAGGTAATTTTTTTCAAACATAGGCTATTAGGCTATTGTGCGCAAATTTTAATTTGCCCTTAAGAAACTTACAACGATGTACAGGGTGATAATTTAGAACAAAACAACAACAGCTTGACATATCAATTGATTTTATTTTGGAGCTTGTGCAAAGTAGTTAAAAAATAAAAATAAATTGTAGTCGCAACAGGCCCGTATAGGATCCTATGCCTTATTTTCACAGCCATTAGTTTGTTTGAGTTATTCATGCTTAGTCCGAACGGCTGAATTGAGTAATGTTTCGAGAAGAGTTAGTCTAAGGTATGTTGGATAATAAAATGTTATTTGTGTTTTTCCGGACCCCTCTTTTAGTGGTCCAGCACTCTAGCCACTCTATATATCATTCAAATATCCACCACTTCTTTGTTTATTACGATGCTCCTTAACGTTGCAATTTCTGATTTACTAGAGAGCTCTCAGACTAAAAAAATGCAATCGTATACCGAGTCTTAAATTCCTCAATATTTCGACGTGTTTCTTGTCGTGATTAAAATTTAGGAAGGGTAGGGGGAAATTTTTCTACCATTGTAAAAAAAATTCGAAAACTTTTTCAAAATCTGCTCATTTTTTGACCTTGGTCCAAGACTTGGTAAACAATATTTTAGCGAGTTCTAAATGTTTTCTAGTTACAACTACAATTTAGAAAAGATAAACTCTGACAACTTTCTTGAGATCGGAAGAATTTAAGAGCTTGACTAAAAATATTTTCGTCCTGAATACATTGTGTTGTGACTAAACTTTAGAAAAGTTTGAGGGAAATGTTGCCATAAACTCACACTTTTTTCAAAACCTGATCAATTTTGTGAATTCGACCAAACATGTTTCTAAAGGCTTTCTGAATTAGAAAACGTAAAGAAAAGTGCTGCCATGTTTTATAACTATGTATTCTGATACCTTTCTCAAAATCTCATCAATTTCTGAACTTGACCACAAATGTTTTGTTCAGTTCTCAATACTTTCTGGTTGCGACAAAAATTTAGTATTTCTGACGGCTTTCTGATTTAGAAAAGTGCTGCCATGTTTTATAACTATTCTGACACCTTTCTCAAAATCTCATCAATTTCTGAACTTTTTTTGGGCCGTTCTGAATGCTTTCTGATGGCGACTAAAATTTAGTGTTTCTAAAGGCTTTTTGAATTAGAAAACGTCAAGGAAAGTACTGCCATTTTTTATAACTATTCTGATACCTTTCTCAAAATCTCATCAATTTCTGAACTTGATCACAAATGTTTTGTGCAGTTCTGAATATTTTCTGGTTGCGACTGAAATTTAGTATTTCTGAGCTTTCTGATTTAGAAAAGTGCTGCCATGTTTTATAACTATTCTGACACCTTTCTCAAAATCTCATCAATTTCTGAACTTTCTTTGGGCAGTTCTGAATGCTTTCTGATGGCGACTAAAATTTAGTGTTTCTGACGGCTTTCTGATTTAGAAAAGTGCTGCCATGTTTTATAACTATTCTGACACCTTTATCAAAATCTCATCAATTTCTGAACTCGACCACAAAATGTTTTGGGCAGTTCTGAATGCTTTCTGGTGGCGATTAACATTTAGGAAAGACCGGGGGAAGTGCTGTCACCGTTTCAACGATTTTGGACGCCTTTTTCAAAATATTATCATTTTATGAATTGGACCAAAAATCTTTTGAACAATTTTGAATATTTTCTAATTGCAACTAAATTTTAGAGAAGGTCATGAAAATGAAAAATAAAATATTGCCTTATCAAAATCTGATAAATTTCAGAACTTGCCCAAAGAGATACATTTTTAAGGAACGTTCTGAAATGTTACTTCAATGATTAGGTTGTTTTTAAGCCCTTATTTGATGCAGCTTTTTTTTCCAATAAGGAGGGAGCACTGTGATTTCCTCAAATGAATTCGTGCACTTTGTTATTTTAACTGCGATGGGGTTTCTGTCTTATTCACCATGGAAATAATCAAGTTCTACCGCAGAAAAAAAATATCATACATTTCGCCACATGGCAACTATGGAGTATGGAGTCCAAAAACCGCATTAAAACATCAACCTTGTCACCGGCATGCGATTTGCATTACTTCCAGACAACCGCCATTAATCAGGCAAAACCAAGGAGTCTTTTGCTATGTAGCATCTAAATCAGGGAGAACTCTTCACTACCGTACACATACACAATATATAATTAATAATGGCCAAGTGGCTCCTGGTGTTCTATAATTTTTTCAACAACCTCTCCACAGGCGCACGATCGCTATTCCCCGTACCGGACTGTTGTTGATATTGATGATCGCGATGACGATGATGATGATCTGCTAGTGATAGCCTGCTTTGAATAGTCGTCGACCGCATTCTACCGAACCCCTCAATCAATAGGCCAATTAGCCCATCAGACAAGGTCATGTGAGAGACGCGCTCGTAAATTATCATGAACCAACAACGACTACCACGACCACGACGACGACCGACGACGCGGACGATGCTGCTGCTTCTACTGATGATGATGATGATGTCCCTTCGATTCTTTATTTTTCAAAATTTATATTTATCGCCATGGGAATCGGTTGCTGTAATGGAAAACAAAAAAAAAAAACCGCATCGATCCACTAGCGCCCCATGGCCACTCTCGCTTCTATAGTATGTCACTCGGTAAGCCAAGTACAGTCTTTAGGGGGGGGCGGGCCACTGCGCCTCTACGCTACAGGAGCGCGTTTTATTTTGTTTTGCGATATCGAAAGCGTTTTACTTCTTGGCCGAAATGGCCTAGCGTCTTTATAACTCACAAGGATGTTGCCGTGTATATATGGCTAAGTGTGGTTTCAACACTTTTCCCCACACACACGGTTTATAATTGCACACGGGGCAATGAGAGGCTCTTGTATAAAGTGGCAATTACAGTGGTCCAGTCGATATGTCCTCTGGCAGCGCACTCTGTGCAACAATGTTGCAAAAAGCCAGTACCAACCCAAACGGAGCAATTCGATCAGAGATTTCTGTGTCCTGGGTCGCAGCGGTGTGGGGGAAATTCCTGCAGATAAATCAGTCGATTAATTGATTGCTGGTGCGGTCTTGGGGCAGATTGTACTGGCTCTGGTACTGGTACTGATGGTGTCTGAGTGTTATGGAATTTGGAGCCCGGTCGACCGGCTGCCGGCACTTCTTATGGAGATGTTAAAATGCAGCACACAGTTTTGTTATCTTTTGTAGTTTTATTGGGTTTTCATTATATGCACGGGGATTAACGATGTTGCAGGCAATCGAAAGTGACATCAGTGTGTTGATTATTTTTGAAATTTTTATGTAAGTTGGTTAAATCGATTTTTATCGATCTGAGCTCATGCTCGCCTATTGAACATAATTTTAATTATTAACTGGATATGGTTGCCTTCGAGTGGATATGTCCTTGTGTGGATGAAATAAAGGGATGTGGTAGATACTTGGTCGGATGGGGTTCTTTTAATTTATCTCTGAAGATATTTCCAAGTGTTTGTTAAGTTAAAACGAAGGTTTATTAAGTTTCAATTGGCAGTTACGATATTACGATCTAGGCAAGTAGGTATAGGTACCTAAATAAAAATCTAAAAAAAAAGAACATGTTGGTACTGCTTTCGACAAGTACCTATATTATTATTTTTAGAAAATGTCCGACAATTTAGACTTAGCTTAGGGCCATGTTCTGTTTTGATGCAATTTCAAACAGCCTACCATAATATTGAAACGAAATAAGAACAATACCGTTCGAATATGTACAAAAGCCTTTCCCCAAAATCACTCAAAAAATGCCAGACTGAAGTCCACAATGGCAACATAGGTTTGGAAGCCATCAGAAATGCTGCATCTAACGTGGTAGACTCCACCAGCACCACCAAGAAGAAACCCTTGCACGCAGAGGCCAGGGCCAAAAGAATACATGATCTATGATACTTTTGGGCTGAGGAGCACACATTTTTCAAATGAAAAATAAGAGATTACGAAAGGTTTGTGAAGTCGATAGAGCGATGTCACAATAGAAATGAGGTTCGAAAATGTAACCGGGGAAAGTTGTTCTAGAGTCGCAGTCACTGGTGAATATTTGGCTGGAGATGGACCACTTCTGTAGACTGGTTAAATGGAGCTAATAACCAGGATAACACTATCAGATTATATGAGACACTCAACTAATAACTCAAATCTAATAACGTTGTGCGGGAGCCCACTGCTTACCCACTAAGATGGGCGAGATGTGTTTGAAGGGAGTAGCTATACACCAACCCATCTGTAAAATTTGGTCGAATGCAAATAAGTCCGATGAATGAAATCTCAGCCAGGTCCTGAAGAAAGAAGACATTTCAGGCGTTAGGCAATAACGCCCAAGGAAATAACGCCTAAATCAATTTGGAAATAACGCCCTAAAAAAACTCGTACAATTTGTTGTTGCGAACATTTTCGTCATTTTGGGTGTTATTTCCTTTCCAGGGTTCGTTTTTTTGACAAGCAGTAAAGCCCAAAATAGTAATTGGAAATGCATAAACAGTGGAATAATGGGGGACATGATGCCCCCTGCAACCCTCCCGCTTGGGTTTCCTGCTGGATTTTGGAGTAGGTGGGAGTTTGTATCGCGAAAAAAACCTTCAATATATCCAATTTCGCACATACTCCAAAACTGACAGTAAACCCAAGCAATGTTTATTGCCAACCCCAAGTTTATTTCCATCTTGTTGTTTATTTTTGGGCGCTATGCATTTTTTTGGGCTTTATTTCCAAATCAATTTGGTCGCTCATAGAAGAATCTGTCTAAAGTAATCTGCGAATGCCTAAAGCCAATGACGAACAACTATTTCGTCTGTTAGGTTCTCCATTTTGTGACGGATGTCCTTCTTGAAGACTGCCAGAATTTGTAGATTGCTCATATAAACCCTCGAGTTTAAATCACTCCATATAGAAATAATATGTCGTTTGTGGCTCGAGGAAACACAATGTCCTTCAGTCCCAATTCATCCTATTGAACAATTAAACATTTATTGACCAAGGTTCTGTAACGCTCACCAATCACAGAGTTTTGACCGTTTGACCTGCGCCGTTCTAAAAAAAAATTGGCGAATGACTCCTCCAGCGACGTAGAAAGTATGTGGATCTGAACCAACACGCCTCTCCATCAGTTAGCTCGATCTTTGGCCAAATGGCTCCATTTGCGCACTCCAAGTTTTTTGTGGTCCCCTTGCATGTGCGCGGTCGTCTTTTACTACGTTTTGAAGTTGAAATCGAAGAATCTTCGGCCAGGAACCTAGACCACCAGCTCCGCCCGAAAATGAGAGATCCATAGAGCCAGTTTCAAAAAGTTATTAGGTGGTTAAGTATGTGTGCCATGCTAAAGTAAATGGAGGGCGAATTGTTCAGGCATACACTGGAATCTAATAACATTTACAGTTATTTCTGTAGTACAACACGTATTCACAGATAGAAAAAGAGACGGCGCTACTCATTTCAAAACTGGCTCTATGGAATTCTCTTTTTTGCCCGAAGCTGGTGGTCTATTCTCTCTGGTTTGTGAACGTTGGTATCCATTTGCTCTACATGACCTTGCCTTCTCAGTCGACTGATCGGACTTTTCTGACCAGATCGATGTCGCTGTATGGGTTCGCTGTTAAATCTCCTCCACCCGTCATCACAAACGGGACCGAAACTCATTCGAAGAATTTTTCGTTCAAAATAGGAGGAGGAGGACTGAGATTATGAGGGTCTTATATACACCCCTATCGCCAATAATATTTCCCCGGGAATATTTCTCATTCATTCACTCCAAGTTTTTTGTGGTCCCCTTGCATGTGCGCGGTCGTCTTTTACTACGTTTTGAAGTTGAAATCGAAGAATCTTCGGCCAGGAACCTAGACCACCAGCTCCGCCCGAAAATGAGAGATCCATAGAGCCAGTTTCAAAAAGTTATTAGGTGGTTAAGTATGTGTGCCATGCTAAAGTAAATGGAGGGCGAATTGTTCAGGCATACACTGGAATCTAATAACATTTACAGTTATTTCTGTAGTACAACACGTATTCACAGATAGAAAAAGAGACGGCGCTACTCATTTCAAAACTGGCTCTATGGAATTCTCTTTTTTGCCCGAAGCAGGTGGTCTATTCTCTCTGGTTTGTGAACGTTGGTAGATATCCATTTGCTCTACATGACCTTGCCTTCTCAGTCGACTGATCGGACTTTTCTGACCAGATCGATGTCGCTGTATGGGTTCGCTGTTAAATCTCCTCCTCCCGTCATCACAAACGGGACCGAAACTCATTCGAAGAATTTTTCGTTCAAAATAGTAGGAGGAGGACTGAGATTATGAGGGTCTTATATACACCCCTTGTTTGAGTGTGGAGTTTTTGCCGTCTTCTAATTAAAAAAACGCATGAAATTTTCGTATTTTTTTGGATTTTATTTTTTCTTATTCGCGTGTGCAGCTTGCACTTACAACAATTTTCACGTTTGCCGATTGAATGAATGACATTTTGTCATAACTATGATACCTATATATATATATGGGTCTCTCGCACCCAGGGAGACGATCACAGACCGAACAACGAAACAACTGCATATGAGTAGAACTTAATGCCCGCGGCGCCATCTAGGCGCGCATAGTATAAGCAGATGCAATTGTTTCGTGGGTTCCACTTTAGGGTGGATACAGGCGCAATTTGGAAATGCACTTAAACATTACCGCCCGCCTTGCAGCAATTGCTGCAAAGTAATTATAACTTTTTTGATTCGAGAAAAAAAGCCCGAGATGCGAGAGATAAATCTTAGAAACTATATGATGTATATAAGTAAGAAAACCCATTAGGTGGGAATGTACAATTGATATAATTATGTAGATAAGTATGTGAAAATAAATTTACCTTCAGAAAAAGGCAAAATGATAATTCAAAAATTATTAATTGAACAAATTACAAGGTAAATAATTCGAGTTAAATGTATAATTATAGTACATTATTTATATGAGAAATACACACAAGTACAGGTTGTTCTTTAGAAATAGATGAATAGTAGCTATAACATTTTTTATTGGAATTCAAAGATGTTTTTTTTTTTTTTTTTAATGATTCTCAGTATCGAATGGGTTCCAGAGGCTAGGATTATTAGATAGTTGATGGCACTACCCTCATGTTTAATTGATTGAGAGTGATGTTATAGTAACTCATGGATATGCATTAAAAAAAAACAAAAAAACGGATGATTCTATTTCTTACTGAGGGAGAAGGACGCAAATTTTGGCCACTGAACGCGTGATAATCCCCTTTTGAGTTTTTATGTCTGCCACTCTGACTCGTTGGTCAGGACCGGGATAAACCTTAAGCACTCGGCCTAGTCTCCACTCATTCGGAGGAAGATTTTCGTTTCGAATTACAACCAAGTCATCTATTTGGAGATCGCGTTGAGGACCTTTCCATTTATTCCGTTTGTGTAGTTCCTTTAAATACTCCTCCTTCCAACGGATGGAAAACTGATGATGGAGTATTTTTAGTTTTTTCCAGCGATTCATGATACTTAGGGATTGGTTACAATAGGAAGGCTCGGGGGGGGCTTGCAGCAAACCACCAGTAAGAAAATGGCCCGGAGTGAGAGGAATTATATCTTGAGCGTTTTCCGACATCGGTGAAAGTGGACGAGAGTTGAGGTTCGATTCAATGCGCGCTAGCAGGGTACTGAATTCCTCGAAAGTGAATTTTTGGTTCCCGGCTACCTTGCGGAAGTGTAATTTGAAGCTTTTTACACCCGCTTCCCACAGACCGCCTACATGGGGTGAACCAGGGGGGATAAAATTCCACTTTATTTGGGAAAAATTATGCGAGTTTTCCCGAGAACTGTGCAATACCGCTTGATAAAAATCCTGAGAAAGTAATCGGGCTGAACCGACAAAGTTGGTTCCGTGATCTGAAAATACTTGTGAAGGGGTACCGCGACGCGCAACAAAGCGGGTGAATGCCGCCAAAAAGGCCTCCGCAGACAGGTCACTGACGGCCTCCAAATGTATGGCTCGAGTTGCGAAACAAACGAAAACGCATACATAACCTTTGTCTAGGCGACATTTTCGACCGAAATAGGTCTTGAGCAGAACTGGTCCCGCAAAATCGATGCCCGTATTATCAAAGGGACGACTTAGCGTGGTTCGCTCAGGAGGCAGGGTTCCCATCAACTGCGTGAGGACCTTCTTTTTGTGGCGCGTACAGGTATGACACTCCCGTATCCGCCTTTTGACCAAATTTTTCAGTTTCGGTATCCAATACTCGGAGCGTATTAGTCGGGTCATCAGCTGTATTTCGCCGTGAAGAGATAGTTGGTGGACATAGGCGACATAGAGTTGCACATATAGACATTTGTAGGGAAGGAGAATCGGAAAACGTTCCGAAAAGGAAAGAGTAGATGCGGATAACCTGCCATTGGACCTAACGATTCCTTTGGCATCAAGAAAGGCGTTAAACGTTAGTAGCCAGCTCTTGGACGACAACGTCCGTCCTTGAACTAGTGAGTTATAGTCCGAAGGGAAATATTTAATCTGAGTAAGGAGAATTAGCTTTTCCTTGGTGTCCAAGATTTCCTGAAGGGAAAGATTTTGAGTCACATGTGTTCTACGCAGCGATCGATTGCGACATGCATTAGCAAAGCGGTATATGTACGCGGTAACACAGATGGCTTTATGCCATGATGAGAATCTACCCAATATGGTTTCAAAATCGGAGATAACTTGATTCGACAAGACCTGTAGGGGTTTGGTCTCCAAAAGGGCTTCATCTGGTGGGCCCGGTGTCGAAGAAGGCCAGACACTTTGGTCTTCTCGAAGCCAGGAAGGTCCTTCCCACCATAGTTGGCTTGTTTGTAAATCCTTCGGCGTGACTCCACGGGTTGCCAGATCGGCTGGATTATCCGATGAGGAAACATGAGCCCAAAGACTCGTGGGAGTATTCCGAAGGATTTCGGAAGTTCTATTGGCCACAAAAGTCTTCCAAGAACTAGGGTGTCTAGCCAACCAGGCCAGTACGATGGTGGAGTCAGTCCACAGATAGATGGCACTAACGTTTAAAAAATTGAAATGTTCTAATACAAGCCGTATCATTTTCGATAAAAGGACTGCCCCCTGGAGCTCTAACCGTGGCAAAGAAATGGAATTAACGGGAGCAACTTTAGACTTGGCCCACAACAGATGGGAGGTAAACGTATTGGGGCCATGTTGTACTCGCAAATATAGGCATGCCGCATAAGCCTTTTCCGAGGCGTCACAGAACCCATGAATCTGGACAGCGGACCACGGAGAATAATTTATCCATCGAGGAATGCGAATAGACTGGACATCCGGGAGAGTAGAAACGAAGATTTTCCACCTATGCTCGGTGCTGTCAAGCAATTTTCCATCCCACTCAGTGCGATCCTTCCAGATTTGTTGCATCAGGATTTTCGCTGTTACAACAACAGGCGCAAGCCAACCCGCAGGATCATAGAGTTTTGCGATTAGCGACAAGACCGATCTTTTAGTGGGGGGTTCCGAGCTGGGAATATCTTGAACGCAAAATGAAAAAGTGTCAGACGCCGCATTCCACCGGATTCCAAGTGTTTTGAGACTGCTATTGTCGTCGAACTTTAGAAAGTCTTCATTCAAGAGACAATCTGTGGGAAGATGTTCTAGCAACTCCAGAGAATTGGATGTCCATTTTCTTAAGTTAAACCCCGCAGACTGTAAAACAGTTACAAGTTCCTGTTGGGACTTAAGAGCAGTAGACAGATCATGAGCCCCGGAAAGGACGTCGTCGACATAAAATTCTCGATTAAGAATTCGCGCTGCGAGAGGGTGAGAGGCTTGAACGTCATTGGCTAATTGGCGGAGAGTGCGAATCGCTAGGTATGGCGCGCAATTAATTCCAAACGTCACCGTTTTAAGCTCAAAATCAGTTAGGGCATCTGTAGGACTTGATCGGAATAAAATACGCTGGAACCGGGTCTGATCGGGATGGATGAGAATCTGTCGATACATTTTTTCCACATCGCTATTAAAAACGTATTTGTAGAAACGCCAGTTTAAGAGGAGCATGGTAATATCAGCTTGAAGTGTAGGGCCAGGATAAAGCATGTCATTTAAACTGCTACCGTTCGAGGACGCCTGTGAAGCGTTAAAGACAACTCTGACCTTAGTGGTCAGACTGTCGGGTTTGATAACCGCGTGGTGGGGCAAGTAATAGGAACTCACCTGATCAATCGAAACGTTTTCACTTGGGACGGTGGGCTCCATGTGGCCTAAGGAAGCGTATTCGGCTAAGACGGAGTCGTATTCCCTTTTGAGGTCAGGGTTGTTAAGAAGTCGTGACTCATTCCGAACAAATTGCCGCATTGCAATTGCTCGCGAATGACCCAACGAGGTCTTTTGGGGGAATTCTTCCTTGAAGGGCATGCGGACAACATATCGTCCGGCGGAATTGCGGAATGTAGATTCCTCATATAAGGTTTCACAGAATTGTTCCGCTGCTGTAGGGAAGGCTTTCTGTGGCAGTTCCTCAAGGGTCCAGAATCGTTGCAGATCTTGTTCCAGGGTAACTTCATTGAAATGGGAAACGACGGTAGTAAATGTTGATCGGTTATGGCTAGCAGGCTGAGGTAGCGGCCCGAGCAAGACCCATCCAAAAACGGTATTCTGGGCCATTAGAGAGCCTAAAATATTAGTCTTCATCCCATCGCGGATAATGAAGGGGTATAAGTCAGCGCCGATGAGCATATCAATCTTTGCGCTCTTATTGAAGAAGGGATCTGCGAGTGGAAACTGAAGCTGCGGTTGCGTATCGGCAATGGCCATGGATATTGAAGGCAAGTTGCCTGTGACCTTTTTAAGTACAAGCGCTTGCACTTGTAGGGTGAAGTTCCGATCTGTTCTAGATGTGAGTGTAAAAGAACATAACTTAGATGAGGTGGCAGTGAGAGTTAAACTCATACCAGTGACTTGTGCCTGCACCGATTGAATCGGTAAGTTTAAACGAGTTTGAATGTCCTCCGAGAGAAAAGAAACTTCGGAGCCAGGATCCAGCAGGGCACGCACCTCAAAGTCACAATTTTGATGGTGAATACTGACTATAGCTGTAGCTAGTAGCGCCTGAGAGCATGTCGTCGTGAAATGCGATTGCGTAATGATCTCCTGGGTAGTGGACTGTAAAGTAGAGCTTGATGAAGGTTGGGTGAGCGGGGGTGCTGATGGAGGTGGTTGTGGTGTCACATGCAGAAGCGTGTGATGCTTGCTTTGGCATTTGAGGCACGTGTTTTTACTTGGGCAAGTAGATACATTATGGGTTACTGACAAACAGTTGTAGCAGTATTTATGCTTGCGCACTGACTCACGGCGCGTCTCAACATCCATGTTGAGAAAGGTAGGACAAAGTCGTATGACATGGTGTCCCTTACAGATTTTGCACAGCGGAGAAGATTTAGCATGATGAGTGCGTACCCGAGAAACAATTGCGGTTTGACCCTTAGCTGTGTTGGTGCGAGTGGACTTATTTTCTGGATGCATTTCCGAAACACTTTCTAACACACGATACCGATTGGAAAGGAAAACGTTCATGCTTTCCCATGTGGGAATTTCAGTTGGTTTAAGTAAAGATTCTTCCCAGAGGGCCAGAGTTCGATCTGGAAGTCGGGTTGAGCACCAATAAGTTATGAATGCATCCCATTCTTCGATGGCTATGCCGTGCGACTTTAATGCCAACAAAGCATCATTGATGCTGCTTTGGAGATCCTTTATCGCTTTGGCCGATTCAGAAGAACATAGAGGTTGATTGAGCAAAATCTTTAAATGGTTATTGACCAAAATACGCTTGTTTTCGTAGTGGTCACGAAGAGCGTTCCAGGCAAGACTGAAGTTTTCGTCCGTTAAGGAAAATTTGTTAACGATATGGAATGCATCGCCCTGTGTTTTTGCTCTCAAATGAAATAGTTTTTGCACGGGACTAATTTTGGCGTGAGTTATGTAAACCGCCGTAAACATGTCCCGGAACGCGGGCCAATCTAAATAGTTCCCATGGAAAACCTCCGTATCGCACGGTGGGAGCTTGATGCTATTTGAAGAGACGGTTTCTCCTGACTTGTTGTCCGAAAAAGGCAGATCTACAGGGGTTGCCTTAGCGCGTGGTTGAAGAGAATTCTTTAGATCGAGGATCTCACTAAAACACTTTAAATAGGTTTCAGAGGAATTCTGATACTTAGATTTCACCGCGCTCACCGATTCCTTTAGTTTGTCGTCGGTAGTGGCCTGACTTATGAAAAGAGTGTAATAACTTTTCACTTCGTGCCATAATTCCGTTAGTTCGGCGCTATAAGCTTCCAAAAGAGAGAGCGTAAATGAAGCGGCTGGTTTTTCTTTAAAAGAGGCATGAAACTCAACTAAGGTATCACTGGCCAAAATGACGTCCTCCAGGTACCCCATTATACATGAAAAGGAATCACCCGCGCGTATTGAATATTGTTACGTTAACCGCGCGACAGAAAAAGCTAATCGAATAACCGCACCTTCGTACTACCACTAATACTGGGAATCTGTACACTCTTAATACTAACTAATATGATAATATCTAGCTTTACTTTATATAGAGCAACCAAATCTACAAATTTTAATTAGATAACGTATTAAATACCTGTACTTGTACTTGTGTAGCGTGATATAATTTGATGATGAGCTGCTAGCTTTAGATAGAGATGTATGTTGCGGTAGTGTTGACGGCTGAAGACTTCTATGATGTAGACTGATGCTGCGCAATTTTGTTGCGGTGATGTTGTGGGGTAAAGTGGCTTTGGACACTGACAATGATGCAGTGGTGAAAGAGGCGACGAGATTCTGGCGATGAGGAACACACTTGATGGCGACGAAAAGGCAATGATGATGATGTTGAACTCACGTGAAGATGATGTTGTGAGGCTATGGTGATGGCGACGATGATGAGGAACTTGCGTGAGGCTGTCGTGCAGGCGGAAACTTTTGGCGATTCGATGGGGGAGGAAAGTGTCACTGTTCACTATCACAATCGAGGAATCGAAAAATTTCCAATGGTGGCAACAAAAAACGCACGTGATGCGATGATGGTGGCGACGAGATGAGCTCACGTGATGATGATTGGTGGTGGCGACGAGAAGAAGTCGCGTGATGGTGTGGTGATAGCGACGAATCGACAATGGGCTCACGTGATGCTTTAGGGATGGCGACGAAACAATAATTCACGCGAGGCTGTCGTGATGGCGGAGATTTTCTGCGATTTGATTGGGGCCGAAAGTGTCACAGTTCACTTTCGCAATCGAAGAATCGAGAAAATTCCAATGGCGAAGACCAAACGCACGTGGTGGCTGGATGCGATTTTGGCGTAATTAAATGCAGAAAAGCACGAGATGGCTACGATTTTCTGCGATTTAATTATGGTCGTAATTGTTTGTCCGGCGATTAATTTCGAGCACACGCACAAAAAAAATCCGTAATGGCGGCGGAGATGGTGAAAAATTATGACAATTTTCGTAATGGCGACGAAGAATTGTGGAATGATGAAATTTCCGTAATGGCGACGCAGTATGGTGCACTGAAGAAAATTTCGCGAATAAAAAATTAAACAAAGAAGACGAAATCCGGTTCGTTTGGACCAAAAATGTTTGAGTGTGGAGTTTTTGCCGTCTTCTAATTAAAAAAACGCATGAAATTTTCGTATTTTTTTGGATTTTATTTTTTCTTATTCGCGTGTGCAGCTTGCACTTACAACAATTTTCACGTTTGCCGATTGAATGAATGACATTTTGTCATAACTATGATACCTATATATATATATGGGTCTCTCGCACCCAGGGAGACGATCACAGACCGAACAACGAAACAACTGCATATGAGTAGAACTTAATGCCCGCGGCGCCATCTAGGCGCGCATAGTATAAGCAGATGCAATTGTTTCGTGGGTTCCACTTTAGGGTGGATACAGGCGCAATTTGGAAATGCACTTAAACACCCCTATCGCCAATAATATTTCCCCGGGAATATTTCTCATTCAGCAATTTGATTTACATTGCTGACAAGGGAAACATTTCCATCGGAATTTTATTCACGATACCCCTAATAGAGTTTCCTTAGCGTTTCTTGACAAAGCTCTACTAACTAGTCAATTGCCTTCTTAGGCCAAAGAAATAGCGGTTGGCAAGTGTAACTTTTAATTTGATTTCTACTGGTGGTGTCATTGTCAGAGTTTATAGCGAGCCGAGGTAAACAAAGTCCCTAACCACTTCAAAGTTGTAGCTGCCTACCGTGATGTTCTGTCCAATTCGTCAATGTTGTGTGTCCATTGTGTAACATTTTCAAAAATGTTCACCAAAACTCCTCCGCAGCGACGAGCGTCCTCAATCGCTTGGTACTTCGTGTAGTCGATGTCGACCGAGCTTTTACAATATCTTCATTCACGACAGCGATATTCTCTACCGAAAAAGAGTTGCAACTGCAAGGGCGCAGTAGCACAGTGGTTAGTGTGCTGGACTACTGTGCAAGGGATCCCAGGTTCGATCCCCGGAAAACACACAAATTACATCAAGGTTGTTTCTACTGCGCCACCTCTCGCGAACGTCTGACAAGCATCCGAGAGTATGACTGCCCTGAAAAAAGCTTCTCAATTCAGCCGTTCGGTCTCGGCATAAAATTGTAGGTCCCTTCCATTCGTCTCAAAAATATAAACTCACACAAACGAATGCTAGGCCTAGGGTGTCTACCTGCCTGTTGCGCCACCTATTTTTTTTTTTACTAGTTGCAAGGCCTTTCCACGTTTGCTCGTCCCTATATTGTCATTCGACGCCATTTGTAAAATCTATCCCAATAGGGTAGGTATCTATCTATCTAGGTCCTAGACTAACGCATCGGCGGAAACTTTGTTTGGTGATCTTTAAACAAATTTAGACTTAAATGCATCCTGCAAATTTTCTTGGAAAGGTGAATCTCTACCGCATGAACAAAGCCCTGTGATGCTTACAGTTAGGTCTTCTGCAATTACATTGTTATACATTGTAGTTCTGTTTCTCTAAAAGAACAGTTTTTGGCAACTCTTCCAAAACCAAAGTCTTAATAATAGTGACGGCATTTTCGACATTCAAGTTACACCATAACCCCTATTGAAACTTCCTATAAGGTAGTCCTACCTAGACGATTAGAAACTACTTACATCGCGTTTTCATAAAAAGCGAATCGAAATACCTTATCCTTCCTCTTCTGGAGAGAAAGCCACCCATAAAACCGCATGCATGCGGAATAATAAATGCACCAGTTGCTACCATTACGGTTGCGCATGCAACACTCTTTCCGGCATGCACAGCTCGCAAAGGCTACATTACCGCCAACATCCAAAATGTGCACTCCACTTAACGCGAATTAATAATTTCATATACGATTATTAGATTTATGCAGCGATTATCGCGCCACCAGTTCGCTCTAAATAGCTTTTCATTCGGCGCGCACTCAAAGTGAAATTATTGCCATATTTTGATGGATATGCGTTGATAATGAAACCAATCCGAATCCACCCGAGAGAAACACCTGCCGCTGCACTGCAGCCACCAATGGTTTCATTAATTCATAGAGGCGAACGGATGAAAATTTAATTAAATATAGAAATCATATTGACAAGATGACAAGTCGGTTTTGTAGCCAGCCAATCACGTAGGCTATACAACTAAAACGGACCTGACGTCCGTTGAACCCACTACTACGAGAAGCGCGCACATAACATGAACGCGATCGCATTCATACAAATGAGGTGGTGAAAATTATTATTTCAGCCACTTTGGCCAGCAACGGTGGACATGCATTGGTTAGCGTAGCGCCAACCTGTAGTTGAGCGTATACCTGATTGTATCCACAATAATCTGGAGCTCTGACCGTCTCTCTGGTCAGTATCGGTTGGGGTATGGGTATGGGTGGCTTGGTCGGGTTGATTGATTCATGGTCATGGCGGAGTCTTGTGTATGGCCGGGAGAAGTTGCTCTTAATTTTCGCGTTTGGGAAAATTAAAATTCGATTCGGATGAATGGACTGCATGTACGGGCTTGAAATGTGATTTCTCAGTTCCTCACGCCCCCGCCGCAACGGTCGGTTGTTGTTATCAAATTGGTTTATTGGCTTTTGATTTGGGAAGGTGTAGTTGAAGTGGATTTTGATTAAGTAAATGGCAGCATGGGTTAAGTGGGCAAGACAGATTTATTAATGGACCTGGGCGGTGCGGTAAGGTAGTGGTGCCGCGATTAAGTTGTGATTAAGTACCAACTAGATATATGTCCCAATCGAGCAGGTGACCACCTATTGTCGTTGAAATGTGGCTGATTTTTTTAGATTTTGGAGGATTGGTTCCATAGGTGGATATCTTTGGTGGTGCCTTGGCCATTAAGTTTTGCAAGTCCCTGCCATATAATTTTCGAGATGACTGCTCACGGATTCCTGGAAATGGATGAGCTGATGGGGGTACATTTTGATGAGCTTATATTCAGCATAAATCTTGGCTCTGGTGTACCGCTATTGAATAGGTATACTACGCTGGTGTTAGTGTACAGGACCACTGAGCGACTGGTCTCAGGTTAAAACCTCGGAAAAGCAAAAATTATGCCTTAAGATTGTTTTTTTTTCCACTGAAGCACCTCTCGCGTCTGACAACCATCCCAGAGTAAAACTGTCCTGAGGAAGCGTCTCCCCAATTCAGCCATTTGGATTTAACATAAAATTTTACAAACAAAAATTCACACAAATGAATTGTGCGGGAAGCTATAGGGAAGCTGGTGATCACTAGGATGAGGTCATACATTTTGCACCCCGAAACTTTTACTACCTGTGACGAGGTTCATATTTTCCCAACAGTAAGTAATAAAATTAAAGGGTAAATAAGAAACGACGCACGACTGGAATTTCCCAAGATCAAACAATGAACCACTTGAAAAGCGTATAAAAAGATGCGCCGTTAGGATGAGGCCATATTGCGAATATTTCGTTGCAGGAGTTCACATCAGCGAAGTTTTGTTAAGAATGTTTAAAAAAAAAGCGTTAAAAAGAACTGTTTTTATTTAGTTTAGGCTTCTGGAAAGACTTTAACAGCGACAGAAAGAGGAAAATTGATGCTTTCAAGGAGTTAGGATTCTAAGGCCGAGAAATTGCAAGGAAGTTAAATAGAAGTAAGACTGTTGTAAACAGTTATCTTGCGGATCCACAACACTATGGGAAAAGGACGCACGGCAGAAGCAACCACATTGCAAAAAAGCGGTTAATTCTTCGGCTTGAACCTTGACGGCCGCGATGGTTACAACTTTTATTTCCATGATCTAAGAAAGGAGGAGCTTATTTTGGCAAGACATCACAACCGTACTTCAGGTGTAATAGTGTGGGGGCTGCAGGAAATAAGGCCCCAATGAAATAAGGCCACATAATGAAATAATACCCCAATTTCAAATATCAAATAAGGCCCCAAAAAAAAACCCAAACCCAAGCAGGGAGGTTGCATACGTTTTCGTTTTTCGTTTGGGGTCTTATTTCATTTCTTCTTTTGGGATCTTATTTCATAATGAAATAAAACCCCAATTTTCATTAGGAAATAAGGCCCCAAAAAAGGAAATAACGCCCTAAATTTTATTAAAAATCGTTGTTGTTGTTTCCTGTATACCTACTTTTTTGGGGCCTTATTTCATATTGTTTTTGGGCCTTATTTCTGCTTGTCGTCCAGCACTTGATAATATTCATTAAGCATAATAAGATTAGTGATCTGTAAGACAACCAGGAGTTTTCAACCCATCCCTTTTACTAAACCAAAGTAGCAGCGGTTTTCTAGAGCAATTCTAACCGTATCTGTACTAGGATCTCATTAAATGATGTTTGCTCCGAGATATTAGTTTACTTAAGTCAGTGATTTTCTGAGTGCTGTTATATATACCTAACTATTCCGATTTATCATTGTTCCGAATAGATATAGTACATACATACATACATACATACATACATACATACATTTTCAATGGCCCATTAAGTGGGTCGCGGGTGTAGGTTGCTCAAGTGGACCCTCCATAGCTCTCGATCCTCCGCCATCGACTCCAAATCATCAAGGGCAATCCCCATACGGGTAGAGGAGAGATTATGAATTTGATCTAACCATCTCATCCTGGGTCTACCTAGAGGACGCCTGCCCGATGGTACGGATTCCATAGCACGTCAAGGGATCCTGGTCGGGGGCATGCGTTTAACATGACCAAACCACCGAAGCATGGACCGCTCTGTCCGGAGAAGTAGCTGCTCGACATTGAGTTCCTCACGTATTCTGGTATTTCTAATGCGATCTCTAAGAGTCACACCAGCAATACAACGGAGAAATCTCATTTCGGCAGCTTGTATCCGCGATCTTATTCTTTCGGTCATTACCCAAACCTCATGACCATAGATAAGAGTTGGAACAAACACCGAATTAAAGACTGACAACTTAGCTTTGACACCAAGTTCAGTCCTCCTGATAACAGAATGACCAAGCTGTCTCTTGATCCATACACAGCCATTTGCTACATTTTCTGCCTTATTTCGCAGAGCCAGTGTGGGGAGCTATGGTACAATCAAGTTCGAGTATTTGTCCACAACAATGAACGGAAACAACTACAAATGTTTGATGGAACCGTCATTTCCAAAAGTGAAAAACATTTTCGGACCCCTGTCTTGGATATTCCAACAAGACAATGCCCCTATCCACACTTTCAGGGTTGTTAGAAGCTGGATTCAATCAGAAGACGTGGAACTTTTGTCATGGCCGCCCTATTCACCGGACTTAAACATAATCAAAAATGTTTGGGCATGGTTATCTCGACAACTTGAAGACAAGGACCCTTTTTTTTTAATACTTCTCCCGGGTAAGGAACCTATAACGCTTCAACAGTGCCCCGAGATGCTTGCAGATGTATGTTAGTTCTGCACTTAAATTGCTGCAAATTGTATACTTCTGGAAATACATCTCCAGGAAGCGAGTTCCAAAGTTTACTTGTTCTGTAACAGAAGGAGTTTTGGAAAGTTGATGTCCTCGCGGCTGTCAAGTTTAATGTATGGTCATGAGCATTAGCAGCCTGTCTTGTGGGGCGCCCAAAAGTAGCATTTCGAGGGATAATGTCGAGTTCGTCGGAACATCTACCATGGAAGTACCTATAGAACAAGCATAGGACAGCGACTTGTCTTCTGTGCACCAACGGTTGTAAATCGAAGCTATATTCGTGATGCCTTCGTCCAATAGTGTATATGGTCCCATATCTTTTGGGTCTCTATTCTATGCTTATACATTCCGTTTGTCAGTTTGCTTTTTTACAGTACCACTCTTTAAGGAAACCTTCTCAAGTAATAGACCAACCTTGTCTAGAGCACAGCTCTGCAAATCATTTCCAATATTAGGCAACGATTTTTTCGAGGACAGTAAACGTGATGAACCCCTATAAGTAGAGCAATCCTTTTTATTCCCTTTTTGAAAAGGAGAGCAATCTCAGGATACTTTAATGACACAAAAGAGCCACGATCTCAAGATCCTGCGTGTTTGAGATCTGGGTAGTTATATAGGAAGTGAGTTGTTTTATGAAGAACTCCCTCCTTCTTCCATTTTCCTCAGTTGGCACCGCCCAGTATTGTGTCTTGTTAAGCTTTATACGCGGGTGGTGAGGGATCTTCTATCCATCTGAATGAGTCTCTTAGCCCTGGCGTGCGTCGTTGAAGGACGGCCATAGCTTTCTTATGGTAATACAAGTACCCATGGCGGTTCATTTGGCGTTGCTTTGGGTTTCCCCCTTATACAGGCTTGAGAGTGCATGACGGTATATTCACGAAGAGATCAGGTTGTTCTGAAACTAGCAACCTTCTGTTGGTATTGCCCCAACCGCGGACTCACGAGGTGCTGATATTGTCACTGCCATTACCTTCGGTTCGCAGACGCTACTATGGTCCGGGGAAATTTGATGTATCCAACGATTCGGAAAGACGCCTGACCCCGCCCGAGTGTCTAGATTCGCCCGTATAGTCGACAATTGATTGCACTTTAGATATATACGTTCATGAATTCACCTTTCTATGACATGTGACAGATCTGGCAGGAGTTTGTGTCCGCTAAATCGCTCTGGCAAATACACTACGTAATATATTTTTTAATTGCGGTTATCATTACCAAAGTTGACACTATAATTTTTTTCCAAAAATGTTTACAACCTTGAGGCCCTCTAGTCCCTAAAGCGCCCAGCCCAAGTCCACTTCTGTCATGTATCCGACCACGACAGTTCTAAAATAACCAACATTTTTTTGACAAAATATAATCAAAATATAATTTGACAAAATATAATCATGAAAAAATGAAACTAGCTCTCCGTCTCGAAAGCGAAAGGATTGCTTGTGGTTTGGTTGGTTGAAAGTGGCTGCCAGCTGGGAAACCACAACACATTTAGACCAGCATAGGCTCATTGGGATACCACTAAAAACGCATCATATAAGATCGCGCAGCTTACATTTTTGTTTGCAAGTTTGTAGTAGTAGGGTACTTCGTCCGGCAGGATGGGTATAGTTGTTCCTATTCTGGCGAGTTCATCAGCCTTGTGTCATTGGAACTTCCTGTTTTGTTAAATGGGAATCCTTTCATGATCAAAATATTACTCCCTTGCTTGAGGTGCCACGTACGTTAAAGATACATACTCATTGTTCAAAATGTTGTCCGATTTCCTAAGCAAGTTACGAAAGAAAGTCGAGTTTCAGTACAAAAGCGCCTTGCAACACCTCTTAACAAGATAATACCTTCGGAATAGATGGATATATGAAATTATTCAATAATTGCAGCCTTTCACTGCTAATTACTTCATGTAGCCGAAATTCATGAGGTGGGAGCTGACAGCAAAAGGTTAATTTCCAACATTCAAAAGCCCACGTTACAGAATTCCGTTCGTGATTGCATTCAATCAATTTTCCTTCCAACAAAATAATAATAACTCAAACTTTCTAAATTGCAATGCACCTTCTCAAATGGCTAAAGCTACAATTGAAACAGAAACTTAAAATTATAGATTCTAACATATTTAACCGTAAATACCCCGAAAGACACGAACGCACAACTTTCACTCATCATCACTTCAATTGATGGCAGATCTTTAGTAATCCACCAAACTACTGACTGCAGCTATTCAATTTACCTCGAAAGTGCACCGGTTCCCAGAATACCGACAACAATCGCTCTAAAGAACATCAAACAAATCGTTGGGCCCCTAAGCCCTAGCTGGAACCGCCAAGTCCCACACTAATTGAATGTAGACACTAACGCTTTCAATTAGATGTGCGTTTTCCAAAAAAAAGATGTTTCGAAGCGAATTGCTTGGTCATGATTCACTGATCGCTTCCCATTAAGACCTTGAGAGTGAGAGAGAGACGAGTGTCAGACCAACAGACGCATGCGCAGCACATGGTGCAATCAACTCCAACTTCAACCATCATCCGTCAGATATATGTACTTGAGAAAAGCAAAAGTGGCAAAAGTCATTGACAACCAACGAAAATCCGAGACAAAGCACACCAGCCATCTAGTACTTGTGCACCTTTTTCGTCAGAGTCATCGTCATCGTCATCGTCATCGTCATCGTCATCGTCTTCGGCATTGTTCTCTGGGTTGAGGTTCAAATCGTCTAGTTGGCCTGGTTTAAGTGTATGGCGCTGGCTTAGATCACGATCAAGTGCCAACGTCCGGTTACTGGTTTTATGCTCGTATCTCTCCATATATCTGTAAGGGAGAAAGTGAGAACCGGAAGAACCGAAAATGGCCAGTCGTCAATTTCGCTGCTCGCCCTGACATTATGATTGTCATAAAGCTGCATATAGTTGGTCGTGTCTGGAATTTTTCTGTACACCCCGAGGCCGGTAATTACCACTGCAGACGCGCGGCGATCAATCGCGATCGATCAGCGACGCGGCAGCGTACCGGTGGCGGCTCCCATGAAACGATGTTAAACTGAAGTTGGAGTTCACTTGGTCAGGTGCAGCCAGAAGGGAACATTTTGCTGTGCTCTGGCCGTAGTAACTAGGATGCAGTTTAAAATGCCACCAACATTGTGAATGGAAGAAGGGTTAGCAGCGGTTGCTGTGGGAAAGTATTTCTCGTTTTTTTTTTTTGTTTTTCTCTGTTCGTTCTTAATCGTTGTGAGGTGCATTTCTGAGTTTTTAGGTGAAAGTAAAATTTGTTTGAGAGAATAATTGAACTGATTTCGATTGATGTGGCTGTGGGGTGTTTTCTTCTCTCGCGCACAGTGCAATTATGGCTTATGAATGAAGGGCTATAAGAGCGCGCGCGCGCGCGCTGCTACCCACCGATGGTAATCGGTGAGAAAGGGAAAACGATTTCTAAATCGAACAGTGGAAAAACAACGTTAATCATGTATAATGGCATAATAATCAACAAAAAGCAGTGAATGGCGGTCGAGCTCTTGTGGAATGTAAGATATTTGTGTCCATTTTTAATGACTCCCTGTGCTGGAAGTGAAACGTCGCAAAGATCGCCAGCATTGGTGGGAATAATCGTTTGACACTAGACTGACAACATGAATGTACCTACATGACATAAAACTGATCTGCAGGACGCAGAAAAAAACGCTTATCCTAAGAAGACCGGTGTTTACAGAACAGAATCTGAGAGATTGAAAATCAGATTGCCGATCGGTGAAAGAGTGACGGACTAGATGTTGATTTTAGGAGATATTCCTTTGGACCATTCTTCCTCAAAAGCTCGTATGATGATCACCTAAGCAACTTTGAAAATTCCAAGACCTATCTATACTGCGATCGGTTTAGAGACTCAAGTAGCCATAACATGCGTATTGGCCCCGTATTTGCTGTAAAACAGAGAAAGTCACGCCGACACGTGACTGGCAACTATCAAATGCAAGATATTTATAAAAAGATCCTGACCAGAATAAAGTTCGTCCAGAGAAATCTTAACTACTGTGCATTGGAATCGGCTGTGGATAGACGACGACTCAAACATGGTTAGTCCGGCGCGGCGGACTACTAGGACTAACTTCTGCAGCTTCTATTATGTACCCCGACCCCTAATCCTGTGCACTCGCAGACAGGCTATTATCCCAGGTCTTTTAGATAGATAGATATATATTTTATTCCGCATAATATTGATTTACATTCGGTAAGCTACCACACATTTTACATTATGTACAGAGATATGATATTTTTATATCTTACTACTGAAACAACATATTTAACAAATCAGAAAGAAATTTTATTTAGCAAATAACAATCTTTTTTGAAGGAAAGTGCGAGAAAAACCTCCAAATTAAACAAAAAAAAAAAAAAAGTAAATTAAAATAATTTAATAAAAATTGACAAACCAATTAATATATAATTAAGAGAAAAAAAAAATAATAACAATTATAATAAATAAATAATAAATAAATAAATAATAAATAGTAAATAAATAAATAAATAAATAAATAAATAAATAAATAAATAAATAAATAAATAAATAAATAAATAATAAATAAATAAATAAACAAACAAACAAATAAATAAATAAATAAATAAATAAATAAATAAACAAAAATACAAACAAATAAATAAACGACTAGTAAATAGATATATATTATTATATAAGTAAATATACCACAGATAAGTAAATACATAAACAGGTACAACAGAAAATGGAATTCAAAGACTCATTTGCTGGATAAGGGGATTTTCTGAGAAGTTATTTTTACTTATAAAGTTATCGGTTAGTTTTTGAATTCTAACACAAATCATTTCAACATTCGCTCTTCTGTGCAAATCTAAAGTGGAGTAATGCCATGGTAGATTCAGCATCATTTTTAATATTTTATTTTGAGCTATTTGCAGCTTCTTAATGTGGCATTTTGCACAATTTCCCCATACTTGGCACCCATAGAGAAGAATGGCTTGAAAAATGACCTTGTGCATTATTAATTTGTTTGCAGTAGATAGTTTTGATCTTCTGTTGATAAAGGGGTATAACATTTTAATGGCGATGTTAATTTTCTTAATGGTTTTACTGGTGTGATCTTGAAAAGTTAACCTAGGATCAAGATGCACACCCAGGTACTTCACTGATGGTGCCCAAGTTATATTTGACCCGTTAATATTTATATGGCTGTTTGGAAGATTGCAAGATTTCCTTTTTCTTGTGAAAAAGATGGCATGCATTTTCTCATCGTTCAATTTGATTTTCCATTTTTTATAATAATTTGCTAATATTTCCATCGCATTTTGTAGATTCCTCTCGACATTGAGAGCGAATAAATGTGATGAAAAAATTGCAGTGTCATCCGCGTAAATACCTATTTCACATTCTGGTAAACTCGGTAAATCAGAAGTGTATATATTATATAAAATGGGCCCGAGTACGGAACCTTGCGGCACACCTGCGTGAAAATACACTAAGTTGGACGCGCTACCATTAACATACACACTGAAACAACGGTTTGACAAGAAACTTTGGACTAATTTACATAGATACGAGGGAAAATTAAAATTTATCATTTTGTGTATAAGGCCAGCATGCCATACAGAATCAAATGCTTTCTCGATGTCTAAAAGTATCATTCCCGTTGATTTTCCTTGTTCACGGTTTCTTTTGATGCTATTTGCAATTCTAAGGACTTGGTGGCAAGTACTATGGAAGCGACGAAAACCAAACTGTTCATTCGGGAATATATTCCTATCAGAAATAACACCCATTAATTTTTCCTTTATTACTCTTTCCAATATTTTGCTTACACTGCTTAGCAAGCTAATTGGCCTGTAACTTCCTGGGCATTCTGGATTTTTACCTGCTTTCAGAATAGGAATAACTTTGGCTTTTTTCCATACGGGAGGAAAGTAATAAAACTTAAGGCAAGCATTTACTATCACTGTCAATATTTTAATTGCAGGGCCAGGCAATCGTTTAATGTAAACGTTCCTTATGTTATCAAGTCCTCCAACTTTGTTCACTTTTATGGAATTTATAATGTATTTGATGTCCTCTTCCGTTATAATTTCATTTGGAGGAAATTGAACAGATGACAAATTGAGATCACGAACCGTATCATGAACTAAAGTGGTTGTAGTTACGTCTCCTAAATTTTGCGATACCATGTGATTATTTGAGAAGTTAAAAGCGAGTTCTTTAGCCTTCTCAACATCGGTAAAGAAGGTTCCTCCCGTTGATTTGAGGCAGGGAATTTGCCTATTTTTACTCCTAATAACTTTTGCAATGTTCCAAAACGGCTTTGCATTTTTCTCTAGTGAACTAAGCTTTCTGTCCCACTCTCTATTGCGGTGTTGTAAAATGAGTTCAGATATTAGCTTATTCAAATAGGAAAGTTGGTGGCGAAATATAGGATGGCGATATGTTTGCCAGTTCCTTCGAACCGAATTTCTGGTTCGTATAAGTTCTATCACATGCGAGGGGAGTCTTGTGCTGAAGTTCTTTTTTTCAATCTTTGGGATACAAGTATCAACAGAGCTTAGTATATTACGCGAGAAGAGATCAACCAGCGAATCTATATCTCCTTCGTTTGATATGTTCAGTAAATTTGTGGAAATATTCCTTGATTTACTGCTTAGCTCTGAGCGAAAGCGCGCCCAATTCGCATTTTTAACATCCAAGAAGTATTGCACTTTTCGCTCCCCAGACCAAAGAAGCCTGCATAATACAGGGTTGTGATCGGAGTTAAGCTCATTTAAAGATATTGGCTGAGAAATTTGACTAGAAGTATTTGTAAAAAACAGATCAAGGACAGAAGGACTTCCACGAGAACAAGCAGGAACATAAGTGGGACTAGGAGGAAACAGAACAGATATTGGTAACATGACACAAAGATTTGCAAGTACATTTCCCCATGTATTTGCCCTATTGCAACCCCAGTCCTTATGTCGGCAATTAAGGTCACCTCCAATCAAGAAATTTTCTCTTATAGAAAATAACTTCCTAAGATCATTTTTCAAGCCTAATCTTTTCTCAGACGTTGAACCTTTACCATTAAAATAAACACAAAAAATTTTAATGGTTCTGTGATTCCTTAGCTTTACTTCTATACCTATGTTTTCAACATACCTTGTTTTCACAAGAGGCAAGAGCGAATGCTGAATTGACCTTCTTATCAGAATCGCTACACCGCCACCTCGTCTACCGCTTCTATCAACACGATAGCACTTAAAGTCAGGTGTAGATAACTTAATATCATGCTTAAGCCATGTTTCCGTAATTAATGCAATATCAATCCTGTTACCATTCAAAAAATCTAAAAATTCCATATATTTATTACGAATACCTCTCGCATTCCAAGTTATTATATTCATATATCTATCTATCATGTTACTTAACATTTTTAGAGTACAAAAACTTAGTTGCTAAATGTGTGATAGCATTAAATTGTTCAATTTTTGTTTTACAGCAACTTAGCTTAGTTATCATTTCCATAGCCAAATAGTTCAATTCATCCATAGAGAACAGTGTGTTACCATCATTGTTGTTGTTTGACGCAACGCAGTTGGTCGCAACCGGACTAGTTGGAGCGAAGTTTTCCCATACATTCAGAGGTGTAGAATTGGTGCATATATTATTACTCTTTTCTCCAGCGGTGCCGGTGGCTCGCCGAGCTTGAGCTTGAGGCAGTGAAGGAAATTCTTCCATTGAAGCGAGAGATACCTGTTGTCGCCGTGGGTTGAAAGAAGAGCGACTGGCAGTAGCAGTGGGAGTATCGCTGATAGTGTGCGGCGAATATGCAGCTTTCGGCTGGGCGCGAGAAAATGTCTTTGACGTTCTTTCTTTCATTTCTATATATTGCACTCGACTAATACATGAGATGTCGGTGGCTTTGTGATCACCGCCACAGTTCGCACATTTATGCATAGAAGTGTTGTTGCATTCGTTCGTCTTATGGGGACCAGAGCAAATGGCACAATATGTTTTTATATGACAGTTTCTCTCGCCGTGCCCAAACATTTGGCAATTGTGACACCGCGTTGGCCTACCTTTGAGTTTTCTTTGATAAGACCAATTCACTTGTGTGTGCATAACTGAGCGAAAACGTTTTCGCAGTTCTTGCAATTTGATGGAACCATTTTCCAAGTAAACCAAAAACAAAAAGTCTGTGTACTTGTCATATTTTTTAATAATCTTTTTAATCTCAGTGCATTTGAGTCCGAGATTATTTAAATTGTCTTTCAATACACTTGCATCTATATCACCCATACCATGCAGTACAACTTTAAAAGCTTTATTACCTTTGAGATCATGAGTGAAGAACTGACAGTTCTCTTTTTTTAATTTTGCAATCACTGAATTGTACGAATCAATTGTTTCACATTGGATTTTGATACCGATCGATAGTTTTTTAATGAAATATTCTTTAATATTCAGGGAATTCATCAGGTTATGCACAAATTCACTTGTCTTTTGCAGAATTTTTATTGGGGGAACAAACACTTTTTTGATCACTTCATTTGGCGAAATTATTTCGTCCATATCTTCCGTGTCACTATCCGGTAGACTTTGTAAGGGACTCCAGTAATTAGTCCTGGGGTCCTTCTTATTTGAACTCATGTTTGTTTGGTTACGCGATCTTTTACCCGAGGACGAGGGTTTGTCCTCGGTATCAGGCGATCTCTCTTTTAGGTCTTTTAGGAATTTCTATAATACAGATGTTTGGAAAAGAGTTGGGCCCGTATGAATCCTTAATGGACCAACGCTTAGCTTAACTCCTAAAGAAGACTTCTGGTGATAGTTTCTCCAACTCTCCTCCTACGGTATAAAATGGAGCTACTGGGCCGCTAGGATGGAGGGTTGTGCATCGCGATAACTTGTCTAGCTCGGCAAAAAGCAAATATAGTTATGAAGCAACCAACGAAGCGGATTCACTCTGTTGACAACCCTGTAAAACGTAAATTTGCATTATTTGCCTATAATATGGGCTCATGCATCCGTAGAGAAAAAGGGCGACTCTGGCTGTGAAAGCTACTACTAGCAACCTTTTCGATTAGTCCTAAATATAACGTTAAAAATTATAATAATTGTGTTCAACACCGAACTATGTGAATCTGACACTTTGTAATCATAACCACTGTCTACAAGACACAACGTCTGGTAACGAACTTTGTTGCGGGACGAAATGTTTTTTTTTTTTTTTTTTTTGTGATGGTAATTATCTGGAAGGAAAAATCATCGACAGACATTGCATAGCTATTACGCGAGGGATGCTTCTGCAATAGTGAGGGAATTTAACCCGATCTAAATAAAACCCCGAGGGGACTGACTTTCGTCCTCCCGTACGGGATTGGCTATTTATTTTTGATTCATTTTAAAAAATTGAGAAGTTAAATCCTCAGTTTGTCGGATTTCTATACTTTTTTGATTGAAAATATTACCTACTTTCTTGGTCTTAGCTAACTCTTATAGATCAAGAGGTTTTACCCGTCTTAATCTCTTGGCATGTGCAAGCCCATAGGTCCATACTGGGTTTAGAACTTGCTTGTATAGCAATAATTTATTGTAATAGGACAGAGATGAATATCTCCCAATAGGCCAATACATTTTACTGTGCCGCATGTTCAACTCATCTCTTTTTTTTTCTTTAAATGCGCTTTCCAACGCAGTTTAGAATCTAGAGTCATGCCTAGATATTTGGCTGTATTTGAGTATTCCACTACATTGTTGTTTATGTATTGGTACTGGAATATATGGTAAGTTTTTAAACGTAAAATTAATATGGACTGACTTAAGGTCATTTAATCCAATCTGCCATTTTTTTTGTCCAATCTGAGATTATTGTCTATTGCCCTTTGAAGCTTTTTTGTTGCTACTTCGACAGTTGCTCCCACGGCTAGGACAGCTGTGTCAGCTGCAAAAGTAGCTATAGTGGTTTCTCCACTTTCAGGGAAATCGCTAGTGAATAGAAGGTGTACAATTGGACAGTGGCGTAACTATAGGGTGGCAGGGCTGGCAAAATGCCACGGGCCCCCGACCCGAGAGGGCCCCGGCCCAAGAGGACAAGAACTTAGAAATAACCTAACATTTTTACAAATAATTTTTACCTTAGTATTTAAAAAAAATTATACAGCCTTATTGTGAGTTTCGCCCGAACAATATTCCACCCAAAAAATTGACATTTCACTTTTTGCTTATCATGAGTTCCGGGAGAAAATTTGTTGATGTTCGAAAAATTGCCCTTATTGTTAGCACTTTTTCGGGCGGAATATACTGTCATTTCCCACATAAATTTTCCGTTATTTTTTATAGGCGAACAGGAAAACAACAAGCAGCGCCATAAGGTATTTATTAATTTATTTATTTAGGGTAAAAAAATCATTTAAGGAAGTAATGAAATGATTTTGACTTACCCAGCAAAACATAATAAACAGAATTTTCGTTTCCTATTGTAAAATAAATGTTTATTTTCTGAAATATTAGGCCTGTGTTATTCGCAACCTATCTCAGTGAAGTAAAGTAAAGTAGAATTTTTAACACGCAATTATGTACAACATCTACATAGAGTCTCAAAAGTGTCAAACAATGCAATAGTTAGTTAGTTAGTTAGTTACAATAGTTATTGTAATTGCGTATTAAAAATTCTACTTTAATTTACTTCACTGAAATAGATTGCAAATAAAACAGGCCTATTGTTGACATGCGTTCCATCAAATCACCCTACAACACTACAGCTTGTACTTTGCATAATATTTGAATGCCGGTTTATTACTTCTATAATATTGATGAAATCTAAACAAAAAATGAGCACAATATTTATTTACAAAAATGCTAGAAACGATTCATTCTTATACAATGGTTCGCGCAACTCCAAAGGATTGAATTTATCTCGCAAGTGTCTTCGACTTCGAGTAACTCGTTCCCGAGTTTTTTCTTGCTCTTCCTCTTGTATTAAGAGCTGCAGTGTTATGCATTTTTATTACTCTACTTGAGAACAGTGCTGCCAGATTGTGGGAAATTTCCCTTTTTGTGGGAATTTTTGTACTCGAAATGAGCTAAAAGGGAAAAAGGGAAACTTTCTGTTTTCCAGAACAAACAAAAGGGAATTTTTGTTCTTTGCAACTATACTTTAATTTTCTTGTTCAACTTCAGGAAGACAATTTATTTTATACACCTGACTGCTTTTATGAACAAGCGCTTGTATTGACACAAAAAGAAAGAAGACCTATGGCCAAATAACGTAAAATGAAAACGCCCGAACGATATCGTCGAAGTCTAGATATTGCCATATATTGTTCATCTCTTTGGGGTCCCTGGAAAAGATCTTCCTTCCAATTTCGCATATAATGTTGTTTCGTCTTCTTCCATACATAGCCTGGTCTCCGCTGAGTTGGCTGGATTTATTTAGCTTAGGTAGTATTGTAACACATGATGCCCTATAAGGAATCCTATACAAGGTTTCTAATATCATCTCTGCTATGGGCCTTGTTAACTCTTGTTATTCTTATTATTCTCCCAATATGAGATACATTTTGTATGTTCCCAGCTTTTTATGGCTAAGTTTTGAGCCAATTTGGGGGTATATGGTATATCAGAAAGGTTCCAGTGACGTGAAAGGGGTTTCGGAGCCTATTCTGGCCAATTCGTCTGCTTTACGTTTCCTTCGAAGCCTTCATGGCCAGGTTGTGATATCTAACAGATAAAGTCTATAGTATAGTCTATCAGGCGGTTCAAGTGCCTGTTAAAGTCCTTAAGCAAATATTTATTTGAAGTGGCTAAAAAAAATTAAGTTTCAGATGATTTTTTCGTTGACGAGCGTAGATTGCAGCCACAACATGGATTTATTTGAATTTTTAGAAACCAAATTTCTACATCAGTCTCTATGTAAAAATAGTTGGAAAAATTTTATCATGAACACTAATCAATATTCATAATAATTAACACTATTACAAACAAGTTGTTTATACATAAATAATTGACAGACAAGAATCTTAGAAACCAGTATCACAGGGATTTTATTGGATAATAAATATTATCCGAAACTTTTTCAGGAACCTTTGAAGCTGGCCTTAAGCCTTTGAAAGGTGTTGAAATAGTCATATTGTATTAAGTATTACTGATTTGGATCCCATGATAGGAGAGCTAAGGGGCTTTGTTGCTGCTTGACTGTCCGGGAATATATAAGGTCTGTTTTTTTCCACATCTATCTCAGTGAAGTAAAGTAAAGTAGGATTTTTAACACGCAATTACAACAACTATAGGCGTATTTTTTTGGGAAGTGAGTATAACAAAATCAAAAGTGAGTATAACCGTTTTGCATGTAAAACCAAAAGTGAGTATAACAAAACCAAAAGTGAGTATACCAGTTTTGCATGTAAAAGTAAAAGTGAGCTAGCTATAGATTCCCAAAAAAATACGCCCTATATAGAGTCTCGAAAGTGTCAAACAGTTCGTAGTTGTTGTAATTGCGTGTTAAAAAGCTTACTTTACTTTACTTCACTGAGATAGGTGTGGAAAGAAACAGACCTATAGATGTGAACGGCTTTGATGCTAATTTTTTTGATGTGGTTAGCTCACTATTTAGTATAGGGTGGAGCTTTGCCTGTAATAAACTAAGGTTTTCCCCATAGTTATTGAGACTGTTTTTTTGTTTCGTTAATTTTTTGTTTTCCTTTCGTAAAATATGTGTGGGAAAATGTAAGGTACTTTTTCGAGCCAGGCAAGGGAAAAAAGGGATTTTTTTGTGACTTGCGTGGGAATTCTTATGACAAAACACTGGCAGCACTGCTTGAGAATCTAATATTTTCCTCCTAAAATAACAAGAATTTTTAAACATTTCTTTATTTTCTTTTCAATGCTGTCAAAACACATATTAGGTGTGTTTTTCTGTTCGAAATGTCATTGTCGATTCGAAGTTAGCATTCGTTCGGGCGAAACTCACAATATTTTATCGAGTATTCGACATCATTATATTAATCAACTGAAATCGCGTTTCCTTCCAATGAATGAAATTGTTTCCAATTTCAGTATTTTGCAACCTTTCATACTTTGCAAATGTTAAATGACCCTGATCTGTGTTAAAAAAAAGGTCTAGAATTTATTGATTTATATAAAAAAAGACGTATCTGAATCATTTGCCAGGGAAATTCTAAGTTTTCGGTCCACATTCAGAGACGAAATAGAAAAGTCTTATAATGTATCAATGTATTAGATATTTAACTAAAATACACACAATATTATTAATAGTGTTGGGTAACTACTTAAGTGGCTTATTAAAATTAAATTACAACCTGATTTTTACTGGGAGGGCCCCATCCAAAGAAATTGCCACGGGCCTCAGATGGTATAGTTACTCCACTGCAATTGGACCTAGCACGCTGCCTTGTGGTACACCAGCTTTAATTTCTCTTATTGTTGAGTACTCTGTCTCTTGTTTAATTCTGAAGAATCGATCTGATATATATGACTCCAGAATTGTCGATTATTGCTTTGGCAGTTGCCTTTGTAGTTTGTGGATCAGACCTTTGTGCCAGACTTTATCGAAAGCTTGTGCTATATCAAGAAATATTGTAGAGCACACTTTTTTCTCTTCGAATGCTTTTTCGATTTTATCTGTGATTCAATGCACCTGATCGATTGTAGAGTGCTTATTTCTAAATCCAAATTGGTGATTTGGAATTAGCGATTCTTCGTCAATTATTTTTTGCAGGCGTTTTACCAGAATTTTCTCGAATAACTTTGACAACATTGGTAGTATAGACATTGGGCGATATGAGGTTACCTCGTTAGGTGGTTTGCCTGGTTTTGGTATCATTATTACCTCCGCGACTTTCCACATGCTTGGAACATATCTCAGCTTAAATGCAGCATTTATAATCTGTTTTGAATTTGTCCTTTGAAAAAAAAAAAAAAACCCAGAGAGCACTTGAGCATCGTTTTGAGTCTACCATAGTACCATACCTTATAGATAACGAGGAAAAAGAATAGAAGTCAATCTCCAAGGTGCCCTGTGAGTGGGGGAAGTTGTCTGGAGGCTAATTTTGGCTAGGGCCGGAGACTCTCAAAGAAAGTGGATCACTATTTCACTCTCTCAGCGTCTGGGTACTATAGGAGATGCTAATTTTGGCTGGATGTGTTCCACCAGTCGTACATACTAGTAAAACTATTTGTTCCTTCTTCTAGTTGATATTCGAGAAATTGTTGCGGTGAAGTTTTGCGCCAGTTGACAGTTGGTGTGTTAGGGTCTCCCTCTCCGTTGTTTCATTGGTGGATGTAGAGCCTGTGCTCCGTCTTCGAGAGCTTTTTTCTCGAAGGAGGTATACCCTTTCCATAGCGACCTTATTGGTTTGCGGCGTTGTGTGAGAGTCAATGTTGAATGTAAAAATCTGGTGGTCCCTTTATAAATTCTTCACATTCTTAATGTCTTCTAGGTCGACTAAGTTGTGTGCATTTTGAATTCTGATGTATTGGAGTGTATCTCCCGCCACATGTCTTTAAGCTACAATGTGGAACATATGACACAATTAATTCGTTAATGGATAATAATCCTCCAACGCTTATTCAATGCCTATACCCAGATGTATCGAATAAAATCTGAATTTATTTTCATTTACGCTACCTACAAAATGTTAACTTAAAAAAAAAAAAAAGAACGAAACACTCCCAACGCGAACATGAAACCATAACTTTATCTAATCTTTGTGCTCTTTCCGTTCGCCCAATTAGGTCAAACACGCGACCATAATGTGCTGTGTTCCAGTTTCCTACAACCACAAGTGACGTTTAATCGTTTGACGTTGTCATACTTTCTCACTAATGTCATTGCAATGACAGCAGCGGTGGCGGCGACCGCCAAAGGTGCCCTACAGCACTTCGGAACAAAAACAAAAAGCAACCCACAGTGACAGTGAAAAAAAAGTACAAATGAGGGTCATGCGGCCCCAACTGGGTAACGGCCGTTTAATTGACCCATATATCACATAGAACTCGCGTATACTCAAAAGACACTTACGGATGACATTCATTGTGCCATGTGTGTGCGGCAGCGTACGCAGTGCTTAAGTGTTTTATGCTGTTAACAAGAAACACATGCCTGACGATTAGTGTTACCAGGGATGCAGAGACAGCCTTAAAAAGTCTATAGAAGTGGGTTCCGTTTGGTAACACTTTGCGCACACGCCTTGAGGGTAGAGTGAGATAAGATTCATGTAGTACCACCACCAGATCCACTGGTTCCCAAACGTGTACCATTCGCACATCATACCCGATTGCCGTTATAATGCATTGCACACACCACCTGGTGATTAGTCAAACGCCTGCCGGGGTAATTAAGACCGCGTACCAATAATGTAGCTTCTGATGATGATGATGATGACGACGCTAAGCCCGAGCGCCTTGACTAGGTCAAATACCTGTCCATTTGCAGCAGAGTGTTGTTCATTTTTAACACAATGCCCTTAAGGGGTTCTTCGCTGCACTTTGTATCATAATTCTCCTTCATGTTGTCAGGTAGGAACTAGAAACTAGAGAACTGGAGAAACCTGGAAGTGGATTAATGGAGTTTCACCCATAAATGTCATTCTCCCGAAGAATGAACATGTCCAAGTGTTGTACTATGCCGTCCCTAGCTTTACTTCCTGGCGATAGGCTGGTTGTTGTATGCTGGCGGGAAGGGGAGCAATTCAGGTCAAATCTGTATCTGTGTGTGTTTGTGTACCAATTTATTAATTCAAGGAAGTAGTGGTGTCTCTCTGGCGTATATATGTACTTGACTGAAGTGTATTAAGGATGACAGCGAGTGGATGTAGGTGCTCCAATTAGTTGGCTTCGCACAGTGGAAGTGGAATTAAAAGAGCCTTCGGCGCAAAAGAACGCTGAAGCAGAAAAGGGGACAGTGTTTTGCGGTGGATTTTCAATTTTGACAGTTTTGTTTGCAAATCCATTTACCAGTCGAGAGATATCCTTTAGTTATAAATGCGGAGCGACTTTGAGAAATGAAAGGAATTAGTGGTGCCGCAGGCAAAGGTAAACATAAATGACACTGAACTCAAAGCCCACTAATGAAAAGAAAATATACGCCTTGGAGGAGTAAATGCAATTTTGCTGAACCGTTAGATGGGAGTCTGTTTGCATTTGCTTTTAAATTGGATTTGAAAATCAAGGATTGGGCTTGGGATTTATGATTGACAGGGAGTTAGCTGTAGTTGCGTATGTGAAACTGCGCTTATAGTTCATTTGAGGTATAGCCTATAGAAGAGTTGGCCATCATTGTTAACCACCACCACAAGGGATACAAGTTCGGGACACATACAATGCATGCAGGAACATAGTCGAACACAAGGCGCCCGGAAACGATGCCATCCCGAATATGGCCATTCAAAAGAAACCGAAATGATGCAAACCGAGTTACAAAGTTTGCTTGTCCTGTAACAGAAGGAGTTTTGGAAAGTTGATGTCCTCGCCGTTATGCCAAGTGTACTGTATGGTCATGAGCATTAGCAGCCTGTCTTGTGGGGCGCCCAAAAGTTGCATTTCGAGGGATAATGTCTTTGAGTTCCTCAGAACATCTACCGTGGAAGTACCTATAGAACAAGCATAGGTCAGCGACTTTTCTTCTGTGCACCAACGGTTGTAGATTCGATGTGATTGAAGGGTCTCCAATAAGTCGAACTGCTCGTCTCTGTATGCTGTCAAGTAGGTTAAGTGAATGTTTCGGGGCCTTACAACGATGTAAGTAACAAGGAAGCTTTGAATATAATAAAGAATTTGCGAAACGAAGCACTCTTTGTTATAGCCGGAATGATTCCCATCGGCATCCTCATCAGAGAGGTGCAAAAGATCTACCTTATAGGGGACACTGGGAAGAGTAGTAAGACTAAGATGAGCCGAGACCTTTTGGTGTCCATAACCGGGGGCAGTTATCTAAAAATTATGACGATGAATTTAAACAATACTTACTAAGACGTATAATACTTTTTTTAGCAGATGTTGAACTTATAAGTGTTCTGGCCCAGAATAGAAACTACTCTATAACTGTTGAGATTGCTTGCGTTAGACTTTTTATGGAGGGGAATATCTCCGAAAATTCACATAACCATTCTGGGCTATTAGGTTTCGCACGATACTAAATATACAGTGATGGAAAAAATAATAGAAACAAGTATTTACATAATGCTGAACCATCATTAACTGCATACAATTTGGTCTTTCTCCGAAATCAATTCTATACTCAAATGCTAGGTAAAAGTACTTCGAAATGCTGCAGCAATTCGCTCTTATCAGCTTTTAGTTTTCGTCTAACAGTAAAAAGTCTGAGCAAAAATGTTATTTTGCTGGAAAAAATAATAGAAACAAACGATTACCACAGTCGGCATCAGTGATTTTGAAGTAAAGTTCGGTATTGTTTTAATTGAAATAGTTGTAAATTAGTTTATCCTGTAATTTAGTGTTTTTTAGAAGAAAATCTTAAAACTATGATATTAACATTTTGTCAAAATGGGTCTAGGAGTCCTTTGCACCAGTTCTGAGCGTGAGGTGATAAAAAAAGACGGCAAAACAATGGATGAAATAGCTAAGGTCGTAAAGTGTTCTAAAAAAAAGGTCTAAAAAGTATTCTTAGCTATCCATTCAAGTCCCAAAGTAGAAACCAGATGCAGAAAACGAAAAAAGAATCCATTATTTGACAAACTGTTAATACGACTATGCAAGAAGAAACCATTTTTTTTAAAAAAAATTATTTAAACGCACCCGTTACAAGTCGTACAATAACAAATAGATTAAAGGAAGCAGGTCTTCCTGGGAGAAGTCCTAGAAAAGTTCCATACTTGAGCAATAAAAATACTAAAGAGAGACTAAGTCTCGCCAACAAACACCTCCACCGTGCTAATTGGAATAACGTCTTATGATCGGATGAAACCAAGGTTAATTATGGTCAATTTGTTTGGTTCCGATGGGAAAATGTACGTCAGTCGACCAAAGAATTCCGAATTCGATGCCAAATATACAAAGAAGACAGTTAAACATAACAGAGGAAATTTAATGATTTGGGGGTGTTTTTCAGTATCTGGGGTTGGTCCACTTTTCATGATAAAGGATAAAATGTGTGCCGTAGACTACGTGGAAATCTTAAACAATGTTATCCTGCCATTTGCTGAAGAGGACATGCCTATTAAATGGGAGTTTATGCAGGATAATGACCCCAAGCACTCCTCAAAGTTGGCCAAAGAATGGTTTCATAAAAAACAAAATCAATGTTATGGAGTGGCCATCACAATCTCCTGATCTTAACCCGATAGAACATCTATGGGACACCCTTATGCGCAGGATCGGAGGCTGCAGAGCCAAAATAAGGAAAAACTGTGGTCAATTATTCAAAATGCATGGCACTCTATAACTCCCAAGACCTGTGCCAAGTTGGTTCATTCCATGCGACGAAGATGTGGAGCAGTTATAAAAAATAAGGGCGCAACGACCAAGTATTAAAAGGATATGAAACACCTTTACTGTAAATTAATTCCTAACAGAAAAAAAAAACAGAAAAACTAATTTGTTTCTATTATTTTTTCCAGGCCAAAATTAAGGAAAACCAGAATCGACATTTATTCACTATTTCTCTTCTTTTTTTATTAAACATTTTAATGTTACATTTCTTCATTACATTGTATTAAAACTATTAGTATGGGTTTAATTTATGTTTTTTCCCGAAAACATTTTATTTTTGCCATAAGCGACGAAGAACCAGATTGTTTCTATTATTATTTCCACCACTATATCTCCCAAAACCTGTCAGACGACCTTGGTTCTTTCGAACTGCAAACCAATCTTATAAAGTCGTTTTTACAATTTGTCAACTTTAAATCATTTTATTAACCAAAGGATCCCTCTTACCTCAAGTACTTACTTACACTTAACTTCTCTAATCTCTCTCAAAGTTTTGACCATTAGAAAATAAGTTGCATAAACTTAATACTGAAGACTTACCCGACCCAGTCATGTTTCTTAAAAAGAGTTTCCCAAATATCTCTCTCTCCCCGTTTCTTACCTATTTTACAGTGTTCGCTTCTGGTCCGTCCTATCAGCCGCATTCGTCAAGGCAATCATTTAGGTCTTCTTCTCTTCCCAAATATCTCCCTCTCCGTTTCTTACCTAGTTTGGCGGTTGCCCTTTTTACAGTGTTCGCTTCAGGTCCGTCCTATCAGCCGCTTTCCTCAAGGCAGTTATTTAGGTCCTCTTTTCATATATCTCCCTCCCCATTTCTTACCTAGTTTGGCGGTTGCCCTTTTTACAGTGTTCGCTTCAGGTCCGTCCTATCAGCCGCATTCGTCAAGGCAATCATTTAGGTATTCTTCTCTTCATCCTAATAACGATCTTAAAAAAGTCACTAAACACCCCGCCCCTTTTCTCTATGCTGACCATACCTACCCAATTTTTCAAACCCATTACCTTACAACATGCCTTCAACCTCCTTCGACAAAATCTATATAATTTTTCTACCTTGTCCCTGAAAGGTTACTTAGACCTCAATGTTGACTCTATACTACCTTCTGATGGGCTATACGCGACCTTTTCCTATTCTGCGACAGTGAGTTTAATTTCCGTTCTCATATAGATGAGATAATTCTTATAAGCAAGCTTATCATTTGGCTTCGTCAAAGACGGTCGAAAGAATACAACCCTCCAACTCACCCGACATCACTTTTGAACGCCTCCTCCTCGAGTACGCCAGTCAAGCGTGGGCTCCCGGAAATTACGCCTGATTTTTTTTTTTTTTTAAAAAAATGCCAGAAACTGTTTTTGTTTTCGAATTTGGAAAAAATATCAGAATTTTCTTTCGAAAACATGTCAGAAATTAGGAAATTATGCCAGACAGATGTGCAAAAAGCACCGATAAAATGCGAAAAATGAGAATTAAATCGATTTTCTGGATTTTTATTTTTGCGTAAACCTGATATACAGCAATACGAACAAAACAAAAAAAGAATCATGAGAATCGCCCCAGCGGTTATCGAGTTACAACGTCATCGATTTTCACCCCATAGAAGATCTTTTTTGTATGGGCGGTGCCACGTCCCTTTGTCCAATTTTGACCAATCTTCTTAGGTGCACTCCTGGGCCAATACCTAAGATTATCTGTAAATTTGAGCTCAATCGATTTGGCAGTTTTCGAGATATAAGATTTTGAATGTTTTTTTTTTGTATGGACGGTGCCACGCCCCTTTGTCTTATTATGACCAATCTTCACAGCAACACTCCTTGACCAATAGCTACGATTGTCTGTAAGTTTCAACTCAATCGATTCAGTGGTTTTCGAGATATAAGAATTTGAATGTTTTTTTTTTGTATGGGAGGTGTCACGCCCCTTTGTCCAATTTTGACCAATCTTCACAGGAATACTCCTGGGCCGATACCTAAGATTGTATGTAAATTTGAACTCAATCGATTCAGTTGTTTTCGAGATATAAGATTTTTTTTTGTATGGGAGGTGCCACGCCCCTTTGTCCAATTTTTCTTTTTTCTAAAACCCGTACTGAGAAAATACCTTTCCAACAAAGTATAAATCATCAAAATCGGTTCGGCCAATCTCGAGTTATGGGATTACATCGCACTTCGGACACTTTCTTAGATTTATCGATCAAATACATTTTAATCAAAAATGGAAAAAAATCCTGAAAAGTTTTTGGAAAAAATGCCTAAAATTTCGGAAAGATTGTCAGAAAAGTCTGGTATTTCTTCTTAGGAAAAAAGGCCAGACTTTTGTATAGAAAATGTTCCGGCATTTTTTCCAAAACAAAATCTGGTGTAATTTCCGGGAGCCGAGTGCATGTATTCGGAATCGATAGCAACCAAATGTTGTTTTCTTCGATTTGTTCTTCGTGGTATATCTTGAAACGATCTTCTTATCTTACCTCAAATCGAGACCGTCTCAAACTCGTGAATCTGAATTCGCCGACTCCTCCCAGGCTCGGTCCATTACACGCCTCTTTAAAACTCTATCTTCTATAACACCATACCTTATACTCTACATTGCTCCTTTTTTTCGTACTTGTCCGGCTCCCCCTCCGGAGCCTTCTATTACAATCTTCTAAGCAATCTTCTAAACAATCTTCTAAAGGATCTAACAAATCTAAACCTTCGAAGTCTTCTATGCTTCTAGATGGTCTAAGTGTGTCAGCTTTTTTTCGACAGCTAATTCAACCCAACCTAACCTATAGCTTGTATAGCCACCGCTTTGTGGGAGTTTATATAATTTTTAGAACGATTGGAAGTGAACAATTATACTCTTGTATGTTTGTCAGACGTTCGTGAGAGGTGGCAAAAAAACCTTAAAGTTTTATTTGTGATTTTCCGGGCGTTGAACCTGAGACCCATCACACTAACCACTTAAAAAAATGTCTGCAAACCTTGATTTCCTGATCGCTACCACGCGTTATGGCTCTTTCAAAAACGATTGACGATGGACCGCAATATGTATGAACTTCCTTCAAGAAACTTCAGAAGCCTTTTAAAGCCGCCGATTTTATCTGTCGTAACCCATTACCTTCAAGTATTTGACATGGCAGTACCTCTTTAAGAGGAATCTTCTTTTTGCACAATGTCTGTACATGTTGACATCGTTAAAACGCCTTGTCCCAAGCGTCATGTTCGCTCATAATCATCAATTTTAACTCGCGCAAATTAATCAATTTGCCATCGATGGCGGAAGCAAATGCAAAAGCAACCGCAAATTCAAACATCTTTCTCTGGCCCGTACATATGCCGAGCTGATGATAAATTGCCAAGTGACCTCTTTATTAAACAAAGTATGCGATCGGACCATCCCAGTTCTGCAGTAGCAGCAGCAGTAGCAGTAGCACTAGCAGCAGCAGTCAACCGCGCAAATGCCTCCGAATCCGAATACCAATTTACTGGAAAGATTCCTTTGCGCGCCAGTAGCGGCCAATTTGTGCAGTGCCAGGCGCAAACATGCATGTGCAGCAGCAGCCAAATTGTAATAAGCCACCACACATTCAGCTCAGCGTCAGCACCACCCAATTCATTTGGGTATCTCCCAATCCCAGGCACATTCCGTCCGTCCTGAGCGAGATATGCTGGCGCTTGCACGGATTGCTGGTGCTGCTGTCCATTGATGCTGCACACACACACAGATAACTATCGAATTGTTACAGTTTGGTCTTCTGGTCAAGTGGATAACTGTGCCAAGTGAATATAGTAATTTTGCTCCTGCTAGAACTGGAACCTACCACTGGAGTTGAAGAAGTGCAGATGCAGATACAGATACACCCCGTGTACGAGTATCTTCGGATTCCTATTCCTACGTTTAATGATCGATCGAGGAAGTGGTCTCGCTCTGTGAGTAGGTATATACGCGCTCGCCGCGCCGCCGCCCGATTCAATTGGTTTAATTTGCGCGCGAGCGCGCGCTTTAATTAGAGGGGGCATTCGATCTAATTGGGAGGTTAATCGGGTTGCGGTTGTTCTTGGGCCTAACTGTGAAAGCGGGCTGTTAAGTCGTGCCTTACATTCCCATCAGTGGCTAATTCATGGCTTTCTTCCGCTCCATCAAAAAGATGCTAAGGCGATCAATCTTGTCGGCCGTCCCAAACACATTCTAGAAACCTTAATCTGTGGCATCGACGGTCGCGTCGCGTCGCTCGCACCATGGATGTCATAAAAAAATAATTTCACTTTATAAATCCGCCAGATACCTTGATAAGTATCTGTCGCTGCAGCGGGGATCGCTCGATTAATTAATTTTCAATCGAAAGAGACACAGACACACACACGCTCAAAAATGTGTCACTTTGGTGGGACTCGGACTAGTTACTTGTTTAGCCGCGAGAATAAGATGTAGAACAAGCACGCAGTCGGCAGCGCAGAACTAATTTCTCCAAATACTGGCGGACTGTGGGCATCTCGTATCAAAGGCATAAAACTGCAATTTGATTGATTTATGATGATGACACTTTCTCATGGCGGTGATATTCTCGAATCATAATTCTTACGCGGCAGAGGCCGGCAACACCAGCGGGACGGCATGCATTGAATTTCACATTTCGACAAATTTATTAATTGACGTGCGAGGCTGAGGTATCTCACACGCCTGGGACCGCGCGCCGCCAACTGCATGTGTTTATAAATTTCTTTTAGTTTTAGTTTCAGTTTGGTTTATTTATTTTAGTTGCGTGACATGCAGCTTGCGAGTATGTGCAGCGCAACGGGTATTTGAAGAACGTGTTCTGTTTGTCTAGAATTTTTGTAGGTTATTCGGTGAATCGTTTTATGGCGTTTCTTGGTATTTATAGGCATTTAGCCAACATAATCGATATACGGCGACGGATAAAGCTTTCTGTTTCTAATTCGAAATCGAGGATCGCACAGATATGTCTAGAATGATGTGTGTCGTAAGTGGAACGAGGATGTTCTCCACTTGAGGTATTGGTTGGGAAATAGATTGACAGGAATTGGTCTAAAAACCTCACCCAACCGCCTTAAAAGTGATTAAGTATTCTAACGAGAAATTTTGATCATTTTTTTTTAACAAAACGTGGTTATTTTCGGGTATTCGTCTTGCCCCGTCTATCCGTACTCAACTTACTAAAATTTATGTATACACGAAGAAAATGGCAACATTATAATTCGACTTGACTGGCTGGATTAGTGTCAGAAGTGGAATATGGATTTTTTCATATGCGGCAAACCTAGGCATGTTAGTAAACGTCTTTTGACAATCTGCCTAAAGACTAAATTCCCTGACCTTAGCGTAAGATGCCTTTACGCCCCCACAGAGGAAAAAAATGATGTTACCAAAAATTGTTTCTACGAGCTCTTCGTCAAAAAATATAAGCAATGTCATAAGTAGGATGTTGAAATCGTCATCTGTGATTGTAAGATTGTGGGTTATGAGGAGAACCTTCAGAAGGCACTAGGCACCTACATCGCGATCCCTGGGGTAACCATTTTTTAATAGATATAAAAATCTACGCACTTTCCCTAAAGCAATCTATTTCTCTACATAATTTCAATATCTTCGATTAATCGACAAGCCCTATCTCTTCTATGTTTTCCTAAACTTTGTACCGCGTACTACGAGCGTACTTGATATTTCAGTATAACTGTGATGTCTTCCTCGACACCTATATCATTGCAGAATCTACACAGACCTGTGTCTGAAAAGTTCTAGTCTTTTGGCATGATTTCTTAGAAGACCGTTGCCAGACAGGATACCTATTGCTATTCTCAGGTTTGCCCTGCTTAATTTAAGAATTTCCCTAGTTCGTTTGTGGTCCGTTTCTGGCGGCCACAGGGTGTTGAACATGAACACCCTTGTTGCTATGGTCGGCTGTGTTGGACCATCTTCGGCCTGCTTACTCTAGTATGTTACTTTTGATAATTTCCTTGAAGGTACGATTTTGTTGACAAATCGCGGGTAACTGGGCCTCATGGTGTCATGTTATTCTTATTCAATATTCACCTTTATTCCCATTGCCGATTGTCGTATACGACTCATGTGACGTGTCGTTGTATAAATGGTCCGATTTTCTTTGAACTTTTGTTAACGACTTTATTTCTTGGGTTCACTGTTATTTCAAATAGAGTGTTTCGGCTTAAAACCGAAATGAAATATTAGTCGTTTACTGTATACGCCAACAGGAATGAAGGTGAATGTTTGACAAATCATCACGGAAAGACTTACAACCCTCAACAACGTGTCCAAATTATTCAGCTATATTACGAAATCCACCTAGACTTTTTTCATTTGCGTTGTCAGAAGTCTTTGTCGATAAGCCAATAAGCTATCCAGAATTTAAAAGCCAGGGGCCAGATTATGTAAGACGAAAACGATCGAACGCTATCGTTTCGACAATAGTCTATTGCCACAGATATGATAGAGACAGGTTTAGTGAAAACGAAAGCGGTTTTCGTTTCGTTTTTTACAGAATCCCACCCCAGACTTTACTCGCGTAGTTGGATAAATACCGGTCGCAACGCTGGAAGCAATGATCCAAAATTGGACCTCAGAATAGACCATGTATGGCGTAGACGTGGCCAACATTTACACGAAATTATTTATTCAAAAAGTAAATGTCAGAGACTGTTCATTCAGGCCATAATAACGTTTCCACCATCCAAATTAATTTTATGTGATTTATTTAAAATTAAAAAAAAAAAAAAAACAGGCCATAATGAATGACCTATTATTAATAGGCTTCATTGTTTTTGTCGTACCGATTACGTCGTTATTTGAAAACCAAATTTTATCAAATTTTCCTCATGTGATTTTTTTTTTGACAGAAACAAGAAAAATTTATAAAAGAAAATTGCTGATTTACAAATCTACACATTAGAATGAAGGAAAAGGAATTAATGGATTGCATATTAATAGGCTACACGTAGATTCAATAGAAAGAAAGTTTGCGTTGCATATTTATAGGCATGCTATTGTAAGGGCAACGTAAATGTGCCTTCACTAGCCAAGTCTAAGACCTTTGGCCTAGAAAGCGGTCAAATTTTGGCCACTGTGGTTTTCTTAGTATTTATTATTATTTAAGTTATTTCGAAACTTGTCTATTTTTCATGATTAATTTTTATGATTCTATATTTATATAAGCATTACTTACTAAGAGTTACCGTCAATTAAAAAAAGGAAATAGGGCCCAAATCGATTTGGAAATAACGCCCAAAAAATGCATAGCGCCCAAAAATAAACAACAAGATGGAAATAAAGCCCAAAAATGATTTGCAGTTTAATACGTATGGGGGGGCATGCTGCCCCCCTGCATAGGGTTACTGTCAGATTTGGAGTATGTGCAAAATTGGATACATTGAAGGTTTTTTATTACAGTACGAACTCCCACCTACTCCAAAATCCAGCAGAAAACCCAAGTAGGGGGGTTGCAGGGGGGCAGCATGCCCCCCATACTCATTCCACTGTTTATGCCTTTCCACTTACTATTTTGGGCTTTACCTTTGTCAAAAAAAACGAACCCTGGAAAGGAAATAACACCGAAATATTTTGCAACAACAAATTGTAGGAGATTTTTTTTGGGCGTTAATTCGAAATCGATTTGGGCGCTATTTCCTTGAGCGTTATTGCCTAACGCCAAACTAATAGTTTATTCTCTTCTTTTTTTCCAGGTAAGTCTGCGGTTTAAATTTTTTACAACAATTTATTGCGAACTGACGAGGAAATCACTGCAGTTCGCTGTTGGAATTCCTGAAATTACAAATGACAGTAAAGTATGTACACACCAAGTCCCTTCTTCTTGCTGTTGTTTTCTATAAAGTTATTTCTAGAAGAGTTGTCGATATACACATTACACATCTGTCCGTGACCTAAATGTTTCCCTATTAAGATGCAGTCCAATATGCGTGCATTAGACGTTCCAATGTAATGTTAGAGGTCGTTTCCTGAAATAGAAATGTTCGTTAAATTGAATGTTAATATCAATTGAAAAATACTACTTGCTCTTGTCAAATTTGTTAAGCCTGTTTTGGCATTCTCACACTCAAGATTAGACATAATGCTATTGCCATTAAGTGCCTTGATGATTACTAGGCTATCTGACATCAAAGCTAAATTGGGGTTTTTGTAGTATTCCTCGAGAGTGATATGAAATGAGCTATCTATAGCGCATACTACTACTCGCTATATCTGCTAATCAATTCGTTGTGTTTAGTATCACTCCTGCAACACTTCATTCGTCCATTCCCGATCTATCTGAATACTACTTTATAGCCTATGGTTGCTCAGTTGAAGGTTCGTGGTTTTATTGCTTCAATCTTGTTTTATTGTAAGAGCTTCGCCATGGAATTCTTTTTCAATCTGAATATCCTGATGACTGTAAAAATGACAGCGCCTCCTATTGGATTTAATTCAAACCACTGTATTACTACCGGCGTTAATAAGAACAAACTGTTAAATTTTCAGCGAAAATTCGAGTTCGAGTAGGTTCTTGAGTCTATAAACGACACACCTTCGAAAATTGCATTTTTGTATATACATAGATAAATTTTATAAAATACATATAAAAATATTAAACATCTAACAAAACTTTATGTTAACATTTTTATTTTACCCATATCTGATAGACTGTTGTAATTCGAAAGTTCCCTAGTGAAGCCATTGCAATTTTAGAAATGTTCGTTATATCGAAAATTTTGCTATACCTATCATTTTTTTTTTTTTTAAATACATCTCTCGGGAAAGGCGAACCTATAACACTTCAACAGCGCCCCGAGATGCTTGCAGATGTATGTTAGTTCTGCACTTAAATTTTCCATTTAACATTTAGGTTAGGTTATTTGGGAGTAATTTCTAAGAGCGACTTCAGTGATCCTGTAACTTAGAAGGAGTTTTGAAAGGCATGTTTATCACTGTAATCAATATAAAGTAGTGAGTGGAAGTGGAACTGGTTGTACCCATTTTTGTCTGCGCAGGTTTTTTTTTAGACAAATTGAACGAACTTCTAATTCTATGTTCTATTCAAACGACTGAAACGAGAAATTTTGCGAGAGCTTATGAAACCCCACGATCAGTATTCCAGCACACTATCCATATGCAACGCTAACTAAAACCTGCATTGAGAAGAAGTGCACAGAAATTCAATCCTGTCATCTCATTGAATACCTACGGAAAAGCAATTTTGCTTATGGTCAACTGTTTAAAACATCACTTTTGTCAGCTCAGCTTGAACTTGCATTTCCAGTAGACATGGACAGCTTTCATCAATGCTTAATACCTCGTCAAAGGTGACGCACACCAGAATAAAATTATCTAAACCGTGGGCGCAGTAGGGCAGTGGTTAGTGTGCTGGACTACTGTGCGAGGGATCCCAGGTTCGATCCCCGGAAAAATACAAATTACGTCTTAAGGTTTTTTCTACTGCGCCACCTCTCGCGAACGTCTGACAAACATCCGAGAGTATGACTATCCTGAAAAAGCTTTTCAATTCAGCCGTTCGGACTCGGCATAAAATTGTAGGTCCCTTCCATTCGTCCCAAAAAATAGAAACTCACACAAACGAATGGTTGCGAGAAGCTAGGCCTAGGATGTCTACCTGCCTGTTGCGCCACCTATTTATTTATTTTTTTTTAAACCATTTTTAAATGAATTAAAGAAATTGTATAAGCACGATTTTTAAGGTAATGAACTTGCCAAACATGGAACGGCTTTATCTTTTTTTTTTACAGAAAATGCTACATAGGTTTCCAATCACAGGGCACTTACTTTACTTAAGGTGGCGCTACAGTCCGGGGTGGACCTGGGCCTCAACCAACAAGCGTCTCCAGCCAGCACGATCTTTGGCCAGCTGCCTCCAGTTTCGCACGCTAAGTTGGTTGAGGTCCCCTTCCACTTGCGTGCGCCACCTGAGTCGCGGTCTTCCTCTACTGCGCCGTCCCTCGGGTGTGGATTCGAAGATCTTCCGGGCCGGAGCATTCACGTCCATTCGCTCTACATGACCCAGCCACCGCAGTCGTTGGACCTTCACTCTTCTGGCTAGGTCGATGTCGCTGTACAGCCCGTACAGTTCGTCGTTGTATCTCCTCCTCCATTCACCGTCTATGCAGACGGGACCGAAAATTACTCGAAGAATTTTCCTCTCGAAGCAGCCAAGAGTAGCCTCATCCACTTTTGATAGAGTCCATGCCTCTGCACCATAAAGTAGGACAGGGATGATTAGGGTCTTATAAAGGGTCACTTTAGTTGTTCGAGAGAGGGCTTTGCTACTCAATTGCTTTCTTAGCCCAAAGAAACAGCGATTGGCAAGAGTTATTCTTCGTTTAATCTCAGCGCTGGTGTCATTGTCTGAGTTTATAGCGGAGCCTAGGTAGACAAAGTCCTTTACCACTTCAAAGTTATATCTGTCTATAGTGACGTTCTGTCCAAGACGTCGGTGTTGGGTGTCCTTTCTTGATGACAGCATATACTTTGTCTTGCCCTCATTGACCGCCAAACCCATTTTCGCCGCTTCCGTCTCAATGCCCACGAACGCGCCAGTGACATCACGCTGCGTTCTGCCGATTATGTCGATGTCGTCGGCGTAGGCGAGTAGGTGGACGGACTTTTGAAAGATAGTGCCTCTGGTGTTAGCGTTTGAGTTTTGCACTATTCTTTCAAGAACGATGTTGAAGAAGTCACATGACAGCGCATCGCCTTGTCTAAATCCTTTTTTGACATCGAAGGTCTCGGTGAGTTCTTTACCGACCTTGATGGAGCAGCGTGCATTCTCCATTGTCATCCTGCACAGACGGACGAGTTTGGCAGGGATGCCAAAACTAGACATTGCTCTGTATAGCTCGTCTCTATAAATGCTGTCATAGGCGGCCTTAAAATCGATGAAAAGATGGTGGGTATCGATTTGGACTTCCTGGGTTTTTTCCAAGATCTGCCGCAGTGTGAATATTTGGTCGATGGTAGACTTTCCTGGCCTGAAGCCACACTGATAGGGACCAATCAGGTTGTTGACGAAAGGCTTCAGGCGTTCACACAACACGGCAGATAGGATCTTGTAGGCGATGTTAAGAAGACTAATCCCTCTGTAGTTGGCGCAGTTCAGAGGGTCTCCTTTCTTGAGGATCGGGCAAACAATGCTGAGGTTCCATTCATCGGGCATACTTTCCTCCGACCATATTTTACAGATGAGTTGGTGCATGCTCACAGGGCACACTAAATTTAAATCTGGCTACTATCGAAAAAACAAGCCTTAGTTGAAAAAAATTAGGCAGCACCGGCATATGTCATCGGATCGTCCCGAGCAAGTGATAGTTTTGTTTTAGTATTTAAAGTTGCATTTTGAACAGGGTTTAAGGCTTTAAACTCGTTATAGACAAGTTCTTTTAAAACGTTCTAATTCGTAGTTTTTGGTGCGTTTCTTTAACCTTTTTTTACTGACTTTTTGCCGTGCCTTTAGTTGCACTCTCCTATAAGGGGTTCTGAACTCGATTTTTGTTAGCTTTTGAACGCAGTTATTTAGGGCATTTTCGAGCATGACTTTTAGTACGGTGTTTTGTTTAGTTTTGAATGGTGCTTCAGTTAGTTCTTAAACGACTTATGTCGCAATTTTTGTAGCGCTTTTTGAGACAATATTTAAATTTGCATTTTTGAAGATGTTGTGCATCTTTAGGCTCTCTGTGTAGGCACATTCTTTGGCTTTAGTAATAACCACATTGGGAGCATTTTTAAATCAAATTTTGGGCACGTTTTTGAACAAGTGGGATATAATTTATTTTTAACCGATTTTTCGAACATATTAGCTTTTTTAGCATGAACCAAAGAGCGTGCTTGGGATCCTTATTATTATTATAATAATTATCTAAGTCACAATTTATGAAGCACTTTTCAGGCTTTCGGTATTTTTGAAAACGTGCATAGTGCGACTTTAAGGCTACACATTTAAACATTTAAAAAAAGACGGTTTGTACATTTATAACTACATATTAAGATGTTCTTCGTTTAGGTCAGTTCTTCCTAAAGGTTAAAAAAAATGTTTTACGCAAGTTTCATTTTAACAGCGATTTGGGGGGAGTTTAAAATGCATCTTTGAAAACCTTCTTTTGGGTGCCTTTATTTAAATTGTTTTTGATATACAAATAATTTATAAAGCTATTTTTGAAACGATTATACCGATTATAAGGAGGTCACCTATGGTGTAAATACAATGTTCTAATAAAGGGTCTTTCATTAAGGACTTGACAACTTATTTTTTAAATAAAATGCAAACTACTTGAGATAACTAAAAAAAAATGTTATTGGCTTGAAATACTATCAAAACATTTATGAATGGAATTCGACTTCGTTATCGTTCATATGTTCACCATGCGAACGTATGCGGGAACGAACGGGTAATGAACCCAATTTTCGATGACTCGGTCACATTCGACCGATACGGCCGCTTCTTCTCGTTCTCGTTTTTTTTTTTTTAAAATACTTCTCTCGGGAAAGGCGAACCTATAACGCTTCAACAGCGCCCCGAGATGCTTGCAGATGTATGTTAGGTCTGCACTTAAATTGCTGCAAATTGTAGTCTTCTGGAAATAAATCCCAGGAAGCGAGTTCCAAAGTTTGCTTGTCTTGTAAGAGAAGGAGTTTTGGAAAGTTGATGTCCTCGCGGTTGTTAAGTGTACTGTGTGGTCATGAGCATTAGCAGCCTGTCTTGTGGGGCGCCCAAAAGTTGCATTTCGAGGGATAATGTCTTTGAGTTCCTCGGAACATCTACCATGGAAGTACATACCTATATAGAACAAGCATAGGTCAGCGACTTGTCTTCTATGCCAACCAACGGTTGAAGATTCGAAGTGAGTGTAGGGTCTCCAATATGTCGAACCGCTCGTCTCTGTATGCTGTCAAGTAGGTTAAGTGAATATTTTGGGGCCGAGCTCGAGCTCCATATATGGGAACAATATTTCAGGCCTGGTCTAACCTGAGCTTTAAGGAGAAGTTGCTTGGGGCTTATTGGCATAGTACCTGTCCAACTGCTTATTGACGAAGCCGTTTAACCAAAAATCCGCTTTATCGCTGAAGATGAAAATTGGCGTTAACGCTCTTAAAGTTGCGACCGACTCGGAATTTCGGTAGTCAATTTTAATTACATATTTATAAATGTTGTTCCTTCGTGTACTTCACCATGATGAAAATGTTGATTTTACTGAATAGTTTGATATTGACAGTTCGTTTTTTGCATGTTTACAGAAACGCCTCGACGCTTTTTATGGGCTTTTTAATGTTGTACTAATTTTTAAAAAACTTTAAAACCCAATTTTTGTAACGATTTTTGACCGATTTTTAGTTCACTCAGGGCCAACATTTTTGATACATCTTGGAGCTCTTTGTTTTGATTTTGATTTTAGACGAAATTCTTGCAGTAGGTATTTTACTCGTTTTTATAACCAACACTTTTATAGGTTGAAAATTTTTAAGCGACTTTTCCATCCAGTTTCGGGTATTTAAAATTGTGGGCATGGTTTATTTGTTCAATGGGCAGTTCTTTGTCTCATATTTAAACGAATTAAAGACCCTTTTTTAACTGATTTCCTTGTACCTAAAAGCACTTTTTTCCACTATTTATAGGCACGTTCTTTTTGTCGTTTTTAAACGCTTTTTGACGGGCATTTTGAATCAATTTAAATATTAAACGATCAACAACCACAACTAATCCCTGGGAACAATTTTGTTCGTAGGAAATAAGTATTCAGGAAGAAATTGGAAGGACTGCACTCCCAGGAGGATGGTTATAGTTCTGTTTGAGAATATAACTAAATAAAAAGTGACCCGCCTTAACAAAAAGGCGCTGACTACAGCGACAATAACTCATTTAACCAAATTTGCCATATTTCCACTCAACTATGCAGACCCTACCTTAAAGAAAACAAAAAAAAAATTAATCGACTTTGCTAATCATTCCCATGTAGGTAATGAAAAATTAGAAAGTTATATACCAATCCGAGTTTCCTGACCAAATTGAAACCAACGAACGTGTTTCAAATCGCAATCAACGGTAATTAACGAAAATCATTTTCTCTGATTTATTATTTTCCATGTGGCATACCAACGCATATGCGACTCCAAAGACCGCGTTACGCATTTTATTGAAATGGTACGCAAGTAAGTCGGAGTTACCAATCAGATATGGAATAATGACAGTTTGTCAGCTAAAACAAAACGAAAAGAAAAACAGAAACCACATATTGACACATGAGCATATAGATTATAGACTTGTTGCACTCGCAATGTGAATGAACTCAGCTCGCGCTGTCAGTCTCATGAAAACGTAAAACTAATAAACGAAAGAGGAAACATTAAAAAGCACAACTCAAACTCAACGCCACATCAACTTATAGCTCTTAGCTGCGAGCTACGCAACTAGGAAATTTCAATTGTTTTATGTCATACTCATAATGTGCACATAAATACCCACATTTATGAGAGACGCGTGAAACGTGCGACCAATTTTAATACCTAAACTGTAAGCCAGGCAGTTGATCATACACAAGGGAGAGTGTAGGCTTTAAAGGTGCAACTGTATGTCAACAATCCATGATACAATGTAGTTATAGAGGCTATTTATTTATATTTTTTTTTTTTAGTATTCTATCATATTCTGTCATATTTCCCTTTAAATGCGTCGATTCTATTTTTATCTATGTGTTTAAATTGAAATCGGACGTTAAGTAGAGGTATGAAGTTGAGTAGGCTTGCTTCCAAATGTATGTATGTATGTATTAAAGACATTAGCACAGGCATCGGCCCTCATTGAAGCTAAGCTCTGGGCCTCCGGGTATCGTAGAATAGCGCCAATACAAATGGACAAACTAAACCCGTAAATAAGCTCATTGAATAATTACAGAGACGTAAATATTCAAGGTTCTTACATATTACCGTTTGAACTGAGTTTCGGAACTTTCTCCTGAGGGATCTTATCAAAGTAACGCTGGACCTTTGACGATGTTATTACCTGGTGGCACCCAGGTGTAACCCAATTGTCGTGGATCTGATTCCCATTGTGTTGGCGAAATACTCTTGAAGCCGAGGTGTTCACGAACCGATGTGACGATGTTACACATTTTCGGTTAAGTTTCTAAACTTAAAATAAACATGTCTAACTAAATTACCTTTTCAGCAGCTTCGTACTTTTTAATTTAATGTAATTTTATAATGGTTACATCTTGATCGTTCACCAACAGTTCGAACTTTGCACTGTTCTGCCAACTTGGCTCTTCGCTAATTCGTCCTAATTTTGTGACTATCTTCAGTATACTCAGTAGGCTTGCTTCCAAATCTTATGAGGAATTTTTTAAACAAAAAACTTTAACAAACGACGCCGAACAAAAAATTTTATGGGGGTCTATTTTCACCATATTTCCCGTTATGGCCCTTCAAAGCATGTGACCTCTAATTTGGAGGTGTTACCACTTAAAACGCTATAAATTCTAAACTATTAGAGATACAAAAATTGTTTTGTGCATTTTGAAAAGTAAATTTAGAAGCGCATACAAGCCTTATGCACTTCGGGTACATATGTACAGCTACAAAAAAATTATGGCTCCTTAAACTCAACATTTGAAAATTTGTTGTTACATTTTTTTACTTAAAATGTTTTTTTCTCAAAATGTTTACTTAATAAATTTTAATTTTTTTTTATGAAATATTTATCCTTGAGAAATTTTCTAAAAATTATGTTAAGCAACTTGCTAACTTGTTTTTTTTTTTTCTACTGCGCCACGTCTCGCGAACGTCTGACAAACATCCGAGAGTATCACTGTCCTGAAAAAGCTTCTCTATTCAGCTGTTCGGAGTCGGTATAAAATTGTAGGTCCCTTCCATTCGTCCCAAAAATAGAAACTCACACAAAGGAATAGTTGCGAGAAGCTAGGCCTAGGGTGTCTACCGCCTATTGCGCCACCTATTTATTTATTTATTTAACTTGTTAAGTACACCTAAGTACACCATGTAGTCGGGTACTGATGCGTATCAGCGCCTTGCTGATACCGGGTGAGCTCCTCGAAGTAATAAAACGACGTTCAGACGCAGCGGCGGCAGAAATTGAGGGTGGGAAGTGCTGTGGAAGTTAAGCCTTTAGTCAGGTCCGAGGACTAGCTGTGCAATTGGATCTTCCCAGAACCAGGATTCACTGAACTCTCCAGAGTAATAGGTTACACCTTACACCCTTTCCATTTAGCACCGGTACGGACACTTCCTCAAGAACATTCTGTGGACTAATGAAGCGCGATTCACAAACAAAGTTATAAAGATACAAACCTCCACAATCCATATTTAATACACACAACATCCTTTCAAAGGTAAGAATTTAATTTATTTTTAATTATTTTATTTTGAGGAGGTTTGAAAACACTTTAGTAGGCCCGCACGTTCTAACAAAAACAGTTAATTCCCTTGAATTTCTTAGAGAACGATTGCCGAAGCTCTTTGAAGATGTTCTTCTTTTTCAGAGAAGAGCGATGTTCTTTCAACAAAATTGAGCACTTTGTGGTTGTGACAGTAGCAGCGGGGTAAATCCATTCCTTAACCATACTTTTAATGAACGGTGCACTGGTCAATTTGGCACAATCCTTTGCCACCCAGATCTCCTTACTTAACACCCATGGATTTTCTCTTCTGGGGTGCTGTGAAAGAAAAAGTTGATTTCAGAGAAATATCGAGTCTATATTTGACCATTTTTGTTTGACAAAAAAACGGCTTTTACCTACTACAAATTCTGTTGATCGTATGTAAAAAAAAGTCGCTTAACATAATTTTTAAAAAAATTCTCAAGGATAACAATTTCATAAAATAAATGAAACGGGAAATATGGTGAAAATAGACCCCCCCTGCCATACAATTTTTTGTTCGGCGGAACTTCAGGATTCTTCCCTTAAAGGATTATACAGCTTAACTGGGACACCCTGTATATTCCAATTCATTGATTTTTATTAGTTTTTAAATCGTATGTACCTAAACGAACATACTATTTTTATACAAATTATTTTTTTTTCAAAGCAGAAGACGTCTTGATTTTTTTTGGGCGTTAGGCAATAACGCCCAGGGAAATAGCGTCCAAATCGTTTTGGAAATAACGCCCAAAAATAAACAACAAGATGGAAATAAAGCCCAAAAATAATTTGCAGTTTAATACGTATGGGGGGGGCGTGCTGCCTCCCTGCAACCCCCTTGCTTGGGGTTACTGTCAGATTTGGAGTATGTGCAAATTGGATACATTGAAGGTTTTTTTTACAGTAGGGACTCCCTACTCCAAAATCCAGCAGAAAACGCAAGCAGGGGGTTGCAGGGGGGCAGCATTGCCCCCCCATAGCTATTCCACTGTTTATGCGTTTCGACTTACTATTTTGGGCTTTACTGCTTGTCAAAAAAACGATTTTTTTTTTGGGAATTATTTCCAAACCGATTTGGGCGGTATTTCCTTGGGCGTTATTGCCTAACGTCTTCGTTGACCATCTGTCAATCTGTACGTAAGATTTTGTATTAACGAATCTATGCAAGGAATCAGTATAGACACTCTAAAATAGGCTTCAGTAGAAGAGGTTTCTGGATTGGAACGCGTTGTTTGTTTCAATGAAGTTCTTGGGGCTCTTAATTCAACTTCAAATAAGTCCTCGGCAAGTTGGGATTCGGAGAAGTTCTGAATTCTCTGATGTTCTTAAGAGAATTCAGAACTTCTTTTGTGCGGTCGATAACAGAAACGAAGTCTAAGGAAAACTGATAAGGGTAGCGTTAAACTGAATAGTTTTTCGCTTACAATGAGGCTTACTAGGAAATCACTTTTTTTTATCGCTGCCAAAAGTGTTGATGCTTTCGAAGACATCGCCCACGTTCTGCTGGTTATTTCTTCAAGACTTATTGAGATGCATTTGAAGAGCTCTACAAAGGAAATAATACTGTCATGCCTTTCAATCAATCTTGTTTCACAAATGCTTAGAAGTCGAGTTTTTCGGCCTCTGATGGTGCGTGTTTTTAATGACATTTTTTAAAGTTATATTTGCATTTGAATGGTTGCGGAAGAAATTAGCTATTTCACTAACTACACCAAGGCAATTGCGAATTGCAGGAGTTGACATGGCATTAGATAGAACCAGGTTCAAGCCGTGGCTTGCACTGCACAGTGTACATACCTAGCGTTTGGATACTGTATAGCTGTATACCTACCTGTATAGTCTCCTTATTTTTATAGATTTGAATTTATATTAGAAAGTTTTAGTTTTTAATTTACTGCTTAGCGTTTCGGCCCCTCAAGCCCCCCCTGGCTACGTGCCTGATTGGTGTCCGTATTTTTTTTTAAATACTTCTCCCGTAAAGGCGAACCTATAACGCTTCCAAAGCGCCCGAGATGCTTGCAGATGTATGTTAGTTCTGCACTTAAATTGCTGCAAATTGTATACTTCTGGAAATATATCCCCAGGAAGCGAGTTCGAAAGTTTGCTTGTCGTATAGAATGGATAGTTGATATTAGACCATGTTTGGAATTATTGAAGGGAGCTGAGACTTTTATATATTCCCCAATTTTGTTGGATTTTCTGCAATCCATATGGGTTCGTCTACAAGCTGAGTACGCCCGTGATTCGCAGATCAGCTCGCCGGCGAACAAAGTTAGGGAACTCGACGCGAATTAAATCGAATCGCCTGGTGCCATCAGTACTTAAATACATGTACTAAATTCGTAGGCGAAATCAACTGATTCTACACCCACTTAAAGTATCTATATATACCTAGTATCTCCTCATCCTAACAAACATCAATCTTATCACATCTTCCTTATCCACTGGACAAACAATCGCATGTATTTTTTTTTTTTTAAGCACTGCACTGTCTCACTGCATCAAAACAGACAAAAAGGTAAACACAAACTTCCTTGCACCTCTTGTTAACAAAACAGCATTTAACACGCGTGCAAACCACTCAATTATCGTAATCGCACCCAAACGAATCTTTATCTGTGTGCAGTTGTAGTGTTTGTCCACCCCAACCGCAAAACATACATTCGAGGCAATTAGCACTTTCAATGTCCACTTCACCTGGATAATGCTGACCTTGTTCATTTAATTGATTCTACTACACAAAATATGTTCTTGCTCTCGGTGTCGGTGTCGGTGTGGTGAGCGCTTGTCCCTCCTCTGTCTGCTACGCAGGTAAATAGAAATCCATTTGCCCACTATTCGTACAGTTGCTAAGTGGGAAACACACTAACAATGGTCGAGACTATTTTAACAATTTCAAGGTGCTAATGGGTCTCGTTAATTTAGAGCTACATTGTTACATAGGTATAATTGTTCGGATGCCGAGATAACGCAGTTCCATTGAATTTTAAAGGGAGGTGCGCCGCGCCATAGTAAAAGTTTAATTAATCGAAACTCCAGCCCTTCACTTTGAATTCAATTACGAAAGGTCATTATCATCGACAGCGGGTCTGATGGTATGGCTCCTTCAAAAGGGAAGAGCTAGGTCGGTCTCCCAGCCTCCTGTGCTCGGTAGCCTTGAATTGAGTTATAGATTTCCCTCTTGGCTGCAATTGGGAAAGTGGCAGTCATCATGACCACAAAGTGGCCCCACAGTACCCACAGCAAAGTACAACACTTTGTGTACCTAAATCGGCCAAGCCCAGATTTGTTTTCGTTTTCTCGGCGCGATTTTTTTTTTTTTTTTTTTTAGTTAAACTTCACTTTCGCTCGTTAGAAGAATGTGCGCTGGGACTACTTTAGTACCACCAGCACCGGTTCACGAGAAACACCTTCTCTCTCTCTGGAGATAGACAATAATTGCTGTCCCTCGCGCCTAAAGGTGTTGGCAATGACAGATATACCCATTCAATGGTGCATGTGCAGGCAGCATTTCACTGACTGTCTGTCACGACAAATCTGGGCATTAGATCTCTAAACGTCTGAGTCGCCAGATGAATGAACTTTGAACAGGTGTGGACGTCTGACATCGATGGCGGGCCAATGGAATGTTTATTGCGATTGATGGAAACGGAGATTTTATTGAAATTTTATAGGATAGGATAGCTGTCGAAGTCGAAGTCAATGTCCGATGTCCTATGACAGAAATTTCTAATTTGCTAAGCTTTGGAAAGTTTCTGCTAATTTATATGTGGTATTCCATTTTATTTTGCACAGAGGCAGGTGTACCAAAAGATACAATAGCCGTTTTTTATTATCAGCGTGATCTGATCCGGATCAGATCATGAAAATAAAACAAACTGGATCATTGATTGAGTTGTGGCAACAAACATATAAAATCCAATACCAATTATGACAAATTTCGTATTGCCACCAGCCATCTTGCAGTCACACGGTACAATGTGACGTCACAATGCGATGATTTCTCCATTGCACTTGCTCATATTTGAGTTTGACATTTCGCTTGTTGTGTCGGGGTGTTACCATATGGATACAAATCTGCATACATTTAGCATTGAATATTTTTTTGGGGAAACTATGTTCAAATGTTAAGATCAAATATGCATTATAATTAACCTTATTGTACCTACTACTACAATATATTCTACTAATATTTCCATTTATATTTCTATGCTATATAGCGAAACAAAACATCTCGAAAGTCGGAGTAGTAACTTATTCGAATTTGAAAAAATGTTAATTGATTTTTTGTGTTGTTAATTGTGGTTCACATTTTGGTCTGGCAACATTACTGTGTGGCTATAATGTACAGGGACACCAACCTTTAGTGAATGAAATAAACAACGCCACGAAACAACAACGAGAAATAGTTGAATTAATTTTCAGATCATATTTCGTGATCTCGATGAAAAGCAGGATCACATGTTGTTGTTGTAAGTGCATGTAAATCGATGATCTATATGGATCATAGCTGATAATAAAAAACGGCTAATATAAATGTCCATGATGGGATGCCTAGAAGCAAGGTAGAAAACATTTCTTTATCTTGGGCGTAGACTGCTTTCGCAGGAGCGTACTAGAACACCGATGACTGGCCCACTCGGATGTGCTGCAGCCTTAAGTTAAATCGGATATGCGGTCCTACTAAAATTGTTCAAAAGATACGAAGTTTTTCCAGTTTCATCATTCACCTTTTGACGCTTCCCAATCGATTACTTATACTTACTCACTTAGATGACACCACAGTCCGTATTGGAAATGGATCTCAACCAATACGCGGTCTTTGGCTAACTGCCTCCAGTTGGTGGAGGTCCCCTACCACTTGTACCCGCCACCTAAGGCGAAGACTCTTCGGGCCGATGGTCTTATTGTCCATTCGCTCTAAATGTCCTCCTAGTCATCGCACTTACGGACGCTACTGCTTATATGAATATGTCCGGCTTCGGCTGCCAGCTAAGAAACGCCAACAGATTTAATCCAGCATAGGTCCATTGTTCGCAAGAACGTGTGACGAACATCCGAGAGTATGACTTTCCTGAAAAAGCTCCTCAATTCAGCCGTTCGGACTCGACATACAATTGTAGGTCCCTTCCATTGGGACATTTGCATGTGCATTCTATGTCCGCTTTATGAAGACAGTTTTGGGTAGCTGATTCAGTAGCTCTCGTTCCCTTAACAGTAGATAGCCCTTTGGCCCATTCCTAGTCAAAACGTTAGTATGTAGTCCGATACTACCGCATATTAAATTGAGACAGCTCCTTCATTCCTGAATCCTTTTATTATAATAGTTGATACAGCTGCATATACAAAACAAAACAAATTCAAGTCGTAATACTTCGACACCTGTACCGATTACGGACACTATACCGACAACCCACTGTCCATCGGGGCAGCGCAATTAAATGAAATTATTTCGAAACAGCATCAGCGTCGTATCCGCTTTCCGCATGGTTGCACCTCGTAACATTATCTATTCGAATCAATTGTTTTCAATTTCGAAATAATCCCCAAAGGTCGGTTCCAATAGGTATCCCTGTAACCAGGTTACACACACCCCACCGGCCGCCCTTAGCACGAGCGCAAAGAAAGTGCTTATTAGTCCAAGTCCAGGCGATTGTATCGATCCGTTCCAATGCTTGACCAAGAGCTCGAGTGCGCTGCCAAATAAAATAGCAACACTTACTCTAGTACTCGTACTCATAGTCTTAGGTACACCAAATCAATAATATCTCTCACTGAATGGACATTGCAAATGATTACGCGCACTTGAGCCGTCAAAACATTGCGCTCGCAATTAGTGGCTATGATTTTCACTTTTCCAGCAGCAGCAACGCTTCGAGTCTATCTGTATCGTATCCATCGACACCGCCATCCATATGCAACCCAGTATTATCCTACACACGGTGTTTATGTTCGCCGCCCTGCCTGCTGTACCTACCTCAAGAGGCGTGCGATCGTCGTAATTTGTTTCATTTTCGATTTTTATTTTTCCTCTGCATGCAGCTTTTTGCAATAATAAATTTAAAATACCTCCATGTGTATATAGTATAGACCCAAACATGTCTGTATAGAATAGATACATTTGTATCTATCATTACTATGACTGAACTGAACACACTTGGCCAGCCAAATGGCCTGGCCACTGCCATCAAATGAGCAGCGCCCAGAAAAATATAATGAAGAGCAAAAAAAAAAAACCAGTAGAAGAAGTAAAAATGTTTATCTGTAACGAAGCGATTGTGTCTAGTGGCGCGTAGATACATTTATCTGTGCAACATAATGGAATTAACTTTCTCCAGTTGCGCAGATTTTTTTTTTTCAATCCCATTATAACTGGGGTGCCCCCTTAGAAATAAACACAACACACATGTGCATAGACGCGACTTTGTGATTCATGTCAGAGTACCTCAGAAGCTGGAGTTGCTGTTGCGTCTAATTGCGTTTGGATTTATTGCAAATTATATGCGCTCTAGTGACGGGTTTTTTTTGTAGCGGCAGGTATACCTACTTACTGAATTTTTATTGTATTTGCAAATGAGATATTTGATTTTTTTTTATTTATAGTACATACCTACTAGCAGACAGATTCTAGAGATAGAAAATTTTTGTTGACTATAATATTGAAAATGTATTAAATATTTATGCCTATTGTATCCAAAATAATAAAGTTTCGTTTTTACTTTAATGCTTAGATTTTAGATATTGCTTGCAGTAAGAAGCAAACACAGATTTTTCTTAGAAGCCACTATTGATAAAGCAACATAAAGCTAACTATGGGAATAACATTGTCCCTAATCCCAATAAATTCAAATAAATTCAATAAGCCTTCAATTGAAACAATTTTCAATCCCACTCCATCTGTGTGTGTGGAATGATTATTGTGTATTACCTAATTCTCTTTGGCCATGTGAAAAGCGGAAATTATAAGACTTTCAGCAAACACCGATATCGAATAGAATTTCCGCAGTCTCTTTCCTTCCTCTGATGTTTGTTATGGAGAAGTTTTGGCGTAAGGCCTTGCGGTGTCAACTTTTCGAACTCCGGTAAGAAGTACATATGATTCGGTGATATCCAATGCTGAAAGAATTTTTAAAATCGGCCGAGTAGTTTCAGAGATACCCTACCACCTCTTTACGCCTATTATTCTCCTCCTTCCTATGTAACTATACTGATCCGAAGGGTATCTTCATGACAGAGATGAACGATTTTTTTTTTAAATCGGCCTAGTAGTTCTTGTAGTATTGATGGTGGTTGTATATCACTCAATTCTCTTCTTACTTTTTTGTAATTTTTGTAACTTTCTCGTTTTCATTATACCCATCTGCTAAAGGGTGTTTTTTTTAAAGGTATAGAACTTTGAAATGGAATAAAACAAAGATGATTTTTTTTAAATTGACCTGCAATTTACTTTATTCGATGGCATTACAATTTAAATATGATATCTGGCATAGGACCGCCACGGCTGGCTCGGACGTAGTCTAATCTAGAGGTCCAATTTTCGATGACTCTTTCAACATTTGTGGATGTATATCGGTAATAACGCGGCGAATGTTGTCCTCCATGTGGTCAATCGTTTCTTGCTTATCGGCGTAGACTAGCGACTTAATATATCCCCACAGAAAATATATCAAGCGGCGTTAAATCGCACGGTCTTGGAGGCCAATTCACGCAACGTGAAACTATGCGGTTACCAAACGTTTCCTTCAATAAATCAATAAATCGGCACGAGCTGTGTGACATGTCTTGTTGAAACCACAGGTCCTGCACATTATGGTTGTTCAATTGATCAACGAAAATGTCAGTAATCATGGGTGTATAGGGGTCACCATTGACTGTAACGTTCTGGCCAGCATCGTTATTAAATAAGTACGGACCAATTATTCCACCAACCCATAAAGCACACCAAACATTCAGTTTTTGTGGATGTAAGGGTGTCCCAACACACACTTGAGGATTATCATCACTCTAAATATGGCAGTTTTGATTTTTGACGTACCTATCCGCACTCAACCAAAAGTGAGCTTCATCGCTAAACAAAATTGACCGTAAAATTGACGTAGTGCGCGATACGTATTTCGAACAGAACCATGATGATTTTCAAAATAAATTTGCACAAATTGGAAGCGGTGTTCAGGCGTCAGTCTATTCATGTTGAAATGCCAAACCAAACTAAAAAATAAATCACTTGACAGCTGACAAAATGACCGCCAGTTAAAATAGTGTTGCCAACTTAAAGTTCTATACCTCTAAAAAAAAAACACCCTTTACATACAAACTTCCACTCAATTTTATTCCCACCTTTGTCTTGCGAGTTCCTTATTTGTACTGAATTTATGCATGAATTGAGTGTAGACTAAGAATTGAAAATATTTATAAATATATATATAAGTATAACTAAGAAAAGATTACGGGCTTAAAAGTTGCATTGCAAATTTTTTAGATTTTGTAAATTTTTAAAATTATTCATATTATTATTCAAAACCCCAAAAGCCTAACTGGGTTTTGAGAATGTGGAGAATATAATAAAATTTATGTCACGTAAATCGGTTCACTATTTGCTGAGATTACCACGGACACAGTTCTTCTTCTTCTTCTTCTTCTTCTTCTTCTTCTTAGTAATGATATCCTCCTATTCGTGTTTAAAATACATAATTCCAAATGTCAAATTGATCCTAAAGAATTTTTTTTTTCTTGAAAGTACATAGTTGTGAATACCTATTTTAGTTTCAATTTATCCGAAAATTCTAGCCAATCTTTGGTAAGGGGCTTAAAAATTGAAACGGTTACTGAAAACGTGGTAATCGGCTATATTTCAGTCGTAAAATCAAATGCTGGTGGGGCAGATAGGGTACTTACGAATATTATAAAACTAATCCTTCCTTTACTATAACTGACATTCTAAACCATAAAATCTTGAAATTTGCTAAAATTTTGCCTTTTGTCAAAAAATCTATTAGGCTATAATTTTATTGTGTATTTCAAAACTCTTTTAGAGAGTTTATAAACTCTTTAAAGAGTTTATTCGACACCTATCTCTCAATAGCCTTATTTATGCAAGACTATCTGGTTTCAGATCTAACCACAGTTGCTCCACTGAGCTGTGGTAAACCTATTAGAAGAAATAAGGCAGAGTTTTCATAAAGGATATGTTACGCTTCTGGATTTTTCAAATGCTTTGACAAAGTAAATCAAAAAATGGTTTACTGCAAAATATAAAATTTGTTTTGTTATTTGTGTGTCCTATTCCAGAGAGTTATCAGTGGCGATTCTTCTTTAGCACCTCTGCCAGTGAGACTAGGCGTACCACAAGGTTCAATACTTGATCCAATTCTTTTCTGTTTCTTCATAAATGACATAATTGTTCAAATGTCATTAAATTTAATAAAGCGACCGTCACATAAACACTGTAATAAAAAGTTTATATAGGTACTCGAAATAATATTAGACGATTGGACAAAGGGGCTTGACACCTCCGGTAAAAAAAAAACAAAAAGACTGCAAACGCTATGTCCTGACACTTATGGGAGCTAAAGTTGTACAATTTGGAATATTAATGTGAATTGTCCTGATAGATAAGAACACATCTAAACAGTACAATTCTTGGGTACGTTCAAATCCGGGCGGGTACATCTAGTATTATAATAAATAAGACTGCAGCGTGTTTGTATGAAAAAATTAATCTTCCTTGTTCCCTTAGAACATTTCCTAAAATTTCATCACACACAGTCAAATTATGGACCTCTTTACTTGTACTTAACTAGAAAAACTATTTTTATTGCCAAACGCTCTAGAAATCCTGTCCTGTTTCATTTCGCCTTCGTATATTAAATTCGCATGTCCATGTATGCTGCGAACATAATGCGCTCAGTGCATTGTGCGACGACTCCTGAGTAGTAGCACAGATTTAGTGATGAAAGACCCTAACGCACTTAGCACGGCATGACTGCCAATGTGGATCCTTGTAGGATATTGATGTTGATCCCATCCTATGTAATTCCGCCAGATTTGAGTGCGGCAAGAACGGTGCAGGGAAATAAGTCCCCGGGAACTAAGTCCACTGAGGGACTCTTTCTTATGGGAACTTAGTACACATTCAACAGTTTTATACGTATAAAACCCTTCTTGGGTTTACTGTCAAATTTGCAGTATGTGCGAAATCGGGGGTAGGCTGAAAGGGAAATAAAACCACTCAGAGTTTTCGGAATTTATTTCCTACCTTCCATGGGAAATAAGTCCACTTCACGAAAGTGGTTTTATTTCCCACTAGGTGGGATCTAATTCTCTCAGTGGATTCAGTTCCTGACGACTTATTTCCCTGCACTGGCAAGAAACTCTGTCTGACATACACTGCATGTAATTGAAAGTCTCAGGAGTGTAGATCCAGTGGTAAAGATACATAAATCCCCTTAGTGCATGGAACATTAGCGATATCATGCTGTTTTCTGTACCCTATAGTCAAAATATCACATGTGTTCTTCTTAATCGAAGCCTTCCACCAATCAAGAGCCACATACTTACAAATGGGTCGCACTACTATGACGTATATATCTAGCCAATTCATTATTTCTGATTTGAAGTCTCACTTTTTCCCCATTGTCCGCATGCATTGTGAGAGTTATAGACTTTTTTTGAACGTAAAGTTTCTAGTTAGTACTCTACAAAGATACATTACCTGAACCGTGAGGTAAAGCCCCACTCCAGCCAGCTTAGGCAGTTTGAAGGGTGGTTACTTGTAATTACTACTAGAAATTTTGCCTATACATTAAAATCGTCAAATCATTCGGATAAGAAGTAACTCTAAACTCTGCGTTGTTAATTTCTTTAAGTATATAGTCTACTTGCGGGCCCGGCAAAACGTTGTTTTGCCTGCTTGTGCATTTTCATTGCCCGTCAATTGTTCTGCGGGCGTTTTATTATTTGAAATTTTATTTATTATTTGTTGAGTGTTTATTATTAGAAATTTTGTGGAATCGGATCGCAGCGCCACCTACCGGGTCCAATTGTGAATCTAAACCATGCTTAGACCCATTCAAACACACACACACTAATTTTATTAAAATCGGTCCAGCCGTTTAGGAGGAGTTCGGTTACAAACACGTACAGAAGAATTATATATATAAAGATGACACGAACGCAGAGAAGTTGAAAGATATCCCCTTTCTGATGAGTTCCTTTGGTAATGGATTTCCTTATTGAACTATGTCCCGGAGTGGAGTTGATATTGCTCGCGATGAACATCTTGCAAAGCCAATTGGTAATGTTGCCTTTGACATGTACCCTCTAATGGTCTTGTATAATTGCCTCTCCTCTAAAGTTGTTAAAAGTCCCCTTCAATGTCCAAAAAGGTATCAGCTAGTGAAAATAGTGATTGCTCCTTTTCAAATTTACTAAAACTTCTACTTTATGTAGACGTAGAGCTGTATCAAGCGAGTTGCCCTTTAAGTTCCTATACGTGATAAGCTTTGTAGAAATTACAACACTTGCTTTCTTACATATTACATGTATCTTAAGAACCCTTCCAAGTATCTTGAGCAGAAATTACCAGAGACTGATGGGCCTGCAGTCTTTTGCTGAAATGTGGCCTGGTTTACCAGCTTACCCGTTCATCGCTACATGCACAGAAGACAAGTCGCTGACCTATGCTTGTTCTATAGGTACTTCCATGGTAGATGTTCCGAGGAACTCAAAGACATTAATGCAACTTTTGGGCGTCCCACAAGACAGGCTGCTAATGCTCATGAGTCATGACCATACAGTAAACTTGACAACCGCGAGGACATCAACTTTCCAAAACTCCTTCTGTTACAGGACAAGCAAACTTTGGAACTCGCTTCCTGGGGATATATTTCCAGAAGTATACAATTTGCAGCAATTTAAGTGCAGAACTAACATACATCTGCAAGCATCTCGGGGCGCTGTTGAAGCGTTATAGGTTCGCCTTTCCCGAGAGAAGTATTTAAAAAAAAATGCATTAGATATACGTAGCCTAGCCCATTTGATATTGTATAAAAATGAATTTATTGAATTATTAAGAAAATTATTTAATAATTTTTTTTTTGGAGTTGAAGGATAACAAATAAAATAATTTAATATATTAAATAAAATAAAATTTAAAGAAAATATTAAAAATAATCTTAATCAATTAACCTGATCCTATTTCCAACCGCAACTGGTGCCTTTCGCAGCATACAGAACCAGGCGCTTTGAACGGATTAAAGGACATTGTAGCCTATCGCAGTCTCTTTCCTATGATGAGATCGTCGATATATCTTCCTCTATAAGAATGCTAGCTTCAGATGCCTAAGAAACTGACCTCATCGGTTAAGAAACATCCTTAGAAAGGAGTTTTCTAAGCACACAATTTGTATACTGTCCTTCCAATAAAACTGAATCTTCTCATTGGCTAAGCTAAGTCCAACCAATTTTCTTTCAGTTTTCAAATTGATTCTTCTTCTTATGCCGGGGGCATCTTATCTTTCCCCATTATTCGCTGCTGTATTGCTCATTTATTCCTGGGGTCAGCATTTTCCCCATTCAAATTCGACACGCAAATTGATTCGTGCTCGTTGGACACCATCCCGACATTGATTAATCCCCATCCAATTGTGAAAAGACCGCGGAACTAATTCCATCTCGTGCATATCCGCATACTTTTCCCTTTCTTCAGTTCAATTCATCCAGTGTAGTTGACTAATCGTCACCGTGTCCAACAAATACGAGTGTTGCTGTTCGACAGCAGCATCAGCAGCAGCACCACCACCAACAAATGATCTCCATTCCCATTCAATCTCGAATTCATCTCATCTCATCAATTCTATTGCCAATTCAATTGAAGAATAATTAATCCCATCAACAAGATTAATGGTCCTTCCTTTCTAATGCCGAACAAATTCGTTCTTGTCGGTGTCTATACTATAGACGAGGAGGGCTCAACTACAGTTCTAACACAAATTGCCCAGCAGCATCATTCATCATCGATCGCCACTGTAATGTGCCTCACGTCAATCCTAGGATCTATATATCCCTATATGAGTTGAGTTGAGCATTGGTTCTGTAAAATTGGCCAATAACCAGACGTATATATAGAAAATTTGAAAATATCTTTTGAGTAGAAGTAGATTAGACAACAGGAGATCTGCCAATTTGAATGCGCACAGCGCTGCATGAGATGAATTAATTTCATCATTACTCGTATTGTGATGTACCTATACGCTCATCAAGATGAACAGGAGTTCTTCGATTGATTAATGGCCGCCCCGCCAATAGTTCAGGAAGTAATTTCGTGCAGAAAGTGGACGGTTGCAAATGGCTGTGCGAGCAATTTGAGAGGTGTGTATCTCATGGGCGATTATGGCAAACGCCATTGATTGGTTTTATAGAACAGAATTGGTTCCATTTGCACAACGATAAAGTAAGAGAGAGAGAGAGAAGAAGAAAGCATGAACTTTGAATCTGCAAGTGGACAAGATTGAAGCCCCCCTTTCCACAGTCGGAATGCACATCAGCCTCCATGACAACATCTCCGGGAACGGAACACTTCAATATTCAAAAGATCAGATCAAATAACCAAATTGACCACGTTGCCTCCCAGTGTCTTGTCTACATGGTAGTAGCCTATCGGATGTGGAAATCCATAACGCCACAATAACAATAGTCAACTGATGTTGTAAAAAGATTTGTTGCCGCAAGGCTGCTGTTTGAAAATACCTTCAGCATTTTTGACACTTTTTGAGGAGTGCTACTGCAAAGGCAATATTCGCAAGTTCTATACCATAAAGTTAAACGATCTTCCAAAGGATACAATGCTCGAACAAAAGCCTGCAGAGATGGACACGGGAATATGGAAGTTGATTTACAGTCGTTACGGACGATTTGGAATAGAACACTTCTGCAGGGTGCTAATGCTAAACGGCGGAGCGAGTCAACTATTCGCTGGCAGGCAAAATGATCCGTTCAACCAAGACGATGCTGGCCAAAATGTTCGCGAATGGCCTACGGGCCATGCACCAAGACGAACTAGCTTGCAAATTTAGATAGGATAAAAACATGCCCTGGAACCTCAGTACAGTATTTACTGCCCTACAGAGGAATAAGTCCCTTAAAAGTTGTCTATAAGATCTTACATTTCGCTGGTAACCTGTGAAGCCGCCGCGCCATAGTGTTTGGGATTGTTTTGTAAAATTTTCTGAAGCTATCCTTAGCTTAACTCATTTCTTTATTGCATGTTGTAAGGCCTATTTGATAGCTTTGACAATCTCTGCTGAACTTTGAGGAGTTAAAAGGCTTGTGATTTTCGAAACTTTATTCTGTGTCCCGTTGGTATTCATAAGGAGATCTCAGATCCCTACGTTATCCCCTTTTCCACAATCCCTTATTGGACAAAATCTCTCATTTGTTTCCTTCTCTTTTTCCAAAATCTCCTGGGACGAAATCCACTATGCCAAAATCTCCCACAAGCAAACTAAACTTTGCATATACCCAACCAATCTTTTACCTCCTCCAAATCCCCTAGTGTCCACAAGCAGGGGGGTTTCACTTATCTCACTTGTTAACACCATTTTTAGGTGACGCGGTGACAGAATTAATAACACCAAATATAAAAATGGGACATTTTTTTTTCTTAGGGTCTTTTGGAGTAAGGAATTTCAGCACAGGGGATTTTGGAAAGAGGATTTTCGAAAAGGAGATTTCATCACCAACCCGTTCATAAGGCATCTATCTACTGCACCGACCCACGCTTGCAATTGCCGTGCCTATGTCTTTATGGCCCTGCGTCATTTATTTGTCTGAGACCCACAAGACCGAACTGGATATCATGCTAAGCTATGCGAATATAACCCACTATAACCCAAGGATGTAAGGAGGACGAATCGTCCAAGAAAAGCCTCACCGAGAACAAAAGCACTAATTAAGCTTCTCCATATCTTAAATGCTGCGCTCAGATTAAAACACGTGCCGAGCCAATGGAAAGTTGCGGAAGTCATAATGGTTCTAAAACCAGGAAAACCGCCAAATGAGGTGAAATCGTACAGACCAATTTCGCTTCTTCCAATCATATCCAAAATTTCGAGAAGGATCGAGAGGATATTACTAAGGCGTCTACAACCGGTTATAGAAGATAATAATCTTATCCCTGACCATCAGTTTGGGTTCAGAAGTAAGCATTCGACGATTGACCAGGTTCATAGAATTACTGACGTAATCGAGAAAGCATTTGAGGAACGAAAAATATGTTCAAGCTTATTCCTTGATGTCTCGCAAGCCTTTGATAAGGTGTGGCACGAAGGCTTAAAAATAAAATTACGACAAGTTCTCTATACGATATTCTGAAATCATATCTCGGCAATAGACTTTTCCGTGTAAGACATGGAAACGAATACTCGGAGCTAAAAGAAATTTCGGCCGGTGTACCACAAGGAAGTGTTCTTGGGCCGCTTCTCTACCTGTTATATACTCGTGATATACCAAAGGAAGATGACACTATCCTTGCTACGTTTGCCGATGACACCGCTATTCTAGCAGTAGGTAAAACAGTCGAAGAAACAACTGCAAAACTGCAAACCGCATTAAATAAAGTAAATGAATGGACGAGGGAATGGCGAATCGCCCTCAATGAAACTAAATCTGTTCACGTGAACTTCACATATAAAAAAACTAATGACTTGCCAATTTTTCTAAACTTGGCCAGAATACCTTTTGCGAACGAAGCCAAATACCTGGGAATGACACTCGACGCAAAGCTGAAATGGAATTCGCACGTGAAAATGAAACGCAAAGAGCTCGAACTCAAATATAGAGAAATGTACTGGTTACTTGGAAAACATTCCCAGCTCAGTACCGAGAACAAACTGCTTTTATACAAGCAAGTGCTAAAGCCGGTGTGGACCTACGGTATACAACTTTGGGGTTGCACCAAGAAAACAAATGCCAATATTATACAATCTTTTCAAAATAAAGTGCTTCGAGAAATTGTAAAAGCACCGTGGTATATTAGAAACGACGACATCCACAGAGATCTCGGAATACCTACAATCGAAGCTGAAACTAGAAGCTTTGCGCGAAAGCATAGAAACCGACTAATCGGACACACCAAAAATACAGTCCTACAAATTTTTGATGAGAGCAATTTATTGCGCCGACTACAAAGAACAAAACCTTTCGACTTGGCGATATAGGGATTAACCGCGTCAAAATTGCGGAACATGCAGGATCTTTCATTGGAAAGTAACCTGTCAAAAGTTTTCATTTCGTGATAGAAAAATTGCTTGATAAGTTATATCTTAGTTGCAGTATCTACAATTTATATCGAAGGGTGGTGTTTTTAGTCAGTAAGAATCTGACACTACTATGAGCACTCGCTGTTCTCATAGTGTCTATGCAAGATTTTCATCCACCCTCGGGAAAAAAAGGAAAAAAAAAAAAAAAAACCGAGAACAAAGCGACATCTGTTCTCAAGCATAACTTCTGTCAAAATCGCTAAATATATGTAAGACCTCCCATATTTGATTACGACACGTTTACCATCAAATCGAATCTCCTAATTCAGACAAAATTAAACTTTCCAAAGAAATGAAAGGACGTCCATTTCACTCTAAACGCGTATCAACTCTTTAATCGATTTGACTTTGACAGATGTAATCCACAAAATCTGACACATACAAAAGCAAAAACCCAATCAAACGCCAAAAGTCAACATTCCACTGTCGAAAAGGCATTTAATGTCAATTAAACCCCGCGCAACCAACAACAACAACAACAACAACATCAACAGCCCACAACTTGCTACATATAACGATATAACGATGCCTTACCGTAAGATACTAATCCTAATCGCCATTAGCCAGACATCAATCAGAGGCTGCGTGCCCGCTCGCCATCCCACCCCACACACACACACACAGAACAAGAGAAATGCGGTTTGATGAGGAGTTTGTCACTTTTTGAGATGAATCCTGTTGCTCGGCGCATTTCAAAATTTGACTATTCCCCAGTCCATGTAATTAATATTGTATCTGTCGGTTGTCTTTCTCCGCGCCTACCCCTCACTGGACCGTTTTCAAACAAAAACAGAAAACAAACAGAAACTCACCGCATTAATCACCTGTTCAGCCAAGTTGTTGTACCTGTTTCGGAAAAGGCCCGCATGCATATGCGTAATAGTTTATTAACCCAATCCGAATGGTAATAGATACATATTCTCGGCGCACGACTGACTGATCAAGATGAAACATATGAGGGGCAACATAATCAAAGACCCATTCGATTCGTTGTCGTCGTCATCGTCGTCTTAGTCGTCTTGGTCGTCTTTGGGAACGAGATTTCAACGCGCTAGCGGTCTTGTCAAACTAGGAGATTGGGCGATGGCGGTGGTTGTGCTAGTCGGCCCATATATAACCTACCTATAGATGCAAGATAGTTCAATAAACTCGGCTCAGGCGAAAACGTTTTGTAATGCAATTTATACAGTTTTCGTCTCGGTTTTGTTGTAATCAAATGGCGGCATAGTAGGGCCACGCGACAGGGCCAAGCGGTGATCGATTGAAACCAGAAATAGACAGTTAGGAAATTTTTATATAGTGCTACAAACTACACGAGTACACAATGTATAGTTACAAAATCTAGTTGATTGCAGGCAATTGTGTGTTTAGCATGTATTGATGCAGTTGGCTTTCGTGAGCCGGCGCACGTGCCCTATTGACTACAGTAGCTTATCGGGTGTAGTGGTCGGTAAATGATTTAAATTAGAGGGATTTGTAAATACTTCCAATTAAGGGCAAGGCATAAGTACACCTGCGAGATTAAAGCTATACAGACCGTGAACTTATCCAGCGATGTTTGCAATAAGACGATTTAAGTTGAAATTTCAAGACCAATGCAAGGTGTATGTTGTCCAAAACTACAGTCCTATGAAAGACGTTATCAGTAGGCTTTCAAGACTATAAGACGGCTTTATTTTTAAAAGAAAACAGTGACAGAGACAGCGAAAGGTTGCTGTGTTCAAATTACTTAAAATGCAAGAGCGAGTATCTTTTAAGGTCCGGGCTTGGCAAGCTACTACAAGCTAATTGTATCAAAGGGCGTTGGTGTAAAAAAATAAAACCCTGCTTCGTTTTCTCTCAAAGACGCGATAGTCTGGCCGACAGAGGGGAGAGCTGGTGTAGTGATTCGAATCCAATGAAAGTTTATTTTATATTTTAGGTCTTTATTTATCAAGATCTAAAGTTTGACTAAAATCAAATTATATATTTTTCAAAGATTATATTTCAAAGGCTTACTCAGCCACCAGCTGGTATCAGACTTCAATCCTCTTTAGAGGCTTCGGTTAAGGACTTGTTCAATCCCTAAGCATCTCTAAGTCGTTCGACAACTTATTAACTCTTTGAATTGTAAGGCGAAATGACTTTTATAATGACCTTACTCTTTAAGGCTCTGAAGTAGCTACTTTTTCAGGACCTTATCCTATGTTAGGTCGGCCGGCATACCTTGTAATTGTGTCCATTGCTGATTGGGTATCATGAAGACACAGTCTTCGTTATCATGACTTGTTTGTCTGCAGACTGGTTATTCTAGTTTGCAAGAAGTCCGCTGTCATTTTTGCTTTGACTATCGATCACTGGACCGCGCCTAGCAGTGCAAACAAGTTGGAACTTTACAAAGACCGGCTGTGCTCTTTTATTTTAGTATTCATAAGACTCTGACTATACAGTCATGAAGATTGAACATGAAATACTATAAAGCAGCACAGGACCTGATAGACCAGATGAGGAAATACCGACAAGTTGGCCCGCCAGAAACCATGGCTTAACATGTCTCTGTGAACCGGCAGAACCGTTTCTGCCAGTACTTAATTAAGTCGCTTATACTTCTACAAAAGCGACGCAACTCTGAGGTCGAAACCTGTCCTTTGAGAAACACAATAACCTATTAGGGTGCTGGATCACCTCTTTAAAAAAACAGGAGGATAACGCTCAACAACAATAGGAGGAGACTTTAACGCTTGGGCTGGGCTATAAAATGCGGCAGCTCCAAAATGGATGCAAACAGACGAGCACTTCTCGAAACATTTGCAGCGCTATTCGTCGCGTTGTTCTACTTAATAAAGCTACAAAGAAAACCTTGCGAAAACCTGGCGCAGAGTCTATCATCGACTTTTGCAAGCAGAACAAAATGGTGGGTTTGTGAAGATTACACTCACAGCGATCATCAGGATGAAATCTCAGAGTTTCAACGAGAAAAACTCCAAGAACATGGCAAAGCCAGTGAAGGACAAATTCTGCTAGTAGTGACTACTCGCTCTGGAAGGCAACAAAGAGGATGAACAGGCCAATAGCTCATATTCCCCCAGTAAAAACTAGAGAAGGTAACTGGGCGAAAAACAACCAAGAAAAGGCAAACACTTTTGCAGAATATCTTGAAGACGTATGATTTGATTACAGGAGAAATTTTGAAACAATTTCCACGAAAATGTCTGAAAAAACTAGCGCGGATTATAAATGCTGCATTTAAGTTGAGATATGTTCCAAGCATGTGGAAAGTCGCGGAGGTAATAATGATACCAAAACCAGGCAAACCACCTCACGAGGTAACCTCATATCGCCCAATGTCTATACTACCAATGTTGTCAAAGTTATTCGAGAAAATGCTGGTAAAACGTCTGCAAAAAATAATTGACGAAAAATCGCTAATTCCAAATCACCAATTTGGATTTAGAAATAAGCACTCTACAATCGATCAGGTGCATAGAATCACAGATAAAATCGAAAAAGCATTAGAAGAGAAAAAAGGGTGCTCTACAATATTTCTTGATATAGCACAAGCTTTCGATAAAGTCTGGCACAAAGGTCTGATCCACAAACTGCAAAAAGCAATATTCGACGATTCTGGAGTCATATATATCAGATCGATTCTTCAGAATTAAACAAGAGACAGAGTACTCAACAATAAGAGAAATTAAAGCTGGTGTACCACAAGGCAGCGTACTAGGACCAGTTTTATACCTTCTGTTCACTAGCGATTTGCCTGAAAGTGGGGAAACCACTATAGCTACTTTTGCAGATGACACAGCTGCCCTAGCTGTGGGAGAAACTGTCGAAGTAGCAACAAAAAAGCTTCAAAGGGAATTGACAATATATCAGATTGGACAAAAAAATGGCAGATTAGATTAAATGACCTTAAGTCAGTCCATATCAATTTTACGTTTAAAAACGTACCATATATTATTCCAGTATAAACAACAATGTAGTGGAATACTCAAATACAGCCAAATATCTAGGCAGGAGTCTAGATGCTAAACTGCGTTGGAAAGCGCATGTAAAGAAAAAAAGAGATGAGTTGAACATGCGACACAGTAAAATGTATTAACTTATAGGGAGATATTCATCTCTGTCAAATTACAATAAATTATTGCTATACAAGCAAGTTCTAAACCCAGTATGGACCTACGGGCTCCAGTTATGGGCATGCACATGCCAAACAAATTTGCAAAAAATTCAAGTTTTCCAAAATAAAGTACTAAGGAACATAGTTCATGCACCTTGGTATATACGCAACGCTGATCTACATAGAGATCTAAACATTGAAATGGTTGAGGAAGAAGATAAAAAAGTTGCCCAAAGGCACAGAAGTAGACTTCTTAACCATGTTAACCTAGAAATAACAGAACTTTTAAATACTGACAATGTAATCAGGAGATTAAGGCGGGTAAAACCTCTTGATCTATAAGAGTTAGCTAAGACCAAGAAAGTAGGTAATATTTTCAATAAAAAAAGTATAGAAATCCGACAAACGGCGGATTTATCCTCAAAATTTTTTAAAATAAATCAAAAATAAATTGCCGATTAGTCGAACGACTAGGTGCAAACCAATTCGGGATGACGAAAGACAGTCCCCTCGGGAGTTTTTTTTTTAGATCGTGTTAAAGTCCCTCACTATTGCAGAACCATCCCTCGCGTAATAGCTCTGCAATGCCTTTCGATGATTTTTCCTTCCAGCGAATTCCCAACACAAACAAAATAAAATAAAACATATACAACATGTTCGAGGTCTATTCAATTGAGACCTTCAGGATAATCTGATTTAAAAGCTGACTGATTAAATTACCTCTGAGTGCGACGCATATCCAGATTAACACGACAATAAACAAAGCGGTCTTCGTAATCAAAGAATTCCTGGAAAGTGACGAAATCTATGAAAACACGCGTTGAAAGCCAAGCCATTTGATTAAAATCAGCTACCCCATACCTAGGAGTAATGATCGGCTATAGGCTTGACCTTAAGTCGCAGCTGGAGTATGTCGGCAAGTGAAAGCATCGACCCTCCAACTATTGCTTGCAAAAATGCTGCTAAACATGGAACCAAAGCCGACCTAAGATTACTTTTGCCTAGACCCTAGAGTAATAAGCCTATATACTCTACTACATATACTCATTCCCACAACAGTGAAGGCTACAATAATTACCCCAGCCACGCCTAATGAGAGTGGATAGAGAGCTCTCAGATAAAAATCACATAGCTGACGAAATGACCCTATCAGAGGAAACATGGAGCAAAATTAAGCAGTTTGTGAGCAGCGGTCTAAAGGACGACTGAGCATATAAGAATAGGCTGAGAGGTAAAACCCGGAGTGCCTAGAAACTGTTCCACTCTTAGCCTCAGATGCCGTGACATAGATTTATACCCTCAACTAAGCCGAGGAAGAACCCTTCAATAAATACTCACAGCTGCATAAATTCGACCGAATCCTCATTTTCCGCTAAATGCATACTTCCGAGTGTGCGCCTACAAATGTCTTTCCCCCGAAAATGAATAAATAAGAGAGCTGCCAACGAGCAAAACAAATGATCACCCTTCATATCGTTCGTGTTCAACCACATGGCAATAGCTACTTTCTTCCTGGTCACTTTAGAAATATTTCTGTGGATTTCCCGGCTTGCCATTTGTTCCTCGGATGTATTTTGCTCGCCACACAGCTGAGCAGCTATTGTACATATGACCGTTATGGTTGCCCAAATGCTCATATGCCATGCGGCAACCTACATACCTAGGAATATACCACAGCCACAGCGCTGCCGGCTAAGCCAACGCTCGGTGCAATAAGTAAAAGTTCCAATTACCATAAACAACCGCACTTGCCATTTAAGGGCAAAGCCGCATTTTGCCCGCCACCAGCGCATATAAAAGGAATTTGTAATTTTCCACAAATCTGGGAGAGCTGCCACCTTACCTAGCCCGGAAAATGGCATACTGTTTGGTGGTGCGCATGCCTGGCGCTGTGCTGCCTGAGCATTATGTCCCCACCGGCGCATTAAAACAGAGTTACACTGTCGTTGTCAGAGCAGCGCCAACCGGCGGCGAAGAGAAGGTCGACGAACAATGATGATGAGAATGACGATGCGCAGATGCATTGCGGCTATCGGTATCACCCCAGGAAGAGTTTTTGTGGTGTCGTTCCTTCAAAAATATGTTCTCCCTAAAGGTCAGGTCCATCCTAGTGCAGCCGACAACATCGCCACAAAACCACGAGACTCATTCAAATGTCAACAAAGTCACGAGTTGTGCCGACGCCGCCGCTGCTGCCGTATCATTCTGGAGCTGGGCCGAAATCCATGGTTCTTCTCGGAATCCTTCCAAATGAATGTCCTCGGGTATTTATGACTTGAGCATACTAAATATCCCGCTACCACCTTAAGTTGCTTATACTATTATAATAATACCCACGCGGAAGGCAGGCGGTGCGGTGTGATGCGCTGAGGTATATGTCGCGTTTGTACACCGATTCGGTGCATCATCATCGTTCGGCTGCATGCTTTACCAAGTGCTTATCGCCTGGAGATTTGTAATACATCCTCGAAAATGCAGTTGCTGATCTGTGGGTCTTTGGTGTTATTTATGGCAAAGGTACACGAAAAATGTTCATGTTGCACAGCTCGTTACCGAACGTGTATAGTGGCACAGTTGCGGCAGTTGCGGCATGTCTTGCAATGAATGGCGTTCGCAACATTGTTGCCAAACAACACGGGATGGCACCGTGGGTGAGATTTTGCTTTTATAATATTTGCCTTGGGGTCGACAGGTTATATATAGATATTTACGGTGGCAACTATTATGTGTATGTGTAACTATGGCTTATAGGGTATCAATGTGGGAGCAATTGCCTATATAAAGTTGTAGCTGCTGTTTTGTGCACTAATGACTGGAAGGTGATGTGAAAATTGACACTAGTCTTGCTCTTCAATTTTATTGGAACGGTAGCAATGTCTATGATGCCAATTAATTAACTGAAATAGTTCACGGTCCCAAGACATCTTTAGAACTGGCAGGAGTTGAAAGTACTGTTGTGTAGTATGTTTAGTTTAGAGGGTTGTAGAGGGTGTTGACGAGAGGAAGCCAGCCAGATTGGAAATTAATTAAAGATGGCCAGCCACGAGTCTATCTAGGTATATAGGGTGGTTGTATAGGCTTAAAGCTACCCAAAAAGCTTATAAGGTGAGTTGGCTTGGTTCGGACAACAATTGAACGAAAGTATAATCCTCGATCTTCTTCGATTCAAATTTGGACAGATATGTATGAACGTTGTGTTCCCCCATTCTCATCTACGCACCATTTTTTAGGTGGCGGTACAGTCCGGTGTGGACCGTGCCCTCAACGCCTTTCCAGTTAGTGGGTTCTTTGGCCTACTGCCTCCAGTTGCGCACTCGAAGTTAGCTGGGGACCCATTTGTGCGCGCCACCTAAGGTGAGATATTCCTCTACAGCATTGGGTGCATGTCATAACGCCCGGTGTCATAGCGCCCTCGGTCGCAAGGCCCCAAAAAAGGAAATAACACCCCAAACCTTCATCTGACAGTAAACCCGAGTAGGGGGGTTGCAGGAGGGCATCACGCCTCCCATATATTTCGGGTATTATTTCATTTTTTCTTTTGGGGCGTTAATGCACTTCTTATGGTGTCATAAAACCATTTTTAATCAATGTCAGCTGTACAAAACTACTTGTAAAAATCCAACTGAATATAATTTACAAAACAAATTCCGATACCGCATCAACACCCATCAACATGTTGCAACATAAAGCCCACAAAAAAGTGACTTTAAGCCCGGTGGGCGATATTAAAAGCGTCATAGCGGCCCAGGGCGAGTTGGTGTTAAATATTCTTCGGGCCGGTAGCGCTACTGTCAATCTACATCTCCCATCCACCTTAAACGACTGATGCGTTATTTTTAGTTTATGTTTGTGTTCCCTTCCATGTCATTCACAGCTAAGCCCATTTTGCATAGGACGGGCACAGGACGCGTTTGTAGGTAATTGTGCAGACTTTTGTAAACTGTGCCCTTAGTTATTCATTCAGGCATCGCTCATAAGGTTAAGGAGACTGATGCCTCTATTTTCTATAGTTAGTCTTCTTTCTTGAGAACCGGGCGAATAATGTCGAAGTTAAATTTGTCAGGCGTACATTTTCCTAACAGATGTCGGAGATGATTTGTCCCACTGCCTTATATATTTCAAAATGTCAATGCTACTGAGAGATCGTTTACACTAGCACTGAAAATTTCAATGCTAATGAAAGTTGACTTGCACTAGTATTGAAAATTGTACTTCTAATGAAAATGAACTTACATTAACATTGAAAATTTCAATGCTTTAATTTCATTAACATAAAAGGATCGGATGTAGTCCAAAAAGCCAAAATACGTAGTCGTACACATCGAGCGAATTGAGAATAAGCTAAGAGAATCTTCGAATCCCAGTCGCCAGGTTCGAGAAAAGAAGGAAGATAGCAAATAAAGTGTTATATTTTACAGATTTTAAATTTTAAATTCAGTTTTATTTACATATGTATACTTTAAATCTGAAAGAAATTCTAATTATTCTAATTAGGTAATAAAATTGAAATTTAAGTAGCACTGAACTAATGCAAGTAAAATTTCAGTAGCATTGAAATTTTCACTGCTAATGGAAGTAAAACTTCAGTAGCATTGTAATTTTTACTGCTAATGGCAGTGAAACTTCAGTAGCATTGAAATTATTACTGCTAATGGAAGTGCAACTTCAATAGCATTGAAATTTGTACTGCTAATGCAAGTGAAATTTCAGTAGCATTGACATTTTTACTGCTAATGGAAGTGAAACTTCAGTAGCAATGACATTTTCACTGCTAATGGAAGTGAAACTTCAGTAGCATTGACATTTTCACTGCTAATGGAAGTGAAACTTCAGTAGCATTGACATTTTTACTGCTAATGGAAGTGAAACTTCAGTAGCATTGAAATTTTTACTGCTAATGCAAGTTAAATTTTAGTAGCATTGAAATTTTTACTGCTAATGCAAGTGAAACTTCAGTAGCATTGACATTTTTACTGCTAATGGAAGTGAAACTTCAGTAGCATTGAAATTTTTACTGCTAATGCAAGCGCAACTTCAATAGCATTGAAATTTTTACTGCTAATGCAAGTGAAATTTCAGTAGCATTGACATTTTTACTGCTAATGGAAGTGAAACTTCAGTAGCATTAAAATATGTAGTGTGTACTGCTAATGGAAGTGAAATATCATTAACATTGAAAATGTTAGTGCTAGTGCAATCGAACTTTCATTAGCACTGGATTTGATTTAATGTATTACCAAATTAGTGCACTATTCCCAGGTATGATATATATGGACTGGCAAGGCGGATTGTGTCAACAGCCTAGATGAACTTGACTTAAGATATTGTTATCATTTTGCCAAAACGTCTGCATTCTGAAGGCGCACACGTAAGACTTCTGAGACAGTAATTTTCAACAGAACACTGTAGTTTTGAGTTCCCTTCCAACTGCTAAGTAAATACACTCTTAATCGAAGCAGTGTCTTTATTTAGAATTATTTTTATTTAGCAACCCAAACCCGTTAACCATAAATCAATTGAATACCATAAATGCCAGAAATAACTCTCATAAACCATCCTTTATGGATCTTGTATATCGTTTATATAGCTGATGCATATTTAAGAGGCTGTGTACTGGTTAAGTATCATGGCCACCAAAAAGTGGTTGTCCCCTGTCCGTCCGTATGCCCAAAATCAGACAAACCCACTATACACCATCACCTGAAAGGACCATGAAATTGCCCATTAACCGATCGGTGTAATGATTACAACACATCCGAAACTTCCATAAAAAAGTGCATACAAATTTATCATCGTAAAACCGCCCGAAAAAATGCTCAAGACACACCGCACAACACCGGTTTACACCAAAATGGACCTGCCACCATAACCATAAAAAAAACTCAACCAATAAATTCCCTCAAAAATCGTGGACCACAAAAAGACGAAGAAACACCTCGCGTTCTGCCAAAAAGGTGGTTGTTGTTTCAACCAATTCGTAGCGTAACAAATTTGTATGTCCCTTCGAACAGCAGGACGCATAAATCAATTCCAATCGCCAGAGATGAACTCCCAAAGAAAAGACAGCAGCGTCTCAGAGAGGATTCAGATTCAGGTTCGAATTGAACGTAACAATGGATACGCGATACATAGTCGGCTGGGCCATAAATCATTTCGCCACTTATAATGCTCGAAGCTGGTGTGTGTCCCCGAGGTAGGCCCGATAAGACCACAAAATCATCGAAACAATAAAAGAATTAAATTTCCACAAATAAATCTTTGGATCAGCGGAAGCCTCATGCATTTTTGGGGCGACCGATGCGACGCGACGCGCGTGTCCCTGCTTACCTCCTCCAAACGCATTTGGAACCAGTCTGCGCTGAATAAATTTGAAATTATTCCAAGGAAAAGCCTCAGGGTGTGCCGCCCTAAAAGCTCAGATCAATCTTCGAAATCTCAGAAAACGACAAAAGCCAGGACATTGGTTATTTATTTGTGGCGTACCTATGTCGGTCCGAAGACATAAATCAAAAGGCTGCGAGCATCCTTCGGACATCGCATATATAGGTAAGCGTATACGAGTATTATAGGCGACTGGCAGTTCGCTTGTTCTCCTGCACTAGATTTGTCCGGAACTATTAATTTAAAAAGTGAAACGCTGCGAAATGAAAATGAAAACCGAATGACGGGCAGTAATACGCGCAGCGAATCGAACGCCGCGCCGGCCGGTCCGCGTATCTGTCCGAAAATTGAATAAAGTTGTTGCGGCCAGCCGACAGACGCACTGATGATTTTGATTAATCGGTCTGTCGGGAGTATCCTTGAGTGCTGTCTGTAGTCTGTCTATTAATGCGCAAGTCTCCCGCACCAGCAGAGCAGCATCCAGCATCATCCGAGGGAAGAGTTAATTTTTCTTCTTTAGTTTTATTGTTTCTCTTAATGTCACGGAGACTGATATGATAATCGGCCCGATCAGGGGAGGTGGACTTTTTATTTCCCACATGCCAAGCTAATTAAAGGTGATGATTCCGAGTTGGTGATACGATGCGACGTATCCGAGTACATGGGTGGTAGTTATATGGGGATAATGGAGTTCGTCTCTGGGCCTTCGGTATATACATTAATAGCGAGCATTTAGGTCTAAAAGTGCGTTTTATTGGAAGATACGTGTCAGTTTGAATGGGAACTATGGCGGGAAACAATCTGTCAGATCGATGGGCATTTCAAGCTAAAAATATCGAATATCTAACTTGATTAGGTGAAAACTTCTGGGATGTATCTCTCTTTAATGAAGATAATAAACCTTGCCCAACACATCCTGATGCCATGCCAAACGACACCTTTTTTGGCTTAATGACAGAAGATAAAGAAAAGTGCTTTAGAATGATGAAGTAAAAAAATACCCAAGCAGGAAGGGATCATCCGGAACTTTTGAATGCTTAGTTCTGATTAGCAACGGATTGAGCATCAGAAGAAGCTGAAGCCAAAACTTTCAATACTGAAGCAGAGAGCAATAGATTTGTTCAAAAGACAGCATGGATTTAGAAAGCGAAATTCGACAACTATAGCTATTAAAGAAGTGGTACAAGGACTGCCCCAATAACAAAACTCAGGACATGGAAATTGCATGATAGGAACATGTACTGAAGGCCCTCGAAAACAATTTTGATACCTCTTGCGGGTGGTAAAGGACTGTGTCAAGGACATCAAGCTGTTACATTACACCCTAAAAGACCCCCGAAGAAATCGAGTTACTTCTGGGGCAGCTCAGGGTTACATCTTGGGACATGATCTTTGTAATATTTTGCACATGGCATTTTTTGTTTGAACATGAAAGCATGGGCGTCCGCAGATTTTTTTCCAGGGAGGGGCAAAGCTAGAAAAAGTCGAATATACGACTAGTCGAACAGTCAACTTGAAATTCTCATGATGAATAAATTACCGAACTCTGCTTTGAGTAAAAAAAGTCCTGCACCTTTTAGTAAGAAGCTTCCTCACCGCGACAAGGTAGATGCAAATCGAGAAAGGTTTTTTGTTTTTTTTTTTTTTTTTTTTTATTTTTTTTGTAACTTCTTTTGTTTTTTTTTTGCGATTTTAAATTTTTGTTCTTTTTTTTTTGTTTTTATTTTTTAAATTTTTTTTTGTGTTTTTTTATTTTTTGTTTTGTTTTTTAAATGTTCTTTTGTGTTTTTTTTTTAGTACTTTTTAGTTATCTTCTGTGTTTTTTATTCATTTATATTTTCGCCAGAAAATAAGAAAAGTAGTCTTCGTTCACTCTGTCCAAATTCATCGATGACTTTTCGAATAAACGCTTCCTCGTCCTTTTTGATCATATCTCTGTGAACACTCAACATACAAAGTCCGCTGATTCTATTTTCCGACATAGTTGAGCGTAACCATGTTTTTACTCGTCACAATGTACTAAAAGATCTTTCTATCGTTGCTGTTGTTACTGGAAACGATAAAGATCTGAGAAGTGCTGCTTGAATCTTAGGCACAAACTCGGCAGCGCTAAGCATATCATCCAAAGTATTTGTCTCCTTGTCCTGCAATATTTGATGCCATACAACGCCTTCACTAATCAAGATTCCACTTTCATCTATTTTCAACAACAATTCTTTAACTTGATCATGATTCAAGGTTTTGAAAGTTGAAGGATATAGCAAAATAGTTGAAAATACTTTTATTTTCTTCAGAAAATCGTATATTCAAAGAACTTATTATAGATTCGATGTATGGTAAGAAAATGCTCAGTTTATAATATTCTTTCGGATCTGTTGTGGGATAGTTCGCTCTTTTGGTTTGCATTCCTACAGTCCGTGGCATTTTAATCTGGATACCGATCTCCTCCCCGAATTTTTGGCATTCTTCAAAAATTGAGTCAAATGCACCGCTGTCTCGATCGCCCTGAATAAGAGATATTAATGATTTGATATGATTTTGACATTCAAGCAAGTTTATTTCCTTTTTCTGCAATAACAAGGTAATTGGTTCTAATATTTCTGAATACTTAGACATAACGAATAAGCATACAAGAAATTTAGAATTTATTGCAGCACAATACAAGGAATGGGCTGTTTGTTTTCCATTTGTGGAGCCTTCCGATATTTCAAGCAGTTTCTCTATTATTGTTTCAAAATGTTTTTTGAATAAGCGAATAGATTTGTGTTTCTCGGTCCAGCGAGTTTCACACAACATAGGGATTTTGGGAACCAATTGCCTTCGAATATTACTCTCCCTGAAGAAATTAGTTATTTCCTTTATTGTACCAATAGTGTTTCTGACATCACTCACATTATTCAAATCGTGAACAACCAAATTCAGTCTGTGCGATGCGCAATGAACAAAATGGGCATTTGGATATTTTCTCTGTATTATCGCTTTTACGCCATTTTCCTTTCCCGACATTGCAGAACATCCGTCATAACCTTGGCCTACCAAACATTCCTTCATATTCAGACCTAAGCTTTCACATTTTGAAAGAATTTCTTCGGCAATGGACATAGCATCAAATTGTTTTAAATGGACAAAACCTAGAAACTCTTCAAAGATTGTTAGCTTTTTATTCTCGAAAACGCAAAATCAAACGCCCAAGGAAAGTTGCTCGACCCCAGCGATGTCACTCGTCTCATCTGCCAAAATCGAGAAACTCTTTGAGGCATTAGCTCTTGAGACGATATCATGTGCTATTATGTTTTCACATATTTTGATAATTTCGTGTTCAGTTCGAACAGATGTATATTGGGCGTTTTTCGCACCTTCCTCAAAATGCTTCCTCAAAACCAAATCACCTGATTGAACTTGAAGCTGTAATAGATCTTTGAAGTTTCCGTCATTTGAATTCTTCCCACGAAGTGCCAAATCATGAGTTCCACAGAAGACAATCGTGCGCACTATTGATCCTAATATCTGACGATTTTTAATAATTGTGTCCAATCTATTTTGAGAAATAACGTTTGAAATACTTTGCTTCTTGTTATTTACAATGTCCATTAAAGTGGATCCCTCCGAAACAGAGTTTATGTGCCATTCAGATTTAACATGGTGCAGCATCGTGAAATTTTTTATAATTAGAGAACCCTTTCAAAATAAATGATCCCTGAAGTCCTCTTTTAGCCTTTTGCTTGAAAAGAACGCAAAATTTGCAAAGACCTCCCTCAGAAATTTCAGAATATCCCAACCAAGGGTTATACGTCTTTAACCATTCATATCGGAAGCTTCTTCCATTAACTTTTTTGAATTCATGGTCCTCATTCGGAACCCATGTTTTACGAAAAACTTCAAGTTTGTGTTCAGCTGACATTGAAATGTCTGTGTCTGAGACATAGACATATCGCCCAATATCGAATTCTCTAACTGCTACGTTAACTACAATTCCCGACAGAGAAGCAGTGCTTGTTCCAGCGTTCTCTGAAAGACCAGCACTAGCTTCATCTGCAGAAGCCGTCTCAGCTGCCACTAGCTAGTCTGTATTAGCATCAGCTAGAAGAGCTGCGTCAGATCCGAATGCATTGACAATTGCACTAGAACTAGAAGGAGCAGCAACAGTTAAAGACTGAGTGTTATTTTCTAGCCTTGGCCTTTTAAAAAAATTTCGAATATCCATTCCACTTAATACTTTCTTTTTATAAAAGGGTCTAAATTAGTGTTCGAAACAGGTTTATGAATATGAGTTCAGAAATATAGAGGAAAGGCTTACTCTGCACGACAAAGATTTTATCACAATAAGGAAATGATAATTATTTCAGAATGATTGAATATATACTAAAATAGAGATTGTTATTTAGAAATATATAGATACACTCCAAAAAAAATAAAATTAAAGATTTTCATTAAAAATAAAAATAAAAACGCAAAGGATTGTGAAATTGCCTTGAAACGTCTCAAATTTTTTTTTTTTATTTTATCCTTACCATTTCTAGGGGGGGGGGGCAGCTGCCCCCTTTGCCCCCCCCCCCTGTGGACGCCCATGCATGGAAGTGATTACAGCAAGGGACACCAAAAGCTAAATAAACCCTGGCCGCTTTTTCTCAACCTTTGAGAAGGTGGAAGTGGCATTGACAACGGAGAAGGTGAAGAAGCTAGCGAAATATAAATGGAAGTGGAAATGCAACTGAGACAAAGAAGAGGATGATCGACTTTAAAGCTGATAGGCAAATCCAGCAGTGCATCCATTTAGTACGGGAACTACCAAATGGACAACGCAAACCTTGACGTAGTAGATCTCTTCAGAATCATTACATTGGACATCATGTAATAACTTTCAGCGAGGGAATATAACTAGAACAGAGAGTCAGCTAATATGTATACCTGGGCTAATACAGGGCTAAGCAATATTGATATGGAACTCCGACTTCTCATTACATAAAAAGGAAACTTTTCACCATAGCAAAACTGATAGAATCGGAAAAAGACCGGTGGATCATTTCGAGGAAATTGGTTCCCTATGTGGTTCACAACATGTATATATATGTCAAAGGCAGATTTTTGGAAGTAGTGCTATAAGAAATTGCTATAAAGCTATTGAGAAGTCCCTATTCCCTACATCATAAATAAAGCCGGATAATAGACAAAGAAGGTGCGTCCAACCACGTAAAGACAGGTTCCACCGAAAAGTGAAACCAATCTCTATTATTACTCCCGTGAAGCGGGCACTTGACGAAGTTTGCCATCAAGCTCTGTTGTTGAAAAAGCGTGTTTCTGGGATCAATGTGTCTTTACAAAAAGGTAAAAGCCACAGAATATGATTTTATGTAAATTATAATTAGTCACCTCTGACACGTCGCAATGACACTTACTTACTTTTGGTGGCGCTTACAGTCCGGGGTGGACCACGGCCTCAACCAACAAGCCCCTCCAGCTAGCTCGGTCCCTCGCTAGCTGCCTCCAGTTGCGCACACCAAGTTGGTTGAGGTCGTTCTCCAATTGTGCGCGGCACCTAAGGTGGGGTCTTCCTCTGCTGCGTTGTCCCTCAGGGGTGAATTCGAAGACTCGTCGGGCTGGTGCGTTGTTGTCCATACGCTCCACGTGTCCCAGCCATCTCAGCCCTTGAATTTTTAGCTTTTTGACCAGGTCAGCGTCGCTGTATAGCCCGTATAGTTCGTCATTGAATCTTCTTCTCCACACTCCATCGTCACAAACTGGACCGAATATCACTCGAAGAATCTTTCTCTCAAAGCTTCCCAAAAGGTTTTCATCCGCTTTTGACAGGGTCCATGCCGGAATGATTAAGGTCTTATATAATATCTGCTTGGTTCTATGAGAGAGGGCTTTACTTCTTAGGTGCCTTCCTAGCCCGAAGAAACAGCGATTGGCAAGAGTGATTCTTCGCTTGATCTCTGCGCCGATGTCATTTTGTGAATTGATAGTGGAGCCCAGGTATACAACGTCTTTAACTATTTCGAAGATGTATCTGTCCATCGTGACGTGTCGCAATGACACACCTTGCTGTAAATGTAACGCAAGCATGTTTTTACGTTTAAAATGTCTCAAACACCAGAATCCCGCCCCCCTGACCTGCGGCACAGAGTGCAAAAAAAAAAGCCCAACACAACTACCTAATTCATCGTCTGCGTGTGTACGTACACTCAGCAGAAAATTCTTCGAAGAAATTCCTAAAATACGTTTCACATCGCTCGAGTGAAATTCATCAGTAAGTTCCCGCGCCGCGCAACTAGTCACCATCATCACCATCGCCAAGACTGTCACAGTGTCACCACCGCACAGCCGCGCAGTCATTCCATGCAGATATGCGAAATGAATTTATATATTAGGCACGAACCGCATTGCGTTCCAAGAAGCAGCAGCCAACTCTCAATACAAAGTAGACAGCGGCGTGCGGACTACGGACTACTCTACGGAGGCCGTGCATTCCTCTCACGCACATCTGCGCAAACGCAGCCTTCAGCCAACAAGCACTAAGCAAGCAGTGGCGCGCAACCAGTAACGCACCGCAATGCGAAATGAATTATTCAAATGACAGCCGTTTCGCGGAGGAGGATTGGATGGAGTCGGAGTCTCCAATCCAGCTGACATGGTCAACTCGCTGCTCACATTTGGAATTAACCGATTTTAGTTCGACCCAATCACACGATACAAGTATGCGAGTAGGTACCTAGTACTTGTACATTGTTTGCGGCTGCCTGCCAGCCCAAAGCAAAAGTTTCACTTTCACAAAAGGTCTCTGAACGACAACGAACTGCGGCGCGACGACGACACGACGGACGGTGCGCTGTGGTGCTGCAGCGGTAGACATATGCAATCACTGCAATTGTCATCCTGCTTACAGTCTGCGGCGACACACATGCCTCCAGGCGATGCAGGTGGTGCGCCATTTGCAGAGATTCAGAGTCAGAGTTGTTGGAGGCTCCACCAAGGTAGCCCGCCACCGCTGCATCTCACACTCGCATACGAGTATGTGTGTGCGGCCAATCATCATTAACTCGAACTTTATGCAGCACTTTTCGTTGGGATGCAGTTTTTCGCCAGCCAACTTGTTCCGGTGGACTTTAGCTAATTCGCGTGCTACTTGGCTGTCAGTTTGCACACTCAAAACTGCCGAAAATATCCCCACGACGAGTACCTACCTATTCCGGGGGAAATGTAATTTCCGTAATTATCTTGTCGATGGCGGCTGGTAATTTCGATCTGACATTTAAAGCATCACTCGAAAGCGGGGCACGTCTTCGCCGCATTTTTACGTGCGAGGCACACCGCAAAGTTGGTGTATTAATCGAATGCCACCGCTGATTGCAGTTTGGTAATATCAAAGGTCGTCTCGTCAGTTGTTATGAAATGTTAAAACGATGTTCACCGTAAATGCATCTCGATTATTGTCATTAATTAATGCGAAGATTGGGGAATCGTGTCGTGCGTGTGGTCCCTCTGAGGCGTATCGACTGGTGTGTTGATGGGTTTTATTTAGTTGCCCAATTTTAGATTTTGTTTGCGTTGATTCGATGTGCACATATCGTCGCGGATAGAATGAGTTAAGTGTCGTCATTTTAGTAAAAGCTTTGTATTTGAGTTGGGTAACCATTGGGCAGTAGATATAGGTCTCATGTTTTCGTAACATACCCTATACTCGTTTGTTAAGTACCTAATATAGTGTTATGATTTTACCATAAGGCATTATCGTGATCCCCAGAGAAGCTAAACCAATTTGCCTAAACGCTTAATTTACCCACAGAGCAATTTTATGCCGAGTCCGAACGGCTGAATTGAGAAGCTTTTTCAGGACAGTCATACTCTAGGATGTTTGTCAGACGTTCGCGAGAGGAGATTGTGCAGTAGAAAAAAACCTCAAGATGTCTGAGAGATCTTTCGGACAGTAGTTCAGCACACTAACCACTGCGCTACTGAAAAATTATACTATTAATTCTGACTGCAAGCTTCTAACCTGTCAAAAGAGAGTGTAGATATAGTTAACTTGAACCAGGTTGGAGCTGTATCTTCCCTGCGATCGGTGCGGCCCCATTATCTGTCAGAAATAGGTGTATAGATTGACAATCTTGATAAAGATAGTCCCATGGTCTATGAGGACTTATGTATGGGATAGTCTAAAATATACCTAGATATTTTACGTGAGGAAAGTGTGATCTTCTACTCGCAATCGCAAATGTGCCTTTAGCCTTGAGGGGTCTATAGAACGGCTCACACTAATTTCTTGTTGGCCCTATATTGCATACGTCCCAATTATAATAAACTAGCTGACCCGAACCCGGCAAATGTTGTTCTGCCTAAAATAGTTACATATTTTAAATATTTTAAGATCTAGTTTGATATTTTTTTTTTTAATAAAAAATGAAGGCGGATAGCTTCACTGGTTCAGCGGCCATTCTGAGAACGCTGGCTACGGTTACCATTGTCTCTTCTTGGTATCGTAACAAATATCGAACTGTAAATGATAATCACTTTGTATAAATCGCACATAAATATTTCACTATCAATAACCTTTGAAATAGCCAGTGAAGAAAGTTAACGAACGAAAAAGATACATATTGAAATTTGGAAATCAATTTGAGAAACAAAACAAATTGATTACTTTTACGTTTTTTTTTTCCTAAACCTTCAGGTGGCAATTACCAACAAACCCGTAGAAGAAAGTATCTAATTTGGTCGCGCCCTTTGTCCAATTTTGGTCAATGACCACTCCTGGGCCAATACCTTTGATTGTCTGCAAATTCGAACTGAATTGATTCGGTGGTTTTCGAGATATAATATTTTGATTTTTTTTTTGTATGGGCGGTGCCAAGCCCTTTGTCGAATTGTGACCAATCTCCAAAGGAGCACTTCTGGGCCAATATCTAAGATTATTTGTAAATTTGAGCTTAATCGATTTGGCAGTTTTCGAGATACAGTGGCCGGCATAAGTATTTTGACAAAACTAAAGTTAATTCTGGTCATAATTTGAAACTTACTTCATGTAAATTTTGGCATCAATGGAAAGGTCATTTAAATTCCGTTTGAATGATACACAACTTTCATTAACCCATTAAGTGCCCATTGAAAATTTAGAACTTTTGTAAAAGTCTACTTTTTTGACTTTTTTCCTCGGTCCAAAAAAAAAATGTTTTTATGCAAAAACTATCTTCAAACAATTCTAATAGTAACTGCAAAAAAATTTTTTCAAAAATCTCTTCGCTAATATTTTTTATGATTTTTTGAATTGGATGATCTCAGAAAAATTTTGTATGAAAAGGAGGAAAAAGTGGCTAGTATTGCTAGTAATTTTTAGCAATTTAAAAAAAAATTAAAAGAAAAAATTAAAAAAAAAAAAAATTTTAAATATTAGCGAAGAGATTTTTGAAAAAAAATTTTTGCAGTTACTATTAGAATTGTTTGAAGATAGTTTTTGCATAAAAACATTTTTTTCAGTCACTATTAGAATTGTTTGAAGAAACTTTTTGCATCAAAAAAATTTTTTTTTTGGACCGAGGATAAAAGTCAAAAAAGTAGACATTGACAAAAATTCGAAATTCTAAAATTTTTAAATGGGTACTTAATGGGTTAAGGAAAGTTTTGTATCTTTCAAACGGAATTTAAATTACCTTTCCATTGGCGCCAAAATTTACATGAAGTAAGTTTCAAATTATGAGCAGAATTAACTTTAGTTTTGTCAAAATACTTGTGCCCCCCACTGTATACGATTTTGAGTGTTTTTTTTTTTTGTATGGGAGGTGCCACGCCCCTTTGTCCAGTTTTGACCAATCACCTTCATTGCACTCCTGAGCTAATACCTAAGATTATCTGTAAATATGGACTCAATAGAGTCGGTGGTTTTCAAGTTATATGTATCCGAACACATTTCAGAACTCATTTATATATATACAATACATATATATAGATTTTGGCAACCGGAACTCCGCCAATACCTTTGCGTTGGACCCTATCAAACAGGTAGCTACTGACGTCCGATGAATAGAATATACTTGCATATACTCAATTTCTCACATACTCTAAATCCAACAGTGACCCCAAGCAGGGGGGTTACAGGGGGGCAGCTTGCCCCTCATACATATTAAAATGCAAATTCATTTTGGGCTTTATTTGTTGTTGTTTATTTTTGGGCATTATTTCTAAATCGATTTGGGTGTTCTTTCCTTGGGTGTTATTGGCTAGCGCTGTCGCGCCGTTACAAATCTCTGTACCAACTTTTTCCGCGAGTACATATCTCGAGAGTTCGTTGCGTGATCCTATCCTACTTTAACTTTCGATGTTTAACCAAACGCGGTTTTTTTTTGGTTTTAGAATTCTCTCTCATACACCTATTTAACCTAACCTACTGATGGTTCTCAAGGTCCAAGGTGGACTACGGCCTTAATTAAAAAGCCCCTCCAGTCCCTATCTAGCTAGGAACCAACCTGGCAAAATAAGTTGGTTTAGGTCCAAATCGATAACGCGATTACGGTCCCAGGTTGACAAAACATTATTTTTGGCAGCGGATTGTAAGATGTCTACATCCAACATTCCAACGCACCATCTAATCTAATGGGTAGTAGCCGGGACAACGAAAAATGAAAAAAAAAGACATAACATAAAATACTTGTAGCCAGTGTTACCGATGGGCGACATACGTCGCCAAATGGCGACTTTTCTTCTGTCGGGACGCGTGGCGACCACAATTCGTAATAAGCGTTTTTTGGACCCATTTCACAAATTCAGGCGACATTGGGACGCATTTTCAAAACTTCAATTTATTTCTCAAATAACACCCAACAATTTTGAAAAAAGAAATACATAGGTATTTGCGTGTGTTTTCTTCTTTAATAACTCTTCCCATGTTTGCATATCTACTAGATGACCCGGTGAACTTCGTAACACCTAAAACTTATCTCTCCGATTATGAATCCCAATCAACCTTCCAACTCCAGTTCATTGAGATCGGCAATATTGGCCGCACTGTCTACAGTTTAAGTTTCATTTGGTGATTAAATGAAACTCGTTCGTATTCAAATGCATTCAATATCTTTTATTTACATATAAAAATTGAGGTCAATTTACCAAATTTCAAAGCTAAAGCTATAGTGTTTTAAATAACTTGTATGGGTCGTGCCATTCCCGATTTCCAATCGAACCCTAATCCAATTTGTATTGACAATGCGCATCAATGTTAACAGTCTTATAACTTTTTAAATCCAATTTTTACCAAATCTCACAGAAACACCTTCAGGCAACAACAAGGAATTTCTCAATATTTGAGCTCAATCTATTCGGTGGTTTTGAGATATATGACGTCGAAAGATTTTCATAAAATTTTACCTCACTCTGTTCTGTGGTTTTCGAGATATAAGATTTTTAAGATTTTTTTTGTATGAGAAGTGCCACGCCCCTTTGTTCAATATTGAACAAACTTCACAAAAACTCCTTTGGGCCAGTAACAAAGATTCTTCTAAAATTGAGATCAATCGGTTTGGTGGTTTTCGAGTTTTGCGAACATTGTTGGTGTATATTCCCATACAAAATGGAAATTTAAATTTTTTCCATTTTCCGGCTTTTAATTTGGGGTTTTCCGAATTTTCTAAGCCACCCCTGACTAAAGACCAACAAAGCAAAAGAAGAATCATCCAAATCGATTTAGCCATTCTTGAGTTTTTGCGAGATTAACGCTACATAGACGCTCTACATTAACTGTTATTTTTTCTTTATTTGGCTTTTTTTTACTTAAAATTTATTTCATTTAGAAAAGAAATTCTCTTTTTTTTTAATAAACTGTATAATTTAAACCTGAAAGACATTTTTTTTCGTTAAATTGGGTGGGACGCCTTTTTTGGCTCGGGCGACATTTTTTGGAGACATTTTCAAATTGTCCATCGGTAACGCTGCTTGTAGCTTTGACTTTTTCGAATATGATGTCGAGTGGCATTTGCCTTAGACATACAAAATACAAAGTTCCATGTTAGAATTTAGTCCTGAACCAAATCCTCAGTAAACAAACAACGCCATTAAAGTGCCAACTCTGTTGTATCTTTCTCTCCAAAGTACATTGGAAAACGATTACTTTCTTAATAGATATAATATGCCGATTTCAATATCAATATAGGGTCATAAAAAAACCACTTGAAACCCTTTCAAATGTAGCAATATTACACGACAGCTCTTGCGAGTCTGTCTCTAATGACCTCCAAGTATGAAAAGCAACTCATTACATATTTATTCAATGCACCCAAGACGTATAATAAATCACAAGCGTATCGACAGCAATCGGCTTGTAAACATGATAGGCAATCGAACTGATATCGATGCGAGAAATCCCTCATTAAACGCCATTCCCACAGACACTATCTTATCAGCCTTATAGATAGATAGCAGACCTTATCATTGCTACAGAGCAAATACAACACCGAAACAGCAATCAATTGCGCCTGGCATGACGCCAATGATCTTCCGTAAAAAAGGTCATGGTTATCCACTGATTGGATATGTGTCATCGTGCAATTATATAGCTTGTTTCATAATTTTTTCCCCGATTGAGCCTTTGAATCAGTGACCTCAGTTAATCAGTCTTCCGCCTGCGTGCATGTCATTCATACAAATTTAACAACAATGACGACCCACTCGCGGCTGTAACTCTTGACACACGAATAAGGGCATTTTCGTTCCATTTATTGTGAATTGATTGCAACTACAATGGGGCCCAGATCGCAGAGGGCGGGGGCCAAATTAAAGAACCATTTTCAATTAACCGTGAAAATTTCGCGGTTCCAAATGGAATTGTGCCTGTGACGGGGAGCGAGCGCATGGCCCTAAAAGATACTTTCGCCCCGAAGTGCAGTATACCCTGTGCATATAGTAGAATGTGGGTTTTGGATGAGGGAGAAAGGGGCCATCGTCGTCGTCGTCAATCAATCGAATCGGACATTGTTTACGATCGCTCGAAGGGGGCAGCGTCAACAGATAATTTGTATCTATCGGTTGTAACTGCTGGTGTATGAGAGTATGGCTCTGGGTGTTATGACTTTTCCGAATGCAATTACTATGTCAATTGTGCTCATTCAACTGAATTCGATTCAGTGGAGTGGAAATTGGCTTAACTGTCCGGTGGAAAATTGGGAAAGGTATATTGGATCAGATATGAGAAGGTTTGTCGTGTTGCGGTTTTTTTTTTGAGGGCACAGTGCAGTCAGGAATGAAAAGAAAAACGGTCCATAATGGCTGCACTTTTGACAGCCCTATAAAAAGAAGTTAGGACCACGACTTTCGAAACGATAAATTTGGAAGGAAGTTCGTAAACTACACAGCCAAACAATTAGCAGAGGCCCTAGACTGTTATAAAGTCGATACATATAGCTGCCATCCAGGAATACGAGGGGATGAATAGGAAAAAAATTAAGGTAAACAGGTGCGCAATCGGAAAAATAAATAAAGAAGGTAACCTTGTGACAGGTATAGAAACAAAATCGGTGGTGCAAACTCTATAACCTTGACGAAGACAAGCATCACGCTGTCGGGCAGATTTAAATCTGGACGATGATGGACAAAATGTCCGTTCCCCTGAAACTTAATGATGGCAATATTCAAGCTAAAATCCAACTGCTGGGCCTGACAGTGACGGGTTGTTTATTCGTTTTATTAGGGAGTATCCGCCAACTTATTTCCAAGATTTAGTACATGGCCTGATGAAGAAATCGTTTGCCTGGTCCAGGAGGAACAAGACACATTCAGCTGCTTAGCATCGTGTACAAGATCCGATTGTGCGAACACTTAGGCCCATTTCACACATATCCGGCAGCCGGCTAACCGGTACCGGCTACCCGGTCATTGGGAATACATTCTTATGGGCGCGTTCACACCTGCAAACCGAAACCGTCCATAAAAATGTATTACAACGACCGGGTAGCCGGTACCGGTTAGCCGGCTGCCGGGTATGTGTGAAATGGGCCTTAAAAAGCTTCGTGAATACCCCGGTTGGTTTTTGTCCAGGAAATGCCAACGTCGATAAAATATTGACACTTAAATAAATCCTGGGAAGAGTTCAAGAAATCCAAATCGATATTCATAATTTTAAAGCCACCTACCACGACATATACTTATAGAATTGAGCCATGCTTAGTTTACTGTCTAGTTTTGGTAGGTATTCCTGACAAATTCGTCATCTAATGTAGGATGACAAAAGAATGATGGAAGAAAGGTTGGTAACGATCTACTTTTTGACTATTAGATTCTTTTTTATTCAATTCTTTTTTAAACTTACATATACTAGACAAAAATGATTATATCTAAATTAAAACTAACATTTATCTTATTCTAGCTTACTGGCTCTTAACGAGCTCTTAACTTTATCCTTATAACTATTGCCTTTTGGCCTTAAATCTATCTATTTGTTATTATTTGCTTTGTTTTTTCGTTTCTACGAAACTTAAAAACTTGGTAACGACCTAGCCGAGAGCGTTGGTTCCGAAAGGCGAAGCGCTGTAATATGAATTCTCTAATATCATATTTGAAACTAGACTCACAAGCAACTATCTACCGATACCTACAAACCGGACAGAACGTTTCAATTTTGAGGTAGCAAGCGAGACTTTCTCTTTTATACCTAAGACAGATATCTCATCACATTTGTCATTTGTCAGCCCCAATTGGGGCAATAACTTAAGGCGCTATCTAGCAGTCAGTGACAATTCAAACTTGTGGTGACTATGGGACCAAAATAAAGATGGTTCTCGCTAGAGGACAGGTGAACCCTGAAAATGGAAAAATTGTACCGATTAGCTTAGCGAATCCCTAAATTTGAGGTTTATCCTAAATTCCAAAAGTTTATCCTTTGGTTGAATGCACATCTATCGACATGAAAAACGTTCAATGTTAACCCTGATTTACATAGACAACAGGGATATAACCAAGCTGCTAAAATATGCCCAAAGAAATTCAGACAAATTAAAGCCCTGGGGCCTGTACCACGAAACTACAAGTATTGTGTATGGGAGTATTTTAACATATTGCTCCGATTAATTGCTACTGCTTAACAATACTTGTTGTTTCGTGGTACTGGCCCCTGAAGTCTATAATGTCAAAGCCTCTTTGAACTAAATATGAAACTTCAGCAAATCCTCAATTTCATCAAAATAAAAATTCATTCTCTTGTCTCTTGGCATTAAACTAAAAATGTCACGTATATTTGCTGCATATTATAAGAGAAAGAAAATTCGTATCTTTTAATGCTCAGCTCATTTTAAGTTGCATAGGTTCTCTTGAGTACCAAATTTCATTAATATGTGCAACTGCAACATAAACCAAAACCACTCAAATTATTGTTCGCTTGCAACCACAAAAACTGAACCACTCGAGTCGTTTCCTTATCAACTAGATTTGGCATGAGAGACATTCACTCCATCAGTCCATCCATACTTCTATTACTATGGTTTGTATTGGTATCTATGAATCGACAAATGCATTAACATCATTTTTAAAAGTCCTATGCCACAAGAACATGGCTGCTAGTTGCATGCTCGCAAGATGCAACGTGTGGAAAAGTGCGTACTTACTGCGTAGATACGTTATAAAATAGTGTTGCCACTTGCATAGTGTATTGTTGAGAATTTTTCGGATTTAATATTTAAATTGTACCGAGGTGTAATAATTGAAATCACTCATTTACATTATGCATTATTCGTTCCTTTAAATCCTCGTAGAATACAGGGCGCTACGCTATTTCATCTGAACATCTCGGTATCTCTTCCGTTCGCAGCAATCATAAATTTAGCTTTAATTACGATTGAGTATTATGGGGCTGAGCTTGGATTCTGTCCTTGGATTCTGAGTATTCCATACACAAGGCTGCTAAGGAAACCAAAATGACAACATATCATATCTGCTAAGGAAACCAAAATGACAACATATCATTTTGGTTTCCTTAGCGCTAGTATGGCCAACCTGAACCTACGCCATTCTGGTTGCTTGATGTCCACATTCAATTTCTAGTTACATTGAGTACAAAGTACAAAGGAAACAAGGCAATTTTTCCTACTGCCAAAAGCTTCATTTCGATTGATTCCACCATTCAGTCTTCAGAGAAGAATCAGAAGTCAGCCACAGGCTCTACAGCTTGAGAACTCTTTCTCCATCACTATACGACCTACCTACCGGCTGATTAACATCCTCTTGCCTCGAGTCATTTTTATTTTAATTCATCTGTCTTCTGCCCATTATAGGTTGGTTAGGTTAGGTTGAATAGGGTGTGAGTTCATCACATAGGACTAGGCACCATATTGGACCCATCGCCATCCCTGGGGAACCTTAACGGTCAAAAAACCTAAACCACTTCGCCCAAACAATTAATTTCCCTACAGAATCTGAAAATTGTTTCAATTTTGTTTCCGAGGCCAACCCCCTCCAAATTATCAAAGAAGTACCTGCCAAGGTATTTCCTCCTGTACCGAGCAATAGCTTGACATTCACATGTAAGTCTTCGCAATACCTGCATATGTCCGTATCTGTTAGACCTATTCTCTTAGCGCGCTTCCTTAGAAGACAGTGCCCGGAGAGCACACCTACTGCCATCCGTAGCCTCGATCTACTAAGCTTCTTCTGCCCATTCCTGCCAGCTAATTTTATGTAGTCTGACAGTCATCTGAAAGCTATTCTCTGTAATGTCTTCCAATTGGTATTAGAGATCTTAAGTCAGCACGAAAGTGGAGTGGATATGGCTTTTTTGAAAGTATTAGGTATGCAATTATGCATTGCTTTTGTCTTTTTATGAATACCATCAAGTTGCAGGATAACGCAATAAGTTAGATTCTGCATCGCTGATTTTCTTCGACTATAGAATGTCGCAGATAAGAATTCGAATATAGACCTGGAAAGGATATCTAGGAAATTATAGCTATACGTATACCAATATGATGTGCGAATAGAACCATCTTCTGGTCAAATGTTCTCTAAAAGAATCTAAACCTTAGCAGTGTTCAGCCATCAGTATTTTTGATAGCGTTACTTGTACAGTCCTGGGCGGACTATCCCAACTAAAAGAAATCGGGGGTTGTCAGTCAGTCAGTCAGTTTTTTAGAGGCGACCTCTATTTTACTCTTGTCTGAACTTTCAAAATATACTGATTACACCATCTCCCAGTTTCAATTCAACATTCATTTTGAAACCTGCGTACCCTCCAGGACTGACTGGAAGAGCGGTTATAGTGTATAATGTAATATACGCAAAGGATATCGTTTTTGCCGATAGTCAAGCCGCGAATAAATTCCTGGACTCGGTCATCTCTAGCGTATTGTACGGTGGCATAAATCCGTAACTACCTTCCTTAATGATATTTCCTATTTCTAATGACAACTTAGAGGATTGGATATGCGAGACAGAAGATTAATCAATGAAATATGTCAAGAGTAGGGATCCATTGGAAGTTTAGTTAGGTTAGGTTGGCAGGCCGCAACAAGTGCAGTCTCACTTAGGCCAGAGAAGGCCCATTGTGATACCACAGGAACGAATGATCTCGCAGCTACCCGTTGAACCAGCATGTGTTAAGAATGAAGCGTTGGAGGCAACTTATGCTTGTATTAGCGAGTTTACCGAGGTTTTCGAAGAAGTATTCTGCGAAGTGCAGTCTCTTTCTCCTCGTCGTCCATGCTCCTTCTAAAGAAATCGTTGGAAGATATGGTAGGGAGGCCTACCCTGAGAGCATGTCTCCCAATAATACAGTATCCCATATAATGACACCTACTATTGTTCTTATTATAAATCTTTTTAGTAATACAAGATTGTTAGAGCGCTTGAGATGCAGCATTCGCTAGATCTGTTTCGTGATGAAGCACGTGGTGCAGTTTGACCACCTTCATTGTGTTTCGCAAATAAGAGTTATGAGTTTAAAAAAATCAAACCTGAAAAAAAATCCTAGAGATATGGGAAAATACTAGAAAGAAATACTAATTTTGTATGGGGTATCAAGATCCTGGTAACAGGATAAATTTTTATTTTAAAATCATTGAATAACTCTCATTTTAAATTTTTATTATAAAAATTGAAAATAAAAATTATTCTTCAATTTTTACTGTAAAAATTGAAAATAAAAGTTATTTTTCAATTTTTATAATAAATATTGAAAAATAAAAATTATTTTTAATTTTTATTATTAAAATTTTTAATATTAGTTTATTAATTTATAATAATATAAATTTTTTTATTTTATTATAAAAATCAACAAATAACTTTTATTTAATAATTTTTTTTTTAAATTATAATAATTACGATCCCTGGTTTGAAATTGTTTGTTTCAAAAACTATTAACAGAAATAACTTGATTTAAAAATAATATGAAAGATCAGATTCCGGGCTTTCAAATATGATATAGTCTTTTATTATAAGTGTTACGATTGTTTTTAAATATTTTTTTTTCCATTTTAATTATATTATTTTTTTAAATTTCCCCTCCCGCCTAAACGAAGCGAGATAGACCCCCCTCCCATAGCAAAAATGCTTATATTTAACCTCTCTAGAAAACTCCTTTTTAATTTTTGGCGCCTAAGTTATCGTACTCTCCCCGGGAAGTTTTATAAAGGGTTTTGCAAAACTGGTTCTGCAACTGCAAGTATGTAGTTCATTTTGACAAAACTAAGACATAAATTTTTACAGCACACATTTTTTACCTCCGAAAATGTGCTTCCGGATCTTCTCTTTCAACCTAAGAGCACTCTTTCGCTTTGGGTTTGAATTCCAATCACCCACCACATAACAAGAACCACTCAAACATGTTCGATACCAAACCAACCTGAAAATAGCACTCAAAAAATCAAAACACCAACAAATCGAAAAAGAGCTACCCAACCTCACTGCAGCGGTTTCGTTTCGTCGTGTTGTCGCTGAATTGACGTTGCGCCGCGATTCAGTACCGTGGATACACTCGAGCCGAATAGTGTGTACGTTTGTTGCTTTAACGATTACGTGCCAACCTGATTGAAAGAAACCACACATTTCTATTCAGTCATTTATATTATTTTCACTTTACATCTATGTCTCTGTCTATCTCTGACTAATTCATCGTGATCGCCATCTCGAAAGAATAAACCACCTAACCGGTGTATCTAGAACAATAGTTTTCACTTGTTTCGAACGCGATTTTCGACGGTCGTTTGCGGATTTCCCATCGATTCGAATTTGATTTTCGTTTATCTTTTTTGACACTTCGAAAGAAAAAAATAAACACTGTCAAAAAAACAGCAACAGCAAAGTGCATAGTGAGTTGAATCAGCAGCAGGGACGACAGGCTTGCTAGCTATTACAGCAGAGCCGTGATTTTTCGTACAAAATTTTGTCGGTATAAAATAAAATAAATAAAAAAAAAACGTGCCCTCCTCGCCGTTTTGTTGTTTTTGTGTTTGATTTTTAGTCTGTCTGTCTATCGGTCGCGCTGCGTTCGCCTTTTCTTGATATTCAGCGATTTCTGGTTTCTGTCTGTTTTGTAAATGCAGCAGCACTCCACTCCACCTCACCACAACCCTGTTCTATCGCGCGCGTCGCGGTTATGTGTAGATATTTATATTTCGTCTGCTCCATCGTCGCCGTCGTCGTGTTGTGCTAAGTGTTGAGCTCTGGAGTTTTTGAGCAGCAAAACGTGTGGAGTAAAAATTCGCGAAAGCATAATACGAAAAGCAAAAAAAAAATAAATCCAACACACGACAAGTGTCGCGTTTTTTTTGATAGTGTACAGTGTACACAGTGTGGCGCGAAGTGAATATGGCCAGCTCCGAATTCATTTGCATAATTCCGACATAAAATAAGTTTTTTTTTTTTTATTTGGTGAAGTAAAACGAAAATATAACCAAAACAACGAAAGGAATTCCACAGTAAAATTTGTTTACGTTTTCAAAAAGAGAAAAAAATAAAAATTATCTCATTCGCTAGTGTGTCAAAGTGTCAACGATTTTTTATTTTCAACTGTTCAAAATGTGCCAACTGAACGAATTTTCAAAAATATCGGATTAAGTCTTGAATTTCGTTTTCCAACGACAATCTAAAAACCAACCACCTGGAGGACATACCTACCAACAATATTCGAGCGAATAAAGTCACAACTGCAGATTTCATAGTTTGACAGACGTCCAACGTCCAAAATGGGTACCAGGACGACAGATTGTCGAAAATTTTCACCAAACATCTTTAACAAGAGCAAGTGCAGCCACTGTTTTCGACAGCGGGAGGAACATAGCGCTGCAGCCTTGGAATGCAATCGGGTGAGTTTGAGTTTTCGAGATTTTATTGTTTTTTTTTTTGTGGTCCTGTTGGGTGTGAGTTTTTTTTTTTTTTTTTTTCTTCTTTTGAAGAGGATTACACTACGGTAACCCCATGGGGTATTGTCAGACGCAAACAACCAAAATCATTAGCCTTGTAGTTGTTAATGAATTGGTATGTGAAATTCCCAAGGACTGGATATTTGTTAAGTGAATGGGAATATCGGATACAATCGATAATTCCAGGAATTGCTGGTAGATTACGTCACCGGGGGAAAAAATACAACTGGGTTCTTAGGAAAGCAGTTTTTTTTTTTTTTATTTCGGAATAGAAGGTGAAGTGAAATTAGTAGTAGTTGGATGTTGTAGAGGTGGGTTAGTAGTGGTCCGTTCTATCAGTTTTTAAGTTAGGTTGTCGTGTCCCCTGTAATACCACAACTAAGTGAAATTGTCTTCCTCACTCGTTGAATTATAAATGCTGCATTTAAGTTAAGATATGTACCTAGCATGTGGAAAGTCGCGGAAGTAATAATGGTACCAAAACCAGGCAAACCACCTAGCGAGGTAACTTCATATCGCCTAATATCTATACTACCAATGTTGTCAAAGTTATTCGAGAAAATGCTGGTAAAACGCTTGCAAAAAATAATTGACGAAGAATCGCTAATTCCAAGTCACCAATTTGGATTTAGAAATAAGCACTCTACAATTGATCAGGTGCATAGAATCACAGATAAAATCGAAAAAGCATTTGAAGAGAAAAAAGTGTGCTCTACAATATTTCTTGATATAGCACAAGCTTTCGATAAAGTCAGATCCACAAACTGCAAAGGCAACTGCCAAAGCAATATTCGACGATTCTGGAGTCATATATATCAGATCGATTCTTCAGAATTAAACAAGAGACAGAGTACTCAACTTTAAGAGAAATTAAAGCTGGTGTACCACAAGGCAGCGTGCTAGGTCCAGTTTTATACATTCTGTTCACTAGCGATTTGCCTGAAAATGGGGAAACCACTATAGCTACTTTTGCAGATGACACAGCTGCCCTAGCTGTGGGAGCAACTGTCGAAGTACCAACAAAAAAGCTTCAAAGGGCAATAGACAATATATCAGATTGGACAAAAAAATGGCAGATTAGATTAAATGACCTTAAGTCAGTCCATATCAATTTTACGTTTAAAAACGTACCATATATTATTCCAGTATACATAAACAACAATGTAGTGGAATAATCAAATACAGCCAAATATCTAGGCATGACGCTAGATGCTAAACTGCGTTGGAAAGCGCATTTAAAGAAAAAAAGAGATAAGTTGAACATGCGACACAGTAAAATGTATTGGCTTATAGGGAGATATTCATCTCTGTCAAATTACAATAAATTATTGCTATACAAGCAAGTTTTAAAACCAGTATGGACCTATGGGCTCCAGTTGTGGGCATGCACATGCCAAACAAATTTGCAAAAAATTCAAGTTTTCCAAAATAAAGTACTAAGGAACATAGTTCATGCATCATGCACCTTGGTACATACGCAATGCTGATCTACATAGAGATCTAAACATTGAAATGGTTGAGGAAGAAGTTAAAAAAGTTGCCCAAAGGCACAGAAGTAGACTTCTCAACCATGCTAACTTAGAAATAACAGGACTTTTAAATACTGACAATGTAATCAGGAGATTAAGGCGGGTAAACCCTTTTGATCTATAAGAGTTAGCTAAGACCAAGAAAGTAGGTAATATTTTCAATCAAAAAATTATAGAGATCCGACAAACGGCGGATTTATCTTCTCAAATTTATTTTAAAAGAATCAAATATAAATTGCTGATTAGTTTAACGACTAGGTGCGATTATTGGAAGGATGGTATCACCATGCTTCCCTCGGGTGTTTTTAGTGGGTGAGTCAAGTCCCATACTTTCGCAAAGCTGGCATGCGATGTCTTTTAACGATTTTACATCCAGCTTCATGCAAAAAAAAAAAACTCGTTGAATTAGTTTGAGCTTCTAATGAATCGTAAGAGTCTTGAAAAAGAACGTTCTACAGAAAGGGAAGAATTGTCTCCTCCTCCACCTCGTCCATATACAGCTTTTACAAAAATCATTTGAAGACACCTATATAATGCCAACCCTTGTTGCATGATTGCCTATATAAGAGCGAGCTCTTTTAGCTCGCAGAAAAATATATCTCGGAGAATACTTCTTCGACAATCTTGGCGAACTCACTAATACAAGCATAAGTTGCCTCCAACGCTTCATTCTCAGCTCCTCATGGTTCAACACGGGTAGTTGTGAGATCATTAGATCCTGTGGTATCACAATGGGCCTCCTCTGGCCTACGTGAGGCTGCACTTATTGCGGCCTACCACTCTAACCTAACCTAACCTAACCTAAGACTCTGCCCAGTGTATCGCTGTTATGTATAGACTGTCGATAGAGATCAAATTCTTAGAAGGCTTCAGTTCCAACTTTAGCCAGAAATGGGCTTTGTCGCTAGACAGGTTGTAGGTATCACTTGTCCACCAAAAGGTTTGTCCTTTCTGTAGCCTTAGAGCTTAAAGCAAATTGTACTAAATTAGAAAATCTTCTGTGTTCCATTTTTGTATTTTTAAAGTAGTTCTCGGACAGAGCTCAGGCAGTGAAAACGTCACTATCTGCAGCAAAGAATAAATAAATAAATAAATAAATAGGCGGCGCAACAGGCGGTGGACACCCAAGGCCTAGCTTCTCGCAACCATTCGTTTTTGTGTGAGTTTCTATTTTTGGAACGAATGGAAGGGACCTACAATTTTATGCCGAGTCCGAACGGCTGAATTGAGAAGCTTTTTCAAGACAGTCATACTCTCGGATGTTTGTCAGACGTTCGCGAGAGGTGGCGCAGTAGAAAAAACCTTAAGATGTAAATATACCAGCTTGGCATATTGTTTTAGTATTCGGTTGTGCAATTGCTTTAAGGCGATCAGCTGCAGATGCTACCTTTTGCCTGCTAAAAATATCAATGCGTGTCGGAAGAAGAATACCAAGTGCAGAAGGAGTAGTCCGAAGTGCTCCACTGTCACGTTTAATCGTTTTATCCGAAGCAGTCCCCCACTTGAGTGATATAGAGGTTTTAGGCCCCATTTGTTCCCTATGGCAACTTTGCAAGAGAAAAGTACAACAGTAGCTTTTCCTACTTAACTTGTTGACTAAAATAATGATTCATGTGTTATGAAAAAGCCTCCCTTAAAGGAAAAGGGGAAGTCAAAATCCAAAAATCCGTTCTAAATATTGCATTGTCTTCAGAAAAAATCAGCAAATTTTAAAGTTCTATAAGTTTAGAGAAATCGGTTCAAATTTGGCTTGCAAGATTTGAGCATAACAAACATATCGTCGAGTTAAGGAAAAGCCTTTGATAAGAATCAAGCATTTAATCTCATTAGGCCTAGATTACTAAACTTAATTTGGAGTCACCTACCCTACCACCAAACAGAGCTTTACTTTACTCTTCGCATGACTAATTTGGAGTATTGGAGACCTGAGTCATGACTATCCTTGAATAGGTACCATAAGGTGAGATTTGCACATTCTTTAATATCATCAAGTCTAGCTTAGGCACTGGCACTTCTTTGGAAACTTTGAGGTTAGCTCCGTAGATTTACCCATGTATACCATTTGTTATCTTAAATGTTTATTGTTATTGATTCTCAGCTTAGGATCACTGTATTCTGGTGAAACCGTTAGAGTTTGGGTTGTCAAAGAAGAGTATTATTTGGTCCATGTGATCCATATAAGTAATTCATCATCTCTGCTGTTTTTAGAAGTTGGTATCTATTTATTTTTTCTACAAGATATCTACTCTTCCCTTGGTAGCGAGTGAATCGCTTATAATGTAGCTGGCTGAGCCTGGCTGCACGAAATAAGGCCCCAAATTTGGGGTGTTATCTCATAATGAAATAATACCCCAATTTCAAATATGAAATAAGGCCCCACTGCGATGAAATAAGGCCAAAAAAAATTAAATAAAGTCCCAAATCTGACAGTAAACCCAAGCAGGGGGGTTGCAGGGGGGCAGCATGACCCCCCATAAGTTTTCGTTTTTCGTTTGGGGTCTTATTTCATATCTACTTTTGCCTTATTTCATAATGAAATAAGACTCCAATTTTTATTAGGAAATAAGGCCCCAAAAAAGGAAATAACACCCCAAATTTTATTAAAAATCGTTGTTGTTGTTTCCTGTATAATTTTTGGGGAATTATTTCATTTTTTTTCTGCGGCCTTACTTCCTGGGGTCTTATTTCGCGGAGCCGCTGAGCCTCACGTATACCCAATGTGGGAAAGATTCTTCTTCGTCTTCGGCACTCGTTCTCATATTTATTACTGATTTTCTGGTTTGATCAGGGCATGTACCCAACCAAGGTCCCAAGACGTGCTCGTCCTCTGGGTAGACCCAGGATGAGATGGTTAGATCAAGTCTATAATCACTCCTCTACCCGTTTGGGGATTGCCTTTGATGATTTAGAGTCGATGGCGGTGAGTCGAGAGTTGTGGAGAGTCGACTTGAGCAACCTACACCCACGACCCACTTAATGAATAAACGGACCATTGAAAATTAATGAATCAGATGAATCTCTTGTCTTTCACTTCTAATTCAATACACTCTTTCCCTGATGAGCACCCTCTGTTTTTCATACTAGTTCCCTGATTCACGTCCCTGCAACTGGAACTGCAACGTATGCTAAAAACATTAAACTCCTATCATAAAATGGCATACAACCAATAGAGTGGAATTTAATGCTTCCAAAACACAATGCTGCCTTTTATCATTAAAGCAAAACCTAAACCCTCACTCATTATCTATGAATGGGCATCGACGAAATCAAAAGACTTTCCATAGGTACTCGGTATTTGTGTCAATGACAAACTCCATTGTAATGACCACATAAATGAAGGCGCCAAAAATGCAAGGAATTTCCTAAGTTTCTTATAAATCGATGCGATGCGATCTTGGACTTAGCTTCAATCTACAAGCCCTTTATTCGGCCTAAGCTTGAGTACAACGCTCATATCTGGTCAGGTGGACCAAAAAGTTCATTACATCTTGGTAGGTGTAGGTCAGTAACTCACGATAAAACGTATAGGTGATAGAAATATAGCGGAGTCCATTGACCCACTCGAACACCGCAGAAATGTTTCTTCACCATTTAGCTTATCGTCGGACGCACTGTTAAATATAAAGATTCTTTTATAAGTCGAATAACACGCATGTGGATTACATTAGCTCACGCGATTTCCCCTCTCATTACAATCCACAATTGTTTAAAACCAATGTACCAATGCACCAGTACCTCTTCCTATTAAGCCTTCCACTCGTGCTGTCCATTGACATTTTAGGGGATCAAAAACCCCTTGAGTAAATTATGTAAAAAAATCGACACGATCGGTCTTAACGACAAAGCGAATACCTACACCTACAAAAACCAAAACAAATAACGAAACCCCATCAATCCACTAACACTCTTCAAGACACGAGATATAATAGCCAAAAGTGATGTCTATTGCTGTTTACAAAAAAAAAAAAAAAATCATGTCTATTCTGTTTGTGATAGAAGGGCTATAATTATGTGTATGTCTTCTGAAGCTTCAAAAACAAAAAAACCACAACAACAACAAAATACCAATTAACATATTTACCTAATCTTCATCATATGAGTGAAAATGATAAGATAAGATACGACTAAAGACATATAATTATCAACTTGGTCACTGATTCATCATAAATGTCATGTTAAAAGTCAGCCAGCTTAAGCAAAAGACCGCGCATCAATTTTGTACAAAACGAACAAGGCGTGTCACAATTTATACCATTTGGTTTTAAAAACACTGCCAATTATGATTTATAAAAAAAAAAAACATGTAAACACTTGGAATGTTTTAATTGGATAATTAAATAAATCTGTTAAAAGAAAATATATATTTTGGCAACAAAAAATTGACGAATGGATGTGACAGAGTGTGTTGTTTTTTTTTTGTGTTGAAATTTCTGCATTTTTTTTTACTTGTATACTTTCAGCAGGCTTGTTTTTTAAAATGATGGTTGCATTTGGGTTATACAATTTTGTCGCACAACATTTTTAGGATTATAAGACCAATTAATGAGCTTCTCGTACACATCTAAGGATCTACTGAATTTTAAAACAACTCATGCCCTTGTAAGGTTTATTTTTCGGGTTAGGATACACTTCCATGGAGCACTCAGATGCAACTGGTCCATTTTACTACCAGAAAACAAATCCAGTATTACCCATTTTACTGGAAATTCTTCGACTTTCGGAGAAAGCCGATAATGCACTTCAGCGTTGAGGAGCTTACGGTATCAGCAGTCACCACATCAGCGCCAATCGGTGCCATGACATAAGGCAATATTTCGAAATATGGCCCTATGACGCTTTCGGAAAGCGACATAAGGCCATATTCGAACGTATGGCCTTATGTCGCTTGGCCTTATGTCACGGCACCGCGCCAAACATCTGCCACCTAATCCGAGCAAAGGCAGGACAAAGAAAACGATCCGAAGTGTCGTCGTCGTTGACCTTTCCACAAGCGTCGTAGAGAGTGGTGTCACTTAAGCCTTAAGTCCCGTAAGAACGCTAATAAGTTGCCTACAGTCTTTTCTCCAGAGAGACAATAGGAATGCCGCCGACTTCTTACTGTCTTTCGGGAGCATGCGTTTAGTCTGCACACTTCCTGGAGACACTTGCCAGACACAATTGTGTTCGTTTGAGACCCAATCGTTAATGGAAGCCCTGACCGAGGACCCAGGAAGACCCAGCACAGGTTCTGGTCCAGAGGAATTACCCTCTGAGCCTTGCTTTGCAATCTCATCGGGTATTTCATTTTCCGTGTGACCTGGGACCCAGACAAGAGTCAAGGAGTTCAGCCTCGCAACCAACTTCAAATAGTTTTTACATTCCCGAACTATTTTGGAACGAGTATCAGAGTTGACCGAGGCCTTAACAGATACTCCGACTCCGCCACATGTTCCGAACAATATATTCGGAAGCCATTAGGATGGCGTGGATCTTCTTTTGAAAAAGAAGCATGATAGCCTCTGAGGGTCATCTCTTCACGTGGCGAAGGATTGTCTGCGGTGCGACTCAGTCAGTGCTTAAAGGCGTGTGTTCATATATAAAACCCTTTTTTTGGGTAAATCATGTCAAGTCGAATACATAATGATGCCTGAAACAGACAACATAGTTGATAGAAAATTTTTGAATTTAGCATCTCCTGGTGGCGGTTTGTCTTCGGGTAGGGACGGAGGGTATAACCGTAGCAGTCTACGCCCTGTCTATTGCCTCTGACATTCCATCAATGAGGACAGTGACTGCTGCATGACAGAAATGGATGGTTGAATAAACCCGTTCTTCGGCTTGAAAAAAGTCAGTGGAGGGATTGTCTACTGGAAAAAGGATGAAGGGTAACCATAGCAGTACGCTACTGACCAGAAGAGCTTGATTGAAGCAAACAGTCGTAATGCTTGGTACCGAAAAAAGTAATTGAAGGAGTGGAAAGACGAAGGGTGACCGAAACAGTCTAACCCCCGTCTATTGCCTCTGACGAGATGTTTAAGACTATCGGAATGAAGTTGACTGATATAGTTAGTTCCACCAGGTGGGGGTTAGTCTTCGGCGACGGCCCGCGAAGTTTCAGTCTAACCCCCGCTAGTTACTGCTGACAGTCCGCTTGTAGGGAGTGTGGCTGGTACAGATCTGCTCTACAACTACAACTTGTCTTCGGGAAAGACGGACTTTTATTTTGTTTCAATAGGTAATTGCGTGTTGATGTTTCAGTGAAGCCAGTTGGACTTTCTAACGAACTTGCTGATGCAGCAAATATCGGTTCGAGATAGGCAAGGGTTCAGTGCCAGTGCCAATGCTCAGATCAGAGCCATTAGGATGTGGCGGCGGAATATATTGTTTTGTTAGGATAAGGTGGTGGGATCGGTGTATCTTCGTCTGTAGTGATAGTAAAGCTGCGCTTAAGGCTTTGCTAAATCTTGTTCGTTCCAAAATACTTCGGGAGAGAATGCAAGAACTCTTTGAGTTCGGTCTTTGAATTTTGGTTGGGTCCCAGGTCACACTGGATGAGAACTCCGATGTCACCATTAAGCACGGCTCGGATGATAACTTCTCGCAGGACCTCAGCCTGCGTTGGGTCTACCGGCGTACTCGGTGAGGGCCCTCATTGACAATTGGGTTTCTTACGAGCACAGTTATATTTGACATGGCTCTTCATGATGCAGACAGACTAAAGATGCATGTTCGCGAACGTCTGTAGGAATTTAGAAGCGTTTTCTCTGTCTCTCAGTAGAAATGACTGCAGATAACTTTTGGGCGTTCATATGGAACACGTGTGCTAGGTTGAGGTGGCTCTACTGTCTGCCAAGATTGGAGCGACGATATCTTAGATCACTTTCTTTGCTATTGGCCTGAATTTGCTTGGATCAGGTGGTAGATCTGATTGCTGATACTGTAACTCCCTAATCCCGGGGATGCATTCTTCTGTGATTCTTAATTTTCTTCCTGCTAATACAACTTACGTCTGAGTTCGGACTGATCCAGTGGACTGTTTCCCAACCCCTCCACAAAAAAAAAAGAAAAGAAAAAAGTTGTTTAACCAAATCACCAAGGAAAGGGAATTGCCTTCCACTCGCTTTTCTCTTTTTTTTCTTGACTTTTCTTCATCATTCTGTAAGTTTAAGTATTTCTTTGGTTGGATTAATTATTTCGGCTTTATAAATGTTTCTCTCAGTAGCTGTCAGTCTGTAAGCTTGCTAAATGCTCTAAGAAACAAGATTTTTCCACGTGTTATAAATTAATCTAACATCTTTCGCAGTCATTAGCGAAATATTTTGGCATGTGTTCTATAAAATTAATTAATATTATTTAATTAATCAACTAAATACAACCGGTATTAATTACTGATTTAAGAAAGTGTTAGTGAAAGTTGTTAAAAAAAACAAGCCAAATGTTATGAATTTTTTTATATGGTTGGCATCATTTGATAAGTAGGTTGTAACCTATAGTTTTGGGCTAAAGGTGGTCTTTTGATGGAAATGGGTTAAAAACAATAATGATGATCTATGGAATGACATCAGAAATTTAATTGAATCACAAAATATTTTATATCATTACCAGGCAATTGTTTTTCTGTGGGGTTGTTTTTATGGCTATTTGAAAATTAAAAATCACTGTGTATATGATAAAGTGCGTCATTTGGATGTGAGTCAGTTCGTAATTTTATTATATGAACGTGTACATGGCACATTAATTGAATGTGTTTGTTGTTTACAATAAATATTTACTTTATACAATTGTGATGGACATTTCGATATAATTCCTACAAAGTACACAAAGGGAAGCCCCCAAGAGACGTCTATAATGTATCTACGCGGTAGTCTCGCTAAGCAAAGAACTTATTTGGATGCAGTTTTCACTATTATGATCTGTATTTGGTTTATCGCCCTGTCGAGCTCCAGTATAGAGTTCCACAAGGCGGTATGCAATGGCCACTACCTTTTAAATTCCTCGTATACGTAGTAGGGGAAAGATAGATACCATTTTGAAGTTTAAGCATAATGAAAACTTCAATTTTAGTCCAGAATACGACAAGCCAACATCGTTTATGGAATTTTCAAACCTTCTCACATACAGTACCCTATCCCCAAATTGTAGTACTCCCAGATAACAGACCCACTAGCCATGTGATCTGAAACACCATACCAAATAAACAAAACCTATTTTTAGAACAAATAGATACGCCGCCGCGCGCCGTGTCGCTTCTAAGTACGTCCATACACCTCTGTATATGCCTCAGTTTGAGCAGAGTATCTAATGAATTCACCCTCCTATCGCGCAGATACCAGAAACCAACTCCATCATTTTTATTCATTAAGTCAAGTTGTCTTAATACATTTCATGTTGTAGCGTCATCATGTTAAATCTATTATACTATAGCCTTTGACGTCAAACAGGTAGCTACGTACACCCGCACCGCTTGTATCACTCACTCTGGCCTTGTTCAGTAATTGCTCGTTTCTTGTTTTTTTTTTTTTCATCGTACTACTGCAGCAATTGTATAGAGCCCCTCGTACATGGTCTATCCATCAAAACTAAAGCATTCGTTCAGAGAAGATGCCTCTGTCGTTGCATGACTATTGCGAGAGATTTGTCTTAACTGAGTACCTATATATAGTGGAGTCAACATTTCGATGAGTTTTGCGATTAGATTAGATAAGATACGAGAATAAATGAGTTTTATTTTAATTGCCCGCGAGTTTATTTTTATATCATCTCAAAATGAGAACTTAATTCAAGAATATGAGGCTGCAACCTGCGTGTATCTAGATCAGAACAACATGTCACAGAATTATTTATTTAGGGTTTATCTGACGGCACGTATATACATGAGGTACATTTATGCACTCTGTATACTGATTAAATAAATTAAGACAGAGTAAACACAAACCGAAGATCCACCTACAAAGCTCCGCACATCATATAAGTTGGTACCACATGCATGTGACCTTAATATTTACTTTCAGCATCCAGAGAAGAGCAGCAAACAAGTGAACGTGTAGATGAAAATGTAACAAGTTCGTATGAGTTCTAGATAAATCCATTAGCCGTAGCGTAGCCGCAGGGCGACATTTTTTCGATGCCCCCATCATGCTTCCTCTGGATCGTCATCGTACACTTTTATGGTCTTTTCGAAAAGATACTTCAATCAACAGAACAGACAGAAAATGAGATCTAAATTGAGGTAAATCTTTTGGATGACGGAGAAGAAGCTTTAGCAATCAGCACGCATACTTCGGATTCGTGGAACTATAATTTTTTCGTTCTTGCTAATTTTGTGTTGATTAAAAAAAAAAAAGAGAAATGTTTTCTGTTCTAAGAATGTATTAAATACCCCTGGGCTTGGTGGTGTTTATATCTTTAACATTAAATTTAATCCCAAAACTTGTCAGATGGTACATCTGTTGATAAGTAGAATTTTTTTTTCAGATGAGAGATATTCCAAATTTATATGTAACTAGAGGGCCCGGCAAACGTTATTTTGCCTGCTCGTACATTGAAATTTTGTGGAATCGGATGGCAGCGCCACCTTCCGGGTCCAATTGTGCCAACATAAACCATCCTTAGACCCATTAAAACACACACACAAAATTTCATTAAGATCGGTCCAGCCGTTTAGGAGGAGTTCGGTTACAAACACGTACAGAAGAATTATATAAAGAGATAATTATCGACATACAACATATATTGGAAAGAATGGCTTAAAAGGCATTTGTCGTTTTTAATTCAAAACGTTAAAATGATAAAAAGAGGGTGAATACTGCTTGCATCTTAAAGCCTTCAAATTAAAGGCAGTCAAATCTTATGTAAGTTTGGTAGCCTCTGACAGTCCGCTAGTAAGAAAAGATCAAGGAATGTTATTTGGAGCAATCTACTTTGCTTTTTTTGACTGCGACAGCAGAAGAAGACGAAGGATGACCGAAACAGTCTAACCCCGCGCCTATTCCCTCTGACGGAGTCTTGAAATTCGACGTGTGAAGGTGAAATGTAGTCAGCACTTCCCGTTGGCGGTTAGTCTTCGGAAACAGAAGCAGGGATTTCACTGATTGCAATAGAGCGTGCGGTCCTTCGCTAATGTCAGTTACGTGAATCTATCCGCAATCTCGTTAAGAGATTCCCGGCATAACTTTGATTTCGTATTAGTTACCTTTCTTCAAAATACTAATTGTCTCTTTCTGTCTCTCATTTCTAATAGATTTTGCTACCAGATTAATAATTAATAAAAATTGGCCGCGTGATTAAGAAGAATTTGTTTTTCTACTCTATTGTCATTTTTAAGGGACATATTTAGTCTTAGTAGTATTTCTACACTAAGGGGACATAACGTCATTGTGGCGCAAATCGAAATAAACGTACAAGGCATTTTAAAGCACGTCTTAAAGATAATTTTTACTGCATTTCTCAGCTTATACGATCCGATTACGGTGTTTTATTTCCATTTTCTGTGTATCGTATAAATACGTCTTTTGTGTCCTATTGATGTGAGAGCGACAACTGATCGTCTTTTGCGATTGATGTCTAAAATAATACAAATTTCCGAAAAATAATAACCAGTGCAGTTGAAACGACACGACACTTAGATGCATACGACAGTCGACAACGGGAATAGAGGATATTTCCTGCTAAAATTGATTTTTTTTTTTAACTTGGACATTTAAAACATGTCGAGGCATTTAGCATTTAGCATTTATGCTTATTGTCGTCTGTCGTATACGACTATTATAGCATATCGTTTTGAAATAAATATCTAGCAGATTTTTCAACGTGTATTTATATATAAAAACTGCTCCTGTAACTTTTTTTTTACGGAAAATGCATTTGAAACTTTACGATACTTTAGCCGCAAACGACAATCGACTACAGGAAAAATAATTATTTTCTTATAGAGATACACTTCTCCTTAATTAATAATTTTGGAACGAATGGAAAGGACCTACAATTTTATGCCGAGTCCGAACGGCTGAATTGAGAGAAGATTTTTCAGGACAGTCATACTCTCGGATGTTTGTCAAACGTTCGCGAGAGGTGGCGCAGTAGAAAAAAACCTTAAGATGTAATTTGTGTTTTTACGGGGATTGAACCTGGGATCCCTCGCACAGTAGTCCAGCACACTAACCACTGCGGTACTGCGCCTTGTACACATGGCATGGGGTAATCTGTACTTGACCAAGTAGCAAAACTTATAGGACTCCATTTAGGAAAATGTAGGATTTAGTGTCATCCATCATGGCTATCATAAACGCTTAACTTTTAGGCCCAATACACACGGATCAACTGGGAAAAAAACTGATCAGCGATGCGAGTTGGCAACTAGTTTGCTTTGAGTCATAACTTGTGTAATCAAATGGGACGACGCAGACGACGCTACTGGTTGAAAACTCGTTTGTGATTCACGAAAACCAATTTGTAACCAGTCGTCTGTTGATTTGCATGTCGGGTTGCCTATTGTCTTCAGTTTCTAGTTTGTCGAATATGAGCGAACAACAGACCAACCTGTTGCTGGTACGGGGGAGGTTGAAAAACATGACGACACTGAACGAACTAGAGATTTTGATTGGTGATGAGTTTCCTCGTGTGTGGAGTCAAGTCACCGCTGAGTCGGTAACTGGTTTCCAACCCGAGTTGCCAACCGGTTTAGTTTTTTTTTTTCAGTTGCTCCGTGTGTATAAGGCCTTAAGGTTTTCAAGGATTGGAATAACACAAAATATTGAGCCGGATTTGTCCATAAAGGTTGAATTGAAGGGACCTACAATTTAATGCCGCAGCGGTCTGCTAATAGCTGTTGTATTCTCTGGTGCTCGTCAGACGTTTTTTGGATTCTTAAATCTTGTCACACTCTTTTTGCATAAGCGATAACGAAATTTTTTTTTAGCTAATCAGACTCAATTGTTTTAGTTCCTTTCAAACTAAGACTCTTTTTTAAACGGCCTTTGACAGTTGTCTCAGTAGGTCTTCGGTTACAATATTTTCTGACAATTTTCCTAGAAAGACATTCCAATGTTCAAAACACGACTATCGTTAAATTGTACTCATACTCGTACCTACACAGGAATTCCAAGGCTTGGCTAACATGTGATACAACGAGTTAGGTGTCAATAAACTAGCTCAAGCTAATTTCTAAACAGCCAGCAAACAAATGCTTATATCTCAATATGATTTATTAGCACCACGCTTCCACAAAAGAATTTTTGTGAAATCACAATCACAGGCGCGAGAACAAAAGCGGCAACTAAACGTTGTCCGACCAATCCCCAGCACAATCAAAATCACGACAAATCAATAGCCGCATGCACGCGTAGCGTAGGTGGACAGGATCATTTTGTTGAGTATAACTTTTGTGTGCTCGCCAATTTGTAGTACGCTCACCCGATAAACAGTAAAATACACGAATACCATAAAAACCAACCAACCAACATGCACAGATAAAGAAGCGAGAAATTATTCGTCAGTAGGTTCAGTTGTATATCTTTTATATAGTTTGCGCCAGTTTGCTCGCCGCCGCGCCGTGCGGGTCATAAAGACAAGGTTAAGTGTACTTCAGGTATACAACTGGCCGATATTCAGCTTCGATGATGGGTGCCATTAAATTTGATTTTTATTCCACGCGATATCATTTCGACTCGCTTGCAATGTGTGAGCTGTTGAGAGTAGCTAATTTTCGGATTAATGCCATAACTACTTTGCATAAATACGAGTGTACCTACTTCTCGTACCTTGAGGTGACTTAATTTTGACAGATTTTTGTTTCAGTTTTGCATTGTATGATCCCACGCTGTGATTTCGCAATTATTTGGCAAATACTTATCGAATTGACCAACAAGAAACTTATACAGCTGGGTGTATCTGCATAGTATGTACTCTCTCAGTCACTGAAAATGATTTGAATTTGGGTCAGTAATTTTACCGTTTGTGTTCTTTCGACTCAATCTTAATCGAAGTTGAATGGAATTTCAGCGCTGGATTTACTCATATCGCTTCCTGGTTGCTGCAAGTGTGTTTTTCATGATTTTCTTGGGAGCCTAAATCAAAGTCGGTGATTGGGGTTTTTTTTCGCATTTTAGAGAGTTTCACGTGAGACACACGCCAATCATCGTTTAAATATCCCAAGAAATCAAGTAAAGTTCACTTTTACCATAACTCCCTACAAAGCATAGCCAAGCCACTCATCTGTGAGTAACTGATTGTGTTGTTTTTAACACTTAAACACCCTTTAATCAACTTGGACTATGAACTGAATTGACAAAGGTCCGGCCTAACTGGAGAGGCTTTGTTAATTAAGCCGCTGGTTCGCCCCATACACTGTAGTGCCTTTTTTCCTGCCTTGGGTTCGTAACAAATTTCAATCAAATTAGTTTATCTACTGTTCTCGCTAGATTAGATACTTAATACAAAAAAATTATACTTAAAAATGACCACCAAAGCCTAACAACAGGATTAGTTTATTCCTAAATGATTCTCCACTAATATTAAAATCAATAACATCACAATATTTATTGGATTCCCTAAGGCATCTAGAAACTGGTTCATTGTAACCATAGTTAACCCTATGATAGGTTATATGAAATAAAAAGCGATTTCTAAGAACTCTCGCAGGAGCATAAAACCCAACTAATGATAATAGAAAAGGGCAATCGATATGACCATCTATCAAATCGCGAATAAACATAACGGAAAAATATTGCCTCCTTCTGAAAAGAGGTAAGATACCAAATAATTTGCACCTCGTCTCATAAGATGGCATTTCAATATTCCATCGCAGTCTACGAACAGCTACTCTAGTAAGACGCTTTTGGATCTTCTCAATTCTAAAGGAATGTATTTCGTAAAATGGATTCCATACTATACTGCAGTATTCAAGATGTGATCTGACAAATGCAAAAAATAGACATTTAAGAGTATGAGGATCTTGAAAGTCTTTCGAGTTCCGCAATAAAAAACCAAGCATCTGATTACCTTTGGCAACCAAAAACTCAATGTGCTTGCAAAAGCTAAGTTTTATGTCAAAAATAACACCAAGATCTTTTTTGGAGCAAATAATGGACAAAGGGGTATTATCGATTACGTACGTAAAGGGAATTGAAGAGAGATGACGATAAAAAGAAAGGCTTTGACATTTAGAGACATTGAGATGAAGGTCATTGTCATTACACCAAATAGAAAGACGTTTAAGGTCTTCTTGTAGAAGAATACAATCTTGAGCTGAACGTATTGGTCGGAAGATCTTCAAATCGTCGGCAAACATAAGACACTGGGAACTCAAAAACAAGTCAGGAATGTCATTAATAAACAAAAGGAAGAGCAGTGGGCTCAGATGACTACCTTGGGGTACTCCATAGGTAACATAAATTGGTGGTTTATGCGAACATACTGGATACGATCCGTTAAGTAGGAATGAATCCACTTTAGGATATTGGAGTGAAATCCTAAGATAGTCAGTTTGGAAATTAATGTTCTATGGTTAACGCAATCAAATGCCTTGGCAAAGTCTGTATAAATTACATCACATTGCAAGCCATTCTCAAGGTAATTCAAGGCAGTATTACAAAAAATTGAGAGATTTGTAGTAGTGGATCTGCCCGTAACGAATCCATGCTGAGACGGAGAGATAAATCTTTTTAAGAGAGGTGTAAGTTTGTCAAACTAAGTGACTGTGAATCATCCATTTGACAATATTAACCCTTAATTAAGCCTTGCTATCGAAGATCATGCAAAAGTGTTGTTGAAAGAGTTTTTTTTTTTTAAGTCGAAGCTCTGTCCTTTGAAAATAACAAAAAAGCCATCATCAAGCTCATTCAGAAGAGTTTTATTGCATTTTTATGGGGTGCCGCAGGGCTCTATTTTCTCACCGCTTCTTCTTTCCGACAGCACAACTCTACAGCATCACTTTTGCTGTTATGAATTTTTTTTGTTATGACTTTCCATCAAAAACTCTTATCGAAAAGGGTATTCTGACAATTTTAGACCTGATTTTGATGTTAACAAATGAGTTTAAAAACCGAGAGCTCTCCTTTGTCTGTGTAGAGGTGTACAAAGGTGGCCTGGCTAACTGTATTAATTTTTCAATAACGGTGGCGGAATATCAATAGCTGTTCATCATCATATACCCCCGAGTCTTGTAATGGATATAGACTATGCTGATGGTAGGGAAGATTCGTATGCTCTGCAGTTAGATAACTAGCCGATTTTTTAAACGATACAGCTCGGATACACATCAAGCTTTGTATTCTGCTCATTCACCCAAAAATTGAGTAGAAGTACACTCAGTTACTTATAGCTTCTTTCATTGCGGTACGTGTCACATACAGCATCTTTCACAAATCCATATTTATAGACCAGAGACTATAGAGGCCATACTTTCTCTATTCAAAATAAAAACTATCTTAGTGAAGCAGTAGAAGAATGACGGCAGTAATCAACCCAATCGTAGTTCTAAAATGTCTGATTTGTATAGGAGTGTAAGATGGGAGATTCATATGACTGATACATGATTAAAGACCAAAGTAGATAGGCACTAGTGAATTCTTTTTCTGAAATTGTGCAACCTTTAAGAGGATTCACAAATTTTTAAGTTTGAGTTGGCCTCTACTCCAAAAATGCGTTTCGCCCCGTTGCGTCTGGGCGGTGGGCTCATCAGTAGACGACCACATCTGATCTAGACAAACAGTTTGCTCGATTTTCACCGAGACTTATGATTTTCCATTCAACAAGTGACTGTGAATCATACCTCAAGACGAATCTTTGGTTCAAAGACTATCGCCGAGAAGATTTGTTGTTTGCCCTGGGACTGGCTTAGAAGATTGTTCTTATTTATAATGGCTTTCATTTTTGAAATCAATATTCCTTATAGCTCTTTGGGCAGTGATCCAGATATCGCATGAAACGATAAAGCAACAGGAAACGGGAGACTGTATCGCACATGGTAAGGCATCTAGGGCAGAATGAAAAAAAAAAAACGTCTTGTGGTTCGTTAGACATTATTTTCGAACTCCGATGAAACAAAAAAAAGAATGCGAGTACTTATCCCTAGGTCTTTCAAATTGAAGAAATCTTCGCCTTTACCTATATGGTTTCATAAACGTGTACATCAGCTAGTTGAATGTGTTTAATGCAAATTAGGATGACAGATGCAATAGGAAGCAAATTTTATCAAGAATCTTGTGGCAGAATATAATCAATTAAATTGGTCTGCAGCTTTTTACCATCTTCAAAGTTTCGGAACCAATATTGTTTGGATTTTTGACAAATTTTCATGCATTCAATAATTTATAGTTCATTCTTACACATTTTTACAAAGCACTTAACCTTTCTCTAGACGAGACACCATTTATAGGAACCGCTCTCTTATAAAATATATCTCACTTAAATGTATAGCCAGAGCCAGACACAAAGCATAAGAAAGAAAACCCCATATCAAAATTTAAAATCCATCACATCTAGTCCATCAATATTTATGACTGACTTGTATTCTTAACTGAAAAATTTTTTTACTAAAGAAAAACTAATGAAATTTTATTCTTTGTCTTTTCAGGTAAGTCTTGGAAAAATAACTAAACAAGATGACTTTAATTTTCGTAAGTTTACAACGTTTTGAATTGTTTTTAGAACTTGTTAAAAAAAATATGTAGAAACAATTTTCATTTTATCATGTACTTCAACCAGCGATCTTAGCTCCATCTAGATAAAAACGTGTATACTAAAATGCTTTCTGAAAATATGAAAGCTGTTGAATTAGGAATGATAGTGACGATGACGAATGCCAATGTTTGAATGCGACATTTAGGTGGGCGCAGTAGCGCAGTGGTTAGTGTGCTGGACTACTGTGCGAGGGATCCCAGGTTCGATCCCCGGAAAAACACAAATTACATCTTTAGGTTTTTTCTACTGCGCCACCTCTCGCGAACGTATGACAAACATCCGAAAGTATGACTGTCCTGAAAAAAGCTTCTCAATTCAGCTGTTCGGCAAAAAAATTTTAGGTCCCTTCCATTCGTTCCACAAATAGAAACTCACACAAAACGAATGGTTGCGAGAAGCTAGGCTAGGGTGTCCACCGCCTGTTCCGCCACCTATTTATTTTTTTATTTATTTGATTTAGGGTGGGAACAAATGTGCACTTAGTTTCCTCAACATCCAAGTGTGACCTCATCCGCTTTTGATAGAATCCATGTCTCTGCACCATAAAGTAGGACTGGGATGATTAAGGTCTTATAAAGGGTCACTTTAGTTGTTCGAGAGAGAGCTTTGCTACTCAGTTGCTTTCTTAGCCCAAAGAAACAGCGATTGGCAAGAGTTATTCTTCGTTTAATCTCAGCGCTGGTGTCATTGTCTGAGTTCATAGCGGAGCCTAGGTAGACAAAGTCCTTTACCACCTCAAAGTTATATCTGTCTATAGTGACGTTCTGTCCAAGACGTCGGTGTTGGGTGTCCTTTCTTGATGACAGCATATACTTTGTCTTGCCCTCATTGACCGCCAAACCCATCTTCGCCGCCTCCGTCTCAATGCTCACGAACGCGCCAGTGACATCACGCTGCGTTCTGCCGATTATGTCGATGTCGTCGGCGTAGGCAAGTAGGTCGACGGACTTTTGAAAGATAGTGCCTCTGGTGTTAGCGTTTGAGTTTTGCACTATTCTTTCAAGAACGATGTTGAAGAAGTCACATGGCAGCGCATCGCCTTGTCTAAATCCTTTTTTGACATCGAAGGTCACAGTGGGTTCTTTACCGACCTCGATGGAGCAGCGTGCATTCTCCATTATCATCCTGCACAGACGGACGAGTTTGGCAGGGATGCCAAAAGAAGACATTGCTCTGTATAGCTCGTCTCTATAAATGCTGTCATAGGTGGCCTTAGAATCGATGAAAAGATGGTGGGTATCGATTTGGACTTCCTGGGTTTTCTGCAAGATTTGGCGCCGTGTGAATATTTAATCGATGGTGGACTTTCCTGGCCTGAAGCCACACTAATAGGGATCAATCAGGTTGTTGACGAAAGGCTTCAGGCGTTCACACAACACGGCAGATAGGATCTTGTAGGCGATGTTAAGAAGACTAATCCCTCTGTAGTTGGCGCAGTTCAGAGGGTCTCCTTTCTTGAGGATCGGGCAAACAATGCTGAGGTTCCATTCATCGGGCATACTTTCCTCCGACCATATTTTACAGATGAGTTGGTGCATACAGCAGACTCCTAACCAAGTCATCGCCTGCCGCTTTGAATAGCTCGGCGGTTAGGCCATCTGCTCCAGCGGCTTTGTTGAACTTAAGCTTAGATATGGCTATCTTCACTTCGTCCAGGTCGGGTGGACGGAATTGTTGGTTTTCATCGTCCAGGTTGAATAGTTCATTCTGCCTGACAGCGGTATTTAGTTCGTCATCGCCGTTAAACAGTCTGCAGAAGTAGTTCTTCCATATCCTCAGCATCGACTGCGATTCTACTATGATGTTCCCTTGTTCGTCCTTGCAGGCTTCGGTTCGGGGTCTGTAGCCATGGCAGCTTCTTTTTACCCTTTGGTAAAACTTCCGAACCTCATTCCTGCTGTAACATCTCTCTATTTCCTCGATCGCGAGCTTCTCGTGCTCTTTCTTTTTCCTCCTGAGAAGCCGGTGTTCGTCTCTTCTTTTCTGCGCGTAGAGCTCACGGGCAGCTCGGGTCCTTCTTCTTTGGGTAGGGATTGGCCAATAATAATTGACAATTTTTTAATTGACGCGTGGTAGTACATAGTTCAAATTTTTTAGGTACCTACGTCATACAATTAACAAAAACATAGACTACATCCCTAATCTTCAAATGGTCGTAATGTGATTTTCATTTCAAACCATAGTCTGCACCTTGTTCAATGAGTTTTAAACATAAAACATTTTCTTAAATGACAGTAATAAATGAAAGGCAATTTACCAATAACTCTATGTCCATATGGACAAACCGACAAACCCCTAACTACCAATTAGCCTTTCCAAAAATTCTTGCAAAAATAAAAAATTAAATAAACGAGAAACAACCCGCTCTTACGTAATTGAAACAAGTTTCCGATCACTTCCATTTCCATCTGAAAACCAAATGTAGTCACCAACTGCCACGCTAACGAGTAACAAATTTATAGCACGCACTGTCCGCCACTAACAAAATTACTCAGCACAAATCAAGTTCAACTTCTTGCTAACTATAGCATGGACACCGGTATTACCAACAATATGACTCACTCTCAATTTTCCATAAAAAAAAAAAAAAAAAAACACAAACACACACTAAATATGGGCGAGGATATTTCTGCAAAAGACAGATAGCCGGAGGGGGGCGACATAAAAACTGAAATTTCATACGTTCATGCACGCCCGGTTCAAATGCAAGGCTGAGATGACCAAAATGACCAAACTCCGATCATCAACATACTCATAATGATGATCACCATGATCCACCAGTCACAATCATCTCGACGAGGATCATTGCGTCTGGCATCAGGAGGATGTGCACGTAATGTACGAGCGTTGGGCATGGGCACAGCACAGAGCTCTCCCCAAGTAATAATGTGTGATTGACCAAGAGGCCTGGATTCTGTGCTGCGCGGCGGCGGCTCGATCTAAAATTAGACTGATCGCACTTTGTCTCTTCGGTTCGGTTGGCATACTACTCTCCCGACCGACAGGGATAGATGCACAAATTCCACCCAAAAGTACATAAACATGTTGTGTAAGGCGAACAAAATATATGTATATAGAAGAAGTGCCAGCACACACCACGAGGAGGAAAATATGTCGTTGTAGTCTAAATGCGAGTCGGGTCGTAAATTCCAACCCTCCCCGGGAGAAAAACCGAAACAGAAATGAACCCAAAATCTCTATCTCGCACAGTGGAGCGGCAAGATTTGTATTTAGTTTTTTTTTTTTTGTTTGCCTTTTTAAGGAATGTCGCCCCTGTCTCGCGGGCTGATGATCGGTTTGATGCAGTGCAACTTGGCGGCACACGTTCCCTCTGCGAGGCAAGATGGATTCACATTTCGGTTCAATGCACATTTCCGCTGTCGGGAATATAGCGGCTGATCCATGTGACTTTGGGATTATTTTCATATGCTATGGAGTGCCCAAAAAACGTGTCGCCTGCAGTACATAAACTGCATCTATCGCGGGAATCTGAAATTAGACAACAGGCGAGTGTGATCCCTTTTCTAAGATTTGTGTGTTCCTTTTCGCTGAAAATATCTTCCTGTTACTTTGCGCGCTGTGGGGATGTGTGTTCAGAGAATTTGTCACGAGACTTGATGGACAGTGGGAGGCACTTGCCATAGATTCACTGAAATGTATAGATTTGGCGAAAAAAAAAATATTCACGCTCCTTGGGTCCAAAAAAACTTGTCAAGTGCAATGACAATCTAATACCAGACACAAAAAGTACAGCAGTGAGTAACTTTGATTCGGAATAGTATGGCCCGATAAGTGTAGCCTTGTGGCGCCTCATCTGTTCAATGATTCTGAGTTGCCAGGCTGCTAGGCATGCAAGACTTGAGTTCTTAGAAAATGAATCGCATTCTTGACTAAATAGCATTTCGATATGTATCTACCTCAAATGGGGGTCACGCTCGAAAAAAAAAATCTCGAAAGCAAAAATCTCGAATGTAAAAATTTCGAAAAAAAAATCTAGAAAGCATAATTTCGAATAACAAAAATCTCGAAAAAAAAATCTCGAATTAATATTAAAATTTAAAAGTGAGATGCGTATGGGGGAGCATGCTGCCCCCCATGCAACGCCCCTGCTTGGGTTTACTGTTTGCCTATGGGATGAGTGTAAAAAAAAAAAAAATCTCGAATTTACATTTTATTTTCGAGATTTTTGGACATTCGAGATTTTTGCTTTCGAGATAAAAAAAAAAAAACTTTTCGAGATTTTTAGCCTTCGAGATTTTTGTCATTCGAGATTACGTCATGATCCCGGGGGTCACACGTTCAAATACAGTAGTAGACATACGTATCCCTATCCATACACCTTCAATCCAGTAATCAGTTGGTATTCCAGTATTCGAGTATATTGATCGGGCTTCTTTGAAAGGAGTGAATATCCTACTTAACAACTAATAAGACGCTGAACCCAAGCAATAGCAACGCTAATGGTTCGATCTTCTTCCCTGGATCTGGTTCCTATTTTATTTATACCTCACTAACCCCCTTTTTAAGAGACTCATTGTAAGAACTGCTTAACTGCATATCTGTAGTAAATTTGCTAATTTTAAGTCCAATGTCTTGGTCAATGTGCTGTTTTTTCAGTGGGCTTTCCTTTATTCGATCATCATTTGGCCTATTTAAGAAGGGTAGGTGTGTATTGACCAGCACCTACCTATTTTTAATTTTTTTTTTTAAATACTTCTCTCGGGAAAGGCGAACCTATAACGCTTTAACAGAGAAGCTTGCAGATGTATGTTATTACCTAAGAATGTCAGATTTTAAATTACTATAGGGCCTGAAGTTTGTGTGGAAATGTAATTGCGGTTTTGTTGCCTGTTAGGACTCCTTTTAAATGCGAAAGTTGCGGAGCACATTCTGATGGTTTTTCTCTAACTACTGACATGAAAAATTGTAATTTGCTTACTATAGGGACAGGGCAGTCCGTGAATTTCTCTTATTCGTTTGCCCCCTCAAATGGGGGTCACAAAACTCCCAAAAATTCATAGTGTATTCATATTTGACTGTCTTTTCATCTTTCCACCTTTAATTTAGTAAAATCCTGTATTTAATTGATCCCTCCTTTTGGGGGCCATTCAAACCTTTCTAAAACATTTTTTTTTATCGCCCTACTGCGCCAAGTTTCCTAATTGGAATTGCGTCAATCCATGATTACAATGTGTATCAGCCAGTGGGTCTCGTTGTACTATTTTGATTTTGTTTAATTTAATGGAAACAAAAACTCAAAAACTTAAAACATTTCGTTGATGGTTTTACTCGCTCAACTGATGACACTAATTCGCACGTTATAGTGTTTATACATTCAATAGATTTCGATTTATTTGAGAGTTATTGAAAAAAACTCATACAATTTATATAGCTTCTTTTTGGAAGTTTACGGATAATGTCCCAAAAAATTGGGCCAAGGTTCAGTTCTTTTGCTATATACAACTTTTTTTTTTTTTGCTTTGATATTTGAATGCGTTTTGGCGAAGTACTAATTCAATTAATTAGATCACCACCACTGTGTTCGATTTGAAGCAAATCGGTAAGTTGTTTATATTCGATTTCAGTCAAATAATATGTGCCCCTCTTAATGGGGGGTCATTCCAAAGAATTCTGGGACCATCAGGCTAATGATCTTCACGACCATAAATACATTTTTCATGAGAGTGGTCGTAGATTTATCCGTCATTGGGACTTATTTTTTCAGTGTACTTTTTTTGCCCCTTTTAAGGGGGGTCATCACAAAAAGTAGTTGAAAATTGATCTGTTATTTATTCTTACTATATTGCCATTTACATTTTCAATTCTCATCTTCTATTGCCCAAGCTATTGATGTATTTCGATTTGCCCCCCTTCAAAGGGGTCACCAACAAAACACGTGCATCTAATTTATCTTTTTGTTTTAGTGTGAAGTCATATAGACAGATAAGATAGCCATGTTCTTCTTGATGCTTAAAGTACATATCTAAATTTTCTAAAAAAAAAACGTACCTGCACCTATGCCCCACTGTCGCTCACTGTTCCTTCGGCTAATCTAATAATCCCTTCGTTGACCTTCCGCGCTCAGTCAGTTAGTCACATTCATATAGATATATAAACCGCGAGAACGAAACATTCCTTCCACAGAGTTGGTTTTAGTACTTCAGAGTACTTGCAGTTCGCACAGAGGGGTGCCACCACCAGACTGTCAGTTCGGCTCTGAAGTTACAATCACATAAACCATTTCGCAGTCATGACTCTATCCTCGAACTTTTCTCCCTCCATCGCTTCTCCAGCACCGCCACAATGTTCTCTGCTACAGTTGATTTAAATATACTGTTCCATTGTTATACAAAAGTGCAGACTCTACCCAAGATGATGATGATGATGATGTCTGTGAGTGAGATGGTGCCTGGACGTCTGCTGGAACTTTGCCCATAGAAAGAAATAAAAAAAAAAAAAATAAAAATAATAATAATAATAACAAGCGGACCTTCGAAAGATCATCTCATAAAGTACCTCACCAGAGTTGAAATAAACTGAAAATGTGCCTTCAGACAGTGTTGCGGCTCTTTATCATTGGTCGCTCTTTTGTAACCCGAGAGGAAGATACTTTCAGCGCACATATACTACGTATCCGCACCCTACCCTATATTTATTGCCTTTTATGTGTATAAAAAAAAATTGTCTTTTGTTACCTTGCTGTTTGCCCTTTTGATTGGATATTTGATATTTTTTATAGTGGACAGAGTTTTCCTGTCTCATTGACCACAAAATTGCCTGGGCATATGCATAACACTCTCTTGGCACAAGGTTAACCTAATGAACCGCACCTCATTCGAACGATGATGATGGTTGCAATGGTCCTCTGCTGGCGGATGGAACTTGGTACTTGTGGATATGGTAATTGGAATCTTTTTTTATTTTTTATTTTTCGTCTTTCAAAAGTTAATTTATTAAGTGGTTTACAACTGGATGGCCCGAATTTTATTTGGCTTGGTTCAGATGAACCAGAAATGAGGATAGAGGTGAGGGACACAACGTATACTGTTTGTATAGCTCTTGGGCTATAATGAAGATGGTAGATTTTAGATAATTTAAATCGAGTGCAAGTGAGGAGAACAAGGTTAGTCGATATAGTGACCAAGTTTATTCGGTGAGTCATTTCATGTTCGACTCTGGTAAATGTAAGCCGCATTTGATAAATTAATCAAGTCCCTAATATCGTGAATAGATACGGAAGAACCAACTCAGTGACTTATTCCAGGTTTATTGTATCAGCCTGTATGTTTATCTGCCTTTTGTATTGTTATGTTAACCCTCTTACCTTGCCACATTGTCATTGAAGAATGAAGACTAAAGTTAGTTGCAAACCCTTGTTGCATCTGATGTTCCATAAGTGGCCAAATAACAATCCTTGAATGACCCTACGTCAATTACGAAAGACTGCGCCTCAGAAATTACTAGACCCTGTACTGTACAAAATGTTCTTCCTTGATCTCATGAGCCCATTTAACGACAAGCTTGAGACCACATCACAAAGCGGGGTTCTTGGGGTGTCATTGTCAAACCGTTGCCCAACGACGATCGTGGTTTTGTTAGACCATTTGAAGAAGCATGCGGTCCTCCCTACAAGATTGAATCTTCAACAATGTCAAATTGACGCAGCCGATTTTTAAAAGATTTTAGCCGCCAAAATTCAGTATATCAACAAAAATCTATTTTTATACAGGGAAGGGAAGGGAAGGGTTATCTGGTACACGACCTAACCCAGCCCTTAAGGTACATACCTACTCATGAAAATTTCTAACATAATGCGAGTGTGAATTCTATGATCGTAAACAAAAATATGTTTGTATACCCTACTATGGCACAAATGGTCACCAGTGACATGAATATTCTTGGGCATGTGTATACTGCGCTGCTGTTTTCCGCAATCAGTGTCGGCTACCGGGGCGGTCGCCTGGGACGCTGGGGTTAGAGGAAAGCCCCTATGGGACAAAGTCTTTTCTTAAGAGCATAATAAGGGGCGCTGAAGAAAATTCCACTTAGGGCGCCTGAAGGTCGTCTACGTCTTTGAAATAATAAAAGTATTGAAAAGGTTCCCGGGCCACTTTTGTATACCTTACGTACTATTCTGTAATTTTTCTGACAGTGGTTCAAGCTTTTACTATTACCAGTAAAGATTCTTCGTCTACCTTTAGTTCCCTAGACCGAACGTAGGTAGGCACTTAATCTGAATGCTATACACATTTTTAATTTTTTTTTTCTTGAATGTTAATTCTGTAAGATCATTTAAGCTAGAAGAGTCAGAATTTAGTTTAGGTGAGTATCGTTTCCTAATGTAGCTGATTATGCATTCAGCAGAGGTCGTCTTTAGTACTTCGGGACTTATAGGTTCCCTGAAAAATTACTTCCTTCTGATACCGCAGAGGGCCGGGCATTCACGCATGATATGCTCAGCTGTTTCTTCTTCCCCAAGACATAGTGAACACTCCGGTGAGTCGACTAATTGCATTTTCTTTAGGTGTTATCGCAAACTGTGGTGACATGTTAGGTAGCCTACTAAATTGTTGATATCATGCCTCCATAAAATAAGGTCCTTTTTGGCATCTTTTTTAAAAGGTTGGATCGCTTTTTTGGCTTGTCTAAGACCAGATATATTCTCCCAATTTGAAATGCATTTATTGCGTTCCCAGCTTTTTATGGCCGAGTTTATAGCTGATTGGGGGATTGAGCAGAAAGGTTCAGGTCCTATAAATGGAGATTCCGAGCCTTTTCTGGCTAGTTCATCAGCATTTTCATATCCTACAATTTCCTCATGGCAAGGAACCCACCATAAACTGGCACTAAGTGTTTGGAGGGTGTTGAAGCAGTGTAGCACTGATTTGGAGTCAATAATATATGAGCTAAGGGCTATAGCTGATTGACTGTCCGTGAATTTTTGATTATTTATATAAATATCGACATGTCTTTATTCCAACTGACTTCTTAAACCATTTGATGACAGCGAACTTCCCCAAGTAGAAGGGTTAGCATTACCATTCGATTGTAATGATAGCCATACCCATCAACCTCTAAGCGTGCGGTATTCTTTTCCAACTCAGTCGAACTAAGAAGGTATTTATTTTCCTATTCCTCAATGCGGTCCTATACTCTAAATGTGTCTTGGATAAGCAAGGGCATCCACCTAACTTGACTTCTCATTTCGTTTCCATTGATGTCTTGTTCGTTTCAAACCTCTAAGCGATATTTAACTTCAAACGATCTGTAAAAAAAAGGAGAGCATCTCGTGTCTAGAGATACCCATAATTATTCCGGTCGAGTCTTCTCCAAAACCACGTTCTTTTGGTCTACGTAGATACGTCTTGACTTAGCCAATACAGCCACCTATAACCTCTAAATAATTCAAATTAAAAAAAAAAATAAAAATTGCTGACGCTGTTGTAGCATGGACACATTTTAGAAGTGTCATCCCTTTTGAATTGCTATTGCAAATATGTATAACAAAATGTATTTTATCTTATGATGGAGTCGTACGTTAATGATAAATTTAAAAACACACATCAAGTAACTAGATCTCAGCTCTTTTGGTAAACCCTTACCCTATATTGGTTGACGTATAAGTGGGGTTGTTTTAGAATGTTTGCTCATCAGTTTTGTGCCAAATTAATCAGCAAAAAAATATTTTTTTTTTCAGCTTCAAGAAATTACAGAGTTGTCTTCGGTAGAATGGTTTGTGCCTTTGCTAATTCGTTTCGATTGTCGCTAGTGACCAAACTCATTCGTGTAAATGCGATTGTGATTTTTGCTTTAGTTAATGGTTTCTGTTAGATGGTTTTAAATGACAACGTCTTCAAAATATCTGCTAAATTATTGTTTACTAGCTTAAGCATTGGTTGAAGGGTTTATGCCTTCGCTAATTCGCTTCGATTGTCGGTAGTGACCAAACTCATTGGTGTAAATGCGTTTGTGATTTTTGATTTAGTTAATGGTTTCTGTTAGATTCCTTTGATGGTTTTAAATGACAACGTCTTCAAAATATCTGCTAAATTGTTGTTTACTCGCTTGAGCATTGGTTGAAGGGTTTATGCCTTCGCTAATTCGCTTCGATTGTCGGTAGTGACCAAACTCATTGGTGTAAATGCGTTTGTGATTTTTGATTTAGTTAATGGTTTCTGTTAGATTCCTTTGATGGTTTTAAATACGCCATATTCAAAATGAAGTCATGTTAAAAAAATGCGATGACAACGTCTTCAAAATATCTGCTAAATTGTTGTTGAGTATTGTAATACGCACTGCGAACTATGATCAGTAATTTCAAATTTAGTTCCTTCTGTCATTCCCCACCATATGCCCTAGATCACAACATACCATCCAAACTCCGTCATATACATAGTCCCCATTCAAGTCAACCAACCACCAATGGAATACAATCTGACATCAACTTAGAAAGCAAAACAAAACCCCCCTACTCATCAACTTAATGCCCTCTATAACAATATAGAGAATGCCCAACAAACCCCCATTAGAATTTAATTTAGAAATTAGCTCAATCCAATGTGTCACACCATAATCACTGGCACCAACACGACGCCGCGGCCGACGAGTAGGTATCCATAGCCAATTTCTATGAGAATTGGATTTTCAGTTCGCCAATTATTTCATGTAAGTGAAATTAGATGGCAAAACAAAAGCCTCGCACAAACATACACACATACACACCAGCCAACATTATACACCATAAACGCTGTCATTCTAGATTGTGCGATTTATGCGAATTTCATCATAATTAATAATGCGAAGCGAATTGCAATACACTACTAAATGGTTTACCTAAAAACCCAGATACATCAGATTCAGATACCCCAGCGCAAGCTAACTATATATAGTTCGGTTACTGTTTTGTTTGTTATTTATTTTCTTTTTTGGCCGGTTCCGCTTTTTGGTATTGAATTTCATTTGATTCTGCATTTGCACTTTTAAGTGGCAACATTTATATCGCGAATTCGGAGAGATAAAAACTGATTCGGATTCTTTGAATCACAAAACGAACCGGGATTTTAAATGGTAACACAAAATGAATATATGTATCTACAATGTATCTTCAAAAGACGGTCCGTTTTGAGTGATGATTGCCGAATGTTGATTGAATTAATGACCAGATTAACACATGCTAGATACGTATCGTGCGGTAAAATGAATACACACATGTGTATACTCGATAATTGAATTATGTGCAATTTATCGTTTTCCGTTTTCTTTAATCTAAAATGGGCTAAATAGGCGGAGAGGTCTTTGAAGTTTTTATTCGGATATCGGATTAGTTATGTTAATCGCAAGGTATCGAGTGAGTGAAGTGGTAAAAATGTTTTTGGAAGTTTTATATTTTTAGAGTCACACTGGATGCAATACAAATTTTTAAGTGAGCGATTTAGCTCAAATATGCTTCCTGAACTAGTTCGGTCAATTAGTTCATTTAGTTCAGGTCTCAGTGAGCTGTATAATGGTGGAAGTTAAATATTTGTCAAACGCGATCAGTTCGGTTATGATTCAACGCTCATATGAGTCGCGGTATAAATAATTAGGGATTTTGAACTAGTTCATAGTTAGTTCAACTGTCAATTTTTTGAACTAACTTGTTCGTAAATTACACGCGTCTAATATCGTCTAAGCAATGGTAGATTATGAAAAGCAAGTCGACCATATGCGTCAGAAGATCTATCTCCATTATACTATATCTAGTGAATACAACAGTTCTCCTATTGAACTACATAGTTCATTCATCATTCATATAGTTCACAATTTCGTAAACTGTGGTCCTGCTAAAAATACAGAAAGTGCTGGCCCAAAAGGTTTGTTTTGGACCCTAGGCCTAGCTTCTTATGGTGCAATGAGAAACAACCGCCATAGTTCACTTACCAGACCACATTTTTCAACTGACACGTTCGTGAACTACAAAATGCTTACACACGGACCGTCATTTTTTTTTTCGGGGCAACGAGAATATGTTATAAAAAAAGTATTGAACTTCTTGTTCTTAAACACTAATTTAGATTTAATATTCTTCTGTCTAAATTTTCAATAGTTCAATTTAAGTTCAGTTGGAAACCGAGGGGCAAACTGACAAAGTAATGTCTTTTCCGTTGGTCGTCCAGAACCGTCCGGAAGAACTCTCCGCGATTCTGAATTCAAATCCAGAAGCAAATTTCTCTTCTTTTCATGAGAAGAACTGTCAGTTGAGTGCCAATCGAACGCTTTCAGAAGCGTTCGGATTGCATAAGACATAGAATCCCTGCTCGTTATTTTTTTTTTTTTTCGATGACTTAGACTTAGAGAACAACTTTCCGACAGCTTCATAAATGCGCTACATTTATAACGTAGGCATATTTATAAATGCCTCGGGACGGGTAACTAACCTGTAGGCTTCCATAGTATGTGGAAGTTATGAACTAAAGGGTGATTTTTTTGCTGTTTGGTTTTTCAGTCTGATTTTTTTGACAGTTCACGCGTGATTCGTGACACGTGTCTCAAAGTAAAAAATGCTCAGTTAGCATTGCCATTTCCAAGGATAGACTTACGCCAGAACAACGTTTGCAAATTATTGAATTTTAGATAGATAGATTTTTATTTCGTCATAAAATTACAAAGGAAAGCCATCACACAATCTAAAATACAGAGATATGATATATAGGGTATGTATATCTTTCTACTGAAATAATCTTAAATATTTTAAATACTACTTTATAAATTCAGAATTTTTGAAGGGAAACAACGAGAAAACCCAACATTAAAAAAAAAAAAAAAATGTAATAATAATAATAAGTAAATATATAAATAAATAATAATAATTTTATGATTTGATATCAAATACTAGAAAGTAAGTAAATAAATTAAAATTTAAGTAAATTAACAAATAAATAAATAAATTAACAAAAATTTAACAAATATATATGTCTATAAATAAACAAATAAATTAATGAACAAATAGGTATTTAAATGAGAACTATATTAACAAATATGTTTATAAATAAATAAATAAATAAATAAATAAACAAGTATATAAATAAATAAATAATTTAACGAATAAGTAAGATAACGAAAAGTATAAATTAACAAAGATACACAAATAAATAATTTAGATATTTGAAAAAAAAAAACATGCGTAAATCATTCTTATTATTGGTAAGTGTTATTCAAATCATTTATTAGAGGATTATCAGAGAAGTTGCATCTGATCAAGAACGTTCCGATAAGTTTTCGAATTCTATCGGAGATCAATTCAACATCAGCTTTGTTATGTAGAGCAGAGGTAGAGTAGTGCCAAGGGGGGTTCAACATCATTTTTAATAACTTATTTTGCTGTACATATCTGCAATTTTTTGATATGGCAATCAGCACATTTTCCCCAAACTTGACAGCCATATAACAAAATTGCCTGGAATATAACTTTGTGTATCAAAATTTTATTCTCGTTTGACAATAAGGAATTCCTATTAACAAAAGGATACAACATCTTAATTGCAATACCTATTTTATTTAATGTCCTTGCAGTATGTTCCTTAAAGGTTAGTTTACTATCAAGATAAACGCCTAAATATCTGACAACCGGAACCCAGTTTATCTGATTGCCATTTATTAATAAATGGTTCGACGGTAAGAAACAAGACTTTCTTTTTCTTGTAAAAAATATTGCTTGGATCTTTTCCGCGTTTACTTTTATTTTCCATTTACTATAATATCTTTTTAATATTTCTGCCGCATTTTGTAGATTCGTTTCAATGGTGAGACCAAATTCATGCGACGAATATATTGCAGTGTCGTCGGCATATACAGCGATTTCGCATTCCGGTAAGGATGGGATATCTGACGTGTACAAGTTATATAGTACTGGCCCAAGAACTAATCCTTGAGGAACACCTGCAGCAATATTTAGTAAATTGGACGGACTATTATTGACATACACTCTGTAACTACGATCAGACAAAAACTTTGGACAATTTTACAAAGGAATACATATAGGAACATTTTAATCAAGCATTTTGAATAAAAGACCGTTGTGCCAAACGGTGTCAAATGCCTTTTCAATATCGAGAAGTATCAGTCCCGTCGATTTTCCTACGTCACGATTTGCCTTTATAGTATTGCAAATTCTGAGAATTATTGAATTTTATTACCAAACATTATTGTGCTTAGTAAAAAATGTGACGCGAATCCATGGGCATATTGCGAGGCAAATTTATTGAGCAATTTATATCACGTTTTGGACCTGTGAATTGGTCGCCTATAAGATCATGCGATTTGATGCCGCTAGACAATTTTTTGTGGGTATATGTGAAGTCTCTCGTCTATACCTCAGCAGCAACTATTGCCTCCTTATAAGACAACATACCTCGTGTTATTGGTGAGATACCAGTCGATATGTGTCGGAAAAAGTATGCCCAAATGATACATTCTGGATGGACTACTTCAAGCGTTGTCGCGGTCCTTATTTACACGAAATAATATTCCAGAAAGTAAATGGCAAGAATTGATTTATCGACCCTAATAAAAATTTCACTCAATTTTCCAAATTTTCCTTGTTTTTTATTTTTTTTATTTTAAAACCCAAACGCCTAAAAAATCTTCCATTTCTAGGGCATCGCAATGGATCTACATTGATCTAAGTGTCGCACGTACAAAATTTCATGCTACATTCAAAAACGTAGTTGATTCTAATCGTCTAGTCATTTATGAGCCTCTGTTGATTTTGCTGTACAGTTCGTAGAGCTCTTCGTTGAATTCCCACCTGCAAAACCTGTAAACAGTCAAATCAATGATGCCAGTCGGCCTCACAGGAAGATGTTGGTCTTTTTTGCTGTTATTTTGCTGTTAGATAGGTTTGGCTTTTTGTGGTAGAGCATGGATCTAAATGTGGTAACGCTACTCAATATCTGAAAGTGTTAGTACCAGAGGTAACTTGGGATTGTGATGACATGTCGCCAAAATACTCCGGGGTAGTGTATTCATTTCTGTCCTCCGCCTCATCGATGAAGCTCGTACGTAAGTCAGTTTAAAGAGGGTTTAACTTTCTGGCATATGATGCAGTGTTCACATTTGACACCAAAAACCTGTCATTTTAGAGTCTGCAGATATAGTTTTTCCATAGTGCCAAAGCCAACTCTCATTGTACTACAGGTTTCAGTCTTTCTTCTCCTCTTCAGGGTCTAGGTTTCTGTACTAAATTTGTTACCCTGCCATATTGTGTTTACCTTTTTCTGAATTGTTGGCAGTTTGTTCCTGCTCTTTCTTTTTCTACAGTCGTTGCTTCTTTACTTGGAGCGGGCTTGCCGACACTCTTCTTTGAACCAGTTGTCGAAACGCCATATCCGTGAACGAGCAATAAGCTCATGGAATTAACTCGATACATTCCAAACAGAACCAAATTCTGTCACTTACTGTTCGCTCACGGATTCGACCCCAGAGGTTTCTCTTGAGTATCGGGTGAAACCCAATATATCAGTTGCGACGCTACTGGATTTTAGCACTGTTGCCACCTTAGTACCTACCTAAGTATGTACTTGACGCTAGCTGTATTCTTTGGGATACGCTTTCCGCAAAGTTTCTGATTTTCGTTTGTACTTGTGGTCATTCAGCATTAAATCGTTTGCCAGTATCTATCACTCTTCTGTTATGCCAGGGATATCCGCATACGCACCTTGACAGCAAATGCGGTAGCGTTGTTTTTTAGTTATGCCCACTCAGAAGTTTCGGACATACAAATTACTGAAGGTGTTCAGTATTGTCGTACAAAATGACGAGTACATTAAAAGGGAAATCACAGTTCCCCGAATTGCTTCAATATTATACGATACGATTGGTATCCGAACTAATCTATGTATCTACGCTTGAAATTTTATACATGTAACAGGCAAATAGTAGCTTTCTGTAAATAGACTGCTATATTTGACTAGATAATGATGTTTGCCTTAACCAGATACACCATCAAAAACATAATGTATATTCACACTATCCTAAGTACCTATACTACACATTTACGCAACGACAGTCATCTCTAGAGTTAGGTAACCTTGAATTCTGTAAATTACGTCGATTAAAAGTTCTCTTGTTAAGTATTTCTGGTTAGTTACCCTCCCAAATTTTAGATCATTTGCAGGAAATTTACCCGATAACCGATGTATCTTCATCAAAAAATAATTTACTCCTATAGCCTTCAAAAGAATATTACCTATCTGTTGTACACTTGAAGCGTAAATTACTCTCAATTACCGACTTTAGGAACAATTAACCACCAAAAATAAATAATAACCAGGAAAGCACGTAATTTCAGGTAGACAAATAAAAAATTACAATTAAATTCGACTTCCCCCCAAACACGGCGGTGGAGGAGTCATCATTGCCAGAGTGAGTGTCAGTGTCTCCCTCCACATAATCCATCGGGTGAGTAATGAGATTCATTCATTTAACGGATGGATCAACAGCACTCGGATGTGTATACCTACCTGCAGTAGATATGGATACTTCTCATGAAATTTTAATTAATTATCCAGAGAAAACATGATTTTTGGTTGCAAAGGAAATATCTTTTGACTGAGGTCATTACAGAGTCACATATCTACATATACTCATAGAAATGTTTGCAATTGTCACTTTTGGCGGTCAAGGTACACGCGTCGATATCGACTTTTGACTGATGAATGAATTGAACCAGTGTAGTCGAACAAATAACACAATTGCGGCTATACTGACTGATAAATTAGCACAATAAAACAGTTGTGCAATGTTGACCTTTTTGGCGTGTATAGTATATAGGTACGTTTTATTGACACCGACACCTTTTTTTGGTGTTTGTACAATGTACACTTGTTTGGCACACTGACACACTTTGTTTGTTTAATTTTGCTTATTTGCATTGTAGATGATACAGTTTTTCTGGAAAAAAGTTTATTAATTTATTTTTTTCTCTTCTTTTGCAGGTATGTACCTACTTACCAGTTTGAAATGTTTTTTTATCTATTTCGTGAGTATATTTAAAATTCTAACAATAAACTTTGTGAGATCTCTCCAATGAACACTTACTGGACCTATATGCTACTTTAGTAAGGTCTACAATAGCCACCCAAAAGAGTGTCCAAGACATTCATATGAGTGGGTCTTTTCTGCCTCACAGTTCTTATTAACTAGACGTAATATCACCAACACCTTCGCAATATGTGCGAATTATAAACCCTCAACTGTACCTAAAACAGTAAGAGGAAATAATCACAAACAAGATAAGAACAGATACACAAAGTGACCAACCAACATGACCATAAACCCTGAAGATAAGAAAAACGACTCATCGGGATAATGGGTATAAATAGATACAACGCAGAAGGAGCGTTATAATAGTTGCCTGCAAACCGATTCAGACGTTTGTCCTAATTATTTATAATTTATTTGGAAACTATTGTAATTTGTGAAGGTTAGAATAAAGTAAAGAGTTAAAACTATATTTTTTATTTACTATACAAAAATTCCGACGAACAAATATAATTTGCGAAAAGAGACATCTGTGAAGGTGCTAGTACACGGCATGTAGCAAGTCTCATACGTATGTAGCACTGTCGTCATTTTTACGTCAGCGAATGGTCCCAATGGGTACATGCCCTGTAGAAACTCTCTTTGTGCACTCTATGTGGACGTCAGAGCTTCATACGTATGTGGCTTGCTACATGCCGTGTACTAGCACCATTAGGCCTTACATTAAGACACAAAGTTGCGGTCATTGAAGGAATCGAAAGTTTTGAAAAATGCCATCGGGATCATACTCTGTATATTTCCCAACGACATCATTCTTTATTTCGGCCATGGAATGGCTGAAAATCAACAAGTTAGACGCTGATATTTTGAGCAAAATCCTCTTAAGCTATTAGGGCATTAGGCACATTTCTTGTTTGGCGGCTACATATAAAATTGAAATTATAGACGCTAGAGTTATAAGAATCGAAGTGTCCTTATAGAGATGCCCATAGATAGTATCAATCACGGATGTCCGTTTTTTGCAATCTGCGAACATCTGCATAATCGGGTCATACCGTTTATACGCTGAATTCTCTGCAGTGCTATGGCTTACATTTACTTCGATCCCTGGAAAACAACAAATTACGTATTAAGGTTTTTTTCCACTGAGCCACGTCTAGCAAACGTCTGATAAACAATCCGAGAGTATAAATGTCATGAAAAATCTTCTCAATTCAGCTGTTAGGACTCGTCCTAAAATTATAGGTCCCTTCTATTCATCCCAAAAAAAAAAAATGAGAAGCTAGGCCTAGGGTGCCTGCCTATACCGACCTACTGTCTATTTCTTTATTCGACTTGTGATTCGAACAGCACAGGGCTAAACGTACGATAACACATGTAGCATCAAATCGTGTAATTTCATGTCATTTCGTGACATTCTGATGTCATTATGAATTCAGAATGTCACGACTTGTGATTCGAATAGCACAGGGCTAAACGTACGATAACACATGTTGCATCGAATCGTGTAATTTTGTGTCATTTCTTGACATTTTGACGTCATTATGACGTCCGAATTTGTCCTAAATACATCGCGTAAGCTATTGACACGACTAGAATGAATGTCACGGCCAGTGGCAAGGTCTACTGAGACCTTCAACTCGGAATCGTCTTGCCTCTGGTCTCCTCAATTATTTTTTTGTTGAATTTTTCTCTTAAATTTAATATTGGCATAGGATCGCCTAAATGCTTTCGAGACTGAATGACATAATTTTTGTTTAGAGCATGTCACAGATTGATAACTTCCCACGCGTGACAATACAGGTTTTTCTATAATGTCAAGCATGTCACGATTGACAATTTTTTTTTTCATGTTGTTGATGCTGTTGATTGTTCGAATCATGACTGGTCTTTCAGATTCTGGTTGCCCTACATTGGGTACCTCGACTCATATCCCCAGCAGCATAACGAGGAAGTCTTATATTATCAGCTTGTATCCTTCTGCGATTCTTGCCAATTGTGCGAAGGTTTTTGTAATCCTCTAAAATATAAATCATGCCAAAGGACCGCAAGTACAAAAAAACTCTTTGAACATACAAATCGCGAACCTTTTTCCGCGTTGTCCTAGTCCTAGCTTTTCATTCAGTTGATTCGACTTCGTCTCTCAGATAATAATAGTTACATACGACACGCAAGTAAGACAATGCAGGGATACACGAATGCTGATTTTTGATCAGCTCTATTAAGAGGCTAGGCCCATGGTCCAATATGGATCGGTAGCAAAAGGACATAATCGAAAAACCATACACTTTTTAAGATGCTAGGTAGGTTGCTAGAAGAGGCTGCTGCCTGGGTATATCGACTGCGACACGGGTCTACCCCGATATCTCGAAAAAAAAAAATCTCGAAAGCAAAAATCTCGAATGTAAAAATCTCCCCCTGCTTGGGTTTACTGTCTGGCTATGGGATGGGTGCAAAAAAAAATCTCGAATTTACTTTTTATTTTTTCGAGATATAGTCTTTCGAGATTTTTGTACATTCGAGATTTTTGTTTTCGAGATTAAAAAAAAAACTTTTCGAGATTTTTAGCCTTCGAGATTTTTGGCATTCGAGATTACGTCATGATCCCCTGCGACACAATTGAGTGTTCGAGAAATTCCGATATTATTCATTTTTCTTTATGGTCTGCGGCAGTGTTCCTGCTGAGGGTCAAACCTACACCGCTAGTGTGCCACGAAAAAATCTCTAACTACAACGCCATGGTTCTCAGCGTACTTCCTACCATTATGTTTCGCTCCTTTGCAAATGTTCGTTCCCGGAACTGTTGTTGTGTGGCCTATTTTCCATTGAAATCGTCAAGCGTGGTTTCAATCACATACTTAGGAAACTGCTGATTGGCCGTCTCCAAGAGCTCGTAGCCAGCTTTGTCGTTTTTGTCCTCTGTCAGCGGAGGAGCGCATATAAGGCTTATATATGATGGCAAATTAGCCTTGATGTCACTACGCGTTCGCTTACACATCTAAAACTGAAGGCTATGTTGTTCCCATTGACAAATCTTCATCGAAATGGGTGTTGCTTCTTTATCTTCTTCTCTGTGGTCCATCCCATCACTCGTCTTTGATGGCGGTATTGTTAACCCTGTAGGTCTTCAACGTCTCCATCAGTACGTAGCCTAATTCAGAGTTCTAACCTTCCATATGCATATCTGAACGTCATTGTCCTTTTTTTCATTTGAATCATGGGCTTTTACGTTGCCTTTTGGACATCCAGTTTTCAATGTAGCCTAAAACTGGCAAATGTGGCTACCCAAATCGTTTGATTGCGGAAGACGTGCATGAAATCGTTTCGATAGAAACACGATGGTGATACCCCCTGAATGAGATTATGAGCCTACATAAAGCACAAGTGCAAAGAAGCGGCCCTTAAACTAAAACAACATAAGCCTGAAGAAGTTTGACGATATTTTCAGTTGCTAGTGGAAAATCAAGTCACTTCATCAAATTGTATCAGTAGTCCTCTTAAGAAGACATTAGGAAAATGCATCCATAAAACAGCAACACAGCAACTTGGTTCCCAAACATGATGCAAACATGATGCAAACACTATTCACGCAACAAAAACACAAACAAGTACACAAGCTCTACCACATTTAGCAACGATACTAATCCGTCAAACTACGAAACAATCTCTCAATTAGCTGCGTGGAATTGCCACTATAAAAGACAAAGAAAAAAATATAATCACTTGCAATTTTGTAATTTAGCACTAAAAATTTTATTTTATTGGCGTGAGATGCCACCGCCAACGATGTACCGACTTTTCTCATCATAACTCTCCGACCCAGGGAAGCGCGTATCGTATCTGTAACATCTTTTTCTCTATCTGGTACGACACAACAATATTGAGACCAAAAAAAAAATTAAGAAACAACAAGTTGTTGCGCATTTCGGTTTTCTCAGTGATTTGTAATAATTTTTTTTTATAGCGCAGCCACATTGCCACTTCTGGTGGGAAACAAATGAATTAGTGACGCTAAAGTGTATCTAACTACTGGTTGTGTATCTCTCGCTCAATTCGTTTGCCGATTTGATGGAGTAATTTTCTTCAAGATAATTATCTCCTGGAGGATGCCAATTTAAAGTTATTTGATCTTTTGTAATTTGCCATTTAAGTGTTGCATGCAGGATTGCATAAGCTGATAGCACGGCATGCATGCCGCACCAAAGTGTGCGTGGGTTTCCTTTTTACTCATACGATGGGGTTGAGATATTTTGACCAATTATAAGCGAAAAATGGAAGGAATCTCTTAGAGAAGAATTTTAATTAATGCACATGCAAGTTTGCAAAAGAGCGGGTCTGTGTCTGGCGGTGCGATGTTATCTACTAATGAGGCAGAAATCTCCTAATGATGCATCAATCTGAACTAAAGTCACAAATGGATGGAGGATGAGTGATGGAATTTTATTGTAAACATTAGTCAGGGATGTCACAATATGAGTTGGAAGGTGAATTGCTTAATAGAAAATCCTCTTCTGTCCTCGACTTCTCATTTTCATCGACTTTAAGTTAAATTTGTTTTTCTCAGACACAACTACTCGTCCATTGGTTTACCAGAAAGACAGCTAGCTTTTTCTGAAGTTTGTTTGGCTGTCGTGAAATGAATGAGGAACCTTTGAAATCAGGTATCGAATCGTCGAATCCGAGAATACGTTCACGAAATTTGTCGATTTTACGCGCGAAAACAAAAACAAAGTCCATCATGTAGATATTGCTCGTTCACGGATTCGGCGATTCAACACGTTAGCAGGTATTCCCCTGTACCATCGTTTTCTCTGCAGGATTTGCAGATTCATGTTTAAGTGGTTAATGAAAGTCAAGTCTGGCATACTTGGTCTGATGGTTGTCTCCATTAGACAGAGTTGGGCCATAGACATAGACAGCTGTGTTCATGAAAAACCCACTAGTCAATGAAACTGTTAAGCCTCCGAAAACTCATCTGAACCTTGTCTTGCAAATTCATCGGCTAAATTGTTCCTCTGGATGCCAGCGATACTTGCAACCCAAATCATATTCATGCGACAAAATTTAAGAAATTTTTGATTTCATAAAACAATTTCGAATTGGTTAAGAAGCTAAGCAGTGCCTTAAATGCAGCTAAGCTATCACCACAGACGCATATTCTAGATTTGCTCCCCATAGCAAATGGCAAATATAAGGATTGTATATTGCTCTGCCTGGACAGATGCATGCCTTCCTAGCGAGCAGTGAAGTCGTATGGTTTCCGTTTCACTAAGTCCCACTCCTTCTCACATGAGAGCCCTGGCTAGCGGACGGCGGGGAGCTGTGAAAATTGGATCATAGGAAAATCCTCGTGGGATGATAGGTATCTAAACCTAAATCCGATAAGTACCAAAATCCACTTCTTTCTTTTTGCTGCGATGAAACGGAAATAGTGAAACGAAGAGGCGTCAGACCGTTGGGCAGTCTGATGCAACGACAGGTTAAAGTGAAACTTCTTACGGATGGTTGGGCAGCAATTTTGAATTCCGATGAAACGAAAAAGCGACAGCAAATGGGAGGATGTAGGGCGCATGGTGAAGCAGTTCGATACGCAGTGCAACTTCTTATAGCTAGTTGGTCAGTAATTTCAAATTCCAATGAAACGAAAAAGCGACAGGAATTGCGAGCGAGTAGCGCCCATTGCGAGGCTGCTTGTACAGAATGAAATCCATCAATCTGTTAACTTACCATCACTTTGCCAACTAAGTAAGTGAGCAGTAACAAGAGACCATCGCAGCGCATGTGCGCCAGCTCAATGCTGCATTGATAAGATGCTAAGATGAGTGCTCCTAAATCGAATGTTTCGAAAGCAAGTGCTTAATGTTCCACTATGCCCACTTCATTTGGTGTTGTTAAAAATATTTCCTAAATCCGCTCCTGATGTCAACGTATTTCTCAACTGCCCATCACATCTAATTCGCACTACATGACTCATCCGTCGAATGGAATCTCCCATCACATCGAACACAGTTCACGCTACAAAGTCTCAATTCAAAAGGAAGAGGCGCATAAAGCAAAATGCGCAGCAAAACGAAAAACAAAACAGAGACTAATCCAACCAGAGGAACATTTTCAAGGTTAACATTCCATGCCATTCCAGCTACACCTCTTCAATTGAGTGCAAAGTGTGGAGTCCGTTTTGGTATTCTCCTGAGGGGCAACAAAAAAAAATTCCTTGTGCGGTTATATCAGAGCAGAACATCCATGAACATTGTTGTGGCAGTGGCCAAATACACGCACAAACCCAATAATGAAATTTGTACTATAAATATGGATGTGCGCTACCTTCACTCCTCTAGGAACAATCATAATCCTCATTCGCATCCTGCTGATGCTGCTGCAGACCTGAAAACCTTGTGTGGCATGTCGTCTATTTGCGCTATCGCGGCAAAGATCGATCGAATTTGTATGTGATCAAGATCTGTGTGAGAGATGTGTGTTGCCTCCTTGAGTTCAAGTCTGAGCTGGAATCGGAGTCGAAGTCGAAGTCGCAGTCGCAGTCGCAGTCGAAGTCCTCCTGTAGAGGATCAACCGAAAAAGATGTAGTGTTCACAAAGATGAAGATCGTTCTCTGTGTCTGGGGATAAGTAGCTGGATTGGATGGAAGAAAGATAGAACAAAAAAAAAAAAGAGGTTGTTCTCAGTGGGATTCCTCTTTCTTGCTTCATTTGGGTGAAGTTTATTTTTTATTTTCTATTTCTGTATATAGAGGGATTCCTACAATAGCGATGATGATGATGAGTATACTACGCCGAACAGAGCAGATTCCTTTTGTCAGACTGAATTACATCACAAAACGTTGGCATCTGCTGTTGTTGTCAGTTTTATATTTCGATTTTTTGAAGCGGGAATAGGTAAAGGCAATTGCGTTTTAGAATCAGCTGAGAGTGTTGAGTATATTCCGTATCTGGAACTCGAAAGTTCATGACCTCATTAGCAAGTTGGTTTCAATCCGAACCAACGTTTCGACTTTTTAAAGATACACTTTGAGGTGATATTTAATAAATATTGCACGTGACGAAAGAATAGCTCAATTACAACGGCCCAGATCAGTAAAGCTGTCTCTATCATATCTGTGACAATGGAGAGAGACTGCCAGTCTCAAAACGATGTCGTTCGATAGTTTTCATTTTACGTGATCTGGACCCAGTAGTAGCGTTTTAACTTTGATATAAGTTATGCTTTTTCTGACCAAGAGAATTCAATTACCAGTAGTCTTAAAAAAAATTAAGTTCTTTCATTTCTCTTTTTACGCTGTTTTTTTGATCTTTTGAAGTGACCCCTCTAAATGGGGGGCAGCACGTGTTCCAATTAAAGAAAGTATAGTCCTAGTAAGTGGGCCGTGATTCAACTTATGGATGAGTTAGGCACTTTCATATATATTTTCACGCGATTTTGGGACTCTAAAAAATAGCCCCCTTTACGGGGGCTAACACACATTATCGACTTTACAAAGGGAGAGTTCACTAACCAGTAAATATGCTTCAATTTAAGATACCTAAAGTCATTTAAAATTCGTTTTGACGAAGTTTTTGGAATTATATAAAATGACCCCTTTTAGAGGGGGCAGTACATTTATTTTCAACGTAACTAAAAGAGAGTTCAATTACCTGTAGTTATGCTCAAACTTTTGTAGACAAGTTAGGCTTTTATATCAATTTTTATTCGTTTTTGGGATTCTTTGAAGTGACTCCTTAAAGGGGGGCATTATTTGTCAGCCTAGAGATCAGTTAACTAGGTATAGTTGGAACTTCCATAATTCTAACTCTCAAAATGTATGAAAATAAATTCGAGTTATAGAAACTTCGAGTTTTTGAGGCGATTTTGGAATTCTGTGAAGTGACCCCTTAAAGGGGGGCATTATTTGTCAGCCTAGATATAAGTTAACTATAGTGGAACTTCCATAATTCGAACTCTCAAAATGTAAGAAAATAAATTCGAGTTATAGAACCTTCGAGTTACGGAGGCGTTTTTGGAATTCTGTGAAGTGACTCCTTAAAGGGGGGGCATTATTTGTCACCCTAGAGATCAGTTAACTATAGTTGGAACTTCCATAATTCGAACTCTCAAAGTGTAAGAAAATAAATTCGAGTTATAGAAACTTCGCGTTATGATGGCGTTTTTGGAATTTTGTGAAGTGACCCCTTAAAGGGGGGCATTATTTGTCAGCCTAGAGATAAGTTAACTATCGTGGAACTTTCATAAGTCGAACTCTCAAAATGAAAGAAAATAAATTCATGTTATGGAGGCCAAAAGTTGAAAAAGTTGAAACCGCAGAGTTCTCAATAAAACTTCGAGTAATAGAGAAATTCGACTTAAAGAAGTTCGAGTTATAGAAGTTTGACGTATTGGTTATATATTCCGGATATTTTGAACCCCCTTTAAGGACTGCAAAGCGGTTCGGGCGAAACAATGCAAATTTGTATGTCGATTCGATTTTGGAAGTAAAAATTTGTTGCGAATGCACAACAATCATGTGATTTTCTTTAGCTTTTAGTGATAATTTAAAGCAACCAGACGGATGTAGGTACGCATATAAATGTAACTAAAAATCTACTTAGTGATACATTTTTTCGACACATCTATTTGTACTGAATTCGAATAGTATTTTGCTGTCTGAAAGAAAGGTCAATTTAGATGAAATCTCCTTTCTGAACTATAGTTAGTTCATATATTTCACTAAGTTCAAGCCTCAGCTTTGTTGGAAACCGTAATGCAAACATATACCCCTATAAACCCTTCCAATAATCATCGGAAACTCACACAAAACGATATTTTCTTATAGAACTATTGTTTTCCATATAGTTATTCCTTACTTGTCAGGAATATAAAATCTCTACAAAATGAATTAGCATTATTTTTTTTACATATATTCCGGTTATCGTCTAGACCACTTAAACTGGAACTATACTCTGCACAATATCACCGCCATCGTCCTACATCTTAGACAGCATAATCCTCGGTAATTTACCCCACAATTAAAAACACAAATCTTAAGCAAACACCACTAAATCTGTCATGCCGGTAATTCCCGCCCAAAGACAAATGCATACACTACACCTCTGCCTCTGCTATCGAGATATGCTCCCCAGAATTGCACAACTTTTCGACAAAGGTATCTCACAAATGCACGCAACATGCATTCGAAAAATTATTTAACATAAACACTTTTTCTATAAAGCGCTCCGCGAGCTGCTGCCGCACCGCCACTTAAAAATAGTTTTCTCTTCTCACTTTTGCCAGCAGCATCAGCAATGCGGTGCGCGTGTTCGATGTTCGTCTATACAACTCTTCAGCCGGGTCATTCACCTTATCACGTATCTCGCTCTTTGTAGCGCCGTTAAACTTTCAATATAGTATATGCAACAATAACACTTCACCACATTACACACTGAAGAGCCCAGCGCACCACAGTGTGTATGGATTAAATAAACAGATTCCATCGTTTAAAACTTAAAGTAAAAGTATCTATCTCTCTATAGAGATAGACTATTGGTAACACCAGCCAGTAATACAGTGACTGAAAACCGAAATGTATCTGGCCCCAGTGACAAGCGAGATGAAAAGAGAAAAAAAAAAAAAAAAAACGATCCAAACGAAAATTATACTACCAATTAGTGTTTGGACCTGCGACTCCGAGTCCGGTACTAACTTCTTCTTCCTTGTTTGGCTGTATCTTTGGGTGTTGTTCTTATTCTGTGTGTTGTTTCGGAGATTAACCGAAAAATAATTAACAGTTTACAGGCTAACCAAACCCTATAGATACCCTTACCGTACATGCATTACGAGGAAAACAAATTAGAGGTTTTCAAGTGGAGGAAGAAGAGGGTCTGCTCGTTGTACCTTGTACCTGTCACTCTGTGATATGAAAAATCACGTCTGCCGGCCTCAGGTGTACATGTGTAAGTACACACGTGTATGTTGTTTTTATTTGTGCTCTTCTGTTGGCTTATCCTGTTTTTGTTCCTGTATAACATGGGTCGCTCTTTCATGGAAGACAATTTTTCACTTTTTTACTCATCGTGAAATTCAAAACGTATAAAATGCGACGCAGACCTGCCTCGGATGAATGAAGTTTTTGGCCTCGAGCCAGGAGTGAAGAATCTGTTTTTTTTTTTTCTTGCAGGACATATTTTGCAACAAATGATGGGGTGCGGTGTGGAATTTTTTTTTCCGTAAATAAAATATGCACATATGCGCGTTAGAGAATGCAAGCAGTTGCAAACGGTTTGTTTACCAAAATTGTATGTGTCTGCGAATATTCCGAATGAAATTCATAGAAAAATCAGCTAAAAATATGACATGCTCATACTCACAGTCGTGACAAAGATGAATGGTTTCGAAATATCCACAGTTGACATTCTATACGCATTGACGCCATATTCTGCACCCATGTTCTTTACACTTGAGTCAAAGTTTGAGTTCGTCGGATCCGAGGTCTCCCTAAAGAAACACAAACTTTGGATAAGACGCACAACTTCAGTTCGTAATATGTACCTTTATAATGGTTCAATCGCTATCCGTTACGAGACTAGAGAAAATACGAGCGCAGTTCGAGCCCTACCCTACGGTGATCGTGAGTCTCGGGGCCAGGAGGCAGAGATCGGGTCGTACCGGTGATCGAGGCGAGGTTCGCTTGATTTTCAACAATTAAATGTGTTGGTCAACTAGGTCTGAGGGACTGTTGCACAATAGAATGTGTTGATCAACCTGTCTACGGGGCTTTTCAACAATTAAATGTGTTGATCAACTAGGTCTATGGAACTATTCAACAATAGAATGTGTTGTTCAACATGTCTACGGGGCTTTTCAACAATTAAATGTGTTTATCAACAAGGTCTGAGGGACTATTGCACAATAGAATGTGTTGATCAACTAGTTCTACGATTATTTAAGATTTGAAGGTGTTGTTCAACAATTAAATGTGTTGATCAACTAGGTCTAAGGAATTATTCAACAATAAAATGTGTTGATCAACATGTCTACGGAACTTTTCAACAATTAAATGTGTTGATCAACTAGGACTACGAGTCTGTTTAACAATTGAATATGTTGATCAAATAGCTGCACGAGTCTATGCAAGAGTTCAATAGGTAAATCAGCAAGCTGCAGGCGACTATTCAACGATGAATTGAATGAGTTAGTAGATCAACTAAATATACGCCATAGGTCTAAGGAGAATTCAAAAACTGAATGTGCTAAATGCCGAACGTTAGTCTTGGGGTCAGAAGGAAGAGATTAGAAACTACGGCGAATGTGAGTCTCGAGAGGAGGCAATAAATTTGTTGCTGTTTTCACTCTAGTCGATTTTGTTTGGCTGTCAAGTCTTGCATTATGCACAACAATTGATATTCGATTCGATATTGATTTACTGGTCGATTTCTGGCGTCTGTGCTCAGTGGCGGAGTAACTCCATTGTGACAAAAACGGAGTATTTCTACCTCCAAAAACCCAAAGGACGATCGCATACAATCCATACGTATCTATTTATACCACATTCGCTTAGATGCAATTTCTCTCTAAATTCAAATCAACGCACCCTTTCCTTCATATGACAATTCCTACTACAAGTTCACTGCAACCATTAACACCAATCTAACTCATTTGACTCATCAAATGGATGATCTAAAAATAAGTCTAAGGCAGAAAAGCATCACAATAAGATTCCCCATCATCTGCCATATGCGACTGTCTATATGCATATATGACGAATTCTGGGTAAGGAATTGCAATTTACAAATAAAAGGAATGACAAGAAAAAAATTACATGCAACTAGGAGATAAATTAACTTTAATATGTCTGAAGTCTGAGAATAAATTGAACTCAATTGAACTTTTCTGTCGTCATCATAAAACATGATCATCTGATCACAAGACTGGAATCGGAATCTTTTTGCCTTTGCCTTCATCATCATCTACAACAATCTGAAGAGATCAACATAGACATTGGCAACAGGAACAAAAATATATATATACAAACAAAAAAAAATACAAAAACAAATGCAAATCGACAAAAATAATAATAAACATCGTAAGGAAGAAAGACGGGAGAACAAAATCAAAAAAAAAAAAAACTCATCCACCAAGAAGTAAACAGAATGAACCGAAGAAGACGAAAAAATAAACAAATTTCCGTCAGGTTTTGAAAATTCTTAAGATCTTAAACCAGTATCTAGATCAGTTATACAGTAGAGTCCTGATGAAAAGAACCAATTTTGTTTGTATAGGAAAGCAATCAATCTACAAATTGAGTTCGATACAACAATCTTCAACAAGCTTCAATTTCGAACTAGAATGTATACTAAGTTCTCGACGAGCAATGAGTTGTAGATAGTTGAAGATCGCAGCTCATAGCATTGATCAACAAGTGTAGATACGGTTATTGTGCATCGTTTTGACCAACAATTTTAACAAATTGTGCTGGAAGTTATATTTCAAACTCGTTATTCAACTTCTTTTGTTCAAAATTGATCAACTCGTTTTGTATCCCCTGTGCGTCATTATGTAGGTACCCTGCACGTAAGTTCGCTGCTGTGTGTTTGTGTTTGACTCCGCTGTCATCTCAGTAACGCACATTTAAGATGCGCTACACAAAATCATTTGACGAGTGTGTTTTGAACTCGATTCGCATCGCCCGATGCTTCGACTAGTGCCAAATGTATCAAGAATTCAATTCGTTGCTTAACCAAAGCGAAAAGGCAGCTGATCAAAGTCAAAGAGTTGGTCAGTTAGGTGTACGAAGCTATTCAATAATTCAGAGCGTAGATGAACTTTAACTAGGCACTCGAAGCTATTCAGGAAACAATTGTATATTCAAAGATTTAATGAGCTGATAAACTATCGATACGAGGCTATTCAACAGTTGAATTGGTGGACCAAATATCTCCACGAGTCTATGCAACAGTTCAATAGGTACAACCCCAAGCTGCATAAAATTCAACAATCAATTAAATGAGTTAGTTGATCAACTAGATATACGAGCCTATTCAAAACTATAATGCGTTGTTCAACTAGTTCTAAGGAGCTATTCAAAAATTGAATTTTTGATCAACGTGTCTACGGGGCTTTCAAGCAATTAAATGTGTTGATCAGCTAGGTCTAAGGGACTATTCAACAATAGAATGTGTTGATTAACATGCCATGCCTACGGGGCTTTTTAGGAATTAAATGCGTTGATCAACTACATATAAGGGACTATTAGACAATGTAATGTGTTGATCAACTAGTTCTACGAGCCTATTTAACATTTGAATGTGTTGATCAACTAGGTCTACGAGTCTATTTAACAATTGAATGTGTTGATCAACTAGGTCTAAGGTACTATTGCACAATAGACTGTGTTGATCAACTAGGTCTAAAGGGCTATTCAACGATTAAATGTGTTGATCAACTAGATCTAAAGGGTTTTTCATCAATTAAATGTGTTGATCAACTAGTTCTAAGGAGTTACTCAAAAAATGAATTGTTGATCAACGTGTCTACGGGGCTTTTCAACAATGAAATGTGTTGATCAACTAGGACTAAGGTACTATTGCACAATAAAACATTTTGATAAACTAGATCTAAAGGGCTATTCAATAATTGAATGTGTTGATCAACTAGATCTAAAGGGCTATTCAACAATTGAATGTGTTGATCAACTAGCGGCACGAGTAGATTGTACAATCAAATGTATTGATCAATTAGGTCTGCTAGGAAAATGAACAATTTGAATGAGTTGATCAACATATACAATTTTGTATTAGGCTCGCAAAGCGTTCAAGAGAAACGTTCTAGATTTGTTCTCAAATTGCGTTGTGCAACTTTGTTCAACGCATTTTGGTTCAATCGGTTGTGGCAGATATCCACAATATGGTTATAAACTATCGCATAGTTCAACTAACACAAATGATAAGTTGTATGAACCTGTTACGAAAACTATTAATTTTTATTTATATTTTAGGGATTTAAAAAAAGAGCCCATGACATGCTAAGCTTCTTGAGACACACAAAGGGCCGCGGTATAGTCAAAAATTCCAAAGAAATCTACAACGTTAAACTTATTCAAACGACACTCAACGTATATAGAATTTGTGTATCGAAATAGTCTGAAAGTCTCTGGTGACCTTATAATCTTCTTAATATTCCCATAAAGTTTAATATTTTTCCAAAATACTCCCAATGTGTTTACAACATATAATTCTCGTACATAAATCTCAATAAAACCCGCGTCAAAAGTTTCATTTTATTACCCTATCCCTTGTGTTTTCATTTATATGTAAATCACAATATACATATACACTCGTATATAAATAGAACAACAAAACTCTATCTCCATGTCAAATCAATTCGATCGCATCCAGGTGGTTAAGAGGAGACCTTTTCTTTCCAAAAAAAAAAAAATATGCCAGAAGTTACATTTTCATCTACAACTTACAAAAAAAATGGTATCTCGCCCATTCTATATAACCCTCTTTTCGTATCTGCTGTGTTGCTTGGACGTATTTTTTTTTCTAATCTCATCAGTAGGCCTCTTAACGATGCCAATAAATTAATTATTTATTCGAAAAGAGAGCAATAACTCGATTTCGAGTCCAACACACACAACTCATTTGCAATTCAATGGTGTGTCAGATGAGTTTGTATTAGTGTATATATGAAAACTCGATCAGGACACAATGACAATTAATAGGATTCCAATAGAAACGACAACAAAAACCCATTAAAGATGCAGCTCCCTCATTGAAATAGCTTTTCCTCTTTGTGACCCAATTGACTAGAGACGGTGCATGTGTGTGTGTGCTATAGAGATACTGCGTATCTATGAACTGAATGCGGTTCGAGGATGAACAATTAAAATGATAATTAAAGTAGTTAGCGTTCCAAGATTTGATAAGAACATCGGGAATGGGGAACTCCTCCATTTGATTGATTTCTATTGACCGCGCACACAACCCAGACGCACCAGATAATTCAATGAAAACAGAAAGAGAAAATAAATAAATAAATTCAATTAACTGATAAGGGTAAGCGCGAGTGTATAGGACTTTTGATGAATTGAAATAAAATTAGGCAGCCGGGAGTCGGTTAATAGGGTAAACTAACTCTTGTCGATAAGATATAAAGAATGTATAGTTTATCGCTGATTTATTGACGAAAAATTCTTTCAATATTTTCATTTGATAAGGCGTTTGTAAAGTTGCGAAATTGTGGCGCTATATAATTTGTATTCCTATAAAGATTTGTATCCATTGTTATCTTATCGTCTATCTCTGTAGATACACATGCAATAGTTGATGTCATTATAATTGAACAATTAGTTTAGGGGCGAACAATGTGATTGAAAATTGGTTTGTTTTGGAAAATTAGTTCTATACTTGAAGTCAAAATTCCAAAGGTCTTGAGTATTTCTTGCCAAATTTCATCTACTATGACAGATTTGCCAAAATTTAGTAATTTGACTGCAAAAGTGACTTCTTTTCACCAGTGCCCTACTCTGAATTAAACATCTCTGATGAGTTCACGCGGAAGATGTCCTCCTCATCGGAAAGAACTTTCTTCCCCTTAGACAGCGGACAGATCTGTGAACACTTTTAAACTCTTCGCTGAACCCACTTTACGATTAATCTTTGACTGCTTGAAGAGCATAGGTAATTAAAAAGTTTTCTTTGTGCCTGGTAAAATCCCCGTCTTCGCCTTCTATCTGAGAACTTCTTAAACTTTGTGCATTTCTAACCACTCAGTTTTTTGCTAATACTAACAGCCAAAACATTGAGCCGCTTCACTTCGCAGATATCTCCTTCAGACGCTGTTAAAAATAAACGATATATAATTTTTTTAAACAGTTGGAACTTGTTTAAACCGCTTAGATACGTGCCGCGCGTAGCTACGTAGCTCCTCGTTCTGTAAGTCCATCCACCGCATTCGTGTGGGGTGCTAAACACGATCCATTCATTCTTGGCAGAGCAGGTATTTCATGGTTGCACAGCAAACTTTAAGATCAAAATTCTCACGGTCTAAATACGTATGTGGCTTGCAACATGCCGTGTACTAGCCCCATAATACTCTGCCTGCCAGCCTAAAACTTGTGAAAAACCGCACACCCGCTTGCGCCGAAATTGAAGGTGCTATTCGTGAATCCTAACATGAAGAGCTTCCACTCATCCGTCTTTAACCTCCCTTTGTAGAGAAGCCATCAACTTTATCTAGTCGATATTACCCAGCCTCCCCAATAAGTTTCAGGTCTATTTCTGTGAGCTAAGAGATGTTTCCATGCCCCATTGACAGGAAGCTCTGACTCCAAAGGGCGCTCTAATATGAAATGCTTGGCAAAATGCGAGGCCCTTTGTCATCTTGTCAGGTCACTTGCATTCGAGGGCATATTTTTACATCTTCTGTGAAAAAGCTTATTTAACTTTAAATTCCGTCTAAGCTTTCTTTTTTACAGAACCGATACTCTACTCATATGTGCATCGCATGTGCTTGCGCATAATTTTTGTGCATGCCAGTAGTAGGTAGCTACTAAAAAATTTTGTTATTTTTTATTGTTTTCTTGTCACAAATTTATCAACTGAAATAGCACGTTTACCTATTTAAAACATTCACGATATTGGATAGTGCAATGGTGACGTTGTAGATGTAGACTTTCAGACTATACACTCAGAGAAAATTCGCAAGCTAAAATCTAGTATGCTCAAGCTTGATTTTAAATTTTTGCTTTCTTCGTGCTAAATCTTAATATGGCACCAATTGTTCTTGAAATAATCAGAAACAATCTTAAAATATGATTGCAACACAAATAAGGGACAAAAGAATCTTATTTCAAGCTTGTTCATGGTTGAAACATTATAAGATGGTAGGTATCTAAGGTTTAGATCTTGAATACCCAAAATAAATTTGTTTCAGAAGCAATGTAAGAACCACATTCTTAAAGTAATCGCGAAACAGGATAGAAGTAAGATTTTTAAGCTTACTAAAAATATAAAAAGAAGATGTTTTTGGTCTTGTTTTAAGAATTTTTGAGCTTAATTTAAGTTGACAATGGTCCAAAACGTGGCCTTTGTATTCGTAAAATTAGAAATCAATCCCGAAATAGGATTGAAGTAAGATGTTAAGGCTTGCTAAAAATCTAAAAACAAGATTTTTTTTTGTCTTGAAAAAACGAGCTCGAAATAAGATTTTTGAACTTGGAATACGATTTTCCAAGATTACCATACTTTCGTCAACGAACGAGCTTGAAATGAGACTGATATACTTGATTTTAGCTTGCTTTTTACTGAGTGTACTTACTCGTAAAAGCTATCTAACAGATCGCTATCGCCGTCAATTCGAAGTGTTAGTTGGTCTTATATTATCATGTTGTTGTTTTTTATTATTTTGTAGGTAGGTAGTAGATACTTGCGAATGCAACAGCATTTAGATCTATAAATAATCTCTCATTTTCAATTAGAAACTCTAGATACATGCTGGTCGATATGGGCAGATTCTAGATACCTAACTAAAGGTGAAATTCATCGCTCTTATACTATGGCGTCACTTTGGGAATTCCAAACATCAACTCGAAGTTTAAAGTTACAATAGTGCTGAAGATATTGAAATTTACAAAATCGAACTTATAATAATTTGTTTAGTGAAACTTTGAACTGGGTCAGTCGTTTAGCAATTAAGGCTATATGGGTGCCCCTGGCTATACAGCGAACAAATGAGGTTGGAAGGTTGTTTCCCTTTCTATTTTTGCAGTGCCGGAAGCCCGGAAGTATAAATTGTTTTTTAAATATAGTATTAGAAGCTTAAATGAGATTTGATCATTGAGAAGAGATCTATCTTTAGTACCACTTTTTCTATGACACGTCTTAAAAGTCTTAGGGCCGTTTGCTGATACGATTCATAACGATTTAAGTTGTACTTAAATTCTTATGGTGTACTTTTTGTATGGCATAAACTGTCACATAAGAGTTTATGTAGAACTTAGATCTAGCGTTAGGCAATAACGCCCAAGGAAATAGCGCCCAAAAATAAACAACAAGATGGAAATAAAGCCCAAAAATAATTTGCAGTTTAATACGTATGGGGGGGGGGGGCATGCTGCCTCCCTGCAACCCACCTGCTTGGGTTACTGTCAGATTTGGAGTATGTGCAAAATTGGATACATTGAAGGTTTTTTTTACAGTACGAACTACCACCTACTCCAAAAACCAGCAGAAAACCCAAGCAGGGGGCACCATGCCCCCCCATACTTATTCCACTATTTATGGAGTTCCACTTACTATTTTGGGCTTTACTGCTTGTCAAAAAACCTGGAAAGGAAATAACACCCAAAATGACGAAATATTTTGCAACAACGATTTGGGCGCTATTTCCTTAGGCGTTATTGCCTAACGCCCTTCAATCTTTATGAATCGTATCAGTAAATAGCCCTTAAAGGCGTGACTTTAGTGTCCCCATTGAAATGTAAGAAAAGTTGTCTAAACCAGTCTAAACGTCAGTTCACCTTCAACGCACGAATTGAAAACTGAAACACCATTGCCCTGCCATGTCGCCATCAATTCAACTTATTTCAGTTCATCTTCCGATAGTCTTCTACCTTCCGCATGCACATCTTAAAGATACTCTAAACTACTACAAATATCTGTGAATAAATTTGTCCTCGAGTGAGAATTTCTAACTGTAGATACAAGCCCTTTACAAATCCACACGTGAAAGAACAAAAATTAACAATTCCAAAGGCGGAGAGCAAAGTGACATAGTTCGATAAGCTTCGACGGCTTATCTTCACTTCCAAACGTCATCCAGTTGATGCAGCAAATGGGAAATATGAAATTTATGTCATCTTTCGGGTCTTTTTCGGTAGAAGATTTGCATTTAGAGATGTACCGCGTCTTATACTCACAACCATCTTGTTTTGAATTTTTGTATTTAATTTTTTCTCTGTTAAGTTCGTTGACATTTGGGTGTGAAAATCGAGAGAATCGACAAAATGTTGTAACAAACAAACAAACAGACTACAAAACTGTAACAAAACGTCATTGGAACTTTAGCAGAGACCAGAGACCATACCATGTATTGTTGAGAGATTTCAGTTCAGATGAAGAAGCACAAGTGCTCTGTTGTGACTGACCTAGATACTGGTTTGTTTGGATTTAAGTTCAAAGAACAATTCTTATCTGGCCCATGAACAACATCTCGAATAGTACACGCACGCATGAACGGGCAAGTAAATGTATATTATACAGCCAGACAGAGGGGAATAAGAAGATCACCCGATACAAGTGTATACTGGGAATTTGTTGTTTGTTTTGATAGCATTCGAATAAACAGCTGTCAGTCTTTTGAGAAAAGACGTTGTTTACAAGTTGAATCGGTGTCGGAGGAAGGACGGTATACTATACTGATTTGAACTTTGCTGTAGTCTGTAGCTATGAAGTGGTGCGGTACTGGTGATGTCCCAAATGGCGTGCAAAATACTCAACGGTTGCAGATAAAACTGAAGCGCGATACGAGAAGTGACTGAAAGTTAAGAGATGTGATTATATGGTGTCTTTTAAAGCCTATGATTTATATTTTTACTAAACTTGTACTGTACATATACGCTATACAAAACCGTGCTACATTTTGTTAGAATACAGATAAGTAGGTACAAAATCAGCAAAAGATTGTTAAAGGAGTAAAAAGGGGGGTCAAAGTTTGTAGGGGACAAATTTTTATCAGATCGACTTCAAACTCGGTTTGTGTAGTCTATTATAAGAAATAAAGATAAACAATCTTTCTGATTTTGGAAATTTAGCTCGGGGCCCGAGTTATTGGTGATTACCCCTTTTAAAGGGGCCCTTTTCTTAACTCACGAACCGTTCGTCGTATCAATTTGACATACGTTTTGACCCGTAGATAGTGCCTCAGTCTGCTATAGTATGATCTGTGTTGAGATGCCAGCGCTTCACCATCAAATATTGATCAATAGGACTTTAGACATATTTTTCAGAGATACTAATTGCTTCTTAAGTACTTTCTTAGGTAGGTTTCCTGCACGTTATATAAATATAAAAGATGCAACTAACAGACTGTGAAGGAATCTCTGTGTCCAAATCCTGAGGCAAAAGCTAGTACTGAATATGACTCCAAATTAAATGCTTTGCATTACAGGAACATAGAACAACCTACCGTAAAATGATTCTGTGGTAAGGTGACCTATGCTCAGAACATGAGCACTCAAATTAATAACGTGCCAAACAGTTACATCTGTTTCTAATTCCGCATTTCTACAGTCAGTCTATACTGAGCTATGAAACTGATCACATCTATTTGCTGTCGATCACCGGTCTACACAGGTTCAAAGTGATCTTTCAAAGTCAAAAAATGCATGCTTCTTCAGGGCTGACTTCAGTATAAGTATCAGCCGTAAAAGGCTATATCCCAAGCGGCAAAGGACATGGTGTCGCATGTAGTTCAGAACTTGTGGGATCTCTCCAATGTTCGCACACTGGGTCTAAATTATAATCACCAGGCACATCATAACATATTATGGTTCTAAGTAAGGTGGTGAACCAACGATTACCGAAACACCACCTATAAAGGGTAATACGTCTTTCATGGCTTGGTCTATCCGAAGCCATGAGATGAGAACCTCCCCTTTACCTATGTATAAAGTGACAAGACTCACGGAGGTCAGCATATTAGATACAAGCAAGCATGTGCCAGAAACTGGCGTACGGAAGATGTAAAATGGACTCGGGTGTAGAAGCGTTTGGGACGATTGGAAGCGACCTGTTCAATTTTATGTCGATTCTTAACGCCTGGATTAAGAAGCTTTTCCAAGACAGCTATACTCTTGAATGTTTGTCAGACTTTCACGAGTGGTGGCGCAGTGGGGCAAAAAAACCTTAAGATGTATCTACTTTTTGAGAGACCCCTCGCACCTTGGCATGTTTAACTCGATTCGCCTTTCCATCGCTCGCATAGGGCAGACAGGAGTTTTTTTTAACAAAGGTATGTACAAAAGATATCCGGTCTTCTTAATAGCCATTGCATCTGATGGGGTATTGATTTTTCAGCACTGTTTTGACGAAGCTTCATATTATGTACTGGCGTCAACTGTCTTTCAGATCGGCTGTCTATAGATACTAGAAATGGATGCAAATAACCTACTATGCCAACAGTAGGTGCTAAATTATTCCCCTCTAACGGTTTAATTGTCACGTCAGTGATAATAATCAATTCGCACGTGTTACATAAAAAAATTCTCACATTCGGCTTTCTAGTCAAAGAACACATTCCCGAATACATCAAACTACCGCGGATATTCAATAGCATCATGGTCAAAATGTCACGTTTCTTTAAATTTACGTTCCTCAAAGATTAAGTAATTCGTACGCAACAGGGCTCGCCCACTCCACTCACCGATAGAGACATTTACCAGCTGAATTTATGAACTTATTTGGCATTCAAGAACAAGTCTCTCTGTGACAGTCATTCTCTTTTGTTATAGCAGATTTATTTCTACTCACTGCATGTATCTATTATATAAGACTTGGTCTAAAGAATATTGATTTTGGTTGGTTAGAATTTGTTGTCGAAACAACATTTTTTTTTTTTTTAAATACTTCTCTCGGGAAAGGCGAACCTAAACGCTTCAACAGCGCCCCGAGATGCTTGCAGATGTATGTTAGTTCTGCACTTAAATTGCTACAAATTGTAGGTAATCTTTAATAAATATATCCCAAGGAAGCGAGTTCCAGAGTTTGCTTGTCCTGTAACTAAATCAAATTGATGGATTGAAGTTCTGCTTTGTATTTTAGATTTTCGCACGCACACTTTAGGGTCAAAATTTGAAGAGGAAGACTTTACAAATTTCAAATTTAGGCATGAACTTTTTGCATTCAACGCTAGTTGTACGTTTTGACTCATATTCAGCCAATGAGTTGAAGATGATTGAATATATCTGGTTAAAGCGATGATCAACTTTTGCCTGGTCTTCGATTCTGTAAAAAGCGAATAATCTTGAAGTTCTGAGTATTTTTTGGACCAGAAACAGTCTAGAAATTATTTTTCATCAACAATTTTTAAAAATCTTGACCTTATTCATGATGCCGTTTTCATTTCTATCTAACTTTTTTCAGTGAGTATCAAGGTGAATTGAATCCAAGGTACTTATATCCAAAGGCCCAGTCTTCTCTATCCAATATGATGCCGCCTGCAGTTCCGCATGTGGTTCCTTATATTCGGACTGGAAAAAATCAAAGTGATCACGGAATGGTTTACAGATCGGCTAAATTTAGCATAGTATGGTTAATGTACTTGCTAAATGCTAAATGTGGTTTGTGTATGAGACAAATGTGTCGGGTTGTGATGATCAAATGCACTTGTAGCCTAATGCACTCTTGTCTATGTTCCATCAATCTGGCATATGGATGATTTAAGTCCAAAACATTCCGAAGGCGGACGACATTCAATCACTTTATCATCCTAGTTATACGGTTAAATATAACTTACCATCTCTAGTGTCAAAACTTGACGAACTGGGCCTTGAAACATATCCCGATAGGACTTACAATTGCCTGTTAAATGTGTCTCCAGCTCGCGGTAAGATCAGCTTTGACTTTTTAACGCAGTTTTCGTAAAATGTGTTAGGCTTTTAGAAATTCGCTTGTACTACATGTAGGTACTTGAGGACAACAGATGATGATGATAAAGTTGTGGGTTACGCTGGAAGTTTCCAAAATCCTTTTCTCGGCTGACAAACTATACATATTCAAAATGGTTCAAAAAGTCCCTTGCCTCACCAGAGCACTCCACAAAACATTGACTCATGAAGCTTCAACTAAAAAACGTGAAGACTTCATGTCGCAATGCCCTAAATTCCCAGCACCAAGTTTCAGCCATGACTATGCAATAAATTAAGCGCCTCTAAGCCGCTGTGCCGACGACGTACACTCAACTCATCCCACGCGTCCCAAGCAACAACTAGACCACCACCATTACAGTCTTAACAAATAAAAGCAGAATTGATTACAACCTATATCCGGAGGGAAATGTGATACCAAAAATAGGTTAACGACAATCAATTAGTGCGTCGCGTCGCCATGGTGAGGAGTAGACGCATTTTTGTTTTTATCCATTTCCATAAGTCCGTCACAACCAGCGCAGCGGTTCATCCAGAACCAGAACAGCAAAAATGTACACCAAACGTCAAAGCTGGACTTTAACTGTCGTCCAATTGTAAATTATATTGTAGGCGGGGAATTTATCTATAGAAGGGCGCTCCAGGTCCATCAGATGACCGTCATTCATTGATTTCGTAGTGGTAGCGGTCGTAGTCATCATCATCATCGCCATTGTCGACGGCGGCGGCATCAATTGACGCCTTTTGAGTAGGTTGCAAGCACATGGAGGTCGAACAAATTGACAAATTGCCGGGGAGAAGGCTGTTCCCGGTTCCGTTTTCGTATTATTTCACAGTCTAAATTAGATTTATGGTATCCGTTAGGTGTAGGTGGTTATTTAAGCACTAAAAACGTTTACAGATACATACGGTAGATATAGTATTGCATAAAGCCAGCGCAACTTTATGCATGCGTGAGTTTTGACGGTGGCTAACCTTCATCACGCTCAACCGTATATCTACCTATATGTGAACATTCTCGTCGATCTAATGACGACTTTTGTTTCTATTTTTGCAGTCGCAGTCAGGTTCTTTATTCGTTCTTTTTAGATGGTCACGCATTCGCCCCCTCATCCCACAGCAATTGCGCGCGCAAAAAAAAAATAATACTAGATACTATAGGAATAGGTACCCAGGAGAACGTTCAATTCTATAGATACTATATACACTCATGCTGAAATGAATGAAATAGAATGATACAAACATGATCATGACTACTGCCACCGCCGCCGTTATTGTTGTTGTTTTTGTAGTCGACAGTCCTGATCGAAAGCGTTCAATGTGAGTGGCGAACGAGTGAGACTTTGTGCTGCTTATAAGAGTATCTTTGACTAGAAAAACTTGTTCGCCTTTTAAGCCATGTTTACTTGGTGTAGTTTTGTGTTATGTTTTCGTTATTAAGGTTGATGGAGGCTTTGCTAATACAAAAAAAAGAACGGTCTCTCTCATGTACGAATGCGCGAATATGCTTTAATAATTTCGATACATTACAATTCCAGTTATTTTCTGCTTTATGATTGTGCGCAGATATATAAACATGTACGCTACGTTGGCTGTCTCTGTCTCTGTCGATACTATATTTGCTTTGCTGGGGTTACATAACCGTTTGGCCGTTTCGAGCAACGGAATTTTGCCCATTTTTCTTCGAATCAATATGTTTCGACCAACAAAGTTGGCTTGGTAAATGCAACAGATACATTGTGGAGGAATTTTAGTATGGTACTTAGAAATGCATAAATGTGAATGAGATATCAAAGCAATCGATGGTCGATGTGTTGAAGTGTATTTGCAGTAACTATTGGTTAATTTGGTTGTAACTTTGCGTTGATTTTACGAACTGAAGATAGCTTATGGGCTTGGCGGAATTTCAAGATGTTTTCGACGAGATTTGCATTGGAACTTGGGATTCTTATCCGTCTTCGTTTAGTGTTGTAGCTTTTAAACCTAATTGGCAATATTGCGCATTTATGGCCCTCACTGAGTGAAGTTTTGTATAAACTGGTTCGTTACTAACTACATAATATGGACCTAGCCAGGACCAGGTCCATCACTGACTGTGGCGCCACCATAATTAAAGTTCCTTCCTAATTTTTATAGTAGACACAATTTGACAGTCTAACTAATTTCGACAACGACAACCACAACGTCCATGGAGAAATTAAAAAAATCATCTTATAACACTCGAAGAATTATTCGAAGCATGTACGAAGCTACGACAACGACAACGACAACGTCCATGGAGAAATTAAAAAAATCATCTTATAACACTCGAAGAATTATTTGAAGCATGTAAGAAGCTACGCGATAGAAAAGTTCCGTGTTGATGGTCATTCAAATAGAGCGCTTAAAATCGCAATTGAAATACATCCCGACTAATGTGTCGAAATGTTTAACCTTTTAGATAAAATCGTGTTTAATTTGACGAATTGGGGAGATGTCATGAGCTGCCTTGAAATAGAAGACTATCTTCGTAGAGTCTGCGAATAGATGAATCTTTGCAAATTATGATTCTGTAAATAGATGAATCTGTAAAGTATCTGATGTAGGAACAAAAGACTATCTATACAAAGAACCTGGCGGTGTGCCACAAGGATCGGTGATAGGTCCGGTTATGCATTATGAAATTTTGCGCCTACCGATTTCAAGAGAAGCGTCAATTATCGGCTTTGGCAGACGACATCGCCCGTGATGGTTGTGGCAAAATCGATCTAAGATTTCCAACTGAACTGCAACGAGACAGTTGCAACTATTCGCTGATGGCTACATTAGTGTCAATGTCATCTTGAAACTCTCAGATCATAAAACGGAAGCAATGCCTACTTCGAGCTGGAAAGTTCGGAAGACAATACGATCTAGAATAGGAGGGCATGAGGTTGTTTTTTAGTCGTTTATTGAGTATATTGAAGTGATTATTGACTTTCGTCTAAATACCACCTATAGGTAGAATTCTAAAGCATGCAGTCAAATAGTCGTCAAAAACTGTTAGTTCACTGTCAAGATGAGATCCATCAGAGGCCCGAAACAGAATAAGAGTCTACTTCTCGCAGGAGCTGCCGAATCACTCATATAGGCTGTAGAAATATGGTCAAGTGCCCCGAAAATAAAGACTTACCTACGCGGAACTAAATACATCTACCGCTTTCGCGTTTTTTTTAACTTTTTTTCGAAAGATGCCTTCTTTCCAATCGCCGTATCTTCAAAGCTACCTATATCAATTTTTTCGCTGAAGAAAAGGCTAAGAACTGAGCGAGTCCGAAATGGCCGTGTAGACGATGATAAAAGAAATCACATCCACAATCAGTATCCACAAAAGTCAAAAGTGACTTCTTCTTGGAAACTAAGAAAACAATTTTTCTGCACGACGCGATTTTCATTGGTCTTCGTCAGAATTAATTCATAGACAACTCATCCACGACCATCTGATACCCATTTACGTCATCATCGACAACCGGCCATATACCAACTCATCGTCTGTACATATCTATGGACATTTTAAATAAGATGTGTGCATAAAAGGTCCATTAATTACTCTAGGCCAAGCTTCTCAAAAACATTGAATTTTTGATATTTTTTGACACAATTTGATGCCCTATCCGAACTGCCGAATTGAGAAGCTTTCTCAGGACAGTTATGCTCTTGGATCTTTATCAAGCAGTGGGATAGTGTAATTTGTGGTTTTCCGGGATATCTCCCTTAGTAGTCTAGCACATAAACTTAAACTAACTAAACTGAGCTACTGTGCCCATGGACATTTCATCCACAGTGAGTTATTTCCGAGTGGAAAGTCTGTTAGGTTTAAATTCGTTCTCTAAATATTCTGAGTACTACCTAAGATATACTCAAGTACTTAGAATGCGAGACTCCCATACCCGCGTAAGTTCTATAAGATGGAAGGTGAGTTGTACCTTGTGCTATGATGGGCAAGACATTCGGAGCACATGTCCCAAACTTATTCGCTTCCCTTAAGAAACAGGTGATGGATAGATACTTGTATCGAATGGACCCAAAAATCTTTCGATAAAGTAGAAATTTAATTTTATAAGATCCAAAGGTATTGAGGTCTAATCGTAATGTCCTACGGATTGTTTAAATTGTGATTTAGTTAGCATAGGCGTCAAATAGGGTAACCTAACGCTAATGTTAAAGGCAAGTAAACATATGTGCGACAGCATAGCAAGTCAGCGCGTGGAAAAAACAAACAAAAGCAAAAAGATATCTTCATCTGTCATTTCTTATCTGAGATCATCCCAAAAGCGACTATAAATGTCCATTTAACGGTTCACTCCCATTGTCCAAGCCACTTTGCGCATCATTTCGTATTATCTCATAGCGAATGCGCGCAAACAAACCCTCATTCACATATACTATCGCCATCGTCATCATCATCATCAGCAGCACTTTGTCTTGGAGAAAAAAAAAAAAAAAATAAAAATCTTCTAAGGAAAGGCCAAACATAATTGAATGACCTGTCTTTAAGTGTGACGACCTCTTCTCTCTGAGCGGATATGGGGGTTTGGCAATTTTATGTTCGTGCTGGCAAATACGATGTGTAAAGATCGAATAATTCTCACCTGCAAACGACACGATGGGCACAAATCGTGCCCCTCAGATGAGCGTGTATTGTTTCGCAGATACACCACTACACCACACACAAGATGAAGATCCCCCCCTCATTGCGCGCACAGTTCGACTTGGTCAAGAACTAAACATTGTGTTCGCACAATGTTTGATGATTTGTTGCGGCGGCGTATTGTATACCTCTTCCTCTGCGCAGGAGGATCGCTGTTGTGAGGCTTGATAAAAATCTTCTCTCTGATGGATTTTTTTATATGACTCTATTGTATTTGGATTCGTTGTGGCTGCAGAAGCTAACAAGCGATTGTTGGGGGATAGAATAAAGAACTTTGGTTGACCTAAATTCTGAAAATACTTCTTTGATTGATGGCGTACGATGCGGTGGAGACGATTTTATTTGACAGCGGGGGAGGGAGAAATTGTGTATTTATTTGAAATTCGGTTATGGATTTTGATAAAGGAACTCAAAAGTTGATCGCAAGTCATTTTGGTGTGTAAACAAAAGCGAAAAGTTGACTATTGTCGAAGTGAGATTCTAGGGATTACCCGGCTTTCCCTTTTGTCAAAGGTGAGATTGGTTCGATTTGGAACGCGGTCAGTGGGTCGGGCAGCAATATAGTTTATTGTAAGATATGAGAATGAGTGAGAAATAAGGGATCTTGAAATGGTTTGGAACTCAACTATGGCGGTTGGTGTCTTGGGTAATAGAAAAAGCTACTGGTTCATAGAATTCTTTAATTTTTCTGTCACATTTTGAACGTAACTGAATTCAAAAGAAAAAAGAGAAGCAGAACGGTTGACAACCTGCTCAAGCTAAACTCAAAAATGTACTGATTTCATGTCGAGACGACTCTGTCCCGTTCGTGAAGTCTCACTGTATACCGAACGAAATTTAATAAAAAGTTCAATCGAAAATGGATGGTGACGAAGACAAATCAAGTGGTCTCTGGTGCGACTTTAATGCCAATGTCTGACAGTGAGGAATGACTACTCCGGATATAGTCGAATTCTAGGGCTGTCATGAACGTAGAGGACATATAAGTCGCAGTATTCCATGGGACCATGCCATAGCATGAAGATGAAGAGTTTTCTTGACAGAGCGCTCACAATTCTATTGCCTTCAAGCAGTGGGAGGATAAAAATCGAAGCTTAAACGGGGAAAGGCTCACCGAGCAACTCATAATAGGCGAAGAGGATGCTTCCAAAAGAAATAAATAAGAAGAGAGGAAAATGTTTGTCAAAACGTCAAAGTCAACTTCAACCTCATGCTACAAAGAGTATGTGTAGGTGAATGGAAACCCATCGATATATTTTTAAAGCTGCAAGTGAAGGTTCTGCTAGTGAACAGCTGAGCCTGACTTCATGGTCTCTGAAAACAAAAGCGGTTCCTGCACCCGAAAACGACGCATAGAGATGGTGTTTCAGAACTTAAATTTTATACAGAAGAGTAGATATGGACCTCCACGTTTTTGCACAGCTCATAGAGTTAGCAATGGTATATTCCCCTCGCACAAACGGCCAACAATCCGTCCAACATTTTTATTTTTTAAAACGATGACAGTATCAGCTTCTACAAAAGTCTAGATGTGATAAGATAGCGATAAGGAGGTCGGATGTCGATGCACCAAGTACTCGGCGAAATAAAGCAGATGAAGGGTTCCGTATAGAATGAATACTTGGTCCTTCGAGCTTTGGAGTTTTGAACCCTTTTTTCTCTGCCAATCAGAAGTAGATTCCTAAGGTATTCTTCACCGGATCTACACCAGGCTGTCTATTTGTGAGTGTAGCTCAAAGTAACATATACTTAGATAAGTTTGGGTCCATTGTACCCCAAATGCATGAGAGGGAGCTAAAGACTCCAGCTACTTTGGAAATCTTTTAGATGTCCAAGGAAATTGTTCGACCTTGACCGTTAATTGTCAATATTTTTTTTATTCCTTTAACTTTTATGAAAAATGACCAATCGCTCGTCTAAAATAATGAATATTTAAGTATTTTGAAACAGCAAATCGAGCAGATTAGTCTTGCAGTCGCTTAGTATCTCTAGCCAATACCTATACATTTAAAGGTACTGCCCTTTTTCATAATCGTTCATACAAGTGACGCAGTTTTAGTATGATTGTCCATAACGGCTCTCGGAAATTACGCCAGAGGAAATAACGCCAGATTTTTTTTTTTGGAAAAAAACGCCTGAAATTTTTCTATACAAAAGTCTGGCCTTTTTTCCTAGGAAGAAAAGCCAGAATTTTCTGACTATCTTTCCGAAATTTCAGGTCTTTTTCCAAAAAGGTTTTTTTTGACGTGTTTGAAAACAATATTTCTGGCATTTTTTCTTTTCCTGATAATGGAAAAAAACGTGCCATGAAATAAAGCCTTATTCAAAAAGGTCCAAAATGTAATTTTGGACTTTATTGCATTTCTGAAATTGAAAACCCTTCTGTTTTTAGGTCACTGTAGGATTTGGAGTGGGTGCGAGTTTTTTTGTGTATGAAGTTCGATAAATTTCAAATTTCTGACCTTTTTTCCAAAATTAGTTTGGAAATTAAGCCAGAATACGAGTTGCCTATGTTTATTGTCTGGCTTAATTTCTATTTTACTTTCTGGTGCTTTTTTCACATCTGTCTGGCATAATTTCCTAATTTCTGGCATATTTTCCAAACAAAATTCTGATATTTTTTCCAAATTAGAAAACAAAAACATTTTCTGGCATTTAAAAAAAATAAAAAATTTGGCGTAATTTTTCTGGCTTAATTTCCGGGAAGCTTTTTTCCACCAAGCATTATCCAGACATTGTCATAGTCATAGATATATATGTCAAATCTATGACTATGTCTGAGGACCACTAACGTATTTTAAAAAGGCGCCTGCATCTACCCCTAGAATTGTTCTTTAGAATCAAAGGGCAATAGTTAAAAAATGACTTGTGGTGAATTTTTCTATGAACTCTAGAATTCCGATGAATCAAAAATGTTTAACGAAGTCATTATTAGCAATTTCTATAGAAAATTATTGTCGAATTTGCTAAGCACCTTCAGAAGAACCTAATCGTTTCCCACCTTCAATGAATTCATTATGCATCAAATGACTGTCAGTAATTCGGTCGATTACCCGTTTAAACTTTTCACCGTCGCGTCATCATCATCTTCTACAATTTGGCCCAAGATTACTCGCATAACTATGCTAATTCAATGACACTTTCCTTTTCGTCGTTAATTACTGGAACTAAGTGCAGAAAGTGACTGCTTTCAAAGGAAATTATACGCGCGCATACCTTTGCGTAAATTACCAACGCAGTTCTATGCCACTGCGTGCAAATTTTAAGCTTCGCTTAACGAGCCTTGACTAACTTAATTTCATTGAAAATATATGTCGCCCAGTTCTCTGCGCATAAATATCTTTATAACGAATTAAATTTACATAACCTGCGCGTATAGTTATCACGCAGACGACGCGACGCAGAGAAATGAAGCAAAATAAGAGGAATGTTGCTGCAACATGCGGTGATCTCTCGAACTGGAAAGTGGTGTTGTGCGTCGTCTATACCTGGCCAATGTGAGGAGGTCAACGAGTTTGGTTGGCATTTATTTTTTTTATTAATAAATTCTTTTGGCTTTTGACAGTTGAAAATAAATAATAAATTAGTTAGTGGATTTATATTTGACACTAAATACATTGGCATGACTTATTGACATTTTATTTTTATTTTTTTCTCATTCCAGGTAAGCAGACTTGTCTATTGATTTTGATTTATTATTGAAAAAAATATTGCAAGTGGTAAAGTATTGATTTAATTAAATTATATAAACAAATAGAAGTAAATGCTACTCGTAGATTGTAGTCAAGGCTTATTTTGACAGGTTGTTATAATTTTTTTTAATCTGAAGTCGATCGCGGCCTCAATAAAGAAGCTTTTTAAGCCAGGTCACCCCTATATTATTAGTCTGTGACCTAAGTACTAAACACTCTATTCCGTTGCCTTATCCCTTCGTCGCTGCTTAAGTCATTTATTAATTTATTTATTAATGTATTTATTAGTTTTAGCGGCATGTATTATTATTTGCATTGTATTATATTGACTACCATTATCTTGAATTGTAACATTAATTATAGTCAAAGTCCTTTTTCTTGTAACGCTCATTATAAAGTTTTCTTGTAAAACATACTGTATTATCCCTTTTTTAACTGTCAATGTGCGAAGTTATTTCTCATAAGCATTAAGCATGGCGACGACACTTTTTCGCCTGTAGTTTTACTATAGTAATATACATGTATCTAAACGTTAATAGTTCCAATGATGAACTTTGGACTCACAATTTTGTATAAAAGGACTTGCATTTTTCATTGAATTGTCATTCGTGTTGTGGCAGTAGAAAAGAAGGTACTATAAACTGCTTGGACCTACGTGATCTTAATTAATACTTGGACCGGCAGCAGCATTGCATTACTGTTTGGAACTACTTAATTGATTATATCCTCATAAGTTTTTAAGAAGATCTACCTAGAGGACACCTTCGTAGAAGTATACGGTCGACTTTGACTACATCACGTATTCCGCTGTTATTTTTATGATCCCTGCGAGCCCCCTCAGCAAAACAATGAAGGAATTTCATTTCGGCAGCTTGTATCTTTCGGTCAATACTGAAATCTCAGACATGGCCATAGGTACGGTTTAAGACGAACGGCTAATTAAAAAGTGGTATAGGTTTGGAACCAAGTACGATAATACATTGACCCAGTCTGACCAGCTCGTGATTAGGACCTTAACTTAAACTTCTTGACTATGCAGAGTTCATTGAACAGGATTCGTTTTGGAGACAGCGACCACTTCAGATTTTTCCATGTCTACTTTTATCTCAGCTTCAACCCAAATGGCTACAAACCTGTCGAGCACGCTGAACTTCAGTCTCCAAGAGCCCAACCTAGTCATCAACGAAGAACAAATCTTTAGGTCTCTCTCCAAGGCAGCACTAAAGTATCCGCAGTCTATATAAGTAATTAAAAGGATAGGAGAAAAAACGTACCCCGAAGATGTTTAAAGCCCACGGTGGAAGGTATTGATTTAAAGCAATTTACCGGAGATGGAATGGAACTGTCACTTCAATTCTCCTGCAGAACACTTCAGAGTTTACTGTCACTTCCATTTTCCTGCAGAACACTTCAGAGTTTACCTATATCTCTTGAAATCATGTGCAAACGGGTGTAGTATATTCATAAGCCATTCCTTTATGATAAACTGAAGCTATCCCTATTATTCCCTTTTTGAAAGCGGACACAATAACTCCAGTTTTCCAATGGTCGAATTCCCTGGCCGATATTTTCGCTATCTAATTTGCTGTTCTTGTATCAGCTCTCGCCCTTATGCAGCGTTATAAGATTTATGAATCTTTTCGATTGCTATTCCACTTCGGTTACTTCATCGAATGTTGATGCCAAGTCCAAATGTCACCAACGTGTCAAGTTGTTTTGCAGTTTTAGGGGTAGTAGGTAGAAGATAGCATTGCAAGCATTTGCGCTCATACGTGAGGCCTATAAATGATAGATAAGCCATTGGCGTTTACAAATTAATGTAGATACCTTTTTTTGCCGAGCTATCTATCGGAAAATCATTCTTAAATAAATTAGTTGAACGGCCTTTTTCGAAGAGTCATTTGGTCTGTCAGTAGCATAGTAGCGGTGGCTATAATGTGGCCACAAAAATGTTCCTCGCTCACACCACTTTTATGCCACTGCGATATTATTTATTTCAGTGTACAGATACTTAACACCGCTAAATGCCGGATTTTTTAAATTTGTTTCCCTCTAGGACCATCCTCTTCCCATCATTACACGCGAGTGCATATTTAAAGGGTAACCCCTTTGTCGGTTCAAGATGCAAGATATTCGTTTTCAAATGAAAATGTTCTTTCTGATGAAAAACATACTGACTACCTAACATACATCAACTACTAAAACACCACAAACTATCTAACCCAGCAATGGGGGCGACGGATACAAGTATCTGTGCATATTTTCTCAACACAATATGGTCAAAACAACTAGAAGCCATATTCCATTCAATTCCATCATGACTACTGCGCACGTGAAGTGCAGTCTTGTCTTGCCATTTCGCAAAACACAAAAAAAAAATAAAAAATTCGAATCGATCCAAGGCAGCCCAGAGACTTGCGCGCTTACCCATATCAACCAATTGAAATCGCAAAACGCTCAACTACGCTACGGTAGTAGATGGACATGAACAGATACCACAGCATACGGACACAAATTTTCCCCCAAAACCGATGCCCGATGGAATGCTGCCTAGCTTGCATAAAAGGTTAACAACAACAACAACAGCGGCAGCGATTTTTGTTGTGCAAGAAGATTGCAACTGCGCACAGGCCGCCTATGAGTAATAGATTACGAAAGGATCACTTCTTGGTATCATCGAACATCGTTCCCACAATTAGAAACACAAAATAAAATTTGTATCTAAATTCGGATGAAAGACCAGCGAAAGGGAGTGCCACTCTGCATGTACCCCACACTTGACGCTCAGCCATGTAATTACCTACCTACCATCGCATCGAGTGTGGCAACTGGTGGTGGTAACACGGCATCACATCCATCACCGATGCGTGACATGCCATAGATAGATTTCTCTAACCGGACATGACCATCATCGACTGGTAGACAGACTGTGCTGCTGGGTGTTCTTCTTTCCCCCTATATGATATCTGGCATACCAACAATTACACAATCAGAATTTTTAATTCCACACTTGGTAATACACGAATAGATACATTTGTATCGGTGTGTATGCGAAGATTAAACGCCAAATAAAAATCACTAACCGAGCATCAGCCATAGTACAAATAGCGCAGAGAACAAATAAAGCTATAAAAACATGATAAAGCGGAGCAAAACGCGCAGAACGGACACGAACGATAACAAAAATGCATGTGCGGCTGCGCAGCCAGCGCGCCGTTGCAGCCAAAGAGAAATGCAAATCACTGACATTCGCGTTGCATAGCCGGGGATAGAGAGATGAGTTGATTGCATCATGGCGAGATGGCAGTGGTTTTACATGAAAATGCTATGTTTGGGTATCGCTCTCAAGCATTTGCAATCAACTGTGTGGTAGGCCAGCTCCACCGACCGTCTAGGAGTTTGAACAGTGCACACTGGGAGACGACTGCGCATCCATCAAACTCACTTTTTCGAACCACCGGAGTCGTGTTGCATATGCTATATGCAAATGCTGATGAATCTCCTTCATCATCATTTGGAATGGCAAAGGCTTCTGTGGCCCTGATGCCACCAATAACACTGCGCCACTGTGGTGGGTATGTGAATTCAATTTGTTTTCTTTTTTCTGTTGTCTCTCCTACACACACGCAGATAGAGCAAATGACTTTCTTTTGTTTGTCTCTGCGACAGATTCGGATGTCAGGCTGTTATCCTTGTGTCAACACACACAAGATACCGACATTTAGATAAGTCCGCTCCACTATGATGCTGCTGTGGACATACTTTGACGTTTATTTGTTTGTCGTGCTATACGCTGAATTTACAGTTTTGTATTGTAGAGATAGCGAATTTTCGGAATCAGCATTAGTCACAGATCAAATTTCGCGCGCTTTAGCAGACAGGCGGCTTCTTCGGTTAATTCAATGTCAAGGGCGGGTTGTAGGTGTTTGGTTGCGAAGATTGATCGTCAAAAAGATGACAGTAGATGGAGTCGGAATAATTTACGTAGAAAATCGCAATTTCATGTCTTGGTCTGAGCGCCAAAGTGGCAGTGCTCTTTTAAGGGTCTGTGATCGAGGAAATTTATACATTAGCCCGATTAAGGCTAATGACTTGCCTTCGCCGGTATAGGTGTGTTGTTTAAAATAGCTCGAGGAAGGTGGAACTAATTTATTTTGCCTGCAGTCCCGAAATTAAAGCCGATAAAAGAAGACGCTATACAATAGCAATAAAGGTCGTTGAAGGAACTTATTTAAAGACAGTTACTAGACATTCACGAGAGTGGCGCCCAGTGACAGACCAACCAAATCTTTGGTAATCACCACAAGGTGTCACCTAATGATAGGACTATCCCCAATTGAAAAATGTTGGCACATATCAGACCCTTTCTAGAAGACGCGCTAAGTCCTTTAGCCCTTATTGAAAGCTTTGAGTCAAGAACTTCCGTCATCATAGGTAGTTGTTAAAATGTAGGTACTATGCATTTACGAGAGTGGCGCCCAGTGCCAGACCCACCAAATCTTCCGTAATCACCACAAGGTTTCACCTAATGATAGGACTATCTCAAATTAAAAAATTTCGGCACATATCGGATCCTTGCTAGAAGACGCGCTAAGCCCTTTAGTGTTATAATCAAAGTTAATATTTACTATTAAAATAAAGAGCGTGTGTCTAGGTATATTGAAAAAACTCATGTAGTCCATAGTTCCTACGTTGGGCGCCACTTTATGTTGTCTGTCAAATATGACCCCTCTATCGCACTTGTTATGAAAAATTTGGTAACTTTGTAGCCCTTCGATTCTAGCACAATATATTTGTCCGAAGATATGTAAGGAAAACAGTTTTGGATAAGCGAGTGATTATTAATAAAGTACCTACTTAAAGACGGCCATTGCAGTGGTGTTGTAGTTCTTCTCTGGTCATCGTCTGAATGTCTTCAAACAATTCTCTGTGATGGTCACGTCATTACAAGTATCATGAGTATCTTTTCTATAACAGAATGCATCGCTAGATTAACCGTTCCTCACCTTGCCAACACCATTACGATATTGTCAAGAGTGGATTCTTCTAGCACGGTTTTCAATTCTTCTCTTCTTTTGTCAAGCTGTCAGCACATTGACGCTATTATAAGACACGCCTCCATACGTCTGTGAATGTGGTAACTCTTAGCAGCCATATCGGATATCTACTGACTTTTCATGTTGAACCCTTGCTATACATCAGGGATACTTACCTTCCACGAATGTTAAAAAATCAACAACTGGAACTGATCAGCAATGTTAAATTAACTTCATGTGCCTCTAGGAAAGGCGCCCGGATTACCGTGCGTCTCCGCTAAGAGATCAATATATTTCGATGGAAATAACCTATGAAGTAGGTCTCCTGTCCTTCATAAGGTTACAGAAGGTCGCATAAACTGTAAACTGATGGATTATACAGACCTTTGTGTATTTTTGACCCCAAAGGCAAGATTTTATCTATCTGTTGAAACCGCAATATTTTTGTCAGTAAAAAGAACGTTTTAAAGAGTATGTTAAAGCCCCGGCTTTCTACAAAATGCTTATTCGATTTGAGGTATCTGAAGTTCATTTACCCTCGGTATTAGTCATTGCTTTTCGAATCCTACTGCCTCTGTTGAGAGATTTCTAAGTGCAGCTTGCTTTCATCGTGAACATGAATTCCACTCAGTCTTGAGACCTGCAGAGTTGAGACTTGATCGTATGAATCCATCAGTAGAGGCTTGTCTCGGCCATCTTCCTTTAGGGTGTAGATTCCTCCATTACTAACAATAAGTATCAGTTTAAAGCTAAAAATATAAACCTAAACTAAAGTGAGGTTGAAAAACCTTCTGACTTGTGTCATATTGATTACATATATGCCGCTATATTATGTCGTAGTTAACACAATTTTTAGCTACAAGTGCTAGTAGTTCCGTCTTAATTAAGGTCTACTTTTAGTAGTGCTCGCCGCGTTAGGTGAGGTGTTGCTGCACTGAGTTAGGCCCGAAACACACATGCGATTTCAATCGCGCGACTGTTTTTCGGGCCTTAAAGCTATATTAAAAGACTCTACTTTCGGACCACTTACATGTTCTTGTCATCAGTGAGTTTTATATTTCTGATAAGTGATAAGCAAACATGGTCTTAAGCTTATCATAGATTTCCAGTAGACAAAAATGACTTCTTCTGCCTTCGATATATAGATTGTCGCCCTAGATACTCATGAGAGCTGGTCTAAAGGTGTTCAAATTATAGCGAACTACACTACGCTCTATAAGTAGTCGAAAACTGATCGTATCGAGTTCGAGTGACGTTTTGTGTTACCCGAATTAAGGGACGGACCTATGGAAAGTCTGAACGATATCGATTTTTAATTTTCGACGACCGTAATAAGCAACGGGATGCTGCCCTTGTACTTTTAGCACGGAGCTGCTAGTTTTGGAGGGCTTGGAGGTCTATAATTTTGACGGCAATCGCTATATAAAAGTTACGACTCTCTTATTTAATTTTTATTTAAACCAGAGACAGATATTGAACTTATTTCTTTTTCGTCTGTGATCCCAGAAGTAAGCTGTCGTCAGCTAGAAGGCAATAATTTAGAGCTTCACCAACGAGCCTTTATCTATATGCAACAATATGCCCCCATGCCAACTTGTAGTAGATCTTCAGTCTTCTTAAATTTCATCCCTCTTGGGAAGAGATATGTAAGACGAATTTAGGTAGAAACACCCTGCCACCAGAATGTTTTGAATGACAAACAACCACATAGCCAAAAATTCCTACAATTAAATGAGTAGGTCACTGTATGTACTTAATTAATGCTAAGGCCCAATACACACGGAGCAACTGGAAAAAAACTGATCAGCGATGCGAGTTGGCAACTAGTTTGCTTTGAGTCATAACCTGTGTAATCTAATGGCACGACGCTACTGGTTGAAAACTCGTTTGCGATTCACAAAAACCAGTTTGTAACAAGTCGTCTGTTGATTTGCATGTCGGGTTGCCTATTGATTTCAGTTTCTAGATTGTCGAAGATGAGCGAACAACAGGCCAACCTGTTGCTGGTGGGGGAGGTTGAAAAACATGACGACACTGAACGAACTAGAGATTTTGATTGGTGATGACTGATGAGTTTCCTCGTGTGTGGGGTCAAGTCACCGCTGAGTCTGTAACTGGTCTCCAACCCTAGTTGCCAACCAGTTTAGTTTTTTCCTAGTTGCTCCGTGTGTATTTCGCCTAACTGAAACTGAAACGATCCCCGGCTTAGATCGATAAACAAATGAAGTATAGTTCCGCCCATTTTTGGGAGAATTTCCACTAAAAAGCAAAACTCATTTAATTACCTACCACAAACAAAAAAGGGGCGAATGGAACCTGTCACTAGGCTAAAATACATACCATTCCCAAATGGCTTGTATTGTGGTCTGTTTTTATGTTAGTTAACTCAAAAAAAAAAAAAAAAAAAAAATACCTGATGCAACAATCAACAATCAAATTAACCAAGTTAATTATGCATGGTGACGGCTGGTATGCTGTTGGCGCAATGCAATGGTCTTGTGTATGAATTTGGAACGCCATCTACCTATCTAGAGTCTATCTAGATATATAGTCCGGGCAATTTCTAGCCATCGACATGTGTATTGGCATGCGGTGAAGTCGCCTTCTCTATGCTGGCCAAGTGTTGGAAATAATTAATTAGATTTATGAATATAAATGAACGGAGGGTTTTTTGTTTCTCCTGCCTTTGCAGTCTGTTGTAAGGCATTCAGATACAATTGTATCTAATTATCGAATCAAGTGTAATTAAGTTGTTGCTGATGAAATTTTTATGGAGCGATTCTTGTTTAAATGATCAACAAGGAAAGGGGTAGCCCATTAGAATGTGGGAAGGTTTTTCGAGCGAATTTAATTACTGACATTGTAGTTGCCATAGATGGTGGTTGCGAGATTGCTACTAAGTATAAGTGTATACGAAGCGATTTAATAGGAAGTACTAGATGTCAGTCTGAAACGAGCATCGTTGAGATGATTTATTGGGTTTGGTGGATTTGTTGGCATTCCCAGAATGCATTGATTTAGAAGAAGTCGGAGACATATTGTTGTTTGTTCGCAATCAAGGTTGTTGCAGCTGCTGTCGGAATCATGTGACGGTACATTTTTCAAACATTGAGAGAATTATTCTATGTATGGTATGCCGTCGTCAGGGGAAGCCCCTTGAGTATGTCGATGCGTTACAGAAGTGGCGCCGCAGAAAACGGTTTAACTGTGTAGACTGCAATAGGCGGTTTTCGTCATCCCTTATCAGAATGAGCTTTTAACATAGTGCGCTAAAATAGCGCCACTAAGTTAGTTTGATTTTGAAGAGAGTTACCTAACGTCATCCTGATAAAACGCATCTGTTTAGAAGGAATTCCAAAGCTGGACATGACGCGATATAGTTCATCCCTTTTTACACTGTCGTAGGCTGTTTTAAAGTTGATGAACCGGTGGTGAGTATTGATACTAAATTCTTTGGTTCTCTCCAGGATCTGGCGTAATGTGAAGATTTTGTCGGTTGTAGATTTTCCAGGTCTGAAGCCGCATTTGTAATGACCTATTAGATCCTCTTCAAACGGCTCATGGCGTTCACATAATACGCTGGTCAGAATCTGTTCGGCGATGTTTAAAAGGCGACCCCCTTTTTTGTGGATCGGGCAGATTGTACCGAGATTCCAATCGTCGGGCATACTTTCCTCCGACCATATTTTGAAGATCAGTTGATGTATGCTACTTACCAGGTCATCTCCAGCGTGTTTAAAAAGTTCAGCTTCAGCTGCTTTGTTCGTTCTAAGTCTGGTTTCCATCTCCATTTTTGCACGTCTTGTGAATCCTGAAGTTGATTGTTTCACTCTTCTATATAGAAGTTTCGCAGCCCTTTCCTGCTAAAGTATCTCTGCATCTCCTCGATTTGATTTTTTTCTTTCTCCTGACCAAACGTTTCGCATCCTTCCTTTGCTCAACGTAGAAAATAGAAATTATGCGACGCTCTAGTTCTCTCCCGGAGCCACGACGTGTTTGCTTCCGTTTTGGCTCTGTTTGCCTGAGCACATTCGGAGTCGAACCAGAGGTTTCTCGGAGATGGTTGTGAGAAGCTCAAAACTCGTGACGCAGCGTTTCTTATGGCTTGTTGACATAGCTGCCATTGGTCTTCCGGGTTCGTATCAACAATCGTAGGATTTCTCGCAAGCTCAAGGGATACGCGATCGGCATAGGCTGTAGCGGTTGCTTTCGATTGAAGTCGTCCAACATTAAACTTTCCCTGCGAGAAAGAGCTTCTCTGGATATCCGCAGGTGAGGTTGATCTAAATTTCGGATCGTTTGCGCTGTTTTATTGCCCAATCGAACTTGAACGATCATATATATTATAGAGCGATCGCTACTCAACCACTCTCATTGCATATAGAACTGCCCGTCGTATACCATGACTGATCGGTGATCTTATGTAAAAGATCATTCCATCGACTTGACGATGACATGTATACATCACTTGTGATTCCATTCACAGTGGTGATTTTTCAGACGATCAATGAACTGATCCTCGAATATGTATAGCATATCATAATGTGACGTTTGCTGCCATAACTATAGTCTGGAGTAGATGACATGACAATCTCTTTCAAAGCCTTGACACTCTTCAAGAGCACTTGCATGATCACTGCCGATCCTTGTGCCTTTCCTTTGTTTTATCAACTATCAAATAAACCAAGTTGCCATATCAAATGTTTATCTAAATGTACGTGATCTACACCTCTTGCGTTTGTTGAATCTCTCTAACCAGAAAGAGAAAGTCGATAGATACCATTCGTATAAAATCCAAAATGCCTATCCACACCATATAGACAGAGTATCTCGAAAGGAGGAACAAAAATCTATGTTTATGATGATGCACTGCACATACAGATTAAATCCAAATGCAGGCGTTTCCCCACATGAGAAACCAACTTTTCATCCACTTAATGTGTACGCGCCCATATCTCGATAGTTCATCTAATCCGGCGATTTAAATATTCAAACGATTAAAAATCGAATTATGGTAATATGTAGCGCGGGTTGTCGTTTGCGCCGCCACCGCCGTCAGAGTTAATTTCTTTTGGAGGAAACTTCACAAATTTGGATAATTTATGCACGTTAGCTGGCTTAAATGCGATTGGCTTTGTATTGTATTTTCGATTTGAATTCAATCGAAAGGAAGGGCAATAAACCAGAAAGAATATTTATATAAAATCCGATGGGCGGAGGTAAATCAAAACCGACTCTTTAAGTAGAAAGATTAAAAAAACGAAAACTAATTAGTGTATGAAAAGCGAGTCAATTAAATGTGGTATTTATGAGATACTCTGATTTATAATCCGTTGTTCAGCTATAAATGATTATAATGCGCTGACTATGGCGGACAGGTATTTGTTTTAGTGGAACGTGAGTAACTTCTAGTGAAATGCTAAACGACTTTCTACTGTTTGCAGTGGATATATCGGGGCAAGGCTAGACGAATTGTCGGCGAATGTTGGTTAGTCGAATTTTTAAATGTTCTCGAAAGAGAAAGATGCTTGAGAGTCATCGCCGAAAAGCCCACTGAGTTTGATTTTGCTGTTTAAGCTTCTATTGTATCTTAAATCTTTAATACATATATAGACGCTGCTGCACTGTCCTCTTCTTTTTAGTTTGTGCTTGAGCTCTTTCATAATTCGACCAAATTATGTTAACTAGTGATCTACCCTCTCGTTTTTGATAACTTGAGATGTACCTATAAACTACCAAAAGTTCATGCAGCTCCAAATCCATATTCAGCTCGAAGATCGCTATTTTGTATTCCAACTTGAAGATGGACTGTGATCTACCAGTTTATTGTAAGTTATTTTCTTATCAAAACAATATCACCTCTAGGCTTACGAAACGTAGAATCAGTCTTTTGATTGTAGATCGGGGTTTTGCTTTTTGGCGACGCGTAGCTGTCAATGAGCATTGCTTGATTGTTCGCCATAGAAATCGATCTTACTGTTACTAGTGGTCCTCGATGCTTACATAGGCGTAGTTAGGTCTAGTTCAGTGTAAGAGCTATATGGATAGATCCCATCTGACTCCGATTAAAGGTTATTGTTATTCTTTACTTTTTAGAAGATTACTCTATAGGGTAGGGGCTCTTTTCTTAGGTGGAGCGGACTACGTGCATACTGCATATACGAAGTAGTGTAAAATCTATTCCTTTTTCTTATAAAAATAGCAGATTTTGACAGAAATGATTATTATTCTTGCTGTATCTTCTACAGATCTGTCTATTTACGGATCAGAAATATCTTGTGATTGACGCTTTTCCGTTGCCGGACTCCTCACACTAGTGATCTGCCACAACCATTGAATCGCTTGATCAAACAAAATTATACCAGCTTAAAGCTAGCTATTTTCTGCAACAGATTTTGCCTTGCAGATCAGTATATCGCTGCTTAGAAAACCTCTTATTTTATCCAAGCAAGATCAGTTGATAGTATTGATCTGTATCCCGAATTTTTGAAGCTTCACTAATATTGTTCAGCTATAATTACCTACCTACTTATGAATGTTATTTGTTAAAAAATTATGAGTATATTTGTTTAATGTAACATGTAAACGCCGTCAAATTGTTAAATGCACATTACTATCAATCATGTCAAATTTATCGAAATGTTATTAGTAAACTGTCATATTTTGTTTTTATATATAAGAAGAGAGCTTAACTAAAATGCAATTCAATTCGCAAACTGTGTTCGCAACGACAGCTAACCTCGAAAATTAAAATTTTATAACGAAATACAAAAATCTAGTTTTATTCAAAAAAAGGTTTCTAAGTTCGATTCTTTTTAACTCTACACGTAACAAATATAAAGGTATATAGACGACCAGTTTGCGCGGTTCTGTGCATAATTTTACGTAAAGATCGGTGATCTTGTTCCTGCTTTTAAAAATTATTCTTTTCTATTCAATGTCTGATCCTCCTGTAGATTGTGTTATGTCGTACCGGCCCTGGAATTTGCTGGAATTTGCTAGTCCCTGGGATAGAAGAATGAATAGCGATCTAGCCTAAATATCGTGATTTATAGTGATCTACCTCCTCATATTCGATTATTTGTATTTCAAAGTTTTACTACATTGTAGTTTGTGATATTTCGCCTCAGAATTCGATGTGTAGATCGCTTTCTAAAGCTCTAAACTAAAATGCTCGTTAATTTGAAGATTTTCTCCATTTTCACCATTTAAATCCATCTTAGTCATCCGAAAGATACAATCATCAACCATTTTGTTTGCAAAAGTCGCCTATTAGGTTTGCAAAAATTACATCCTTCAGCGAAATTATATATGCACTCACCCTTTTTTGCATATCTTCGGCGGTGTCCGCCATCTTCCCGGCACATGGTTATTTTTCTCCTCATCGGATTTATCTGTCACATTGCTTGGGGCTATAAAAATAACTCTTTTTAAATTTAACCCCTTGACCACATGAACAATTGCACAATGTCCGCACAACAATTCGTTCCATCAGCAACAATGAAAACACAGAGAGGGAGCACAAAATATGGCACGGTCCACTATTAGGTTACGGCCAACTTTTCAGCGTCCAGTTATGTGTGTTGTGTATGCAAACTGCGGTCAATAGGGTATCTCTTGCTCGAAGCTTTCGAAATCCCATAAATCTGCCAATCATTTCCTTTTGGTGGTTATACCAAGAGGAAGACAGACGAAAAAAAATAAAAAAAAAACCAATATCCAGTTAAGTAATAATGAATGGACCAGCAAAGAGGCTAATTTAAATGTACGGTCTCATTCTTCTCTCCCTTTTGATACGTTCCTGGACACTGGACAATGTGCCCACCACCGCCGGCCGCAGAGGCAAAGGTGTCCAAAATAACGGTTGCTCATTGCCAGTGTCATTCTTTTCCTCAGTTCCATTCTGCAACCTTTCTTCGTTCACTTACCGTGGCAATAAAAACGTCTTCATAAATACATAAATAAATTTCTTGTTGTGTACTAAATTTGGTATTAAAACTCCAATTGCCGCACCACCACCAAACCGCGCGCCAGTCGCATGGTCAACTACTGTTAAGTGCGAATAAGGAGGACCAACGGCTGAGGATCTGACCCGCTTTTTGTGCCCATTATACGCCTCCTCGTCTTCAGGAAGAACCCATTGCATGCCATTCTTTCACGAAGCGGACTTTAATGAGGACTCTTTATTACACGGGCGAATTATTTGCATATTTATTGCTGAAATGTTAATATTGACAAATATAGGAACGAAGGAGGAGACAGACACGCCTTGGGTTCACTAATGTATCGGCAACTATCTCGGGGTTAATTTGGAAGATTTATGGGTAATTTGGGAGCTTACTGCCATGCCGGTTGTAATTAAAAAAAAATTGTAATTATTCGCTATGGTTATTAAGAGAAAAGTTTGACAGTGTAGTTGTTGCTGTGTGTATTTGGTATATGTTGCTATCACCACAAAAACTGGTAGCGATATGATGATATGAGGAAGCGTTTGGAATTAAGTAGACAGGATTGAGCTACTTATTAAATTTTTGTGATTTGTGTCTTATCGTTATTGCTAATGGGGAAATATTATCTTAAAAAATGACTCGTCTCGCTCTTATGCAGACACATCATAAAGAGTGATCTTCCAGTTCGTTTTGAGACCTTCTTCTAGTGAAACTATATCATGTTAGTGTCTTCCTGAAGCAATTTTTTTTTTAACATCGATATATTGCATGATTTATGGTCTTGTTGCTCTATCCGCTATTTTCGTATATTCTCTATAGACATTATACTTTTTCTTAGATAGATACCTGGTTGACTTCATAGTTATAACTTTTCGCTTAAAAATATATACCCAGTACATTCCTAGATAAAAAAAAACTAAGTCACACTGATAGTCCTTGCGTTGGGCGCCATTCGCCACATATGAAAGATAGCGATAATGACGATGAAATTATCAAAGTTGGTTGCCCAAAATGAAATGGAAATTGTTGCTACTTCTCTCTTTTTCCTATTCAACCTTATAACCCATTGCAATTTTATTAAAAAGTTGTGAATCGCTGTTGAACACCGTTCGCCATTTGCCGCAGATTAAAATACCGATCATGGGAATGAAACTTGTGAGAAACTGCAACCCAAAATGAATCGAATATCATAGTTACTTTCCGCTTCTGTTTATGCTAAGGGAATTTCTAAGAAAAATTGAGATACGTACATACACTGATGATCTTGCGTTGGGCGCCATTTGTCGCATTTTAATATATCGATCGTGACGATCCCACTTGGCATGGGTTGCTCTCCAACACGAAACGGAAATCTCCCTTCAACGAAACTTTGCTTTTGTTGTGCAGCATGGTCAATTGTACGCCAATATTATGACCCGCAGATAAGACCTTCGTTGGGCGCCATTTTGGCCTAAGTTAAAATAACGATTATGAAGATGAAATTGGTGAGGTATTGATTCCAAACAAAAAGGTCTCTGCTTTCTCATATTCATATTGGGACACATTCGCCATTTTATACTGGGCGCCAATTGCTGACCGGAAGGTAGCGATTCCTACCCAGCTCGAAGCGAGGTACTCCTCACTCTCCCATAATAAGCGCTAATAAGCCTCATATTGGGCGCCATTTACCGCACATAAATCGATCGATATATCGACCAGTTTTAGAACACCTAACCCAAGTGGCAGCTCTTAGCTTCTTATTGAGTAAATGTTTTATGTGTGTCAGATCAGACTTCTGGTACTTCTCTCATGGGCGATAACTACATTTTTATCCGTAATTCGAAACTACAGCAGGCAAATCTATCAATGAACTTGTTTTCCCATTCATTGGGGTCCCGTGGTTTAACCCAAAAAAAAAAAACAGGGGCGTCGCTTTTCACCACAGAATTTATACGACATGCCTGGTGCAAATTCGTTGAAAAAATATTCCAAATTCCCAAAGTAAGCATAGAAAGACACAACTTGCTAGAGCCTCGCTTTGGGCGCCATTTTTTTTTTTTCATATTTGATATTATGATCAGTTCATGTTGATGGAAAAGGATACAATTTATTTAGTGGCGATATAGACAAGGACAATTTGCTAAATATTGATCAGGAGTTGCTGATTTGACCCTTTTTCTTGACAAAGATACGTATTTGTGGATCCGCTACCATACCTATTTGACCATAGACACATTGTTGTAATGGAAAATCACTGGTATGGACCATATGTCTCGGAACCTCCCTACACCAGCTTTCTTCCTTCCCACATACGATCAAATTTACTATTCATACATTGTTTCCCTTTTAACCGCATAATGCTAATCCGACAACCACATACGCTCCAGCTATGTATGTAGATACTTTCAAAAATTTCGCTTATCCATTTCCACTATAACTATTTATGCACTTTTCATAATCGCAACATGAAATGGAATGTATTTTTACTTTCTAACCAAGAATTTGCATAATGAATTGCAGAATTGCCACTGAATTTGTATATACACTATTCCAAAGTGAATGCAGAAAAAATGCAAAAAAAAAATCAAAAACAACTTCCAGCATCATTTGCAGAATGCCCATGTGACTCTGCACCCATTGTGTTAGCTCAAATTTTCCAACACACCATAATATAACCTGGGAAGAAGGTACTTCTTCACAACGCGACCTCAACCTCTTCAATTGCCCTTCAATATGCATAGAGCAAGAAATTCTGGGAACAGAAATCACCAAAATTTGCATAGAAAAGGAATTCTCTTATTCGAGAGTCTCTTTCTAATGAAAATCAAATTATAATGGCAAAGGAAATAGTGGAAAACTGCAGTGCACCGATTCATATATGAAACCGCCAAATTGCAGTCAATTTCCCTGCCACTACGAAAGTAGATAGTTTTTTTTGCGGTTAGCGCATATAACACACAACACACACATGTGCTTAGCATATCCTCGTGCAGATCTCCGATTGTCAGACAACGTCAGAGTTTTGCTGCAGTGTGTGGCTAGACAAAGGAAAAGTGGATGCCAAAGTCAATATACCGGGCACGCTATCTCGTCAAGTTGGGAGTATTTTTTTTTTATTTCTTTTGCAGTTTCTGTTATGCGGCATGAATAGGACTAGGAAATTTGTGCGCTCCCATTGATTGCAGTGGAAGATTGTAAAGCCTTGAGGAGAGAAAAACATGTCCAGGGTGGGATAGGGAAGAAATGCCGCGGCCAATTTTAATCTGATTATCGTAGATGAATCATCGGGAGCAGGTATCGCCGCAACATCTGAATTAGTCGAGTTTGTAAATGTGCATAGTACCTATATGCAACAGACAGGTGTATCTACAATCTACATAGGAAATGATTAGAGATATTGAAAAACAGGTAAATGTGTATCAAGGGATGCATCGAGTTGAGAATACTGTGATACTTTCATAGGACTGTAGTAAACTTCAACTTTACGAGCGTCGACCGGCAAATTCAAAATTGTATTTCACATCAGGCATAGGTGATTTCTAAAATGCTAAAATAAGGATATGAAGCTCTCAAATTTAGTAACGCATTAAAAACTACCAAAAAGCAAGAAATTGAGACTCACTAAAGGGACTCGTGTTGGGCGCCACTTATTTTGAATGCAAAAAGTGTACTCTCTAGACACTACTAGAGGAACTACTGTTTGTAGGTTGCTTTATTTGGCTCTCCCGTCTCCCCTTTAGATATAACCACTTGATTTTTTGTTTCACTACTGAAAATATGTTCAGTTTCACAAAATGAGTGCAAAAAGCTTTAGAACAACCCAACAGCTATTTTGTTCTGAGAACCCGTTCATTAAGAAAATCTTTTTCAAATGGTCAGGTTTTTATCACCTACCATCAGTATATTGTGAAAAAAATCAACCTCACCCAAAATGTTGTGCCGCCGCAGACAGTTCAAGTCGCAATTTTCGAACCTGTTGGGCGCTATTGTTGCTGAAATAGGTCTGCTTTTTTCCTCACCTATCTCAGTGAAGTAAAGTAAAGTAAGAAAATGTGCAAAAAACAGTCCCCAACTGGTCCCCAACCACTTTTCTGAACAGTCGGTTTTACCCCTGAAAAGTAAACAGCTGGCATTGCTGTCAAAATGGCCATCAATGAAAAATTCAATTTCAAAATCAAATTCCTTCTAGAAAACTGAATAATTAACCTTTTAGGACAAAAAAAAAATAATGATTATCAATTTCTACAGAATATTTACTTTTTCTGTTTACTTTTTTTCTCTTGTATGGTCAAAATAAAATCGCGAATTATTGCCAAAGAAAAAAAAAGCAAAAACACACGCGGGTGTGTTTGTTAGGTGAGTCTGTAGTATCGGCACTGTGCGATTCCAATACTTGACTATATAAAATGTAAAACAATGAAAATAAAGTCGCACTATATGAAATAAAAATACGGAAAATAAAAGTCAATTGATAGTAAACTATAGAGAAATCGGTTCTTTAATATTGGGTCTCTACAGAGTCCAAAAGAGTATTCACGCAAATTCTGAGATTCGATCGAATCGAGTATTCCTCGAATTTAAAACTTTCACTCTAAAGAAGTTCTCACAATCTAAATTTTAGGGGAAATAAGTTCAGCTGTAATATTTTAACTGTCAGATTGCCCATTGGTTTTGACTTTAATTTTGAGAAAAGATGGCCTTATTTATATATATTCTTGGAGAAAGAAACAATCAAATTGAACAGAAAAACGCAATAAAAATTAAATAAATTATAAATTAACATTTTAAATTATCCTTGGTTTGTTCATTTTGATTGCGACAAGCGATTATTTACATTTGAAAATTTTTTCCATAAGACGAACAAATGTTGCTTCCAATTTTATATTTTTTATGTAAATTTGACTGTAAACATTTTTTAAATAAAAATTTAGACCACAAATTTTCAGTCGAAAAAACATATGAGAATGTGCGGAGGAATTAACAAATAAATCGAATCTCCATCGAAATCAAAAGTTGGAATGTCAGTTGGCTGAAATCGAATGATTTTCATTTAAAAAAAAGAGTATGTAAATAATAAATGCCTTCATTACATATCTACTTCAGTTAAAAAATCAGCAGGGAATACAAAATGGGAGGATGTACTATTACAAAAAATGTATCCCATAATTACATAACATCAAAGATAACATACTTATTTTCAATCATTATAAGTCTAGGTGTATATAATATATACCTATATATTTTGTTACCAAAGTACAACTTAAATAAAAACAGAAAATATTTAGTATTTTTATAGTATTCAGTTGCTATGTTGAAATTTGTTTACCTAAAATATATGCACTTTATGCATTTTACACCCACCACAGCCGACACATATTATGTATCATAAATGGAGGCACTCTGTGAACACATCCAAATGACAACATCAAATGTGTTCCCCTGGTGTTCAGAATTGAAGAATGCTCCAAAGTTGGTCTTGCTGGAAATGAATAGCTTGTGTGAATCTCAGTGGTGTCAAATTGGGTGCAGTTGTTGTAATTGCGTGCTGAAAATCCTACTTTACTTTACTTCACTGAGATCAATGAGGAAAAAAACAGACCTTATGTAAAACTCTACACACCTTACTTTAGAGCGAAGTAAAAACACCCAGGTAAAAAAACAATAAAAATAAATAAAAAATAAAGAGGTGGCGCAACAGGCGGTAGACTCCTTAGGCCTACGGGACGAATGAAAAAAACCAGCTGTTTGACATAAAAATTGGAACCAGCTAATTGGTCCTGTGCTGGGCGCCATTTTAGTTGCAATGTAGAAAACTAAAAATTTGCTTGAAACAATTAGTCGTATACCACCAGTTGGACGTTCTAAAAGCCTTTACACATTTTTTTAGATGAGGTGGAAATGCATGGTAAAAATGCCCCAACACCACCAGCTCAGTTTTTGAGACACATTTTAACAAGCAAATGTGTCCCAAGTTGGGCGCCATTATTTTATGAAATCCTGGATGCTAAAAATTCGCTTGAATGTCTGAAACTATGAGTGATAACCCACCAGCTCGTTGGAGTTCCTGAAAGCCTTCGCAGAAAGTATACGCTTATGCTATGGTTGTTCCTGTTGACCCTTAGATTCATCTGGTTCTTTGTAGTGTTGAATATTTTGAATTTCGGTGAAGGGATTTTCAAATTTATTCACTCAGCAAAATCATCAACATGAGTCCATTATCTTTTGAGGAGTTCCCAAAGGCAAGGAAGCATAGAAACGAAAAAAAACATAGCTACTCAGTGGAATATTTTGGCTAAAAGAGTGTTTGGCGAAGAAGACTCTATCTGCCTTTAAACTGCAATCGAGGGAAATACAGTTATTTACAGAGTACAAGTGCAATTAATGAATCGCGACACTGGAGCATGTTATGACTCTGATAGAGCTCTACTATACAAAACCGACTATGGAATTAATGAAGAATTGGTACCCGGAGACATCCCACAGGGGTACGTAAATAGGCCGCTGCTGTTGACACAATGTACTGGCTCACAATATCTAATGGGTCAACAATGGGAATTTGCAAATGATTCGCGGATATAGCTCCAGATGATGACTGTTCAAAGTTTAGCTGACATGTCACCGATGTTGCTTTAATGTAATTAATACAGACGTTGACACAGTCACACCTAAAATACAGGGTGATACAAGACTGCCTATATCACTTTACTTCGGGATCCCTAAGTTATCCCCTTTTCCAAAATCCCTTATTGGACATAATTTCTCATTTTCTTTCTTCTCTTTTTCCAAAATCCCCTATGGCAAAATCTCCCACAAGCAAACTAAACTTTGCACATACCCAACCTTGCACCTACTCCAAATCCTACAGTGGCCACAAGCAGTGCAGCATGTTCCCCCATACGAATCTCACTTTTTAACACCAAATCTAAAAATGTGGGATTTTGTCCCGTGAAGATTTTCTCTTAGGGTCTTTTGGAGTAAGGGATTTCAGTACAGGGGATAAGGGATTTTGGAAAAGGAGATTTCATCACACCAACCCCTTTACTTCCTATAAATACAATCTCTGTTCTTTAAGCGGACCGAAAAGCATTGGAAAAGAAGCCTCATATAACGTGTTTCAAAACTTCATCTAGGAACTTTTCATGAAGAAGTTCTTAGAAATCACTGGTACATCCGAGTTTTTGCAATAAGTTCATCATACATATCATTGACTCTACACTCATCTTAAACTTGAATTTTGACAGCGCTGTAGTTTTAAGTCACCAGTGATTTTCTAGTAGTTCTAACTACCAGTTTGACAGCTATTTACGCAAATATGACGTTGATCAGTCTGTGGATCGTAATAAAAAGACCAGCAAATGGCTTCAAATGATTTCTGAGTTACAGCTTGTTCAATAAACCGTTTTTTTATGCAAATATTCAGGCATTTGATCACTAGGAACTTTTAGCGTAAATTTTTTTAAAATCACTGGTGATCCAAAATGTTAACAATTATTCTGGACGATTCATCAACTATCCATCACGACCTACACATTTGACGGCGCTGGCATTTTTATCACCAGTGATTTCTGACTTACACAATCGGTTACCAATAGGTTTGCTGGATCACAGTTGCTTGGAAACTCCAGAACACGGCTAGTGAGTTCCCACATTCGCAACAAGCTCTAATCGTATCGACCCGTTTTTTTTTGGCAAATGTTCAGGCGATTGATAAGATCAAAAACGTCTTCTTAAAAATAACTGCCATATAAGGGGTTTTGTAAAAGGTTTACAATTAGTTGTGACTCACCACTTTCGCTGTACTTTTGAATCAGCAGTAACTGTTCACTGTTTTGACCAGCTATTTACGCAAATTTGACAGCTATTTGACCAAGTATCGTCAGTGAATCGGGTAACATTTGTTAATTGGTTTATCATAGAATATTTTTGTTAACTTTAACAAGTAGTGACTCACCACTTGAAAAGTTTAAAAAAATGACTGGTCTCATCACACCTCTTCCAGAGATCTATGAAATTCGTGTAAGTATTCTGACACTTCTAATATAACGATAAAAATGCTTCTATTACCCTCAGTCATCAGCAAATAAGTCAAGATGACTGTCATTCCACAAATACCTCCCCAAATGTTTCCTTGTAGCACCCAAATCCTATGCGCAAACCTAATCGTTATTAACTACTTTATCCAATTGGCTTAGCCTCCTGCTGCAGCCATCATCATGTTGCTTACATCATCGTCATTCATATTATCTTATCTGTCAGATGAATCCCAAAATACAAGAAGGAAGTGATTCTCCTCCACCACATGCCCAGTGTTGGCCATTTGAACACGCGGTGACAACGACAACGCGATACCTACTCGTAGAATTCCAAAATTCTTGTCCATGAGAGAATTATGATTACCATCTCTCGTCGCTTGGCTAACTAGAATCGAGGAAGAGAAGTCAACACCGCACCACACCATGACATCGCCATTTAGAGAGGAAAGGGACGAAACAGGATGCGAGATTATGTAAAAGAAAAAAAAAAACTACTATTTCCCCCCAGTTCACTGAGCATCATCATCTGGAAGCTGTATACGCAAATCTTCTTCAGTTGATTTCCATATCGCGGTATCCACGCCACATAGTATATTGTATGACCTTCTGTTGCGACGTCGAGCCACGACAACGACAACAACGACGACGACGACGACGACGACGGACGCCGCGACGCGACTGGAACATGAAACAAGTGTTACTACCTACCGTGAAGTGAAGTCTCGCAAGTGATATTAATTTTCTAACGCTCCTTGAGAGGAGGAACATCATCGCATCGCAACGGCTCGGCAGGAGGAGGATGCAGATGCAGCAGGGAAATTTAATGATGATGATGATGATTCCGCGATGCTGATGTGTGCATTCATGGCTTTGGCGATTAATTTGCGCGCTTCCACCGAGACAGCAAGAACGTTTCTTGGTTTCAGTCGTCGCAGCAAACACACACCGGTGTGGTTTCAATCTTGATTATGATTACGGTATAAAGTTAGAATTTCGGACGACGCATACGGAACCTGCTTTTACGGGTACGCGCTAGTTGTTTATGTGATGCGATGTTGAGTTGCAGATGTGGACGGCTTGGCTGTGTTTAGAGACAGAGAGAGGAGTGCCCATTGGTCGGGTATATTGGAATGCATGTAGATATGCGAAGCCTTGGAATTGAGGTCATATGCAAAAGAATTTCCACGCTCAAAGGTGCTGGTAGGATACTCGTCGTAAAGTGTTTTTGCTTTTGAAGGTGGGCAGCAGCGTAGAGGCGCCTGCTTTCGATACAATGTTGCAAAGGTGTTTTTTTTTTGTTGTTGTTCAATATCATATGCGGTTAATCTGCTAATTGGTCCTTGGGAATGGAATTTGGAGCGACTTGTGGGTGGGTGGGCTTTGTAAAACGAATGAGTGAGCAAGTTGCTAAGAAGTCAAATGCAAAACGCTTGCACAGCACGCGTCAAATCGATTGGATGACCCCGATTATCGTATCGCTTTGTCAAGGGTGGGTGGTTACAGAAGCCATACTGTAGGGTAGATAGGTAATTTTCAGAAATTTACTAATGCAAGCACTATTAGGTAAGACTGCTTTGCTTATGTGATGGGATTTCGAAGAAAGACCGTATAAGAGTGTAAAGCGTGCGCTATCGACAACAAAGCTTGTTATTTGCCGCGATAATCAGATCATTGATGTATGGATGAGAAACCTTATGAATTCATTTGTCCCAAATATTAAAATGAGTGGCTGTATAGCTGCGCCTATAAGGGCCTATGTGGACCTTCTTTGTCAACTTACTCCTCAAGCTTTGGTCTTTGCCTAAAGTTGTACAGTCCAAGTTGGTTCTGCGCGCCGTTTTAAGCGAGCTCTATTGCGTTGTAACCCTGTTTTAGGATCGAAGACTCTGCGGGTTGATGTTCATTCGCTCTACATGTCAAAGTACATTGCGTAGTCATCTTTGGCACTCCGTTGCTGTACAGCTCGTTCGTCGTTGAATGGACTCCTCCAAAGCCAATCAATGCAACCGGGATAAAATATCTTATGAAGAAATTTTGCATCGCTGCAGAGTCAATTAGCCGAAGTTTGCCCGTAGTAGTGTCGTATAGGCTTACCAACTGCTATAAATATACTCTCCTTACCTACAGGCGTTCAAACCGCATTTCGGGTATTAACTGTGGAGGCATAAATGTTGGCGAATTTAGCCTTGACTGTCATAAGGCCATCGCTTACATGCAGAAAGCTAAAGACTGTTGGGCTAAGCGCTATCCCTGTAAGCAATCACTGTAATAGATGTCACGGTTTTTCATTCGCCTTATAGCAGTCCAGGCGGATCTTTTGTTCGGCTGCACGCGGTATATTCAGCATCACGAACTGTTTTTTTTTTTTTTGTAAGGAAGCTACCCAAATACACAACCGCCAACCTGAAGGAGCAGTTCATATTTTTATAGCCCCTATAGGAACGTTGTCAGAGAACAAGGATATCTTTTTTCAAAGATATTTTATTGTCAATCAGCAATTTACTTTGTACCGCCTCCTACTCTTGCAACACCTACAACTCAAACATCTATCTAGTCTGTGCTTATGAATCTCCACCAAATTAAGGCAAATAACGTTGGGCTGAAAGTTAACACAGTCTCGGCTCTATATCGTGCTGCGATTTCTGGACAGCAGCCAGCAGACAGAGTAGAGAGTGCTTTCAATATCTGGAAATTATTGTCTCGATATAGCGAGTCGAATTGGTAAAGCAAAGTAGGCTTTTGGAATGTTGTTCAAGATTTTGGGAAGCAAGTACGTCTGTCTCTTTTCAATGTCGAATCGCTCGGCAGTTATATGGTTTCAAGTGCAAAGTGCTACACAACCACTGCCACTATTGGTCAGTGTCTGCGAAATATATTTGTAACGCGAAATTCCATGAGAAAACTTGGTCCAACAAGCGAACGCTACTATTCGACGACGAAAATGACAGTTTGGACACGTATTTCGAAATTGGCGACACTTCCACAGCTAAAAATATACAATGCAATGAAATCTGCATATTCCGAGAACCCGTACACAATGGCGCGTAAGCTTAGTAGATGTCCTAGGTCTTATAAGGGTGACACAGGACTCCAAGTAAATATCTATTAATAGAAAAGGCGGACACATTCGGTGTATACAGTTTAAAACTTCACCCTTTATTTTGGGATTTGATCTTCGAGAGGCTAATTTTTGAGGTATTTTTAGATCAAACGCAACGAAAAACAGTAGTCGTTATGTCTGAGCTTTTTTTTACGTTCACTGTTGATATTTAAAAAATAAAACAATAAATGGGTGGCGCAACAGGCGGGTAGACACCTAGGCCTAGCTTCTCGCAACCATTTGTTTTGCGTGAGTTTCTATTTTTGGGACGAATTTTATGCCGAATCCGAACGGCTGAATTGAGAGTTTGTCAGACACTCGCGAGAGGTAGCGCAGTAGAAGAACTTTAAGATGTAATTTGTGTTTTTCCGGTGATCGAACCTGGGATCCATCGCACAGTAGTCCAGCACACTAACCACTGCGCTACTGCGCCCACCCTGCACTGTTTGATTTTTAATTTTTTTTTTTTTTTTTTTTGAAAAAAACGTCAGAAAATTTTCTAGTCTGGCCTTTTTTTCTGTCCGAAATTTCATGAATTTTGTTTCAAAAAGTTTTCTGGCTTTTTTTCCATTTGTGTAACAGTAGAATATGAATTTCAAATAAATAACATTTTCTGACCTTTCTGCAAAAATTATTTTAAAAATTATGCGAGAATAGCAGTTACCTATATTTATTGTCTGGCTTAATTTCCATTTTACTTTCTGGTGATTTTTCCACATCTGAATGGCCAAATTTCCTAATTTCTGGCATATTTTCCAAACAAAATTCTGATATTTTTTCCAAATTCCTAAACATAGACATTTTCTGGAATTTTTTCCAAACAAAAATTTGGGGTAATTTCTTCTGACGTAATTTCCGGTAGCCTTGATATTTTTCAAACAAAATTCTGATATTTTTTCCAAATTCGAAAACAAAGATATTTTCTGGCATTTTTTCCAAACAAAAATCTGGCGTAATTTTTTCTGGCATAATTTCCGGTAGCCTTGATATTTTTGTAGACAATATACGCTGCTTCCAATTTTAAACAATTTTGATCTATTTTGAATTTGTTTTTAAATGTTTTTAAATTTAGTGTAATTAAGTACTATAGTTTGTGTCTATATTTTGAAGCAACCATTAAAATGTATTTTTCCTTTTTTCATTTTAGGTAAGTCCAACCGAATTTTGACCCAGTTCCCAACGGAGTTGTGAGTAGATAATTGATTGTTAAATTCCTGCTTTTAAGTTATAGCCTGCGACTATAAATTGTCACTTTCCGCTTTTTGCATCACTGCAAACAGTCTATCTGAATCTGAAACGGCATTAGAAAATGCCCGGAAAACTGAGTGTATCTCACATGAAATATAATATGTTGCGAGCTGCAGAAACCCATCATAAAAGGCTAATAGTAGTCCACGTACTCCCTCTCTTAATGACTAGTATTATTTTATACCCAGCGTTTCATTAGGTGAGCATGTACATTTTCAAAATTATGCCTTTCGATGCGGTATACGTAACTCGCATCGGACGGACATGCAGTTGTCTTGACTTGAAAGTTACATCGAGGAACCTTGTGGAAACTTTCTATATGGTCTCACGTTTACAGACTTATTGTCGACGTATCCATTGTTTCGTAGTCAATAATTACGCATTTGCGTTGTACATTTCGGACCACCCCTTGGCAAGTGCAGCATACAGGTAGCATGTCCAGGGGTCACCGAGCCTACAGGGAGAAAATTGTCATTGAAGTGGACACTTGGACACCAACATACAAGGTTCTGTTTTTTTTTTTTTTGCGATGAAAGGTAGATAGATAATCTTGGTCCTACACGTCCATTGATGGTACCGGATTCTTACTCTTATCGGTTTCGTAGCGTATCGTCAATGAATTCATTAATTTTCGACGGCCCGCTTATCCATTAAAGTGGATCGCGGGTGTAGGTTGCTCAAGTGGACCCTCCATAGCTCTCGATTCTTCGCCATCGACTCGTAAGACATCAACGACAATCCCCATACGGCTAGAGGAGATATTATGAACTCGATCTAACCATATCATCCTGGATGTACCTAGAGGACGCCTGCCTGATGGTACGGACCAAACCACCGAAGCATGGACCGCTCCGTCCGGAGAAAGTAGCTGCTCGACATTGAGTTACTTACGTATTCTAGTGTTTCTAATGCGATCTCTACGGGTCACGCCAGCAGTACAAGGGAGGAATCTCATTTCGGCAGCTTGTATTCGCGATCTTATTCTTTCGGTCGGAGTGTATTGAACAGTGCATTGAACGCTTCCATTTAATCCATAAATCAATTACTGGTATGAGTATGACGTACTCCATATTCATTTTAATTATTCGTTCTATTGTATTTTCCAAGTTTCACAGCAAAGGAAAGTTCCTCGTCAGAATCATAGAGGACGATTCTATTTGGGAAATGACTCGTTAGAATTTTGCGTATTTCACATTATAGTGGCTTACGTATCGATATTTCGAGAGGCCTCCTGATATCTCAATTGCTGGCTGGAGTCTTGTAAAGTATCTGCTGAAGGATTTTAACGATAGTGTCTTGTAGAATTCCCTTTTCCTTGGCAGTAGAACTAGTCGTTGGAGTTTCCAAGGCTCGGAAAAAACTGATGACATACGATAAAAATGTTAGCAAAATAGTCGAACTCTCCATGATTGGTATGCGTTTATAGAACCGCTGCTGTTGGCAAGAGTCGGCACAAAAAAATCTTCGAATACAATAACTTTAAACAGGTCTCTTTGAAGTGCAAGGGACTGTGCTATCATTCGAAAACGACATTACTCTTGCCAATCGATGTACATTGCCAACTTTGTACTAGAGCCTCTTTCGAACAGCTAAGCAGGCTCTGTATATGAGACCTTAATAGTTCTCTACACTCCTCCATCGTATATACAAAATCTTGCAGATGACTAATACAGTTCTCCTGTCTTCCTCTGTCCCTCACTCTCTCTCTCTCTCATGTTACAAGCACATACTATGTCGCCGATTCGCTTGTGATTTGAACGCTGTCGATGATATCTTTGATCCATCTTAGGGTAAACTAGGCTTCCACTAGGCTCTTAACGAGGTAATCAAGAAATGGACTTCTATAGATACCTGGCCAGCAAATTCTCTTGTTAAAACATTGAGGTCACTGTCACTGCCATACGATCATCGATCACAGGACCTTAAAAAAAATTTCTATAAATATATTCAAAAGACCAACAACGCACCGCAAACATTTCTGCCGATTCCCCAGCAAATATCTGCGGTATCTATTTATGTCATTCGATAGGCAAAAGGCATACCACTTATAAATTTCATTCGTCTAATTTGACATGATCACAATGGCAGAAATATTTACCGTTCTACCCATTCAGCTATGCGCACAAATTCACCATCAAAATGGCGGCAATAAATTGAAATCAATGAAACATTCCAGGGATCACCCTGATCTTTCTCTCTCTCTCTTTCTTTCGTGAATGTTCTTCAGAATCTATACTGCATAAAATTCCAATAAAATCTCGAAACACCGCACTCAAAAGTCCAACAACCAACGCACACATTTTACCGTTTGCTACTAAAGTGCATCCATAAGATACTCCACTTGAAAGACTATGTCGTCTGCTGCGCGCGCACTGTACTTCTAATCATATAAATAAATTTCAATACTGTACCATTTAACTGTTTTGGATAATTTTGTCCACATCCTCCCCGGTGGATATGTATCCACTTTGGAGTTTACAGCAACTGACCAACAATTGCAATAAATATCCAATACACGACTACGAGCAGCGAAAAACAAAAGCCCAACACAAACCCCCATGGGGAGAGATTGATGAGGAAGCTCACTGCTACCGCATGTTCCTCTGCCACTGCCACTACCACTGCCACCTCCCAACTAAACATCTATTCCTGGTTCCGTTTTGCGAGGCGATATCGGTTCTGTCTGGGTGTAGGTACGTAACGTACCAATGACGAGTCAAATGCATTTAAACTGAATTTGACATATTTATTGGGAGGAGATACTTGGAAAACATTTTTCTTATACACGTACCGTACGTAGTGGATCCTTGGTTGGTTTTTCCTTTTCTCTGGTGGAGAGAAAACTTGCGGACGTGCGCGCAACAGAACAAAAAAAAAAGACAATCAAATAAAGGAATTTCCATTTTCCTCCTTGTGACCAAAAATGGCGAGAAAGAGATTCCACTGACTCTCTGACCATAGTCGTTGTCCTTCTGCCAATATATACACCGAGAACGCACAATCTCTGCCATGAGATCATGGATGGCTGCCGGTGGAGTAAGTGCAAGGCGCACGATCGATCGACAATCGCCGGGTAAAGGAGATTGATTGACAAGTCGTTATGTGGCCCTGGGCACATATGGGAAGTTTGCCATTTTTATGGTTTTACTTGCGACCGGTTAACGGATGCGTCGTCGTCGTCGGAGAGATACCACACGTCTTCTTGTGGATCTACTCTACCCAATTCCTCCCGAATATGGCTAGGACCGCATTTTCAGAAATGGGCAAACAGGAGTAGGAATTGTGAATCAGCCGCAGCAACGCAACGCAACTAGACGTATAGAGGTAACAATGTATGACTATACAGGACCGGGGGTAGGTAGACGACCGACGACGACGGGCTATCATTGTAGCAGATGAAGGTATATATACGCAAGAACTAATCTTCCATGGATACGCTTCCGTGTGCATAATTTAAAATCTATTTTATCTTTCCTGGTTTTCGTCTTCTTCGTGTCGGTTTGTGTTGTGTTGTTGCTGAGGTATGTGGAAGAACTTCTTAACCGGGCGCAGCGACGACGACAAAATGAAAAAAATAAAATAAACCACACACATACTCACATGTTGGGAGACACGTTAACATCATCTCGAGAAATCTCTACCAAAACAGCCTACAAATTGTAAATGTTGTGCGATTGTGATGGCAGGAGGTGTGGCGGGGGCATCTCCTTAAGAGTGGTAACACATCTCCTCAATTGGCAAATGAATACGGTTTTGTTTTGGTTTTTGTTTGTTATTTGCTGTGCTGCGACTGGCTGGACTATGGAGGCACCACACTCTGGCAATAGACAAAGGCAACTTATGTGATCCACTTTAGATTTGGTGGAGATTCAATTAGAGAGATCATCGGATAAGAAGCGATCGAAACACAGTACCAAACCAACGATGCGGTGACAAGGAATTTCCTTGTGTGTTTGGTACTATATATACAGTTTGGCGGCGCGCTAGTTCATTATTGGGCTGTATCTGAGGGTCAATCACTTTTGAAATGGGTATAGTTGACGTGAGGTTTTCGAATGAAATAAATCGACAGACCAGTGTAGATATGATGGGATATATTAGATTTGGGAATTATGGTTCTTGCATTGGCTAAATTGGAAAGGTACGATCGATTTGGTTTGTATAGATAATCACAAAGTCCTGGCAGGTTGATAGTTGAATTCTATCGACTGTTGATCGTGTCCAGAATCGGTAAATAAATAAATTCTGTTCCTTTGAGAAATTCCCAAAATTTTGAAAATTTATTGGACCAAATGTAATGCTCAAATTATCAAAGAGATTTCTGATCATTGTCAGTGATCGCGTCCTGAATCAGTTCCCAAATTTTTCAAAGCGAATGTAATTATCAACTTGTCAAAGAGATTTCTGATCATTGTCGGTGATCGTGTCCAGAATCAGTTCCCAAATTTTTTAAAGCAAATGTAATGCTCAAATTGTCAAAGAGATTTCTGATCATTGTTGGTGATCGTGTCCAGAATCAATTCCCAAATTTTTGAAAGCAAATGTAATGATCAAATTATCAAATAGATTTCTGATCATTGTCGGTGATCGTGTCCAGAATCAGTTCCCAAATTTTTTAAAGCAAATGTAATGCTCAAATTGTCAAAGAGATTTCTGATCATTATTGGTGATCGTGTCCAGAATCAATTCCCAAATTTTTGAAAGCAAATGTAATGATCAAATTGTCAAAGAGATTTCTGATCATTGTCAGTGATCGTGCCCAGAATCAGTTCCCAAATTTTTGAAAGCAAATGTAATGATCAAATTGTCAAAGAGATTTCTGATCATTGTCAGTGATCGTGTCCAGAATCAGTTCCCAAATTTTTGAAAGCAAATATAATGATCAAATTGTCAAAGAGATTATTTTAAAACACTTACTCACGTTGCTCATTCCGTCCGCGTTCGTGCCACACTCCCCTTCTTGTTCTCTAGTCGAAAATGTTGGCTTTTTGTTTGACATCCCAATATCTCATTCTGCGAACTCCCCACGAATGCGTTAACCCTTCCAGTTTTCTGTCGCTTTTTCGTTTCATTAGAGATCCACACTTATGCACTGTCTAAAACGAGCCATAAGAAGTTTTGTATGAATTCCAAAAAAATCCAAATAGAGACATGGAGAAGTTGCGATAATTCAGCATCAGCAGGGTTTTTTTTTAAATAAATCTTCCCGAGGATCATAATAATTCGGCAACAAGTTTAAAAAGTTTCACAACTCTAGCCACCGATGCGAACTCACAGTGAAATAGCGATTTAGGCAAGCATCGGTGTTTTGCATTCGAAAAAGACGTCGCCTCTGTCACTGGGTCTTTTGACATTTACATTACAAAGTTCCGAGGAAACTTTCTAGATCGCTTAGCAATATCTTATCTGAGAAAGAAAGGTTTTGTGGTCGCAGTAGCGTAAAAGTCTAACGAGGAAGATGGTTTATGAAGTAAAGACTCAATGACGGCAGAACTAGTTACAAAATATCGACGAGTTTGACTGTGTATATTTTCCAGTAATACCACTCCGACACATATACCATGCCCAGCTAAGATATCCATATCTTTAACAGGTACTAATGCATCGTTTACGGTCAGTTACTAGACTTGCTTTGCTTACTTCATTTTGGAGTTGGTCAAAAATCTCGAACAGTACTTTCTGGTACTATCTCCGTACATCTATACACATAATAAAAATGTAGGAATTTTCTTTGGCTCTTGAAAACTCTAAAACTACTGGACAGATTTCGATGAAACTTTTTTTTAAATGTTCCTTAAGACTATGACACTGCTATAGGCTATGTCGTTTATAGTCATGTTCTTAGGAACAGTTTTTAGGCAAAATTTATTTTTTGAAGTGAAAATATTTATACATACACAACACATATACCATGCTACAAATGGATGTTTATACTTTTGCGATCGTGCGACACGACAAACAAAAATAAAACCATAGTATAAAATATAACCCGTAGATCAGTACTACTAACACCCAACCGCCAGCGTTCCCGCTGCTCTGCTTGACAGGCTCCACCTGCGTTTTAAATAAGGAAACATTGTTAAGAAATCGCTGTATATCAACCCTTTAAGCTTTAAGAAGCCCCATCACATCTTAAGTGGACAGCTGTTACAAACAATGTGCAGAAGGTTATCTTGCACACTTCTGAGTGGTTGTCCAAGTGATCGTTTCTATTCATATTTATTTTTGCTTAAATTAAACGACACGGGCCTCACCTCCGACAGACGTCATCTACATAGGCCAATGAGATGGTTGGACTGACACTGAGTACCTACAACATTTCTCCTCTGCCCTTATAATTTAGATTCTATATCGGAAGTTCGAGGAGAGTACACTTCAGTATTCTGTATACCTGCCACCCCAGTATTAGATAAAATGAATATTAAAGTTGGTAGTGATGATAAGACCACTCGCGTTCATGAGATACGAAATAAAATTAAATCACAAGTTCCCTACACAACCACAAGTCCATAAATACATATTGTATCTATGACAAATTGAATCACTTTCACCCAAATCCAAATCATTGTTCTCAAAACGCATCACTTTCATACATATTCAATTGAGAACTCCGACTAAAAAGTTATTTAGCCCAACTTTTGCATTTGCTCCAATTGTACACACATTCGGCCTTCGCTGGTCTAGTCTCGGTTCGCCATACGCATACATATTTGACCTTAATACCGCCTTATGAATATTTATCTATATCCCTGGCTATCTAAAGAATTTTTGCTAATTTCCCCGCACCGGCAAATTGATAACACAAAAGCAAAGAAAACCGCATATGCGACTAGGTAATTGGTGAAATTAATTAATTTAAAAAAAAAATTTCTTCTTCAAGCTTTGCATTTTATGCAAACACGAGTTCTTTTGTCTTTCGCATCTATTCGTCGTGTGTCTTAGTATCCTCTACATATTTGCAGTGAAAGTCTCTGTTCTGTTACTAAAGATAATTTGATAATAATTTCTCTTTCGGTGGCGGCTATGGTTTTCATTTTTAGAACCCAATTTACGTTGTTGATGCAAATGAGGGGAAATTGTAATTTTTGACATAAAATTCCAAACATAAAAATCCATAACCCATACCTTACCCCGAATGTGACACATCATGCTCGACGTTAACGAAAAGTTATTAGCCCATTGCGGATATTTATTGATCATCCGAATCTGATTTTAAGTTTATTGATCATTTAAATTCAATAAAACAAGTTATAGATACTACAAGTCGTTATGAGGATTAGTGGGCTTTACGATTAAATGCTATAAAAAGACCAAAAGGTGGAAACGGTTTCATCAGATCACATCAGATCTATGCGTAAGTGGGTGAAATGTAGATGTAAGCACGTTAAACAACTTGTCTAGAAATTTTGTCTGTCGGTCGATAACCCTTTAACACTCTCCCATTAAAACGGATTAGGGAGAAGTTTCAGTCTTTGCTTGAATTTTGCTAGAAATTCTGGATCTGTTGGACAATGCTTTTTCACTTAGCACGATTAAGATTTGCCACGTCAAGATTATACTGTTGACCTATTCAGCTAAGTAACCCACGAATGAAATGGCAAATCAATAAACATCGATTCAAAGGCTTGTGTTTCGGTCTGGCATAGAGCCATACTAAGCAAATTAACCTCTTATGCATTATCACAAATTCACAACATCTCTGCGGATAGATGCAAAGCTTTCTTCAATTCATGTTGTAGTAGACGTCGATTGAATTCGCTTTAAGCGCAGGGGTGCCCCAAAGTTCGACATTTTCCGGAACCCTATTTCTTCTCCATATTACTGACCTGTACTCTTAAAGATCTTCCTTCTCTAACAGTGTGCCTGTAAAAGTGTAAATGCAACTGCGTCACACAGTCAAAGATGCGAGCAAATTTGTTTCCTGAATGACAAGATCTGGACAACATTTTAGAGCAAATAGTTAGTTTAGCCCAAAACAACTCTTCCTTCTCTATAAAAAGCACAGATTGGAACAGGTTTCGAATATTGCTCCAACATATGGGAGTCTCGGCCCCTCAAATCAAATTATCAAATATCAAATATCATATAGAGTCAAGCTTTCATAACTCGAAATTCTTTAAGTCGAATTTCTCTATTACTTGAAGTTTTATTGAGAATTCTGCGTTTTTAACTTCTTCAACTTTTGGCCTCCATAACTCGAAGTTTCTATAACTCGAAATTATTTTCTTTCATTTTGAGAGTTCGACTATATCAAATATCAAATATCAAATATCAAATATCAAATATCAAATATCAAATATCAAATATCAAATATCAAATATCAAATATCAAATATCAAATATCAAATATCAAATATCAAATATCAAATATCAAATATCAAATATCAAATATCAAATATCAAATATCAAATATCAAATATCAAATATCAAATATCAAATATCAAATATCAAATATCAAATATCAAATATCAAATATCAAATATCAAATATCAAATATCAAATATCAAATATCAAATATCAAATATCAAATATCAAATATCAAATATCAAATATCTAATATACGAAATATCAAATGTCAAATATCAAATATCAAATATCAAATATCAAATATCAAATATCAAATATCAAATATAAAATATCAAATATCAAATATCAAATATCAAATATCAAATATCAAATATCAAATATCAAATATCAAACATCAAATATCAAATATCAAATATCAAATATCAAATATCAAATATCAAATATCAAATATCAAATATCAAATATCAAATATCAAATATCAAATATCAAATATCAAATATCAAATATCAAATATCTAATATACGAAATATCAAATGTCAAATATCAAATATCAAATATCAAATATCAAATATCAAATATCAAATATCAAATATCAAATATCAAATATCAAATATCAAATATCAAATATCAAATATCAAATATCAAATATCAAATATCAAATATCAAATATCAAATATCAAATATCAAATATCAAATATCAAATATCAAATATCAAATATCAAATATCAAATATCAAATATCAAATATCAAATATCTAATATACGAAATATCAAATGTCAAATATCAAATATCAAATATCAAATATCAAATATCAAATATCAAATATCAAATATCAAATATCAAATATCAAATATCAAATATCAAATATCAAATATCTAATATACGAAATATCAAATATCAAATATCAAATATCAAATATAAAATATCAAATATCAAATATCAAATATCAAATATCAAATATCAAATATCAAATATACAGCCCTATTATGGCTATCAAATATCAACACGATATTTGATAATAATTGATACGTATCAACAAAATGAATGAATCGGTATTATGGCTATCAACCTATCAACATTTTTGATGAATTGTGAATTGTATTAGATTTAAGAGCTATTGTGAATAGTTTTATCGATAAACTTGGTATTACGGTTATCAAAAAAGTTGATATTCATCAAATTTTCTATCAACCACAAATTTCTCGTTGATACGTATCAAATATTCGGTGCATCAAATTAAAAAATTTATATCCTCGTTTTTATTGTTAAATAACGACTTTAGAGCGAAATGTCTTCGGTAGACATCCCAAATGTACTCAAACCACGAGTAGCAGCGATTTTAAAATTATTTACTCAATGAGGAAACTATCAACTGAGCGTTGGGAATAACTGCATTTGCATTGCACAATCAACAGTGTTGTTCGTTCTTTTGATTTGCGAAAAAACAACTTTTGTTTATAAAAAATAACAATATTATTTAACCAAAACTAGTAGTCAGCCATACAACAAAAACCAACTACAAACCAGAAACGTCAAACGTCAAAACAGAACCCATTCTCAATGAAATTTCGATAAGTATTCACAATGAGGTAAAATGTATCAATTGATACTCATAATACCAAACTATCAATGAATTGATAGATCTTATCAACTATCAACTAATTGATATTTGATAGCCATAATAGGGCTGATAAAATATCAAATCTGCAATCCTATCTTCTTATATTTTTCTGTCCCTTACGGATAGAAGCCTTTGCCCATCATATAATGCGCTCATTTAAACACTGGGTATGAATCTTGCTGGCTAAATCTCGTAAGTATATGTCGTCGTTGAAACCTCCCTTCAGCTTGACTAAAACTTTAAAAACATAAAACACAAGCTTAGACCTTCATATCGAAGGCTTAAGAGGTCGTGATTGAAGAGGATGATGTTCGTGCACTACCTCAGCGGTCAACCATTGCGGTGTAAATTCCTATTAGTCACCTAAATGCATGACAAACGATTTCCAATAAACAGCTTGAGGATAAGCGCATAAAGCCCAAACGCTTGAATTTCCTCAACATTCCATTTAAACACCATCATCCGAGTTATTGTTCCCACAGTCCGTACTCCATACCCGCACCTCATAACTGTGTGTATCGTGTAGTGGTCAATCTAATTTGCAGTCGCAGTGCACAACATCGCACCGGTCGGTCTGGCTCGGTCTGACTCCTTTAGGTAGGTCACGACAATCCCTCCCTCCCCCCCCCCCCATCCAAACAAGAGATCGTAACTCATACGCTGTACGGGACATTTTTGTATCCCAAAAAGCCAACTGCTGGCTGGTCCGCTGCCACACTGCCCGACAATGATTAACCATTCAACGTATCTTTTTGGTATTTTAATAAACTCGAAAGATACGCGAGTATCGCGACGCGATGGCTTGTACCCATGTCCCACAGCACTACACACACAATATTTTTTATTGGCCATTGTCTTGCGTATCTAGATAGCCAAACTGTAAGACAATAATAACTGTTTACTTGTTCGCTTTTCTAAGGAGTGTAAGTGCACGTAAGTTTCTTCTCCAAAACGGAATGGTGGCGGCATGAATCCAGGTAAGTCACCACCAGACATGAATGAATAGCCGAGCACCGAGCCCAACCCATAAACGCCAAAGAGCGCACGCTTTTATATATACGACGAATACGAGGTAGATATACCAAACCAAGTCTTTTGATCTAATTTCTCATTATTATTGATAAAATGCCTCTCGTATCTATGTAGTATGAATATGTATCTAATGGGCAGTTGCGTGACATGTTTTTTCAAACTGATGCGTAACACCATCGAGATGGGAGAGACGAGATGCAGAGAGGTCATTTCTATCCAGGAAATGGAACTATATGTGCACTTTCTATAATGAGAAGTGCCAGCCAACTCTGCGTATACGAACTCAGTTTACAACTTCGTCAGAGAGTAAGTTTCCAACTTCAGTCCTACATAAGTGGAACAAATGACACTAATATAGAGGATTTGTTGCGCTGCGCGCCTGTTGGGACATACGGATTATGGCGAAGCAGGAAAATGTTTTTCTATTTGGGAAAAAGGAATGAATGAAGTTGTGCGCGAAGGTTTTATGAATGGAGACTTCGATTGGATTGGAGTAGAGCGGGGTTACGTTACAACAGATGTTGGGTTATTTGTATAAAATGAAATAGGTATAGGTACGTTACGTACTTGTGTGTCAGACATCAGACATGGTATTGCTTTGTGTCTGTCTGTAAATGAGCTTATAACGTGTGGTACTACAGCTTAAAGTCGGCGCAAGCAAAAAGAATGACAAAGTTGGGTTTAACTTACTGAGTTGGTCATTGGGTCGTCTTCTCAAGTACAGTTCAGTAAGTGGCTGGGGCATCCCACAATTGGGCGGACCTAACTGCAGCACAGTGTGCTCTTAAATGGGAATTATTTTAATTGAAATATTGAACGATCCCTACCTACATGTTTATTGTTCACTTAGTTCTGCATAATCTACAATTTTCGATTTGGAGAGTTTTCCAATAAGGACGTTTCGATGTTGAAATGGAATAAAACAAGCTACGTGTCGTGTAAGCAAAATTATTTTTTTATTTCAAAGGCCCATCATGTATGCCTTAATGTATGAAATATAAGATCAATCAAATGTCCGCCGCGGCCACTCCAATTTTTATTGACTCTGTCACATAGGTAAGGTATATCCTCACAATAAAAAGTCTTTTAGTGTGGTCAAATCGTCACCTCTGCGAAATATGACCATATCTTCAAATCGTTCATCCATCGTGGCGTCTGCTGTGTGGCACGTAGCCCCGTCCTGTTGCTGGGACCACATGTTGTCTACCTCTATATCGATCAATTTTGCGTGACATAGGTTAACATCGATCTGTAGCGCTAGCCGTTGATGGTGACAAATTATAACAAACAAATTATTATATATATGTATATTATAACAAATTTTTCAAAATAAGTGGGGACCAATAACGTCGCATGCCCGCTCCAAAGTATGTCTTATGTCTTTTGTGGATGCACTGTCAACTCCTGAAGCTTGTGTGGGTCGATGTAGTCTTATATAGCTACATCAATTTTGTTTGTTAACATAGAGAGTGTCCGATAATTCACGCAAAATTTGAATTTTGCGCCATTTGATAGTACAGTGATGCCAACGCAAAAAAAAGATAACAATGTGACAGCTGACAGTTTCGGGTTAATAAAAATGGAGCGCTATACGAAAGAACAACGTATTTTCATTGTTGAGCAATGTTTTAAAAATAATGAAGATTTGTCAGCTACAGTCCGCAACTTTCGAAAAAAAAAAGAAAAGAAAAATCATCTTCAGTGATGAAGCTCATTGTCATCTTGATGGCTTCGTTAATCGTCAAAATGTTCGCATTTGGGGTTCAGAAAACCCACGAGTAATTGTTGAGAAACAAATGCATTCACAACGCGCGTGACTATTTGGTGGGGATTTTTGGTTGGAGGCATTATCGGACCATTCTTCTTCGAAAATGCGGCTGGTCAGGCAGTAACAATTAATGGTGTTCATTATCGTGACATGATAACCCAGTTTTTAGTGCTGGGATGGATGTGAACAACATGTGGTTTCAACAAGACGGTGCCACATGCCAACGCCATTGGACTTTTTTCTTTGGGTTTTTTTTAAGACAAAGGTCTATGTAAACAAGCCCACGACCACCGACGCCTTTATAGAGGAAATTGCGAGGTGTATTAATTAAATTCAGCCACATTTATGCGAAACAGTCATAGAAATTTTCAATAAAAGAGTATCTACGTTCTTGCTAGCAAAGCCGTGGCGGCCATTTATGCGATTCATGGGTATACTCTATGAATGAATACAAAATTTAAGCTGTCTAATTAAAAATCTTTATTTTCTATAAAAATTACATTTTGCGTGAATTACGGGACCCCCTTTAGAAATTTATTTAAAACTCCGCCTTGTCGGGAATGATTTTGGGCAAACATTTTGGTCCTCTTCCTCCGAATGGCCTCCGAGTCCGAAGCCCACGAACAAACTTCGTTCTCTATGGTCATTAACTTTGAACTCCTGGATCAGTTGGATATTATACGGTTGTAGGCCCAAGTCCCGGCGCAAAATTCGCAAAGTTGAAGTTTTGAAAAGGCCTACTTCTAATCTTGTACACGGCGAGGAATTGACTGTTTCGGGCTCACTTCTCCTGTATAAGTTCACTTAGCGCTGTAATGTTCTCTTCCGATCTGGCGTTACTTTGACGTATGGGTGTTGGCTGATTGTTTGTCGAACCGGTGGTGGTATCACGAATTTGGTCACCTAACGTTGGTTTTGTCGACTTTGAAGGGTCGTAAATTGGCGCAACGATTGCACCGAACGAACACTCATTTTAGTCGGCTCTCACATTAGGCAACAATCAATAAGCAACTGGCAATAGGAAACACGCAAAATTATCGCTCACAATTATTTTACTTTGAATTAAATTAGAGGTCTCACATCAAAGCTACTAAATATCGTTCGAACGAAAAATGTTGCTGATTGCTTATTGGCAGTTGCTATAGCAACTATAGTTGCTTATTGCTTGTTGCTTCAATCTGAGAGCCGCCTTATAGTTTGAACGTGCTGCTCAATCTTGTAACTTGCCATTGTGATTTTGCATTAGTACGTACCTGAATAATAAACACCAGATAAGACAGACGCCACCAAAACAACATGGCCGCCACAGGCTGCCAAAAACTGTCCAAATTGCCACTTTTTAAGTAGGTAGTATAAATTAGTGAGCATCAACGCTCTGTTGCCAGTAAGTTTGTCAATCCATTCCATATTCCATTCCATATTCCATTCCATATTCCATTCCATATCCATCCATACTACTTATAAAATGTAACGTCCGTATGTACGAGAACCATTCGTCCGATTTTCATGATTTTTTTTTTCTGATTTATATATGTGTGGCCAAATTAGGCCGTAGGGTGGGTGAGAATTGCTCAGGAGTAAAGGGGTCGCGGGGACCAAGGGGGGTCTCAAGAACCATTAGCCGTATGAACTTGAAAGTTTGTATGTTGATAGATAAGCAAACATTATTATATGCCTCATTCATCGTTTTTCAAAATTCGTCCTATAAGGGTTGAAAAACTTTCCAAACAAACTTTTCTATTTCGACCTTACTACGCTTAACTTGCCATTATATTCATAAATCTATGTATGTCAATTCAAGATATGCTTTTAATTATTAGGCAATACTTCACCGAGTATTTTGAGCTAACATTCATCTTTCTGGTCCATCCAGAATGTGAGATAAAATAATTTGAAAATAAAAGAAACCTCTGATTTTTAAAGTATCTCACCACAACTGTATAACCAGCAAACATAACAAATATAACACCAAATTGGTTTTCAAGTCCAAAGCCTTGGCTGTTGATATTTTAGAAGAGTATTATAAATAAGCTCCCTGGATTCTTTCCCTTAAAGGTTTCAGAGGTTTTAATACATTTTTTTTTGGGCTGCTTCTTCAAGCGTTTAGAGGTTGAATTGAGGACCAGTTCTATTATCGAGGATAAATCTTTTTGCAACAAACTTGAAATTATCGTCGTTAGACGTTAAGTTGATGTACATTATTTGATGAAGAAAATTGGCAATAAATCTCTTCATACTTTTGTCTTTAATTTTACTGCTCATTATGAACGGCTTGAAGCAGATTGTTCTGCTATTTGCCATGATGACATGTCTGTAGGTTTGAGAATGATTTGATCTCATACCTTTGGGGTCCATTTTAAACTCTCAATATCCGTATTCCAATCTAACTTAAAAACTAATAATTTATTTCGTCTCTTTTCTTTCCAGGTAAGCTTCATCACATACCAATTCCATCTTGCAACCATGAAGACTAATTACATCAGAGATGAACTTTTTAAACTCTAAAACCGCGTAAATTAAACACTAAATTGGTAACTTGCACGCATCTATAAATTCGTTTGGTTAATATACCGTCATCTTGTCGTGTCTGTCTGGATGCAACGATATTGTACTATTAATTTATTAAAAAAAATTCTTTGTACATCTGTTCATACTCGTACAAGTGAAACGTCTCTGTTGCGTTTTGCGTGCGAGCGAGTGCCGCCGGATGGATGAAAAATTGTGCGCTTCGATGTTTTGATTTAATTCGTTATTTTTATTGATATTAGTATGTCGATGATAATTGCATATAGACATTAGACACATACAGCACAGCATATAAACTTTCGTTGCTCTATAGTGTCTAATCGAAAGCAGATGAGTGAAAGTACACTAAGAGCGCAAATGCTATCTGTGTTTGTTTATTTTAGCCATTCGTGATCACTGATCCATTCAATACATCCGATACATTTTTGATTAAATGCGATAGATTGGAGGAAAAGTTTTCGATCAGGTGTATTTGAATTAGGTTTATTTATGTATTTAGTTTATTTATTTATTTAGTTTATTTATGTATTTAGTTTATTTATTTATTTAGTTTATTTATTTATTTAGTTTATTTATTTATTGAGTTTATTTATTTATTTAGTTTATTTATTTATTTTAGTCCCAGAACAGATTTTCATTGCGAAATGCGATTGAATTGGGCGAGCTCTCAGACGGAGTATGACTTTCCATAACTACTCAATTGGAAACTGACTTTTTTCTTTTACTGCTTCTAGTCTGTATCTTCTCCTATCTGATTGAGAATTGTCTATGTGCCCTGTAGTCTGCCACCAGTCTAATACTTTCGACTCTTTGTAGCTTTTTTTAAAGCTTGAGAGAAATGCTATTCTGTATCAAGAGGGATTTTCGTTTCCCAGCTATAATTGTTCAACCAGATGAGTTCGGTTTAAATGCGTTCAGGTGAGCTATATTACAAAACTTCTTTCTTACTCATTAGACTTTCGAGTAGCGACGACCATGACATGTAAAAAAAAAACATTAAAAAAGCCATTAGTCCTTCAAACTCTGTCCATGGTTATGATAAGGTTTGTTTAAGTTAGATCAGGTTAACGTACTTGTCAGCAAAAGCCGGCATACTGAGTCCATTATAAGGTATCTTTAGATAGACTATATGTGAAAATATTTCCGACCACTCGTTGAACCAGTTTAAGGTTCATATATGAAGGAGTCTTCTAACCTGCCTATACATATTCAGCCCTATCGAGGTATACGTTCGGAAGGAAATTAGAAACGAAAGTCAAATCTCTATATCCGTTTCGGAACAAAATAAGTGAAGTAGTATATAAACGCCTTCATTTGACATTTCCATAACTGCAAAATGTTCCGCAGCAATTGGTTGTCGGAGATCTTCGAAAGAAATAAAATTCCGTTCCGAACGGATGCCTCGATAGGCCTGATTATACCCTTAAGAAAATATTAAATTGATTGGAAGGGTCTTATGCAGGATCTTCACTTGCTACAGTCTATGCCATATCTATTTTTACCTTATCGCACACAATCTAACTTAAACGCACATATCGTGTGCGATATAAAAACAAACCATAAATATATTGTCTGTTGCGCATAACTAATCGGTATGCAGTTGTAGAATCAACAAATTTATTTTTTTCAACCGATTTGTCTGGACATTTTTGGCATTCTGGGGGTTAAACCGGAGACACATCGCTCAGTAATCCATCACGCTAACCTCTGTCCCATTGCGCCTACTGATGGTTTTCTTCTAATTTTGCTTAATTGCTCAATTGTAAAATACGTCGGCATAGGTACCATTGTAAGTTCCCTTCAATGGTGCCAAATATTCAGATCAAACGCACGACCACGGTATACTTGAAACTGCAAAGTTTTTCAAGATATCTATTTAGGACAACAACTAATAATATCTTCAAGCTTGTCGCGTCGCGGTTGAAGCATTTTGGGGTCGCCTTTCCTGAGAGAAGTATTTAAAAAAAAACTGCACTTATGTCCCGATTCTGATGCTCTATACAAAAAAATTATAATTCGTACCACAAGAGTATAAGCTCAGTAGTGTAAATTTATTTAGATTGACTCTATCGCACACCACTCTATGGAAGCGCACATATAGTGTGCGATACACATCACACTTATTCATACGCATAAATGCATATCCAAAATGTACTCAACTTTATTTGTTTTCAAATTTCGTCACTCGTTGCGCACGTTAGGCGGCTCTCAGATTGAGGCAACAAGCAATAAGCAATCAGCAACATTTTTCGTTCGAACGATATTTAGTAGCTTTGATGTGAGACCTCTTTAATTCAAAGTAAAATAATTGTGAGCGATAATTTTGCGTGTTTCCTATTGCCACTTGCTTATTGATTGTTGCCTCAATGTGAGAGCCGACTTATGTGCGTTAAGTGCTCCAAACGACATTTTCGGTACGAAATATTTTAATCTCTGTTTTATATCAAAAGTCGATTGATACCCATATATACCAATCCCCTATAATCTACTCACATTCTTCAATGTGAGTAACGCGCTCTAAATTAAGTGAAAATCACGATGAATTCCATAACTGTCTCCCATAATTCACATTAACAACCTGAAAACGAAACAGCATGCAGCACCTAATGAGATTCATGGTCAAAAACCTCTAAAACATACAACACATAGGTACACACCTATTTATCTCGGAAACACCTGTAACAGACAAACAAAAAATGAGAAAGTTGACACCTACCTGCGCCTGCACTCTTCCCAGCAACGAATGCTTCCCTCTAAAGTCTAAAACAATCGTACCCATTGACCACACGAGAGTGTGTTCAAACTTAAATGGCCCGACAGACAGAAAGTCTTTCTATCTCGCCCGATGCCGCCTCCAGCAGCAAGGTGGAGTTCATTCGATGCATGTTACTTCCTTCCTAGTCCAAAGTGGTGATGCCAATATGCGCACCATTTCGTAAGTCGACGACGACGTCGTTTGCCTATTTTGGGCTTACACACGTGCATCATTAAAAGAGGCCCCTTGGCCAGGTTCAAAGCTATCAGCACTAGATATGTGTATCGCACACTCAAATAGTATAATGAACAAAATGAAAAAAAAAGTTGCTAAACAACTTTCCATCGACAACATCTCTCATCTCTCTTCACGCAGTCGGGCATATCGGAATCGTCTTCGACAGCATTGTCGTGGACAATTGAAATCTGTGCGTGTGGTAGTAATGCCGATGATGGTATGACGATGACCGGCATCCAAAAGATGTACCTTTGAGGAATTTTAACTGATTAATTTAGATAACTTGCCTATACTGATCAGGACACTCACACAAACAAATAGTATATACAATGTTGCGGGGGAATGCTGAGAATCCTTTCCTCCACCATAAATATTAATTTTTCTTATTATGGTCAGATGTCCAATTAAATGGATAATGTTCAGGAATCTTTACACCACAAATCAATTTATTATCCGTTGAATATCTTTGTCGATAGTCAGGGTATAAGGATACAGATGTAGGTATATACTAAGAGGAAGTAAATACTTAGTTGCATATGGTATACCAACGTTGTGAATTTGAAAAATATTTACTTGGTGTGGTTGAAAAAGTTCAAACGGCACAAACAAATGATTATCGAAATATGTCACAGTTTGGGCAACCATTCGCGAAGCAAAATTTAGAGCCACTGTAGCAGTAAGTGCTTCCTATATTGAGAAAGACGAGGGCTCTTGTCATTCCAAATCAAGATCTGTATCTGAGAAGGTTTCAAAATCTCTATATAGCTGAAGTTAGCTTCTTTCCAATTTAGAAGGGGCTAAAGTTCAAAGTTTCTGATTCGAAATAAAATTGTAGGCCTTAAAAAATAAAACCACGGACACAAAAATAACTGCGAAAAATAAACCAGTTCGAAGTGAACTTGAGCCTTCCAAGTATATCAGACTGACCTACAACGAGATTTTGACATTCATCACGGGTTTTCAGTGAGCAAAACAAGTCTTACAATCTTTCAGTGCCGTCTTCTTGTACTCTATCTACTATATAGTCCTTGTCTTGTATGTTGGGGGCTTGGTCAGCAAAACTCTTGGCCGCCCTATTTAGCTATATCTCCAATTACCGAACTTTGTTTCTGTTCTCTTTTCAAGCTATTGTCGTTACAAGCTTATTTTTATTCATTCTGACTAAGCAAGGCGGTCTAATTTCTGATTGATAACTGATGGGTTTGTCTATGAATTGGGTCCGTCCAATAACAACATGCATTTAGATCTGTACTTTAGCAAAGCTGCCCCTTTTGCCAAACCTACAAAGAAGATTATCGGGCTGGCTGTCAATCAGATTGTTTGTCTGAAGCACTCCATAGAGACCTGAGCTTCGCATCTTATATTTTGAAGTTTATCGTTGAGGGATCTGACAGACCCACTATCGTCCGTCTCAAATTTTCAAGTCTCTTCTATTCCTTCTAAGCAGATATTTAGATCCACAAAGTTTAAGACGGTGGGCCAGCTTCTTTGAATGTCTGCATGCGGTAAGGCTAAAACGTAAGTCGCCCTCAGTCATTTCACATTTGTGAAGAGACAAGCAGGTAGTTTGTCAGTAAAGACTCAAAAGTAGTCGTTCTTTGCTGCATCGTCTGCTCTTTTATTACCAAATACCTTACTTACTTACTTAGGCGGCTCCACAGTTCGGAATGAACCGAGGCCTCAACTAACAAGCCTCTCCAATTAGCCCGCTAACTGCCTCCAGTTGGGCAGTCCTAGTCGATTGAGGTCGCCTTCGACTTGTGCGCGCAACTTAAGGCGAGTTCTTCCTCTACTGCGTTGTCCCTCCGGGTTAGACTCGAAGACTCTGCTGGCCGGAGCACTTGTTTCCATCCGCTCTACATGTGTTAGCCATCTTAGATCACTGACTCGCAGTTATTTGACCAGGTCGATGTCGCTGTACAGGTCGTATAGTTCGTCGCTCGTAAACGCAAACGGGACCGAACGTTTTACGAAGAATCTTCCTCTCAAAGCAACCGAGGATATCGTCATCCGCTTTAGATAGAGTCCAAGTTCCAGCGCCATAAAGCAGGACTGAATTGATCAAAGTCTTATGCAGAACCTCCTTAGTTGTTCCGGATAGGGCTCTACTACTCAGTTGGAAGTAATTGAACGGACTTTTGAAAGACAGTGCATTGTGTGTTGGCCTGTAAGTTTTGGACAATTCTTTCAAGTATGATGGTGAAGACGATAGCGAGTCACCTTGTCTAAATCCTCTTTTAACGTCAAAGGTTTCGGTAAGGTAAGGTCGTTATCGACATTGACGTAGCAGCGAGCTTTCTCCATCGTCATCCTACACAATCTAACGAGTTTTGCAGGGATGCCAAAGCTAGACATGGCTCTGTATAGCTCGTTTCTATAGACGCTGTCATACGCGGCTTTGAAATCGATGAAAAGATGGTGGGTATCGATTTGGACTTCTTGTGTTTTTCCAGGATCTGTATAAGTGTGAAAATGTGGTCGACGGTAGACTTTCCTGGCCTAAAACCTCACTGAGATGGGCCAATCAGGTTATTTAGGAAGGGTTTCAGGCATTCATACAATATGGGCAGATAGGAATACCGAATACCTATGTCCCCAAAAGCACAGCTAAGCTAAGACCTACAATTTTATGCCGAGTCCGAACGGCTGAATTGAGAAGTTTTTCAGGACAGCGTTCTTTGGTTAGTCCCTTTCTATATGAAACACTGACTCAGCTAGATCACATAAACACACCTCTGGTCGTTAGTTCACCAAAGCCCTATGTTGAAGCGACTATATACGTTTTTGACATGAGACATAATAAATGATGTTTCCGCCCTGAAGTATAAGGACAAGCTTTCAATTTTTTCGACCTCTTCGGAATACTTTGTACAGAGCTTGAAGAAACGGTTGTAAATTCTGCCATTTGCTATAGCTAAAAGTTGTCATTTTGACTTTGAAACCTACTTAAATTTATACAAATATTTGGGTAAATATTCTTAGTTAGTCGAGAACTACCTCTATCGGGTCTCTCGCGTGTTTTGCGGTGGGCCCTACACCTACATATGCATGGCACAGCTCTAAATCTATGCGCGATTATCGTACTAGCTGGGATCTACATCTTTGCATGGTTTCCGCGTGAGGCATGTTCACAGTGTACTCCAGTAAAGACGTGCTATAACCACGGGACTTCCTCTCTTCATCAGCATTAATGAAAATTCCCAAAAAGCGGATAGACTAATGGACTCAAGCGGTTATTTCTCCACCCGAATGTCGAGAGGTTATGAAACCCCAGTTCAAGTTTCCTTGGGCTGCCTGTTGCCCAATTCGTCATAGTAGGTATTTCCCCATCAGTCAAACGGTGTTTCTATAGCTTTGCTCTTTGGAGAGGTCAAAAATGTCGAGACTTGCGCTTTGGCTTAAGTTTCCCACATTAGTGTTGGTTTTTAACTATGCGTCCAAATGATCTGAGGTCTGTACTTGACATAATGTTGGTTATCCGAAAATTGGACACGAAGTTGTTTCTCCAAATTTTCGAAATCGTTCGTCAAAGTCTTATTTAAACGTGACGAGTTCACGGCATACTCGGTACCCCTATAATAGAGCTCAAGAAAACCGTGAGCATTCAAGTTGTTCATCTGTCTGTCGATCGCACAATTTGGTCTACCCTTATTCACTTTTTGAATGACATCTTCGGAAACATTCAATTAGCTTGGTTGATCATTTACCAAGACCAATGACTAATGCGAAAAAGAGAGTCTGTCCCAATTCTTCGGGTCTGTGAATCATTTGTAAAAATGCCACCAATTCCACCCCATTGGCAACTGAAAAGAAATTCTCCAAGATGCCAATCAAAATACCCCAACCAACTACCTAAGCGCCACAACTTAGTTAACCTCATCAAGAACATGCATCCATCGAGCATGATGGAACTTCAGACAGATATTTGCCACAAATATTTTTACAATTTCATTTCGATGTTCCAGAGGAATCTCATTTAACCTGTTTGGCCCGGCATCACATTCAGATGGCTTGTGGTCTTCTTCGAGATTTGCGATCGCCCACTTTCATTTTCTCCCTCGACGGAACGCGTCCACCAAAAGATAAAGAAAGTTTAACCGCGACAGCGCCACCACTGGCGGTGGCAATGGTCAAAAGAAATTCAGAACAACCATTCGGCCGCCGAAAATGTCAAAAAGTTGCCTCAAGTGAAGACATTTTTTTTTTCGTCTTGTTGTTCGCCTTGTTCAATGTTCATTCTGATCTGACTAGGTTAATGAATGAATAAATGAGTAAAGTCAACAGAGAACCACATGCGAGTGGTAGCTGGTACTGGTAGGTATTCCAAAGACAATTCCGCGATAAATTCTCTGATGAATATTGGACCGGCGGAAAGTGGTCAACATCAGCACCACCACCACCACCGCCGCCGTCATCATCATCATCATCATCATCATCATGCATCGTCGTCTTCGTCTTCGTCGGAGATGCGTATCTTTTGTCGGTTTGCACATTGTTTGGCGAAATGATTTATCGCAGTGAGTAGGTCAGGTGAACGAATTCGCATGCATGCGGGTCTGACGATGAGAAATGCTGATTGCATCCGAACCGACTGTCGGATGTTTCGTCATCAGATTTAATGCGCCGAAAATTGAGATAATGAGAGGCGGTTCGACGATCGACGATCTCTGTGCGAATTATTAATGTGAGCTGAGTGGCTGTATGGAGATGACCGAAAGGCAGTTATTAGTGTGGCCAACACGGGCCTATTAAAGAGGCAAGAACATCAAGATCAATCTTTAACGTTGATTTTCGGGTCCATAGTCGGCTGTCGTATTATACTGAGTCACTTTCTTTTACGGTTTCAATCAAACTGTCGTTAAGGAAACGAGTGAATGGTGAATTGAAATACCCGTTCGGTGGGAGACTTAAAACGGATCATATACACGATTTAGACAAGTTGTGTTGATACTTTCCTTTTCAGTCATAAGGAGGCAGTGCGTCATTTTTTTGTTGTTTTTTTAATCAGTTTCAGTTGGGCTTAAGTGGGTGATTAACCTAATAAAGGTATAGCTGGTTGTATGAACGTTGACTGAAGGGCGCGTCATGATATCTGGGAAAGTTTAAAGGTTCACCAGGTGTTCATCTCATACCTAGGGGATAGTGGTTCCCGGATCTGTGCTCGATGAAAATGATAGAGTTCGCAATTCCCGGTCTATAATTTGGCTCATCAGGAACAGCCTCTAATAATCACAATTTAATTGACTGTGTTGCCCTTAAATGTATCCCTGCGATGCCATCTACAACGCGGGTAAAATATGTATGCAAGAATATTACCTATGTGGTTCCAGAAAGCCACTCTATTAGGACGCTGTGGCGTCACTCTAGTGGTGGCCATGATCCCCAAATAAACCTTACTTCTAAGTGCACATTGGCATGTATACAAAAAGCCAAGTCAGTGCAATTTGGAAATCTGCTACCAATCAGACACTTTTATCCTTCCTGGCACTGGTGTGTTTCAACGAGGGTAACCACACAAATTATGTGACCACTAACAACCATTTCCTTCGCATCGCCAATGCCTTACTGAAATCATCACGACTTAGTCTGGGGATCAAGCCAAATTGAAATCGAAAGTATCCCGACGACAAAAACCGTATCAACATCTTGGCAATTTCTTAATTAATGATCAAGCAAGAAAAAAAAATCAGAGCCAACCGATCGTCTCTAGTCAATCCACTATCCACTAATGAGCTTCATCATCTCCTGCTCACTTGTACAAAACCAAAGGGACCTCTTCAGCTCACTGCCGAGTCGATGATATAGATTATGATGATGCCTAGTGCTCTTTGCTGTTGTGATCCTCAAAAATGTTTATCTACCTCTACCCTACTATTGTGGTGGCTTCCCAATTCATTTCGACTTCCTCCGATTGCTGCACACGTCTGCTTTCGATTTCATTTTTACTTTCGCCCGGCTAGGTGAGGTGACTCTCAAGACTAACGTCATCTCTGCTCAGTTGGAGCAGATCGTGCCATCGATCGTTTCGTGAAATTGGTCCTCTCCACTGTCGCCATTGTGTAAACCGTTTGGCGTTTGTCGCCGTCGTCGTCGTCTGGTAATGAATGTCCCATTAATTCATTAGTCAGAGTGAAACAGAAACTGGAAAAAAAAACGTATGCACTATCATGCCCAATTGATCGAGAGTGCTGATCGATCGATCGTGCCCTTGTGTGTCAAATCGATCATGAAATGTCATTGTCGTTTGAACTCTTGACAGCATTTCGGATTTTTTGTTTATGTATTTGTCTCTCTTTTGCGATCTTGAGAGCGATGGTTGGTGGCTCCTTTCCATTTGACATTGCAGATGCCTTGTCGTTGATGCATTCTTGATGAATTTATTCTGTGACATTCCGAAAGACATGTCAGCGGGATATATTTTTTTTGTTTTGTCTGTTATTGTTGTGATCGTTGTCGTTGTATTTTCATTTTCATTTTCATTTTCATTGATCAACAAAGGCCAGTGAAAGTGAAAATGAAAATTGCATTGATCGGAAATTGTTGACGTCAAAGTTGACAGTTAAATTAAATGTAATTGTTCGATGGCGGACTTTTGATGGATGTCACATAATAAGTGAGAGGCATGAGGGTAAAGAAAAAAAATAATGCAACTAAATTAAGAGAATTCAGCTAAATAACTCGGGAGGTTCTTAGGGAACAGGCAGGATTTTGGGGTGATCATTAATGAAGGCGATTTAGCGGGTTTGTGATCTGTCATAGAGCATTTACATATCATTCACTGCGAAGAGTTTGCATTAGCTTTTGGTATGCATTCTCCTGAGATTGTCTGAGATCTTCGCATTTTTTCCGAGTGGGTTTTGGAGAATTGCAGCCGATTTTTCTACCAGCATTCCCCTCGGATTCTCAGATTAACTTCCCGGCGAAAAAAATGCGAATCATCTATTTTGCTGGGTGGTAAACAAATATTTATAATAGATAGTTCTTGAAGCACATGGTGTCTAGTAAGGAACTGTGTGAGGTAGAAATGAATAATCCGCCGAGTCTTCGAACGGACCAGTCTTGGAGTGTATCTTCAATTGGTTTCTCTGCTGCAGCTTTCTTGTTATCGTTGCCTTTCCGCTGTTGTCATTTTCTTTTCAACCCCATCTTTTCTTAAATGTATGTATTTTCGTTCAAGGGATCGACCACAAGAACGACTGTTTTTGACGTATTAACCGATATCTCAGATCCGTACAGAAGGATAGAGTGTGTGAGTGTCATAAGAAGTGATACTATTCTTGCCAAAGCAGTTTTGATCTCTGCACATTTTTCGAACACAAACTCTATCAAAGTGTTTGAAATTTTGCTCATTTCCAAATGACCCCCTTTTTAAGGGGTAAAATGTTAGTAGTAGGTATTTCTCTGAAGGACTACGTAACGGCTTACCATAGCGATGTTAAATTGTGTATAGTGATACAGACAAGATAAAATTCGTCGCATATTTCAAGATATTTTGATTTGGCCTGTTTTAGGCGGCAACCCCCTAAGGTTATAACCCTTTTTATGGACAAAACTCGTTACAGTATCAATATAAAAAAAAAACAATTGTCACAATTTAATTGCAATTATTGGCAACATTGCAACTGCACCAACAGACAAAAGAAAAAACAAAAAACCTCTTGACAAGTTGCGACCCATTTCCTGTCATAATTTACTGTAAACTGCTTACAAATCAGCGAAATGTCTAAACAACAGTTAAATTGATTCAATTCTCCATTCAATGCCTTTTCGTATATATTCTTTTGTGTGTATATAGAGAAGACGTGAAAATGCGCCACAAAAATAGACGCTCGCAGTCGACTACTCTCTGGGTGGAAGTTGATTATTATTTTTTTTCTTTCATCTCTCCTCTATATAAAGTGATGATGGTAAAAAAAAACCTTTCCGTTTTATTTTTTTCTATTTTTTTTATTAATCATAAGAAGAGTGACATTTCAAAGTGTACAAACTGTAAAAACGAAAACCGTAAAAATAACTTTGTCTGATCAATAAAGTTTGTCGATCATCGTCGGCGGCCGGCGTCGCGTCAGTCGTCGGTCGTTCCCATCTCTAGCCGAACCTTGTTTCCTTTTTCTATACCCTCTGTATAAAGAAGATGGGTACACACTACACAGCATAAAATGCAACGGAAGACGAAAAAGATGAACAAAAAAAAAAAAAAATTTTAAAATGAAAATAAAAAAAAAGGAAAATATAGAAAAAGAATCTCAGGTTGACATTAAACCGGTTAAACGGTAATTGTCCTCATGTCGTGACTTCTTTGACATTTCAATGTTGCGCATGTAATCGTGTTTAACTGAAAGTCTGATGGCATCCTCCTCTAGGTAGCGGTGTATTTCCGAGTGGGTACACTATGGACGACCAATGTATAACTGAGTCTGAGTGTCGGAGCACAGTGGGTATTGATGCAAGGTAGGTGGGTGTAGGTGCGAGCGCCTTTCGAGGTGACTAAGATTCACTTTCTTCTAAATAAAATTTCAAGGCGGCAATGGGAGACAAATTGCGTGCAGCACCAAATGCTTATTTGATGAGGTTAGTGATGGATAAAGAAATTAGTCGGATAGTCGATTTTTTACAGTAGATAACAAATTTATTTATAGACGTCTATCTTTTCACTGTCTTTCAAGCACATCTGAAATATAATTCCGATACGTTGATGTCGGATGCGCAAAAAATACGCTATGGCAGTCTTCCTCGACATAGATATTTGAAAGCGCTATAATGTTGCTCTGAAAGATTTGACATAAACAGTTCCGTCATAAACTGGGTCAAAAGCATGCTTAATTATAGGATCATCAACACAGCTATGACTCAGTTTTGTGAAGCACGCTTCAAGAAAGAGTCATCTCCCCCATTGCTTGGCTTCTGCTGGCTAACATAAGCTAAGTTCTGGTTTTATGAAACTATACATTTAAAGCCAAGTATTGTAAAGAAACGTCCCCGTTCGTCACACTTTTATGGCCCCCACTGTTAGACACTTTGTATGGCCACTACTGTACACAGCCAACCGCAGACATACCACCACCTGCCATGGCACAAAGTACCTAGACTGACCAACCAAACAACATTTGTGACAAGGAATTTTCATTCGTCACGTATAAGTCACACTGTCTCATTGTAGGAAATTACATGAGTACCCGAATGAAATTGCCATTCGGGGAGACTTATCTACTGTTTTTAGTACCAATCCCGTGTACCAGATAAGGCTTCCACTATAGAAAGTGACTTCGGTCACTATTCTGAATTTTTGGTGGCTGAGTTTCCTTTGGGAGACTGGCCTTAAATTGGAACCGCGCTTGTCGCTGGGCCGCATCTTGTAAACACGGATCCACGCTTCTCGTTGGGCCGCATATTATATTTGTATAGTGTATACTCAACCCAGAAAGTTAATCAATGTTAAGTTAATCATAAGATAGTAGTTTATACGTTGGTTAATAAAATAAAGAATATCTCTTAACCAAAGTTTGGTGTTTCTTTGGGTAAATCATGGATCCGGCGAGCAAAACCCCGGCCTCAGAAAAAGCACATCACAGTATGTCTATAAAAACTTTCGATATGATATGTCAACAGGATAGAACTTCCAACTTTTGGCACAAAGTCGAAGAAATGGTTTTGCACTGAGAACTTCCAAAACAGTTGTTCTCTAAGCGTCAAATAGACTTCTAAGTGGCAGCTCTAATGAATAGTCATACCCCAGACTGAACATTTGGAATTTTGCTCATTGGTGGAGAAGTAAAAGTTATTAAACAGGGGGTTTTGGCCATGCTGTCCACATAACCCCCCTTTTAAGGGGTAACATAACTACTTACCATAGCGATGCTAAATTTCGCATGGTGATGCATATTTAAGGATATTTTGATTTGGTCTGTTTTAGGCTCAATTGACAAAATGTAATAAGTTTACTAGACCCTTTTCAAGCTTATTTTATATATATTCGACACGCGCTTTTATGTGCCATAAACACATAATACAAGAAAAAGAAAAACACTTCGAGTCGTAGTCGAGCACAGTCATATACAATGTAGTCGAAGTGTTTTGGTTTTTTGGTCTACATCCACATCTTGGGACAGCTCATAGAGATAGCGGTTCAATCTACCTGTTTATCGTCGTAGGGGCTTTTTTCACTTTACAACCAAGCAGATCTATAAATGTATAATAAATACGCCCGGTCTTTGAGCATCTGTCTCCAGTTGCGCACTCGAAGTTCGTTGAGGTCTAACTCCTCTTGTGTGCGTGGCTAAGGTGAGGTCTTTATCTACTGTGTTATCCTATTGGGTTGGAGTCGTGGGCCGAACCTCTAGTGCCCATTTTCTTCTACATATCTCAAGCCATCTTAGACTGATGCCCAATTTCTTGAGTAGGTCAATGTCGCTATGCAGTTCTTCATCAAATGAAATCGAACATTTTACGGAGAGTTTTTTATTCGAAGCGGTATATGCTCCCTAGAAATCTTTGTACAGATCTTCCAGTTCGTCAAAGAAGTAACTAACCGGGTACTTTAATTCGCTGTTCTTACAGCCAGTTGCATTTTTGGTGACGTATAGACTATACTTCTTTAACGTCCCTACCCTATAAAGCTTCTGCAACATTCCAACCGCTCCGAATGTAAACTAATAGCGCATAAAATAAAATAACAGGTCTATAAAAGACCATAGGTCTAGTTGATCGCGAATATCTGTGCGGCTTAATCCGATCAATCATTTGGACCTTTTTCTGCTATCAGAATTAAAACGTTAAAAAATATCTCCAAGATGTTACTCGTGATACATAGTTGAACCGATACAATTGGTACAAGCTTCTCAATAAGGGACATGAAATAATAACTCTTTCACAGCTTGTTGGCTGGATTTGGAATCACCTATTAGTGATTTTGTAGTCAGCTCTGCTATCGTAAATAGTTGCAGGTACATATACCACGACGCTACAGGTCCACAGGTCTTACAAGTTCTTTGTGATTTTGTCAACAAGTGAGGCTTGTAAAACAGCGTTACAGAAATGTGTTACACTTGTTGAAATTCACTTTCTCCATAGGCACATGTTGTATTGTGTTATTGGCATGACTGCATGAATTGATTTGTCTCATTTGGTCCTTCGTCTAGCTTCATAAGGTCTATAACACAAAGCGACAAGAACTTGTAGAACCAGCAATTTCCTACAAGTGTTACAAACTCAATCCTGACTTGGGGACACCATTTAACTGTTTTTAATCAGACTTATCGACTTTCCACTGTTGTGTATTGTAGCCCCCCTAATAATTTTCCGAAGTAGAACCCGTTTTTAAGTATTGTCACTTGCCTTCCTTTCCTCTGTAAGAGTGGGCTCAATGGTTGGTGTGCTTGGGCTATTGAGCGAGAGCTCTCACGCTTAATCCCCGAAAAACACAAATTCCATCTCTCGCGAAAGAAATCCGAAGAAATACCTGTTCAAAATATTCTTCTCAATACCATCTTCTTGAAGTTGGCATAAAATTGTAACGATACCTAGGCCCAGATTTATATACCTATTGCGGAATTTTTTGTTAAATTCTTCTAAGATTTTGGTCGTCCTATCTCACCCTATTCCGTTTCCTGCCCTCTTTTCGAACATTTTAAGCGTTACTTGTGGCGGATGTTTCCTTAAAATGTGAGAGATTATTGTTGGAAAAAGTCCATGGGCCCAATACCAGCAAAATATATAAACAGTTTTTTAAATCCTTTCAGACTTTCGTGGGCGCAGTAGCGCAGTGGTTAGTGTGCTGGACTACTGTGCGAGGGATCCCAGGTTCGATCCCCGGAGAAACACAAATTACATCTTAAGGTTTTTTCTACTGCGCCACCTCTCGCGAACGTCTGACAAACATCCGAGAGTATGCCTGTCCTGAAAAAGCCTCTCAATTCAGCCAGCCGTTCGGACTCGGCATAAAATTGAAGGTCCCTTCCATTCGTCCCAAAAATAGAAACTCACACAAAACGAATGGTTGCGAGAAGCTAGGCCTAGGGTGTCTACCGCCTGTTGCGCCACCTATTTATTTTTATTTTAGACTTCTTTAAAAGTAAGGAATAAGTATCTTTGAATTCTATAGAATAACTAGCGAACCCGGCAAACCTTGTTTTGCCTGCTCGTACATTTTCACTGTCCGCTCTGCGGCCGTTTTATTTAACCGATGCGTCCGGACTGATTCTGTACTGATATTTCCACAGAAGTGTGCCCACGAATTTTATTGTCTAGACATATTTTTTACCATAACTATCGAATAATAGCGTTTGAAGTGAATGTTTTTGTTATGAGAGGTCTCACGCCCTTTTGTCCGAACCCGCCAGGTTTTGTAAAATGCTTCAATCAGGCAATGTTCAGATATAGTGGTTTAAATAACTTTGTTGTGGTGCCATAGTCCGACAATGCACATCAATGTCTACAATTTTACAAATTTAGCTCGCATGGGTGTCGAAAAATAGCATTTAAAATGTATATCTTTTTTATACAGGAGGTACCACGCCCCTTTGTCCAATTTTGATCACATTTTTACATAAACACCTTGTGGCCAATAACAAATATTTTCTTAAAATTTGAGTTCAATCAGTGCGGTAGTTTTCTAGATATAAGATTTTTTGTTTTTTTTTTCGTATGGGAGGTGCCACGCCCTTTTGTTTAATTTTTACCAATTGTGAATTTAAACCATCCTTGGACCCACTCAAACACATATACAAAATTTCATCAAAATCGGTCCAGCCGTTTAGGAGGAGTTCGATTACAACACACGTGCAGAAGAATTATATGTAAAATAATAATTGTCATTCGATCACTTCAGACTCCATCTATTGGATAAAGTCGGAACTTTAAAAATCGTCAGTACCCTTTTTTAAACATACATATTTCACATCACTTCTGAGCTGCTTTTGCGCAATGTACAGGGTTCGCCATCTAGTGCTTTCTTTTTAAATCATAGGTTATTTTGACACTGACAGCTGTTTCCCGCTCGAAATCTTGACAGAAAGTCAGTACAGAGAGTGACAGTTTGGTGCGGATTGTGGAGTGGTGGTATCATTGGACCATTTTTCTTCAAAAATGAGGCTGGGAACAACGTTTCGGTCAATGGTGGGCGTTATATTGGCTCTATTAACCGATTTTTTTTTTACTGAAATTGAAGACATGGTCTTGGACGGCATCTGGTTCATATGGATGATGGCGCGCCATGCCACACAGTCCATGCCACAATCGATCTTTTGCGCACCAAATTCCCAAATCGTGTTATCAGCCGTCTTGGCGATGTCAATTACCGCCTTGGAGCTGCGATTTGACCCCTTTGGACTTTTTTTTGTGGGGAACCGTGAAGAACTGATGTTATGTCAACAATCAGGAATCGATTCAAGCACTTAAGGTCAAAAAAAATTAAATTTTGTAAATTTTATTGCATTTTTAAAAAGAAACATGTATTTGGCCCACCCTACATGCTCATAGCTACCTTCCCTATAACACCTTTAGGTAATCTTCCTCAAAACAATTTCCATCCGTCGCTCTTAAGAGCACAACAAATCGTATTCCAAATATACAATACACACCGCTCATCTTTAACAATTTCACACGTCACACCTAGTATATGATAAAACAAACGGAAATCCAAAGACACTAATTACCAGAAATGTGTCCAATTTGACACTTCTTGTTGTGTAAGCTAATTTGAAATTTGACACCTTCAAGATTCAGTCGGTGAGCATATTTTCCATCTAAAAGTTCAAATGTTGCTGAGCAAACATCGAATATAAAAATTTGTCAGTCATGCCTGGAGAATTGCCACAAATATATTTGACACCTGAGCTGTGTCGATGTCGATTGCCTCGCAACAAGTTTCGCTTCACAATCATCCATATAACACATTCAGTCAGTCAGAAATCGAATGTCGCCACGGAACCATGAACTTTTCTATATTGTCTACTTGTATATCAATCGATTGGGTTTTGTTTAGAGATCATTAATTCTATATGGACAGCAGAACATTAATTTTATATTTATTTGATTTTTAATATTTCTCGAGCGGACCAAGACCAAGCCTTGCCGACAGAGGATAGGTGTAGTGGAACGAATTTCTGACACACTCTAGAGCACATAGCTACAACATAATATTTGTTTTATTTTATTCTCAATCAATTTTTGTCAATAGGTGTGACAAAAAGCAATAAAAAGTGTTTTATTACAATTTCGATTTTTTTTTGTTTCATGTCTAGCCGGTTATTGCGCTCGTAAGTACCTTGTGATTATGTCACTGGGATTTTTGTTATACACAGTTTGACACAGTCAAGTTGCCAATAGGTTGGATTACATTATTACAATTTTTTAGGTTACAAGTTGCACAAAACTACATTCATTAGCATGACACTTAGAAGTAGTAGTTTTATAAAATGCATGCGATACATTGTTTTTAAATTGTAAAAGCTTGGAAAGCATTTTTAAATAAAACGCTTGTTTATAGTTTTCAATTTTTATAGGTCAATATGAAATTTTGTTTAAAAAAATCATTATAGATACAGTAAATGAAATCTACTCCAATAAATTTGCAGAGATCTAGTACCAAATTCAGAGATATTTCACATGGTTTACACAAGTTATGTGACATTGTCTGCTTAAATTTGACCCCCATTCAACTTCAGACTCGCCAATGGAGGTCTAAATCTCATAAGACACGTTGTCCTAGAACATCAATTGTTCCACATGTTGGGTTAGGTTGAATTGGATGTCGACAAAGGCCGACATACTGTGATACCGCACATGAATATTCGAAGTAGTTTCGTCCTACTTATTGTGCCAGTTTTGAGCTTCTATAATGAATCATAGGAGTCTTCGTTGTAATAGAAGGCTCCCCTCCCAGATGTACTTTTCGTTTTTGGGAGGAAGCCGGAGAAGTACAGAAAAAGTGGAGAATAGAATAGGAATAAGGATTCCTCTTCGTCCAAAGAGCTTGCCTTAAAGACAATGTCCTGTGATGACACTTATTGTTACCCTGATAGGCATTCTGTCGGAAGGGATTAAATTCTTAGAACGTTTCAGATCTCACTTTGCCATGATGTACCCTGCTTTGCAAACCCGTAAACTTAATCTAGTGTCCATATACCGGGTGACCAGATAGCTTTTTCTAATTGTTATGTTTCACCAGCTGTCAAAGTTAACCAATGTCATCCAGCTGTCAAAATAAGGTTTCCTATAACATCATGCATCGTTTGGCGCTTTCCAAACTTGCGGAAATTATTAAAAAAATAGATTCCCGCTCAGTTGTAAATACGAATGCCTGCATGACCCATTTCTGGCTCAGCGGCTATGCCAACAAGAAAAATTGCCTTTTTGGAGCAAACACACTCCATAAACCACAAGTGTTCGACAAATGATCAATGCATCCACAAAGATTGACTTTCGAAATGAAGAAGGATACACCGTTACCATGAAAGGCATCAGGTATTGAGCGATATTAACCTACTTTCTGTGGCCCAAGCTCGACAACATCGATATAAGATGACGCCTCTAAATGCCATACAAGCGACTCAACGCTCGAAGTTGTGAAAAGAGAAATTTGACGAACGGGACATCTCACGGCGAGCGTTCATCATGCTATCATGCGACTTGGCACCTTTCGACTATTTTCTCTGGGGACTACGTCAACGTCAAGTTCTTAGTCTACCCTAACTAGCCAACCACTTTGAACGAGCCTTAGGCCAACATTTGAGACGCTATTACGGATATAACGCCGTACATATTGGACCGAGTCGTCAAAAATTAGACCGACCGCTTAAGAACTGCCAGCGAATCCGAAGCGGCCATTTGATTGTTGTTCTATTCCGCACATAATGGCATGAATGTTGCTCTTCCAAATAAACCCAGAATTAATTTTATATATCTCACACCGTTCTTATCTGGTCAGCCTATTGATTCAAAATGTTCTGGCAATTATTATAGAAAGGACTGAATGGCTCTTTTGACCTATCTTAGACTTGAAATGTTTTCCCGCTACACTTCGTTGGGAGCAGAACTAATTTCGTAGTCATGCAGAAGGGTTTAGGTCCTGTAAAGCACAGCCATCCATACTTCCGTATCCCTATCCTATCCTACTACTGTATAAAAGGCAACGTCCGTCCGTTATTTTCTCCATATCTCGAGAACCATTCGTCCGATCTTCTTTTCTGATTTAAAAATGTGTGGCCAATTTAGGCCGTAGGGTCGATGAGAATTGCTCAGGTGTAAAGGGGTCGAGCGGAGTAAGGGGGTTCTCACGAACCGTTGGCCGTATGAACTTGAAAGTTTGTATGTTAATAGATTAGTCAAAATGATTACATGCCTCATTCATCGTTTTTTAAAATTCGTCCCATAAGGGTTGAAAAAAGGGGGTGAAAACTTTTCTCAATCTTCAACATCAACCTGAATTTTAGACTTTTCAGTCTTGCGCTCAGCAATAAAGTTTGTACTTCTCTGCAAACAGTCTTACGTCACCTTTAAGGTTGACAAACGTTAAAAATCATTCGATTTTGATTATGGGTATGATGACCAATATAGGCAGATTTGAAACCCTTACAGAGCTTCTTGCTTGCAGGATTCGTTCGGAGCTGAAAACCTAATACGGACGTTGATTAAAATGCCTACCAAGTCTGATTCCTACTCCTCTAAACATTGGTCCTTAGTAATAGGTAATAATCATTTTCATCCTTGACCTTAAATATATTATAGGGTCGTACTGTAGATACGACACATATCGGGACTAGGTACCTACTGGTCCAGGCATTCCTTCTTCTGTCTCAGACGAAAGTCTGTCCTTAACCAAATCCTTTCAGTATGTCAAGACCCAGACATGCAACTATTTAGCTTGAATGCAAGTCTCCACAATTGCTGTATATAGTTGGGATCTTCCATTCTTCCTTGTTAAACATTCGACTCATTCTTAAATTGCTAAACCGCCAATTACCCTTATAAACATTCCCGCCTTGAAACAAATGAGACTCAATAGTCAGCCGTCGCGACGTTATTGTCGACCATCAGCTAACTAATTCTCATTCTATGAAAATTTTATGCGAATTTGTTATAGCAAGTCGTGACTAAATGAGTCATCATCATCATCATCATCATCATCATCATCATCATCATCATCATTGTCGACTCAACTATGTAGCTATTGAAGTCCGCACCATTTTAAAATGGGACATATAATAGCATTTTGTGCGGCGGAGGTGGTGTCTGTCCAGCAGCGTACTGCAGTAGCAGTAACATAATTTGTCCGCCCCGAGTCGCATTGTTATTCGGGAGGCTCGAAACAATTGCACGAATCTATATGCAAGAACTCTGGCTATACAAAAACGAACCAAATCTATCTAATGGTGATTTATGAGAATTTAAATGGCCCCAATAGAATACGTAGACGTACCGTACATACTTTGGCTGTTATTGTTCGTCTGGAGAATTCTAATTTTCTAATACCATGGGCGATGTCGTGCTGATATTTTTTTTTTGAGATTAGTATATAAAGTGACAAGTTGATTAGCTTGTGATTATGGGTAATTGTAACCTTTTATTGCGGGACACTATGCGCAATTTAAATCGAATTTGATGTCTATTACAGTGGTCTGGGACTTTGAGGTAATGTAATGGTAATGATTGAGAATAGAACTGGTAATAGTCAGTTGTAGGTAATGGTGAAAGATCATGCAACACTAAAATATACTTCACTGTCATGTTGTGTAATTTACTATTTCCTATGTAATTAATTGTAATCATTTTTGATATTACCTTTGGATTCATTTCGACATCTACTACTTCATTGCGTTCAAAATTAGGTAATGTTGTCATTCTACAAACAAAAGAATTACATTTTCAGCACTCCTTCGAATATATATTGTCATAGGCTGTAAGTATTGCGCTTCCATTACACTTCAAATATATTGCATAACTCTTACCATAGCTTTTTTTGAGAATAAACTTTCAAGTTCCTATGACCAACGGTTCGTGAGACCCCCCTTGCTCCCCTCGACCCTTTACTCCTGAGCAATTCTCACCCACCCTACGGCCTAAATTGGCCACAGATCTATAAATCAGAATTTGATAATTGACTGTGATCTTGGCGCCAATAATTATAGTGCCAGATACACCTATAGTAATCATTGCTAATATTACTCTTTTATTACGTTGTGTTGTTACTATTGAGCAAATAATTTAAGCTAGCTAGTAGGAACTTCATCTATACTGTAAATTAGTTGTCACGACTGAAATTTTAGTAACTCCACTATGCAACAGGAAAATATATTAAAATTCACTTTTATACATTTTTCGGTAATGCATTACAAATCACTTACTATATAGCATGCTATATTATTTTCAAAACTTAATTACTTGATTTGAAATTAGTTTTTAATATTTTTTTTTCTATTTTGTTCTTTCCTTTTAGGCATCGAGAAAAGTATCCAAGTGTGGCTACTTGTTTGTCGCTCCGGACTGGGACTTTAACAATCCTCTATACAGAACTAAGGTAAGTGATAGTGAATATGAATACAACAATTTAAATTTAAAGCAACCTATTGTGAACTACAATTACAATTGTAAACAATCATTTTGAGATGTAGTTTAAAAGTTATAGTATTAGTAAGATGTTGGGAATCTTCCCTCTATCCTTATGTGGGTTGGCCCCTGTGTTCCACTTGGCCATCCTACTGGTAAACCCGCGAACCTTTGGAATTGATAGACGGTTTCTTTAGGTGGAGGTTACGTTAGGTGGAGTAAGGCCTAATGATTTTGTTGGAGTTTTATTTTCAAACATTTGTAAAATCCGAGGGTTTTGTATATTACTTCCCCAATTTAAATATTTAAAACTTCTTGACCCGTTTTCTGAACATGATGTTTTAAGTGTTTGAAGTTCTGAAGGCTTTGTTTATTTTGAGTCCAACTTGCCTCGCCTGAGCTTGTGGATTGTGGGCCATCACATGAAGGTCAATTATCGTCAGCGTTTAGTCCAGGTATATAAGGAAAGATGTCATAGTACCATGAACGCCATAGATACCTAAGGATTGTGTAGAACATTCCAGACACTTACTACCCGCATATGTAGCCTCGACAATAACTATCCATTTGCAGCTTTGTTTGAAAGGTCAATCAGACATCTAAAAAAAAAGTTGTCGAAAACCTCCTTAAAGTTCATAAACAGTACTCGTAAATGCATCGGAAAGCTATACCAAACACGAAAACCTGCCTCTCCGACGTCGAGAGTTGAATCTAAATTGTTTTTGACTCGATCTAGAATTTTATTAGCTATTATTTTGGCTAAGAAAGGGATATACGAGGACCACTCTATACAATTTTAGTTTCCCGGTAGATTGATTATCATCCTCCTTTTGCGAAACTTGCAGCGGAAGTATTTGGCGCCGCCTGAATTAGCTCTCCAGGGATGCCATAAATACCCACCGCCTTGTGTTTCATGATTGAGACTTTTTTAACAAGCCTATACAAATATTGATTTCGTACATGCTTGCAATGGGATATGCAACCGAGAATAATTGAATTCAGCCTTCCGACGGATTTCACAGTTTTTGTTGGATCGTCGAGATGGTTAAGGGATTGAGCAAGACCTTAAGTGAAGTTTAGGCGTTACAATCGACACTTCAGATACTTCAACCTCTCCTACTGAAGGACGAAATTTGTTTTAGTTTCGTATGTAAAGTCAGTCTAATTCCTTTGACACATATCTCGTTCAGGGATGCGCGAAATCGCCGACGGTTATTTATTTTTACCTAAATCCTGACTGCCCTAAAATCACCCTAGAATGTATACAAGTACATCCATCTCCTGGCTTTAACTCTGTTTGAAACCGGTTCTAAAAATTTAAAGAAAAGCTATTCTGTCACTGAGACCAAGGTCGAGTTTTCATAAATTACTGGCGGTGACTTTAAAAACCCAGTACGAGTTCTGCCAGGTCATTACTTTAAAACCAGTTGGTATTAGAACCGAGGTTTACCTATTAGCAACTAGCAGGCACCCGTCGTGCGTTGCTGCGTCTAACTGAAAGAATTTCGAATTTTTTTACTACTAAAAAATTACAGTATGATGCTGCTATTAATAATGCGTGTGAGGTGCCCAACCGAATTTTGCAAAGGTGCTTGCTCGTCAATAGTCCAAATTTTACAACTTTATCTCCCATAAGTGTCGAGAGATTTGGTTTTTAATTTTTTATTTTTTGTTTTGTATGGTAGGTGCCACGTCAACATTTTCCAATTCCGTCCACATTCTGTAAAATATTTTCAACTGGCCATATACGCTCATTCAACGAATTTCAAGACTCTAACACTCGTCAATTTTAGAATAATCTTTATATTAATAATTCTTCTGTACGTTTTTGTAACCGAACTCCTCCTAAACGGCTGAACCGATTTTAATGAAAATTTGTGTGTGTGTTTGAATGCGTCTAAGGATGGTTTAGATTCACAATTGGACCCGGTAGGTGGCGCTGCGATCCGATTCCACAAAATTTCAAATAATAAACACTTAACAATACAAAAAATTTAAAAAGCAAGAATAAGCTCATGAATAAAATTTCAAATAATAAACACTAAAAATAAAAATAATTGACGGCCAATGAAAATGTTCAGTCCTGCCCACATATCACGAAGTAGATACTTTCTTCTGACAATGTACATCAATGTTCCAGATTTTATAACTTCAAGTCCCATGAGTGTATGTTTTTGTTTTTGAATGTTTTTGTTTTGTATGGTAGGTGCCACGCCCCTTCGGAAAATTTTTACCAAACTTCACAGGAACACTCTCGTGCTAATACCGAAGATTACCTAAAAGTTTGATCTCGATCGGTTGGGTGATTTCGGAGCCTATACAATACATACAAACATACATAATACATCCATCCATTGGTACTTAATTTTTGTAATCGAGTAGATAGTGTCACCGTTTTACGTTAATGTTTTTAAAATTTGTTCAAACTATGTTGCCTATGGCTAACATTTGCCAGAATTAAGGCACTTGCCTAAAAGATCAATGTCATAAAAGCTTGCTAGTAAGACATTTACCTCTTCTAGTTATATATTGCTCTGTGATAAAACTCGAAGGCCTTTCAAGGCTTATTCATCGATAACAAAGCATAGACCGCTGAAAACATGTTTTCTCAGAAGAATATCTTATCACATGTTTACAACTTGTTTTTTTGAAATCCGCACCTTGTAATCAATGAGTAATCACTCAATTTCACCACACTTCTTATTTGTGTAGGTACTGGCTTCCATTAGAACGTGACCTTACCTCTTGGCCAGTGCTTCCGATAGTCGTGCCGAAGCAATACTCACAGAAACCACTAAGGATCTCAATCAACTGCGCTGATGGGCAAACATAAAAATATGAACTTTAATGCGCTCACTGTTATCCTAATCCAATCATATTGCAGCCTTCGTAGGTAAAAATCATCATCAGCGTTCATGCCATGCCGCAGCAATCATCACTAAAACATCCGAACATCCATGGTCATCATCCTGCGCCGATTGCATCCGCACAGTGCGATATGTTTGCAACAACGCTTGCATACCGCATCGGTAGCAATCACCTGCACCAATCTCAGTGCTGTGCCGATCTGACCAGTGGATCTTTTTATTACCACGCCAGATCATAATTTTATTAACGCACATCTTACTCGCCTCCTGCTGGCGAAACACGGAAGTTGGCGCACCAGCCATAAACTTTTTGCTGCAGACACTTGAGCAATTTTTATTGCACCACCAGCTTAGATCACAAATTAGAAATCATTTAATGAACTTTATCTATCGATAACTTTGTTCAGGTATAATTAGATAGATATAAAAAAGGGTTCATTGGACCTGATGACCACCGCTTTCACCAAGCATTCCAAACTGTCACATTTACTTGGGCAATATTCGCTGAAAAAAGAGTTGACAAGTTTCCGCTATCTTTGGTTTGTGTGCCACACGCACTGAAGGACATAAACTCCCACGAGATACATTGAGGTTTTCTGGGACACATTTCTGGTTGGGATATGGAGACGAAAATAACGGACTTTAAGGTCAGACATAGAGCCGCGTCGCGCTGCCCATGTTGCTGGCCGATAGGTTTGACATTAATCTTGGAATGTGCGGTTTTGGAATTATTGTCGACTCAGTAGACACCACGCAAAGTGATGATAGAGTCAGCGGAATAGTGCTTTTGTTATGGTGGTGGAGTGGACGTTGGACGCATTTGAGTGAAATATTTTCAAGTATAATTTGCACATGAGTTATCTTGGGGGAGATGTCGCGTCGTGAAATTTGACAAGATAAAATGGAATGTATCGGCGCGTTGAGACATTACTATTCTCTGACCTAGTTAGGGCAGAGGCGAATATTGAGCTTTAGCAATAGTTACATGAGTTCTGCAGTTCACACAGCTGGGTTTGCTCTGTTCCTAATATTCAGGTTGTCAGACTCATCGTTAGCACGGCACCACGTGATATGGTAATGATACGAACTTGACTGAGAATGTTTGTCAGACATTCTCGAGTGGTGGCACAGTGAAAAAAACCTTAACCCTGGGACCCCACCAGTCTAGTCCAGTACACGAACCACTGAGCCACTGCGCCCACGTAGATTGTCACCTTAATTATTGTTTTTTCCATAGCTCTGTAAATTTCCATTGCCCTTTCAGGTATTCAAAAACTAGTCTCCATGATCAACATTATGACAAGAAAACTGATCGACAGATTTAACCGATCACATCCAGACTATTATACGATCTAAGAGCAGCTCTATTCAACCTCAGTACAAATCTTCGAGTTATCTTTCCATTACTTTTCAGATCCATAATGTGGTCTACATTTGTTATCCCTCTGATCAAGTTATCAATGGGAAAAAATCGCCTTCATTTGATCAATTGATCAACTGATCCGGAATGATCATACAATAATTCCGACTGGTTAGTCATATTGATTTCTCTGATAGATACTAGTTTCTTGAACTAGGTGATGTATACACATTTTCTTTGATCAACTAGATCATTTTGATCAATCAATTGATCAAATTTCGATACGATCAGTTGTTCTTGTGATGTTATCGACCATGCAGACTTGTGAAATAATATAATTTAGCGAATAATTGGTATATCAATCGATTGATCTTTTAGCTGTATCGATCGACATTTTATTTCCTTCGATTTGGCACATCGCACATCTGACGTAAAAAGTTCATAATTTGTAAGCTGTCAGTACTCAGTAGGTGCCTACCGATGTTTATGTCAGTTTAGTCTTAGAGATGGTTGTTGCTATTTCAGCCTTTCAGAAACTCCAGAAGCGCCAAGCAATTCAAATTATGAATATTGCTGCTATGACTTCTGCCATCGTTATGGCTCGCCGTGCATTGTAATTTCAGTATGCTCTCAATTGCACGGTTTCAATCTCACCACGGTTTCGCACATCTAATTCTTCACACTGCGTGAACGGTCTTAGTTGATAGCAGCCTATTATCAGACATTCCCACAACTTTCTCAACTTTATATAAGACCTCATCGTAATCGCGATTTCTCCATATCTTTGCGCCATTAAATATTTTTTTGTGAATACCCTCTGATGAAGTTCCAATCAACAGTTTTTTATTTTTATCTATTTCAAGGCGCAGCAATTTCCTTAGAAACAACATTTGTCAACCTCTGTCGACAAGCAAAAAAAAAAACTCTCGCTTTCCTAATTAATGGTCAATTCCCTCAAAGTTATACCACTGTTTTGTTGAGCAAAACGTGCGTCATCTAGCGTTTTTCTTGCATCTTTCGAAAGCCTATACCCATTACCTACCACCACTTTCACTACTCTGGGCATGATCAACGTCCAAATGTCCAAACAAAAACTCCAGATGTTGGATCTGGAATCCCACAAAGTGCATTGAACGCACCCATGTCTATATATCGCGCTGTGCTTGTGTTTTTTTTTTTTTTTTTTATTACTCAATTAAAAGCGCGCGATTCCGCCGACAAAACCCTCTAGTTGATTGCTCCATTAGAAGCCGGACGACCGAATTGGATGTCTTGTACTGTGACAGGGGACAAACATTCCAAACTCTCCTCTATGACAGACATAATTCGTTGCTACATTCACTTTGAGTTTATACACGCACATGTGCATAGACAAAATGCTGCTGAACTGACCGCCTGTAGTGCGGCTTTATGCGCGCAGACGCACCACTCCAGATGCCCATGATCCCACTAATCAGTTGAACAATTTCCCCCCACATACATAAGATACATTTGTCTGTTGTTGGATTGTTTTGTTGTTTCATTACTGTTGTTGTCCAGACTGGACAGACAGACAGAAAAAAAAAAAACCGCGAAACCTCCGACACAAATCGCCTGGCTCTGTCTCCAATTACAGATAATTGCGTGCAGCATTACTCTTTTGCTGATCATGTTGATGTTGTTGTTATTATTGGTACATGTTGCTTCAGCTGATGATGTTTGTTGTCATTATTGTTGTATTGCTTCCAGTTTTGTTGGACACTGTTGTCCACTTTGACCAGTGAATAGTGAGGGTGATCGTTTTTTTTTTGTATTAAAATATGTGCCCACTTGTGGCAGTTCAAAACTATGAGCAGTCAGAGTTGGTTATTGAAACAGTAATAGAAGACTATCCGATGTTGCAAGATCGATTCCCAGAAAACACATGGTTCCAGGCTCCCATATGAATCAATTCTTACTCCGCCAGGTCTGATTAAAAGAGTGGTGTTCAAAGATTGTACAATAAATATAAAGTTCAGACTATACTTACTATCCAACTATCCGGACTGGAGTGGAGACCGGATTCTGTACGGCAAGCTCATTTCTCATCTAACAATCCGAACCGGAGACCGGACAATGCAGGGAGAGCTATTTTTCTTTAGATTTCTTCGGAATTTCCATCGAACTATTCGGACAGAAGGCCGTTCTATCTAATTATCCGGATCAGAGATCGGATTCTGTACTGCAAACTTATTTTCCTTGTACTTTCCGCTCCGGGCGATTTGACCGAAAAACTGGCAGATAGAATTTTGTATGTTCGCATCCATATATCACATAATTCTGACGGTTCCATGTAACCATCCGAACCGTAGACCGGACACTGCAGGGAGAGCTATTTTTCTTTAGATATCTTCGACATTTCCATCCAACTATTCGGACTGGAGACCGTATTCTGAACCGCCAGCTCATTTTCTTCGTATTTTCCGCTCTGGGAGGTGTGATCGCGGATTATCTGCAAGATCCACATATCACTGCGGCTTAAGTTAAAACTACCCAAAAATTCACCAACCTCTATGCTATTTTCTTTCTCTCTCTTGCTTTATATTCTAGCTATGCACCAGCTGTAAGGAACAGCAATAATTGCAGAAAATCGGAAAATGGAGCCTACCTTTAGGCGCAAGCTAAAACATAATTCTTGATCTAAACACTGCGTTATAAGATTATTCATATTCCCTTGACCGTGCGCAACGCTGGCACTTGCAGTCAGCATTTTGCATATATAAGGCTTAAGTCGCATCACTGAAGTTTAAGGCTGAAGGTTCATCGGATCAGTTCTCTAAGTTCGGGGGTATACGACTAGACTACTGATGGAGTATAAAGCTATCAGTTGATTACTCGGTTTTACATGTATGCCTTTAGGTCAGATTTAGAGTTTATGTGGCTTGGAGCTACAGACTATAGTTTGCAGCCATCTGGGTTGTAAGAATTTCTTCGAATTTGTTCAACGTTCACAAAGAATATATTTTCACTGAGGGATTCTGCACCTATGTTTAGTATTCATCAGTCTTTTCATGTGGCACATAAAACACTGGTCAGCCTAAAACTCTTGTAAAATTTGGAAACCTTTCAATTAGTGGCCTCTAATCATTAGTAGTCCTTCCTAACCTAGGTTACGTAACAGTCTGCTGGGGTTTTTATTCGTGAAGTATCTTTTGATCTTGCAAAGTCTGGCCAGAACGGTTTTCATTCCTACCTAAGTTATCCGAATCGCGGACTCACTTTCGGTCACTACCGAGTTTTTAGTTTTGACGTGATGTGACTTCAGTCACAACCTAACCTAACTTGAACTAGTCGACTTTGTTGAGGTTTTGCTGTCAAATTATCTACTTACTACTTCCTTAACCCGTCAAATCGGACCCCTTTTGACAATGTATAATATTAAAATAAAGAAATACCCCGTCAAGAAAGACATGTAATATAAGAGATTCTTCAGATCTACACCAAAAAGGCGGTTTCTTCTTGATCACTTGAGTTTTGAGGATCACTTGTTAGATCACTGAGTTAGATCAGCGCTTTTGAAGATCATTTATTAAGGTGATCATTTGAAACATCATTCTAGCGATAAGTATGAACTAGACGCTAGGGATCAGGTAAATTTTCAAAACCGAGGATCACTTGAAATCACGATCACTTTTGATGACCCCATATGTAACCATGATCAGTAAAACAAAAGTTAAAACGATGATCATGCCAAAAACTAAATCGTTTCGGTTTGAGCAACGATCATCTGCATCGATCACTTAAAATATAGTACAGTTCACTTCAAACTGCTCAATGGTTACGATCATTAATTAAGCCAGCAAATAATTTAGCTATCGCCAGTTCAAATACAATGTTGACTCAGAATCTAACTTCTCTGCTAGACCTGCCGGCGTAGGTACTGGAAATGCAGTCATGAAACTGGTCATCAAACCCATTCCAATCATAATTAACTGAACTGCCCATATCTCTTCCAACCACACGACACACCTGCTATAAGTCGCGATTAGAATCAATTTTAAATGAAGGCAACCTCACTTCCTATACGCACACCATTCAGCCCTCCATCATAACCAATTAACTAACGAACATTCTAAAGGATTATTCATCCGCAGAGACAAGGCTCGCTTCGCTGCAAAAAGGTTCCACAAACAACCAACAATTACCAAGATATCCAAATGACTTCCTGGTCTAATACAAGCTCGCCGTATATTCATGGCAATAAAACTCTTGACGATATTGAGTGGATGGGCACATCCTCGATCGTTCATTCCTTCTTATCGCTCTCCATATAGAAGACGAAGACGACACACTCGACTTTCGTCATCATGTATAACAGGAGCACATTACCGCACAGTCACAGACACACAGATATTATGCGCATAAGTCGAAGATTTTCATTTGCCAAATGACACTAAATTATGATAAACTCGTCGCTAAGGCAAATTACCATGCGATTATGTTGTCTAAGGAAATTACGAACGCGCCGCAAATGATGGTGATTCTAATGCGGCGCGCTTTACAAGCTCAGGTGGTAGCGATAAGTGGAAAGCGGTGTTTTGTGCCACCATTCAGCCGTAGATATCCCTTGGGGGCAATTGACAATCGACATCCGCAGTGCTACCACCGACCCTCTGTCCGATTCACACATTCCCCACAGCAGAAGAAGAAGAAAAGTGAAAACAATTTTTCCACGATCGCGCCAAAGAAGAACTTTCGCTTAATTTAGTTTCACATGTAGATATGTGCAGTGTGCATGTTAGGTGAGGTTCAACATGTCGTCCAACTAACCCAGGACACAAATCAGCCTTCTAAATGACCACCAAAGCACACACCTTCGCCTGCAGGTTGATCGGAGATCGTTTTTCTCAGCCGAAAACAGAAATTGTATCTTTTTACCGAGCAAAATGTAGAAAAACGAATCCAGATGGCAAAAGTGCATACAAATAATAATAATGAAACGATCTCCCTAGTGGGGCTCTTTCTTCTTGAGGTGAACATCTGTGTGGAGATCGGCTGAAGATCGTTTGCGAGTCTGGTTCAACAACCAGACTTAAGCCGCCTGCCTGCACTCCAGCAATGGATATAGATGGAGACACTCAAAACAAACAAAACAAATCATGTCTGTGGGTTACTTACTCTTTCGTTGATTGGGACTTTCTTTGGCTAGCTCGCCGCATCGTGAGGATGGCAAGTGGAGTTGTAGTTGGTGTTCACATATGCTATCTCTCTCTCTCTCTTCTCATATGCCTATCATTGCTATCTCAGAACGGGAATGGTCAAAGTGATCGCTTCTCATTAGGCTACAAAAAAAATGGTTACATTTAGAGCTGGTGCATGAACAGTACAGTGGGACCTGCGATCAAGAAAAGTGGACAACGCTTTGGTCTTGCAGGCCTTCGAGTCTCATAGACAGAGACTTCCTGATGCAACTGATCTTTAACCAAGTTCTTCTTCCCAAATATTTTTCTGCCCTGTCATGATCAGTTCAATGCTTTTTGGCTTCACATTGTAAGGTTCTCATTCGAACCGTTCAAAAAATGGCAATCGAAATCGAAAACGTTCGGACGTTACAAGTGATCTTCACTATGTACAAAAACCAAGCATCACTATAAGATCTTCATTCGATTGGCCGATCTTCAAAACAATTGATTTTCAAAAAGTGAATAAATTGAATTTTTTTGCATTGCTAACTATTATCAATGATCAGATCGCGTAACTGATCCTCGATCTTCGTTACATACTCTTTGGCAAAACCTAATATCAAAATAGTAGTTGGGCACTATTTCCTTGCGATCTCTCCTCAATGGTGACTGCTTCAACTTATTTTTTCTGAAAATATTCATTGATCCTTATTGATCCTCACTAAGTCTGCAACTAGATCGACACTAGAGCAGCTTCTTCCAGAGTGATTTTCACTACAAGTTCTCCTAGGATTTTGTGGGCGAACTTAGCTCAATTTTATTCACCGCAAAATTTGACTTTCTTACTGCCGATCGTAGTACTTTATACTTAGTACGATCAACAGTCTAAGCCGATATTTCGAAAAAAAAAATCTCGAATGTAAAAATATCTCTTGCGTTCGCCTCTCTTGTGGCTTTTTTCCCTGCTTCAGGCTTGAGTGTGCAAGGCGGGATGATTACAGAGGGATCAGCTGTGTCTTGCTAATTCGTCTGCTTTCTAATTGCCTGGAATGCCTTCATGTCCCGGAATCCAGCAGAGCGATACCTTGTGCTGTGTACCAAGAGCCTTGAGTTCTTCGCGACAGGACTTCACAAGCTTCGATTTAATTTCTGGTGCAGTTATGGCTTTTATTGATGCCTGGCTGTTGATAAAGAAAGTAATACCTTCAGGTGGTATTGCCCTTACCACAGACTCACGAGCTGCTGTTGTCACTGCCAGGAGCTCTGCTTGGAAAACGCTGCTATGGTCGGGGAGGCGTATCGATTTCGATATACCCAGCGATTCAGAGAAGACACCTGACCCTACCCCAGTGTCCATTTTTGATCCGTCTGTAAATACGGCTATGGTTAGTGTGCTAGGTACGTGTCCGTCTCTCCAGTCTTCTCTGCTGGGATAGGCGCTAGAGAAGGGTCTTGTAAACTCTAGGTAAGGCGTGATGTAGTCCATGACAGGTACACGGCCAACATATTTCTGTAGGATCATAGAATGACCCGTTTCATTCAAATTCCATTTTACCGATTGGCTGATTCTCATTGCACTAATTGCGGCCGATAGTTGTACATGAATGACTAGCGGAAGCAGATTGAGGATAGCCTCAAGTCCTGCGGTTGGAGTTGTCCCATGGCACTGGTGGTGCCGCTGCACGCTAGTCTTTGAACCTTCGTTAACGCTTTTAGGCAAATGGCTTTATTGGTTGCCGGCCACCATACGAGACCGCCGTAGGTCAGTATAGGTCTTACTATAGCCGTGTACATCCAGAGCTTAATTTTAGGGGATGGGCCACAGGTTTTCCCAAAGATTCTGCTGCAGTAATAAAAGGCTTTTGTGGCATTTTTGATTCTTTCATTGGTGTTAAATTTCCAATTTAATTTCTTGTCTTGTATAAGTCCCAGGTACTTTGCGCTATCAGATAGTCTGAGGGGTGTGCCGCTGTAGCAAACTGTGGTATTTTCCTTTTATTTGTGAAGATTACCAGTTCAGTTTTCTGGGGATTAACTGTTAGACCGCAGTTCCTGGTCCAGTTGTCAAGGGTTCTTAGGGCGCTTTCAATTTGTTCCGTCAGTGTTGGAAAGAATTTACCCGTTGCCAACTGTACAACGTCATCCGCATATGCCGTTATTCTGATGCCATTGTTCTTAAGCTTTGTGAGCGCTTCATTAAGAACAATGACCCACAACAGTGGGGAGATTACCCCGCCCTGAGGGGTTCCTCTGGAGGCATAAGCTCAGAGCCCCCAAGTTCGGTTATAATGTGTCGTTCTTCAAGCATGCTGGTTATCCAGGTGACAATAGTACCTACTGTCAATGTTGAGCTTGCTTAGCGTTCTGCGTACGGCCTCAGTATTAACATTGTTAAACACTCCTTCAATGTCTAAGAATGCCGCTAGAGTATACTCTTTATCTTTTAATGTTTTCTCTACTGTACTGACAACACAATGTAGCGCGGTCTCCCCACTTTTACCTTTGGTGTAGGCATGTTGGGCCGGTGATAAGTCTCCCGGGCGTAGCCTGCTACGAATGTGTATGTCAATCAGTCTTTCTAAAGTTTTCAGAATGAAGGAGGTGAGGCTTATTGGCCTAAAGTCTTTTGCGTTGGTGTGACTTGTAAAGATTACCTTCACTTCTCTCCATGCACTTGGTATATATCCCAGTATGAGGCTGCTCGATATCAAATTCGAGCCCATTCTTACATGATACGGTTCTTACATAAACCGATCACTGATCCCTACCCCTACCTATAAAAGTGACACATTTTGTGCGACTATTATTATCGGATATTCAGCTGGTCTTCACCTAAAATTTAGTGCTTCGGAGGTTACTATAAGGAATTCGACTAATTCTTACTTAAAACCTTGGGTCTTTTATTGATCTCTGACAAATTGATTCGCACTCTTAATGCAATGATCGTCACTTCAATTTTCCGTCTCCAAAAGATCATGTAATCTCTGCATACGATACGATCGACCCCAACTAATCCTCAACTATCAACACTACATATCAGTGAAGGAAAAATACTGATTCCGAATTTATCTCTATATGAAAACCATTTTTAAAGGTTGAAAATTGTCACTTAAACGCGATGTACGAGTATGATCATTATATAAAAAATTATCGTCTATGAGGAGATCTTTTAATGATCCCACAGTCCGAATCTCAGCTCTCAAGTAATCGCTTTATCGAATTCCTCATACGATAAGATCCTCACACAACTAATTCTCTATCTAAAACCCATGATGCTCACATAAAACTACTGTTTAGATACGAAAAATTCTCACTTTAATGCGTGATCGGCAAACTGATCTTCATCAACAATTTCTCGTCCTGATCTTAAAGGAAATTCATCTAAATCCAAACTGATCCTCAACTCATCTGATCCTCATTCATTATTTAAGTTATGAACCCAGATCTTCACTTTCTCTCTATGTAAAACAGATTTTTATCTCTAAAAATTTGAGATTTGATCTCCACATACGAAACGATCCTCACACAAACTGATCGTCGGTCATCGTTTTTATTAGAAATCCCGGTCCTCACTTTCTTTTAATGAAAAACGTTTCTATTTTTAGGCGAAATGTGTTGTCGATTATCCTCATTTTAAAGTTGTCGTTTATTTGACGACTTCCACCCAAAACGCAATGATTCTCACTCTAACTCCTGGGTTCCGAACCTGGGGTAATTACCCCCGCGGGGGTAAAACACCTATTATGCGGGGGTAATAAGGCTAGATAATACATTTTGTAACAATTATAATTAAATCAAAATTTTGAACTCGTCGAAATCGAACTAAAACTCGTATCTTAACCATATTTTTTAAACCTTTGAATTGGTGCAAGATTTTCTTTACGAATCTCCGTCCTCGAGATATTTGCGACTCAAAAGTTTGCAATTTTTTTTTGCATAGGGTCCTCTATACAATTTTTTAATATAAATATTTCCTGGGATCAGCGGCATCGAACTCAAAAGTAACCTATTCGTGTCTCACGAGTGTGTAAATGAAATTTGAGAGCGGCAGGCATCCGACAGAAGGTTTCTATTTTTCTTTCAATTCGGGAAATTGTGCTATCTAGCGAAGCAGTAAGTAATGCCAATAAGTGGCAGAAAGACTTGAGGGCGGGAGCCGGTAGAGCAGTGGCGAACCTTCATAATTTTTTTCATTTTCATGTATACGTGCTATTGGACGTAAACAAATTGGCTTTGGAAAGATAAGATTTCTTCTCTGATACATACTTTTCTTTTTCGTTGACCCTTTGAGCGCGAGTCAAACATTTACACCAGCAAAGAGAAAATACGCCATATTTTACAGTTTTTCTTCGATGAAGGCAATAACGCAAGCCAGGCGGCTAAAAATGTGAATAGTGTTTATGGTCCTGATACTGTAACTGTTTCGTCGATTCCGTTGCAGGAATTTCAATGTCAAAGATGCCCCTTGCTCTGGAAATCCAATTGTCGAAAATGTCTATAAAATCATGGAAATCGTCGAGTCCTACCGTCATTTTAGCACTGTTTCGACTGCCCAGGAGCTAAACATTCCACAAAAAACCGTTTGGAAGCATTTGAATAAGGCTGGACGCTGGATATAAAAGGAAGCTATATAAAGCCCTAAATTTATGCAAAAATAATGAATTTCTTTTTATTATACCTATTACCCCATTACACGGAAATATGACGAACATCTTCACAGCGATAAAGATAAAGTTGCAAGTTTTGTGCGCAAATCGGAACTTTACCAACGTAGAGTTTAACTGTCTGAGCAATTTTACGAATCTGACAAAATAACATAGGAATAAGTCCGTGGTTCAACATATATCTTCAGTCATATATTCACTGAGGCAATATTTCCCGGACATAGATAATCGGCAGTCCAAATCTTCGATATTAAGACCGTATGGTAGTAATGAATGATGCCATTTTTACAGACGAAGATGTGCCAACTAAAGGAGAATTTCTAGGACTACGCTTTCAAAGTAGATTTATACCCTATTCACACCAAGCCGAAAACCGAGTTTTCGTCAAAAAAGTTTAGAAAACTCGTGAATGCATTCATACCGAACACCAACTCGTTTTCGTTTGACGTTTCAATTAGCTGTGAAACTAGCTATGCAATGTTTGTGGCTACTAGACTTTTATTTTAGTTACTAAACTTCGCTCGTACTATCATAATATACAAACAAAATTATTGAAGTTACTTGATAATCATTAACTTATGGTTAAATGCATAAAATAATTCACATAAGCAACAATCAAAATCAAAACATCTGAAAATACCATTTAGTTGTGGCAGGTAGTGCTGCCGTTCTAAAATTATAGAAAAAAACTGAATAATTTGCCCTTTATGGTGCAATGATAACAAGAGATTCCACATTTGTAAACAAAAAACTAGAAGAAACGACAGCACTGAGAGAGAGAGAGCTATCCTATCCTATTCATGGAAAACGACCTCAAACAACTCGTTTTGAAAATTGCAATATGTATGGGAAAACTTCTGTTTTCGATGAAGTTTTCGACTGTTTTCGCGAAAACCAGTTTTCGGCTTGGTGTGAATAGGGTATTAAAATTCTTTAAGGTATGTTTTTGTGTAATTTATTATAATTGATAACGACAATATTTTTGTACTTTCATGTAGCTACCGATGTATTCTTTTCTTTGATGATGCCTTAAAGTAAAGGAGGGGGGGGGGGGGGGGTAAAATATTTTTCGCTAATAGGTCAAAGGGGTAACAACATTCAAAAGGTTAGGAACCAATGCTCTACCTGCTCCAACCTAAACGAATAAAATCTAACTGATTCTCACTCAAAATTTAGCGTTTTTAGAATGGTCCGCAACGATTCTCACTTTAGCTTCGTCGCTTTGTACATACAAATCTAGCATGTAGTGCCAATTTATCTGTCATTTGACATGCAGTTCTTGACAGTTGTATCGATAATTAATAGGAAATGCTTTCGTAAGTCGCCATAATTCTTCCTTATCGAATTTCTGAATTTTAAAACCACCGCCCACCCAAAGAGCAAGCCAAAGCCAACATCTCTATTAAGAGTGTCAGTCACAACGACGAGGCAGCTGCATTTAAGCCCACCGCCCACAGCCACTTAAAGCTTAGTAGGCGATACCACCCGACAAATCTCCATTTGATATTCAATCCAATTAAAAAGATTTCCCCGATTATCATAAACTAACACCAACAATCAACTGCTAATTGCACCCTACAGGGTGTGCCGTAATCAAATTTCCCAAAAAAAATATTACCCGCTGTTTGGTAAATATGTTTTTTTTTTTTGTTAGAAGGGGAGATCCCGCGGTAAGCTAATTAATTTTCATTGTTGGTAGCGAATATCACGCGGTCGTATATAGTATCGCACTCTCTGCGAACAACAGCAACTGCCAATGCCAAACATGGTAAGAACATGTATAACGTATGTATCGCAAGCCTGCCATAACAATTATCGTCATAAATTTTCATTGAGATTTATGTGTGTGGCAATGTGTTGGTACCGTGCCTGGTGTGCATGCATATTTACACGGGATTATCTCCACTTCACGTATACATAACTGAGGGAGAGCGGTATACACGCGAGTATACCTACTGCATTTTAATTGCAACAGGCACAGGGTGCTGCAAGCAATGATGACGACCAACGACTGTGTGTATGTACATGTACAACCCGATGACAGATTAATAGGAATTAATATCAATGACGGCGATAAGATAAATGGTAAAAACGACTTAATCCCTGTCAAATGCGAAGTAAGTTCGTCATTATTTACGATCGCATTGTTCCAGTAGTTAGTGTGTGTTAGAGAAGTTGGCTTGTCGCCTTTCTGTCATGTGTCTTCGTCATCATCATCATCATCATCAACCACATCGTCGTTGGGTCTTTCACTTGGCATTTTTGTTCGTGGTGTCTTCACACAGTGAAAAGTCACATGTGTTCAGAGTTATGTGACATTAAGGGGTATCTCTTCTCGAAACTCTGGTACCTAATGCAATTGTGGAACATTAAGGTTTGACAAATGGAGTAGGTGGTGGGGTTTCGAGTGGGCTTTGGCCTGAAAATGCTAATGATGAGTAGGCCAACTACGGCACGAAAAAGGCAAGTAGAAAACAAGACAAATATGCGAGAGTTAGAAATATTTGTCGAGACTTAAGTGATGACAAATTGGCTGTACCGTGCATAGTGCATTTGATTATTTTAATGAGCACTTTATTAGCTTTTTTAACATGTTACGTCAGTTTAAATTATTTTTTTTTTACGCAAGACCTTCACACAAGTGATGGACTTTTAGCAGATGTGATAGGCTGCAGGAAATAAGCCCCAAAAGAGAAGATGAAATAAGGCCTCAAATTTCAAATATGAAATAAGGCCCCAAAAAGAAATGAAATTAGGCCACAATTCTGACAGTAAACCCAAGGAAGGGGGTTACAGAGGGCAGCATGCGTTTTCGTATTTTGTTTGGGGTCTTATTTCATTACAAAATAAGCCCCCAAAAAAGGAAATAACACCCCAAATTTTATTAAAAATCGTTGTTGTTGTTTCTTGTATAATTTTTTGGAGACTTATTTCATTATTTTTTTTGGGCCTTATTTCATTGGGGTCTTATTTAGCAGAGCCGATGTGGTAGAATGAGAAGATTTCTTAATTTTTCTTAAGCCGTTCGTCCCAAAAATAAGATTCACACAAAAACATGACTGTGAGAAAATCGACCTTGGGTCTTATATTGACCTGTTTCTTCAACTATTTATTTATTTAAGAACTGAAACGTGTGACAATCTTTGGATAAATTGTCGTTCTTGAGTCCTACTTTTACTAGCCACTTAGGTGGCGCTGCAGTCCGAGATGGCTAATAAAATAACCCTATCCAATTAGCGTGAGGTTTGAGTAGCTTTCCCCTAGGCCTAGCTCCTCACAACCATTCGTTTGTGTGAGTTTTTTTTTATTTTTGGGACGAATGGAAGGGACCTACAATTGCATGCCGAGTCCGAAAGGCTGAATTCAGAAGCTTTTTCAGGACAGTTATACTCTCTGATGTTTGTCAGACGTTTGCGAGAGGTGGCGCATAGTACTTTTTACTTACTTACTTTAGTACTTTTGGCAATAAACAATTGAACTGGGCTCCAATTTTATGTGTTTGACCATATTGACAACGTAAAAAGTGCTACTAAACAACGCTTTGAACGCGGATTCCTCTTAAACTACCGCAATAATGTGGGTCCTTCCATTCGGGATTGCTGAAGGTCGCATGTTGCATATGAGTGAACAGATTTGAATATTCAAAATGGGGTTCCACAAGGCTGTTTATTGTGTCAATTTCTTTTTTATAGGGGTATTCTGCCAACGATTGCGACACTAGTGCTTTGCATTTAATCTTGGTCTGGGCAGACACGTCACAATATTATAGACTTTAGAAGCTGTACACTTTACACCCTATTTCCCTCAGCAGTGTAGCTTTAAAACAGGCTATACCAGGGGTTCCCTAACTGTGCGTCGCTACGCCCTGGGGATTCGTGGGATTTTAGACCGGCGGCGTCATTGTTCCGTACTTTTTCTTGAAAATGACGTTGCTAAGGCTATTACCATCAACGTCGAGCGCTGCAGAATAATGCTAACCGATTAATTTTGGCCCAAATTGAACGATATGAAGGTAGATGGCATGTGGTTTCAGCCAGTAAATATTATCTATAGGCTGTATAGGGAGTCGCAGTATGGAAAAGATTGGGAACCCCTAGACTATACTATGCATTTCGTTGTCGGAAGGCTGTCGAATTTACAAAAAAAAAAAGGAATAGTGTGAATATTGTAACCCTGTCTCTTTGTCTGTCTATCAATCTGTTTGTCTTTCAGCCTGTCTTTTTTTTACCTTTTCACGAATAAACCTCTAAATCCATTTGACAAAGAGAAAGTCTGGGAAGGACATAGTCAACTCAATATTTACGTGGAAAGACAGTGGGCAAGGTTTTTGTATAATGAAGTCAAAAACACATTTTTTTTCCACCATATAAACATTTAGCTTTGACTATTATAATCGGAGCTAAAAATGTTAACCTTGGAACTTTTATGTATATTATCAGAAAAAAGTACTTCGCCAAATGTGGGCGGATTTGAAATTTTTTGGTGCAGTTCTGCCCAGGTGTTTTAAGCCAGACTTCATTGGATTCAATTAGAGCTAACTTCTTGATGTGTTTCATGAAACATCTCTTACTGAAACCGCAGAAGGGTTTAGGTCCGACCAGTGGCATCGTCGCGCCGAATTTGGCCAGTAAGTCTTCGTTTCGTTTCCAGCAAAGCCACTGCGGGCTGGAATCCAGTGTAGTATGACTAGGTTTTTCTTTGCAAGTTCGTAGATGGCCCTGTACGTTTCTAAGACCAGCTTCGATTTTATGACAGATAAGCCCAGAGCTTTAAGAGCAGCTTGGCTGTCTGAGAAGATGATTATAGTTTTACCACGGGCATTCGAACTTAAGTTTATTCTAGCGCAATGGTTAATGGCAAGGACCTCGGCTTGGAATATATGGACGAGTATTTGCCTAGGCTGACTGAAAAGTTCGCTTGAGGCGATTCTTCATAAATGCCAGATTTAGTCCCTGTATCCATCTTGGACCCGTCTGTATTCCAGACTAGATGGAGTAGGTTTGTATTTTTTCCAGTCTTACCTTGAAGGGATGATGATAGAGAAGTTTTTATGGAAGCCATATTTCGGTAACGTGTCGTCTAGGAACATACATACTGAATGCCCCTTCGGACTCCATAGCGCCGATTAGGGAAAGGTGACCTCCATGGTATGAATGGGGGTCGATGATTTTCGAATGAAATAGAGGATGGATACTCAGTTTTGCTTCCATTCGAATGTGTACTTGAATAGGTAATAGGCCTAGGATGACATTTAGTGTAGTGGTCGGGGTGGACCGTAGACTGCTCGTCTCCTATAGCATCGATCCCTTGATTAGAGAGGGATTGGAGTAGATCGTCTCGTCAATGACTAGGAACCACAAGAGAGGCGAGAGGACGCCCCCCTGAAACGCTCTCTCGCATATTTGTATTCTGTTTGTTCTTTTTGAAATTTTTTATTTCGTATAATACATTTTTTTTTCTTTTCACTGCTATTTCCTATTTAATTTAATTAAAAGTGTCGCACGTATGCGTCTTCGCCGAGAGAAAAACACTAAATGACAGTAGCTATATTTTTCTCATAGGTCCATTAACTTATGATACCAAAACAGATAAATGACGCGAAATCAAAATAATAGGAAAGTTGACATTTGTCATTTTGATGAGGCAAGTCATTACCATGTGATCGTCATTTTTTCGCTCGTCATTTAAATGGCATCCCAACGGAAAATTCGAAATGACTCGCAGTGTCCGTCATTTGATTTTGGGACAAAAATGACGATGATAGTCATTTCGTGTGATCGCCATTTTTTCGCAAATGACCAATGACGAATCGTAGCTTGAATGTCGTTTTTTTCCTGACGTCACAGCGCGTAATTTAAATGACTCGAAATATGGCCGTGTAATCCTAGAATTCTATGCGAGGCTTTGAAAAGTCCGAGAAAGGTCGGTTGGTTCGCTCTCTCTCTGTATGATTTTCTATTTTTAAAGGCTTTTACTTAACTTCGTGAAAAATTTGTTGTGTCAAAATCTTGCAAGCCAAATTTGAACCACTTTCATTAAACTTAGAACTTTGAAATTTTCTAAGCTGGTTGGGTTGTGAAGACAATGCAATATTTAAAAAGAATTTTTTAATTTTGACTTCCCCGTTCCCCTACCCCTTTAAGGGAGGCTTTTTCATCAGCGTTGCCGCAAAAAAATGTTCTTAGGTGCCATTGACGGTAACCAAAGGTGCCAACTGGGTGCCACCAGCCCTTCAACGGCAGAGAGATATTTAAAAACACAAGAAACATATAATTTCGCATTAGTATCATTACGATTATTTGTGTATGAATTCGTACACACACTCACGATATGTATGTTTCACTACTTGAAAAAAAAAAAAAACATTATTTTCAGTCTTTTTTAAATGACTTTATTAAGTTTTTTTCATTAACCAATAGAACAACGTAAATAAACACTTAAAAACTATAAAAACACAAAGGAAATTCATTGTAAATATGTAGGTATTACTTTAAAAACAAAAAAAAAAAAACTTTTTTAAAGTAAGTAGGAACACGGTTTTTGAAAAACAAAAATAAATATTTAAATAACTTAAATAAACAATAAGAATTCATTATAACAAAAAAAAATGCATAATAAAAAGTAATATTATATGCGTAAGTCTTTAGGTGGAATAAAATACTGCCAAGTTTCAGTCTTTATTAGTTCATTATAGGATAAAAGAGATCGAATAACTTTATATGATAGTCTATTTTTATTATTGGTTTTTATATTGCTTACTTACTTTTGGTGGCGCTTACAGTCCGGGGTGGACCACGGCCTCAACCAACAAGCCCCTCCAGCTAGCTCGGTCCCTCGCTAGCTGCCTCCAGTTGCGCACACCAAGTTGGTTGAGGTCGTTCTCCAATTGTGTGCGCCACCTAAGGTGGGGTCTTCCTCTGCTGCGTTGTCCCTCAGGGGTGGATTCGAAGACTCGTCGGGCTGGTGCGTTGTTGTCCATACGCTCCACGTGTCCCAGCCATCTCAGCCGTTGAATTTTTAGCTTTTTGACCAGGGCAGCGTCGCTGTATAGCCCGTATAGTTCGTCATTGAATCTTCTTCTCCACACTCCATCGTCACAAACTGGACCGAATATCACTCGAAGAATCTTTCTCTCAAAGCATCCGAGAAGGTTTTCATCCGCTTTTGACAGGGTCCATGCTTCTGCACCATACAGCAGGACCGGGATGATTAAGGTCTTATATAATATCTCCTTGATTCTATGAGAGAGGGCTTTACTTCTTAAGTGCCTTCCTAGCCCGAAGAAACAGCGATTGGCAAGAGTGATTCTTCGCTTGATCTCTGCGCCGATGTCATTTTGCGAATTGATAGTGGAGCCCAGGTATACAAAGTCTTTAACTACTTCGAAGTTGTATCTGTCCATCGTGACGTTTTGTCCAAGTCGCCGATGTTGAGAGTCCTTTCTCGTTGACAGCATATACTTCGTTTTGTCCTCATTGACAGCCAGACCCATCCTCGCCGCCTCCGTTTCGATGCTTGCAAATGCACCACTGACAGCTCGCCGCGTTCTCCCAATAATGTCAATGTCATCAGCATAGGCAAGTAGTTGGACGGACTTTTGAAAAATTGTACCTCTGGTGTTGGCTTGCGAGTTTCGTACAATTGCTTCAAGAACGATATTAAAGAGAGTACATGATAGCGCGTCGCCTTGTCTCAAACCTTTTTCGACATCAAATGGCTCGGTGGTGTTCTTGCCGACTTTGACGGAGCAGCGAGATTTCTCCATCGTCATCCTGCACAGACGGACGAGTTTGGCGGGGATGCCAAAACTTGACATGGCTTTGTATAATTCGTCCCTATATACGCTATCATAGGCGACTTTAAAGTCGATAAATAGATGGTGTGTATCGATCTGAAATTCCTGGGTTTTTTCCAAGATCTGTCGGAGTGTGAAAATTTGGTCGATGGTTGACTTTCCTGGTCTAAAACCACACTGATATGGGCCGATCAGGTTGTTGGCGAAAGGTTTTAGACGTTCACATAATACAGCCGACAAGATCTTATACGCGACATTCAGGAGACTTATTCCTCTGTAGTTGGCGCAGTTCAGAGTATCTCCTTTCTTGTGGATGGGGCACACGATGCTGAGGTTCCATTCGTCGGGCATGCTTTCATCCGACCAGATTTTACAGATGAGTTGGTGCATGCTCCTTACCAAGCCATCTCCCGCTGCTTTGAAAAGTTCGGCTGGGAGGCCGTCCGCTCCAGCAGCTTTGTTGGACTTAAGTTTGGATATCGCTAGCCTCACTTCGTGTAGGTCGGGTGGACGGAAATGTTGGCTATCATCGTCCAAGCTGAACAGATCATTCTGCCTGACAGCGGGTTGTTGGCTGTCTCCGCCGTTTAACAGTCTGCAGAAGTGTTCTTTCCAAATCCTCAGCACCGACTGTGAGTCTACTACTGTATTCCCATGTTCATCTCTGCAGGCTTCTGTTCGGGCCTTGTATCCTTGGGTGGATCGTTTTACCCTTTGGTAGAACTTTCGAACATTGCCTCTGCAGTATTGTCCCTCAATTGATTCGACCGCTCGCTTCTCGTGCTCTCTCTTTTTCCTTCTGAGAAGTCGGTGTTCCTCCCTTCTTTTCTGCCCGTAGAGCTCTCGAGCAGCTCTCTCAGCCGCTCTGGTTCTTGTCTGCAGCATTAACTGGTAGGCCTCGTTCTTGGCTGCATTTGCCTGACGGCATTCCTCATCGAACCAGGGGTTTCGTTGTGGTCGCCTAGTGAAACCCAGCACTTCGGTAGCGGCACTCCTGATGGCACGCTGGCAATGTTGCCACTGATCCTCTGTACTTGATGCTGGTGAAACTGAGGGTGGGCTTGCTGAGAGGTTTAGGGAGACGCGGTCGGCAAAGGTTTTGGCGGTCTCTTGCGATAGTAGCCTTGCAACGTCAAATCTTCTTACAGTATCCTCTCGGTGTTGTGGAGTGTTGGATATCCGCATCCGTACTTTGGCTACTACCAAGTAATGGTCCGAGTCTATGTTGGCCGCTCGGAACGTTCGGACATCCAAGATACTGGAGGCATGTCTGCCGTCGATCGCAACATGATCAATTTGGTTGACGGTTTGTTGATCTGGAGACCGCCAAGTCCCTTTGTGTATGTTGAGGTGTGGGAATCGTGTGCTGGCAATGATGACATTTCGCCCCGCCGCAAAGTCGATTAGCCTGAGTCCGTTTCCGGAGGTGTTGTCGTGCAGGCTGTGCTTCCCGACTGTAGAGCCAAAGATGCCCTCCTTTCCGATTTTGGCGTTAAAGTCGCCAAGAACTATCTTGACGTCGTACTTCGGGCACTTATCATACGTCTTCTCAAGAAGATCGTAGAATGCTTCTTTGGCTGTGTCGTCTTTCTCCTCTGTCGGGGCGTGAGCACATATCAGCGTGATATTTTTAAATTTGGCCCTGATGCGGATTGTGACTAGGCGGTCGCTAACATTGCGAAATCCCAAGACTTCTTGCCTAAGTCTTCCTCTAATCACAAATCCACATCCAAATAACCGCTGACTCTGCTCTCTGCGGCACTCGCCGTAGTAGATGTCACAGCTTTTCATCCTTCTTGTGCCTTCTCCATCCCATCGCACTTCCTGGATGGCCGTAATGTCGGCTTTGTACCTATCCAGGGTCTCCACAAGTTGTTCGGCTGCACGCGGTCTGTTTAGGGTCCGGACATTCCACGTGCAGATCCGAAGCTCATTGTCCTTATTTCGTTTGCTGGGGTCGTCAACATTTAGATCATCCATATCCGAGGCTTGTCGTTGTTTCGGAACTTTTATATTGCTTAGTCTGGAAAAAACGCGTTCCGCACATGCACTTCCATGCGGCAACACTAAAAGCTTTAACATGAATTTGGAAATATTTGGAAACAGTTTCTCGTCTAAAGCATTTTTAAAATTTTCTATCTCTAGCCAAAATGTTGTTGCATCGTGAGCAAATATTGAGTCAACATTTTCAATTTCAAAGATTTTTCTAAATTCAGAAAACAAATCATCCTTTTCACTTTCAAGAATTTGGGGAAATCTTTTCACTAGGGTGTTAAAGTGGGGTAAAATATCGGATATATTTCGATTTACTTTTAAAAAATTTGGGTCAGTTATTTTCAGAGCGTTTAATATGCCATCGCTAAAATTCATTTTTCTGACTAGTTCTTTTGAAAGCTTTATATAAAATTTTTGGCATTCTTCTAAAACAATCTTCTTATCAAATTCATTTAAATTGCGCAGCTCTTCGTCACACTCAATTCCAATAAATATATCGTCTAATACCTTTTGATTTGTCGATAGGTAGCAAATTTCATCGGATGTTGTTAAACTACTAACGTACTCTTCATTCAAAAAGTTTTTAAGAATCGTTTTATGAAATGAGTTAAAGCTTGAAACCATCGTGTTTAATTTCGGGGATTCACTTTGAAACGATAAGTTTAGTCTGTCCGTATAAGTCAAAATGTAATCCAAAAATTTAAAATATACTTTCATTTTTGGTTCTGTCAGCAAATTATAAAGGTATTTGGCACGATTACATTTGTCTTCGGTTGCATTGATTAAAAAAAAAAGTGACAACACTGCCCAGTTTTTCAATAAACACTTAACAACTGCTCCAAAAGACAACCAACGAGTTGGAATCATTTTTTTTTTATTTTATTTTGCTTAATTTCAAAATATTCCTGAAAAACAGCCATTTCGTTTTGTCGTTTGGGGCTATTTTTCAGGTAACTGTAATCTCCCTTTGCCAATTCTTGGATGCCTGGTGGAAGCGTGGCACAAGCGTTTGAAATGCATATTTGCTGAGAATGAGAAGTACATGTTACAGAGTATATATTACAATTTTTTCGCTTCAGTAACTCTTGTACTCCTCCTTTTACACCTTGCATAACGTCGGAGCAAAAACCAATTACATTATAAAATGGTATTTCATTTGCATCCAAATCCATCCATGCTGTACCCTACTCAATCTCCAAAATTGTCAAAAAATGGTCTGTGACATTATTCGCCTCCTTCTCAAAAAATCTGGCTAAAAGTACCAAACACATCTTACAAGACACATCAGTGCTTTCATCTACAATGATGGAAAAAAAGTTTTCCTGTAACTTTTTGGCTACTTTTTTAACACAATAGGGCTCAATTTTGTCCGTAAGAACCTCTGTTGCTTTTGTTCTAGCACAGTTGAACATTTGGGCAATTTTGGAGTCTGGGCAAACCGATTTCAGAAATTTGGGCGGATGGTCCATTATAGATAATGGCAGGTTATGCTCCGTAATGAATGCTAAGCATTTGAGTAGCGTTGTTTTTTGAGTATCCTTACCGGCTTGTTTAATGAACGCTTCCTCCATTGTAGGCACATTTTTTAATATTTTAACTTGGTTTAAATGGAAGTCACTACTACCGTGTTTTTGGAGGTTCCATTTTTTTTTCGTAATTGCTTCATCACACACCTTACACATAGTTTTTTTGTTTTCAAACTTCAGCCACGGAAATTCTTCCAGCCAGTCATTTCGAAGGTTTCGATGGGATGTTAATCTAAAACACAAAAAAGGAAAAATTGCAAGTCAATATTCTGTTGATAGATTCTGCAAGAGTTTTACCTCTTCTTTTTAGCAGCGTCTGAGCTTTTTTCCTTCCGGTCAACAGATTCTTCATCACTCGGTGATTCGGTATCAGTATCGCCTTCATAATCCCTTTCAAAATAATAGTATGTAATGTATTTACTTCGATAACAATAATACATACCTTTCTTGCACTTCCGAAATTTTTTTTCTTTTAGAGGCCCATGTCGATGGCGTGCTCTCCTTTGAAATTTTAATAAGAAATCTTTGGAAAACATTATCTAAGTATATTTTTCAGTTCAAAACAAAAATACTTACTTATCCATTTCATATGTATTTGTTAAACTTTTGAGCACAGTACAACAGAAACAAGACACACAACTAACCGAAATGAAAAAAATTTGCGAAACAAACAACAACTACTTTGACAGATGATATTAGATTTCTTTCGAAAGAGGGCAACTGGTTGTGACTTGAGAGACTAGAGTATGAAAGATTGAAAGTTCTGTTTGGTTTATGTTAATATACTCGAACTCAGAGCAGATTGCAAGTCTACTCCTTTTTGCTTAACCTAATTGTTATTTTTAATGCACGAATTAAGAGGAAATTTGTTCAAAATAGTAAAAAATGCAGGGCTTAGTGTAAGCCATGTTTGTAGTTATGTACTATTGTATTATTTGAGTGTAAACTACACAAACATGGCTTACACTAAGCCTTTTGCAGGATAAACCTTAGAAATAGATTGGTTAATTTTTATTATTTTGCTTTTTAGTGCAGTAGGTATTTTCATTTCTGCTTCACACAGAGTTCGACTTAACGAAGCCGTATTGAGCACAGAATTGTTATAATTTACCTATTTTGCAATTTTTTTTTCTGAAATAATAATTCTTTTCGACACATCTACGAATGATAAGCTTCAATTTGGTAAAATAAAAATTTAATTGGCTGACATTAAGTAGGCTAAATATGTACCACAAGAAATAGCCTCGACTTTTAATAAATAATTAAATTGTTTACAGTCTCGTACCGTTTTCTGTATATCAAGAATGTGGTTTTAATTCTGAAAAAATAAACCTGTTAAACTTATTTTTTATCTTGAAATGAACAAAACGTATCCCCAAATGTCGACCATAAACTTTGATTAGCTTTTCAACATGAAACCTCGTAAATCTAACTTAATGCTATCTAAATTGATTGACACATACAATTTATACCATTTTTATTACCTAACACTATCAGTGTAGGTGTCAAATAAGCCATTCTAATTGCGCACAAGCGCATTCTTGTGGGATTCATGTTCCCATTCGGAGGAGACTCATATACATAAATACTAATTGAACATTATTTACTGTGATGTGGGTTGGATAGTTTACAACTCCAAGTGCGATATAAATATATGCAAATGTACTTTGTGATTTATTACCACCCAACTCGGCATGGAATGTGCAAATTAAATGTACATTAACCTTGGAGTCTTGCACAAACGATGATCATGATTGACTTTAGTCAAAAGAGTTTGTTTTTGAAATTGTTTTTCTTAAAAATTATATTAAAAGAACGTTGATGTTAATTTGTGATCTGACAGTTACTGAAGATCCCCTCATCTTCCAATTTCTTCCCAAATATTTCAACACAAATTAATTTGGGTGTGACGAAAGAAAACATCAAGCAAATCTAATTCCACCCTAAATTCACATTTTTATTTAATTGTCAATAAATTTGACTATACACATTGTTGGCTGAAATTGGAATTTATTGTCTTTTTCCATTTTCGTCTGGCGGTGACTGCGAGGGCCTAATCCAATTGCCGTCATTTTCTCTATAAAATAAAATTAAAAATTGCCTTGGCTATAGCGCCACCACAGGCAGTAGTCAAGTCAGCGCCTACACACGACAAGACGGGAAATTAAATCACAATGAGGTTAATGAAAAGTTTCATAATTCCATTTCAAAGGTGGTTTCCGTTGTTTATTCAGATACAGAAGGAAGAAACATCGCGGATTGCATTGCAAGTGTCCTTGCAATGTCTAGACTATGGGTTGAACGGAAATTATGCAATTTTGTAGACTTTTTCTAGACATCTGTGGGATTATTTTGACATCTGTGAGTATTCATTTTTCTCTTGCTTACTGGAAATGTTTTTTTTTGCTTTTAATGTAATTTACTATGCGAGTCCAATGAGGAAGTGACGAATAGGATGATTTTTTGTAGCTTACGACAGCAACTTTATTGATGAGGACTGACTCTACTGCGGTGTTCCTCTGGGTTGGAGTCGAAGAGTTTTCGGACCGCAGCCCTAGTGTCCATTCGCTCTATATGCCCCAGCCATATCAGACGACAGATGAGCATTTTTTTCTACTAGGTCGATGTCCCTGCGCAGCTCGTATAGTTCTTAATTGAATCTCCTCTTCCGAAACCTGTCGACGCAGACGGGACCGAAAATTGTACGAAGAACCTTTCTCCCAAACCTTAATCTGCATCTTCAAGCTTCAGCGCATTTAAGCAGGACTGGGGTGATCGAGGTCTTATACAGATCGTAGTTGTTCGCGATAGTTCTATACTAGTGAACTGCGTTCTTAACCCAGAAAATCATATCAGAGACTATAGTAGAACCGAGGTAGGCAAAGTCCCTTACTGCCTCAAAGTTATAGCTGTCGATTATGACATTTTGTCCGATTCGTCGATGTTGGGTGTTTTGGCGTCGTTCATCGCTAAACCCATTTTAGCTGCTTCCATTTCTATACAAGCAAACGGGTTGGCGATGAAATCTCCTTTTCCAAAATCACTTGTGCTGAAATCTCTTACTCCAAAGGACCCTAAGAGAAAATCCCCACGGACAAAATCCCCCATTTTTAGATTTGGGGTTATTAATTCTGTCGCGATGACCTAAAAATGGTGTTAAAAAGTCAGATACGTATAGGGGTTGCCCCCCTGCAACCCCCCTGCTTGTGGTCACTGTAGGATTTAGAGTAGGTGCAAGGTTGTGTATATACTAAGTTTAGTTTGCTTGTGGGAGATTTTGGCATAGGGGATTTCATCCCGGGAGATTTTGGAAAAAGAGAAAAAAAAATTAGAGATTATGTCCAATGAGGGATTTTGGAAAAGGGGATAACTTAGGGATCCCCAAGCAAACGCACCAGTGACAGCTCGCTGTGTTCTACCAATTATGTCAATATCATTGTCGTATGCAAGTCAATTGACGGAACTTTTGAAAGATCGTAACTTTTGCCTGTATGTTTTGCACAATTCTTTCAAGTATATGTTAAAGAAGTCCCATGACAGGGCGCGCCTTGTCCAAATCCTCTTTTGACACCAACGGTTTCTGAAAGGTCGTTAAGGACCTTAATATGTTTCTTCATCGTCATCCTACAGAGAATTTTTCCATACCAACATTTTTCCCATTTGCAGTTCGAATTTCCCCAAATCTAGAAGCGAGTGCTCGTTTTGGCCAATAAAGGAAATTTGTTTCAAGCTGTCAGCTTCCCAGCTCTAACCGTTTCGGTTGGGTGTGGACCACCAATCGCCAATCAGTCAGAATAAACTGTTATACATATATATGACTGATATGTCTGTAGTTGGCGCAGTTTTAAAGGTCAGGCATGCATTCATTTGACCAAATTTTCAAAATGAGTTGGTGCATATTTTCTGACAAGTCATTTCCAACCTTACTGGCCTTATTGGCCTTTAGCTTGGATGTTGCTCTATTACTTTGATCAAGTTTACGGAAGCTTTGTCTATCGTCGTCTTTTTTTTAAATACTTCTCTCGGGAAATGCGAACCTATAACGCCTCAACAGCGCCCCCAGATGCTTGTAAATGTAAATCCTATATTGAATGGTATGTTCTGGAATTTTATTTTTTCATTAATATTTCAGAAATGATTTTTCATTCTTACATCTTCTGTGGTTCTACTACAAGGTTTCCTTTGTTATTCGTACAGGTTTCTGGGATTTGATTCTCTGGCACGTCCTTTTTACCTTTTCTTAAAACTTCCGTACACTTTTGATGGAATAGCATCGTCTCTTTTGCTCGTGTAGAGCTCGCGAGCTGTTCTAGTCCTTTCTTAGAGCCGCTTTATACGCCTCTAGCTTTGCTGCATTTGCTTGTCAAATTTGCTCATCAAACCAGGTGTTTCATGCTGGTGGTCTATTGAAACCCAGTACATCAGACGCGCCACTAATTATGGCTTTTTGGCAGTGTTGTCACTGGTCTGCTGCGCTAGGAGTTGCTAAAGTAACCCTAAATATTGGCAACGTTGTTGAAATAATAGATCCAAGTTAAAAGGCTCCTACTGTCAAGATGAACTCGCCCCTACACTTGTATCAGCAACGCCATCTTTCACAGGATCACCGGGCCCACCACCTTTCACGTCACTCTTTAATCCCTTTTCGACTTGAATCTCTTCACTTATTCCCATCCCACACACAGTCGAAGAATTCAAATTGAAATTATATCCTTCGGCTATGCAGGGCTCTCCTTCCAATAATTTTCAATTAAATTTCATCTGTCATCTTGCGAATCATAGACATGGGCGAATGAATACTTTTTGATCCCTCCTCTCCATGAACTGGGACATTGTCCATGTAAATACTCAACTACCACCACCACGACAACGCAAACAATTGTCCCCTTGAGCATTTAAGAGATTTGCCCGTTTTATTGTGCGATTTCATTGAAAAGTCATTGTGTGTGCGACTATGAACTACACACCGCAACCTCAACGAATGTTACAAATGGCAACAAAACATAACCAAAAAAAAAAAAAAAATGGAAGGAAAATCCATGCAATCAACTTGAACCGAACTCGAGCAGAAATTGAATGATTTACGAGAGTATCTAGCCATGGCCCTCCGCCATTGCCTCCTCTGTTCGCTGGCGGTATAGAAACCGCAGCATTCTGTTATTAATTTATTCGTGCGGTCTTTTAAGGAGAGCGCGGTCCTTCTCAAGACCGCATCAACTTACAGCGGTACTCTATCCTCCTCGACACCGCGCAGGGAATTAATTTGCCCAGATTCCGAATGCAAAGCCACCAAAGGGACCAGAAATTGGCAAATCACGTGGGCTGTTCTCTGGAGGGAACATAGGCGCTTCACATAGGATGCCTCCTTGCGCCAGGCACAGTCTTGTGCAAAAGTGATTTTTCATTGTGCGCCACCAGCCGGGTGGATTTTCATCAAGCACTTGAAGTTTTTTTTATTGCCCTCCCCGAGGCCTAAAAACTCTTTCCATATCCACTGTCTATATGACTGGCTGGGTATAGATATTCGAAATATCTTTTCTGTGCGAAGAGGCGGGCCTCTTTCTGTTGGCCTGTCTGTCAAAATTTGAAATGTAAAATAAATTAATGTTTTCGAATAGGCGAATTCAAGTTAGGAGGTGGCGTTATTTACAGACTGAAGGTTAGTTAGCTGGTAATTGGAGTTAAGTGAAGTTGGATGGATATTTATTCGCAGATTTGTAGATTTCAATGTCGAAGAAAGGTTCCTAAGCTAACAATTTTTACCCATAGTACCTAGTCGAAGTCGAAGATGATGTTAAAATATATTTTTAATTAAATAAAGTAACAACAAAGCTAATCCATAATTTTTTCTTTCTCTTTTCAGGTATGTTTCAAAGCTTCTATAAAAAAAAAAAGTTTTGTAAGTAATATATGTACATAAAAAAACCGGCCAAGTGTGAGTATCACTCACGCACCGAAGCTTCTGTACTTGGCCAGAGGAGGTGTCTTGAAAAAATTGATTGAAATTAATTTGATAGACATAGGTTCAAAATTAAACAGTTTTTTGTATGAAGGAAACTATATCATTCATTCATAGGTAGGTAGGTAGGTTACTCAAGTGGACCCTCCATAGCTCTTGATCCTCCGCCATCGACTCCAAATCATCAAGGGCAATCCCCATACGGGTAGAGGAGAGATTATGGACTTGCTCTAACCATCTCATCCTGGGTCTACCTAGAGGACGCCTGCCTGATAGTACGGATTCCATAGCACGTCGTGGAATCCTGGTCGGGGACATGACCAAACTATTTTTTTCACTAAATTATTAATTACTCCAAAACCAGTCAAAGTATCGCTATCATTGGTATTTTGTCGTTAGAGGTTATAACTTATAACTGATGTTGTGTGCAAATTTCAGCCTTCTACGCCAATTAGTTCTTGAGATAGACCTAGTAACAAAATTGGTTTAGTGGATTCCGACAGACGTCGGCCCCTATGGGAACGGAACCTTAAAAACGGGAAATAAGTAGCTTCACGGCTTTTTTTACCTTTTTTTTGGTAATAGTCGCAGAGCAATGTAGGCATTACCTTTTCAAAGCGAATTCAGGTATTGTGAGTCGTTGTAGGACAAGATTTTGGGCAACTCTTTCGAGCACTTGAGGCTCTTTATCATCAGTATAACGTGATGAATATTGACTGTCATTAAGGCCTGCATAGTTGACTGTTTATGACCAAATGTCGATGGCCAAATTAAGAAATATTTCGAAATATTTTCGAGTAATCGTTTTCAAGGTTCGCAAGTGTAGGATGCTTAAATAGACTCTACATTAGAGAAGTCGGACTTGATCTAACCATCTAACCATATGCCTGCGAAAGTGTGTATATCTGCTGACACGTACGTCTTGCTACGCTACGTCTTGGACTCAGAGCTAAGGATTTGGATTTAGCGTTGTATGAAAGTCCTCATACCATACTTAACCTAACCTAAGATAGTGCGATGCGGCCATGGTTTAGTGGGTGGAACGATTCTCAGTGGTGATCATATATACGCGGCCACCGACCATGAAGAGAGTTTTGACAACCAATACTCTTCAAAGGGGCTTCAAATTGGTAGTATTAAGTCAGAGTGAAAGATGTCTTGCATCAGTACTCTAGACAGGGCTAATAGTCCGGGGTGGACCATGGTCTCAGACCAAAAAGCCCCTCCGGCACTAGCTAGCTGCCAGACCAAGTTGTTTGAAATTATTTTCGCCATCTGAGGTGGGGTCTTCGTCTGCTTCGTTGTCCCCCAGGAATGGACCAATCTTTGATCAAAGACTATTTGGGCCACGTGACCCACAGTCGTTGTATTTTGGTCTTTTCGACCAAGTCAATGACGCTGCATAGCCCGTTCACAGAGCATAGTGAACAGCAGACAGAATCTTATACGTGAAATTTAGGAAACCTATTCCTCTTCTTATGTAGCTGGAGAACTTCAGAGTATCTCTCTTCTTGTATGGATGGCGAATAAGATGCTGAGGTTCCATTCATCGCTCTTACATTTATCTGACAACATTTTGCAGAGAAGTTTATCTCGTGCTCCTTGCTAAGCTCGGGCGGTAAGCAATCTGCTCCAGTAGCCTTGTTGGACTTAAGTTTGGATATGGCTATCCCCACTTCGCTTTGGTCAGGTGGACGAAAATTTGGACCATCATCGTCCACGTTGAATGGATTATTATGCCTGTTGGCTGTCTCCGCAGTTTAACAGTCTGCAGAAGTCTTCGTTTCCAAATCCCCTGCACCAGCTGTGAATCTTCCATACCGCACCTTATTCCTATGTTCATCTCAGCAGGCTTATGTTCGGGCCTTGTATCGTTTGGAAGTTATTTTTATCCTCTGGTAGAGCTTCCGAACATTGCTCTTTTTTTTCTTCTGAGAAGTCGAAGGCATGAACCTTATTTGCCCGTATATAGAGCTCACCTGGTTTGCCTTATAGGTAGGCTGCGTTTTTTGTTGCATGCGATAGGCGGCACTTCTCATCAAACAAGGTTTCATTGCGATCATCATCTAGCTACACTTCTGATGGGACTTTGAAAGTGATGCCACTGATCCTCTGGACTTACTCCTGCTGTTGCGTTTGGTGAGAGGTTATGGGATATTCTGTCGGGAAAAGTTCTGGCGGTCTCTGGCGCTAGTGGCGTTAAATATTTTATCAACATCCGTTGGTTGTTATGACCAGGTCGATATTCACAGCCATACTTTGGCTACTATCGATTAGTGGTCCGAGTATATATTATATATTAGCCCTTCAGAACGTTTGGACATTCAAGACTGGTGGCCTGTCAGGCGTCGCGTTGATCCCAACTTGATCAATTTGGCTGACGGTTGTATGACATGGATACCTCCAAGTCCCCTTTTGTATATTGAGGTGTGGCAATGATGACGTTCCGATCCGCAAAGTCGATTAGCCTGAGTCCGTTACCGAAGGCGAAGTTCTGCAGTCTGCTGACTATAGAGCCAAAGATGTCCGTCTTGCCAATTCTAGCGTTAAAGTCACCAAGAAGAGTCTTGACATCGTGCACTTTTCGTACGAATTCTGGAGCAGATCGTAGAACGCTTCTTTCGCTGAGTCACCCGTCTCCTCTGTGGGGCCGTGGGCACAGATGTTCGCTTGCAAGGGTCGTTATCATTTGGATCATCCATATCTGAGATTTGTTGATTTGTAACAGCTTTGTTTTTCGTGTAAGGGAAGTTACTCCGACGTACAACCAAAAACCAGGCCTTTTTGCTGAACCCCTTGAATGCAAGTATAACCCACTTTGGGGAAGTGAGACCTGCCGTTTTTCTATATAGCGTTCGTCTGACACTGTCTATGTTTCAGCAGCATGACTAGCTTACTTACTTACTTAAGGTGGCGCTACAGTCCGGGGTGGACCTGGGCCTCAACCAACAAGCGTCTCCAGCCAGCACGATCTTTGGCCAGCTGTCTCCAGTTTCGCACGCTAAGTTGGTTGAGGTCCCCTTCCACTTGCGTGCGCCACCTGAGTCGCGGTCTTCCTCTACTGCGCCGTCCCTCGGGTGTGGATTCGAAGATCTTCCGGGCCGGAGCATTCACGTCCATTCGCTCTACATGACCCAGCCACCGCAGTCGTTGGACCTTCACTCTTCTGGCTAGGTCGATGTCGCTGTACAGCCCGTACAGTTCGTCGTTGTATCTCCTCCTCCATTCACCGTCTATGCAGACGGGACCGAAAATTACTCGAAGAACTTTCCTCTCAAAGCAACCAAGAGTAAGCTCATCCGCTTTTGATAGAGTCCATGCCTCTGCACCATAAAGTAGGACTGGGATGATTAGGGTCTTATAAAGGGTCACTTTAGTTGTTCGGGAGAGGGCTTTGCTACTCAATTGCTTTCTTAGCCCAAAGAAACAGCGATTGGCAAGAGTTATTCTTCGCTTAATCTCAGCGCTGGTGTCATTGTCTGAGTTCATAGCGGAGCCTAGGTAGACAAAGTCCTTTACCACCTCAAAGTTATATCTGTCTATAGTGACATTCTGTCCAAGACGTCGATGTTGGGTGTCCTTTCTTGATGACAGCATATACTTTGTCTTGCCCTCATTGACCGCCAAACCCATATTCGCCGCCTCCGTCTCAATGCTCACGAACGCGCCAGTGACATCACGCTGCGTTCTGCCGATTATGTCGATGTCGTCGGCGTAGGCGAGTAGGTGGACGGACTTTTGAAAGATAGTGCCTCTGGTGTTAGCGTTTGAGTTTTGCACTATTCTTTCAAGAACGATGTTGAAGAAGTCACATGACAGCGCATCGCCTTGTCTAAATCCTTTTTTGACATCGAAGGGGTCGGTGAGTTCTTTACCGACCTTGATAGAGCAGCGTGCGTTCTCCATTGTCATCCTGCACAGACGGACGAGTTTGGCAGGGATGCCAAAACTAGACATTGCTCTGTATAGCTCTATAAATGCTGTCATAGGCGGCCTTAAAATCGATGAAAAGGTGGTGGGTATCGATTTGGACTTCCTGGGTTTTCTCCAAGATCTGCCGCAGTGTGAATATTTGGTCGTTGGTAGACTTTCCTGGGCTGAAGCCACACTGATAGGGACCAATCAGGTTGTTGGCGAAAGGCTTCACGCGTTCACACAACACGGCAGATAGGATCTTGTAGGCGATGTTAAGAAGACTAATCCCTCTATAGTTGGCGCAGTTCAGAGGGTCTCCTTTCTTGAGGATCGGGCAGACAATGCTGAGGTTCCATTCATCGGGCATACTTTCTTCCGACCATATTTTACAGATGAGTTGGTGCATGCTCCTAACCAAGTCATCGCCTGCCGCTTTGAATTACTCGGCGGTTAGGCCATCTGCTCCAGCGGCTTTGTTGGACTTAAGCTTAGATATAGCTATCTTCACTTCGTCCAGGTCGGGTGGGCGGAATTGTTGGTCTTCATCGTCCAGGTTGAATGGCTCATTCTGCCTGACAGCGGGATTTAGTTCGTCATCGCCGTTAAACAGTCTGCAGAAGTAATTCTTCCATATCCTCAGCATCGACTGCGATTCTACTATGATGTTCAGCATGACTAGCTAGTCCTGAATAAATCCTTACTCCAAATATGCCGAAGTAGCTCACCGTAAGGTATCTCCCATAATGACTGATGATTTAATCGAGTGAATTCATTCTCCGTTCGACCTCTTTTGGTCCTCTTTTTGTGCCCTTTAATCGTTCCTTGAAGTATTGTAGTTAATACTTTTTAGTTTTGTGAAAATTGCAGCCATGGGTTAACTAAATAACTTTGATAATAATAATAAGTAAGCATACTGCCCCAATTATGCGCCTAATCGAATCAACCTTATTTTCTAGGGCAAAATATATCTCCATCTGTATAAACAGAATCCCACAACAAAATCACACGTTCCCAGCGCGCGCCTCTAAACCTATTAAGTTATTAAAGCTACTCCTGCCCTTCTTAAAGCCCCTCTGTGTAAGCATTAAGTGTACTATCGCCCGAAATGTAGCACACACTATCGCTAAGCCACAACAAAACCGATTTAGATACAATGGAAGCAAAACAATTAAATTTATGACATCACGTTGAAAAATCTAAATAACAAAAAGTTACCTAAGCCATTAAACCCCCGCCGTCAACAATATCCAAAGCTCCCACAGCAAAACGCTAATAATAGCGCAACACCTGCATAACACAGTTTCCATATTTTTGCTGCACTTTTAATTGTTATTGTCACAAAAAAAAAATATGTCACACCGTCAGCTAAAAAATGCGCCAGCCACAATGGTAAACTAGGTTTCAGCACTCATACGTGCGCTATACAGCAATCCGCTTTGTATGGATTGGGCGCAACTGCATTTTTAAGATTCTTTTTTCATTTTTGTCTCTGGCCGAACATGAACTGCAACAGTGCTCAAAATTTCATAACTTTCACAAGCCGCAAACAGTTCCCACTCGAAGTTTTCGAATTGGGCAATCATTTTGTCGAAGTTCGTCTTATTTCACGAGGGAAAACTGTCAATTTTTATATACCAACGGTAATAACTCCAAGCCATCTGCCTCTCTTTGGCAAATTGACAAATTTTCCTTCATTACGTGCGGTATACCTTTCCAGGGAGCAAGAGGCTTTACCCTCACAAACTTGTGGTGGGTGATCTTCTGCACACAAAGTATCTACGATAGAAGAACCAAGTATCTCACGGTTAGTTGAACACGAAAAAAAAACAACAAAATGTCGCAACAATTATGTCATTCGATTATTTGTTACGTTTCGTAGTGTAAAAGACACGATTACGATGCGGCTGTGCTGTGCTTCGCTTAAAAGTTGAAGAAGTGTTGATATTGGTGGCAAAGTCGTGCCCCGGTGGTATTTTGAGTTATGGCCGTAATATAACATGCGCACAGCTTTGCACGAGTGTCGTCTTCGTTGGAGCTGTGCTGATGGGCTTCTTTTATTTGCTATTAATCGGTTGCTTCGGGTCTTTCTGGCCGTCCGTCCTCTTGCACCCGATCTGGCTTATTGTTGACTATTTTGTTGGCTGCTCAGGTGCATTCCACGACTGTTTGCTGGACTTTTGTTTGATGTGTTCGCGCATATGGGGAAAATTATACACGGAAGTCATGGTGCAGTGCGTGGATTTAAGCGGCTTTCCCCACAAGCCTAGATTGTCTTTGTGCGAATTTGTTTTCTTAAGCGAAAGTGATGGTTCGCGTCGGTAATGTGAGATTTAGGTATAGCGCGCATCATAATTTGATTTGGGGAGGTATTTCCTAGTCCACACTATTAGGGAAAGGTGCATAGGTGGAATTTGTGCATTCACTTGGGACTGTCATTGTGGTGGAAGTGGTCAACTACGATGTCGTTATATAGCTTATTAAAATGGCGATCGCGTAAAATTCGAAATTCCAAGCGACACCATAGACGGTTGACGGGACAATTGTTTTCCAACCTCCTTAAGGAGAGAACGTATTAAAATGCTGACCCTAAAACTGGATCATTCGAGAGATTAGGTACACATCAGGGTTGGTGTCAATAAGATACGCACATAGACATCTTTCGAAGAGGTTCTGCATCATTACGGTGGTGATGATAGGTTAGGTTAGGTTTGAGGGAAGTGCACAGCTTTTAAGTTATGGTACTTGCTGCCTTGTTCTTCATCTGGGAGTTTATACGAGTCATACTTCCATTTTTGAACCGTCATCGTCAGACGGTTCCCCTTAGTTACCGATTGTCTCTTTTTCAGACCAGCAATAGCACATATTTAACGGTTATCTGGTTCATTCTCTGAAAGATCAGTCATTCTGACCTAAAGTGCAAGTGCTGGAGATGAATTGGGTTGAAAAAATGTATCCTCAAGTAGTCACACATGAAAGTGATACCCGAAGTTATCATGTACTTTGAGTAGGTATGGCTATTACCCAACCCACTTTTAACCCAAATTTTGGATGTCTACATTTTTACAATTCGGTTTTGATGTTCGTGTCTGCTCCATGCGCCTGATCACTTGATTGCCCAGCGGCATAAGAATATTCTTCCCTTGCAGCTTACCATCTGCTCCTTATCATAATAATCCCAAAGGAACACGAAGCTTCCCTCAAAAACCCTTCTGTAAAGGATGGAATTTCTCCGTCGCTTCTAGGTATATAGAACTAATCTATTCCTCAAATGGCTACTTGAAGGAGCTATCCCTCAAGTTCTCGGATTTTCCACTAACTTGGTGTAGCTTGTTTAGTAGAATTGCCTTGCTCTCGATGTTGTACGTTTTTACTATAGGGTGTTGTTCGAAAAAATTTAGATTTCGCACCAAAGTTTTCCTGTCGGAAAATTATTATAGCTAAAATTTGCTAGCTTACGTTTAGTAGGGTGTGAATATTGGACCCATCGCCATCTCCGGGGAACCTTCACGGTAAAATACCTAAACCAATTTGCCCAAACACTTAATTTCCCTACAGAACCTAAAAATGGTTTCAATTTTGTTTGAGAAGCCAACATCCTACAAATTGTCGAAGAAGTACCGCTTCCAAGGTGTTTCCTTCTATTCCGAGCTCAATTTTTCTAAAAAAAAAAAGAAACACAATAACTTGGAATCGAAGCACTGTTTGAAGTCATCCTCAGACTTCTGATTCTGACCGTCAGAAACACATTTACCCTGTCGCATGAAGTACTTACCCATTCGTAGTCACCAGTGGTGTGGCGTGAATAATTTTAAATGGTAAGTCGAAGTCGAAAAATATCAAAATGTCGAAGGGAAGATGTAGGTAGTACCTATCTATGTATACAAAACCTTTAGTTAATTTTTTAAAGCCATACAATCGAAAACTCCAGGAAGAAATTAAATTAATGAAGATATTTTTCCATCTTGAGTGCAAAACTCTCATATTTCTTGTAAACGTGATTTATATCATGTCTTATAATATTGTCCTTTATTTCTACATAAAGGTTCTTTAAATGAGTGTTTAAATCGAGCATTTGGGGTTTTTGTGGTGGTTCAGCAAAATCATCTACTTACTCTTTGAAACATTTCAAACGTATTTAGGTACGAAGATCATAGCCTAGACTCAAAACACTTGATTTCTCACTTAGAGACTTGTTTATAAACTTTATAAACACTTCAATTTGTTTATTTTTTAAAAGATACTTACAAAATTCACCAAATAACTAGGAGAAAAGCGTGTTATTTTGTTGCATAAAAAAGCGGCCTTTGAACAGAGGATACTCCCCTCAGAAAAACTCAGAAAATTATTAAGTAGGTAAAAAAGGGAACTGACTAAGTGACTATATCACAGCGCAGCGATGGGAGATACACACACAATTCAAATTCACCAAATAACTCGGAGAAAAGCGTATTATTTATTTGCATAAGAAAGCGGGCGTTGAACAGAGAGGACCCAACTCAAAAAATCGCAAGTGTACAAAAGAGAAAGGAGACAAATTTGTTCTATCCTGCGAGAGATTTTATAACCCGACATATTTCGTGTTGCTTTAGCTTTGGCTAATGCTCAGAGAGTGTGGGCAGAGAACTCTATAGCAGTGCTGCCAGTGTTTTGTCATAAGAATTCCCACGCAAGTGCCAAAAAATTCCCTTTTTTCCCTCGCCTGGCTCGAAAAAGTACCGCAGATTTTCCCACGCACATAGTTTATGAAAGGAAAACAAAAAATTAACGAAACAAAAAAACAGTCTCAATAACTATGGGGAAAAACTTTAGTGTATTACAGGCAAAGCTCCACGCTATACTCCAGAATAAGCCAGGCCAGGCACATCAAAAAAATAGCTCCAAAGTCTTTCACATCTATATATTCCCGGACAATCAAGCAGCTATAAAAGCCCTTAGCTCACCTAACATTGGATCCAAATCAGTATTACACTATGACTATTTCTACGCCCTTCAAAGACTTAGGGCCAGCTTCAAAGGTTCCTGGAAAAGTTTCGGATAATATTATGTGTGGCAATAAAATCCCAGGAACAGAACCAAATTTGGTGGGTTCCTGTCCATGAAGGCTTCGAAGGAAACGAAGAGCAGACGAATTGGCCCGAATAGGCTCCGAAACCCCTTTCACGTGCCCGGAACCTTTCTGATATACCCCCAAATTGGCTAATAACTTAACAGGTTTAACATTAACAATGCCCTGCCCATAGCAGACATGATATCAGAAACCTTGTATATAGGATTGCTTATAGGGTATCATGTGTAACAATACTACCTAAGCTAAATAAATCCAGCCAACTCATCGGAGAGCAGGCTGTGTATGCAGGAAGACGAAACAACATTATATGCTAATTTGGAAGGAAGATCTTCTCCAGGGACCAACCCAAAATATTTGATATAATCGTCTGCAGCAGTATCATCACTTTTCAAAAAAAAGTGGAGAACCTCCTAGCCTAAACCCTCTTTCTAATGTATGGTAGGTACAATATGTAGGTAGATCTTAATCAGGTCGACGTGCCGCTTTTATAGGCCAGGATAAAAGGCGAGGATAGGATAGTCAGTCTCCATAAGTTATTGCAAAAAACATGGGTGGGATTCTGTAAAATACGAAACGAAAACCGCTTTTGTTTTCACTAAACAGTAAACATGGCTCTATCATATCTGTGGCAATAGACATTAGACAGAGACGATATCGATCGGTCGTTTTCATTTTACGTTATTTGGCCCCAGGTCTTCTATCTTTTTGTGTCAATACAAGCGCTTATTCATGAAATCAGTCAGGTATATAAAATAAATTGTCTTCCTGAAGTTGAACAATAAAATTAAAGTAAAGTTTCAAAGAACAAAAATTCCCTTTTGTTTGTTCTGGAAAACAGAAAGTTTCCCTTTTTCCCTTTTAGCTCATTTCGAGTACATAAATTCCCTCAAAGAGGGAAATTTCCCACAATCTGGCAGCACTGCTCTATAGTACTAATGATAATGATGTGTGTGTGTTTCCGTGTGTGCTTGAAAATAAAGTTGAATTGAGTTGGTTGGTGGAGTGTAGATTGTGCAGGTTAATGAATAGATACATATTAAGTGTATCCCGTGTGTTTTATGTTGCTCGTTATTTACTCAACATTAGGTGTATTTTTTTGGGAATCTATAGCTAGCTCACTTTTACTTTTGCATGCAAAACTGGTATACTCACTTTTGGTTTTACATGCAAAACTGTTATACTCACTTTAGGTTTTGTTATACTCACTTCCCAAAAAAATACGCCTATTGCTGTGTAGCTGAAACTTTAAAAGGTAACACGGTATGAATCGGGTTATATGAACCCCACGCCACTGGTAGTCACTTAACTAAGCGTATAAAAGGGCATTACGTCCAGATTCTAAATTTCATTTGAGAAAATTGTTTTTAAATTTACTACTATCGCGATGTAACTGCTAAATATTCATAAATTTCAATTCATTTCCATAAGCGCTTTTAAGCCCTTAAAGGCCATTTGAAATGTATCACAATCATACTATACCTTAACAATCAATTAAACAGCCAACCTCCCTACTACAATAATCAGAAATGACTGCCCTTAAGTCAAAATATTTCCCATAAACACCTAAACAAAAATTAAACAAATCTTCAAGTTAATTATTTTTTTTTTAAATAAAATTTAGGCACCCACGGCGTATACGTAACATTTCCCGCCTCTATTTCAAAAATTCCATGTAATTGCACAAACGATACGTACCGATTGACCATGACATTGAAACGTCTTCCTAGATATCTCACATTTGATGGTCAATTCATTAATAATGACCCCTATCTGACACGAGCCTACATTTTAACTCCTGTCAATCATAGGTATACCTATAGAGAAATAAAAAATCATGCGTGTACTTGAAATCGTTACACTCTTGCACGCATATCGAAAGGCAAACAGAATCTGACAACATGACAATCAACATGTTGGCGAAACGCTGTCAAGTTGTCATGATTTTGTTTATTGGGTTACGACCGCAGAATCCGACACTCGTTTACCTTGCCAAAAATAATCGATATCAAAATTCAATGGGCCTTTGAGCATGAGCAGTGAGCACCCATATAACGAGGGCGAGGGGCATAAATACTCAAGTTCTCTCGTCTCTACGTTGTTGTGTGAAGCCCACTATTGAGGCGACACAGGTCACCGGAATAAATTCCTTGTGACGACCATGTGCTTGTGCATGCGTGCGTCAATTTGTGTCGAATGAAATAATGTAACCCTCTTCGGCCCCTCTGCGTCTGTATGACATGCGAGGGGCCAACGCGCGCGTAAAGTTGACTGGAAATTGATTTTTCGATTTCTCTATTCGATATTTGTCCACGGGAAAAGGGGGTGCGGTCTGGAGTTTATGAGAACGATTTTCATTTGGCATATTGAGGGCAACGACTTTTCTGGGACTTATTGAATCATTGAGCTGTATAGCTAGGGTCTATTCTGCCAGTTGATTAAATGACAGTTTGAGGTTTCTTCAACGGAGAATCACAGAATGTAATAATTTAGTTGATCAACTTTGATGGCCTTTGATGGAGATGACTATAGTGTAGATGACAACATCACAATTGTGGTGGATCGAACTTCTTGACACATGCATCTGAAGGTATTTCTGCTGTTAGTGCGAACTAGCCATTAAAAGTGGTAAGCCAAAGATTGCTCAATGCGACGGCAATTTTTGTAAAAAAAAAGCCCATGGTATCCGCAAAATGAAGGTTGCACCTGAAAGTGTTTTTTCCACTGCCGGGTCTCTCGCAAATGTCTGAGGATCCGGGGGTATAACTTCCTTGCAAAAACTTCTCCATTAATCCGTTCGGATACACAATAAAATTGTTTATACTCGTCGAAGAATTTCTTACAGCATCAAATGGCTGTGACCTGTCAGAAGCTAAGGACCTATTTGGTGACTTTGCGCCCATTCTGAATTTTTATTTTACTTTACTGCTAACGCCTGTAGTTTTTGGAGGGACGAAGAAGAAATTAAAAATGGGTTCGGCAAAGTCCTGTTCATACTTCTAACTTGAAGGAAAATTTGGGCAATGATGATTTGAAGACAGAATAAATCCGATAATCTTTGTTTAAGTATGCTTTGATTGCTATGTCTCCATTATGGTATCTAGTCCAGCAAAAGAGTCCTTATCCTGTTTAACCTAAGTGCGCTGTGGAAAATTATTAGGTTCAGTTTGTGGCCATAAATTGGGTGCATATTCAAAGCCCGTAGAAGCAACATTGTGTATCATCGTCAAAAACCTATTGGAGGTTAATTCTTTACTGATACCCCATGGCCTGTGGTACGAGTTATGCCCGAGTCCATTTTAGCTGCGTATGAGTTAAGTTCTAAAGCATCTCTCCAAACTAGTTCCTCTTACCAGTTACAGTACAACTGGGTCAATGCATTTTCATCTGAGATTATGTGGCGATTTTTTTTTTCTTCAGATCCTACAGGCAGTGTCCCTTGCTTCGCTCAGTGACAGCATGAACGATACAGGTCTCGCCGATTCGCCTTAACCCCTGTCTGGGTTGGACACTCTCGAAAGCTTAGCTTATGGTCGAATATCGTGTCCTCCATTACTTTTTTAAACCTATTGAAGTCGGTGTTTTTAAATTGCACAGTTTTCGTACTACCATTCCAGACGTTATGCTAATTGAAGCTTTAGCAATGAGTAAGGTGCTTGGAGTAGCATTTAGGTTTAAGTACCTACAAAATAAAAAATGTTCTTACCTCCCTAAAGATGGATATGTCTGTTATTTTTTATGACGACTCAATTTGTGTCGATATCATTTTCAACAAATATTTTTTCGTCTATGGAATATTTGTTTAAGTCCACCTCAAATTTTTCATCGTATGCGTCTTCTTTCAGAGGCACTATAGGCTTGGCTGCAATTCTTCATATCTTTCGATCTTACGCCGTGGGGTATAGAGAATAACGACAGACTTGATCTAACCATCTAATAATTCTTGGAATCACCCATGTTGGAGAATTGCACTTAAAAATAGTAAATAATTTGGGCTCCAAGTAAAATTTCCAAAACCATGGAAACTGATTTTTTCTATCCTATATAATTCTTCTGTACGTGTGTTGTAATCGAACTCCTCCTAAACGGCTGGACCGATTTTTATGAAATTTTGTGTGTGTGATTGAGTGGGTCCAAGGATGGTTTAAATTCACATTTGGTGAAAATTGGACAAAAGGGCGTGGCACCTCCCATACGAAAAAACAAAAAACAAAAAGATCTTATATCTAGAAAACTACCGAACTGATTGAGCTCAAATTTTAAGAAAATATTTGTTATTGGCCCAAAGGTGTTTCTGTGAAAGTTTGATCAAAATTGGACAAAGGGTCGTAGTACCTCCCATATAAAAAAAATAAATTTTACTTGTAAATGCTATTTATCGACACCGTTGTAAAATTTAAGACATTGATGTGTATTGTCCAAACAAACAACCGCTCGAAGTGTGGGTGGGATTGAAAAACGGGTCATGGCACCAACCTTACAAAAAAGTTGTTTAAATCACTATATCTGAACATTGCCTGTTTGAAGCATTTTACAAAACCTGGCGGGATTGGACAAAATGGCGTGATACCTCTCATAACAAAAAAAAAAAAAACGTTTCAAACGCTATTCTTCGACAATCATATGGGAAAAAATATGTCTAGACAATACAATTGACACACACGTCTGAGGAAATATCGGTGGAAGCACACGGAGTACAAAATCAGTCCGGACACATCCATATCCATATCCATACTACTTATAAAATGTAACGTCCGTCTGTTCGTCCCTCCATAACTCGAGAACCATTCGTCCGATTTTCATGATTTCTTTTCTTGTTTGTAGATGTGTGGCCAAATTAGGCCGTAGAGTGGGTGAGAATTGTTGTAGAGTAATGTAGTCGTGGGGAGTAAGGGGGGTCTCACGAACTGTTAGCCGTATAAACTTGAAAGTTTGTCTGTTGATACATAAGCCAAAATTATTACATGCCTCATTTATCGTTTTCCAAAATTCGGCCTATAAGGGTTGAGAAAAAGGGGGTGAAAACATTCCTATTTCGATCTCACTACGCTCAACTTGCCATTATACTCATAAATCTATATACAGCTGTGTTCATGAAAATAATAGTGCAACTGTATGTCAATGCCAGATAGGTATGCTTTTTATTGTTAGGCTATACTTAAATACTTTAAAAGAAAAAATAACCGGCGGGCGGAGCTGCGAGCATACCTAGTCAGTTACATAAAACGGCCGCAGAACAATTGACAGACAATGAAAACGTACGAGCAGGCAAAACAACGTTTGCCGGGTCCGCTAGTTCCTTACACAGAGTACGCAAGCCGAGTTTCAAGTCAATCGAATGAAAAATACGAATATTTCCTTTCACCATAAAAAAGCCAAATTTGTTTCAATTTGTATCAAAATGTCGGCTTCTTAGCTCTTACCCTTTGGGCTGGGCGTTGATCACTCGATCAAAGACATTACTCCGTCAATTCTTCAAGGACAATATGAAAATCTGATCAATGCATGATCGGACTGCTATAAAATCCCATGCTAGGTTCTTCTTTATCGTAATTTCGATCATGGACTTTATCCTCTAGAGAATGATAGTTGCCATGAACTTCAGGAAGACAGAATGGTGACACTACGTCAGTAATATCCCTCTCTCAGCCTGAACAAGTAAGAACAAAACAGTCGCTGCTTCGGCAGTTCCAGTCCAGCTGTCTTGTTATTTTTTAAAAGCAGAATCGCGTTTCTTCTTTCTACACTTGGTGGCGGGTTGATGTCAATGCCCTTGAAAGACCTACGTAGGTATGTCCTGGCAGTTTCGACGATCTGCAATTATTGTACTCTGATAGTCAGTGCCCAAAAGTGTTAGTTCCACATTGGCCTGAAATTTTCGTGTCTTGCGCAGGATGGTTGGCGCTGCTTTCTTGACGTTATTGATTTTTTACAACCTGTAGTATCGGTACTGTGCGATGCCAATACTTGACTATATAAAATGTAAAACAATGAAAATAAAGTCGCACTATATAAAATAAAAATACGGAAAATAAAAGTCAATTGATAGTAAACTATAGAGAACCTAACCTAACCTAACCTAACCTTCCATGTATAAGCCCTCTTTACTTTGTCGCACACCTCGTCAATGGGATCGTTAACGTTTAAATCCACAGTTGGCAAACTTTTCCACAAATATTTGGGTTACTATGATCGGTCATATTAAAGCTTGCCTTAAACCCCTGAAATTGATGGGGTATTCCGGGAACTTTGGTGGGTTTAATTGTATAGGTAGGTACGTTGTTGTAACTCCATGGAAAGGCAACGCCGCTTTTTAAATAAGTATGTTCCAAAAGTCAAGAAGAAAAAAACTCGGCTCTTTAAACACCGAACCCCCACCTACCCAATTATCCAAAGTAACACTTTGTTACACGCGTTACAGTATGGAATACATCGCCTTATGCGCTACTTCAACAGCAAATCCTTGAGAGAACTTTCAACAAAACTCAACTGAACCTATCACAGTTACATTTATGTGCATAAACATACTCATTACCTATTTGACTCATATCCATTCGATAGACAACTAAATTGCGGGTAGATTTGGACTTGAACGCTATATTAGTCAATTGAGAAACGAGAGCAAAATGCGGCAACTTCCTGGGTCATTGCAATTTGAAAGCATCACACAAACACACACAGATGTCAGTAGGTACCCAGTCGTTGAATTGCATTTAAATCATCGTCTCCACTTGTTAAATCATGGTCCGCACGGTTGTTCTATTACAATGCGAGCACACAATCGCATTCGCATTCAAATGTCTGTGCTCCACTGTCACAACATTCTTCTTGTACACTCCAAATCTTGCAGAGAGCCCAATCCCACAAATTTGTTGCAAAGACATGACATTTCAATATAAGCCAAGCTGCCGCTTACCACTATACACGTCGCGGCATAACTACAATCGCGCATTCGAAATGGTATAGTTAGGAACGTTGTTGCCACCACTAGGTTTCCATCGTGATGATGATGACGATCATCATCCTCATCCTCATCATCATCATCTTCATCCAGAAACCATTAAATGCCGTTATCTTTTGATTACACAACGCGCCGCGCATAGCTAACCGTGGTAGTGGTTGATGATGCTGGCAGTAGTGGTCGGAAGGATTGATTCAGCGACCATCGCGCTGCCGCAATAAACCCGAAAGGTGCAAAAATAGACACAAGTCCAACCAGGAGAAGACCAACAACCCAAGAATCGAGATCGAGAACCAAACCAAAACCGAATAGCAACAACGACGAGGACAACGACGACGACCGCGACAACGATGGCGACGACTTGTAGTACACTCGATTGGAATTTCAACAAGTTACGTTCTAGACATTGCCATCCACGCCTTCAGGAGATGAGTAGGTAACCACTGCCAGGCATATATAGTGGTATTACGTTTGCGGAATGCCAAAGACTATAGGTGAGTGCGCAGAATAACCACACTGACTTGACAAGGAGGTGGATGAGGAAATGCTCTCTCTTTCGTCTTGTTCGATGTACGAGGAGTTTGACGAAAAATTACTTTAACCTGGCACGAGATTTGATGGTTTCGATAAGGAAGCGGGAATTTGAAAAGAATGAAAGATGTTTTGTATCTAGGGGATTTTTTTTTATTATTTGTTGCTGAAGGGTGTTCAACATAACCGAGGAGAACCCCTACCCTACCCAGTCTTGGGTCAAGTGGTTTGGTACAGTGTTAATGATTTTTCATTTTCATTGGTGGCCTCAATGATAGAGCTACTTTTAGCCCAAGTGTCTGTCTATTTCACTTTTTGTTTAGGTGTTGTATGAGGGGCCTATTCTCTAAGTTCACTTCATAGCTTAACAAGTTCAAACCATCTTATCACCCACATACGCCCAAATTCAATTTCCAAAAATATTTGATATCTGAATTGAAGTCTGATAGAAAAGGCTTCGAAGTGTCTATCTTCACAAAGGGTTTTTAAATGGACAGTGGAATAGGAACGAGCGTCTTCCCAACGGAGCTTTATATATTTCCGAATCTCCAGCTTCATCCATCAGTGTCTTCCCAGCAAAAGTTCTGGCATGTGAATTATCCTTAATTAAATAAAATTTTACAGTAGCTTCGAGAACTACAAGACAAGAAGACTCTGACACTAAATTAGCATTCAAGATCAATTTACTTTCGTATCCCGGCCATAAAAATACTGAGGGAATATAGGAAGTTGGGAACCACCCAGTGCGCTATATGTTGGTCCGCGTTTCGTTGGCTGCAGTAAATAAGGCCCCAATGAAATAAGGCCACAAAAGAGAAAATGAAATAAGGGGGAAAAAGAAATTTGGGGTACAAACATAATTTTTTAGGGCCTTATATAATTTTTTTTTTTGTTTGACTTATTTCATTGGGGCCTTATTCCGCAGAGCCCTTTTCGTCTACCCACCATATGGTATGTGCACTTAACCTCAATAGCAGCGATTTTGACGAATCTGACGAATGGCATCATTTCTAGGAATATTTTATCCGCATGTATAGATCGCAGAACATGAAGGAATCGCCAGGCTAGTAGCCGTAAATACGAGTCCGATACCTTTATACAAGATACAAAATATCAGAGCCTCATAAACTTTGTAGCCAGTAATTTGTCAACTACGTTTAACTTAGTCGTCCAGCTTTTGAATACTTCGTTCCTTAATACGGTCCTCTTCCCACAGCAGTTGTGTCCCTATTCCCTACAACTTATCGAACTAAAACAGAAGGTTACGAATACAGCTAAAGATGTGAGTTACTGAACATACTAACGACCGATCGGATATACTTTAAACCATACTTCAGGTCATGTTTGCAGGTATACGACTTCCGGGGCAATTAAGTAAAGCTTGAAGACGACATACAAAAGGGACTATGTCATTAGTAGGATAGTGAAATCCAATCAAAAATCTTTACCAAATCTTTAACTCAGACATGGTAAAATTTACTGTAAGCACTTTCAAATACATATTCAAGTCTTTCGGCGAAGACAGTTGATACAGATACAGAAAGCTTGTCGAATGTGATCTTTATGCCTAAGCCTGATAATAATAGGCCAAATGTACTAGCCTGATCTTCTAGACGTGAAACTCTAACATCATTCGTTCTTGAAGCGATGGAAAGAAGTAGCCCTTCCTAGCTTTCAAAAACTTTGGATACGACTGGTTAGCAGGAATTATCGTAAGTGGTGTAGTCGACGAACCAATGAAACGTGCGGCAGTGCTGAAAAGTCGAATAAGAGCTTCCGGTAGTCAAAGGATACCCATAAGAAGGTTCAGGAGAAAAAGAGTCATTGACACAGCCTTAGGCTGCATTTTCATTGCTTACTCAGTAGTCTGCGTGTGACTGGTGACTATCATTAATGACAAGCACAACCCGCCCAGAAGGGAGCTTCATTGTAAGTTTCAAATTTGTAAAATAATAAAGGGCTATCTATTAACCGCAGAAAAACCGTTCCAGTGTCTTTTGAGAGAAGATTTCTGATTGGCCCTTGAGGTTGTCGCCATCAAAGACACCAGTTTAATATTCTACAGTGAGGTTAAAAATTTCGTCTTATTTAAAACTCACACATCAAGTCTGCTCCCGAGAGCGCCGGAAGAGAACCTTATGGGCTGGTATAGGTACATGTTCTGCAGAACTTGCTACAGTACAGCTTAAACACAACTAAGTCTGCCGATTAAGCAGCTTTTGCAAAAGTCAGTATATGGTAGACCAAACCTTTGCCCGTGTCTGCTTAATAATATGCAGTGCCCAAAAATGACATTAACGACTTTTGAGTAGTAGGAGCTTCTTGGATCTTTTTGTATCCAGAGTTGCCAAGAGAAGACTAGCAGTATCGTAGATGTTTCTATCTGTGATTTGCATCCGCATGAAAAGTCTAGTCTTCTGCACAGTACCCTGGGATGTCACAGTGACCAGGAACCCAACAGAGGGTGAGGTTATAATGCCCAGCTATCTCCTTAAGAAATACACGGCAACCTTAAACCACTTTAGATCTTGTTTCGCTAGGCAATAGTTCAATTAGAATCAACGCCAACGAAACTTCCATAAACTAGAGAGAATCGATCTACAGGCGCAATGAGTACCTGCCCAACAGCAGTACTATAGAAGCTCTTGTCGATAAAAGCATTCATTAGAAAGACTGTAGCTAAATGTGCTTCATCTAGAATAGAATTTCAAGCCAGGCAATCTTTAGGGACACCTTAAAATTCTTGGTAGAACTCCTAGACACCATGATTAGGGAATATGTACTATTTTCAAAGATTTTTTGAGACATAAATATGGGACCGTACGAATTGGGCTTTTGCTGTTCCGTCACTAGACCTTAGGAGTCTTCCTACTAGATTTTTGATATCGTGCCTGCCTTGATTTAGTAACTTTTTGGCATCGTTTTTGAAAGGCTGTATAGCTTTTTTGGCCTGTCTTAGACCTCTGGGATTTTCTCCCAATAAGAAATGCTCTTGTTGCGTTCCCAGCTTTTTATAGCCGAATTTGTAGCTGATTCTATGAAAGGGGTTTCCGAGCCTCTTCTGGCTAGTTCATCAGCTTTTCCATTTCCTTCAATCCCCTTGTGGCCGGGGACCCTCCAAAAACTGGTTTTGTTCTTGGTACTAAGTGTTTGGAGGGAATTGATGCCACTGCTTTACTGATTTGGAGGCAATAGTGGGTAAGCTAAGGGCTTTTATGGCTGATTGAGTGTCCGTGAATATATGGAAGTTAGCGCCTTTTATACCTGAGCTGTATATGAGGTTTGCGCATTATTTAATGGCAGGGAGCTCTGCCTGCAATATTTTGAGCTTAGTCAATACTATTGGAAAGACACGTACTTTCAGAGCGCTGAATATTGGGAAACTGAGCGGTGGCTCTGATGCTTTTTCTCATGTTTGATGTCGTGTAGTCTATACCTACATTTCGCCTATAAGAGGTTTTTTTTTAAATGTTTGCGATTTTAAAACTCTTCTTTGGGCATTTTTTTGGTTTTGGTCGGTGGTGGGCGGGACAAAAAACGTATACTGCCATGCCAGTCTTTGCGTCCAGATGATGTTGAACGCTGCCTCAATATGCCTATCTTGGCTATTGTATTCGCCCTTATAGTGCCATCCTTCATAGAACCCGTTGCTGATTTGATATCCCCATCTATTTCTGGCTTGCCTTGCCTGAGCAAAATCGAGTTTCGATCATTCATCTGATTAGAAACTTTCGTTTGCGACCTTTTGTGTACGCGTGTAACTGAAATATATTGCCAATGGCAACATGTTGTTGACCTATAATTTTTACCCCCAAACTAGTGCAAACTCCTCCGCTCGTCATGGAATGTCATTTTTCCAGAATAACTTGTTGTCTTCTCCAAATGCCAAGTGAGTTGTCCTCGACTTTTTATTCCCGCTTACGTCATCCAACACTAAATCTATGTCAATTGCAATCAACTCTGCATCTCATCATTAATAAACAATTTTCCACTTTGTAGAGGAACGGGGAATTCCTCGCTCCTCCTACGAGTAAAGAGTTGCATTCTCCGACCTCGTAGTCCCTGCTAAAGTTGATTAAAGCAACACGCGCCACTATACCAACCACCACATCAGCAATCATGCCGAGCAGCGGCAGCGGCAGCAACCTGCTTCCTAAAAATCTCGTTTCCAAACACCTCAACAAGATTATCTCCTGTTCCTCCGCGGCGCAATCGGCTTCCAGTTTTCTTCTGCTGCTGCTGCATTATATTCTATGAGCAAATTTTGAATTCCGCTCCAAGGCGAACCATAGAACCATACCAGCCACTATCTCTCGAAGCATTGCTCCAGCTGTATGCTATGCATTGTGGCTGTGCGAAAACAAGTGCGCGCATCTAAAAGTAGTTGAAGTAATAATAATAACTATAATAGCAGTAGATGCCATCAGTGGTCTTTCACTTTGACTATAGGCAGCGGGTTGTTCAGGAATTCCCTGGGCCACTGCCTGCTAATAGCGGTTTTGCAACACATTGATGGACAGTGTGCGTTGTGAGGATCCCAGAGATCATTCAGTCTACAGTCCTGTGCCGGCCGCCACCGCCGACATCTTTAAGGAGAATTAAAAATTACTTCCTGATTATCACCGGAGTGGTTGGTCGGCAGTTCGGCAGTTCGGCACCTATCCACCGGTTCTCGTGCGCGGTGGGCATCAGTTGACTTGTAAAGCTCAGGCATGAGGTGCCTCTATGATGTAAGATCTAATTTTTCTAATGGATTGCCTTTCGAAGACAACGCTCATGATGGGCCTGATGCTCATGTTGGGCCCCGTACACACTCCATTGCCGATCTCGGTATATATGTTGGCCATGTAGCATTGGGCACACCACAGGAAACATGTTAGACTGATGGTTACGCACGATTGAAGATGCAATTCATTGGCCATCGGCTTGCTGGCTTGTGGAATGTTGTGCAATTGGGGTTTTTTGTGTGTTCCAAAATTGATTTCTTATTAATTCCCGGTACCACACCCCGGCAACAAAAAAAAAATTCAGCCCAAAGTGAATGGGTTGGATGAAAAAATCAGTTGCCATGTGCATGACGGGGTGACTAAGAGCGGTGATGAGGTGATGTGTTGCAACATTTAAATGTGTTTTTTGCACTTGGGTGCCTTGCGATGCAGGAAATTGGCTGGCGGCCAAGTTAGGCGAACCTGAGGCTGTTCACCCCAGTCGCTGTTGGTGGAAATACGCTTTTGGCCGAAATATTGCTATACGACACGCTGTGTGTCATGTAGTCTATTTTTGGGCTGGACGACGAGACGACTGTATGGCCATTTGACCGAGTGAATTTATGGAAGCAATTTGTATATATAGAGATCCCCACTTGGGAGGATGCCTAATTGTGAGGAAATGTTATCTGCGGCCATAACAAATTCCTTGGAGACATTTATTTATGTGAGAAGATTTTATTATTATTGTTGGATGGGTCTGTATCTGTATAGTTTGTGGTAACTTCGTTTTCTCTGAAATCGAGAAATGTCATGTATTTTTGGCTGAAGAATGTGGACCGGAATGAGTTTGAGTATAAATGCCAAGGAGCAGAGAGGTGTAAATTAAAAGATTTGATTACTAGGTGTGTAAGCATCGATATAGACTTTCTGAAAGCGTGAGTCGCTTTTAAAGTGCTTATGTGAAATTGGTAATAAGAAAGTAGTCTCTACGAATCTCATAAGAAATGTTGACCAAAGTCGGTTCAAGATGCACTTATCTTATCGTGATGAGGTATAGCAAATATGCAGACACACTAGGGACCAGGGACCTCAGATGTCAGATTGTATGTAGTAATCAGCGCTGTTGATCATTTTAACGCCTTTAAGTGTTCGATATGCCATTCTGAAAGCAATTGAATTGTTACTCGGACTCCATGTGGCACTTGGCACTGTGTTCTTGAATTAACATGTCATCCACATCGATATTCTGCAATTTAGGCACAAAAACCTGGACTATCGCATTTTTAAAGAAGAATAGTCAACAAATTCCTCCAGCCCAAAATCCGCATAGTGACGTTGTGGATACATTTAATTTCTCAACAATCACTCGTGGATTTACTGAATCCCAAATTCGACAATTTTCAGGATCTAGAGACCCTTCAAGGAGAAATTGAGCGTCGTCGTACTAAAAGCTGTAAAACCATAATTATTTTTAAAATACTGCTCAACAAAATAAACCTAATTGCTCTTTCTCATTTTAATAACCAAAAAAAAAAAAAACGGTCAGCTTTTGCGATGTATTTTTTTTTTGTTCCATTGGCAACACTTTACCGCACAAAGTGCGCAAAATTAGAATCGTGTGTGCATTTTGGGACACCCTTTATATTTTTTTTTACATTTAATTTAAAGGGCTATCGGCTATTAGATACTTACCTAAGTAATAAAATAAAATATAAAAAATAAAACTCAGCCAGACTGCCAAACGATCGATTTGAGTGCAGCGCAATTGTGCACTTCATTCTTTCTGTCAATTGTGACACCTTTATTCCAGTTTGGTCTTACTCTTTTTAGTAGAGAAGATTGGTATTGCAGTATAGCTGTTCTAAAAAATATGTTGTATTGTGTTTGTAATTGATGTTCTCTGTACTGCGTGAACCGATTTTGATTCTAGAAATTTTCCATGAAAGATGACGTCAATACCATGGTTTATATGTATACTAGCAATGCCTGCCGCTCCGCCGACCGGTTTCTTTTCTTTTAAATAAAATTAAACTTTATTTGAGTTATCATATATGTGCATACGTTTGTTTATATTTTTACATACAAACTTTCAAGTTCATAAGGCTAACGGTCCCTTACTCCCCGCGACACCTTTAATCCTCTACAATTCTTACCTACTCTACTGCCCAGTACTGGACAAAGGGGCGTGGCGCTATTATTCGTCATGGAATTTCAAATGTGAAATCGAGACGCTCAATAAGAAGGAATTTTTAAAAATCCAACTCGAAGGATTGAAAAGTTGAAAAATAAATAAACAAAATCTATCGTAAGGTAGCTTTCTTTATCGTGCTGATATTTATAAAGAAAATAATAACAATCTGCCAGTCAATTTAGAGTATATTTATGAAATCACCAAGAATTCCATTTATTTATTTTCAATTTCTCCCTATGCTGCGCTACACATCCATCCTTTGTCACTCATCACTCGCCATGACTCAGTGTTTCCATCTCAATTTAATGACTCTGCCTGCATATCCACTCGGGCATTCCTTTATTATCCTTTAACCTTTCTTTTTCTTTGATTTTAAAAGTATACCACATCTCTTAATTTTACGACTCTATGGATACAATCTCACACTATAATGCGATCACCAAGTCAATTAAATTGATCCCTTCTCGTGATAGGTTTTCCTTATTGCACACTTAATGTGCATGGACTAATTTCTCCATACACCATACTCCTCATATACATAGCCGGATACGACAAAATGTATAAAATTCTTCTTGATTTTATGGCCATAGAGCCACAAAAGAGAACTCTTAACAATAGATTCAATACGACGACGCGACGACGATTCGATTTGCTGAAGTTTATTCAACAAATATAGTAAGAAGTCGTAAAAATGCTATAAAATTGGTCTAAAGTAAATCTGAACTCATCATTTGCCGACCGCATGGTGCAAAACGAAACTTATTTTATTTATGTATCTATGTGGGATAAATTCTCCGGGTATTGTAGAATGAATATTATTTTTAATGGTGATTGGAAATCCATATGCTGTGTGCACTTGATGACCCTTAACTCGAATGGACGAGATCGGATTGATTTTGATTTAGATGGCGTGTTCATTTGGCCATTAGGAGTTTTGATGGAATGAGCTTCAAAAACACCTTAACTTAGCTTGTCGTAGTTATACCCAAATAGCAGTTGTAAGCGTAGATATATATTTTCAATGAGCCTGTAGAATGCGATGAAATAGCCACTAAATGCTGCTCCATTCCGTTCTATGTTGTGATTGATAATTTTCTACGTATTGGGTGAGTAGTTTAAACGTGATACTATAAGACGTTAATGCTACATACAAACAGATATTTTATTAATTTTTATGCAAGGATTGCTCTGGTATTGTTGATTAAAAATAAGAAACAGACTAAAGATACTTTTTTAGATAAAGTTGACAAAATTCAGTCTTATTATTTAAACAATGTCTTACAATTTACGAAGAGCTCTATGCTGAAGAAGATGCGCCTAAGGAATATGATTCGATTATTGGTATGTGCTATGTGATACTTTATTGTTTAAACCACGTTTGAGTCAAGCCACTGTCGTCCATTTTATCCCAAAAATTGTCAGTCAACTTGCAACTGTAGCATTTTCCTGTGTTGGCATTATAATCGAAGAAAAATTATTGACCAATGCCCACTCTGTCATGAGACATTCACAGCCAATTTTTGTATATGACTTCGGGTTGCTGTCATCGCCTAAATGCAGTAGATTTTCTTATTGAGCAGCAAGCAATTGAGCCATAAAAGGACTGAGGAAGATTTTTTGAATGTTTGCTCAATGGTGAACTTTTCCAGCTAAAACCGCAATGATAAGGACCTGCCAGATTGTTTATTATCGGCTTTAGGTGTTCACAGATTATTGCAGACAGAATCTTGTTTGTAATATTGAGGAGACTTATACCCATGTAGTTGGCTTCGATCAATGGATCTCCTTTCTTCAAAATACATTCAATCAATTCAATTAACATTCAATGAATTAAATAACATTCAATCTGCACTCACTGAAATTCCATTTTCCCTCGATCAATGGATCTCCTTTCTTCAAAATACATTCAATCAATTCAATTAACATTCAATGAATTAAATAACATTCAATCTGCACTCACTGAAATTCCATTGTCCCTCGAACAGACAGATGGTCCTGAAATTTAGGCTGCAAAACTAAAATCCAACTCATTGAAGCGTTTTTTCAAATCTGCTAAAGGAAAGTAGGTCTATGCCCTCAAGCAAAAGGGACATAGCAACCAATACCACTTCAGCGGCTAAGAAAACTCCAATATTTTTTAGATTTGCGAGTTTTAGTAAAAGTGATGGATTGGATAGACCGATCGATGACAAAGATCCAGGCACTTCCACATCTAAATCGGGAACTACAAGAAGCCAATGGAGCTTGTCCAATTATTGGACGCTTCCTTTCAAGAAAACCTCCAAAAAATCCCTAACGAAAGAAGCAGAAAGTACTGTCGATGTAGTGCCTCAATCCGACGCCAAAGAAGTCCAGAATTAATCAAAATTTATTTGTTTTGAAAAGATCTACGGCTAAGCCGTCACCACGGGTTCACTAAAATGTACACCACAACTAGACCTAGAAACGTTGTTGAACCTACAACGCATCGGACTTATGCCACTCACAGACTACAAGAAACCGAGGTATGACTCTGACAAGAAGTTTACAGTCTGTATACCGGACGGGAAGGACTAGCTCTCCCCGAGTACTGTAATAAAAGGTATACCCATCTTCACAGATGGCTCAAAGACGGAGAATAGAATAAGAACAGGAGCAGGAGTCTTCACAGATGAACTAAATATCAGCCATCCATACCGACTGGCAGATAAATGCAGCGTTCTCAAGGCAGAGATCTACGCGGTTAAGAAAGCAGCTCAAGCTGTTTTAGGGAGGCAACTACCAGCAATGGAAATTACCTTCTGCGTGGACAGCCAAGCAGCACTTAAAGCGATTAACTCCAGTCTGGTAAACTGCAAATCCGTAAGCCAGTGCCTCTCGTCATTGAGAGCATTAAACCATCACACAGTAATGCTGTGCTGGGTTCCTTGATATGTTGGTGTAGAAGAGAACGAGGCAACAGATAAACTGGCCAGATGCGGCTTTGAAATGGACGTATTATTAGCTGACAGACTAGTATTACCAGCTTTTAACGCAGTTATGGGCGTCATTGACAATGCCACATTAAACTTGGCTAAGGAACGATGGTTATACTATAACTCGTAGCTTGTTACCTGCAATTGACGCTAAAAGGTCAAAGATTCTAACATTTTTAGATAGAAACCAAATCCGAGTATTCGTCGGGGTAGTAACCGGACACTACATCATTTTAAACATGACCAAAAGACTAGCTATACATATTTACAATTGACTCCTGCAGAAGTTGCAGGGATGAAGAGGAAATAGAATCTGTGGATCATCTCCTTTGTCACTGCCCAGCCCTCCAAGAATGCCGTTACTCTAGTATGGCAGCACGGTTCTTCGACGGCTTGGAAGATTTAGCAACGATACCTCTATCAGATTAAAAAGATTCGTCAACAGATTCGAATGGTTTTGTTTGTTACTTGTCCTTTGTAATGTACGGTTCGGGCTGTAGAGCTTTGACATGCCCTTTTTAAAGGCTTTTACTTAACTACGTGAAAAATTTGTTATGCTGAAATCTTGCAAGCCAAATTTGAACCACTTCTTCTAAGCTTAGAACTTTGAAATTATCCATTCTGGTTGGGTTGTGAAGACAATGCAATATTTTAAAAATAGATTGGTTAATTTTAATTTTTTTTGTTTTTTTTTTTTTGCTTTTTAGTGCAGTGCTTATAAAATCGTTTCATTAGTTTTTTAAACTATTAGGACTATTTGTTTAATATTCTAATACCATTCCGGGGGTTATGTCGTGTTTCCTCTTTTTTCTTTGGAGAAGTTTGTGCTCTCGCCGCTGGTCCTTGCCCCCAGCATTGCTAGATTGTGTCTTGTTAAGCCGCATGCGCTCGCCATAATAATAATTTTTATCAGAAATATGTTTCTTTAGTATATACAAAAAAATATAAATGTGAAAAGAAAACATTGAAACCCATCAGTCCATATTCATTTATCAAAAATATTATTAAACGACGATGAACTGTAGAATTTATATATTGACTACTTCTTGCTTATTATTATATAAATTTTTATATATATTTTTGTATATTAATGCCTTTGTATTTTTATTTCATTTCAGGTATGTCCCAATGCGATTTTTTTTAAATCATCTGAGTAAGTCTTTTGAGGATAAAGGACTATTTGGAAAATTATATTTTTTTATTTAATATGTATTTTAAAACATGCCGCCGATCTTGAGTTTTGATCGAGACTATTATTTTTCAATTCTGTGGCAGCTCGATTCTTAGAAATTGGTTTAGTCTAACGAAAAAAATACTCTCCCTAATTTTCTTAGTTGAGCTCGGCTTAAGGCGAACTAGTTAAGAATCACTTAGGCTATTCACCAACTTGCACTGTTCCACTATAGCATCCAGCTTTTACTTTTTGTGTCCTAGAGTACTAGGCCATCTCTTTTGGGTCAAGCCAAACTAGCGAGAACCGTTGTTAGTCCTCGCTTCCCAATTAAAATTTAATCTGTTTAGCTATAAGGCCGCATGACGAGTTATATAGGAGCTATTCCCTTGTCTAATTTTGACATCCCTGCAAAACATTTCCGTCTGTGATGGTTGACGATAGAGAAAGCTCGCTGCTGCGGTAACTACCTTATCGAGATTTTGATGTCGAAAAGAATTTAGAAAACCAACGTGCTTTATGCCTTCTTTGACACCTTTACATGAAAGAATTCTGCGAAACTCAAAGGCCAACAAACAAAGAACGATCTTTCAAAAGTCTGTTCAATTTCTTTCATTATGTCGATGATATTGACACAATTGGTAGGAGAAAGCCAGCTGTTACTGGTGTGTTTGCTAATATACAAGCTGAAGTGGTTAAAATGGTTTAAGCGCCTAACGATGTCCAAACCAAGTATATGCTGTCAAAAAGAAGAGATAGAGGTCCCTAAAAGTTTCTTAATCTGCCTTAAATCTTTACTATACTTTCCTTGGCCTGAATCGTATGAAGGGTTACACTGTTCATTTCTCTTGCCGATATAAACGACCTTTGGAGGTTACACCCTCTTAAAGAAAAGCAAATGGTTCTATTAGTGTCAGCACAATGGACTCACTGAGAGCCCGTCATCGAGGACCACTTGAACCCAACCATCCAAGACTCTTCTTCTACACTGTCTACCATGGTTGTGTTGCACGTACTATAAAACATTCGTTTCATCTTAGGGCTGTACTAACATCATCGACCTTTTATGAGAAAGCTTTGGGAGGAAGAATTTGTTGGTTAATCTCTGTGCTGGTGTCGGCAAAGCAAATTTTTAATCTCAAGACGCTCAAGACGTTTTAATATTTAAAATTTAGGGTATGTATTCCTTATCGGGCTTCCGACCCGTGAAGAGTCTCTGCCTGAGATATTGCAGCCTTCCATCCTCTACGATCCCGAGCACGCTGTATCCAGTTGTCGAGACCAAGTGGTCTGGCATCCGCGGTGAATTGGTTTTTGAAACGCAGCTTCGGTCTTCCTTGTCTCCTCGAACCTGGGGGCTGCGGCTGTGATTTGAAGATCCTCTTAGGTGGATCATTATTGTACTTTCGCTCGGGTAGGCATTACTATGTCTATATCATCGACATACTTAATTGGAATATTTAGAAAGATTGAGAGTTAGCCTATAACAAGGAAGTGCTTATATGCATAAGCATACAGCATACTATTTCATAATGGTTTGTGTATTTGCTGATCATTTTATTTCATGCACAAACCAAATAGACTTCCACAATACGTTTTTATATAAAGTTAGAGATTTCTGATTGGAAAATTGATAATAACTATGAGCTACGATGCCATCTATGTTAGGTAGGTGATCTTGAGAGAGTTTCCTCAGCTTTGGACCACTAGTTGGGTCCACAATAAAACCGCTGCTATAGCTTAGAAATTCCCTTTTCCTCTCAAAACTACTACATATGCTAGTCATCAGTTTGCTGACACATGGTGTGCTATTATGTTAATTCTATAGGACAGCTTTAATTTGTCTATCGGTAGACCCCATCAAAGCTACAAATTTTTACGACAATCACCAAAATAATCAGTAGCCACGAACCGTAGTCACTTGGCAAATTTCACGTCTCATTAAACGCGTATTCTTTGTAAATTACCGGCACCTGCGTTTATTTTTTTTTAACGACAATATCTCACCATCACCGCACTCATGTGTGCTCAATTTGTTAATAGCTCAGATAAATATTGAACTCATTGTTATTCACTTTCGAGGACACCAGTAAGCCACTTGATAAATTAATTTTTTTTTTGTTTACGACACTGTCCCACTTCCTGTAATTATAATTTTTTTTAGGTAGCTATTGACTGCATCTCGAAATGCTTGCATCATGTGTGCTCGCCTCCCATTATGTTGACATTTCTCTCAAGTGGCACGACGTCGGTCGTCGAGTGAATTAACTGCAATTTGTTCTTATGCAATCGACTTGAGGAGAGTTGACCCAGTCCAGTGAAGCCTCATCATCCAAGCGATCGATCAAGATCATGGACTCTCCTGCGATGATTCATACATGCGCACTTACGAGCTAAGAGAGCCATGCATCCATTTGAATGTCCTAATTTGTTTGCGGCCCAGAATAAACGAATTAAATTAACCGCAGCGCAGAGATTGTTGGTGGAACGTCTATGGGAAATATAATTTCTCGAAAATTGGGTTCTGTTTAAATTGGCTCTCGGGGGCACATTGTGTGTTTGCTTGGCACTCGTCGGGCTTCCACTCTTCCACACGGGCAGTGCAATTTGTTTTGTTAAGTAAATTAAATGCATTTGGCGGATTTTTGTGAGAAACTGTATTTCGCTCATGTGACTGGGTGGAGGCGGATGGAGCAAGTTCGTTTATGGAAATTGATGGATTCAATTAGTTGATGGACTGCATAATGTGAACTCATTTGCATATCGTTTATGTGGAGTGTTTCTAATGAGGGGTTGCGATTTTTCAATTGCAAAGTCCTTGGAATGCATGAGAAATTTTTGAGTCAATCAAAGTCGTTGCTTCAATCGTTTTGATTGGTTCTACAATGACAAGAGGTTGTGTCGACTTACACGATGCAATTCTGTACTAACTGGTGGTAGTTGAAATTATTTTTAAAGCCTCCTCCAGAAATGGAATGCTATTAGCATGAAAGAGGTAAATTCTAAGGAATGATCCTTGCTTAGTAGTGGCAACCTGCAGAAGAAACTTCACTTGTCACAATTTAGTTGCTATTCGTCACTCGTGTGCTTTTCGAGAAAATTTGTATTGCCCACGGTGTGGTGTATTTCGCTTCCTTTCCCACATTCGGTTTCCTTTCGAATATATATTTTTTCCCCTGCCAATGAGAATTTCTCCTGAGCCTACGCGGTTGGTTGCGTTGCGATGCTGTTTGGCAGTAGTTGCTCCTCTACACTATAACAATGTCACTTTGTTTTTGAAGAAAGCCGTGAATGCTCCTAAGCAATGAGAAGTTGTCTCTCAGAAAAAAAGTCGCTGCTCGGGCACATAGATTTAGGCCGCCCGCATCATTGTTTTTCCTTTGTCATGAACTGAACCTATAGTTCAGTTCTCTTGACAGTCTTGCACTTGCACCAACTGAGCAATGAGTAAATCTGCTTTTCCTTTTTCCTCGTCCTTAACGCAAACGAAAGCCATTATCTTTCTAGATATTCCGCGGTACTAATAATCATTTTTAGTGTCCAGGCTAAATTTTACGAAGTTAAAATGGCGAAGATTTCCATATAAAATTATCCATTTAAGTTGAAGACTAAAAATGATTATTGGTAACGCCTATTGTTTATGAAGGCAGGAGTCATTTTGTGGAGAAATTTGTTTGTAAAATTCAGTACCTATCGTCAGCATGCAGAGAAATTGTAATTTTTAATGACCCTCCAGAGATCGTTAACATTTAGAATGAAGAGAAAGGGTCCTAAATAACTGCCTTGTATTGTTTGTCCGCTCAAATCTCACGAGTTATTGCGACGATTTACAAATTTCTTCTTTTTAAATGTCTGAAATAAATATGTACTGGCTATAGGCAACGTTTGTTTTAAAAATACAGCATTTTGATTTAAAAAAAAATTACTTTTGCAGCTTTTGTACAATGTACCTGCACACAACGAGTCAAACATTTTTTCCTCTGCTTTAATCATGATGCGCATATTCATGAACGCATATGAAGCATACCGAAGCAAAAAGTGTACTTCTGAATTAAAATGTTAACTCTCTCTAGTATATTACCTATATATAAGGGTATTGGTCGCCTCAAGAAGGACTTGAAATTAAAACTGTATAAAAAAAAACGGTTTCCATTTACGAAGATATTTATAAAAATATTGGACAGGAAATTTAATAAAAAATCAACTAATGTGACATCTTATCGACAGCTTTCTGAAATCAGTTGCAATAACGTCTACTTCCTGGACGCTTTCTTAAAGATTGATAAATGCCACCATGTAGTCATATGTAGGCAATTCCATCTCCCTTTCTCATGTTTTGCTGGCCATCAAGTGTAACAACGATCATATCATTGCACTATCTGACTCTCTACGAGATTTAAAATCTGAAAGCTGCCATAATCTTACCAAACTGCAATCAGTGAGCAATGACCATTCATAGGAACAAATTAACAACAACCACAAATCCATGATGAAAATCCTTTCTGTCCATAGCAATAAGATTAAGGAAGGCCCAACGCTCAACATCGCCAACTGTGAAAGCCTGCTTTCCTGCTACGCCTCAATTAACACTGAAATTTCTACTATAAATTCTTCCATCTTAGACATCAATGATAAACTCATAACCCCGCCTACCCAATCTGATTATAAGGAAGACTGCATCCAAATCAAGCAAAGTATATCTGCTCTTTCTACTTCCTTGGACTCTATTAAGATACAGCTGTCTAACAATGGTGAGCGTGCTGAAGAAATCTTGAGCGTTCTTAATCGACAAGTCGACCTCAAGGAGATAATCAATCAACGTGGTCGCTAAAGAACTGAAGCTTGTCTCTTGACATGCCTCTATCGGAGTTACATCCCTCTGCTAATAAATCCTTACGTGACGACTGCTACTCCGCCCTCTACCCACTTGGTAATACTTTTGGGTATCTTAAGTGCTTCACGTTGTATTCGGGTCCAATGATTTTGATTCGCTTAGCGTTAGAGGGGGCTACTCGAATTCTGCACAATCTGGAGTAGAATTTTTCGATGCAAAGAAAAATATCAGCATTTGCTTCAAAAAATTAACCGACGCCGACACTTTCTTCAAAATGAACCTATACCGATCAGGTGGTTCAATTGTGGTAAGTGCAGATAGGCTATATTTTAATTTGCATTACGCTGCAAAAAGAGGACACGTGGTCGCGAAATGTCACTCAGAATATAGAAGATAAAAAATAGATATGAAAAGCGTAACGAAAAATGAAACGCTATAGCGTAGTTCGTTTTACCAATGCAACTACTGGCTGAGAGTTACAGCTTAAAGAATATTAAAACACTATAAACTCAATTCATTGGGTGAACTGATGGGTGAGGATTGGGGTGAAAAAATCGCGTTTCATTTTTCGTTACGCAATATCCCAACATAGTACTAATATGATGAAGATCGGTGTGATGACTGTGTAGTATTCTAAAATATCAGTGAGGATCTGTTCTCGATCGGTGACTGTATATTATGATGTGTATCTAAATTTATCTTTGGGCAGTAGATCGGAACATCTGTGGGCGATTTTTTTTTTTGACAGACTCACATTTGGATCCTACTACTACCCAACCCAGCAGAAAACTACTTTTTTGGTGTAAAAACTCTGAACTTTGGTCAGTATTAGTATGTTGCTGTTCCCTGCTGGGAATCGGACATATACCGCTCTGGTCACAGGCAAACACTCTAACTAATCTAAAGATCAGTGCGATGATTGTGTATGTACTTGTATATGTCAACTGTTCTACATTATGATAATATAACGATCATGTCCTGAAGATCTATATACCTAATAGTACGGATGGCGATAATGCCTGATCGATCTTTAGCAAGTTGATCAGTATGGCTGTGGATCAAAAGACATTGACTGATATTGCGTCGAAAAAAGTATCGGTGTGGGCATATGGCACTACTGAGGATCGGTGCAATGACAGTGTGTAGTCCGAGCGGCTTTAAGGAGGATACCCTAAATTAATGTGACAAGGTTTCCACGAACCTTGTAAAAGGTCATGTCACAATGGGTTGTAGGTACTGTACAAGTCTAATGTAGATCCATGTGAATACTCTACTGTACTGCAGCAATTCTAGCACCGAATCATTCCCCAAGAGTCGAGTACATACCACTATCAAACACTCAAAACAAGATCCCAGGTCGTTTCTGAAATTAAATGTCAACCACCTTCCAATCGATTAATTTGCGCGATAATCTTTCACACTGACATCCATCGTCACGCACAAATTGTTCACTGACTTTCGTTAACCGTTAAAAGTGGTTTCCGCTTTTGGCAAGCGATATTTTTGTTTTTTTTTTCTGCAATACCAAAACAGGCATAAATAATAATTCATACCTGCTGACTCACTTTAAGAGTCGTAACAAACAACAGTTGAAGTTTTCAGGTTTACTACTATGGCTACCATGGTGAGCTAGTGCTTATAGCTTGTAGTGAAACTTCTGGCACTGCCAACTTTTTCTGGGACAATGTGCGGTTGGTTGCAGCGTTTTCTATGACTAATTCTATTTTTGGCTCAATGAAAACCGCACCAACATACAAATGCTTATTCCATTCCATATTGCGTTTATATGGGGGAAAAGTTTTAAACTCAACTTTGGCTGCGAAGAACCATTGCCCAGCATGGTGCGTGAGTGTGCTGTAGGTCGTAAATTTTATTTGCTAATTGAATTACACACATGCTTTTGAGGAAAGAGCTAGAGAAGGGAGGTCTTCTGTAACTCCTACAGCCGCCCGCTGTCGTTGTTCGCCTGACGAGATACAAAAAACAAAAACCTCTCCAAATGGATACACCGTTCTTAATGTCAGATTTATAATTAAACGTTTAACATTGTTCGCAAGAGGTTTTTTTTATACGATACGAATATTTGTGCTGTTAGAAGTTGAATTTTTTTGTGTGTGTTTCTAATTCGCTTTCTTCTTCGCTGACAGACGAGATGTGTGTCGATTGTTGAAGAAAGGAATATAACTTGGATTTGATTTATTGCTTCGCATCACGAATACGAGTGCACAGCGTGTGCAGGCGAGGTCACTTTGATTAACCCTTTTGCGGATGTGGTGAGAAAAGTCATTAATTGATAGATACTTGTATTTTCTGATGGTAACAAGGTAGAGAAATGTTACAAGCCGATATAGCAGACGTATGTACCGTTGATATACTTATACTTTGCTGTACATTTTCAGGCTGTCAACAATCTGACATGTCTGAGCACCGAGTGTCGACGGCAAGAAGGCCCCACATGAAGGGTGCTGCATTGCTACTCGGAAGGGTTCTGGAGAAATATTCCAAAAAAATTCGGATCTAGCCGACAATTAATGTTTTTGAAAACAGCCCCCACTTCAATATCCACAATCTAGATCGCACTGATAGATAGACTGCTCAAGTCACAACCTTTGCGGAGGTTGCCATGCTACATCATGAAAACATCGACTCGCATCTTTTTCATCCTCGCATATTTGCCGCAACTGGTTCAAATAGAAGGCTAAACCTTGCTACTCACAAACTACAATTTTATGTAGTATCCAGCTATAATCTCGAATGTTTGTCAGACGTTCGCGAGATATGGCGCAGAGGAAAACCTTACGATGTGTTTTCCAGAAGTTGAACGTCAGAACAATCGTTAGAAGTAAACCACTGAGTCACACATTTTGCCCACCTAAATGTCATCGATGTCAGTGTGCAGTCAAACAACCAACAAACCATGTTACTTCTTTTCGGATTGGTTACTACTCTCTTTTAATCAATTTCGACATCTTCAAGGTCCAAGCCCTAAGGACGATTCCTTCTTCGTTTCAACTAGAAACGAACTGGAATGTGACTACAGGTAGTCACACGAGTCAAAGAACAGGCTAGAAATGCAGAAGGACTTTGACTTAGAGCTTGAAGATGTCGAATCGAATCGATCAACAAAAATTGAGAACTGAGTGCTATAACAATGGGGCCATTGGGACTATCCATTATACAAATTCAAGGCAATAGAAGAACCACACTGCTTGCTCGTGTAGCCCTCATTTATGTTCCTACTCTGACATGGGAATATGTTCAAGTTCTAAGTGTAAGCCAGTTCTCAATGTCACCTAGAATATCCAAGTATAAGCAGACTTCACCTCAACTGACAGATGTATTAGTGTCTTCTGGCGAATGAAAGGTATTCAGCATTAGCACTTCTCGTCATTTATTTCGCCCGCTAAGGGTCTACGTTGGACTATGCTAGTCGGACACAGCTTGGTTATAAACAAACATTTTTTTTTAATTTACAAGCGTTCTATAAGCACTTATAACTCACAGCGCTAAGATTGGCTTACATTAATTTTTTTTTTTCAATTTTCTATTGCCGATCGGATCACAATGATTAACTGTAGATCGATCAGAAGCAATGTCACTTTGGGATGGTGTGGTAAGTAGCTACTAGCCCCAAAGGTGTTTATATACTAGCTTCGTGTCCTAACGATCGTTAATGCTTAATCTGTGGAAAAGACGCAATTTGTAATTGACAAAAAATTATGGATTCTGTCAGTTAAAATGACAGTTAAGAACGAAGCTTGGAACATAATTCTATTATATAGGTCAGAAAAAATGAATGTTCGCGAGTTTTTTGAGGTTCTTAATGAGTGGACTTTAAATAACATAAATGAAAATGAATATACACTAATCTCGGGTGACTTCAATATTGACTTCTTGCGCAGAGTAATTATGAACTGAACTCTTTAACTGATTTTCTAAATAACATTGGACTTGTACAATTAGTTAAACAACCAACTAGGATAACAAGAACATCATCTACTCTTATAGACCTAGTGCTAGCTGAACACACAATGAAAGCTGATGCCACTGTTCTAAACGAGTGGGTGATCTCAGATCATGAAACATTAAATATTAAATTATACACGAAATCGCGAAAAGTAAATAAAAATAAACAAATTAAGTACATAAAGTACAACTACGGAACCTTCGCGAGTGCTTTAAATTGTGAACATTTTAATAGTATAACTGAAACAGAAGAGTTAAATAGTTGTGCCAATAAGTTTAAAGAGGGAATTGAAGCAGCGTTGCTAACTGTCTCAAAGACGGTTAAAATAAATGAAAAATGTGCTGAATGGTATAACAACGATCTATATAACTTAAAGCAAAGAAAAATAATATTATATGACCGGGCAAGGCTTGAAAACTCTATAGAAAGTTGGAGGAATTATAAAATGACTAGAAATTTATATAAGTAGGAATGTGTAAGGGCTAAAAGCTCATTTATTGAATATAAAATAAGTGCAAGTGCTAGAGATCAAAAGGGACTATGGAAAACGTTAAAAAGACAAATTCTTAAAGTAGAAAAAAATGAAATAACAGAGCTAAAATTTCAAAACAGGTGCCTTAAGACTGAAAAAGAAATTGCTAATGCGTTAAACGCATTTTTTGTAAACAGTGTTGAAGACATTCATGGTAGTATTAACCCAAGTCCTTACTCAGATAGTATCCCTTTCTATAATAGTGTTTTTAAATTTAACCAAGTAAACCTACAAGAACTTGAAGATACAATCAAAATAATGAACAAAAAAAAACGACTGTTCTGGGCTAAATTGCAGTATAATTCTAGATTGCAAACGTGAAATATTTCAAAATTTATTGAAAATAGTAAACTTGTCTTTTTTAAGTGGTGTCTTTCCGGAAAGCTGGAAAGAATCCGTTGTAATTCCTATTGAAAAAATTCCAAATCCCAAAAATCCTGAGGACTGGAGGCCAATAAACATGCTCCCCACGTATGAGAAGATCCTAGAGTAAATAGTGTGTAAAAAGCTTACCAGCTATATGGAAAAACAAAATATTTTGTGTGTGCAACAATCAGGTTTTAGGAAGGGGCACTCCTGCGAAACCTCTTTATGTTGGTTGATTAATGAGTGGAAGAAGGAAGGGGATGAGGGCAAGACTGTTCTTGCGGTTTTCCTGGACTTGAAACGAGCGTTTAAAACGATAGACAGAGGCATCTTGCTACATAAACTTGAAAAATACGGTATTCGTGAAATAGAGCTTAAATGGTTTGAGAGCTATCTTTCGGAAAGATCGCAAAGAGTAAAAATAAATGAAACTTTTTCGGATAAAAAAAACGTTGACCTTGGTGTACCTCAAGGATCGAAATTAGGAGTGTTACTTTTTCTTATATATATTAACGATATAGTAAATGCAATAACAGAATCATGTATTTCAATATTTGCGGACGATACGTTGATTTATATTGTTGGCGAAAATATTAGTGTTTGTGAACATTTAATGCAAAGAGAACTCAATAAAATAAATGTCTAGCTTTGCAAAAATAAACTAAAACTTAACGTGAAAAAGACTAAATGTATGTGCATAAATAGCAGCGACATAAATGCTAATATCAATATAAATGGTGAACTAGTAGAATGTGTGCGCGAAATCAAGTATATATTGATTATAAACTTAAAGTCAATGAACATGTAACTAAACTAGGAGCTAAGATCTCGAAAAAGATAGGATTCTTCAAACGAATACATAGACATATATCACTAACTTGTGCGCTTACAGTTTATAACACATTAATTCTTCCTCATTTTGATTATTGCTCATCAATTATATACATGTCAAATAGTGAAAATATAAGAAAATTGCAAATTTTGCAAAATAGAGCAATGAGAACAGTGTTGAAGTGTGAATACAGAACTCCAATACAAGAAATGTTAACAAACCTCGGATGGTTAAATGTAGAACAGCGATTAAAGTTTAATGCACTATTAATAATTTTTAAAATTAAGAATAATTTATACCCTGTGTATCTTCAGCGCAGTGTTAGTTTCATAACAAATTCTTTTTATAATTTAAGGAATACGGGAGATTTTAGATTACCACTTTATAGAAGAGCTGGCACACAAAACAACTTGCTTTACAAAGGATTGCAAATTTATAATAATCTACCAAGAAACCTCAAGACTGAAACAAACCTGAAAGTATTTAAATCTTTACTTAAACCTTTAATAAAAAATAATATTGTATAACACACTTTTAGTTATAAGTATGTCGACTGATGTTAAGAGTTTTTTAAACTAATAAAATATTAAATAAAAAAATTAAAAATAAAAAATTAAACGTTAAGCCCACCTTTGGTTGAAAGATCAGTGCCTTTTCAATGTGAAGATCATTGCTAAGACTTATGGTCTGTGATAATTTTTCAGTCGTCGTCAATAGCTCAAGCCTGCCACTAATTAATCGTAAGGCAGTCGTGTTCAGTTTCACACGTGAAGTTGGATGAAGCCCTAAAGAGCGCACTTTACTATAGTTGCAGTTGGTCTTTTTGGTTAACCTTTTGATATATAGAATGGATAACTTTTCAGCTGTGGTGCCAATGTTCTATCGACGCGACGCTTCATACCTCCCCTATACCTACTGTCAGAACCCACAAAACAATCGCCCAAAAACTTAATATACCTATAGAACATAAAAATCATCTCAATTTTATGTAAGAAACTCATATTCCTCTAAATTGTCGAAGAGGTACTTTCAAGTTGACATTCTGCTTCCAAACGCCATGTAGGTCATCAGAATACTTGTCATGTGTCCGAATTCTTTAAACCTAATCTCATGGCGATCTCTTGCTCAGATAAGGGCAATTCCCAGAGAGCACCTATCCCTCTCGCTATTTCTTTACTTTGATCTACTGAGTTTTGTAAATTGTTGACATTTTTTGTTTGATCTAACAAGGCCTTTGAAAACCTGTGCCCCTCTAAGTGTAACCATCGTGAAACTATATTCTAACTGATGTAAAAATCGCTGTTAGCGTTTTGCTTGTTAACATGATCATTTAACAGCATTTCCGTCATTGTGGATGAACATCTCTTAGATATTCAAACGATCTTTAAGACTGATGATCGACGATATCAACGCCATTCACATTGATCTTCATTCGGTTTGCAATGATCTTCACATTAGTTGATTCTTCGACATGTCAGTTTACATCGATCATCATATTATAGCATCAGCGTGGACCAGCTGCTGCTAGTCTATAACATACGATTTACATTGATCTTCACATTCGACGATCAGGTCAACGAGTAAATCAAGCACAACAAATTTGGAGCATGGGTATTATTCTGTTCCTCTTTTCAGTTTAGGTACGCCGACCTAAGAGCTCTATATGCCGATTTAGAACCTAACCTTTAATACCGATGGATGGTCACCACACCGTCGGCAATAAAATTGATCTTCATTCGATCTGCAATGATCTTCACATTAGTTGATCGTCCAATCAGCCGGACATTCTACACCGATCACCATATTAAAAGTTCGGTGACATAGTTGGTTCTACAGCATTAAAAAAAAATTTTAGATTTTCTATCTACGATCTATCGATCATTAATGCAATCGTATGGAGACTTATATTGTTTTTCTGCATTACGCCGTCGTGCCGTTGACTTAAGGTTTGGTATCAACAAGTTTGCCATATTTACCGCGCCTATATGTAGCTATAGGGAGAATTTGAGTCGGCGAGGATGTGATCGTGGAATATCGACGAGTGCCTTGGATCGGATATAAGTTCAGAGCATCGGATATTGGATACTGCAGGCATCGATTCTTCCCTCAGATTACCGCTCACTACCGATTTAAATTTTTGGAATTGTCGCAATTTATTGACGCTAATATTCGTGATCGATGTTCGTCATAAAGGTACTAAAATCATGGGTCCTAGCTTAATTTTTTCTTATGCTAACCGGACACTGTGTAAGTCGAATTTGTACGCAAAGTTTTTCAAAATTCACTTGAAATTATAACCACTGCATAACTATATAACTTTGCATGGCTTGTCACAATTTAAAATCCATTCAAGATAATTTAGCATGTGACAAAGTTTTTGTAACTTCCGCTCCCACACATATGTATTCCGCTCACTCTGCCTACATGAATGCATTCAAATCAGATTCTCCTCTAATTGATATGCAAATCGCACACCCATCCCTCCGCGTGCTTCTCCGCAATTAAGCGCATACTCTTTGCCACTCAGTCTCACTCTCCTAGTGCGATCAATTATTCTTGAAGCGAATTGAGATCAGTTCTCATAAATAGCGACGGCAAGGCTTCATCCATAATGCAAGCAGCGAAGGTGGTGCTAATAGTGGAATAAGTAGTAGTAGTAGTAGTGGAACAAAATATTTTTACCCCACCGCATAGGAGGGTGGGCGGCTCAGGCAGAAGGAAAGCACTTAATTACACCATCATCGTCGTCGTCTCTTTAAAAGTGCTGGGTGTGCACACCTTAGGCCCACAATATGCATCTCGCACTCACCAAAACCAAAACCAAAACCAAAACCCATCATCATCTCACAGTATCTGCCATCTGCATCCGATGGGTATATTCAGCAACATCCCACTACCACCATTATTCACCTGACATATTTGCATTTTGCACTCGATGCTAATTTATTAGCAAAGCGAATGCAGCAACGATCACCATGATGATGATGATGGGTGATGGGTGATGGGTGATGGGTGATGGGTGATGGTGATGGTATGATGGGGCCATAAGTGGAAAGCGGTCACACACACCTTGGATTTCGTCGTTGCCGTGTCGGGCTGATACTGCGACTCTCCATCCGAAGCATAAACTCAATCAAATATATATCTCGAACGAGTGTGTTTACTGAGACATTTGTTTAAATTAGTGCGCTGTAAGTGCGCCGCACGGGCATAAATCATGCATTCATCCGTTCAGACTTTGAGACGGATGGCAAACATTGGAATTGGATAGATCCAACTGACAGCCAGCAGACAGAAAGACAGACAGACACACGTCGCAACAGAAGAGGTTGAGAGGGATATTTTTGCATTTCGGGGCGTTGGCAACATTATTATTTGCTGCGTTCCGCTGTAATGTGACAAAAGTATTCAAGGATGGAAATTACCACCTCGAGTCGATTCGTGCAACTATAACTCGCTCGCTGATTTATGCGAGAGCATACAAAACTCATATCACCATCACCATCACATCACTTGAGGTGGTTTGGAAATGTTTTTGTTTTCTCTTGTACACACGTCTTGGGTAATTATAGTCATTTTTCAGTGCGGCGGCGAAGGGCGGGCTATACCTACGTGCGCCTATGTTATGGCATCCTACTCGCATGGATGGTCTGTCAGTGTCAGTGTGCTCAAGTGGGCTAATTTTGGAAATGCAAATGCTTAAGCTTGACTTTTGCTGGTGAATCATGAATAAATGTTTATTTGACCGGGTTTGGGGCGCGTGAAGGATTTCAGTTGGCGAAATGTCGTTGAGACTTTGACATAATGTTATGATGGAATGTACGAGACGTCATTGAGTATAGGTATACGCTTGAGATTCAATTTTTGAATTATGATTGCGATGGGGGATTTATAAACATCTATGCATCTAGTGAGCCACGAATTCTATACTAACTGTGGAAACATCACTTTGGAGGTGTTCTTCCTGACTAACAGATGGCGTTGACTGTAGATCGGTTTGTAGGTTGAATGTTGAACTTAGGCCGCTCCCTCATTTATCCGTGCGGTATCGTTTTTCTCGGTATGCTGATTGTTTTACCGAACACACGTATTTTAATGAGTCCCTCTTTATTTGCTCTGTACGTGCGGGAGCTGCTGGACGATAAGGTTACAACAAACCGACAAAATGACATTTGGAACATGCTTTTGCAAGGTTCTACTTCGAAGATGTACCGACAAGCGAGGGGATGAAGGCTGTATCGGTACCCGTTTGATAAGGCATTAAATACCGAATACAGATACATCGTCAAATGAGAGAGCGGGCTCAAATAAATGTTTCCATATTGGTAAGACTGTTTCTAAAGACAGTTAATTTTGACAGTTTACACGCGATACAGTGCGTAGCTAAGAAGTTGTTGCTAGTTGACGATGAGACGTTTTGTCATTGTGCACCGCAATGTCCATCCATTATGGAAGATTTTATGGATAACTTAGGCGTCAAAATATGTGCTTAACTTTTTTATTCAGAAGGCTCAGTCAATTTATTGTGAGCTCATTGATTGTGTTGTAATCGTACACTAAATGAAAAAGAAAACACGAATTCAAATGCACAGATCTAGTGCAGTCAAATAGTGTGATCTGGCAACTCTTTCTATTTGAAGCTCTTTAAGGCTATGGAACCTCTTCGCTTTGTGTATCTTAGAATTTAAGGTTTGTAATCGTTACAGGGGCGATGCTGCAAACTTCAGCAGCCTGGCTTTAGATCTGTACAGTATCTATTTTAGTGCAAATGAAACTCGGGAATTTTTCTCTTATCCAATTTCATGTATTTTCCAGAATTTTTATTTAGGCTACGCATCCTTTGAATCCATCATCACATTAGACTTACGTATTCATTCTTTATTTGTCAATAAATCAATGTAAAGTCACACAGGTCATAGCAATGCTGCTGCTCTGCCGAATTGCTTTACATCTCGAACTCTTTTAAAATCAAGTCAAATATCTCGATCTTGTAAATGGCAATAAAAATGGTATTGGTGAAATTTTGCAACTTTGACGGACCCCAGTTTGGATGTCGAACTCTTTTGAAAACCTTACCTATTCGGATTAGAGTCGCTGTAAGTAGCCTGGAATACGGCTATATGTAGTTATAGCTTATGCTTTCTTCTTAGTCAAGTCAAAGCATTGACGAACTCGAATCACGAAGAAGATCCGTCAAATCCGATCCCAATTCGAGGCCTTTAAGTGTACCTATACTTTATTTTAATAGCAATTTTTCTATTGGACTAATTTTTTGACACTAAATATTATACGTCTTTTGAAAATTGGACCTAATTCCACCACTTCAATTCTTTACTAATGAAGCTCGTGTATTCCAAGTCAGAGAAAATAATAACACCTACAGTACACCAATGTCTTTCTGAATTTTCCTTGCGAATTGTGAATCAATTTTTTTTTGGGTGTACAAACCTTCAAAAATATGTCGAAAAGCCTTCACGTACAACAGCTTATCTATTGCCGATATTCAATGGTGAAGGACTCTCGCGATAACATATTTATTCTAGCACCGGCAGCTTACATTATGAAAATACCGAGCACCAGGATAGTTGCAATTCATCAATGCAAATCAAATTAAAAAAAGCCATATATTTCAACCAAGATGACCATGGATGACAAATCGATTAAGCAAATCGCAATATGAAGGAGATCATTTAATTGCTAATCACGCGCCGACACCATTAGAGTGTGTTTCGATGGGGTACCTAAAGATATCCACATTAGTCCTATATTTTTATACCCGGTACCACACTGTGGTGAGGGTATATTCACTTTGTCATTCCATTTGTAACGCCCATAAGGAGGCGTTGTAGGTATGACAAACTATATATATTATTGATCAGCATCACTTTCTTAGTCGATCTAGCGATGTCCGTCTGTCCGCACGATTACGGCCGTAATTTAAGAGCTATCGACTTGAAATTTGGTATGTAAGCTTTTATCCACCAAACTGAGGCTAAGTTCGAAGATGAGCAAGATCGGATGAAAACTACTACTACCTCCCATAAAAAAAATATCAGATTTATATAGCTTTTTATGTTAAAAATTAAATTTAAATAGCTACAGTAAAGATAGCAAGTTTAAACTTTGCACATATTGTTTTAATAATATTTAAAAAATTTTGACAAAAAAATGAGCTTGGTCGAATAAAAACTATCCATACCTCCCATACAAATACATAATTTTTAAATATACTAAACAATTTTTTTTATTTTACAATAATATAGTACCGGGTATTTAAGCTTCGGCATAGTCGAAGATAGTTGTCTTACTGGTTTATTCTGACAATTTATAATGTTGACTCCATCAAACTCATCTGAAGCTTACTTACAACTTCTTAAAATAAGTGGTACATACTTTAGTTACAAGAACTAAGGGCGTATGTATAGAGTTGATCTCCGTCTAAACTTTCAGCAGGCACATCTTTCTTCTGAATGTTTCTTCATATAGCAGGAAGACTCGAAGTCATTTGACTTGGTCTCCTCAATGTCAAGTGTAAAGTTATAAGAGACACTACTATTCAATACATTCCTCGGATACAAGCTGGAAGCCGCCCACGCCGGGTGCTGCGGATATGCTCAGTGAATCGAAGAAGGTTCCTTACGCGTTATGGCAAAAGTGTTTCCGTAGGTTGGCTATCCTACAACAATTTTTCGATAAATTTCCAGTCTATTGTGTGGCTGATTCTTATGACACTAATGGCTGGTGATTATTGCATTAGCATGTCTTTAAAAGAATCAGACTGAAAATAGTCCTGTGGTTAGAGTTGTCCTCTTTGAACTTTTCTAAGAGCCCATGTGTCTGTTGATTGCCGACCACCATACGAGACTAATGAGTAGGTCAGTCATGAATGACAGAATTGCTATATTACGAAATTTCCACGAATCTTTGTTTTTGTTGGAAATTTTTACAGCTGCCCTATACTGGAATGTGTGTATAATGTGATCTTATGTTGTGACGTATCTGCACAGACTAAGAGAAAATGCAAAGTACTTCTGGCGGAATCGTTAATACAAGAAAACGTCATGTGCGAGTTTCATACGCTTTTTGTCTAGATTCCCCAAATTCGTCCTACTGCAAGTATGCTGACAATTCAGTTGGTAATGCTACCGTCAATAATCAGCTTACTTAGCCCACCTACGTAATGCATCAGTATTGGAATTATTAAAGCTCTTTCAATATATAAGAATGCAGCTAGAGTCTGCTCTGTTTCTTTGAGCGACTAAAAAAAAAAAAAAAAAATAGGTGGCGCAACAGGCGGTAGACCCTAGGCCTAGCTTCTCGCAACCATTCGTTTGTGTGAGTTTCTATTTTTGGGACGAATGGAAGGGACCAACAATTTTATGCCGATTCCGAACGGCTGAATTGTGAGAAGCTTTTTCAGGACAGTCATACTTTCGGATGTTTGTCAGACGTTCGCGAGAGGTGGCGCAGTAGATAAAACACTAAGATGTAATTTGTGTTTTTCCGGGGATCGAACCTGGAATCCCTCGCACAGCAATCCAGCACACTAACCACTGCGCTACTGCGCCCTTTGAGTGACTGTCCCTCATTAATTTTCTATGCCTCTCACCCTACCCTAGACCTTCAAATTGTAGACTTAACTGCATCAAAATCATTTGTCCAAAAATAAATAAATGCTTTTGAGAATCTAGACCTAGGGTCCTCTATAGACGTGTATATATACCGCCATCTATAAAAATTTAATTACAGCAGTTACCAAGTCTAGCGTCTGGGTTGCCGAACTGATATATTTAACTTTTCATTCATTCATTCATTTTCAATTGGCCGCTTATCCCTTAAGTGGGTCGCGGGTGTAGGTTGCTCAAGTGTATCTACCCTCCATAGCTCTCGATTCTCCGCCATTAAATCTAAGGCCCAATGCACACGGAGCAACTGGAAAAAAACTAAACCGATTGGCAACTCGCGTTGGAAACCAGTTAGGTTGCTCAAGTGTATCTACCCTCCATAGCTCACGATTCTCCGCCATTAAATCTAAGGCCCAATGCACACGGAGCAACTGGAAAAAAACTAAACCGATTGGCAACTCGCGTTGGAAACCAGTTACGGACTCAGTGGTGACTGGACTCCACAGTCCACACACGAGGAAACTCATCAGTCATCATCATCACCAATCAAAATCTCTATAGTTCGTTCAGTGTCGTCATGTTTTTCAACCTCCCCCATCAGCAACAGGTTGGTCTATTGTTCGCTCATCTTCGACAAACTACAAACTGAAATCAATAAGCAACCCGACATGGAAATCAACAGACGACTGGTTACAAACTGGTTTTTGTGAATCGCAAACGAATTTTCAACCAGTAGCGTCGGGTGCGTCGCGTCCCATTTGATTACACAGGGTATGACTCAAAGCAAACTAGTTGCCAATTCACATCGCTGTTCAGTTTTTTTCCAGTTGCTCCATGTGCAAGGGCAATCCCCATACGGGTAGAGGAAAAATTATGAACTTGGTCTAACCAGCTCATCCTGGGTCTACCTAGAGGACGCCTGGCTGATGGTACGGATTCTTTTCTAAAACCATCCCCAGTTATGCATTCTGTAATTAGACCGCTATAAGTGATTGTTAAGATGCTCGCTATCGATGAAAAGTCATTAAAACTTGCAATCAACACCACTTTTCACACCAAGCTATCGCAAACCACAGATTCTGCCAGATTCGCACAGTTTGTCGCTGACCAACCATACGCTATACACTCGCACAATTATTATGGAATCTATCTGTTTTTTTTTTTATCAATCACATTTCATTTCATAAAATACTGCAAATTGCTAATAAAAACGTCTAACGACAGCCTTAATTGAAGACCTATCAATAAATCACAGAAATTCACATTTTATTGACCTGAATTATTGGCAATTTAAATTGCTAATGGAAATGAAAATGTATTTCACGTCCCACAGGGGGGCTTCGATTGGAGTACAGCACACTTTGGCGGAGGCGCATTTGTCTCTCTGGTTTGTTAGTGAGGTCTCCGCATGGGAGTTTGATCAACTCGTTGGAGCTTCACAGAGCCAACAACTATCTGGATATGAATTTCCGTCCGATACTCGATATTAAATGGCTTCGATGATAAAAAAAACCATAAACCACTTAACTTTCTTCTCAATTACAAAATCGTATTTGGAGTGCATTTCAAAAGCTTTATTTTTGTTTTTGCTTTTCAATATAGACGGGTTTAGTATACCTATACATCTCGCAGATACTCTAGACAGCACTTTAGATACTTTTTTTTTTTTGTTGGTTGTTTCTGCTCTAAACTAAAGTATCCATCGAAGCGATTACGTAACAAAATGCGATGCGGTGCTATTGCCGGTAATTAGATACATTTACCGATAAGCTACCCCCAAATGCCGCCACCGCTGGTGCTGCCCGGTTAGCCTAGGGCTGTATAGTATACCATCAACGAACGTGCATTATAGAATCTCGCAGTTCCCATGCGGGCTGCATCATCACCGCCGCCCCTAACTGTCTGCGGCTGAAGGCATTCTTTTATGGATTTTCCAGCGAAAACTAAACGTAACCCAGAGGAAAAACAATTTCTATACCGCACACAACTGCGGTATAGTAATTATTTCTTAATAATTACGCGCGCATAGCAGATAGCATTACCGACGAGCGACGTATCTCTGCGCGATGACTGTGATTAGAGGTGTAGTTTTTGTACATATGTCCGTACAGCTCCGCTCATGTGAAATGAAAACTGACACGGGATTCACGTAACTCACGTTGGTGTAGAGAAAACTATCATCAGAATGTCTCAGGGCTTTTTGCGACGCGACGCTCGCTTATATGCAACATAGGTTAAATAAAAACTGCCTATGTGGGGACAAAAGAAAATCTCATTAGAAAAGCATTCGTAGATAGGAATTGTGACGGTGTAATTAGATTAGAGAGAGAGAGGCGCGAGGTGTGCACCATAGTTCATTACGGAACAAAGGACTAGAAGTAGAATATCGCATAAGGCATACATGCGGCGGGCTTAAGATAGTCTACATCTAAGGTGTATATATGCTTTAATTAAGTCTTGTTATGCAACTGCGGTCGGTTGTGTTGCAAAGTGTCAATCATGTGTGCTCTAATTTATGTGTGACCTTTAGGCGGGTAATTGAACCGATACAATGGACTGACATGCATGACATGCCGTAAGAGTGAAATAGACCAGCAAGTGCATTGAGGTTGAAATCGAATTAAAATGGGTTATATATATATGCAAGCCAATAAAGTGACGAGAGGTATGTATGTAAACCCCTTTGGCTTTAGCTGACCTACAGAAAACGACTGCTTTGGTGCAAGGTACCAACATAGATGAATGAAGAAAATATCCTGAATGGAACTGTTTTGCTGAAAGTAGTTTATACGGCATCAGGAGGCACCTTTCCATTTTCAATTCATTTCAAGTCGTTGCAATGGCTAGACGTTCAACGTAATGTTGCTAACAAAGATCACTATCTTGGTCTACATCGAGTTTGAAGGTTAGGTTGACATATACTGGTCGTATATTACGTAAGCAACTGATTCAACCAAACTACAGTTACATAGTTACTTGTTGATTACAGAAAACGCTCGTACACTAGTCCAGAACCTCAAAAACTCATATTACTCGCAATTCAATCGAAATTTGCAAATGCAGATTGAAAGGGTAGCGACTTGCGAGCCCCGTACGATAGGCACAACTTATTCAATTCTTGAATAGTCTTGTTCAATTTCTTGATCAACTCATTCAATTGAAAAGCTTCGTACACCTACCTACTTGATCAACTCATTTGTTAAAAAGTTTCATATACCTAGTTGATCAACTCATTCAATTCTTGAATAGATTCGTATACCTAAGTAATCAACTCAATAAATTGTGCCTCGTATAAGTACTTGATCAATTCATTTGTTGAAAAGTCATGCACGTAGGTGATCAACTCATTCTCAATTGTTGAATAGTTTCGTAAACCTAGTTGATCAACTCATTCAATTCTTGAATAGCGTCGTACACCTAGTTGATCAACTCATTCAACTGTTGAATAGCTTCATATACCTAGTTGATCAACTCATTCAATGCTTGAATACTTCATATACCTAGTTGATCAATTCATTCAATTGTTGAATAGTTTCGTACACCTAGTTGATCAACTCATTCAATTCTCGAATAGATTCGTTTACCCAGTTGATCAACTCATTTAATTCTTGAATAGTTTTGTACACCTGGTTGATCAACCAAACTTACTTTCTTTTTATGGCACTCACAGTCCGGAGTGGACCACGGCCTCAACCAAACAAGCTCCTGCAGCCAACTCGGTCCAGCTAGCTGCCTCCAGTTACGCACGCTCTCCAATTGTGCGCGCCACCTAAGGTGTGGTCTTCCTCCGCTTCGTTGTCCTTCAGGGTGGAATTAAAGACTCGCCGACATTTAAATTGAAAAAGATCATTCGTAACTGCCGCTCATTGGAGTGGACGTGACAAAAAATTAAACTTTCCACACAATGACTTCCGTAGAAGTTGGAGGGATAATGAGAAGGATGAAGCAGTCTCCAGTAGCCCTGTGACTAACCTCCCTGTAACTGATTCCCCCTTTTCGTTGTCAATCTGCAGTTGCATCTGATAACTAAGTTTGACCTCTTCTTGCTAATAATCTCGCCATCTCGGTTGCGAGATTGGTCCAAACCCACAACGTACTCAGTGGAATGATAAATGTTAATTAGGTACAGACGAAAGGACCAGAGATGCATGCATTTTTGATCCCACCACCCAGAATAGTGTCACAATATTGGCAGTTGTTATTCCGCCCAAGCGTTCCTTGAATTATTTTACAGAGCTTTATTTCAATGCAGCTGACTGTAAGGCGTTTTTAGCAGCCTTATATATAGCAGCACAGTAAATAATTGAATGCAGCTTTTATAGGGAGAGGGTTGCGTAAGGACAACCCTTATCCACCGACGCGACGGCTATAATATTGGGTCAGTATTGACATGAGTGTGGCACGAAGTACTTCTCGCCAACCTTAAGTACTTACAAACCTAACCTAACATAACCTAAAGCCTTTATTTTCACTTGAGTGACACAGTACAGGGTGCTGGTTCTATTGACGAAGTTGAGCCTCTTTTCCGTACGATTTACTTGACCCACGTCGGTGTGGGCAGCTTTCTATACTTCTTCCCTTGTTGTCCTTGATTGCTTCTAGGGTCTCGGGCTTGTTCACGTAAACACGGGACTTCAAAAAACCCCACAAAAAAAGTCTGGAACGGTTAAATCGGGCGATCTTGCGGGCCAGTGCAAATCGCCAAAAAAGAGAGATGACGCGACCCGGGAACGCCGCCTTCCGTATATCGGTTGTGGCTGGCGCAGTGTGTGCCGTTGCTCCGTCCTGTTGGAACCACATGTCCTCCAGTCCTAATTCGTCCAATTGCGGCAGAAAAAAACTCGGTTAACATGGCCTTATAGCGCGCATACTCTTCAAGGTTGGTGGCCAAACGGCGCAGTGTTTGCGCAGTCGGTGTTGGACGGCCGGGAAATCGGCGACGGAATTCGCGCTGCGTCAACACTACAGACGAATTGTTACGGAAAAATATAGACACGATTATTCCGCGTTCTTGGGGAGTGTATCGCTTCATGGCTTGTTCACTTGTATTCTACATCTGTCTAGTGCACAAATGTCAAAACAGATTTGACATTGGCGGCCATTTGCAAAAATATGCGCATCTTCCAATAGGGTGATCTCTTTTGGCCCACCTTGTATAAAGCAAGATTTGTTTTTTGGACGGGTTGTCCACGCACCGCAGTCCAATTAATAATTATTGACTAACTAAGCCGCAGGGTTAAGGTCTATTAGGTATTCTCCTTTTGTGCTAGAATTGCTACATCGTCAGCGCTCGCAAAAATAGCCATCCTATTCCAGAATCTTTATAACAACTCGTCAAATGAGCCATAATAAGCGGTGAGAAAACGTCACCCTGTTTGTTTCCGAGCTGCCTTGTCCCCTACGCATGACTTAATCTGACATGAGTCCAATCCAGTCACATAGACTAATGTTAAGATGATCCCTTCTCAAACTTCTTATGTTCCTGCAGCTTCTATATTTTTAAATGCTCCCTTAATCTCTGCAAACTCGCTCAAAGTGTACTCCATTATGCTGTATCCACAGATGAAAAAATAAATACATACAAATAGATCAACACGTTCAACAAATTTAAGCTTCCAATGAAAATATACCGCCCTTTTAAGTGAACCGCTGGAATAATAAAACTTTTTTTCTTTTATAATTACAGAGATGGCAACGAAGGTGGTTTGTGCTGTACGACGATGGAGAACTCACATATTCCGTGGACGAACACGTAAGTGCTTCCTGTTATCCATTATGTATCCTTTTTTAAACAATAAATCGATTTATCCACTGATTACAATTTTTCGCCGATTAAGTTGCAACAGCATAACCGTAAAAGATCGTAAATTACTATACCACACCACAGACGGTCTCGTCGCACTTGTACGTCCGCTATCTGACTAATTACCATTGATCGTCCAGTGTGGTCGCAATTATTCATTGAAAATTCACCGATCATCCTTGGGTGTCTGTTCCTTTCAAAATTTTGCTAACCTATAATTTAATTTTGCTGAGCCGAAAAAAAATATTTCACTTAATTATCCGTGTTACTCCGACATATACTCGTTTCGTCCAACAAGGAGACCGAGATTTGTTTTGGCCTTTTCTACTCGACGACGACGCGTTGTCCTCGTCTGACCACTTTCGATTCACCAAAGTGAACTCCCCAGCATCAGCCAGATCTTGGCCATGCGATAACTACACGGGTTTAACTTAATTTCGTTTATCTGCGGCGAATTCATTTTTTTTTTATGTGATACAAAGTTTTTGAGCCTGATTCACGTACTATTGACACATTGTGAATTATAGCATCGTGGTAATAATTTTCCACATGTCAGAAAGTAACCAAAAGTGGGAGTGGCTTTGGGATGTGTAGGTATGCAAGGAACGACCTAAACATGCGATAATTTACACGTTATACTCGCAGTTGGGACACCAAACGACCGAAATCGTGAAAAGATATGGAATAAGGATGTTGCCTACTAATTGGCACCCTACTGGCCGCGCTGTCATAACTGTCCGTGTTCTTATGCGGCGAGATAGTGTAGCGACGTGCAAATAAATTGCAGATTTTAACTTTGTCCGGTCGGTCGTAGGGATTTGTTTGAAAATCTGTTGCCATATATACAAAAACATAAGAGACTATAGGTACCTATGGTGGACATTTGATATTGGATCTCGAGGTATAGGTGATTGCTCCCTACGGAGGGATTAGTTGTTGAAAAATGGAAATTCTAAAGGTTTTTGCCTGTGTGTGAAAAGTGTGAAAATATGCAAATGGATGGCTTGTCCTGCAGGTGGTGGGATTACATGGCTCCGTACAAGAGAGTATCAATTTGTTTCAAAGCATTGGCGTGTGTGTTGGTTATCTGCAAACAGGAGGAACCCTTGAAGTTGTTGTCATGTTCCATCGGATTGTGTTATCTATAGAGGCGAGCCAACGTATCTGGCGACAAATTTAAGCAGATTTATGCATTTGCGTGTTGAAAATCATCTGTCGCGTGAGCTTGGGTTTAGTTTATCGATGGGGATGCTGATGGCTCGATTAGGTGTATGTCTAGGTGATGGCTTGAATTTGAGAATAGAGTCCTGAAGAATATTTTTTATGTAGTATGTCAAACTGAAAAATGTAAACAAATTTGTCTTTAAAAGTCGGAGTGCCTCTCGTTTTTTGTTACTTAGAAAAAGGTACTTGTTATAGAAATGTCTCATTGAGAAGATTCTAGTAATTGTTTCGGTTTTAGACAATTTCAATCTGTTGGCCGCTATGCTGACGGATTTCGCGAAAGAGTCACTTTGAACAGGGGAAAGCGATGAGTAGCTTTGTTTTTTTGCTTTAATTGGGGAGCATTGGGTTGGTGATGAAATATCCTTTTCCAAAATCCCGTTTCCAAAATCCCTTTTCCAAAATCCCCTGTGCTGAAATCCCTTACTCCAAAAGACCGTAAGAGAAAATCCCTACGGAACAAAATCCCCCATTTTAAGATTTGGTTTTATTAATTCCGTCGCCGCGACACCTAAAAATGGTGTTAAAAAGTGAGATACGTATTAGCGGGCATGCTGCCCCCCCTGCAACCCCCCTTCTTGTGGTCACTGTAGGATTTGGAGTAGGTGCAAGGTTGGGTATATGCAAAGTTTAGTTTCCTTGTGGTAGGTGATTTTGGCATCCCGGGAGATTTTGGAAAAAGAGAAGAAAAAAAAAAGAGAGATTATGTCCAAAGATTATGATTTTGACAGCTGACAGCTGACAGCTTAGGCTTCATTAAAAAAATATCGAACGGAATTTATCTTGTTTTGCAACATTGATGGAATAAAAAGGGAAGAATGCAAATCAAGCTTGGGAAAAGCTACAGTCTATCTACACTACAGAAAAATCAATGCCAATGATGGTTTCAAAAATTCGGCGCGGTCATTAAGGCACACCGAGTTTTATGTCAACAAAATTAAGGCATTGAGCGAGTTAGACTCACGTCACTCGACACGGGAAGAAACATTGAGCAACCTTCTTTCCAGCTGAGATATACAAGCAAGCTTCAAATTGGGGCTCATTGTTAACTCAATGAGGTTTATTTTTGACGATGTGTACTCATACTCAAGCGGTCTTGGTTTTTTTTTTTTTTTTTTTTTTTTTTTTTTGTAAGTCGGAGGGGAAATCTTGCATAAGATACTGCTGTGTAATAAGCAGTTATGTCAGATTCTTACTGACTAAAACCCCCCCTCTTCCTGCCCTTATTCCTCGCGGGACTGCCGTCAAGCATTACATCGCGAGGGGGTCATAGCCTTAAGTGTTCGGCACATTCAGGTTTGCATGCTCCCGCAATGCATTACGTTGTCGCTCATGTTGGCGCTGCTTCTTCATGATGGTTGCCACAGTATTGCTGATAGCTTCCCACCCTCCTTCTGTTTGCCGCATCAGGGCGGTTATGTTTTCTGGTGTCAGTTCCACACCAATTTTCTCCCTCAGCATTTGCCTTTCTTCTTCATATCGCGGGCAGTGGAACATTACATGCTCCGCGTCTTCAACAGCTCTTGTACAGCATGGGCAAAAAGGATTGTCATCGTGCCCAAACCTGTACAGGTAAGCCCTAAAGCATCCATGACCTGTTAGCATCTGTGTCAAATAGAAATTTAACTCTCCATGCTTTCTGTTGATCCAATCGTCGATTTTGGGTATGATTCTATGCGTCCATCTTCCCTTGTCAGAGTGATCCCATCTCTGCTGCCAATATTCTAAACTGGCCACCCTTTGTGGTAAAGTGTTATCTCCTGTTGTCATTGATGTTCCTGCCGTTGTTCTGCTGACGAGGTATTTTTCCTGTGCTTCTCTTGCAAGGAGGTCAATTGGTACCATGCCAGCTACTACGCACACTGCATCGTAGGACGTCGTTCTAAAGGCGCTAATTAATCTAAGAGCGCTGATACGGTAGGTCGCCTCCGTTTTCTTTCGGTATGATTTCGTCTTCATTGCACCGGCCCATATCGAGGACCCATAGAGTATCATCGACGCTGAAACTCGCGTTAGAAGCAGTCTTCTTCTGTATTTTGGCCCTCCAATATTGGGCATCATCCTTGATAGTGCAGCTGTTACCTTTGCTGCCTTTTCAGCTGTGTATTCCATGTGCTGTTTGAACGTTAGTCTCGCGTCTATAATAATCCCGAGGTACTTCAACTCTGGTTTGGAGACTACAGTATGGTCACCGACGGTTACCGTTATTGTCTCCATAACTTTTCTGCTGCTGATGAGTAAAACTTCTGTCTTCTCTTCCGCTAGTTGTAGACTCATCGAAGTCAGCCATTCCTGCACGGATCTGATTGTTTCGTTGCAATCGTGCTCTAGTTCCTCCAAAAATTTAGCTACCACCACTATAGCTATGTCGTCGGCAAAGCCGATTATCTTAGACGACATCGGGATCCTCAATCTCAGTATGTCATCGTACATTAGGTTCCACAATAGCGGACCTAACACGGAGCCTTGCGGAACGCCACCAGTTATGCTGTACTGTTTGGGCCCGTCTTCGGTATTGTACAGCAATAGCCTATCTGTGAAATAGTCCTTCAGAATTTTTTGAATATAATTAGGCACCCCTTTGACATGGAGTGCCCTTAAAATGTTACTCCAGATTGCACTATTAAAGGCGTTTTTAACATCTAATGTGATGATGGCGCAGTATTTCTTGCTTCCGCCTTTCCATCGTCTTCCACTGATGGCTTCCCTTGCTGTGGCAACAACTTCATTGACGGCGTCAATAGTGGACCGCATTTTTCGGAATCCATATTGACGATCTGAAAGGCCTCCTGCCTCATCTATCGCAGTGTCCAATCGGTCACTTATAATGCGTTCAAATATTTTCCCTACTGTATCCAGCATACACAGGGGTCTATAAGAGGAAGGATTCTGTGGGGGTTTGTTTCCCTTTGGTAGAAGCACCAGTCTTTGTTTCTTCCATTGTTGTGGAAAGCGGTCAAGCGGTCTTGGTCCCAACGTGATAAGGCACCTCAAACCAGATCGTAAGACTTGAAAGGTACCGTATTAGGTTAGGTTAGGTTTGTGGGCTGGCGAGGATTTCTCCGTGCCACACTCAGGTCAATACTAACCCATTGTGATGCCCGTGGGGGAAAGAGGTGGTCCCTTACCCATTATAACCCTATATTCAAATTACTTACTGTGCTGCTACATACAAACCATCTTGTAGATTTGACGAAGTTCATTATCTGGTCTACTGATGTGCTGGAAAGCTCGTCTAGGTCGGTGAAGAAGTGACTCCCTAGGAATTTATACCTGGTGTGTTGGAGACCTGGGCAGTGACATAGGAAGTGGGTTGTGTCCTCAAGAGCTCCCTCATTACCGCAGCCTCTGTAAAGCTCTTCTTCCGTTAAGCCCATTTTCTTCATATTGTACCGCAGAGTGTTGTGACCCGTTATGATACCTACGAGGGTGGACAGGGATTTCCTATCCTTCCGCATTATCTTTTCGGTTCTTGATTCGTTGAAGGACGGCCATAGCATTCTTGTAGTGTTACAAGTGTTTAAGGTGGCCCATCTTGCGTTCGCCTCTCTTGTGGCTTTTCTCCCTGCTTCAAGCTTGAGTGTGCAAGGCGGGATGTTCACAGAGGGATCAGCTTGTCCTGAAACAGCTGTCGAACCTTGTCTTGCTAATTCGTCTGCTTTCTCATTGCCTGGAATGCCTTCATGCAGAGCGATACCTTGTGCTGTGTACCAAGAACCTTGAGTTCTTCGCGACAGGACTTCACAAGCTTCGATTTTATTTCTGGCGCAGTTATGGCTTTTATTGCTGCCTGGCTGTTGATAAAGAAGGTAATACCTTCAGGTGGTATTGCCCTTACCACAGACTCACGGGCTGCTGTTGTCACTGCCAGGACCTCTGCTTGGAAAACGCTACTATGGTCGGGGAGGCGTATCGATTTTGATATACCCAGCGATTCAGAGAAGACACCTGACCCTACCCCAGTGTCCATTTTTGATCCGTCTGTAAATACCGTATTACCGTATTAGTTTAGCTCCTATCAAGGAATTCAATAATCAATTCCGACGTTTACTGTCTGCAGTTGGACAGTAAGGGTCAAACTCGCTTTCTCGCTTTCCAGTCGCTGGGTCACGCTGATTAAAAATAAAGCTGGCGATGCATAGTGGATCTGCTTCCTGCTTTAACAAGCTTTTACCGGAATGAATTTGTAATTCTTGTGGACCCCGGTTACCAGCTTTCAAGCGTACTCTTTCATTTAAGATATTGTGGTCCTTTTATTGGTTAAAAGTACATTCAATTGGTTATAAGAACATTTTAATTTCTATTGTTTTTTTTGAAGCAATTGATTTGGGACAAGCGAACAAGCTACTGGTGCGATGTTAATTATGACCATCACCAGCTAGAATCACGGAAAGCTGGTAAGCGATAAAGCGAGAAGCTGAAGCGTCACTATGGACGTGCCCTAAGTCAGATGAATCCATCATAAAAAAACGTCCAGAACTTGTGGTCGTAAAGCAGTTGTGTAGAATGCGAGACAACTCACAAGTTTAACCACCCTCCAAAAGGTAACTAATAGAATTTGGATCGGATGTGTTGCCGCACCCACTAAAATAATGACAGTCCGGGTGAACCACAGCCTCCTCCAACGAACCCTATCCTACCAGGTCGGTCCATAGCAAGCTACTCACTATAACACACATCAAACTGGTTGAGCATCCTCGTTGTCGTTGTTCAATTATATTGAGCATAACATAAATGTGTGGAATACACCAGCCACGTTGTCAATGGGTGGATGATTAGAGTCTTGTGTCCATGGTTCTATAAAAGAAAGCTTTGCTTGTTTGATGTCCGAAAAAACAGCAATTTTCAAGTGTAATTCTTCGCTTAATATCTGCTTGGATGTAGTGGGTATTGCCCAAGGATACATAAAGCTTTAGCAACTTCGAAGTTACATCTGTGCATCGTGACTTTGTTCTGCCGTCACGACATTCTCGGCTTCCATTTCAATACTTGCAAGCGGGTCACAGACAGCTCGGCATGTTTTCCAAAAGGCTATTGTAGCACTTTTTTTGTTTTAAATACTTCTCTTGGGAAAGGCGAACCTATAACGCTTCAACAGCGCCCCGAGATGCTTGCAGATGTATGTTAGTTCTGCACTTAAATTGCTGCAAATTGTAGTCTTCTGGAAATATATCCCCAGGAAGCGAGTTCCAAAGTTTGCTTGTCCTGTAACAGAAGGAGTTTTGGAAAGTTGATGTCCTCGCGGTTGTCAAGTGAACAGTATGGTCATGAGCATTAGCAGCCTGTCTTGTGGGGCGCCCAAAAGTTGCATTTCGAGGGATAATGTCTTTGAGTTCATCGGAACATCTACCATGGAAGTACCTATAGAACAAGCATAGGTCAGCGACTTGTCTTCTGTGCACCAACGTTTGAAGATTTGATGTGAGTGTAGGGTCTCCAAGTCGAACTGCTCGTCTCTGTATGCTGTCAAGTAGGTTAAGTGAATGTTTCGGGGCCGAGCTCCATATATGGGAACAATATTCCAGGCCTGGTCTAACCTGAGCTTTGTAGAGAAGGAGAAGTTGCTTGGGGCTAAATTACCGCTTTGCTCTAAATAGGTAGCTCAACTTAGCGGACGCCGATCTTGCGATATAGGAAATGTGGTCCTGCCATGTGATTCCTGAATTGACTGTGACTCCTAGAAGGTGCATTGAGTCCTTGGGATGGATTGGATGGTCATCCATTTGGATCTGAGGAACTGTTGATCCATTTTTCCTAGAAAATGTTGTGAGCTGTGTCTTGTTTGCATTAAATACAACCAAGTTGTCTTTTCCCCACTGCAAGATTTTGTCCAGATCATCATTTAGAGAACTAATTTGTTCACATTTCTGACTGTGTGATGTAGCCGCATTCACAGGCCCACTGTTCGAGATGGAGGATATAAGAGTGCTGTCATCTGCAAATCTTTGATGTGGAGAAGAAATAGAGTTGGAGATAGAATAGATCCTTGGGGCACTCCTGCATTTATAGCAAACGAATTAGACGATACACCATCTACAACAACAACTTGGATCGATCTTCCCAGAAGAAAATTTTGCATCCATCCGCAGAGTTGTTGTGGTAATCCATAAGACGCTAGCTTGCCTAACAGGGCTCTATTCCATACTCGGTCAAATGCCTTTGATATGTCCAAGGCTACGGCTCTTGATTCGCCGTGTTATTCAATTGCTTGCGTCCATAAGTGCGTTACGTAGCTTAACAGGTCTCCAGTGGAACGACGGCTCCGAAATCCGTATTGCCTGTCGCTTATTAATCGGTGGCCTTCTAGATATTTGATTATTTCGACATTTATTGCCTTTTCCATTACTTTTGAGAGCATTGAAAGTAACGCTATTGGACGATAGTTTTGTGGCAGACATTTCCTCCCTTTCTTTGGAATAGGTTGATGTTGATATGCGTTTGCAATTGCTTCAAGAGTGACGCTAAAGAAGTTACATGACAACGTGTCGCCTTGTCTTAAAGCTGTTTTCGTTATAAAAAGCTTGGTACGATGACCATCGAAAGTGGCCTCAAAGTCGATGTATATCGACCTGGAATTCAAATACTCGCCGATCATTCTATCATCTGTCTATAGTTGGGGCAATTAAAAGGCTTTCTTTTTTGGGTCGATGCTGGTGCGTTCGACTCATCAGGAATACATTTTTTTCTCACTTTAGAGATGAGTTGATTTATGCAATTCACCAGGTTGCCGCCCGCTGTGCTTGAAATACTTCCGCCATAGGCTTCACTTGAATTAGATGGAAGTCTTCGCCTGAACTCTTGAATAGTTCTTTCTGACTGACACCGTTCATATCTTCAATCAATATCGATACATATCTCTGTCTACCAACTTTTCACCACCAAAAGTAAATATTTCCTTACACGCATATTTTTCTTTTTATTTACAGCCCGAAACCGTCCCGCAAGCCAGCGTTGATATGACAAAAGTTCTCGAGGTGACCACCGCCGAGGACGTCACCGGCCATACGAATTCAATTGCCATCACAGCACCGGATCGTGTCACTTTCGTTAAGGGCACCTGTCCAGAGGAATCCAAATGGTGGCTAAACATATTGGCCGCCTTTCCCAAATCGAAGGGGCGACACAAACGTAATGCCACCTTTCCGGGTGGTCAAGCAACAACGATATTACAACAGACCAGTGCCACACAGGGTGTGGGAACACGCAATCGCCATAATTCGTATCACAAGGATGCTCTAACCGGAGTTGGCAATCCTGCAAGTGTTGATTCTTGGGATTTGTCTAATGCTACCGTCGGCGTCGATGATATGGACGATGTAGATGATGTTAACGACATTAACGATGACGGCAGTAGAAGCTGCGGCATGGATCGTAATCAATCTTCAAACGGCGGACAGGACGAGAACAACAAAAATGCTGGCAATGAGATTACAAATCGTGGTGAGTCTTTAGCCTTAGTTTTAGACTTAGAGTCTAGACAAGATAGACATAGTCATAAATATTCGTTCTGTCTTCATCATGAGACATGACATCATGCATTGAGCATTGAGGATGCGGTTGGTCCCGAAGAAAAGCATAAACGATTACCATATACAGCCGGAGGGGTGGCGCGTATGTTACACATTTTGAATACAAAAGGCAACTCTTCACAGAGCCCCAACAGGAATGACATATTGTCAACAGCTTAATTTACATTACAAAGTGTAGCAATAAAACGAAATATACCTTCATTATTCGTGCCTCGAAAAAGATGACTTATTGTCTGTGCTCATGAATTATTTATTCACTGGGACCCCCTTTGGAGTTGTGTTTTTTGTGGAAAACAATTTTCTTCGTATCCATGAAAGACTGTGGATATGTAAAATAAATTCAGTTGCTCAACGAATGGCTGTCAAACGAAATTGAGAGTGACCCGAGTGTTGTCTGACGGTCCGAGACGGGCGACCTTCGGTGTGTGCAGCTCCCGCATTCCGAGGGTCGTTTACCTTCAATTAGAAATATTGAATACCTACTCTCGTTTTTGGACATTTTATAGGTTGATATTCAATAGGCTTTACTTTACTTTTTAGTTTAAAAAAGTTGTCATAAAGTTCGGAAAGTATTGTGAGGCAAACACTTGAAAGGTGCTGGAGATTCGTTGCTCCAATTGACTTTGTTAAGCCTCGTTGTATGTATTTTTTTTTTAATGTTAAGAGTGACATTTTGTCGACAGACTTATGTCGGCTTAAGCTAGTGTCAAAATTGGCGAAAGTCCACTTAAAGTTTAGGCAAACACTTGAAATAGGCTAATAAACTTTTTATGCTCAGGAGACCTACATTTTTACCATAATCACGCACGTTGGCTTAAGCTGAATTACTGCCATTCTTTATTTAATGGTACAAAAGTGACTGGAAATGGATATAAAGTGAAATGTCTTATAGCTTGTTATGGGCAGTAGTGAAGCTCCAATGAAACGAAAAAGCGACTGGAAACGGTTGTTAAGTAAAACTTTTATGGCTCCTTGGGCAGTAATTCGGTGCTTCGATGAAACGAAGAAGCGACGGGAAACGATTGTTAAGTGAAATTTCTTTTAGCTCCAATGAAACGAAAAAGCGTTAGGAAACAGGTGGCAAGTGAAACTTCTTATGGCTCATTGGGCAGTAATTCGGTGTTCCCATGAAACGAGCAAGCTACGGGAAACGGATGTTAAGTGAAATTTCTTATGCCTCGTAATGGAGCTCAAATGAAACGAAAAAGCGACAGGAAACGGTTGTTAAGTAAAACTTTTATGACTTTAACTTGGGTAGTAATTCGGTGCTTCGATGAAACGAAGAAGCGACGGGAAACGGTTGTTAAGTGAAATTTCTTTTAGCTCCAATGAAACGAAAAAGCGTTAGGAAACAGGTGGCAAGTGAAACTTCTTATGGCTACGGGAAACGGATGTTAAGTGAAATTTCTTATAGCTCGTAATGGAGCTTGAATGAAACGAAAAAGCGACTGGAGACGGTTGTTATGTAAAACTTTGATGGCTCCTTGGGTAGTAATTCGGTGCTTCGATGAAACGAAGAAGCGACGGGAAACGGTTGTTAAGTGAAATTTCTTATGCCTCGTAATGGAGCTCAAATGAAACGAAAAAGCGACAGGAAACGGTTGTTAAGTAAAACTTCTATGGCTTCTTGGGCAGTAACTCGCAACTCCGATGAAACGAAAAGCGATAGGGACCGAGTGTGAAGTGAAACTTCTTATGACTCGTTTTGCATTAATTCGGAACTACGATGAAACGACAGGAAACCAATACCTCGCTTGTTGTAACGCGAGAAGGTAAAGGAGTTTTGTTGTCATCAAAAAACAAAATTTTGTTGGGGTTTCCGGTGACAATTTTTGAAGCCTTAATAGAAACCGAAGTACCTATCACTGTTTCTTAATATTGTAATAGGCAACATACCCGCAAATATGCATCTGTTGTGTGTGACCTTCAAGTTTTTTTTTTTTATCTTTACAAAGACAGAGGTCTTTAAAAGTGCTTATTCCTATTGCTCTAAGTATGTAAAGTTTTGTAAAAAAAAAAAAAACTATTCACAACAATGAACCTTTGGCAACCATTCCCATGAGTCAATTATTTCTCATTCATCAAGTTCAAGTACCTTTGGGTTGAAGCGTAAACGACACCGTAACTCTCATTGTCACCATCAGAGTCCACCTCCACCAACTAAATAAAAAAAGCCTTGAACGATAATGACACGTTTATTGTGTATCTTCTACATCGGTCAATGTCAAAAGTCTCGTTAATTATACATCATCAATGTATAAGTGTACAAAGAAAATTTATCATGAATCAATTGAACCGTTATACGGGTCGTCCCGCTCCATGTATGCAAGTGTGATCGTTATTTAAATTTAATATGTTAGTCACAGCAATTTTTAGGTAAAACAGTCGACGGCGGCGCGGCGGCGCGGCGTCGCGTCGGAACGACAACTTGTTTCTTAGACAGACTCATGCGAATTTTGGCAAGGTCAGCGATTCATGCGGCACTCCATTGAAGTGCTATCACGTCAATCGAATTGATTACTTACAAGAGAGCGCCGTTATTAGGCGAATAAACAATGCACCGAAATTGTGGCAATGGTGTAGTTTACTTTTACCGAAAACAAGGCTTTTTGTTTGTGCGTTGATACTGATACTCGTATTGACATACTTTTCTTTTTATTTACTGATTTCTTGGGTGTTTGGATTTATTTTTCTAAGTATGTGTAACATATCTGTAACAGTTGTTACAAGGTGAGTAGGTACAACTCACAGTAGCACGTGCTTTGAGTTTGACATAACGTTTGGTGAAAATGACATTAGTTCACATTTGAGCTTCGGACATAACCTATTTTTTTTTTTTTTTTTGGATTCTAGAACTCCCAAGGGCGGGCTACACTTTCCACTCTTAGTCAAAGACTATTATTGTTTCTTAAGCTAGATCATCACCGATATTTTTGCTGTTCTTTTGTTATATGAATCAAAGAAATAGTTAAACGTTTCACATACACGATAGTGTGAATATTTGGTCGATGGTAGACTTTCCTGGCCTGAAGCCACACTGATAGGGACCAATCAAGTTGTTGACGAAAGGCTTCAGGCGTTCACACAACACGGCAGATAGGATCTTGTAGGCGATGTTAAGAAGACTAATCCCTCTATAGTTGGCGCAGTTCAGAGGGTCTCCTTTCTTGAGGATCGGGCAAACAATGCTGAGGTTCCATTCATCGGGCATACTTTCCTCCGACCATATTTTACAGATGAGTTGGTGCATACAGCATACTCCTAACCAAGTCATCGCCTGCCGCTTTGAATAGCTCGGCGGTTAGGCCATCTGCTCCAGCGGCTTTGTTGGACTTAAGCTTATATATGGCTATCTTCACTTCGTCCAGGTCGGGTGGACGGAATTGTTGGTTTTCATCGTCCAGGTTGAATAGTTCATTCTGCCTGACAGCGGTATTTAGTTCGTCATCGCCGTTAAACAGTCTGCAGAAGTAGTTCTTCCATATCCTCAGCATCGACTGCGATTCTACTATGATGTTCCCTTGTTCGTCCTTGCAGGCTTCGGTTCGGGCTCTGTAGCCTTGGCAGCTTCTTTTTACCCTTTGGTAAAACTTCCGAACCTCATTCCTGCTGTAACATCTCTCTATTTCCTCGATCGCGCGCTTCTGGTGCTCTTTCTTTTTCCTCCTGAGAAGCCGGTGTTCGTCTCTTCTTTTCTGCGCGTAGAGCTCACGGGCAGCTCGGGTCCTTCTTTGCAGCGCCGCCGCTTTGTATGCCTCTTGTTTCGCTGCATGTGCTTGCCGGCACTCGTCGTCCAACCAGGGGTTTCGTTGTGGTGGTCGAGTGAAACCAAGCACATCAGAGGCGGCGTCTCTGATGGCTTTTTGGCAATGTTGCCACTGGTCTTCAATACTTGATGCTGAGACTCGATCGGAGAAGGATCTGGTGATCTCTTGCGATTTTAGCCGTCCGATGTCAAACTTCCTCACAGTATTTACTTGTCTTGGCGGTGTTCGGGATATCCGAAGGCGCACCTTTGCTACAACAAGGTATAGTGGTCCGAGTCAATGTTGGCCCCTCGGAACGTTCGGACATCCATAATACTGGAGGAGTGCCTTGCGTCGATCGCAATGTGGTCAATCTGGTTGACGGTTGATTGATCGGGAGATCTCCATGTGCCTTTATGAATATCGAGATGCGGGAACCGCGTACTTGCTATGACACCATTTCGCCCCGCCGCGAAGTCGATCAGCCTAAATCCGTTATCGGAGGTGGTGTCGTGTAGGCTGTACCTTCCGACAGTACTACCAAAGATGCCCTCTCTTCCTATCTTTGCATTAAAATCACCTAGGACAATTTTAATGTCATAGTTAGGGCACTGCTCGTATGTCTTGTCCAAGAGCTCGTAGAGCCTCTCTTTGGTGTCGTCGTCTTTCTCCTCCGTGGGGGCATGGGCGCATATTAGACTAATGTTGGCGAATTTAGCCTTGATGCGAATTGTCGTGAGGCTCTCGTTCACGCAGCTGAAACTTAAGACTTCTTGCCTAAGTCTGCCTCCAACGACGAATCCACATCCAAATAAGCGCTGTTTTTGTTGCCGATAGCAGTCGCCATAATAGATGTCGCAGTTTTTCATCCTCTTCTTGCCCGGTCCATCCCATCGCACTTCTTGGATGGCGGTTAGATCCGCTTTATAGCAGTTCAGGGCCTCCGCTAGTTGTTCGGCTGCACGTGGTCTGTTAAGGGACCTAACATTCCAAGTGCAGATCCGAAATTCGTTGTCCTTTATTCGTTTGCCAGGTTCGTCAACAGTAAAATCATCCGTATCCGAGGCTTGTTGTCGTTTCGGAACTATTGTTGTTTTCCGCAGTCGGGCAGTTACCCCGGCGTACAACCCCTAACCTGTAGGGCCAGGCCCTTTGTTGGACCCCTTGGACGAAAGGGGCCGGATTCCTCCGGTGTCAGTAACCCACTTCGGGGATGTGAGAGCTGCCGTTGGCCCATAAAGGGTTCATCCGCCACCATCTCTGTTTCAGGACCCTGACTAGTCCTGAAAAATCCTCACTGACCTCAGCTTCAAATATGTCGAAGTAGCTCAAGTAAGGTATCTGCCAAATTGACTGTTGCCGTCACCGTCGATTCAGTCTAGTGAATTCATCCGCCGTACGTCCTCTTTCTGAGGGGCTCATGTAAGACTTCTGAGACTCGTTCAGTCAGTCATTCCGACAGAGCATTATAGTGTTGCTATTTTCTTCGCCCGGAAGGGCGAGGCCAGTACCCGGTGGTTACCACGCGGAGGTAAAATAAGCACAATTGATGTGTATGAAAAAGTTACAACAGCTGGGCACCGCCAAGTTGATGCCAGTCAGCGCCTACCCGATTCATACACACCCAACCACCAATGAATTTCCATCGGATTTAATTAATTTAAACTTGGACTCGGCAATCCAGAACATTTTTCCAAAATTCCATAATGGTTCTTGTAAGTGCTGTTTTGCTAAATCCCGCCTCTTCCTTAGGTTCCTTATGTGTTATTTTTTTTTTTTTTTTTTTTTTTTTTTTTTTGCGGAATATTGATGATGATGGAATTTAGGTGCAACAATCTCCCAAATTTGTATGGGCATCAAATATGGGTTGGCTCTACTTGTCCGGCAAATCTTCCTTTGGAGTAGTTTTGCGTCCAATCTCCTTTCTTTTGAGGTTCTCAAAACTTCCGGCATTCTTCGAGGTCTTCTTAGAAACGAGTATTGCGCCGAAAACAAGCTTCTGGACACAATTAATACTTTTTATTGTTGTTTATGTGAGAATTCCACTTTATCCGTTTACCAAAGGGAACTCCAATGGGGTTGACTTCGTCGGAACAATTAACGGCCAAATCGTTAAGTGAAATTTAACCTAAATTGCTTTTTTTTTGTCATTCAATAGACGCAGTTATTCTATGTTTTATTGGCTAAATTCCAAAACTCAATACTGCTGAGTTCCAAAACATAGACCGATTACAGTGATTGTAAATCATACATGATTCCCTTTTCTTATCAATGAAATTATCCGAATTTGTTTAATTATATTGACCACCTATAAAAAGATCAATACTAAAAATCGAACGTGCGTCGGGAGAGGCGTTGTGGAATTTCTTTCACGATTTTGATATTTTGACGTTATGAGATTCAGACCTTTCCTTAATATACATAGAAGGAGACTCGAAAGTCGACGCCAGTACTCCTCACATTCGGATACACCTCACGATGCTGATCGGAGTGGAGTTGGTCATCGTCTATTTAAGCTATACAAACTATTTGGGGCTTTCAAGGAGAAGCAACAAACTTTTATGTCGTGCTATATTATAAAGATCGTTGTCCAGTAAGAAGGCCTAAAGTTTACAATTTGCCAGTGCTTTCATTCTGACTACTTACCAACCACTTTGCTGTCACTGTTTTCGCTATTGCGATTAGATGGCCGAGATCGGGATCCATACGTTATCCCCTTTTCCAAAATCCCTTATTGGACATAATCTCTCTTTTTTTTCTTCTGTTTTTCCCGGGACGGAATCCCCTATGACAAAATCTCCCACAAGCAAACTAAACTTTGCATATACCCAACCTTGCAACTACTCCAAATCCTACAGTGACCCCAAGCGGGGGGTTGCAACGTACCTCACTTTTTAACACCATTTTTAGGTGTCGCAGTGGTGGTGAATTAATAACACCAAATCGAAAAATGGGGGATTTTGTCCTTAGGGATTTTCTCTTAGGGGATTTTGGAAATGGAAATTTCATCACCAACTCGTTTTTTTTTTCGAGTCTCGCTTGCCCTTTTTACTCCGTCGCGTCGTTTACTCCTTAAGCTGATTTCGACGAAATTCGATTTCAAACTGACCACGGTCTCCTAGAGCTAACTTGTCAAAAGTCAAATGGATATTACATATATGTATATGTTAATGTAGACCTTGATGCATATACAACTCACAAGTCCAAGTCCTTTGTATATGGGCATCCGCAGCAACTTGTAAAACAATGCATATGGCTGGCAGCCATGAGAATATCTTCCTCTATCTGCTCATCAGTGTGAAATCGATTCGTTCTTTTACATTTTTGTGCGGCCCTTTCAAGGCGAAAAGCGAAAATAGCCCATCACCTCTATTTCACATTCCACCTAGGATCGCTATCACTCTCAATAACACTCATATTCGTTTCCACTTAACGAAACAATACAACAACCAAAAATATAAAAAAAAAAAAATCCTGTCTCTCATTCCAGTGTACACCGATCAACCGGTCTCATCGAAGTCACCACCCACACGCGATAAAATCCATCCCGAGACGAAGGCTCAAGTTCGCATCAGGAATCGCAATCGGACAGCACCATCATCGGTTCAGGTGCAGCAGCAGCAGCAGCAACAGGATGACTCCGAGTCGGGTAAGTGAGAAACATTATTTTATATTTTTTTCTATACACAGATACGACGAGTACCTACATCCATTTATTTTTGCACTTCTTCCTCTGATTGCCTACTATTGCCTTTACATTTTGCGCGTTGCATATGTCAAAAGAAATATGCGTTTCATCGGACGTGTAACGTGCACACAGCACACATCAAAGCGGAGAAGACTCTCCATGACGATGCGACTATGACGATGACGACGACGACACAGCATAGAATGCTCTCCGTGCATACACATGTGTTTGCTGTGTGTTGTGGTGGTACTTGAGTTGATTGCACGGGTCTATTATTATCTGGAGCATTCCTGGAAATCTATTTTCAAGTTCAATAGACGCAACAGTGCAGTGGTGTGTAGTATAGTGATGGCTGCAAGGAACAAGTCGCTAGTGATGAGGCCCTTTGTGGGCTGGGTCTCTTTGAATGTTGTTGTATGTGGAGCTCATCAAAGATGCGTGCGAGGCTAACTACCGCAGGATACCATTCGTATTTCTGTTGTGAAAAAAGGCAGAAAATCAAATCCTATTCAGCGTTGATGATTAAATTATAGGTTAGGGTACTAGTCAAGTGGAGCATAAGCAATTCATTTTGAGGTAGGATGTTCCTTGAGCCGTAGAGAAGTCTCCTTTTTTTTTGTGAGATGTGCCAAGGTTTTGTTTTTTACGATCGATCTATAGATCCAAGTCAACTCATTAAGGTTGTACGTACATTATAAAGGGCTTTAGGGCTTTATTAGCAGCGAGCGGTTGAGAGATGTGTGACGTATTTAAGACATCCGTTAAGAGATCTTTGCTTTGCGAAGGACTATCAGATATTCAATGATGAAAGGACAAGTGATTGAATGGTTCAAGTAAAATGTTTGGTTAGGCACGGGTGTTACAAAAGTATCTTGGGTAGTAGGACTTAGAGCATTCGTCATGCTTTTGACTAATTTTTCTTCTATCGTTTTGATTCTGAGGTCTAAGTTATGTCACGTCTTACAGGCAAGTTTATCTTCTACAATGATGTACAAGTATACTGCGGTTAAAACTCTGAACATATGTTTGCTTCTAAGCCCGATCTGGCGGTCAGGTATACAGCTACGATTACACTCCACTTGTCATGAAATTTGACAATACTTGACATCCTGATTTCATAAATATTGACTCATCAGGTCGTTATACACATACGTGTCATTCGTGACACATCGTCGCGATTGTCACCCGATTCCACAGTGTCAATCGTGCGGTCACGCGCGTTATTCATTGGGTCCCAAAATCCATAACAGAGCGGAATTCCAAACGCTGGTGACTAGCGCACGAAAGGCGACTACACAGCGTGATATGGTGACGCTATTGACACGATTGACACGACACGATACAATTCAGGTGACGTGGAACATACATTTGCATGGAAGTTGGTCGCAGGTACCCTCAACCCTATCGGTCGCTACATCATCAACATAGTGTTTTAATTGTGTCAATTGTGACATGCTTGACACTACATACAATCGTTCAGTGTCACGTTTAGCACATTGTCAATCTATAACATGATGTCAATAAAAGTCGGCCACTCAATCCCAACAGCGATCACACAGTTATTTAAATCAGTAATTTGGTCGTGACATTCATGACATCCCGGATGATGGACGGTCCCACATATTTACCACTTTAGGACAAATTCGGTCGTCATAGTGACGTTACAATGTCACTGTAGGTAAAGATTCGTGATATATGTAATCGTAGCTTAATTTTATGTAAGTCCCAAGTTATAAGCTCTGACAAACTTTTACAAAGTTGGAAACGATTTGGGTCTATACGATTTTGTTTGCCGTGTTTTTGCCTGGTTTTAGAACCAGAACGTCTTCCTCAAATTTCCGTTTAAAATATGTGGAAACTTAGCTAAATCCTTCCGAGGTGCTTAACATTTGAGGAGTCTCCTCGCATTCAGGTCGGGATCCGGAGATTTTGCCAGAGCTCATCAAGAGTACAATTTGCTGCAATTTAAGTGCAGAACTAACATACATCTGCAACAATCTCGGGACGCTGTTGAAGCGTTATAGGTTCGTCTTTCCCAGGAGAAATATTTTATAAAAAAAAGCGTAGCGTTCCTAACATCAGAAAATCTATCGGATTCATTAATATTTTCATCATCGAAGGGTTTAAGTGTTGTCTCTATATGGGGCGACAAAAACGTTCACTTGGTAATTTTTTGCACAAACCTCTTGGTTTCTGATAGCCTTTTAGAGTGAGTAGCTAGTTGGATTCTTTTCACCCAAAACTCTCAGCTCCGTCATGAAGCACAATCCGCAATTGATTGAAACACAGTCCTTGCACAACAGTAAATCGCTTCAGACGAATCGTTACAGCGACATCCGTCTATCTCATTTCAAGCCTTTTATGTCCGAAATCAAATCTCACAATAGGTGGTCCCTGTGCCAACATCTAATCTATGCATCAGATACCACGTTGACAGTCGAGATGTTGTTCATTATTTTACCCCGTCTGTGTAATATCGCCTTCTATAACGGGCAAAGAAAAGAGTTTCCCAATTTCTTGGCCCATTACCACCATTCTATCCATAAGGAAAACAGTAACGATCAACCTAATTAACACAGCCAAACAAAGTGCCTCAACCAACACTGCACTTCACAACTGGACGGCAAATGCAACCGTGCTTACATAACCCAAAATCCAATTGTTGCAGCCAAAAAGAACACGTCTTTCAAAAGACAATAGCTTGACGGCGGCGGCGCTGCAACAGTAACAGCATTCCACCGACTATAGCTTTTGAAAAAGCTTCACGATTCGACTCTAAGACTATACCGCACAGATGCAGCACCAGCCAGCAGCGTGGGAATGGGTTTCCCAAAATCCAAAACGAGAAATCAATTGATCATCGTTGTAGCAATGAAATATGCAATTCACCGTGCAGCACAAGAATGCTCCTTTGGGTAATCCGAAACGCGACGACCCGATGACCCTGAGTTAACACTCAACAAAGCACCGATCTGTATAGATGTGTGCGGCATAGGTATACATATCTACCAGCCAAAGTCTAATTTGATTGATGCCCCCGGCGAGTCGCGTTAACTGTATTCATATCCCGGCAATGGGCTATTAATTTATCCATATGTCCCAAAGAGCGCAGCGACGGCGGCGGCGGAATGTGGCCCAAACCGGACTGCGTTACCGGGCGGAACAGGTGTTGCATCATACAGCGGCGCAGTACTGTTACTGTGCGGTTCCATTGAGGACCAGTGTAAGCGGACACAAATCAATTTATCATTTCGAAGCTTTTCGGCAATCGAAGTGTACAGCGCTAAGTGGATTGGCTGCACTGTGAGGGGCACCAGCAGCGCCATGGAATTTAATTGCCAAGTCAGCCATGGCTAGTGTAATCAGTGGCACGATATCAGCGTCAAAATTGAGTACACGCCGCCGCCGCCGCCAGTGCCCATGCCCATGCGCAGGCATTTCTCACACAGGTGTTGCTCAATTGTTAATTGAACTTGCGGCCAGATAGAGTATGGGCTATGGCATATAAAGCGCCTTGCGAGCGCATTATGATTTTGGGGGGCGCGAATCAATATGGTTTACGAGCGTGGTTTTGTTTTCATGAGGCAATAGTGGCGCGGACCGATCGTCATCGTTGTCGGAATGCCTTTGGTCCAGTTGAGGTCTGTATTGGGCAATGTTTGGTTAAAACATAAGAAATGGTTTTCGGTTTTCATTTTTCGTGTTTCATTTTTCGCTTTTTGCTGATTCAAAGGCGGTAGATAAGGTTGTACTTGATTTTGCCTATACAAGAGGCGATTGGTACCCGATGGTGGTGTAATTATCACTACTTTGTGTGGCCAAGCATTTGTACTACTTTGTATTATGGAGATTAGATAGCGACCATTAGAGGGCAGATGTTTTGTAAGTATTGGATGACGAATGCCGCTGAAATGGAATTCCATTGCATGAGGCAAAGACAACGATTGTTTTGATCCTTTACTTTGTCGGTTCATTGTCTGGCAGCAAATCTAAGACACAGACACCGTGAGTTGCACAGTACAAGTTGGTTAAGGTCCCTTTTTTTTGTGTCAACTTCGTTTTCTACTGCGGAACAATTGATCGAAATTGAAGGCTATTCAGGACGTTCTATATATCCTAGGGATCTTGGGGGCCTGATTTGCAATCTTCGAACTATGTCAATGTCGCTGTTTGTTAGATCGCTTCTTCAACGCAAACGGAACCGAAAATGACTCGAAGAATTTTGCGTTTAAAGCGATCAAGAATATCTGGCTTCGCGAACGTCCTTGTTCCATGTACCGTGCTTCTTTGTCACAGAGCAGGCGAGTTTTTATGCTTCTCCGCTATATTGCAGCACTGGTTTGATGAAGGTCTTATGTAGAATCCCATTTAAGTCTAAGTCCTTACTACCCTTGATTGACTTTATTTCAGTTGTGATTGTGATACCATTTTCAGCAATTTCAGCGTAGCTAAGGGGAAAATTTTAGTAACTATAGCAGGCATTTTCCAAAGATTCAGCATTTTTAGTGTTTTTTTATTTTATTTGCCATGCCTCCTTGTTTGAAACACCTCGCTTTAGCTCTTGCGACCTCCTCCAAAAATCCACGGATGTACAAACAGACACAGGTAGACTTGTCTTATGTGACCGCCAGGATCTCAAAATTGGTACACTGTCTTATGTGATCGGCAATATCTCAAAATCGGTACACCGCTTAAGTTCTAAGATTGAAAATTATGCTACCTGTGCTCAAGTTATGGGCTTATGTTCTGATGAGCTATATAATAGCACTGGAAATATTACCCAAAATCTTTACAATGGAGTTTAGCTCTATATAAATTTGTACTTGAGAGTTTATACGAAGACGCACTAACTTTGTCTTTATCTACGTCCTTGCGGACAATTAAGCAGATCTTACGGTTATTTTCGATCGGGCCAAAGGTGGTTGGGGACTGTTTCAATCTTCTCAAAGATTTGGCTAGAGACATCGATACTCAACCCTTCTTGGGGGTATCTTTCAGACACAAACACTCGAAAATCAGAAAATTGAGAGATAAAATGTTTGCAGAATACTGGACCAAATTCAAGACCCAAAGATATTCCTATTCAGCGAAGTCAAGCGGTTACTTGGGCTAAAAAAAAAAAAACCAAGACCTAAGGTTATTATTTGCTTATCTTACGGGTCACCGGCTACTAAAACAACACTTTATGAAAACTGAAACTTGGCGACTCTGCGGAGAGGAAGAGGAGACATCGAAACTCATATTCTGTGAATGACCTGCTGTGAAAACAGGCAAAATACTCGCAAAAGCATCTTTGAGTTCGGAGGGAATATGAAGCACGGAGTCTTAAACCTAAAACAACAAATATCTGTCTTGTTATTGAACTAATAAATCATTTTCTTGATATACCCCAAAATAAGTGATGTGTGCTGCTATCAAATTCGCTTAATGTGAGTATAATTTAAAACTTTCTAAGCGTACTGAAGAAGTATTCCTCAAAGCACTATCCTTCGTCGCATATTGCGTGAAGTCCTCTCCTGTAAGTGGGTGCAATATTGTCGTCTGTTTGAGCTGAACGTGGTCTGTCTCTGACTACAATCGATTGCCGCAAATGTGCCACAAAACTGACTGACCACTGTGCCACTGGTAGACTGACTAGTGAATTGTCTACGATTGTCTTATTGTCTGTTGTGCTTACCCTTCTAGATAAAAAAAAAATTCCGAATTTGTGGTTAATTCAAAGCGACACACAAAATACAAGCTAGGTAAATCTTAATCCTTCCTGGACAATGCGGTAATTTTCGGAAATATTTCATTCGCTTTCAACGGATAACATATTGATGGGATTGATATCGATGAAGAATAACGTAACCCTTGACTAACTTGATGAAATAGTCACATAAACATTCAAACGCGTACAGACACAAAATAGTTTGTACCAAGGTGTCAAAAGGATATTGTAAATTTTGCACTTCTATGCTCTGAATCTTTTGCTCTGCCATTATTCTTTTTATATGATTTTCGTAAAATGTTCGATAATATTTCGCATAGTCTTCATTCATGGCCGCAAGGGGCATGGAAAGGTTTTGGTAGTAACTTCTAAAGTTTTGCAACTCAGTGTCACGTGTATGAGACGATTAATTGTGGAAGTGCTCCCGAAGTGGTTAACTTGGTCGTTAGAAACATGCTCAGCCTATTGTTGTGAGTGGAAAGCCGACGTTCATTGGTATTGGTAGTGCCGGATTCTTACCGAACAGCCCAATATTTGCCGCGTACATAAGACTTAACTTTCGTGGCACTTGACCATATTTTTACTGCGTACATGAGTGTTGAACCGACAGCCTCTGAAAGCCAGATGATTGATGCTTCTCTTGGAATCGGTATAGGCGCAGAATTTCTTCATACAACAACGCTTCACAGCAAGGGACATAGGACCAGTCGTAGAGAATAAGTCGGGCCGTGCTTTGGTGGACCTTTATTAAAAGAGTAAATACTGTCTTCTTGTCTATAAATTTGATATAGCTACTACCTTCACCTTCAAACACGCAATAAATCTTCTTTGAGCACCAGTTGTTGCCATTCTGATTAAGAATGACAAAATACTCGTATCTCGCGATAGCCTTGTTAACTTCTAAGCTGCACCTGAATATGCAAAGTGTCTTCCATGCTAGGTACTACAAAAAAAACCACTTGCAGTTTTAACAACTCTTAACAGCACGACTCCCACCACACTCTCTTGAGCATACATTATACCTATCTAAGCCATAAAAACAAATAAATTTGCAATTCCATCGCACATTAGGCTTAATTAAGGTCTCATTTACCATGAATAATTGCAGCGATTTGTGTGATGCAAATGTGTGCGTGTGTGTGTGTGGGGGAGACCATTAGATCTTAGAATCAACCAACATAAGTTTCTCTCCTTGCAAGTGCATTAAACCGGCGAGTGTCGCTGTCGACCGACCGTCTCTTTTCAGCCAGTCAGCCTTGAGCTCAAATCTACGAGTATAATTGATGATTGTGGTATTAAGACAGAGAAATATGCCGGCAAACAATAAGAATCCACCACATCCATCTGGTTCTAATAGATACCCATTTGCGAGCTCTAATGGATACGAAAATATGTCATGTGAGACTCTAATGTTTGATTTCAAAGTGCCGTGCCCACAAAATGCACTCAAACCGTATATACGTTATATCAGTGTGAGGGTATCTGTGTGTTTGCATATGCAACGTGTATTCAACTTGTTGAAGAACAAGATGCAATTTTTTGTTATTGTCGCGCGTTTTCTGTCCACCGACCGACCGCCTAGATACTTAATAAACATCATTTCCTTTGGGGGGGCTTACATGTGGTGATTTTCGAATTTATTGGGATAAGAGGGAGCAAGGCAAAAATGACGACAAGTCGTGGGTCAATTATTCGATGGGAAGGAGACCAGCAAAGGAGGTCGAACGAAATGCTAATTTATTGTCGATTTTTAGCAACAATGTTGCATTTGGATTCGGGGGAGCTGCGGATTTTGCTGTTTGCGTCAAGAGTTGTCAGGAGACATTCCTGTACCTGCACTGACGGGTGCTATATGCTTTTGAACTAGTGTTTACTATGTCGTGAGTTAAGAGTCGGATTAGTCTTTTGTTGCAACAATGTCGAGGGCGTTTGTGGCAGTAACTTGGGGTCATGAAGGTAGCAGGACATTTTAATGACGTTTTAACACAACGACTGTTATATTCTAGGTATACGATTTATTCGATTCGTATTTTGTCAGTTAAGCCTATAAGCAGATAACTCATTTGAAAAGTGTTGCCACATTTTTGTGAAACTCCCTTTCACACTCTAAATCTGAGCGAAAGAGAACCACAATAAAAGGGCAGACAATTTCCCCTCGAAAGAAATGTACCGGCAAATGTTAGGCCAATCATTTTCCTTCTGTTAGATTGTATCAACTGTCAAAATCGTGTTCAATTCTCTCAAATAAATTTAATGTTGGTGCGTGTTTGGCAACAAGCAAACAAGCATGTGCCGTGTCCTGATATTTGAATTTTCCTGCCAAGAAGAATGTAGTCAGTGGTATTCTGTTCAGTCCTTTTCGTTTACACGAATGTTAGTAACTTTGAACGGAAAGAAACGAAAGGAATTTTCGCTTGCTCAAAAGCAAAAAAAACGAAAGCTGTTTCATTGACGTTTCGTTTTTTTGCTTCACGTTAGTCCAAAAAGTCATTATCGTTTCGGGCGAAATGAAAACAACGACATCTTTTTCATTGAGGTTTTTCATATTCTTTGATTATTTCAACAGTTAAAAACAATTTGCGGCTACTTCAAACAATTAAGGCTTCAAAAGAAATAACCTCTTTTTGCGTTTTACGTTTTGCGAAGAGAAGAAGACAAGGAAAGGAGTTAAAAAATAAATAGGTGGCGCAACAGGCGGGTAGACCTAGACACCCTAGGCCTAGCTTCTCGCAACCATACGTTTGTGTGAGTTTCTATTTTTGGGACGTATGGAAGGGACCTACAATTGTATGCCGATTCCGAACGGCTGAATTGAGAAGCTTTTTCAGGACAGTTATACTCTCGGATGTTTGTCAGACGTTCGCGAGAGGTGGCGCAGTAGAAAAAAAGATGTAATTTGTGTTTTTCCGGGGATCGAACCTGGGATCCCTCGCACAGCAGTTCAGCACACTAACCACTGCGCTACTGCGCCCCCGAAACGAAAGGAGTTACATGAACAAATTTTCGTTTTCGCGTGATTTCTTTCGTTTTTTTTTTGTAAAGCGAAAACGGTTTTCATTTCGTTTTTTTTTCTACAGAATCCTACTCAAGGCTTTTGCTGGATCTCAAGCGTTCTAACAGTCTATTAAGAGGATCTAAAAGTATTTATTTTTTTTTTCGACAAACCCGCCGAAGTCGTAAATTTATCACTTCCACCACTTCCGCCACTTCCAACGTTTTTTGATTAGGTTGAGTCTGATTGACATTTAGTTGGGCAATGCTATACTTCGAGGCTTTAATAAAAAATTAACTTAAAGCAATAATACCTACCATTCCATTTTTTAACGGATTTCCTAAATTTTCGCTGAACCGCACCGCTGTCAGAACGTTTTGACCCAATTGGCTTCGAATACAGTTCATCATACGAGCCTTTAGCAGTCAACCATATTCTTCAAATTTAATTTCTTAATCGCGTGCAGATTGCCATTGCAATGTTTTCTCTTGAAAGGATCAATTACTGTGACTGTCCTTCCGCATACACGAACAGGCCAGGCCGACTTCACATACACGCAGACGTTGCTCATCGTTACTCCTCTTGTTACAAGGCAATTTCTAAATTAGAATCCCTCCTCAGGTCAACGCATAACTAAAGCTATCTCAGAGATAAATTTTAATAATCATTATCTTCACTTTGTTTACGGGCTGCTTCTGCTGCTGTTGTTACTGCTGCCAGGTCCACCTTGTATTTCAACAGGATCGCAGCAGCATCATCGACAGCAAGTAATTGAACCTCGCTTACCATCAAAGTTATAATTTTCAGTCAAACCGACAATTCATCCTCGAGGATGATCCCCCTACTCACTATCGCACCGTGAGGTTGGTGGTTGTAATCGTAAGGCAATTGTCTCCTGTCGGATTCCAGCTGAAGACCTTAACAACCTTCCTTCCTACCTTTTCGACTGTGTCGTGTGGACCATATTCAACGCTATGTAATTTGTCTTTGGATTGGCCCTTAAGCTTTTCACGCTACGTGCTGTTGTGGAATCACAATCTCACATTCGACGCATCGATGTCGATAGCCCGAGGTGCAAATGGCGACGATGACGACGGACATCTTCCCAGACTCAGAGAAGTTCTGTGCATTTCAATGGATTGGGCTAATTTATATTCGATTGTGCAACTTTGCCGTATACTCCTTCGTTCATATGGAGCCAAAGCCATCTTCAATCGAAAGGAAAAGTGCAAAGCGGCGGCGGCGGCGGCGCGCGGTTCCGCTCGCGTTAGACGTCGTCGTCGTCGTGCAAAATTTAATTCCACATAAAATATCCGCTGGCGCACGTTCTCGAACTTTAAGTCGTCGACGAACAGACAGAGAGGTCGTCTTCAGGTGAAGACAAGGCAAAATAATAAATTGGCTCATTTAAAGGGCCATTTCGATTATTGATTGAGGGTAATTAGTCACTGCCAAGTGCGGGCTAAGATCTATGAAAATTAATTCCACCCATTTGCGCGCATGGGTAATGTTCCTTTCCGATCTTTTATGTGCTGGCCAGTGTCAGGCGGGACGCGCGGTCACATATCAATGGCGGCGGCTGTGGATCTTTGTGTTAGTTTTTTGTATGCGATTGTTAGCACTATCGCTTCGCAGAATAAAGGTGGGCCCCTGTAAATTACGATCACGATCGCACGACATTCATTGTACTAGCGCAGGATGCCTTCTGGGTTAATCATCATCATCATCATCAGCATCTTTATCAGAGAGTCTCTCGGTTGAATAAAACACAAAATATCATTTCGTTTAGAATTATTGGCAATTAAAGAACACTATAAGGTTGGAGAGGTCTGGAATCCGGTTCTAGCGTGTTTTGCACGACCTGAAGAACATCATGCGTCAGCTTCACACAAATGACTGGAGGAGAATTTTAATTAGTTCATATCGAAGCACAGACGTTTAGACGGTGCTTCTGTTTTGGTAGAGGAAGTTTTTTTTTTTACGTGAGCTCATGTCGGCGGTATTCTGTGGACCCATTAATATGCGGTAGTTGCCAGTTGGTAGTGTAGAACGCGAGCCAAGCAGGTGACAAAGTCAAAGGTCTAGTGAGTAGTTATCTTTTTGCTTAACCTTGATATATTATGGATGTTCAACGACGATCTCGCCTTTGTGGTTACAGTTCTCTTGTTTTGGCCCAGAGGGATATCTAGAAATCTGTTGACAACCTGCGCATAGAAATGTAGCCATTTATAATTCGAAAGACTTTTTTGTGTGGATTTTTGGTTTTACTTTACCTAGTTACACACAAGAAGCTGGTCGGCTTAAAATGAACTTACGTGAAGAAATTCCAACAATTTCCGTAGCTGTCCATTCACACCATATGTCCTACCCGCCTTAGTTGATTAACTTAGAACTGCTTGACTATGTCTGCTTGTACTATTCACAAGGGCGTTCAGCATATCCTTCCACATGGGTGAGTTTAAAGCATTTTTCACATCCAAAGCTGATAGGACGTCGACGTTTGAAGATTTTTCTGCTTTGTCGTTTTTAAGGCTCTAACTAACTCCACTTCTTGAACTGCTCCTATTATAGATTGGTCCCATATGAATCCGTGTTGTTGTTCGTTGAGGCCACCTGCTTTCCGCTGCCAGTCTCTCTTCAGCATTTTCTCTAAAAGATATTTCCAGCTATCATGTCTAACCATGTCCAATATGTTCTGCTTTTTTCCATGTTCAGTGCATACTTGGTGCCTAAGGCCTTCCTGTCCACGTAGCTGCCCTTCATACGCACGCTTTCGTCATTTTGCATCTTGGTGTACGCTTGCTTGCAGCTTCCTTGTAGCTGGCATTTAAACAAACGAAGCACTGTCCAATGAGCGGCAAAGTCGACTACGAAACCCCTACGGCAGCGTTGGACACCTTTCTTGCACATAAAGCAACTTGCGGGAAGTAGTGCGCTACGGCTCACAACCTTGAGCTACTTTAGAGATGGCAATTTTGGGCAGTGTACAATACTAGCGGAGCTACTCCCGAGCGTACAGTTGCAAACTGATGAAATTCCCCCTCTGGTCGACTTCGACACTCCGTAGGAGGTATCATACCCGGAAAGATATGAATGGCAAAGTGATAAAGTAATTAAACGTTACGAAATAGCAGTCTACACAGACGGCTCAAAAACAGCGGAAGGTACTGGAGCTGGAATCTACTCCGTAGATCCCGACCTAAAAGTGTCTATACGACTATGTACCGGATACAAGCAGTGTCTTCCAATCAGAAGTTCTGGCTGTTCTGAAAGCGGCAAAGCTAATGCGGATGAGATCTATATCTGGAAGGGATATAGCCATCTACATCGATAGCCAGGCCGCACTCAAGGCACTGGAATCTACGAACATCAATTCTGAATTAGTCAGGACCTGTCGCACAATGCTAAAGGCATTATGTAGTCAGAACCGAGTGAGACTGTGCTGGGTACCAGGACACTGCGGTATACGTATAGCTGGAAATGAACAAGCTGATGAGCTTGCGAGAAGAGGCGGGGGATTGTTAGATGGAGGAGATGTGGATACTAAACTACCACCGCCTTGCATCATAAAAAGCGATATTAGAAATAAAATAACTAAGAAAGCCGAACGGAGGTGGGCGGGCCTCACCGGTCACGCAGTATCCAAGGCACTTTGGCCGTAATACGACCGAAAAAGATCTAGAGAAATCCTCAGACTAGGCAGGGAACAGCTCAGGACACTGATCGGTATAATTATCAGGGCACTGTCTTCTTAGAAAACATGCCAGAAGGCTCAGGCTGGTAGACTCGGACATTTGCAGATTCTGCAATGACCTGCAAGCCGAAGAGGACATAACACATATTCTGTGTGAATGTGAGGCAATATGTCGCAGTAAAAGGAAATTTCCGGGCAAGTACTTCTTCCAACATTTGGAGGAGTTAGACCAATTATAAAGGGCTACTTGGTTTCTGCAGGGAAATAGGGGCTTTCTCAAGGGTAATTGCTTAGATGTTTTTTTCATTGTAGGTCACTGCAATTGGTTCCCCCTAGGGATCGCGATGGGCCCTTATGGTGCCTAGTGCCGTATTAGACATCTCTCTCATACCCCTTTTTAACTTAACCTAACCTAACCTAATGTCACTGCCGGTGTAATCCACGACAACTCTTCAGTTATGAATATCTCCGGATATATAGGTTCCAATGCTAAAGTTACGTCACTGATTGTTTAGGCAATTTCAGGTTATCCGAAGGAAGATTTTTTGCCGATGTTCATTTCATTTAACCCTATTCTGGCAATCATCTCGGGTACTTGCCTTCCTCTTGAGTCGGTAGACTCACATACATAAATTAATGCAGACTACTCCTCCGTCGAAAGAAGCGATTGTTTACCCAAAGCTGGTCACTGTAGCTCCTGTTAACAAGTGGAGTTTTTCTTTGTTACTGTAACAACCCTACAAGAGGTAACCCAGCTTTTCTGGGTTCCTTGCATTTAATAGCCATACATTTTTAAGGGTTGGTAATGAAATCTCCTTTTCCAAAATCCCATGTGCTGAAATGCTTTACTCCAAAAGACCCTAAGAGAAAATACCCACCGGACAAAATCCCCCATTTTTAGATTTGGTGTTATTAATTCGCGCCGCGACACCTAAAAATGTTGTTAAAAAGTGAGACTCGTATGGGGGTGCTTCCCTGCTTTTGTGGTCACTGTAGGATTTGGAGTAGGTGCAAGGTTGGGTATGGGAGATTTTGGCATAGGGGATTTCGTGCAGGCAGATTTTGAAAAAAGAGACGAAAAAAAATGAGAGATTAGGTATGTCCAATAAGGGATTTTGGAAAAGGGTTTAACGTAGGGATCCCGGTTTTTAACTGTAGCTGGGAACACTGATGTTTTTGAATAATATCTTTCAGTTTCATGATTTCATTGGCATCATTTAGGAACTAAGAATGAATAGTCTTCCAAATCGTCCAATTTCCTTGTCTAATCTTTAACTGTCTAAGGTTTCATCAAAATATCCATGAAGTTGTCGAATATTTGATTTTGATGAATTCAAATTTGTTTTTATTCCCTTTGCTTTTGGAAACTGTTTCAAAATGTTTGCTGAAAATGTCAACAAGATTTGTATCTTTAAATATTGAAAGCTTTTCGTAAAAAGAACGGCGCGTTACAATAAGCGTTCGTAAAATAATAGCGCTTTAAAACAAGTTCGACAAAAAAAAAAGCTTTTTCATAATACAAAAAGCTCCTTTCATAGTAAAAGCTTAGCAAAGCTCTGAACCTATTCTATTGATGCAAGCTGTAATAGCCAAGCAGTGACAACAGTTGGGTCGATAATAATGTACCTTATTTTGTTTTGAACTGCAAGGACTGTGGAAAGAAAGATGCAGGTAAAATGTTGTTAATGTATCTACTTGCTCCCACTTTGAACGTTATGCCCATTAGAAGCTCCTGATGGTAGAACGCTCTTTCTTGGCAGTTATGTAAGGCTGACCATGGCAGGATCGCTTGGCACTTGGTTTGAGTGTTACTACCATGAATGGTGTAGTCTATACATTCTTCGTTTCCCATCCTCATTCCGTTTTCCAATCTGTTTTTCTCATTTCTTTGCATTTTGTCGATTTTATTCTTGAGATTTGGGTGCTTCAGTTCATTTTGGAATGTATCAGAAAGTTCTAAATCGAAGCAATCACCAACATCTATCTGTACAGTACAAAGTATTATATGACTCCTCCGTAGACTGCGACCACTTCGACCCTCAAATGGTTAACATCTAATTGGAACCAATCGCCTCTAGCTTACATTACATCACGAAACAAATTAGCTCACACAAATTCCACCTTATAACGTAATCATCACGTGACATTCCAATCTGAAGACCAAGAACCACCTGAAGACCACCAGTGAAATGGAGATTACTCTTTTTTCCAAGCCGAATGTCTGTTCTTCTATTTTTTTTTTTGTCTGTGTTAACAAAAGCAATTTAGAAAATTATCTCCAAAGTCTAACATGCATACGACAGACCTTTCGATTTCACGACATCATCAAGTTCAAGTGCGCGCGCCCAATCATTGCACTCTCTTGAGATCGCCCAACTACCAACAACGATCAACTCTCAGCATCGCGGTCCACCAAATCGGACAAAAACAATAATAAATGCGCGCCACGGAAATAACTTGCATGACAGCGAAAGGAAGACAATGAAATAATCCACCACACCACCCGGGGTATCGTGTCATGCTATTGCCAATGTTTTGTGCAAAGGAGTCGCAAATTGCATAATAGATTCGGCGAGGATAGACCCTAAACAACTAAGCACCAGCAACAACAACAACAACAACGCGCAAGTCAAGAGAGTGAGATTGATGGGCAGCTAACGAGTTCATCTGATATCTTCTCATCCTGGTGTGTGCGAGCGCGCGTTGGGAGTAATCATGACGTCGATAATGCCAATGATGATTATGGGGCCAAGCGAACGACACACCAGAGCATCATTTGTTATATACAAGGACTCCCGAGCGCGCCTCCCGTTCCCATGAATATCTTGCGCACAGGTTGTACGGGTAATTCATCATTTTTCTTCCTTATTGCATCGGGTGTATGTATATGCATAGTTCTCGGGATGGGGCGGGTTGCAGATATTATACAGCTGCGATGGTGAGACTCTGTCTGTTCTAACGATTAGTGCTGTGGTTATGGGAAAATTGATGCAGATGATGAGTTATCTGCTTGGCATCAAGATTCAATTTGCTATGTAGCGCCAGACATAGAATTTGCATTGCGCTTTCCACAAAGCTCCTATATTGTTGGGCGAGGATGGGGTAGAAATTGAAGGATGCGCGTGAGCAGGAAATGCTCAGATTGTGGCTAATTTGAGACAGTGATTGAGGGGTATCGAGAGCAACTTACAAGTGCAATGATATAGTACAAAGTATTGGCAGGTGATCGGTGCCATTTTATATGATCTGATAATTAGACTCGACATCTTCAAGAGAAATCACTTTGGCCGATTGATGATTGGTCTATGAGTCTTAGTCTTACTACTCATATACAAACTATTTGCTTTTATGGACGAAGCTAAGCGGTCCTGGTCGTACCAAGATCATTGAGGAAGTATATACCCTCAGATAAGCCTTTCTAAGATTGGCTATAGGGCAAGGCAGCTTTTAAAAAAGTGATGAATTCATCTTCGTTGAAAATCAAACCCACATCTCTGTCCTATCGTGTCTATAGCCCTTTTAGTCGAATCTGTCTCTTAGGCCCAATGCACACTGAGCAACAGGAAAAAAACTAAATCGGTTGACAACTCGGGTTACAGACCAGTTACGGACTGAGGAGGAAACTCATCACCAATCAAAATCTCTAGTTCGTTCAGTGTCGTCATGTTTTTCAACCCCCCCATCTTCGACAAACTAGAAACTGAAATCAATAGGCAACCCGACATGCAAATCAGCAGGCGACTGGTTACAAACTGTTTTTTTTTTTTTTTTTTTGAATCGCAAAAGAATTTTCAACCAGTAGCGTCGTGTGCGTTGCGTCCCATTTAATTATACAGGTTATGACTCAAAGCAAACTGGTTGCCAACTCGCATCGCTGATCAGTTTTTTTCCAGTTGCTCCGTGTGTATTGGACCTTAGATATTTTTGTATGCCAGATGTGTCTGTCTATATTGCAGTATCCTAGATTTGTCCACACCGTCTGCGTAAGTAGTCTGAGACTGAGACAGTGGCGCATGTACGATGCACTGCACAGTCTTCGTAAATTCCCTAGAATGACACAGTCACTGAAAACATTTTTCACTTCTCATAAAGCACCCATTGTTGTCCAAGGCATTTATGCCCAATTTTCCGTACGACTTCCCCTTGGTAAAGAATAGAGCCTATAGCCAGATATGTCAAGCGGTTATCGTCTATAACTCTATATAATGAAAGGAGCAGACCCATAAAAGACGTGTCGGTCGCATATCCATTGTCCATTCAGAGATAATATTTTGTTAGGTATTGAATTGCAATCGGTGTCTTCAAAGTTTCCACCATTGAATGTGCTTTGTGAAAATTGACAACTGATTCAACGGACACAAAACAAAGCCTATATGTTGCTTATGCGGGTTAAAAAATAAAAAAAAATAAATAGGCGGCGCAACAGGCGGCGCAACAGGCGGTAGACACCCAAGGCCTAGCTTCTCGCAACCATTCGTTTTGTGTGAGTTTCTATTTTTGGAACGAATGGAAGGGACCTACAATTTTATGCCGAGTCCGAACGGCTGAATTGAGAAGCTTTTTCAGGACAGTCATACTCTCGGATGTTTGTCAGACGTTCGCGAGAGGTGGCGCAGTAGAAAAAACCTTAAGATGTAATTTGTGTTTTTCCGGGGATCGAACCTGGGATCCCTCGCACAGTAGTCCAGCGCACTAACCACTGCGCTACTGCGCCCACGCTTATGCGGGTTACCTTCCTCAAATAACTTACTTACCTACATTACTTCACGGGATCCCGACCCGTGAAGAATCTCTGCCAGAGACACTGTAGCCTTTCATCCTCTCCTATCCCGGATACGCTGTTCCAAGTTCTCCAGACCAAGCGCTCTGGATTCCGCAATGGCTTGGAAACTGAGGTTCGGTCTTCCTTGTCTTTTCGAACCTGGGGTCTGGGATTCGAAGATCCTCTTAACTGGAGCATTTTTAGTAATTCCCTCGATAAGGCCGAGCCAATGTAGTCGACGTATTTTGGACTAAATCCACATCTTGCTACAGCTTATAGAGTTCGCTGTTGTATCTTCTCCTCCATCCACACTCCTCGCCCACAGTACCAAAAATCTGCCCAAGTATTTTTCTTTCGAGGGAGTCCAGTATGAGCTTTTCCCTTCTTGCTGATAATCCAGCCTTTACATATCAGAGCGCAGGCTATCTTAAACGGTCTTATTGCATTGTATATGGTGGCGACTTAGGTATTGCCAACATCGGTACATAAAGCCCACATTAGTTTGTTCTATTATTTGAACTATTCACTTTATGTTGGCACTCTAAACGCCTAAGATCGCTGAGTATACGCAAGACCACGCTACTTACAATAGTCCAATATTCGTCTTTCTGCAATACGTACCTGATTTACGATGTTCCCCAAATTGGTCCCGTATGGCAATCCCCTCGATTTCGTACTGTATGGGCAATAAGAGTACACGTGTTTCTTTCAGTTTCACAATGCTAATATTTTGTAATGGTTTCATTTCTTCAGCGACCAGTATAGCATCGTTTGAAGCAGTTCTGAATGCACAGGCGACTCTTAGTGCGCTAAGACGGTAGACGGATTTAATTCCGCGTATATCAGACTTAACTTTCGTGGCACTTGACCATATTTCTACTGCGCACATGAGTGCTAAACCGACAGCTCCTGCAAGAAGTAGTCTCTTATTTTGTTTCGGGCCTCCGATGGCAATCATCAACCTCGAAAGTGCAGTTACAGTTTTTGCAGATGAGCTAACATGCTCTAGATGGTTTGATTTGAAGCTTATACGAGCATCAATAATCACTCCTAGGTAGTAGGTACTTAATAAGGTGTAGGGAAATAAGTCCCCGGGAACTAAGTCCACTGAGGAACTCAGTTCCCACCTAGTGGGAAATAAAACCACTTTCGTGAAGTGGACTTAGTTCCCGTGTGAGGTGGGAATTAAGCCCACTTTCTTATTTGAAATTAGTACACATTCAACAGTTAAATACCATTCAACAGTTAAATACGTATGGGGGGGGGGACATGCTGCCCCCTTGCAACCCCCCTGCTTGGGTTTACTGTCAGACTTGCAGTATATGTGCGAAATTGGTTATATTGAAAGGGAAATAAAACCACTCAGAGTTTTCGGAATTTATTTCCCACCTTACATGGGAACTAAGTCCACTTCATGAAAGTGGTTTTATTTATCACTAAGTGGGAACTGAGTCCCTCAGAGGACTTAGTTCCCGGGGACTTATTTCCCTGCACCACTTAATAAATGGTTGAGAAACTATTTCATGTCCTCCCACACTAAACTTTATCGTTCCCGAACTTTCCTATTCGTAATAACGACTGCCTTCGTTTTATGATCTGCTAGTTGCAAACCTGCATTAGCTAGCCAACTACGTATAGTTGCAACTGTCTTCTCGTTGGAATGCAGTTCGACAGCTTCTATCATTTTTGCCACAATCACCACCACAGCGTTGTCACAAATCAAGTCTTGCAATGTATATAGCTATAGCCCCAATATTTTGAGTCTCTAGGGGTATAGTCCTGGACCGGACAAGCTTTACATAAAAAAACAAAAATTAAATAAAAACCAGTAAGACAATTATCTTTCGACTATGCCGAAGCTCAAATACCCGGTACTATATTATTGTAAAATAAAAAAACTTTAGTATTAAAAAATTATATATTTGTATGGGAGGTATGGGTAGTTTTTATTCGATCAAGCTCCTTTTTTGTCAAAAAATTTTAAATATTATTAAAACAATACGTGCGAAGTTTAAACTTGCTATCTTTACTGTAGCTATTTAAATTTAATTTTTAACATAAAAAGCTATATAAATCTGATACTTTTGTATGGGAGGTAGTAGTAGTTTTCATCCGATCTTGCTCATCTTCGAACTTAGCCTCAGTCTGGTGGATAAAAGCTTACGTACCAAATTTCAAGTCGATAGCTCTTAAATTACGGCCGTAATCGTGCGGACAGACAGACAGACGGACAGACAGACGGACATCGCTAGATCGACTAAGAAAGTGATGCTGATCAATAATATATATAGTTTGTCATACCTACAACGCCTCCTTATGGGCGTTACAAATGGAATGACAAAGTGAATATACCCTCACCACAGTGTGGTACCGGGTATAAAAAATAGGCGGCGCAACAGGCGGTAGACACCCAAATCCTAGCTTCTCGCAACCATTCGTTATGTGTGAGTTTCTATTTTTGGAACGAATGGAAGGGCCCTACAATTTTATGCCGAGTCCGAAGTTTCCGGGGATCGAACCAGGGATCCCTCGCACAATAGTCCAGCACACTAACCACTGCGATACTGCGCCCACTTTTTACATCAACCTCTGAGAAAATAGCCATCACAAGACATCGCTTGACATTTGAACTCACTGACATTCTGTCAGCTCTTTCCAAGACACCATTTCGGCTTTGTTCACCGATAATTTTTCTGTTTACCTGCAAAGTCCCAGTAAAGAGGCAGCAACAGACGAAGTTGTCTAAAACTGCTCTACAGCAAGACGGTTAAATTATAAACAGAATTAAACCGAATCTTATTCTGTAGTAAGGTTTTTAAACGCATCCCACTACGACACATCTTCCCTTCGTCATCTTTGGTCATTAAAGTTTCTATACGTACCTATAAAATTAACGAGAAATAAGATTGCTACACGGTCCATTCCCCTCTCGAACTCTCAGCTACTTGAAAACATGCTCAAGTGGTATATAAATCGAAGCGGACTCCAAAGAATGGACCGGGACAACTGATCCGTTTCGTGATGTGTAATTTGACAAATGTTTCGCATGGCAAATTGATGAAGCCTATCGAAATTTTGACATCATGATAGATAGTCGTTTCGAATCTGTATACACCCTTTACTATGCTAAGTACACGTCCATATAGCAAGGTTCTGCGGTCCGATCTACTGCCTCGCAGTATGAATTATATTGCCACAATAATTATGAAGCGAACGGCAAATTATATCTGACCTTGGCAGTGATCACACACCCCTACAACTTACAATAGCAATCGTACTTACCTTACCTCTATAGTTGCAGGTACAGGTATTAAATTACATCACCATCTGACGTTCTGCATCTCTGACCGAACTGCCTAAGTATACCCTTATACGAAGCTTTGTTGCTGTGCATACACCGAACCGAGAGCTGGTAATAAAAATGGGCGGTCTGCTTCACAATAGAATCACTTAAGAGATTCCGCAGCCGCAACACCGCCGCCCGCCATCCTGATCCATTTTCAAGAATCAATATGTATACGTGTTTATTGATCTTAGTCGAGTGCAGGGCGCTCGCTCCAGCGATCATTTAAAAGTTGTATCTACTCCAATCGTACTGTGTATCTCATTAGCACACGGCGAAACAATTTCACGTTATCTCTCGTGTATCTACAAATCTGTTGCTAACAACGCTTTTGGCCAATGCCAATCAAATTAGCAGGCGACGAAGGAGATTAACGCTGATGGCTGATGGTTTACTTCTGACCAGGTACTGCGGGTCTTCTCGTACATTTGATTGAGTGGGAGTGGCACGGTGCCATCCTCCACTGAATGACTCAATTAACTTATTGTGCGGAGCGAGAGATGCTTTGGCGAATTGTAAAATCGCGTTCGGCACGTATTTTTCATTTTCGAATTGCAGAAACTTGACGGCAGCGCTGCTCTGGTGGGAGGTAATGGAAATTTTGTGTGAAAGAGCTGTTCCTGCCACAATATTGCCATCAGTGATAAGGTTCCTTCTTCCTCTGCTGGTTTATGCGTGATCTTCACTTTATTTTCTGTTGATACTCGATACACTCTTTTATGGATGAAGAGTGTGTAAGTGTGTGTGTGTGCGCGCTTTTTTCGATAGCAAATTACCCCAGTGAGCCATAAAAGTAATTGGATATAAAACAAGGTCTGTTCTCGAAATGACGGTGTTTGTGGGTTCGTTTGGCTGTTTGATTGTTGTTCTGGTGCTGCTGCTGTAGTAGATTTAGTCAGAGTTCAAGGTTATGATCGGGGAAGAGATATTTTGTCTGCGTGAGACTACCTACCCACTTTATATTCGGTTAAAAGGGTGATCGTGATTTTTTGGAAAATTTCAATTCAGACACACAAACCATAGCTCAATTAAATAAATAACATGTGTGCAGCGTTGTTAAGTGGAACGTGTCTTTAATTTCATTCCACTTTTACATGGGTTAGTCATGATTTACGATTTCAATGGAATACATTCTTGGGCGAGTTTTTGTACTCTTATTTATTGCAGTTGGTTCAAGTCAGGTCTGTTCTTTATCAACTTTTGAATTGCATCTTTAATTCAAGTCCCTTAACAATGGATGATGGCCAAAATGACCATAAAACGGGCCCACAATGAGCTATACCAAGCTCGACGAAAATCTTCAAATGATTGGCCGAAGATTAGAATGCGATTTGTATTGGATACAGGATACACCCGTAACAAGCACTCTGACGGTGGTCTACCAAGTCCTATGTACTTGCTTGAATTGGCTTCCAACCTTACGATTCTTCCTCCTGAGGCATTTGTTTGGCCGAAACAACAACGTTCCCTCGAAAGGTGTGACCAGGGACGCTTACTTATCTTGATCTTGAAAATAGAACATATGTAAAGGAAGTGAAGGTCCCGATTGGCGAAAAAAAGCAGCTGCACGATGGCTGTGACGCGTCTCTAAAAGTTGACTACTTGGTTATCGAGTTGTATCGGGTTGGTGATGAAATATCCTTTTCCAAAATCCCCTGTGCTGAAATCACTTACTCCAAAAGACCCTGAGAGAAAATCCCCAAGGGACAAAATCGCCCATTTTTAGATTTAGTGTTAATTCTGTCCCCGCGACACCTAAAAATGGTGTTAAAAAGTGAGATACGTATCCCCCCCCTGCTTGTGGTCACTGTAGGATTTGGAGTAGGTGCAAAGTTGGGTATATGCAAAATTGCAAAGCTTAGTTTGCTTGTGGGAGATTTTGGCATAGGGGATTTCGTCCCGGGAGATATTGGAAAAAGAGAAGAAAAAAAAGAGATCCCGTTGTATCAATGAAGGATTATTTTACTGCCGTCAACGTATTTTTTTGCAATTTTGGACCAGAGCAGTTTCCTCTAATATTCATCGATACCACAGATGTCACAGTAGTTCGGAGCCACATCCAAAGTTCTAAACTACACCTATGCACTTTTAGACTTGTACTCTAACCAGGGGGCTTCTAAAATACTTCAAGGAGCTGGTTAGCATGTTATCTAGGAGCGCAAGCCCACAGCCTTAGCCTTTACAGTCGTCCCCCATTTTAGACCTATTATTATGCCCCAGTTCGTATGCTAGGTTTTTCCTGGGCACTTCATTACTACTCGTTGATGATTGAAGTATCCAACTATCGTAAAGACCTCAGAAAGATTATAAAGTATCTATGTCCTCATCAGATAGTTCTTGTAGGTCAGAGAAAGAGGATCTGCCTAGTGTTCTGTTTGTCAAGTGACATATGCTAGTAAGTGGAATGACAACGGTAGTAATATGTATCCTTCCTTGCCGCCGAATCCACTCCATACATGTCGATATTGGGTTTAACTGTGTGGTGCCTTAAGATATTATATAGCCAGTTAGGGCACCAACGTTGATAGCGATTTGCTGTAATTTTGTAGGAGATTGAAGGTTCTGGACTTGTCTTATTGTTGACAGGGCTTCATTGATACATCATCAAGATATGGTATAAGCGGTTTCTATCTATTGGTAGCTGCCTTGACTTGGAAGACCCTTTTGTAGCCGGGAGTCTGGTTGAGCTGCTTCGTTTCGCGAAGAATATACAGGCTCCCGTTCCTAAATCCATCGTCGAAACGTCTGTTTCTTGGTTCCCCATTTTTCTCTACTTGGAAAAGTCGAGGAGAATGGTTATTGAAAGTCGAGGTATTGGGGAGTGTATCGTTATTTACGTCTTCGCTTCTTTAAAGGTTCTCTAGAATCTGTGTATGCCCTTCGAGGTTTGGGTTCACGCCGTTTAATTGGCTGATCCTCAAGGTACTGATGTCGTCTGACTACTTCATGTAGGTTTCCGGCTAGCAGTAGCATTTGAAGGATTATTTCTATCCGGCATGTCGGCATTGTTCTCGCAGTTCTAAGTGAGAACTGTGAGCCATTCTAGTATTCAACTATTTATTTATTTCATTTGCTATCGAAGATAACCCTGCCTCCTTGGGCCTAATGGTTTTATGAGTTAACATTAAGAAAGCGTATTGCTCATTGGCTAATTATAAAGCCAGTCTTGGTTTTGTGGTCAACTATTTATCAGACACGGTTTTACTCTACTGTACGGTATTCCTTCTTCCTTATTGCTTTCCTACCGCCTGCATGGCCTAAATAAAATAGTACGTTTTCCAAATTCTAGTCCGAACACAATCTACCACCTACCATTCACAGAAGTGCAACTTTTTATCGTCCTTTACTATTTACACAAACGTTTCATGTATATTCCCCTCTTGTGCAATTTCAGTTTCACCCTGCCTGCTGATTGAAGATGTCCGTCGCGATGAGAAACTGAAGGACATCGCCAACACAATCACAAATCTAAGTCAAGCATCGAATCGCTGGAGTACCTCAAATGTAAGTTCTAGCTCGGGTGCGACCATAGCAGTGAACAACGCCCTAAACAGTCAGACACAGGGCTTGAATGATGAGAAACCTACCCGCGATGAGACCGACTTCCCCCACTACAGACCATCACACACGACTGTCGTGAATCTGAGACCAAAGTCGTTGCCACTGGCATCGAATTCAACGCCTGCCATTGTATCAGCCATAGTCAAGAAAATACCCCCCGTTCTCGACCCAAAGACCGGCAACAGTAACAACAAATCTAGTCCACGACTGCAGCACCAGTTGCGCATCCTTCAACAGCAGTCCCAGGCGCATGAACGAGGCGATCCCGATGGTGGTTGTAATCTTGACGATTTGTCTACAAACTACCTGGCTAAGACCTCAGAGCTGAGAGTCAACCTGCCGGCGGAGGAAATTCTGAAATCGAAGAAGGGCTGGCTGATGAAGCAAGATGGACGCACTGGGGAGTGGACAAAGCACTGGTTCACGTTGAGTGGAGCAGCGCTGTTTTATTACCGCGATCCAGTGTCGGAGGAGCGCGGAGTTTTGGATGGTGTACTCGATGTGAATAGCCTCACGTGTGTAAGTGAGGTGAATGCTTCGAGGAATTATGCCTTTCAATTGACGACTTGGGACAAGAGGCGATTGGTTCTGTCGAGTTTGTCGGCGAATTCGAGAAGCAGTTGGATCACCGTGCTGAAGAGTGCCGCAGGGCTTCAGCCCGAACCGAAAGCTGTGGACGATTGTATTCCGACAACGGAATTGATTATTAAGGACAACACCAGCGACGACATCAAGAGCGAGATTGAAAAAGATTTCATGAAGGCCCAGAGGAACCAGGAGCTGATTTTGAATAATAACAATAACAAGCCGACAGATGCAATGCCAGTGATCGTACAGAAAGCTGTTACAACTCCAGTCACCCCTCTGACTCCAAAGAATACAATGTTCTCGTCTGACGAAGAGTACAGGACTGCTTCAGAGGGTGGGCGACGAGACAGTGTAGACTGGGGCTCACCGCTTTCCCCATCGCCACCGATTCCGATCGCGCTGTTCCGAGCGAAAGAGCGTATGCGATCTCGGCCAGGAAACTGCCCGAGGCTGCACAAGCGCAGTCGATCTTCACCACCAAGCTCGAGACGGAGCACAGTGGACAGCGTGGGCTCAGATGAGCTGCCGATAATACACTCTGTGCAGGAAGAGCTTAACATTGATAAGGAGTTGCAATTCCGGTTGGGAGCTGCTGAAAAGGAACGCGATATTCTTCGCGATGAGGCGCGAGAAAGGGAGGCAAGAATGTCGGAACTGCTGACGACCTTGGAGCGAACGGAGCAAGAGTTGAACGCTCGTATTCGAGAGATGGAAGAAGCCCGAGACAATCTCTCCACTCAGCTAGAAGAAGCCAAGCGAAATGCAGAGAAGATCGTCGATCGACTTTCAATCGAGCTAGAAGAGAGCCAAAAGAAGATCAAAGACCTTGAAGATCGCCTGTCGCGGGGCATCGAAGAAAACGAAACGCTCTACAAAAAGTTGCGCGAGTTGGAGAGCTGCAGTCCCTCCAGCTTTAGCAATCTCAACCGACACAAACTGAAACGAATGGACTCGCTGAGTGATCTGACACAAATCAGCGATATCGATCCGTACTGCTTGGATCGTGACATGCTCGCCGATGAATACAATGAGCTGCGTTCGCGGTTCGAGAAGGCGGTCAACGAAATCAAGGCGATGAAGCGGGAACTCAAGGAATCCCAGAATCAGTTTGATAATCTGGAGATATCCTATGCGTCCCTCAAGCAAGACCTCGATCGTCAACAAATCGAGGATCGATCACAATTGCAGATGATGGCCGAGCGAATTCAAGATCTTACCCTCAAGTACAGTGGGTCTGAGCGGCAGGTGCGCAGCCTCAAACAGAAGCTGGCTAAGTCAGAACGCCGACGATCACTCTCGCTTAAGGGCAAGGAGCAGCTGACCGTGTCCAAGGAACTCGAGATCAAGGTAACCGAACTTGAGTCGAAGATTGATGATTTGGAGAAGAAATCCCCCAGCCCAGTTAGAAGCGCCCCCTCATCGAACAAAAAATCAGCTCGGCGACGATCTCTTGAGAGCTCAGCCAGTACTGATTCCCTACAGTTCATGGTACGCGTAAACGATCTGGAGAAACGTTTCGAAGGAGTCACGTCACCCCAATCGGCAGCGTCGTCATCCTCTGCCACTGACGCAAAAAGATCGTCATCTAGTCCAAAAATGTCAGAGCATTTGATCGAGCGTCTGAAATGCCTGGAAGGAGTGCTGATTTGCAGCAAAGATCGCCTGGAGCAGAGCCTGCACCAGCTACAGACGTTAAGATCTTCGTCACGGACTCGTCGGTCGGTATCGCCGATCACTGATCGCAAAGACTCGTACCGCTTTGTGGAACGTTGTCTCACCGAGGTGGTGAAGCTTATCAGAGAGTCCTGTGAGACATGTGTAGTGAGTGAGAGTCTGTCCGCTCCTGGAATGATTCTCCTGCCCGAAACAAATCCAATCAAGATCGCTCTGATGCAACTAGAAGCACAACTTCGCAGCAAGTTGGGCGATCTTCTAAAGCAAAGGCGAGTGCTGCGTGAACGCAACGAGCTGACTGCCCGAAAAGACCTTGAACTGCTCGCGGAGAGAATCGCCTTCGAGAGCGTGTGTTTCGGAAAGCTGCGTGAGTCCATAACACGGGCAGAGAATCCCGAACTCTTTGGGCAGCGCCAGACATGCGCCGAAATTGCCGAAACGTCCCAGCTGATGTCAATGTTAAAGGCGAAGCTGAGTGGAAAATGCGCTTTCAAACCCAGCGGCAGTCTGGACGTTTTAGCCGGAGTGTTGGCACGTCGCCTAGTCCTCTCCTCATTCCGAAAGGATAGAACGAAAGTGCCTGAGATGGAACCCGTCGAACCAAAGATCCTCGAAGAACTTCTTCGTCAACAAAACGAGATCAACCTGATAGCGAAACGGTACAAAAACAACGCTATGGAGAACCTAGCGTCGGGTCTGGCGGCGGAAACGCTCAGCTACATAAGTTCCAATGACCTGGTGCAGGGTGCGGTGCAAGAGGCCTGGCGCCAAGCACAGGAAACAGTGAATGCCGAGCTCGTGCAATCGGAAATCGCTCACATCATGATGCGGAACGCGGAGCGCTTTGAAGGCTCGATCACGCCATCATTTGGCTACACCCTCACTGCTGAGGAGCGAATTACGTTCGAGTCATTCGCCGATGCTGTGCATGAAAGTCTGCGCAAGGAGATGGACCATGCTATAGAGCAGCTGTCACAGTGCTACGAGGAGGCTCTGCAGAAGATGAAGCGCGGCCAGTGGAGGCTGCATCTAGAGCAGGAGCGCAAGGCGAGCGAGGGTCGTCAATTGCTGGCGGAATTTGCCGACATTGTAGCTCACAAAGCGTTGGTCGACGCCAGGATAGCAGTACTCCGAGGGGACTACACCACGCTGGATCGCACCAACCAATTAGCGACAGTAGCCAAGGGAAATGTGTTTAGCGTGTCCACGCTGCAGAAGTACGAGAATCTCTTTGAAGAGCTATCGAACGATCTGCAAATTTCGAATCCCGATGATATCCTCGCCGAGGCCGACTTTGAATTTGTCTACAAGAATCGCACGATAGACTTCCTCAGTGACCGCGGCGTGTTGAATGAGATCGCGAGTTTCCTGACCCAGCTGGAGCAGTCCATATGCAATCTGATGAGTGCTGTCCATCCAGACGCCTGCATCCAACACACTACCATGGAGCTGTACTCCCTGAAGGACGTCTGCCAAAAATGCTGTGAACTGCGCGCTCGAACTGATGGTCTGTTGGAAGATGTCCAGCACCTAACCGCTTCCTGTTCGAGCTGCACTCAACTCCAGGACACCATTTGCAACCTGCAGGTCCAACACGAGTCCAAAGTAATGCGCCTACAGCAGGAGCACGCCAACGACATGGCAATGTTAATGCAGCAAGTCGACAATCAGCGCCATACCTTGGAGGCTTTAGAGCGAGAGCGCAACTCGCTGCTGGAAGAGATCCACCAGCAGACGCACTTGGTGGAGGACCATGAGCGCGAGCTGACCACAATCACAATAAAACTAAAATCCAAAGAGGACGAGTGCCATCGCAAAGAGAACGACAACCTGGATCTGATGGATCGGTTGGAGGATCACAACGAGAAGATTCGCGTCTACCAAACGGAGAGAGATAGTTTGGAGATGAAATGCTCGCGACAGGACGAAGAGTATGCAGTTCTTCTGCAGGAGCGTGACTTTATCCAGGCCGAGCTGAACAAGGAGCGCGAACGTTGTCGGCGTATGGAAAAGCGCTTGGAGATGTTAGAGGTAGAGCACGGCAAGCAATTAGAATGTCTGCAGGAGGCATACCGTGATCAGATTCTTTCGCACTGCTCCGACTTTACGAACATTGCCGACGAGGAGAGTTTCCGGCAGCGATACCAAACTGAAATCGAACAGTTAAGGGTGAGTTTCAATTGCAGCTTTGTCTCCATTCCACAGTGATGTAACGATTTTGTCTTCCCTCCCCCCCAGACACTCTGCGAGAAGGGTCTCAGTGCAATGGAGTCATCACATCGTCGCATAATCAACGACTTAGAAGACAAACACCGAAAGGAGATCGACAGGTTACTCATGGAGAAGGAAACAGCTCTAGCTGAAGAGACTCAGGTGGGTTTTTCTATCCTCATATCAGGCAATACTGAATTATCTTATATTTGCAGGCAACTCTAGCCGCTCTAGATGCCATGCGTAAGGCACACCAAAGTGAAGTTCAACGTGAGGTGGCACGTTTCAAGCAGGAATTCCTCCGGCAATTCCAAAAGGGCGAACACTCTATGGACTCTACCAAAATCAAAGAGTATGTATTAAAAACGTCATATCTTCAGCCATTCGATTGAGACAATCTGTTAAGGCATTTTGTACACGCGTATTCTATTCCATTTTACAGAGAGGAACTCGAGGAGCTGCGACAAGAGATTCTGTCATTTTCCGAGAAGTACTCGATCAAGTGCGTAGAGAATGCCGCATTAGAGGAGAAACTGCGATCGGCCAACCAAAAATTGAAGCACTTTCAACAGATGCAGCAAATTGAGTTGAGGTGAGTACGTGAATGGATATTACTTTTTTAATTACATGCTACATGCGCTTCTACTACATTTTGATTGAGCTATGGCAAAGGCAGTCCGGTGGTGGTTTTTCTGTTCCAGTGTAAATTGTTCAATCTTGGTAATAGCTGTTTTGTGTCCCTTTAAGACATCAGGAGTGCATAAAGTACCCAATCAATCGCAGATGATTAGAAATAGTAAGGGTTCTCCTGGGCCTCAGATGGGGCATCAGCCCGAAAATAATGCACTGGGTGTATACAGCAGTAGTCAGACCGATACTCATGTACGGATCCACAATCTGGTAGCCAGCACTAGATAAAAAAGCTACCTCTCTCTACTAAATAGAATCCAAAGACAACATCCTGCAGACAACTCCAACCGCAGCACTGGAAACCATGCTCCACATTCTGCCCTTGGACATACACGGTAAAGAGATGGCGGCAAAATCGGCATTGCGTCTGAGAGAATCACAGCAATGGAGAAGCAGTGACACAGGGCATGCCAATATTCTAAAATCTAATAATGTTACAACAGAAGTTTACAGACTTAACCACGGTCCTGGACTTCAATATTAAATACAAGACCAGTATTCCCGACCGACAGCAATGGGAAGAGAATACGGTTATAGATGAAAATACGCTAGAAGTATACACAGATGGGTCTAAGACGGAGGACGGAGTAGGAGCCGGGATTTTCTCAGTTCCATTCTCCCTAAACCAGTCTTTTAGACTACCAAATAACTGTAGTGTCTTCCAAGCAGAAGTTATGGCTATTCGCGAAGCCGCTGAACTGCTGAAGGTGAGATCGATATCGAACTCAGACATCGTCATCTACACCGACAGTCAAGCAGCTATTAAAGCACTCGAATCACCAATATTAAGATCCAAATTGGTCAGGCACTGCCGCAAATCTTTAAATGAGATCTCGGATATGTGCACGTTAACGCTGTGCTGGGTCCCTGGTCATAGAGATATACCAGGTAACTGTAAAGCAGACGAACTAGCAAGGAACGGCACGAAAATGGAACTCTCTACTGGTAAAGGAGAGCCCCATGTGCCAATTGAAATGGTAAGATACAACATCTCCACACTAGCACTGCAACAGGCTAATGAGAGATGGCGGGATCTTGACACCTGCAACCACGCAAAACAGACCTGGCCACGAATAAATCGGCGCAGGACAAAGGTCCTGTTAAACGACAGTAGAAAACATATCGGAACTCTTGTCGGAGTACTAACAAGCCATTGTGTACTAGGAAGACATGCCGTAAGGCTTGGAGTTACCGCTAATGACTTCTGTCGAAGGTGCATGGATGATGAGGAGGAGGAGGAAACTCCGTTCCACCTACTATGTAACTGCCCGGCGCTATCCTCGATTAGAAAGCAAACTCTAGGAGAATACTTCTTCGGGAGCTTGCTGATATTGCCGAAACGGATATAAGCAAAATACGGACTTTTCCCCAAAATTCGAAATGGTACCAAGAGAAGCGGAAATAACCGACTCTGCTTGTGGTATCACAATGGACCTTACTTGGTATAAGTGAATTACTCCATATTAATGGATAATTGCCACCTAACCTAACCTAACCTAAGGGTTCTCTCCACGTAAGCTCGAGTATGTCCTTGACGGACTGCCATCGATAATATGCCAGTGAAAGTGTTTGTTAAATTTCCATTCGTTTGGACTTTGGAGACTATTTTGTTCACGTTGGGCTGGAAGAAAGACAGCAATTAGTTTAAGTATGGACCAGACTTTGGTTTTATATTCATTGGGAGAAGCCGAAATACGTCTGTGATGCAATTGAGTTCAAATCGACCCAAGCAAATACAACGCCTCATGACGAAATGCTGTACGGTCAATGGCCCTGTATTACAACCTAACCACTTATCGTTGATTTAATGGTAGAAGCGCATACTCGATCAAGTTGCTTGTACACATCTGAAGAAAGATCGAATGAGGCAGCTCGTTTTATCTGACGTACTCTCAAAGCCCTATTTCTTTTCACTATAGGAAAGACTATTCTGGCGCCATCCGCTTATCGTGGGACACTATCATATAAAGTAGGCTATTGATAAAACCGGTCCCTTCCCATAATCACGCTCTACGGCGATGTCGACTGTCGTTACTCTTGCCCATACTCATGGTCATGGTTTATGTTGGCGCGTGTGTGCGGATGGAAATGGCTACTTGTTGTCTGCTCATTTCGTTGAACCTTATTGAGGCAAATTTGTGTCTTGTGTTGACGATGATTTATTTGATAATCCTTTAGGTTTTATTAGGAAGGTGGTCGTTCATTCGGTTGACCTTTCTGGTCAAAATGAATGATTGTCCGAATTATTCAAACGATTAAGTTGAGGACTTTTGTATTTTATGTTTGTTTCTGCAGTTTTTCAACATAATGTATGAATTGGCAATCCTTTAAAAGGCACAGACACCCTGTCTGTGAATTAACTCAAGCAAAATTTTTATTCCCCTCAAAGTTTAAAGCGATATATGATTCAATCTGGTTACTGGCAGACCTATCTCTTTTAACCTAGCCAGATTTCATATTAAGTTTGAGGAAGGGGTAGAAGGTAGAAGAAGATGCCCGCCGGAAAATGAGGTTGTCCCTTGGCCATTATAACCCTGTCTATAAATGCTGTAATCAATTACTTACTATGCGCTGATAAATCATCCTGAGGATTTGGTGAAGTTCATTATCTTGTCTATTGATTTGCTGAAAACCTGTTCCAGGTCGTGGAAGTACTGTCTGCCTAGCAATTTAAACCTAGTGTGTTGGAGACCTGGGAATAGTTCTGATCTCGATGGAGAATTGCGTCTGCAAAGTTGTGGCATACGCGGATGACGCACGTCGGCCTTACTCGCTTCGGGAAAGTATCCTCAAACACTTTCCGACATCCTTCAATTCGCTTTCGTAAACTAGAATTCTGGACCGATAGTTGTGGTCTTAGCGTCAACCCGACTAAAACGGAGTTAGTCTTATTCACCAGGAAGGTAAATCTACCCTTTGTCACTCCCCCAAAGTTCAATGGTACTCCACTCGAGTTTAGCAGCGCTAAATATTTGCGACTGATGCTGGACAGGAAGCTTTTATGGAGAGAAAATATTGCTGAACGCGCTAGGAAATCCCTAGTGGCTCCTGTAAAAGCACTGTCGGCTCTAGATGGGGCCTTCAAACCAATATACATAATGCACTGACTTTAAACTGCGGTCATAAGACCGATTATTCAATACGCCATCGTTGTGTGGTGGCCGGCCTTGAACAAAAGTTCCAACCTAAAGCTCTAAGAGAAGACTCAGTGCTTGGTATGTTTGTGCATCACAGGCGCATTGCGGACTTCTCCAACCGTCGCTCTACAAATCATGCTTAACTTACTTCCACTAGATATTGTCAGTAAAGAATACGGCACGAATGTGGCCGTATTCTTTAGGGGAAGGGAAACACTGGAGAGGGCAACCGACTGCCTACAAAAACCAACTTCGAAAAAAGCTTCACCCACGAATTACTGGACAGGAACCAATGGGATTCACAAAATGTCCTACACGAAAAAGCACTGCCAATATTCACTGATGTTTCCAAGACACTGCAGGCAGTTGACGCCGGGGTCTTTACAGAAGAACTGAATCTGGGCCTCTCCTTCTGTCTTCCGAAACACTGCAGTGTCTTCCAAGCCGAAATTATAGCTATTCGTCAAGCTACAGCAGAGGGATGTTGTTATATAAATTGATAGCCAAGCTGCAATCAAATCCCTAATATGCAGCGAAATAAGATCTAAGGCGGTGTAGGATTGCTTAACGAGATAGCTGGACAGTACAACCTCACCCTCTGCTGGGTTCCTGGTCACTGTGACAGTGAAATAGGTAATTCCAGCGCGGCTAGGTTACGTTAGGTTGAAGTAGAAAGGCCGACACACTTAGACTTAGGTCCCTTCTGATACCACATGAATCTAGGAAAAGTTTCGCCCTACTCGTTGAACCAGTTGTTGCTTCTGATGATGCATAGGAGACTACGAATGTCTAGGTTTGTTAGTTCGTTTAGATCATTGTAATAGAAGGCTTCCATCCCAAATGGAGTTTCCGTTTTCGGGAGAGTGCCGGACACGTGCAGAGGAAGTGATGAATGAACCAGAAAGGCTGACGACATCAGGAACACCGCCAACTCGGCACTGTCACCTTTCGAAGTCAACGAGGTATTGTTCAATCCCGTTTAAGAGGAGAAAAGTAGTCAGTTGGTACAAGAGCTTGTCCAGTTATACCTAAGCCCTCAGCGCAAAATCATTTGCCCCCCAAACTGATTTTACTGTTTATACATTTCCACTTCATATTTTGGGCTTTACTGCTGGTCATAAAAACGAACCCTGTCAAGAAAATGACACCCAAAATGACGAACAATAGTGACACCTAATAAAGGGTGACTCTTCAAACTTGCTTCCATTTTAAGGAGTAACAAACTACCACTACATCTTCATCTGAAATAATTTACTTTAAAGAACTAAACATTTACTTTCGTTGTCCATTTGCAGAAACAAACAGTTCCGTGCACATTTAGCATCTGAAGATCCATCAAGTGATGTAAACTTCGTACAGGGCCTAACATCATCAAAAGAAGAGCAGCCATGCCCAGACAGCGAGGTAAGTTTCAAATAACTTGTGAGTTACCTACCTAAATATTTCTGAGCGTGGTATGCACGGATTTTTTGTTTTTTTTTTTTTTAATTTAAAAATTTGCTTATGTATATTATTTCATTTAAATTGAATCGCTTTTATTTTATTTTGTTACTAATTTAAAAAAAAATCTGTATCATATACTAAACAAAATTAAAAGAAAAAACAGCATGCGCTTGAAATTAGTCACACAACAACACAAGCACAACAAGAACACACTAAGTCAACAACAACAACAACAACAAAGACAACAATAGAACAGCTGCAAGCCTCATCCAGCTGTCAATTGGATCTGCAAGCAAATTCTTGTAACTTGGACATGGGTCCACTACCACCCTCATTACCTACATCTGGTCCACCAGAATTCGATGACGAAATAAATTCTTGCTATGATCCGTGCTACAAACTGAGTGGTGCATTCCATAATACCACAAGGAACTCCATTGAAGGTAAAGACCAGTCCAGGATGTGGAATTTGTCCTTATTGACATATAACTCTGTTCTAAACACACTTGGTCTATTATACACTGTCCCTTTATTTATGTACATATGTATATTGAAATTGCCCTTTGCTTTCTGTCTGTTATGTGTGTCCTTGTCCAATTATGTTGTGTGCGTGGGTGTGTGTGTTTTTTTTTTTTTTTGCAATTTACTAATGTTATGTATGTACATAATATTTCTGTTGCTTTGATATTAACTTTATCGTATACGGTATACGTAGTAAGAGAACGATATTGTTTTCGTACAAAATTTCGAACTGGAGATGTTGATCAATTCTTACGATGATAGGGGAACTCAAAAAAGTGGGTCTCGCAATTCTGTCCGTCCGTATGTCTGTCTGTCCCACCCCTGGGTAGTAATCTAAACGCTTGGACGGATTTCTTTCAAACTTCGTATTTAGAGTTTGTGGGCTTTCCGCTAGGGATATTTATACCCGGTACCACACTGTGGTGAGGGTATATTCACTTTGTCATTCCATTTGTAACGCCCATAAGGAGGCGTTGTAGGTATGACAAACTATATATATTATTGATCAGCATCACTTTCTTAGTCGATCTAGCAATGTCCGTCTGTCTGTCCGTCTGTCTGTCCGTCTGTCCGTCTGTCCGTCTGTCCGTCTGTCCGTCTGTCCGTCTGTCCGCACGATTACGGCCGTAATTTAAGAGCTATCGACTTGAAATTTGGTATGTAAGCTTTTATCCACCAAACTGAGGCTAAGTTCGAAGATGAGCAAGATCGGATGAAAACTACTACTACCTCCCATACAAAAATATCAGATTTATATAGCTTTTTGTGTTAAAAATTAAATTTAAATAGCTACAGTAAAGATAGCAAGTTTAAACTTTGCACATATTGTTTTAATAATATTTAAAAATTTTTGACAAAAAATGAGCTTGGTCGAATAAAAAGTACCCATACCTCCCATACAAATATATAATTTTTTAATACTAAAATATTTTTTTATTTTACAATAATATAGTACCGGGTATTTGAGCTTCGGCATAGTCGAAGATAATTGTCTTACTGGTTTTTTTTCATGCTAGCCCTAATATTAACGTTACTTCTCATATACAAATTTTACGAAATATTAAACAATTTAAATTTTTTCAAAAACCGGCTCTAACGATTTCAACCAAAATTGATAGTTGAGTTAATGTAGGCATGCTTAACATGACTGCATACCCAGGGGCCAGATGATGTAAGACGAAAACGATCGAACGATATCGTTTCGACAATAACAGTCTCTGTCTATTGCCACAGATATGATAGAGACAGGTTTAGTGAAAACGAAAGCGGGTTTCGTTTCGTTTTTTACAGAATCATACCCCAGTTTTTCGCTAAAAAGTCCAGAAACGGCAGTTTTGAAAATTGGCTTTTTTTCGAAAACGGTAAAAATGATTTAAAAAAAAACTTATTTTTAAGCTACTATTGTTAACTTGATAGCAAACTCAGCTTTTCTCCAAAAAGACTTCGTCCTTTGATATCCACCCAAATCCCTAATAATAGTATCTACTTTAAAAAACTGCCCATATCTCAAAAACGCCATTTTCGAATATGATAAAAATGTAACTGGCAGGTAATGCTTAAAAACATAGTAATACCATTTGCTCAGTTTTGAGCTAAGCGGTTGCAAAACAGTGTTTTTTGAACCATGAATGCGTCCTTCGACTTCCACCCCAATCGCTAAAAATGGTTTTTTAAAAACTGCTCATATCTCGAAAACGCCATTTTCGATTTGGATGAAAATGTAACTGCAAGGCAATGTTTATATCCTGAAGAATACGTTTTCAGTTTTTAGCAAAACAGTTTAATAACAGTGCTTTTCGAATCCAAAGTTGTGACATTTGTCAGCATAATTTTACAACGATTTTGATCAAAATACATTTAAGACATGCTAAGCATTCTAAACACGATCTCGTACTTAGTTTTTCTCAGAAAACTCGAATATAGCCGTTTTATGAATATTTCTCAAAACTTAGTAAATCCAAATCCCGATCTGTGATATTTTTGTAAAGCCCAAAACTTCAGTGGCAATATAATTCGAAATTCATCGCCTACTTGCTCCTTAAAGTTTCAATTCGGGGTGGAATTTGAAAAAATAAAGTATTGTAGTTAATACAGTGGCCGGCACAAGTATTTTGACAAAAGTAAAGTTAATTCTGCTCATAATTTGAACTTACTTCATGTAAATTTTGGCACCAATGGAAAGGTCATTTAAATTCGTTTGAATGATACAAAACTTTCCTTAACCTATTAAGTACCCATTTAAAAATTTTAGAATTTAGAATTTTTGTGAATGTCTATTTTTTTGACTTTTTCCTCGGTATCAAAAAAAAAATATTTTGATGCAAAAAGCTTCTCCAAACAATTCTAATTGTGACTGAAAAAAAAAATTTTCAAAAATCTCTTCGTTAATATTTTTTATGATTTTTTGAAAATTGTTAAAAATGACTATTTTAGCCACTTTTTCCTCCTTTTCATACAAAATTTTTCTGAGATCATCCCATTCAAAAACTCATAAAAAATATTAGCGAAGAGATTTTTGAAAAATTTTTTTGCAGTCACTATTAGAATTGGTTGAAGAAACTTTTTGCATCAAAACATTTTTTTTTTGTACCGAGGAAAAAAGTAAAAACAGTAGACTTTTACAAAAGTTATAAATTTTCAATGGGTACTTGTGTAGTTGTGTATCATTCCAATGCAATTTAAATGACCTTTCCACTGATGCAAAAATTTACATGAAGTAAGTTCAAATTATGAGCAGAATTAACTTTAGTTTTGTCAAAATACTTATGCCGGCCACTGTACGTATGTTTATGTGGTATGTCTTACGTTTTTAATTAACAAGGCTTAAGTTACTAAACCTGAGTACATCTTGAGTGGGTATGATTTTAAGCGTAAAATTTGCTGAAATGACTCAGAGATTCTGCGAGATTCGCAATAAACGAGAAAGTTTCGTGCGACCCAGTCGTGCACATTATTTTTTATTCAGAATCATATGAATTTTTGCAGCGGGATTTCGGCCAATGAAACCGTGCTTGGAGTGTTTATTATTTTTTTTTTGCTTTAAGTATTCTAGGTCTTTAACTTACCGTGCTCCTTTCCAATAAACAATAAAAAAAAATCAGTGACATTCAGTTTCGAAAATAAAATTACGTATACGCCAGAGTATCGAAGATAAATTATTGGTTAGATGGGAAACATTCTTACAGTTTATCAGCTAGGTTCCAGAAATCGAGTGAAATCGAAATTGCAAATCGAGTGAATTCATTTTTAGTGTTCTGTTTCGAGCGATTCGGAAACTCTAACATTTTTTCGAAATCACAATTTCACTTTGTCTGCATTCCGAAAATTTTGAAATCGAAATCGAATATAGAGAAATGTAGACCTCAAAAATGCATTTCCGATTTCATTTCGAGTGAAAGTGAAATGTGGAACCTAGCAGTATTTTTTTATTATTTTTATTTTTTTTTTAATCTAACAATTAAAACTCTATTTATTAAGTTTATTATTTGAACATCCAATCAATTCAAACCGTTTTACAAACTCTTATTGTCAATTTCCTTCTCACTAACCTAACCTAAACTTCGAAGCCCGAAACTCAAAGAACTCGTCGAAATGCGACACTGTGCTCCGAAATGTTGGGCAACTTGACAAAACCGATACCGAAACCGATAACCGATCGATCTCTATAATTTTTGCACGACTGATCATTTGACTTAGGCATGATTGTATCTGTCGTTTTTTCGTTTCATCGGACTTGGTTTTTAAGTTCGGAACTACAGCCCAAACGAGCCATAAGAAGTTGCACTTCAACAACCTAATCCTTTTTCATTTCATCGAAGAGCCAGAATTACTGCTCAACGATCTGTCGCTTTTTCGTTTCATCGTTGTTCGGACCTTTCGCTTCGGAAGCATCGGAATAATTAATACGAAGGAAATAAGTTGACTAAATGTCAAAAAGGTGCACAACTGCATAAGTGAGCACCGTTTCATTTAAACCCGACTAAAGTGTGAATTATGTTCGGTGTTCAGGTTGTGAAAGACAATGCAACACTGCGTAACCCGGCGTTACACCGCACATTGAGAAAATTGAGTGGCATTTCATCGCATTTTTTGGTTAGATTTTTGTGCAGCGTTGTTACCTTTTATATTGTTGCGTTAATTACTGCGTTTCATTTACTTCGTTACCTAATGTTCTAGGCTCATTTTGTCACTATTCATCTCAAAAAAAAAAAAAAAAAAATGTTAAAGACTGGAAAGGGAAAGGAAATTAGAGAGACCAGCTCTAGGTTCACAACTGGCACAAGGTGTCAGCACTTAATCAATTGATGACGAGGTTCACATCCTGGCAGAGGAAAAACAAAAATAATAAATGTCTTTCTAAGAGGAGTATTTCTATTTGTACGGAGAATTGACTGTCAGATTTCTACTGTTCAAACAATAACCTAAATCTGATTGGCGATAAATTAGTAGAGTAATTCAAAATAGCAATAATTCTTCCAACCAAAGTGTTTCCAAAAAAGTCGTTAAATAAAAACTCGCCATAAATAAAATTTTCCAACATATTAAAAGACCGTTCCTGAATTTAAGCAAGGGACATTTTTACTCCTCTACTTCTGAAATAACAGTGTAGTGCAACGAGGATTCATTATTACCTACTACTTTTCGAGGTATTGGATTGGAATTCGTAATATGCGTTTGATTGGCATTTCAAGTTCTCTTGGGAACAAAATTTTGTTCGCCAACGAATTCATGTGGAAATCCCAGGCGAAACACATGTCTATCGAATAATCGCTGAAGATTCGCCAATGAACATAATGCGAACATCGAGTGGAAGTTAATTCAAATTAAGGAATAAGGTGGATATTGAATCCGACTTGGTTCTTTAAAATAATCCCTCCTGCGTCACAAATATTTATTTCTTATATAATGTTGGATTTTTTGCGAGTACCTACTCACTTCAAAAACTGAAATAGGAAGAGAGTAGGTTGATTAAAAAATTTACAAACATCACTTTCTTTTATCTACAGTGAGCGTCAAAAGTTAGTTAACATCAATGCTGTTTTCAATTTTCTTTGGAGATTAGAAACCATTTTTTTTTAAATACATATCTATAAAGTATTTTATGCTTTCGAAATGAAATATGTTTTGTTATTGTTATTTTGTTATCAAACTTTTTACAGATTGTTGAATTTTTAGACATGTTTCAAGACATTAAAGAAAACTTATTTTATTTTTTTATCTATATATCTCGAAAACCACCGAACCGATTGAGCTCAAATGTTGAGAAAATCTTTGTTATTGACGCAAAGGTGTTTAAGTTTGGTCAAAATTAGACAGGAAGGCGTGGCACCTCCCATACAAAAAACATCAAAAATCGTATATCTCGAAAATTACCGAAACGATTGAGCTAACCTTTTCAGGTATTCCATATTGCCCCGGGAGTGTTTTTGTGAAGATTAGTCGAAATTGAATAAAGAGACTTGAATTTATTGGGATCCCTACGATTATTGGACGTAATCTCTCATTTTTTTTTAATCTCTTTTTCCAAAATCTCCCGGGACGAAATCCCCTATGCCAAAATCTCCTATCTACATACATACTTATTAAATCCCTCGTTAAAATCCCAACAATTTAGAATTTATCCGTTTCTTAAACGCGTAGTTTTGGCAGTAAAATTAAGCAAAGAACATAATATAAACTTTGGATATATCTACCCAATTTCGCACATACTGGAAATCTGTCAGTAAACCCAAGCAGGGGTGTTGCAGGGGGGCACCATGTCCCCCATACGTATTTCACTCTGTCGCGCGACAGAATTAATAACACCAAATCTAAAAATGGGAGATTTTGTCCCGTGGGGATTTTCTCTCAGGGTCTTTCGCGGTAAGGGATTCTAGCACAGGGGATTTTGGAAAAGGAGATATCATCACCAACCCGAATTTATTTGAATTTCGAACAAGTTTCATTTAATCAGCAAACGAAACTTCAACTGTACACAGCGCGGCCAATGTTGCTGATTTCAATGAAATGGACTTGGAATTGGAAGGTTGATTGAAATTTATAATCGCTTATGAGGAATTACAAACAAATCAATTTTAGGTAGTACGAATAGTTCACCAGGTCACCTAGTTTTAAAATAAAATGTACCGACGTTCGCGATACGTTCATCTAGGAGAACTCGAACTCATTCTTCCAGTGGTTTTCTGGGAGGAACATAGAATATAGATACATACTAAAACTGATGGATAAATGATGAAGATGAACGTCCCCATCCTCATTTTGAACTTTAAAAAATCCTATATATTTGAAAGGGTGATGAAAACATTTTTGTAGCTTCATAACATGTTGGCATATTTTTATTTGCGATTTTTTAAATTCTGGCAACATTCTATACTTTATGCCTTTTTGTCTTCTAAAGAGAAGTAGTAGTAGGTACACAAAACAACGACAATATTTTTCTAGGCAAATGCGCAGATGGCTGAAACTTAGGTGATGATAATATCTCGATCAAAATTCCGGGCACACTTTGGCTATATTGTAAATACCACTTGTATACAGCTGACTAACCAATTTCATTTTCATTTCACATACCACTCACCATACTGCTTCTCTTTGTATTGTGTAATGCCACATTTGCCTGTTACCACATTTTTACATACAGAACTTATTTAAGGCTGACTTTTGTTTCCCTCTCAACAGGTTTAAGGAAATCATCATCACCGAAACCCATCTACAGCAACGTGCCGCGAACATCCTCACCGAGCTGCAACATTGAGAAATCTAACGTCAGATCATCACCCTCCTCCCTACAGCATATCGCTCCATTCACACTGCAAAAACAGCAAATGTCAACCAAAGCATTAACCCACCATCATCACCCAAGTAAATTAACGATGACTACAACGATGGCAACAACGACGACCAAACCAGTGGAACAACCAAAGAACATTAATTTATTAAAAACTCTAAATCCAAATTCAATTCAAATGAAATTAGTTAATAATAATAATAATCTTAGACTTAGCGATAATCATAACCTTATAAATAGCACTAGTAGTAACGATGACACTTCATGTAATAATAGTATCAACAGTAACACCAGCATGCGCAACTTCAGTCGATCAAATCATCGCAGCAGCAACAGCGCCAGCGGTGGCATACAGAGCAAGCTCGCCATCAGCTTGGGCAGCTTCAGCGATATCATCCGCAAGACAGCGACATCAGCAACGCCGCCGGCTGACAATGTGATGGAAGTGATGCCAAGTAGGAGTAGGGGTGATGATCCAGGCAACAACAACCGGATCAGTGTTACCGATGATGACAATGACAACGACAAATGTGCCTTCAGTGAGTCAGCACCATCAGCAAGCCAACATTCAACGTCAAATATCAGTGGTAAGCAATGCTCACCCCCTCCCTTAAGTGGGAGGGACATTGAGCATCATCATGCGACCTCACACTTGAGAAGATTTGAGTTGAAAATTTAAAAAAGTAACTAACAACTACAACCAATTATTATTATGTCCTTCTATCCCGGACATGGACGATTTAATTGTTTATCCACATTCAAGTGCGTTAAGTTAGATACAACTATATTATTGTAAATCCAATCATTTTGTATTAATTTGTTTCTTCTTCTTCTTCTAATCATTTTTTTGAATTATTATAAAAAGCTAACACAATGTTTAAACAATTATTATATTCATGAATAATAAAATGTAAATTATTATCCTTAGAGAAAGAGCATGCATATTATGAATATATACACATTTGCATATAAATACGTATACATACATAATATAATATTATATATCTATATAGAATGAGAGAAAAGTTATATTAGTCGCATTAGTGTATGTTTTTATTTTATTTGTTTTGTTAACCCCTGAGTTTTATTTTAAACTATTATACGAGAAAATCTTAATTTTCCGAAATAAAAGCAAAAGTTATTCAATTAAAAAATATGTGCTTACCGTTGTTTTAATTAAAAGCGGTTTTATATAGTATATCCTAAGGGGCAGAGTAAGAGCAATGGTAAGCAAGACAAATAATGCAGGCTAGAAACGTTCTCGCTTCAAAATCTTCGTCAATTTACAATGAAACGTGGTGCGACGCCGAGGTTTTTTTAGTGACAATAGAGAGATCCCTAAAACTACAAATTGCCACTTAGAATGTTTGTAAAGAAATGAGAAATTTCCTTTTCAGCGTTTATTAATTACTAGCTTTTGCTTTTGCTTGCGCAGTCCTCAGGATTTGGACATAGAAATTCCTTCACAGTCAGTTAGTTCCATCTTTTATATTTACAAATCGCGCAGGAAACCTAACTAAGGCAGTACTTAAGAAGCAATTAGTATCTCTGAAAAATATGTCTAACGCCCTATTGGAGAAAATAGTTCAAAAATTATATGATCAATATTTGTTGGTGAAGCGCTGGCATCTCAACACAGATTATACTATAGCGTATGAATAAAACAGCTTGTTCTTCGATGAGCTAGGAGATCTGGAGAATGTTGATCTTAAAGAACTCCTGAGATTCATACTCAAATCGGGGTGGTTCCAGTAGGTCAACAAACTCCAAAACCCTTCGGTTACTCCTAGGACAAGCCGGAAATCCGGACACGAGAGCTTGCGATTGCCTGTGATTAATACTAAATCTAGGCGACTCAAACAAAAGCGGTATATTATTTGTCTCCAACAGGTATGAAATGGAAGGTTCCCGTGACTGGACACAATGGACCCAACTGCTGGTCTAAGTGAAGCTGTGGCAGCCGCCACAAGAGCACCCAATTACCTACCTACCTACCATAGCAGACTGAGCTACTATCTACAGGACACAACATATTTAATTAGTTAGCAAATCCTTAACTATATTCTACACTGTCCAGATCTTCCTATAATGTGCAACATATGCAACCGGAAAGATCATGAGGATGTGTACCACTTTCTAGCAGTATAACCCCATTCTTACAGAATTCCACTTGAATATCTTTGGAGGACGTACGCTGGAGTTAGATGAAGCGATCAGCATATTCAACAACGATGAAGTTTGAACGCATTACAAAGTTACAAGTCGATACGACGATCGGTTCGTGAGTTAAGAAAAGGCCCCCCTTAAAAGGAGTCATCGCCAATAACTCGGGCCCCAAGTAAAATTTTCAAAATCGAAAAAATTATTATTCAACCGAGTTTGAAGTCGATCGGATGAAAAATAAAAATTTTCCCATACAAACTTTGACCACCCCCCCCCCCCCTTTACCTCTTTAAGGGTTGAATTTCCAAAATCGGAGAAAATGGGTTTCTTTATTTTTCATAGAGAGTACACAAACCGAGTTTGAAGTCGATCGGTTTTTCCCATAGAAACGTTGACCCCCCTTTTACCCCTTTAGGGGTCGAATTTCAAAATATCCTTCCTTATTCCTTGTATACATCATAAAAAGAATTTCTGTGCAAAATTTCAGCTTTATAGAGCAAAGGGTTTGGGCTAGGCGTTGGTGTTCAGTGAGTGGTAAACTTCATTTTTATATTATATAGATTGTAGGTAAACGAGTTTTAACATTATCGCAAATTTATTTAAAAAAAAATACTGCAGCTTCGAAAATTGTACAAAGCGTACAAATCCTACGAAAAAGTAAGATTTTCTGTCTAAAAATATCAAAATACTACCAAAAACACGATAAAAGTGGAGCCCTGTTTGCTTAAAAAAAAAACTAAGTGGCAACCTCAGGCACAGTTCTATAAAAGTGACGTCGGCGTCGGACAGTAAATGTCATTATTGTATCTGGCGAGATTTTTTCGCTTTTCCAAAATGGTTGCGATACGTGGCAAAAAGGCAAGGTGCCTCGCCAGCCATTGTGTATTCCTTTGATTGTAAATTATTTGACAACTCGCACCACGCCAGATTCGATCCCGCTCTCATGGTCACGCGCACGCCTAATTGTGAAACAGACATTATTCTGAGAGGCCTTTTACACCTTCAAGACGTTTGTTGTTATTTGAGTCGTTTCAATTTATAAAAAGCGGTTCCGTAGCTTTGCCGACGATGTCGTCAGTAAGTACGATCCATATCCACATACGATCCAAAACCAGCTGAACTATAGCGATGACAGATAAATCTGTCATCCCAAAAACTTGCTGCAAGTGTGCGATTCTTGGCTAAGGATATCTACCAGAATTGGTCGTAGGAAACCAGTTTTAGGACTGTCACAACTCAGATTCAATAAAACCTTTAAATATATGCTAAAAATAACTTTTCCATTTCTTGTTAAAAAAACAGAAATGTACCGTCATTCTTCTCGTCATTTTGTGACATTCAACGCCTTAAAAAATGACAGTCTGCTATGTTCCACATTTCACTTTCACTCGAAATGAAATCGGAAATGAATTTTTGTGTTCTACATAGTACATTGCACTGTATTCGATTTCGATTTCAAAATTTTGCGGAATTGAGACAATGTGAAATTGTGATTTCGAAAAAATGCAGAAGCTCGAAATGCAGAACAATGAATTCACTCGATTTCTGGAACCCAGCTGAGTGAAATTTCTCACATGACGTTTGTCGTACACTAAATGGGACCCACAAGACGTTTTGCAACAAAATGGCGTTCAATGACGAAAAAACGTCACTCGTAATGGTAAACACGTGTTTTAAATCTAGATAAACGCCATTCGGAAGAAGGGAAGGGGATTGATATTTTGTCAGCACGATCGATTTCACATTTTTAGTTCCGGCTGGCAATCGGGAAAGCTATATGATCTTGATTTATGTGATAGCGGAGTAGTTTGAAGATAAAGGATCATCCCACGAAATTGTTCAGTTCATTGCATCAGTGAATTAGGTGCTACTTGGTGTGTGTAAGGTCACTGGATTGTGCTCGATATGTCTGATCTACACTTGATTGGCGAAAAAGTTTCCTTTTGTTGACGAATTCGCCTCACTCCACGAATTTGAGATCAAAATTTCATTCATCGATCTAGGTACATTACCAGGGGCACATAAAACGTAGCAGAGGCGGTCTTTAGATATCAAAAATATGTGGTACGAAATGCGAAAATACTAGTTTATTTTAACTCCACCCACAACCAGCGGTACTTTGCTTCATAGAAATTACAAGAGTCAGGTATGTTATTGAGGTTCTAACAAAGTGATATTCAGTATTCACACAAGCGCAAACATTTGGTCGTATGAATAAAACGTAGCAATTGCTTTTACTCAGACTAAGTGACAAAATTGAAGCTTCGTATGAATAAAAACTGATTTGAGTAAACTCCAACTTTTGACATCTTCGAAAAGCGGCGTCACCGACCTTTTACTCAGATTGGTATGAATAAAACGTGCAAGACAAAGCAATTGCTACGAAAATTCCGAGTCTGCTATTTTGTTAACTCAGAGAATTTGCTAAATATTTTGCGCGCACATTTTCTTACAAAATCAGCATTGTGTGTTGCAGTGTTTTTTTTTATAAATACATACATAGTTAAAATAATTTTTGCTTGTGAAAGAAACAAAATTGGATGTGATAAGTTGACACATTATACCTGTTTTACATACTGTTGTTAACGTTCGTAAAAAAAAAAAACAGTATAGCTAAGAAGAATTGGTTACGATAACAAATTTAAGCAACTGTATCGTTTCACGCAGAGGTAAGAGAGACTGAGATTCCCATCTTCGACCTATTTACAGTAATTTGCCTACAAGCTAAATTTTACGCTCCCAAAAAGTTTAGGTGCGCTAGTATTGTTGCATAGAAATTCGTATTGACAAACGTCAAAAATCCTCTCCACCAACACATTCGCACCTAATCTTTTTACACGGATAGGAACTGATGTACACAGATAGGAAAACAAAATGGCGGATTCCTGGCAAAAATTGAGGGGCCCAGCGGCAAGAGGATTCGGAGATGGGTATCTCAGTCTACCTTACCTCTGGTTTCACGAGTCGAAATGTGAACTACTTGGCTAATACTTTTTTAGATGAAAATCTGGAGACACGGGGTGGTGCTCTTTCAAATATCCAGAAAACTAAATCTTTCCTACCGCTTCTAACGTTTGCACGAATACCAGCTCGTTTTGGTCACTATTGGAGGTAGAAGTAGATGGAAATTCCTCATCGTCAGCTGAAATACAAAGCAATTAATTTGTAATCGAATATAGGTTATGCACTTGTGCTACCATTAAGCTCTTCCAAATACTCTTCTTCATCATTCACCTCCCAGGCCATAGATTTAACTTTTTTTTCGTATTTATGTGAATTCTTTTTTTATTAAATTACTTTAGCTTTTGTTCATAATATTTCGTCAAAAATCTTTCTTATAATTCTAAATTCAAAATAAAAAAATTCGAATTTTGACAGAAACTGCAAGGGAAGGACACATGCAGTGAAGTAAATGCTTTGTTCGAATTTTCGAACTTACTTTAGCAAAGTATGTTTTTATTCATACCGATTTAAAGCATTTGCTAAGTCCTTTTACTTTGCTACCACCTTTTACTCAAAGCAAATGCTAGGTTTTATTCATACGACCCAATAGGGTCATGCAATGCTACGTCGTAAAACCGTCGTAAATGAACTGTCAAAATTTGTACGAAAAATCATAGAGCAAATATAAACGCTGTTGGATAAATCCAACTCACTGCTGGACAGAAAATGTCTGTCTGAAGATACTGCAAACAATTTTTGGGGAAGTCAATGACAATCTTGTCTTATTTGCATTTATAGAGACGAGCTATACAGAGCCATGTCTAGTTTTGGCATCTCTGCAAAACTTGTCAGATTGTGCCGAATGACGATGGAGAATGCTCGCTGCTCCAAAAAGGTCGGAAACAATCTCACCGAGACCTTTGATGTCAAAAAAAGATTTAACAAGATCATGCACGTCATGTGACTTCTTCAACATCATTATTGAGAAAATTGTGCGAAACTCGCAAGCCAACACTAGGGGCACAATTTTCCAAAAGTCTGTGTAACTACTTGCATACGCTGACGACATTGACATCATTGGCAGAACACAGCGAGCCGTCACTGGTGCGTTTGCAAGTATTAGCACGGAAGCGGCAAAAATGGGTTTAGTGGTGAATGAGTGCATGCTGTCAACAAGAAGGGGCACACATCATCGACGAATCGGACAGAACGTCACGATAGACAGCTACAACTTTGAGGTAGTTCGGGACTTAATCTACCTCGGCTCAGCTATTAACTCTGAAAATGACATCATATCAGAAATCAGCGAAGAATTGCACTTGCCAACAGCCTTTTCTTTTGCCTAAGAAGGTAATTGATTAGTAAGGTCTTGTCGATAAACACCAAAGAGACTCTATATAAGACCCTCAACGTCCCAGTCCTGCTTGGTCAAAGGCGGATGAAGATCTCCTTGGTCGCTTCGAACGCAAAATTCTTCAAGTGATTTTCGGTCCCGTGAGCGTTGACGGGTTTTGGAGGGGGAGATTTAACAGCCAGCTCTACGAGCTCTACAACGACATCGACCTGGTCAGAAAAAGAACGTTTCAGTCGACTAAGATGGCTAGGACATGTAGAGCGTTGGTGTGCTCCGGCTCGGAGAGTCTTCGAGTAGAGGAAGACCTCACCTTAAGTGGCGCGCACAAGTGTAAGGGGACCTCAACCAACTTGGAGTGCGCAACTGGAGGCGGTTAGCCAAAGATCGGGCTAATTGGAGAGGCGTGTTGGTTAAGGCCCAGGTCCACTCCGGACTTTAACGCCATCTAAGTAAGTAAGTAGTCGGTTGGAGACGCGACTTTCAGTTTTCAGTTACACCTGATGTTGCTCAACGCTAGTTTTGCGGCAAGCACATTTCCTTCCTTCCTTTAAAATAGGAATGCGAATGCGAACGGTCTTCCAGGAAGAAGGAAATGTCTTCTTGGAGCACGACATACTGAACGGCTTACATTGTATAGGTGTACAGTTTTTGAGTTCTATAGCTGGAATTTCGTCCGATTCGGTCTTGTTTTCTGACTCATACGGTAACCATTCCCCTCAAGAACACCCATCCATGGAAACCATACATCAAACGCTCATTGCAGGAAAGTTTGAAAGTCGCTTATGATGGCGAAATTGTTAACAAAGAATAACTAATGCAAAGTGTAATGCTTATTTACGAAAAAAAAAAATGTAAACGCCTTGGGCTCGTCCGGGATTTGAACCCGGGACCTCCCGCACCCTAAGCGGAAATCATACCCCTAGACCAACGAGCCATGTGATGTCTTTGAGTCAAATATTGAGTTTCCTGAGGAATCAACGTTTTTGAATGAAATTATATTCAGCAGAGCCGCCAAACGAGTATGTATTTCATATTTTTGAAGATCAAAATAACACCACCTGGCCATTTCCCACCTATCAACGGGTTTTCAATTAAAACGTCTCATTCTCCGCTGCGAACAAGTCGTGATCATGAATGGATGGGAGGAGACCTTTATTCATCAGCAATCAATGGAAATAAAAAAATACAAAAATACGAAGCGAAAGCAATCAATTTTTATTAGTTCAAGCTGTTTTGTTATTAGTTGATACACAGATGTGTCTGTGTGCATGTGTAAATTGTGCACAAATTAACACGATATGATCAACTTCATGATCTCTTTTGCTTGGGTTATTTTTAATTATAGCCGCGCGAGTGCTCGTATCTATGCAGATGAATTGGGTCCCAAGAACCATCTGCGACATCCGTGCACACCAGCATCATCGGCACGGCATCCGCACCATGCCTCATTCTACTATGGACCACGGAATGGATCCTCTGGGCTATTATTCTTCTTGTTGGCCATGTATCGCGGTTGGCTCTGTGTGTACCGCTTGCTTCATTATTATAATGGTAATATTCAAATGAGCTCGCTCCGACTCTGGCTAATTAGGTTGTTCATCTTGACGCTGACGCTGGGCAATTCCCAATGCGAGCTATATGTGGTGCTATTCACAACAGTTAGGTTTCCTATGTCTCCTTTCTGCCCCAAAGAAGATCGACGACGCGCAGCATTTGGTCGGCGATTATCGTCTACAAATTTATTCCAAATGGAATTTAATTATTAATTGTCGCGCAGTGCAAATTAAACGGTCAACTAATTGGCCAGAGAACGTCGCATCTTCGACGTGTGTCTCGTGGGAGCTCGTGTGTCTTTTCCTGTCCATGACTATGCGCTAGCTGGAGATTTACGAACAGGAATTCATATAACAATTAAAGCGGACGAAATACCATGCTATCGTGGTAGAAAGTATCTGTTGTGAGAATTTGTGCAGAGGCTCATTGAGCTAGCGGTTAATTACTGCCGACCTTAATTAATTCAGTGTTTGGAAAAGGTTCCGTGGGGGTTTCGTTATCCATGAAGGATCGATGTATCTACATCTGAGAGAAGGAACGCAATTACAGTAGATAGTATAGTCTTGTTGGGTAAGGGTACAATGTGTCTATACTTTGTTGCAACTTCGTGGAATATGTTGTTTAACATTTTTTAGACAACATCGTCGTCAATAGGCATGTACAAAGCCAAGCTTGACAATAATGCAGAGACGTGCGGAAATCTGAACAACTGTAAATTCTTAACCCGAATGTGTGTAAGGAAACATTGCAATAGACTTCGGCGAGAAAGTGCGTCAGAAGGACTTTGAAAAAGATTTTAGAAAGAACAAAGTCGATGTTATCATCATTTTACAGCGTGACTTTCAGGTATCTTCCCATCTGGCTCGACCAGTACCTGTCTTGTGACAAAGTTATAGATCCTGTCTTGCTGGGGCCAAAAGATATAAATGTGATAATGTTTGGAAGATTTTTCCGTCGGCTTTTTTGGTCATAAGTAGATGAATGAAACTCGATTATTTCATTTGATTTCCCGACGTTTCGGCAGGGGTTGCTGCCTTCTTCAGGGGTTCTTTATTGGGAAACATTGGTTATTGACAATATAAATATGGAAAAAGAACATTAAACTTACAAAAATTAATCAACGAGCAAAACAATTAACTTTGACTATGACATTATAGAAAATGAAACAAAACTTATTAATTTAAGATGAAACACTTCAATTGAAGTTTAGTCTATTACTTATTTTTGGGACCAACAAGCGAGCTATATATAGCAGATATATTTTGGATGTCCTGTTTTCTGTTCATGTTATTCCTGTTGTTAATTATGTGTAGCGTCTCGAGCGTATACCGTTTTGAGGTATGTCTCTCCGTCTGCAGCACAGTTGCGTTGTCAAAATCCGGGTTGTGGTTCGCTTGGATGGTATGGTTTGCGAGTGCCGTTTTACCACCGTTTTTTGATTTGATGTCCGACCGATGGTTGGACATTCTTTGGGATAAAAACTGTTTAGTTGTAACGATGTAACAAAGGTCACAACTTTCAGTGGCGTTACCCATGCAGTTGATCTTGTATATTACGTCAGTACGTTTTTGTTGGTCAAGTTTTAGTTTGGAGAACGATGATGCCAGTGTTTTGTGGGATTTGAAAGCTATGCTAACATGCTTGGAGCTCCTGTTGATCATGTGTTTGAAGCTGTCGGCAAGTTTAGGAACGTAGACCACACTTCTTTAAACCCGCAACTCTTCACCTGATCCTTCTTCCGGGGGAACCTTGTGTTTATGTCGATGTATAATGTTGCGTATGAAACGATCAGGGTAGTTGTTGTCTTTAAGGATTTTTGTAATCTTGCGTTCATTGGCAAGGTGGAACTTGTCATCACTTAATGTAAGGACTTTATGGACTAGGTTGGAAGCCGTGTTGGTGATGATATGCCTGGCTTGGTTTGAACGGAAGTTGATCAATCTTCCAGATGCCGTATCTTTCTGGTACCAGTTAAATGAGAGCCGGTGTTTATCGCGATAAAAAAAAGAAAAAAAGCCGACGGAAAAATCTTCCAAACATTATCACATACATCAAATTGGTCAAGCACTTTAACAACAAAAGAGATAAAGCTCTGACAAAAAGACGGCTTTGCAGCAGTGAACTTGATTCGAAAGTAAAGCCCTGCTGTGAAGCATTTATCAGTGCGATCATTGTCTAATTCTACTGCATGGGCATATGTGATTATGTATATGTATATATTTAGGTAGTCCCAATAAAAAACGCTAATAAAATCGAATTAGATTTCACAAAATAGTCTTTATTAATTAAAAATCAAGAAGAGAATAGATCCGATCGGTTTCGTAGCTGATAGCTGTCGACTAGACTGAGAAAAATCTCATCCACCGTATCGTTGCGACGCTGCTGGGTTGACGTCGACGTGGACGATTCTGATTGGCTGGGGGTAGGCGGCTTCTATCACCCAGCCGAGCTGTCACTTGACGTGAGCGGAGTTGCCAACGCGTAATTGCTTGGCGAGTCTAAACCCCCGCCACACTGTGAGCTAGTTCAAGATTCTAGTTTAGTAAGTCTAACAGCTCATTTTGCTGAGTTTTCATTGGGTTGAACTGGTCACGTGCACAGTTTTTTTTTCAGATGACGTTTATTTCTGCAATACCCATAATTCAAGTCACGAATTTCTCGACTTACTACTTATTGGACATCTATTTTTGACAACATGTATCTAGCGAACTCAGTTTGACATTTCAGTTGACCATGACGCATGACGTAGAGTACAATTGAATGGGTTTCGCCGATTCATTACTTTTTTTTTCGAATAATATCCATAATGGCCCGTTTATCCATTAAGTGGGTCGCTGATGTAGGTTGCTGAAGAGTGGACCCTCTAGCTCTCGATTCTCCGCCACCGACTCTAAATCATCAAGAGCAATCCCCATACGAGTAGAGGAGATATTATGGACTTGATCTAACCATCTCATCCTGGGTCTACCTAGACAGACAGGCGTCCTTGGCTGATGGTACGGATTCCATACCACGCCGTGGGATCCTGATGGTTGGGGACATGTGGTTTTACATGACCAAACCATCGAAGCAGAGACCGCCCAGTCCGGAGAAGTGCCCGCTCGACATTGAGTTCCTCACATATTTTGGTGTTTCTAATGCGATCTCTACGGGTCACACCAGCAAAAAACAAATTGTGATGCTTATAAAAAAAATCACTATTGTCAAGAAGTGACGTACCTACTGACAATTCAAACTAGTTTTCGCGTTCAGGTCCATTTGAATCCAGACAATTCAAGTCGACTTACGATGACTAGATTATTGAATGCAGCTAGTTCCTTATTGGTGGGTTTCCACATATCGTGATTGATAAAGAATGACAGCTCTCGTTTGTGTCATTAAACGACACCATTCATTTTCACTTATGTAAATTTATTGGCAAAAAATTGTTTGCTAAATCATTGATAATGAAATGTTGACTAAAAGCTATTTCAACTTGCGCTGTCAATTGTATCTCATCGCTATTTCCGCTTGCCAATTTTGTAATTTGACATACGTCACTTGTCAATTTCAAAACGACAAGTGGAAACCTAGCTTTACATACATTATGGAAAAACAGTTGTTTGAGAGGCAATATCCTATATGACTTGCGTTAGGTCTAAGTACATAAAAACCATCCCGATAAGACCAGTTTCGTATTTAGGGTGATTCAAACGCACGTATCAAAGGGCGATGGGCAGCGGTAATAACCCTGATCTCTCCGGCCCCAATGAATTACATAGGAAAGTCGCTGAAATACGCCGACAACCCATCGAGATCAATATTTTGCCCGATATTATGTCGTCACTAATTGCTCGAAAAAGTGTCTGAAAAATCAGCGTGATTGGCGAAAACGTCTCTTCTTATGTTGTTTTCCATTGGGTAAAAAGAAGCGCCCGGAATCAAGAAAATCACTTCTGATGTTCTGATACCATTCCTTTGGCGCAAAAAATATACGTAGGTACTCTTCTGTTGATTCTGAGGAGAGAATTTCGCTTCTCGATTTCAAGTCAGAGTCCACTCAAGAAGCACTTACACAAGTGCATTTTTTGTATTTTATACAAGCCAGCTGGCAGCAGCCATACAATAATTTTTGACGTTTCACCAATACGTGAGTGTACTAGTGTAGTCGCCCAGAAGCAGTTTTCTTGTTCCATTGCATTTCAAAATGAGTCAATCCTCGAATAAAACCAATGGGAATCCACATTAGTGTTATGATTGACGAATTTAATTGTCTCTTGTCAAATAAAAAGAGCATTTTAAACGACTTTTAGAATCCCCATACGCATACCTATAGCTACTAGCTAGTAAAGAGATGCCCTGAACACAACAGGTCACAGTGCTGCCAGTGTTTTGTCATAAGAATTCCCACGCAAGTGCCAAAAAAATCCCTTTTTTTCCCTTGCCTGGCTCAAAAAAGTACCTCAGATTTTCCCACACAATAAATTCCCAATTAACGAAACAAAAAAACTGTCTCAATAACTATGGGGAAAAACCTTAGTGTATTTCAGGAAAAGCTCCACGCTATACTCAAGAATGAGGCGACAACATCAAAAAATGAGCATCAACGTTCACATCTATATATACTCCTGGACAGTCAAGCAGCAATAAAGGGCCTTAGCTCACCTATCATTGGATCCAAATCATTGTTACACTATGACTAATTCAACACCCTTCAAAGGCTTAAAAGGTTCCGGAAAAAGTTTCGAATAATATTATCTGACACATAACGCTATCCGACAGATAAAGGCAATAAAATCCCTGCGACTAGGATAGGGTAGTCACTTCATTAGTTATTGCAAAAAACAAGGGTGCGATTCTGTAAAATACGAATCGAACACCGTTTTCGTTTTCACTAAACAGTAAACATGACTCTATTATATCTGTGGTAATAGACAGAGACTATATCGTTCGGTCGTTTTCATTTTACGTTATTAGGCCCCAGGTCTTCTTTTTTTGTGTAAATACAAACGCTTGTTCATGGACGCAGTCAGGTGTATAAAATAAATTGTCTTCTTGAAGTTGAAGTTAAAGTAAAGTTTCAAAGAACAAAAATTCCCATTTGTTTGTTCTGGAAAACAGAAAGTATCCTTTTTTCCCTTTTACCTCATTTCGAGTACAAATATTCCTTCAAAAAGGGAAATTTCCCACAATCTGGCAGATCTGCAACAGGTCTGAAAATTTAGATATAGGTATGCGCGTTAAAAATCGCATAGAAATAATTGGTATAATCACTCAATAGCTGCACTTATTTGTAAGAACTCTCACACTCCCAGATCGCAGACATTTCACGTGCAGCATGCAGTCTTGATAATATTAAGACAACTGCGCATACTCCGAGTTCCGACTCCAGATTCCGTTCATACACCTGCATGTAGACTTTAGAGTTGATTGATATTTTAAACGTAAGCATAAGGATATCCTTCATAATGGTATATCTGTCCTATACTTCATACCTATACTTCAACTCCTGCCTTAACACACATTGAAGTTGGTACCTACTCATAGCATATATTTAAAGTTTTTACGCAATCTGCAATTTGCAAGGTCCACCAAATTTTATTATACGAGTAAAACGTCACCATCTCTGAGATATTGCCAGAAAACCAATGACATCTTTGGCGAAAAGTGACATTTTGTGAAAAATGCGTACAGGAAAAGAGCCGAGTGACCAACATTTTTCGATCGAGCTATGAACATATTACCAGGCGCACATAAGAAGTAGCAGGGGCGGTCCTTAGATATCAATAATGTGTGGTTCGAAATGCGAAAATACTAGTTTATTTTAACTCCACCCACAAGCAGCGGCACTTTGCTTCAAAGAAATAACAAGAGTCAGGTATGTTAATGAGGTTGCAACGAAGTTTATGTTTCATTTTATGTGATATTTCACACGCATTTTAAAATTAAAAAAAAAAAAATAAATGTATTGCAGAGTCCTTCAACCATATCCTCTCATCATGTTGAACATATTCGTTTAAAGTGTTCTATGGTAGGTACGGTAGATATTATTATTCACAATTTTTAATCATAAACAAGTTTGACAGAGATCTTTTCGATTGTAAAACAAGATGAATTTCGCGGAAATTAGGCTGAATCGACTCGTTAGTCGTTACGTTGTTGCCAGCACTTGTTGCACATTAAATCGTAAATTGCACTTGGGTAGTTAATTGGCATTGGAAGAAGAACCTGTAAACAACTGTTAGTTAGGCAGTTTTCAGCTTATGCTGCCTCTATACAACTGAGTAAAATTTTTATAAATATGGTTTTTGCGTTTAGAGTTATTATGAAGAGTGTATAAAGTTTATAATAATTTGAAAGGATATATATTATGATAACAAATTATTTCATTCAATCAAATTACATATTCTGGGTGGGGAAGCGAGGAGTAACAACGATTCTCGCTTGTTTTTGGTATTTACCCTGACAATTTCTGTTGGGAAATGTTGTCGAAAAAAATTAGGTCTCTAGCATGCCTGGTTGGGGACCAGTGGGCAATAGAAGACCGACCTTAGGGAGTGTCCCAAGTAGCATTCGAATGCACAATTTAGGCCTGGCGACGTTCTGGTGTCAATTCGTGATCCCATTTAGGAACTTATGTTTCGAAACAACGAAGTAACAAATCCTTTTTTGTTTCGGAAGTGGCTCAACACAAAGAAGGAAATGTTTTTGACGCAAATCCTATATACCATCTTTGAGCACACAATTTCAGCGCAAAGTGTCAACACAAATTGGGAAAAATGCCTTATTAATATTTAGATCTTTTATTGTGTATGTATACCATATAATTTGTGATGTTATGATAAGTCATTAATATTGTGTAGGTATCTATGTTATGTACCAAAATAATATTCTGACTGCATCAAACATTTCATTATTAAACAGAGAAAATAACTACTGAAATTGTATGGGCAACATCATTTTGTCTTGAAATGTTACTAATGTACTTCGAAAAAAACCTTCATCCTTACAAAATATTCTATATTTAATCAAAAAAGTCTCTTATAATTATTTATGCTATTTTAAATGCTACAAGGAGGGTTGAAGGGAAGTTCCTATTTAGGCATTTGTTCTTATTTGCGTGCAAAAAAAAAAAAAAACAAAACGTCAAGATCAAGAAGTGTTCAATTTATTGATATTAAGTTTTTATACATCCAGATATTTTTTCACTTTTCAATAAAAGGATGTACTTATGTATGGTCTATGAATCATTTTATAATCCAACTTAACTTTATAGGACATATTTTTATGTATAAATTAGTTCAACCCATAACAAAATATCACTTATGTGTGAATTATGTATGTTCCCCGGATTTATATGACATAATTTCGTCGTTGTGTGTAACAAACTTAACTTAACAAAAACTCGTACACTGCTACTATATAGGAATTTGGTACATGAACACACATCTCCACACATTTTATACACTGCGGACAAAATGTTCCATGGAAGAAACAATATTGTCACAATATCGTATCTGCGCCGATATAAAATTCCTAAATAAGAATATTCCTAATTGGAAAATGTTACCAAGCATGTGTCTAAAATAATACTTGTTCGGAATCTTTTCTGGTAACAAAACCGACTTTACGACGTCGCGCATGACACATGGACATGCCATATGAAGTCGCTAAATGCTCCTTGGGGTGTTATTTAAGTGGCGCGTAGTGTATAGCGTTAGTAGCTCTATGAAGGCATTCATTCGTGCAAGTTCGTCGTTCCGTCTTCCTTTCATAGTTATGATGCCCACTGCAGTGGATAAAATGTCAGTTGATGTGAAAAAACCCAAAAACGTCAACAACTACTATAAAAATGTAAGGCAAAAGTAAATGAAGGAACGAAAAGAGTACACGCCTAGACACAAACAAAAATACGTCACAATAAACGAGTCTTATCTTACTGAACGAAAGCCTTCGAAACAAATGCATAGAACCAACAAAAATCTGTAGGTATACTGAATTTTAGATCAAAACACTTGGATAGATATATGCCGAGGAACTTGCGCATCGGTTTGGCCAGGACAGGCAATATTTATCTAAACTGAGCGAATTAAATTCTTAGCATTACGAATACCATGAGAAATCAAAATACATAGTTTAAACAAGTGTATTTGGCTGCAAGAAAATTGACATTATTGTTCTTAAGCTAGTTGAAAGTAAATCGCTGGGCATAGTGCAGGCGCACAATATAATAACAGGCGTGTTTTTATTTTACTATCCTATATGGGCTTACAAAAAACACTTATCGGGGGTTAGGTATTTCTTCATAATTGAATAATTAAAATTTTAATAATGTCACTCACAAAAAAAAAAAAAGAATTCGGAAAAGGGTAAGCATAGTTTGTTACCCAAAGAATATTTAGGTTAGGTTAGGTTTGCGGGCTAGAGCAGGTTGAACCCTATATGTACTACTGTGCCATACACTTAGATACATCCTTGTGGACCCATTCTAATATGCCCTTTTATGCGGAGGTAAGCGTTGGAGTTAGGAATGGCTTAGCTTCTGTTCCTCCTTCGTGTAATTGCCCCACGCTACGCTATTCTAGCTATCCTGATATCCTCAAAAACCCGTAAAGACCAGAAAGCGAAAAATCAGAAAGCTGTTGTATGTCATGGAAGTAATTATTTCCAAGTGTTCTGTTGCCCAAGTGACAGGGACTTGAGCAGTTACGGAGGAAGTGAAAGCTATGTCCTCCTTGTCATCTTTGAGATTTTGTCTCGCATTGTACTGTTTCTTTCTCCTACAAGCTTAGAAAGCGATCACAACTGTAGAAGTCTGTATTTGGTAATATCGTTTCGTGGTATTGACAACAATGGCACCTTACTGGCCACTTCCGCTATTGTCAGCCTCTGTTTATAGTATATACTAGCTGACCCGTGCTCGCCTTGCGCCGCTCGCCTTGCGCCGCTCGCCTTGCTCCGCTCGCCTTTAGCAAACAATAAACAAACTTATACATATTTGGTCCATTTAAGATTACACTTTGAGTGTTTAATTGAAATCTGTTCAGTAGTTTTCGCGAGTTTTAGGAGACAAAGAAAATTCCTACAGTTTTATTAGAAGTATAGATATCGATTTAATGTGCACCCTTTGCATCGACCTCCCTTTCCATGATCTTGCCACTTGTTTATAATACTGCATTTCCTTTCCTTTGTTTCCCTCTTCCTATGGAATCCAAACAACTACCTAGACCTACCCCAACCCTACGCTGTTACCATACCACAAAATATCGAATGAAATTCTGAAATGAAACCTGTTTTGTATTATACGTCTCTTCTCATATGAAGATTATTAATATACCCCATGTCATACTGCAGCACGCACCCCATCCCCATCCGGCATCTGGCATACGATCATAATATACATACCTATACCTACATATACAACTGACCATAGCACTCACTGCGAAAACAAATCAACCCTTTTCGAATGCGAGGTACACGTAACGTATGCTAGTGTGGTTTTGTTGTTGTTTGTCGTTTCGCACGATCGCAAAAGTATAAACATCCATTTGTAGCAAGATATATATTGTGTATGTATATATTTTCACTTCAAAAAATACATTTTGGCTAAAAACTGTTGCTAAGGACGTGGCTATAAACGAAACAGCCTATAGCAGTCTCACAGTCTTAAGGAACATTTAAAAAAAAGTTTCATCGAAATCTGTCCAGTAGTTTTCGAGTTTTTAACTGACAAAGAAAATTCCTACAGTTTTATTATATGTATAGATAGATTTAATTCCTCTGAGAATATTCCGACACCGGTTTCACATTCTATCTGTCTAGCTGGATATCGATTTCCTCTTCGTGGGCTCATCTTTGGTCCATTCATCCCTACTCGGAAAAGATCAAGGAAATGGTCTATCAAAATCCAGATGGGGAAGATATATTGTCAGAAATGACAACGTTCCCGACGTATTTTCCTATTAAAACTCTGCATGGTTAAAATTGGATGTGTTACTTTGGCTAATTGGCTAATTATAATGGCTGAATTGAAAATATTTCTCAATATAATTTTACTTTCGGATGTTTGTCAAGAGCTCGCGTGTGGTGGTCTTTATTTTAATCTTGAAACCTTTCAATTACTGACTTAGGGCCGTTTGCTGACGACTCATAACGATTTAAGTTCTACTTAAATTCTTAAGGGGTACCTACTTTTTGTATGGCATAAACTGTCACATAGAGTTTATATGGAACTCAAATCACTATGAGTCGTATCATGGCATTGCCAGATGATGATGTTATGACATTTTTCAATTTGGGCGTTATGCTTTTGGGCGATAAGACCTAACGCCGTCGTATCTACGGCCCTTACTGACTTAGGCGCAGTGCTGCCACTAAAAAAATTAAAAAAACATAGTTTTGAAACATGATTTAGGTTAAAAAAACATGATTTCAATTTCGTAGTTGGATAATGGTAAAAAGAGAAAAAGGAGAACATTTGAAATAGAAATGGTGAAACCGCATCGTGACAAGTAAAACAAGTACTTTCAAATATTCATTAATATTATTTATTTACACAAAAATAGAAGGAACAAAACTTAAAACAAATTCATAAAATTATACTATTTACATATTCTGTAATTTAATAAATATCACTTAAAAATACAAAAAATAAATAGTTACTTTTTTCAAGTTTTTAGTCCATGAGAAAACTTTTTTGGAAATAAATAATATTTATTAAAAAAAAAACACAAAAATGGAAGGAACAAAACTTAAAACAAATTCATAAAATTATACTATTTACATATTCTGTAATTTAATAAATATCACTTAAAAATACAAAAAATAAATAGTTACTTTTTTCAAGTTTTTATTTCATGAAAAAACTTATTTGGTAATAAATAATCTACTTAATTTATGTAAAGTCTTTGTTGTATATATTTTTGTAGTATCTGTTTAAAAGTTCGTCATTCACTTTAAACTCAAAGCATGTTTTGTTTTTAACCATATGTTTAGTATGTAATAACCCGTTTAGTGAATCAATCCCAAGACTATTCCTTAATTTGGTTTTTACTATATTCACTTCCGAGAATATGCGTTCCGTATTGGCTGAAGAATGTGGCAAAGAAAATACTTCGAAAACAAATTGAGATAATTTTGGAAAGGCTGGAGTGTCATCTGCTTGTTTTATCTTACTTACGCCTTTCCAAAATTCTTCAGCATCAGCATCTTGATTTAAATTCAAATCTATGTGTTTCAATGCTCTCCACTCGTTATCTATTTCCTGAAGCTGATCTTCTTTCACTAAATGTGGAAAATGCTTTATAAGTGAAAGAATGGAGTTACTCTTCAATACATTTTGTGGAGCAAGAATTTCGATGTCTTTAAGAATAGTTTCTTTGAAATTAAATCTAAGAAAAATTTGCTTAGTAGCTTCAATAAAAAAACTTAAGCAATCACACTGAAAGCTATGTAAAATGCTTTTTTCGACTGCCACATTTTCCAAGAAGAGACCCACTTTAATACCATAATACATTTCGTTATATGGTAGTTGATTGCGAGGGTTAATGAAATCTATATCAATAATTGCAGTCCTGTCTAAATATTCCTTTTTTAAATAACAACTTAAAATTGATTTCATTGATAAAGAAACTTCTGTATGCACTTGGTGTATTTTTGGCTTTTCAGCTTGCATGCATGTATTGAGTTTTGTGAAAAAAGGTAACACAAAACTAAGAAAGCTCAAATACATATAATGCCTTGGATCGTTCAACATATTTAAAATAGTGTGACAGGATAAAAGTTTATCTGGTTTTGCTGTTTCTTCTATAAAAAATGCTTTAAGAGCATCATATTGCGTGAGAACAGAATTCACAACCTCTAGCCTTGAAAGCCAACGCGTTTGACACAGACGAAGAAGCTTCATTGGCTTTATGTTTAAAATATTCTGAAAAGATTTGTATATATAAATTCTCTTTGGGCTGTGTTGTATATAATTGTACACATCACGACACAAATCTTCCACACTACTTGGTAATTTTGTGCACGCATATGAAGCCACAAGATGAAAAGAGTGACAAATGCACTTCATGACAAATAAATTTGGGACATCTTTTGTCAAATGCGTGCGAACTGATGCATTGACACCCATCATCACTGCAGCACCATCAGCACCAAAACCGATCAAATTAGTCTTATAATCAATATCACTTTCTTGAAAACTATTTACTATAACATTATATATAGTCTTAGAGTCTGCTTTTTCTAATATAAATAGGTTGTAAAAAAAATCTTCTACTTTAAAATTGTTACACATCCGCACAACAACACAAAGATTTTTGTTCACACTAACATCCGTCGATTCGTCGATGATCACAGAAAATTTGTTTTTCCTCATCAGTGAACATACATTCTGGAATTGCTGTGCTCCTATCACATTTTGTATTATACATGTGGCCTTAGTACGACTGCAATGAATATTTTTGGCCACTTCAGAGTCAGTGAAGGAGTTTTTAATAAGCAGTGGAAGATGTTCCATAAAATTGAACGCTATGTTGTGCTCAGCTATTGACACGCAGAGTTTTATTTCTGCCTCTGCTACTTTTCTTTTTAAGGGCACACGTATCCACGCCATATCTTCGATGTTTTGGTTTTTTTTTATAAGTCTTAAATTATTTTGATGCTTCGCTCGGCTACTGTGCCGCTCCAAACATTTTATTCCAGTTGAAATATTGAGATCGATATTACAAACTTTGCAACGTGCAAACAATTTGCCTTTGTCACTTCGCTGGATCCAATTTTTAAGTAAGGGCATTTCTTCCCATTTAATTGTGTATGTCTGTGAGTGTGGTTGCATTTTTTTTGCAGGCACCTCCAAATCATTGTTTTTAGACTGATGCTGATCATTTACCTGAACCTGAAATGTTTCGCCAATGCTTTCAGCCGTGCCCGTGATGCTTCTTTTCCGTGAACAGGACGGCGACGGGGTGCTATCTTCCGAGGCTAATGTTGTCGTTGTTTTTAAAGCATCAGCGCCAGAACTGCTTCTTTTTTCTCTAATCACAAATTTATCCATTGAGAGTAGGTATTTCTAAATTGCAAAAATTTACATTTTACAAAAGCACAATACCTATTGAAATAAAATAAATACCTATAATTGTCAGCAACAAAAAATACCACCAACTGTTGCTAAATTCAAAACAAAAAGTGACAGGAAAATACGAGCATTGAAAAGGGTAAGAATGAGTGACTATGGGGGCGTTCAATGCGCTTTTGCCTAGCTAGTCAACAGCCTCTGATTGGTCGATTTGACTGCAAATCTAGGCAAGTTTCGTGAGGTCGGTCAGCTGTGGGGACTGGAAATTTAGGCAAGAATTTCTGCCTATGTTCTTAGTCGATTTGAGAAATGTCATAAACAGCTGATTGAAATCGAAGAAATTTTCACTCTATTGTTGAACTTTGCTGAGACTTGTATGTGGTTTTGTTAGGAAAAATGATAAAAAATTAAATTTCAAGTTACTATTGACGGTGATCTGTAGGACATCGATTATAGCGAGGAAACGTACAACAAATTGACTACGGGTAATAAAATAAACACGTACATAGGTGTGATAATAATTAAATAAAATTAAATAGGTATTGGTTAAGTAGATATTGGTACTTGCATAAAACCATCCATAGAATCATTCATTTTACACTTCAATAATTTTATATTTTTCTTTAGTAGGTAGCCAATGTGTTGATCAGTTGATGTAAAAACAGCAAGTGAATGTTCAATTCTTAACACATGTGAAGCATTTGACATTTAACTTAGGAACTAGGCAATTTTCCGTTCAATGATAAACTGTCACCTAAATATTTAGGTGCCTAACCGCATTGAACGCGGCCTATTACAGAAACAACAAAAAAAATACCACCACCACCATCTGTTGCTAATTTCAAAACAAAAAGTGACAGGAAAATACGAGCATTGAAAAGGGAAAGAATGAGTGACTATTACAGAAACAACAATCTAAAAAAATATAGTGCTCATCTTCTCTGCTGTTGAGATAAAGCGACACTTTAGTTCTGTTTGTTTTAAAATATTATAGTCGTGTTCGTGTAGGGTAGGTTAGACATGTTGAACTGGGTGTTAATGTTGCGTTACAAAGCGATTAGAATGAAAAAACAACTTTTTATTTTTTTAATAAAAAAAACATGATTTTGGACTCGAAAACATTAAAACATGTTTTGAGTCCAAAAAGCATGAAAATCATGTTAAATCATGATTTCTGGCAGCCCTGCTTAGGCGGCTCTAAGTTGGGGGTGAACCAAAGTCTCAACTTTAACTAGTAAGACCCCCCAGTCTCCCAGTCATGATCAGCTACTCAGATCATTCAGGCAGGTGCATGGACCATGTCAATGCAAGTTGTTTAAAATGTAGTCCACCCGTTTCGGGTCAGTATGTGATCGACATTTAATTGAAAAAAGTTCGAGTCCTACGCCTACCTCATTCCCAACAATTTTTCCATCAAACTAGCATGCACATTGGACATAGTTATAGGAACTGTCAATAACACTTAAAGCGATTCAATTTGCTGGCTGTATTCCTTAAGCCGATTCGTGCAAATGACGTAAGCATGTATCTTAAATGTATCTGCTACCCACATTAAGCTTCCTTTTCTCACAGTCATCATCTCATTTATAGAAAAAATCCAAAAATTCTTTACCGGTCAACAATTATACTCGTCACGTCGGTCGTATGCTCTTGCCAAACCCATCGAGCAACAATGCGCCAAGCAAAACAAACGAGTTCCCATGCAAATTCATCATCTGTCATATTCTATTTGCTAACACACGAGCGAAAACCAACAAAAGCGCAAACAAAACTCACTCTCGGTCTCGATTATCATCAGGAATTCATTTAGCCCAAGAACAAAAACATATAACCACGAATCACATCACTCGGGCCATTGACGCATTCGAGGTGACAACAAGAACCATCAGTACGAACAAACGAATCCGATTCTGAAGCCACTCATCATCATCCGGCATCATTGGGGTCGAATGCGAATCCTCATGAGGTGACGTACCCCACCGAAGGGGATTATATCATCATCGACGAGAGCAGAAACAACGACAACAACAACAGACACACAGCCCCAGCAGCAGCGGCGGGAAAAAAGCGAATCCAAGAGAAATTGAATTGAATCGAAGTCCAAAAGAGGAAGCGAACAAAAACAAAAAAAAAAAAAAAATACAGAAAACATTCCATTTTGACCGCAAATAACCCGAAAAGTTTCCACAAAGCAGATGATCCCATCCCATCCCATCCGACCATACTTCTGTTGCTTGTGCCGCACATTGCCGGTGTCTAAGGTGCAAGACGTGATTTATCAAAGGATGCTCCCCAATGTGCGCGCGCATGGGTTTAGTCGTCGTTGCTGCTGCTGGTACTCTCGCTAGCTAGCCGCCGACGGTCGTGCGCTTTTATAAGGTCAACTAGGAAGTGTATATGGAGATGTTTTCTGGCTTCCTCGATGAGCGGTCTATGGGAACAATTTTCCCCATACGACCAGACTTCGATATACCCCACTGGCAGTCAGTGTAGTAGTTCACATCACACGTGGGACTTGACGTTGTCATCAGATTGTAAAGAGGTTAGTAGTTAGGAATTGAAGGAGATTGGAAGCGATAAATGACTAGGAACCGGATATGGATAGGAAGTATGGATAGGATCGGAAAGAGACAGGGAAAGGAATGTCGAGTGCGAAGAGCTTGGCATGCTTGCTCAGCACGGCTCAGCTCGCCGGAATGGTGTGGTTCTTGCTCCCCACCGCTCGACCTAACCCACTACAACACATAAAACATGCCTAAAATCGAACAAACCTCTAGGTACTTACTTTACCTTCACCATCTTCGGACGGACTTTCACCAAACTGAGGGGCGCTGTTGATGTTGTTCAGCGCTGGCCGTTCCCACCCCTCCTGGAAACTCGTTGGCCGATATTTGAATTTCCCCTAAATTGGGGATGCTGTCGACTGATCACGCCATCTCGCCGAAAGGGTTTTAGCTTGCCCCTTCACACCCCTGAAAAATCCTCTCAACACGTCATCTCCCTTTTCAGTGAGCAAAACAACACGACGAGAAATGAAACCATCACTTGGCGTGGCTCAAATAGCATTCAAGTGACTTTATTAATTTTATCAATAAATTTCATCCCTCAATAATTACTTCATAATTAAAAATTTAATACTTTAATTGATTTTTAAATTGGTTTGCACACAAAAAAAACTATATGAACACATAAAGAAAACGCAACTTAAGATATGTTTGTCCCCACAAACAACAACACTCTAAGGGGGTAGATTCTCGACCCCGTAAAAAGACCGCGATTACCCGAGTTCCTACCTAAAAAGAGCTCTATGTAGGTGGTGAAATATGTGCCTCACAGAGGACACGCAAACGAAAACACGATTTGGGGTCAAACGGCACTTATCACACTAAAATATTCACGATAAAGGGAGAAGAGACAAACTCGTAACGCCAAAAAAAAAACTTTAACCACAAATCTTAAATCTAACTTAACGTCTAATTAGTACTGCGAACAGTATTATCTAATTTCTTTTATATTATTTACAATATAAAGCGTAGCTTACTACACGCACTACTAATTATTATGTATGTATATATATCGTTCATTAATTACTTATATAGTATCTGCTATCTATCGGAATTCTTCTTTTAATTTGATACGCCGATGTATGGGATATATGTATATGTGGGTGCCGGCGGGGGTTTTGCACTAAGCCACGAATTTTTTCTTCCTCGATATCGTCTCCAATGACCTTCACACCCGAACGACCGAAAGTACTGTCCGGGAATCTATGATCGATTTCCGGCTACAGGTACCTTTTTGGGTTTTACGTGGTGGTGGATCGAAGGTCAAAGCGGTCGACGGATCACGTTGGGGCTTCTTCGTAAAAAAAAATGGGCGGCCACGACTTTTGACCTTGTCAATGACCGCCACACTACAAAGTACCTAATTAAAAGGCACGGATATTATAACTACTCCTAGTTTACACTAAAAACTCACTTACCCCTTTCTCAGGTGGTATATACTAATACGTTCTATCGTAACCTTTTCCCGGTTATTAGCTCCCTTCCGCGTTGCAGCAGTTTTCTATCGAGTAGTAGGTATCTCCAGTATATGTTTATTTTTTCTTTTGTTTCGGCACCTATAATATTTATTATATTCGATTATGTAGGATTATAATCACTGATTTTAAACTAACTATACTTTTTACGTTAAGAAGTCTCGATCGCTCACTGCCTCACTTTGAGGACTTTCAAAAAAAAAACTCCGCACTTTCGTGACACTGAGTGTCATCAATGACCTCTGCGGTCGTTGGCAGTTGATGCAAGAATGGTTCGACCAAAAATCGAACCACTCGTCTGAGGCTGTTATTTTTCCTCCTCCCCCATTCTCATCTTCTATCATCCGATTTATCGGTAAGCATTATAACTTTTCCCATTGTCCCACTCCCTTCATAGACTACATTAGAAAAGCATTTGTTTTTCAAATGCAGCATCTACCCTCACCTATCCAGTTTTACCACCACGATTTCCACCCTTGGCACCTACTTCCGCTCCATCTACATGTGAATTCTCACCCGGTCCTCACCTATTGTGAATACCCCTCATATGGCTGACATTTGTCAACTGTCACAAACAAAAATGATTTTTCTAAATCGCAGCCGCACGCGTTTTGGGTAAGTAGCTTTACTTTTTATTTTATTTTCCCTAATATCTCCCAAAATGCTTTCCATTATAGCCTACCAAGGGACGATAAATGCTGGGCAACCATCTTCGAACTATCTGCAGCCTCTAGTGTGCAGGGGGTACGTAAATATCTCTACCTCAACAACAACAAAAAAAAAACAAACACCTACACCTACACCAAGCGTCCCCTAGCCATTCTTGTTCGTTTGCTTTCCACACCCCATCCTCAACCAACCAACAACCACCAGTTGCAGTGCGCCGCTACAAGTATCGGTGCCGGAATTGGCCTAACAGACAGCCCCAGAACATCGTCCGCAAAAGATAAGTAGGGATTTCATTCCACTGCGATGTTTATCATTAATAATTTTGTTTTTCCCGTACAGGTAGCTGCAACAAAACACCACATCTAGAGGAGTACAAACAACGAAAGATGGGGTGGCAAAAGTTACCTGGGATAATCTAAAACGTGGGGAAGAATCCCACTTTCAGCCGGGCACTACTCTCGAGGTCCGTTCACCTGGTGGTTACAGGTGTCCATCCGTTTCGTTCTTCGTTTATTTGACTAATGAGCGTTATTTAATTTCAGCTAAGCCTCAACATGCAGATACAAGGGTACATAACTACACACATGCATATCATACATTGAACGGGACGATTTCGCACTCGACATCGTGTGGATGAGAGCGGCTATACAGCGATCGGAACGTAACCGCAGTGAAGTTGCAGCATGGGCCTCGAACATCTTATTTACCGGGTGAGTTTTTCTTTCTTTTTACGCGGACATTAGTCCTAATTTTAAGTTTATAGTGCATGCGCTATATATATGAAGTAGCAATCTACATAGAACTTAGCTCGTAAGATAATGAAATAAATGCGCATACCTATGATACATTACACGAATTGTTTATTTATGCGAATGGGTATGGCAGTTGATACGGGGTTGGGTTATAATCAAGTCGGGCATATGCTGACGTTGTATAGTCTGTACTTTCGATAAAGGGCTACATGCGGGTTATAGTGAATGTTCTATAGCGCCTACATAGCGATATACATAACATATGAATACATAGTATATACATGACAAGGTAATAATGGCATAACAGATGTACTAATGGATACATCGATTAATAAATAACAGAGTCATGCATGATTACTGATAAGACACTAAATAAATACAGAAATAATTTAATAATTAACGGATATCAAGAAATCTATGACGAAATGAAAGATAAATAACAAATAAATATATATTCATATATAACCGAAGAATAGAACGATTATGTGAGCAACGCTAATGCTAAAGATGTTAATGTACATCGCTCATGAAGACACCACTACCAGATAACGAATAAAGAAATAAATAAATAACACTAAGATAAATAAATAAATAACAATAAAGGTAAATAAATAAATAACCTTAAAGATAAATAAATAAATAACACTAAAGATATATAAATAACTAAATACATGAATGACCTTAGAGATAAATAAATAAATAAATTATAAGAATAAATAACAGGGAGATAAATAAATAAGGTGTAAGGGGGTAAATACTATATCACAGATTGCATTAGATCAGGTTTTTAGAACTTTCATCACAGTCATTGTACTCATTGCTTCAGGTCCTTAGCATGAAAAATACCTACTCTTTTTCCTGCTAGGTTTTCTAGCTCGAACATATTTTTGCCGATCGCTTTTACTATGCGACACTTCACGTATTTGGGACATAATTTCGCCGCGAGGTATTTCGAGGTGTCACTAAGGACAAAGTTGCGCCTATAGATTTCTTGCCCGGGCAGAAAACGTATCTTTTTCGTCCGCACATTATATGTTCTCGCGCTTCGTTCGTTGGCTTTCAGAATGTTTTCTTTAATTTTGTTTCGTACGCATTCCAATCGATTGCGTCTGGAAAGTGTCAATAGTTCGCTGTCATCTATTGCGTTCAGTTTCTGCGCCAGTTCATAACTCGACCCGTGCGTCACCATATTAGTTCCAAACAGAGCAAAGTACGGTGACACACCGGTCGAGGCATGAACCGAACTTCTTAACGCGCACGCGATGTTACTGAGGTGAAGATCCCAATCGCGTTGGTCTTCCTTCAGGTACGAACGTATTGCAGCTAACAGCGTCCTATTCACCCTCTCCGACGCATTCGATTGTGGTGCATAATTTGCTGTCCGGAAATGTCGGACTCCGTATTTCGACAGGAAGCTTTGGAATTCTTTTGCCACGAATTGCTTGCCATTGTCCGAATGCAGAATTTGTGGCACCCCGAACATGTCGAAAACATCGTTCTGCAGAAACTTAACTACACTCAGCGTGTTGGCGTTTCTGAGCGGTTTCAGGAGAACATACTTTGACATGTGGTCTAACACTACAAAAACATACGCGTTTCCAGATTTCGACCTCGGATACGGACCTAAGAAGTCAACGTAAATTTTTTGAAAGGGACGATCTGTACAAAAACTATTACATATTGGGGGACGGGTTACCTGACTGGACGACTTACTCTGTTTACATGTTTGACATTTCGAAATGAAGCTTCTTATTTGCACGGTCATATTTGGCCAGTAGAAATACTGTCGTATGCGATAAAGGGTTTTCGCGATCCCACCGTGAGCTGTCTGCGGAGGTTCATGAGCTCCGGCGATTATGGCTTCGGTCAACCCAGACGGTATCCATAGTCGCCAGGTGTGTTCGACCAGGGGCTCAGCTCCCTCGGATGGTAGCGTGCGCTTGTAGACGAACTTGTCCTCTACTTTCAGGTCAGGCAGCTCGTCTTGGTGCTCGGTAATGGTCGCGATCAAGCTTCTATATTCATCCGAGTCGAATTCTTCGGAATTCAAGTCTACTAGCGGTGCTACTTCTTGCATCTCCAAACTATCGGCGTGGACTCGAGAAAGGGTGTCTGGAACCACGTTCAGTGTACCTTTTCTGTGCTCTATGTTGAAGGTGAAGGATTGGAGTTTAAGGCTCCATCTCGCTAGTCGGCCGCTTAAGTCTTTCAGACCCATCAACCAGCGTAGACTGGAGTGGTCTGTGATAATGGTGAAATCCATCCCTTCAACATATGGCCTGAATTTCTGCACTGCTTTGACTGCAGCCAGACACTCTTTCTCAGTCACGCTATAGTTTTTCTGACATTGGTTCAGCTTCTGGGAAAAATAGGAAATCGGCGATTCCTCATCTTGCTCGTTCTTTTGAAACAGTACCGCTCCGATTCCTGAGTCTGAGGCATCGCACTGGATGTAAAATCGCCTCGAGAAATCTGGATGCGTAAGTACCGGAGCCGTCGTCAACGCTTGCTTCATTTTCTCGAATGCTTCCAAGGCCTCATCAGTCATGTGGAACTTGTCCTGCTTCTTTTTAAGCGTGTCCGTGATGGGAGCCGTCAAGCTGGAAAAATCTCTGATGAACCTCCTATACCACCCTGCCAGACCAAGCAGCCTGCGAACTTGCTTCGGGTTTTTGGGCACTGGGAAGTTCAATATTGCCTCAATCTTTGCCGGATCGGTTTTGAGTTTCCCACCACCAACTATGAACCCCAAATACTTCAATTCCTTGAAGCAGAAATTGGATTTGTTCAAGTTGATGGTGAGGTTTGCGTCGCGTAGGCACTGTGCGACTTCGTCCAACAGGGTGATAAGGGTTTGGAAGTCCGGACCTATGATAAGCAAATCATCCAGATACACAAAAACGCGGTCCCTCAATCGTGCAGGAATCACCTTGTCCATTAAACGGCATAACCTTTGGGCCGCATTACACAACCCAAAGGGCATGACCGTAAATTGCATCAAGGGTCTCCCCGGAACCGTAAACGCAGTCTTTTCTCTACTCTGTTTCTCCAGCGGTATTTGCCAAAATGCGTCTTTTAAGTCTACACTCGCCATCCAGTAGGTATCGGGCAGACGACTGACAATCCCGTCGATCTGGTTGAGAGGGTAAGCGTCCTTTTTAGTCACGGCATTCACCCCGCGAAAGTCAAGGCAGAAGCGATTCTTTCCTGGCTTTCGAATCAAGACCACGGGGGAATTCCACGGACTCTCGCTCTCTTCCACAACGCCGAGACTGATCATTCTGTCTAACTCCTCGTACAAAAGGGCTTGTATCGCTGGAGACACAGGGTAGTGACGCTGCTTTATCGGGGCCGCATCTCCGGTATCGATGACATGCTCTTCCAGATTCGTCCTTCCCAACCCGTGTTGAGTATAACAGAGAAATTTCCGCTTGACTGCCTCCAACTCGGACTGTTGCTCAAACGTCAGCTGGTGCATGTTCGGGTCACTTTCATCTTCCGAAGTGGAGATGGCGCTTATGAGGTGTGGAGCTATCCGGAACGCTTTCCAGAATTCTACCCCTAGATAAAGTTCCTGATTGAGGCTTGGCACTAAATAAAAATTGACGATATGCTTCAGGTTTCGGTACTCGACTAGTGCCTGAACTTTTCCTACTATCGACTGATTTTTCCCGTCAGCCGTTTTAACACTGGAGTGGCATGGAAGCAGTGGTATCTCTAATATTTTAATTAAATTTAAACAATCTTTTCCTAGAATATTGATACTCGCGCCGCTGTCTAAAAGACCAATCATCTCTTTGCCTGCCAATTTTACCTGAGCATATGGCCGAGGGTCAGTGGCAGTGTCTATTACACTGGAAGCTAAATATTTTCTGATCTCTTTTCTGCGTCGGTATCTCTCTCTAGTCTTGAGTATTCTTTTTGACGGGCCTTTATTTACTCCCTTGAAAATCCTATCTCTAGTTATGTAATAATTCTTAATCCTAATGTGCAGCGGCTTAATCTCTAATCTATCATTCTTATTTCCTAATTTTTGTTCTGGATCTCGTTTTAATATTTTAATTCTAGGGACCTCAGGTTGACTAAGTCTCTCCTCGGTCTGGCTTTCATTCTCGGATGAATTTATTGGTTGGGGGTTTGCGTCGAACGCGATTCCCCCGAAGACATCGCGCTCTGTGAGCGGTTTCCCGGATTGCATCGGGTACATCGAGGCGTTATTACCCCTTCCAGGCCACATTTGTAGCAAAATATGTTGCGGGTGGTGGAAGGGCAATCTATAAATGAATGGCCTTCAACTCTACAGTTCCAGCACATCATTCTTCCGCTGGTGTATCTGCGAGGTGCGTTTGGTGGTGCGCTACCGTATTGCAGCGCAGAAACCTGTTCCTCGTAATCATAAGGGGCCTCGTCGCGATAGTCCAGCTCATTAGCCGCATACCGGGCTGGAGGTCTGTGAGGTCTGGGACCGTCTCGGCTTGGAAAAGCGGTCTCCGCGTCTTTGCACGCGTGTCTCAGCTGGTCTAGCGTGAAAATCGACATAGGGTAAACCAATCTGCCCACTCTTTCATTCAGGTTCCGCTTCAAAAGCGTAACCATTTCGCCTTCCGGCAACTGCACTCGGAGCTGAGACCTTAATTTTGAGATCGCCGTGAAGAAGTCATCGCTAGACTCCCAGGCCCCCTGGCGTCGATCCATCATATCGCGCATGATTTCGAAGTCCGACTTGCAATTGCGGAACTGGCGCATCAGCGCGTCGCGTAGCATTGGCCAGTCGGGACGGTAATTGGTACGCTGGAATTGCCAGTACCACTCGTAAGCGGTACCTGAAAGTAACAGATGGAAATCTCTTAAAATCTCAGCCCAAGTACAGTCGTACTGGCTCTGCAACGTTTCGAGGCGGAAGACGAAATCCTCAACGGTTAGCGTCTCTGGTTTACCCTCGAAATTTATCCCCCACTTATCGATTTTAATTGGGCCTCTAGGACCCGCTTGGAACATGGGCTCTGTGGGCCGTGGCGGAGAAACAAAGAACGCAGGGGGCGGCTGCCGCGTCTGCTGGTAACCGGTCTGCTCTGGCTGATACGTATTGTGATACCCTCTGCCGTTTCTTCTACTACCATGATTACGGTTGGCTGGAGGGTTCAATGGTGGATTTGCATGGGTGGTCGTTCTGGGGTTTGTCGGCGGGATCGCTGACGGAATTACAGACGGAACGGCAGGCGGAGGTACCGACGGGACAAAAGGTGTCGAGCCTGGGTCTAACTGCGTCGGCAAACTCGACGCTGTTGGCAGATTGGTTGTTCGCCAAGGAACAGAATTTGACCGTGACGTTGGTGCTGGAACTTCATGTGGCTGGTTTGGACGGGTAACAAAATTGATTTCTCTCATGAAATTTAAAAAATTTAATTGTAACTCCTCCCTTAGGCTTTGCGAAATGTCGTCCTTCAGGGAGCTCTGGTACGAAGAAAACGCACTTCCTACTGCCATATTAATGCAGGCCCTCATCTCTACCGGAATATTAAGGAGACCCTGATTATTCCTACTAGTGTTTGCTTCTGACGCATTCGGAAGATCTTGAATGCTCTCCGCTGCTCTCAAGGTCATGAAACTGTTGTCTGTATAGTCATACGCGGCTGCACCTTGCTCACTAAGACTACTATATGTCGGGGCGGGGATAGACTCAGAGGAACTAGTGTTGCGACTAATCGCACCTGTACTGGTTGGAAGCTGAACTTGAGGTGGTGGTAGTCCGGGTGGTTGTGGGACTACTGGTGGTGGATGATGGAGTCGCGTTTGGGAAAGTACTGGGGGAGGCGAAGTTGGAGGCGGACCACTATCGGTGGTGCCTTTTGGTGGTGGAGTACGTTGAACAGACATATCGTCCAACTCTTGTGCTATTCGAGAACTACGGGAGCGAGTAAGTATTCGATTGTTATCTACGATTAGTTCCCTTCTAATTCTCCTATTAATTAAATCTTTTTCATGCGATTTCATTATCAACTACACGACGCTATGAACTGAATTCGACGTCCTGACACTCTTGAACGAGACGACCTACTTTACTATCACGAAATATACTATATAAGAACAAAAACTGAAAAAAAATAAGGTAACGAAACAAAATCAATAATATATAGAAAATATAATAAAACAACCAAAACCCAAAAAAATTAACGTAAACGTAAGACTATATTAAGTTTATAAGTAAATTCGTATACTATGATATACAAATTTCTAATTCCTACTTAAAGACTACAAAACAATTTGAACAAGATTGGAAAAATGATTTTTTGTTGGTTTCACTTGATTATAATTTATAAATAATTGATACTTTTATCTTGGTTTGGGGCTTAAATTCATCGGGGTAGGGGTGCTTAGGGCAGCTGTCTTCGGCGGCTTCGTGGCGTACTATTGACGACGTGATCATTAAACAGCATCCGGATTATATGGACTGCAGACGGACTAAGAATTTGTTGATCCCTCAGTGTGGTGAAATACTGACATAAAGGAACAAGGACAAACAATTTGTATCCCTTCCCGTTTCCGCAATACCAGACCACCAAAGGGCATCGCTGGCAGACATGAAACGTTCCGATCAACACACTTAAGAAAGCTAAGGACAAGACAGTGCTACAAGCTACGAAGGAAATCATGACAAGGTCACTGTACTCGTGATTACTAAATACTGACGAAACTAATGGGGTTGAAAAGTCAAAAGTTTAGATAGAAAAGTAAAATGCACACTTAACAACTGGAATAGGGAATGACACAGACTAACAGGTTCCAATTGGTTCTGTTGTCAGCATCATTGTTACTCGTCGCAATTCAATAGGTACGTTCAAGAACCTGCCTATCGAAGACTTACGAATGCATTGACGCTGACAACTGAATCAACTGTGGACTAACGACAACATTAAAGGACAGTAGACGTGCAAAAACGTTGGGCGCCATTTGTAAAGAGGTTAGTAGTTAGGAATTGAAGGAGATTGGAAGCGATAAATGACTAGGAACCGGATATGGATAGGAAGTATGGATAGGATCGGAAAGAGACAGGGAAAGGAATGTCGAGTGCGAAGAGCTTGGCATGCTTGCTCAGCACGGCTCAGCTCGCCGGAATGGTGTGGTTCTTGCTCCCCACCGCTCGACCTAACCCACTACAACACATAAAACATGCCTAAAATCGAACAAACCTCTAGGTACTTACTTTACCTTCACCATCTTCGGACGGACTTTCACCAAACTGAGGGGCGCTGTTGATGTTGTTCAGCGCTGGCCGTTCCCACCCCTCCTGGAAACTCGTTGGCCGATATTTGAATTTCCCCTAAATTGGGGATGCTGTCGACTGATCACGCCATCTCGCCGAAAGGGTTTTAGCTTGCCCCTTCACACCCCTGAAAAATCCTCTCAACACGTCATCTCCCTTTTCAGTGAGCAAAACAACACGACGAGAAATGAAACCATCACTTGGCGTGGCTCAAATAGCATTCAAGTGACTTTATTAATTTTATCAATAAATTTCATCCCTCAATAATTACTTCATAATTAAAAATTTAATACTTTAATTGATTTTTAAATTGGTTTGCACACAAAAAAAACTATATGAACACATAAAGAAAACGCAACTTAAGATATGTTTGTCCCCACAAACAACAACACTCTAAGGGGGTAGATTCTCGACCCCGTAAAAAGACCGCGATTACCCGAGTTCCTACCTAAAAAGAGCTCTATGTAGGTGGTGAAATATGTGCCTCACAGAGGACACGCAAACGAAAACACGATTTGGGGTCAAACGGCACTTATCACACTAAAATATTCACGATAAAGGGAGAAGAGACAAACTCGTAACGCCAAAAAAAAAACTTTAACCACAAATCTTAAATCTAACTTAACGTCTAATTAGTACTGCGAACAGTATTATCTAATTTCTTTTATATTATTTACAATATAAAGCGTAGCTTACTACACGCACTACTAATTATTATGTATGTATATATATCGTTCATTAATTACTTATATAGTATCTGCTATCTATCGGAATTCTTCTTTTAATTTGATACGCCGATGTATGGGATATATGTATATGTGGGTGCCGGCGGGGGTTTTGCACTAAGCCACGAATTTTTTCTTCCTCGATATCGTCTCCAATGACCTTCACACCCGAACGACCGAAAGTACTGTCCGGGAATCTATGATCGATTTCCGGCTACAGGTACCTTTTTGGGTTTTACGTGGTGGTGGATCGAAGGTCAAAGCGGTCGACGGATCACGTTGGGGCTTCTTCGTAAAAAAAAATGGGCGGCCACGACTTTTGACCTTGTCAATGACCGCCACACTACAAAGTACCTAATTAAAAGGCACGGATATTATAACTACTCCTAGTTTACACTAAAAACTCACTTACCCCTTTCTCAGGTGGTATATACTAATACGTTCTATCGTAACCTTTTCCCGGTTATTAGCTCCCTTCCGCGTTGCAGCAGTTTTCTATCGAGTAGTAGGTATCTCCAGTATATGTTTATTTTTTCTTTTGTTTCGGCACCTATAATATTTATTATATTCGATTATGTAGGATTATAATCACTGATTTTAAACTAACTATACTTTTTACGTTAAGAAGTCTCGATCGCTCACTGCCTCACTTTGAGGACTTTCAAAAAAAAAACTCCGCACTTTCGTGACACTGAGTGTCATCAATGACCTCTGCGGTCGTTGGCAGTTGATGCAAGAATGGTTCGACCAAAAATCGAACCACTCGTCTGAGGCTGTTATTTTTCCTCCTCCCCCATTCTCATCTTCTATCATCCGATTTATCGGTAAGCATTATAACTTTTCCCATTGTCCCACTCCCTTCATAGACTACATTAGAAAAGCATTTGTTTTTCAAATGCAGCATCTACCCTCACCTATCCAGTTTTACCACCACGATTTCCACCCTTGGCACCTACTTCCGCTCCATCTACATGTGAATTCTCACCCGGTCCTCACCTATTGTGAATACCCCTCATATGGCTGACATTTGTCAACTGTCACAAACAAAAATGATTTTTCTAAATCGCAGCCGCACGCGTTTTGGGTAAGTAGCTTTACTTTTTATTTTATTTTCCCTAATATCTCCCAAAATGCTTTCCATTATAGCCTACCAAGGGACGATAAATGCTGGGCAACCATCTTCGAACTATCTGCAGCCTCTAGTGTGCAGGGGGTACGTAAATATCTCTACCTCAACAACAACAAAAAAAAAACAAACACCTACACCTACACCAAGCGTCCCCTAGCCATTCTTGTTCGTTTGCTTTCCACACCCCATCCTCAACCAACCAACAACCACCAGTTGCAGTGCGCCGCTACAAGTATCGGTGCCGGAATTGGCCTAACAGACAGCCCCAGAACATCGTCCGCAAAAGATAAGTAGGGATTTCATTCCACTGCGATGTTTATCATTAATAATTTTGTTTTTCCCGTACAGGTAGCTGCAACAAGATGCACCAAAGGAGATTAGGCCAAAGAGAAATGGCCGGTCGGCATGGTTATGGTGAGAATTGTTGTCACCCGAGCGCCACCAGACGCAGGCAGATATGAATATGTGGACTCTATGTGATGCAATGATTGTTGGCGTAATAAAATTACGAAAAAAAAAAAAATACAGTTCTCTTGGGCTCGTCCGGGATTTGAACCCGGGACCTCCCGCACCCTAAGCGGAAATCATACCCCTAGACCAACGAGCCAGTTGCGAAAGCTTTGGCGAAGTATTTTCTTATTCGAGTGGGTTTGCGAATCGACAGAAATTTTTGGAAGTTATTTTTGGAATGTGTGCGTCAGCATAACGAGTGAGTTGGCGAAAATAGTTTGGGACAAATGGAACTGATAAAAAGTAAGAATAGAAAGTTTCGAACTTTTTATTCAGAATTATGGAGGAATCACATTCGAGATTAACCACAAAATTATTATTATTGATTTGATTACTCGCTAGAAACAACCTACGACTGTGCATTTGTCCTCCGGTCTTTGGCATAGATCGCGTTAGATCCCCGCTCGCTGTTTTATTAATAAATCTCCACAGGTGTCTTTTCTGCATCTGTGTCAACTCTTTTCCTGCTCTTTATGGTCGGTAATGTAGGTAGTTGGGCACTTAGCATATTTTGAGTCCATTGAGCCCAATTTGGATAGAACTATGCTCGGATATATCTTTAATACGTTTTCCGGGAGTTTTCTTGTCAGTTTTATCGCATTTTCTATGACTTTCCACAATATTTCCGGTGATAACTGTTCACACTTCTGTCGAATATTCTCTTAAGGGCTGCGATTGTCTGCTTGTTGGCATAAACCCGCGACTTCAAGCAGCCCCAAAGAAAGAAGTCTGGGATGATTAAATCGTACGATGTTGCTGGGCATGTCAAATCGCCAAAAACGGGAGATTACGCAACCAGGAAACGCTTCCTTCACAATATTCAATTTGGCTGTGTGTGGAAATGCACACCACATGTTCACTAAGCCCTGCTCATCCAATTCCCGCAGTAAGAAGTCGTTTGGGATCCCTACGTTATCCCCTTTTCCAAAATCCGTTATTGGACATAATCTCTAATTTTTTTTTTCTTCTCTTTTTTCAAAATCTCCCGGGACGAAATCCCCTATACCCAACCTTGGACTTTTTGGAGTGGATAAGCGATTTCAGCACAGGGGATTCTGGAAAGGAGATTTTGGAAAAGGAGATTTTATCACTAAGACCAACCCAAGTCGTTTATCACGGCCCTTTAGCGTTCGCCAGTAACAGTGACCGGATTGCCAATGGCGTCCCAAAAAAAAATACGGCCCAATTACTCCTCCCGCGTGAAAGCCGCAGCCTTTGAGTGGATGTAATACGCCGACTGTCAGTGCCCCAAAAATAAAGTGGAAATGCTCCTCGTCGCTCATGATAATTTTCGACACTAAATCTTCCTCTTCCTTGTTGAGATTGATGCCTCGTTCACAATGTGGACGTGATAACTAGAAGAGAGCGAGGCGAGAATCGCGCTCGCCTCGTTCTCGCTTTAACCTCGTCCGGCAATTCACAATGAAACGTGGTACGTCGGCGAGTTTTTCTGACAACGAATAGAGGGACCACTGAAACTACAAAACCATATTGCCACTTCGATTTTTTTTACAAAACAGAGCTGCACTTTTATTGCTTTTTTAGCACTATTGCATGCAGTTTGAATATTCTAAAAATAACCAATTCGCAGTTTTTAGGCGTCGCTATCATCAGTCACTACCGAAAAAAATTCTGTTGCTTTTTTTGAGCACTTAAACTTAATGACTGAACTCAATCTTGGTCTTAAAATGTTGCTTATAAATTATAAAGTTAGTTAAAAAAAATTTAGCAATTGTTGTCTAAGGTTGAAAACTCACCGGATAAAGCAAAACGTGTTTTTTTGTTTCGTGAAACAAGAGCACATTGTTTCATATGAGGCAACACAGACACATGTTTTTGTTTTTAAGAGCTTCGGTGGTGGTTGTCGAAAATACATGCCATTGTATACAAGCATAACACACACCGAATACAACAAAACTGTTTCGAACCAGTGTCGTTGACGATAATTGCCTACTTTCTTAGAGCGCAACACACACCAAAGAAAACAAAACATAAAAACAAAACATAAAAACCAAAGCAAAACAGAAAAACATGTTTCGTTGCCGATAGTTAACCTGTTGTTTTTGCGAAACAAAATTTAAATGTCGTTGTTTTTAAAATGTAAATAAGATTTGCACAACTTCATTGTCTGAGTCCGACCAACACTAGAAGCAAGTCGTAAATTCCATACCAAACGAAACAAGAAAACAAAACGTTTTGGTTTGCTACATTCTGTTTTGCTTGTGTGTGTTCAAATAAAAAAAGATTTTTTTTTCGAATCAAAAACGTGTTGTTTAATCTAGTCTACATTTTCTAGAAAATTTATTTATTAAATTTTTCCTAAGTACAACTTTTTCTGTTGAACTTCTTAGTCAATTCCAGAACAGGTTCCAATGAATTCCTATGAAAAGCATACAGTCTTACATCCTAATAAAATTTGCTCAAGAAAATGACCCCCAATAACCAAGAAATCAAAACAAGAAACACACTCAAAAGATATATATTTTCGGGGCAATGTTTGTTTAAAGAAATACGAAATTCCCCTTTTCACCGTCATTCATTATTATGGGAAAATAAGTTCTAACATTATCTCTGATTTATTTAAAAATTTCTCAGAATAATCAAACCGTATCAAAATAATAACAAAAAAAAAACGATAAAAGTGCCGCCCTGTTTGCTTGAGAAAATACAAGTGGCAACCTTAAGTACATTTCTATGAAAATGGCGTCGCTTCCCACTCAGAGAGTAAATGTCATCGGTGTCTCGGGCGAGATTTTTCCAAATTTCCGCAATGGTCGCGAGACGAGGCAACGAGTCTCGCGCCATTGTGTATTGCTGCATGCATTTCCTTTGATTGGAAATTATTTGACAACTCGCGCTAGACTCGATCTCGCTCTCGTCTCGCTCTCTCGCTGTATTGTGAATTGGCCATGAGGATGGCTTGACAGTAATTCAAACGCGCCTGACGGTCAGCAGTTATTAAGTGATGCACTGTTTGCACTTTGTACGGAAACATGTGCATGTCTTTCACTAAAATTCGCTGTAGGGTCCGTCTGGTGATGCCCAATTGCGTGGCCCGTCCTCTGGTTGATGTTTAATCGGCAGCCATAGCCTTGATATTCTCGGCCGAACGACCATCTTTTAACTTCGGAACCAATAGAGCCAACAACTTTAAACTTGAAGCATTTACAAAGCTCATTGAAAAGGGCCACTTCAGTCTTCCTCTGCTTCGTTGTTCCTCAGGGTTGGACTTAAAAAACTCGTCGGTCTGGTGCGTTGTTGTCCATATACGCTCCACGTGACCCAGCCGTTTCAGTCGCTGTATATTTTGAGCCTTTTCGCTATGTCAACGTCCCTATATAGAACGTAACGTTGGCCGTTGAATCTCCTCCTCCGCAATCCGTCGCCGTCCATACAAACTAGACCGAAAATCACTCAAAGAATCTTTCTCTCAAAGAGTACTAAGAGGTGTTTTATCAACTTTCGTTAAGGTCCATGCTTCTGCACCGTACAGCAGGACCGGGACAATTCAGGTCTTGTAGAATATTTACTTGGGTTTGTAAGAGAGGGCTTTACTTCTTAGATGCCTTCTTAGCCTGAAGAAAAAGCGATTTGCAAGAGTGATTCTTCGTTTGATTTATACGCCAATGTCGTTTTGCGAGGTAGGCAATTGTAAAGCATAGGTAGACAAAGTCTTTAAATTAGAACGGACTTTTGAAAAGTTGTACTGATGCTGGCTTGCGAGTTCCGTACAATTGGTTCATGAATGATGTTAAAAAATGTTACATTTGTCTTAAACATTTTTCCACATCAAAGTATTTCGTGGTGTTCGTTCCCGCACTTTGATTGAGCAGCGAGATTTCTCTTTCGTCATTTTACACAAACGGACGAATTTGGCAGGGATGCCGAAATGGCTTTGCATAATTCGTCGCTACATACGCTATCATAGGCCACCTTGGAGTCAATAAAGGGCTCTGCGAAATAAGGTAAAAAAAAAAAATTAAATAAAGCCCCAAAAAATTATACTCGAAACAACAAGAACGATTTTTATTAAAATTTGGAGTGTTATTTCCTTTTTTGGGGCCTTATTTCCTAATGAAAACTACGCCAAATTTGGTGCGTTATTTCATTTTCTCTTTTGGGGCATTATTTCATTGGGGTCTTATTTCCTGCTGCCCAATAAAGAGGTGGCGTATATCGATCTGGAATTCCTGCGTCTAAGATCTACCGGAGTCTAAAGATTTGGTCGATGGTTGACTTTCCTCATACCTAAAACGGCACTGATATCGCTGATCAGGTTATTTGCGAAAGGTTTTAGGCGTTAACACAGTATAGCCGACAACGACAGGAACTTATACCCAAACATTCAGGAGACTTGTTCCTCTGTAATTGGCGCAGTTGAGAGTGTCACCCTTCTTGTGGATGGAGCTCACGATGCTGAGGTTCCATTCATCGGGCATAATTTCTTCCGACAAAATTTTGCAGATAAGTTGCTGCATAAACAGTTCGGCCGGTGGGCCATCTGCTCCAGCAGCCTTGTTGGACTTGTTTGGATTTCGCTATTCTTACCTCATGTCTAGTGCGTTTCTTTAACAGACATTTCTCAAAAGAAATTTGTCAACTGGAATGGCAATCAGATCACCCTTAACCCCAAAACGTCAAATAGAGATTCATTCATAAGCCGTCTACAACACGGATGTGGAATGCTTTACGATAATCTCGGTTTTTTTTCGGAATATTTGACAGATATGTGCATCGGAGTCTCATCTTTATCCCAATTTCCTTAATGACCGCGCTTTGAAAACCACACACATACACAGTAAGCGTAGTCATTTAAATAAAAGACAATTGACCAGTTAGAGCCTTGCACACCATCCTTCCTACCCATTGTATCTACATCGCTCAAAAACACACATATATGAATCATAATCTAGTACTAGTTAATCCAATTGGAATTGGGTCAGTGAACATAAATGCAGCGCAAACGAACGTTTCATGCTATTCCCTATAAATATTTGCCATAAATCCATTTCAATTATAAAATGCCAGTTCATCTATAACCAAATCCTTGTTATATGGCTTATCTCGATTCGCCTTCATCTCCGCACAGTATCTTTAAAGACAACAACTACTCCTGACACAGTCTTAAAAGCATAATAATGATGTTTGAAACGAAGGGTTTTCCTCGCCAGTGGCATGGTTCCATTTGCGGCTGCCTTTGCCGCATAGGACTGTCCTTAACAGTGATTTATTACCGTTTCGTTATTTTATGGTGAATTTTACAATGGGCGACAATGTAGCATTGTGTTTGCACTACTGCTACACACTGATGTACAGAGGTAATAAAATATCCCCCCCACTATTTGGCAAATGGAGGAGGCTTATATCCTTCTGGCACAGCCAAGCTCGTCGATCTTGTTGAGTACTTAATAATGAAAATGTATAAATAATTTATGGCATGCGTTTGCGTATTGTTTGCTGTTTGTTATTTATTATTTTTTCAATTGTTATGATGAATGGACTGTGCGGCGAATGGCGAATGGGGAATCGTTTTATTTTCTCGCGCTGCCCAAAGGATACTTGAAGGATTATTTACGATCAAAATTTGCCACAAAGAAGGAGCTCAATAAGTGGTAGTAGTACCTATACTGTGATTAGTTTGCAATTATTGGTTTGAGACACTGTCCTGCGAGCGCAGATACAAGAGCGACGGAGACTTCTTCGACTTTTGGAATGGACGCAATAAAGGTGTGGAGTTGTAAATAGTTTTTTTTTTCTTAAATGATTTATGCATTTATTACAAGAATTTTTTTTGTAACACACGCATATTAGGACGTGCAACCTGGGGGGATACATAATTGGAAGGAGCTAACTAGGGGTCTTGTGAAAATGTAAATAGAGAGAGTCTTACCGAACGATGTCATTGTTGGTGTTTTTAAAAAAATCTGATTTTTAGTTGTTTGAGATAGACGAAATTTATTGGTCTTGATGGTGTACAGGAAAAAGGTGACAGAAGATGCACACAAGCAAGCGCTGCAGCGCAAAACAAGGGCAGCGAGAGAAGAGTACCGAAACAGGAGAAGGGAGAAAAAGAAGATCCTGCGTAGAAAGAAGACGGCTTACGCAGCTTCCCAGCTCAAGGAGATCGAAGAGTCGCCCGATCGTAATAACATCCGGAGGTTTTATAAAAAAGATAAGCAACTGGCTGCTGGCTACAAAACCGAAACGCAGGCTCTTAGAGACAGCGAAGGAAACCTAGTCACCGAAGCGCAGGGATTAGTAGATGTGTTTAAGCAGCATTTCCAGCAACTGCTAAATGGGCATCATGTAGAGAGAGTGATAGGGCAAGAAGAGAACCCGCGTCCAGTCAATGAAGAAATAGTTCCAACACCTAGTATAGAAGAAGTTGGCCTAGCTATAAAAAAGCTTAAGAACAACAAGGCTTACCAGCGGAGCTCTTTAAATACGGTGGTGATGTTTTGGTAGGGAGCATGCACCGAATCATCAACCAAGTATGGGTGGAAAAAAACATGCCCGATAACTGGACTATCAGCTCCATATCAGCTCCCATCTGCAAAAAAGGCGATCCTATGTCTTGCAAGAACTATCGGGGTATATCCCTGCTTAATGTCGCATACAAGATCCTATCCAACGTACTGTGTGAACGTCTTAAGCCGTTCTGTAACACACTAATCGGCACGTACCTGTGTGGTTTCCGGCCTAGCAGATCGACTATTCAAACCAAATTTTCACACTGAGGCAAATCCTAGAAAAGACTAACGAATTTCAAGTCGAAACTCACCACCTATTCATCGACTTCAAAGCCGCGTATGATAGCATACATCGTCAGGAGCTCTATATGGCGATGGCCGAATTTGGAATCCCAGCAAATCTGATTCAGCTGTGTCGAGCGACGCTGGAAAACACGCGCAGCAACGTGTAGTTTGGAAGTAGCTCTTCCGGACTATTTCAAACATGCATCGGATTTCGGCAAGGTGACGCGCTATCATGCGACTTCTTCAATCTCGTACTGGAGCAGATAGTGCGCAGGGCAGGTGTCAACACGGAAGGCACTATCTTCAACAGGTCCGTCCAGCTGCTAGGCTATGCGGACGATATCGACATCATCGGTTGCTCCCAGGGTGCCGTAGAAGCGTTCACGGCGATTGAAGAACAGGCGATATCCGTTGGCCTTGAAGTAAATGAGGACAAGACTAAGTACATGCTATCAACAAACAAACAAGCATCTGTCCACCGCCTAAGACCGAACCTCCGTTTCAAAGACCAAGCTATCGCGGATGCCAGAGCGCTTGGTTTGGACAACTGGAAGCAGCGTGCCCGGGATCGTAGAGAATGGAAGGCTGCAGTGTCTCAGGCAGAGGCTCTTCACGGGTCGGGAGCCCGATAAGTAAGTAAGTAAGTAAGAAGCTCGTCTATCTCGCAATTAGCATCTGGCAAAGATTAATCTTACGAAACAAACGTAACGAATGGGTTCAAAGCAGAATTCGCAGAAAATAAAATGGAAATTCTTTTTCTGTCAATTCTGCATTATGACGCCGATTGTGTGGATATCTATCTTCAGAAGAAATCTCTACTGTATACAAAAATGTGGATGTAGCTCAAAAAGTAAAAAAAACGTCGACTATACTGAGCGAAGGAGCAATAATGCTCAAACTAAGCGGGTATTCAAGTTACAGCCTTCAGATTCAAGAGGACAAAGGAAGATTGAGCTTTTGTTTCAAAGACAAAGCCGCCATGGACGACAGAAAACAAATGAAATGTGACCATAATCCTGGATGGTGAAAGATAGAAATATCTGAGGATTTAAAGGCTTTTCAAGCGTCAGGCAGAAGGTCGTTAAGTCGAGGATGGCACAATGAATTATAGGAATTTGGTGGAGCATTATTTTTTCTACGTTCTCATTTATCTGGCTTATATACTTGGTACATGCTCCTTACCAAGTCATGTGCCGCTGATTAACAAAAGCTCGACATGAAAGCAACCCGCTACAAACAGTCTTGTTGAACTTGGGCATATCTATCTTTGCCTACTTTGTTTTCATCTGAATCTGATGCAGCATTAATTAATAGGCTCGTCCCTCTTGGCTGCATTTGTTAACTACAACTCCTCATTGAACCAGGGGTTGCGCTGTGGTCGCCTAGGTATAGTAAAGCTTAGGATATCAGTAGCGGCACATAATGCTCGTCGTATTGCGTTTTGCTGAGAGGTTAAATGAGAAGAAGTCCTGGCGTTTTCTTGTGATACTAGTCTTCCGACGTTAAATGTTTTTACAGCTTCCATTGGGTTTTGTTCCGTGGTAGATAGGTATTCCAACGCAGAATTTGACTACTACAGGGCACAGGCGAGGTTGTGGTCCGAGTCTATGTTAGCCGACGAAATGTTCGGACATTGAAAATACGGGAGGTGTGTCGATCGCAATTTGGCTGACAGTTAAATGATCTGAAGACTGCCAAGTCATTTTGTCCCCGATTGAGGTATGGGAATCGTGTGAGGCCAGTTTCGCAGGTATTGTCCCGCTCTCCGACTGTAGAGTATCCTTTCCGATTCCGATATTGAAATAGTCAAGATCAATGTTGACGTCGTACTTCGGGCACTTATATCTTAAGTCTTCTTGAGTAGATTTTCATACTTGGTTGGGTTACGTTTCTGTGTGGCGGTAAATCAGTGGTATCTTTCTTAATTTGGCCCTGATACGAATTGTGACCAGCGAAAGCAGTAGACTTTTTGCCCAAGTCTTCCTATAATCACAAATCCGCATCCAATTGACTCTGAAATTCCGCAGCCGGTATTCGTCGTGGTAGATCACACACGGTTGTTAGTTAAGGGTTCGACTACTTGCTCAGCTGCAATCGGTCTATTTATAAAGTCCGGATATTCTACGATCCAAAAGCTCGTTTTTCTTACATCGTTGCATAGAGTCCTCAACATTTGTATCATCTACAACAAAGGCATGTCGTTTTCGTGGCAGGTCCTTGCTGAACCCCTTAGAGGAAAGAACTAGATATTCTGCTGTCTAATCTGACTCGCTGCCTCGCTGACCTCATCTTAAAATATAATATGTCGGAGTAGCTAAAGTAAGGTATCTTCCACATTGACTCTCGTCGACAGATTCAATAGGGAATTCACTCGTTGTAAAACGAGTCGACAAGACTAGCACCCGATGGCTACCGCCGACAATTAGACACTCCCAAGTTCATGCCAATCAAAGCCACACAACACCCAACCACGACGACGGAGGCGTCCGTCAAAAATGGGCCAACAATGACCCACCAACCCACATTGACTATCGTCACGTTTATATGTGACTTAAGATATTACAATAGGTGGTATCACAAGGAACTGGTTGAGCTGTTTTAACGCCCGTATGCGGACTGCCATTTTAATCACGGTTGTTGACGCTAAATCTTCGCCCATCACTTAGGCCCAATATTCTCGACACTAATCATACTGCATGTCGAATTCAAATCGCATCCACTTTTATAGATCTCATCAGATTTTAGTATATTACACTGTAGCCTTCTAATAGCTGCCCTCTCTCCCCTCAAATATATAGAGCACTGATCCATAGACGGAAGCATGATGACCTCGCCATAGCGACCCCTAACTAATTGCAAAATTTCCATCTACTACCATCCATCTGGGTTTCTCTTTGCGCCTGTCGATCAGCCCTTGATGCCGACGATCACGTCGTCGCCCAATCCTAGACAATTGACGGTAGCCGCATGCAGTCAGCGAATAGCGAGTAATTACATGTGAATCGAGATCCAATTTTACCTCGACCGACAAAGAGAAAAGTCGATCACGGGAGAGGAAAAGAAAAAAAAAATTACAGCACTCTCCTCTGCGCGCTGTGGTGGCCCATTTCCGAGAGCCAAGAGAGCAGACCTGACCAGAATCCATGTATACGCCACTATACAATGGTTAGCATGCAAGTTTATTAGATGCCCACCGACAAATTGGCCACTACGCTAACCATCAAGTATATGCGCGCCCAACCTAACCGCAGCAGGGAGGAGATGCCTGCTTTGGATATCGGTTTTGACTCCTGCTATTGTCACGGACGAACTTAGTGATTAACAATTAGAGGAGAGTCGTGATCTATGACGATTGCTTCATCGCCTAATTTTCATTTGAAAATTCGACTCGAGTCAGGTAGCGGCACGGATAAGTATTTGGCTAATAAATTGTCATACAAACTTACCTGATGCATGAACATACACACAGACCGCACCGT